>JAGSMU010000022.1:1480000-2960000 GCA_029286865.1 Teinopalpus imperialis
TGGTCGGCGGTGAGTTCCTCCTGTCGTCAAGAGCCTACTTGACCCCAAAAACAGGGCCTAGCGTCTGCAATAACTCTTGAAGGACCTGGGGGATTTCTATAAAAAGATGGATTTTGCATCCTGGTATGCCTATGCTTTAGCCCAGGCCCGCTAACATTCCACCGCATAACGTAACGCTGTTTTGCAGGAACGACCACACCAAGGCTGGAATCTACCCCCGATTGAGGATGGAATGAAGAGTTCCAGGTTTATCAATGAAATTGTCTTTATTCGTCTGAGAGTATTCTCCACAAGGTCTATCTTTCCATTTTTATACCAAATGTCTAAACTTACTATTAAATTCCATTAATAGTCAAAATAATTTACTTTTCAAATGCTTTTAAAATATATTCCTTCTTTTTCAACCCCGTCTTTTTTTTCGGGTTGATGGCCTCTGTTAACCCGAGGGCTTTTGCAGTTTCACCAGGTTGAGGGCCGAGCCTCGGCTCTATCAGTTGTTTCTGGCTATGGATTATCTAAATTAATATCTCTACTATTATTACCTACCTGTACCGACACATAGGAATGCGTAGGCGCTTGAGAAGAAGTGACGCAAGAAACTCCAGCGATGCTTCTATCGACGTTGACTGATGAGAACCGGCCTGTGACATGGCGGTATCGTAAATAAATTTGTTGTTTGCCCCTCTTCGTCGGCGGAGGCGGTTTACATATGGCGTCTGTTTTTTTTTGTGTGTGAGTATAACTGTTGGTCCAGAGACCTCTACAGCTTTATCTAATTAGACTCGCAAGTGGCAGGCCCGCTATGGCGTCTGATCAGTGAAAGTCTCGTTTCATTAGTACTCGTCTCGCTTGCCTCGTTGTTTCTGAGTCGGTACAAGTAAATTATAGTTATGGTGGAAGGTGAGGTTGAGGCGCAGGTCCCTAACCGATGAAGAACGGGGCGTTGATCGGAAGTGAGCTCGTGCATTACCTCTATCCCTTTGAAGGCGAGGTTGATGCTCTTGCAGATAGCAATATCAAGCACATCCAATCAGATCAGACCGATCAGACCGAGGCTTCTAGGAAGATAAGGGCTGGTGTGTCGACGGGCACGCAGTGCAATGACTTTTTATAGTAGATGAGAGTTCCAACGACGTTACAATTCGCAATGTTGAGATTGTAAGAGTGTGGTTTGAGAAATGTCTTGCACCAGGATTCCTAGCTGAGAATCCTAACTGATTATTTAAACCGTTCACATTAAAAAAGTCGACATCAAAAGAACGCGGTTTTGCTCCACCGTTGTAAAGGCAGCCAAGGTAATTAACTGTGAGCCCGAAAGCAGCAAGGAAGGGCCTTGTCGTTGGGGCTCGGACAGTCGGTGGTGCCATAGTTACCCAGGCACTTGACGCACCTGGGTTTGTGAAGCAATTGCGGGCTGAGTGGCTGTATAACTGGCACTTTTAGCACTGGCCTGGAGGGCCATTTATGTGGGTGCGTTCTATGATGAGCCCTGAAAGGTGGCAGCAGGTTTTCAGGTTAAATACCTGCTTCCCTGGCTTTCGAGGGCCACAATTACCATGTGGAGTGGCTTTAAGTTATGTACATTCTATTATATAGGCTGGGAGATTCTGGGCCTGAAGGTTCCCTTTGATGAGATCCGCAAGAATTTTCTGCGGGAGGTTTTTAATAACCACCCTGAGTTAGCACTCTTCTGCAAGGGTGTAGGTATGGAAGAAAACACCTTTATCTTGCAAGAAGCGGGTTACCGCTCTATGATCCTCGGTTGTTTCTACCTGCATTTAAATGCCTACAGCGGCGGGGATCGCTTGGTACTTGTACCGGTTTGACAGGGCCGATGCGACAATCACTCACTTAACCTGCGCCTGTATGAAGACAAGCGGCAAGCGTTTTGTACGACAGCTGATTTCTGGGGGGGGGCAGCGGGCGCGCGCTGTGATGCGGCAGAGGGGTCACGATTTCCGCTTAAGGCAGCTGACAACTCCGTAGTCGAGTTCTCCATTGCGCATTGAATTTCACTAGCTTTTTTTTTACCTATTCCATTTTTCGCGCTAGGGAAGTGTGGCCACCATTGGTATGCCTAGGTGTATAGCCTACTTCCCTCCCCGACGGGGACAGCCAGGGAGAATGTGTGCCTAGATGTTTAGTCCTAGCGTGTTCAAGTACCAATCTTATTTGCGCACTTGGGTGTAGCTAGCTAAACTATGTGGAACTATTATGAGTTCAGCGGGTTGGTTAACCTTGACTAGGACACTACCCAAGGCCAAGTTTACGTCGACACCTTCCTTTTACACCTTTGGTGTATTGCGCTTCCCAGCCGGGAACCACGTGCATATGCACGGCTAGGCCTGCAGTACCTTAGTTAAACACCATGAGATATCCGCTAGTGCAACCACCCAGTTGTCTATTTAATGAGCTTTCTCGGAAACTAAATCCAATCACAAAAACATGGGCACTAAAAATTGCTCAGTGTATTGTTCTCGGGACTATAGGTGCGCAGGTAATTCGGGTCGCGGCGGGGGTCCAAGGGAGAACGGTCCCTGCGATTGCTGAGCGACGAGTCGATCATGTTTGATGATCAGGTAATCAGTTAGTGTACTATGTCTTTATTCTAATGCTCCTTTAAATTCAATATTCAATCAGATAACTTTGAGCTATGCTTTAGATCATTATCTTGTTGGAAAATAAATCCATCTCCAATTAATCGCAACCCGGGAGAAACGGCATTTTGTTCTAAAATGTTTTTGTACTATTCCGAATTCAAAATTCCTTCAATTTTAATCAAATCGCCAGTTCTTTGGCTAGAGAAGCAACCCCAGACCATAATTGAGCCTCCACCATGCCTGGTTGTTGGGACTACACAATCTGACATCAGCTTTTCTTGGGCACTGCGTCGAACGTAAATTCTATGTTTTGATCCGAATAGTTCAAACTTGGATTCATCGGTCCAAAGCACTTTTTTAAAATCTTCTTTAATCTAATCTCGATGGGCAAGAACCCACTGCATCCGTTTTTTCTTGTTTTGCGGCCTTAGTAGAGGTTTTCGAACGGCAACGCGACCTTACAACTTCGCATCTCTCAGTCGCCGTTTTACTGTAGTCAATGATAAAGGTTTAACTCGGTGTTCGTTTACTTCAACGCGGATTTCTGGTGCTGTTAAGCGTCTATTTCGCTTGCTGGTAACTCAATGAAATTATCTTCACTAGACGTGGTAGCTCTCGGCCTTCCCGAGCACGGACGATCTTTAAAACTGCCTGTCTTCCTGTATCGAGTTATTGTGCCATGAACACAAGTCTTCGATAACTTCAGTTGTGAAGCAATCTCACGTTCGGATTTGCCTTCATTATGTAAAAGAACGATGGCAAAACGCACTTCACTGCTAATTTGCGAGCTTTTCCTATTTTATGACGTCTTCACTAGAAACCACAAGGATAGACTAATTGAGATTGTTTGTGAACAAACCCGAATTTACTTGGGTAGTATGAGTAATAATAAGTCAGAAACACGTGCTTTCAGGAGCTAAATAATCCTAAGTATTGACCAATACGTAAAAAATGCAAAGTAATTAGTAATAGGTACATTATAAAAATATTATTACGACTCTACCACCTGGCTCTAGTGCAATGTTTGTCGGTGTTTGAAAAAATAGATGTTTATTGTCCAATAACTTGAAAGTATACAAAAGAATGACTTCTTTAAATATTCGATACTAACAATAGAATGTGCAGATGTGCATTTATTTTATTTATCCTGATGATGGGATTTTATTACAATTGATGGTTTTGTTGTGTACGTGCAGTCTTAAACTTTAGACCGGCTGGGTAAGTCTGTGGATTTAAAGCATGGTTTATGTGTGACATATGACAAATGCTATGGTAAAATTTATATTTACTATTAGAATAGTTCTGAAACCGCCACCTCATGGATATATATTTTCTCATTCATGTATATTCATACATATATAACCTAACTTATTAGGAAACTATGAATTAATTAGAAAAAAATACAAGTAGTCCTTTGTACGTAATATTTTTTATGTTTTTTTACTTTTATATATGACTACATAAATTATTAAATAAATATTCAATATAATATATATTAAATAAAATTTTATTATATTATAATATATGTAATCAGTTAAGAATTAGTTTGTCACCGTTTACAATGATGAAATACGTTAAAATTGCAAAGTAAGTGAGATATTTGTGGTAACAATTCTCAGTGTTGGACGACCCACCGCTGGTACACAGACATGTATATAATTTATCCGTTCTTTATTATTATAATAAGAAGTGTGACAAACGAGCACACAGTACACCTGATTGTAAGTGAACGACTGCGGACTATGCATTCTCAACAGATGCCTACGCAAATTTGCGGAGAGTCTAAAGATATAAGTTGCTCAGGACCGTATTCTATGGTAATCTCGCCAGTAATAAAGGTCGTACACGTCTATACTTTTTATTTTTCGGGCTGATGGCCGCTGTTAGCCCGAGGGCTTCTACACCGGCTTGATCATCCATACACTCACCAGACGAAATACAGGAGCATTTTGCTGCTATTTCACGCCGGTATTCTGAGAGGGCGTGGTCCTAACCCGGTCGAGCTGACCCATTCATTCTGCAGCTAGAAATAAACTGCAGTGTAGCTCTACCAGCGTAAAAAATAGTAAAGCAAAATAGAAAAAATAAAAAATAAATATATAAGACGGCAGCCCCTAGATTGGTTGTTTTGGAGTCCAGACGGACGAGGATTATGGGGAAAGGAACCGAAACCGTGGTGGACGTTATGGGTGGTGTCGAGAAGCACCGCCTTCGGAATTTGAGCCCATTGAGTCCCAAATAGCTCAGAAAAATCGAGATGCTGGTTGGGATTAAACTGTTTGCAGTCACGACTATAGGGATGATCTTGGTCGGTATACCACCCCACATGTCAGTCACCTCGTGTTTGTTTGTCACGAGGTTCTCTTCGGGTTGGTGATGTCGACAAAAAATATCCACATCCGACCATCAACACGATATCAAGCTTATTCTCAAGAATAGTCCTATCCGTAATGATGATGGGACCGGTCCCAGTAGAGACTGGATATATAGATAGTATATATATTACTCAATAGACGAAACACAGCAACGCAGTGCCGCTATTTTAAGCTGGAATGACGTTGTCCTTCCCCGATGACAAAACGCCTCTAGCAATAATCTGTAGAGTAGTTCTAGGGTGGAACTACTAAAAGCACTGCTATTAAAAGCAATATTTATACAGAATAAATTATCTACGTTATCTTCACGTATAAGATAAGGAAAGCCAACATAATTATTTAGGTTCAAAGCGAATATTAAATTACAAATGGGGTGTTAAATTATTCTCATTTCAAAGAACATGCCGGATGTTTCACTACAAGTGATTCTACTTAACGACAGCACAGCGATTGTTTTATACAAGATATTGAGTTACGTGGGTCATACTGAAAGTTTCCGGAAGTGGCGACTCACAATAAAAAAAGCACTTACGGAATTCGAAAATGTAACTCTCTGGGAACATGTTAGCTTCTTAATTTGCGAGACATTTGTCATTTATGTTTTTATTGTGAGACAATGAGTTTAATTCGTGATTTACACTATTATATTTTCACTGTTGCTCAAGTCAACAATGGAGTTGCCAGGGACTGAAATTGGCATTTGGTGATGAAGCTCCATGCCGCAGATTTGTGTATTTGTAGCTTGAAGAATTTAGACGTGGACGTGATCATCTCCATGACGATGTACGTGAAATTCTATCAGCGACAGAATCCAATATTGATACCGTACGAAATTAATAATACAAACTGACAACAAAAATACTCAGTCAGTCCGAAGTTGCCACTCTGTCTTCTTCCTGGTTGCTTATCTGTTCTGCGAGCTATATGCCAATTCATCTGATCTTTTGAGCTATATGGATCACCCTGCGGATGTCTACATTGCGTATTCCATCACGCAGTGAAACATCAAATTCGCCGCGTTACAAGAATAATGACATTTTTCTGGTTGGTTACATAAAATACTAATGGAGAACGTCGCAAAGCTAAAATCAACGATTCGTACTTAAATTTAGACAAAGGCATGAAGAATTACTAAAGATGTAGTGGTTAGAATACCTGCCACGCCGCGGGTCCTGGATTTGATTTTCTGCCGAGGTACAATATTTTTAGATTGTCAGTCAATTGTCAATATTTGTGTATCACAAGTTACCGGTTTTCGGGTACGGGTGTGATGTGTGTGTCCCGTTTCCCTGACACTGCATCTAAATCTTCCTCCGGTGTTATTGCACATGCATTACATCGGAATGGGGAAGGGAATGACGAGTGGGTGCCTCTGTGTTTGCGCACTATAAAATAATGATCTTAGTTGATATCATCTGTCAAAAACCATATCGGCACAGAAGATGGCTACTGAGGGGGTATTGGCGGGTAGAAATCCCACGTAACCTGGTCCCGGAGATAAAGGTACCTCCTCTTGAAAATTTCCTCATGATAAAAGAAAAAGATACAGCTGGCGCCGGTACGAGACACCGGTATACGTTTCTTCCGGCGGTTAACGAAAACCAGAAGAAAATAAGGAGGATAATAAGACAGGCACTAAGAGGCTATTGACCTGCCGCTTAACGGGGTCATTTTCTGATGCACTACTCGATAATATGTTGATCAGCAAATGTCGTCTCACTTATCAGCATATTACCGCTGCCAGGTGACAATGTAAAAACCTTAACATTAGACATCTAAAGCAGTACGCGTCTTTTAAGTCATTGTTTCTCAACCATTTTTATCTTGCTAGGAATCGCTTTAGGAAAAATTAAATAAATAATAATCAAATCTGATCACAGGTCTTATCGGTGATTAAAATATTTGTATTTTTATAACTAGACTAGCGAAAACGGTCTAAATGAACTTAAAGTTTTATATGTACTCTAGGACGCAATCTATCAAATTATAAAATTAATATTTTAACAGTTTTAAACATAGAGTTAAGCAAACAAAAGTAAAGCAAACAGAACCATAATAACAGTGGTAAATACTAGCCGTTTACCCCGGCCTAACATAATCCGATGGAAGCAAAAGACTGAGCCTAGGTTGGAACCTCTCGGGCACCCTCGAATCAGTTATGCACCAACCCCCCTCCCCCTGCGGTCTTTTTTTGCATCCTACGCATGGAGGTGGGCTTGCTTATCACTCGATGATCCCAACGCTATTGCCAATTCTGTCTCCGATGCAGGAGCATTGCGTCCAGATCCTTCAAAAGAGTTATTGCAGAAGCGAAGTCTGTGCACATTGGCAGAATTTGCGGGAGATTAGTTCGCCGCCCTACGGCCACCCGTGCATTCTGATTGACAGTGTTAAGACAAGTGAGTTTTGCTACGATTAAACACATTCTTTAATGCTTTCTTTATTTAACAATTAACGGTGTTATGCTTGTTTTCTCAAGTAAAATACGATATCACTTTTATCGATAACATGCCTATTATTTACAACAAGAGTGTTTAAACAATATCTTTTAAGTACTACGTCTAAGTAGCCATTCTTAAAATCTATAGCAATTAACAGACCGAGGCAACTAATAACATCAATCTCGCCTTCCAAGGCATAGAGGTAATCCATGAGCTCGCTTCCGATCATCGCCCCGTTCTTCTTCGGTTAGGGCCCTCCGCCCCAACCTCACCCTCCACCAAAACCATTTTAGACTGGCACCGACTCAGGAACGCCCTGAGGGAAGTCACATCACCGCACCTAGATGCTATTCCTAGGAACATATCTTCAGTCAACGACACGAACCTCGCAGTTCATGCCCTCACTAGGCACATCCAGACCGTAATCGTGGATTGTTCGAGGCAGGTTCCCTCGGTGGAAGACCACCGATGGACCCTGCCAAACGACATAAAGGACCTAATGAGGCGCAAGAATGCGGCGACTCGTGCCCACGACTTATATCCCACTGAAAGTAACCGGCTGGTGCTACGTACCCTTCAGCGTGAAGTCCGATCACGCATAGCCCAGTATAGGAACGATCGGTGGGATAATCACCTCTCCAACATCGAACCTTCCCATCTCGCCTACTGGCGACTTCCCAAATCCTAAAGGGGCACCGCCCAAACAATGCCTCCCTTTAGCGCGTCCTAATAAACCACCCGCCTTCTTAGACGAAGAGAAAGCCGAATGTCTGGCTGACAATCTCGAGCTCCAATGCTCACCGAGCACCCTACCGATCGACGCCGCTCACCTTGAAATGGTTAACAGCGAGGTCGACCGGAGGAGTAAGGAACCACCTCGCGATTCCGTCACTCAAGTTACATGCACCGAAGTTGAGTCCATAATTAAAACCTGCGACCACGCAAGGCTCCGGCCCCGACGGTATCACCAACAAGGTGATGAAACTCCTACCCATGTCCATTTTACACCTACTGGTGATAATCTACAACGCGGCCATATCCAAAGGCACCTTCCCGAACACCTGGAAGGAAGCCGATGTCATAGGGATTCTCAAGCCCTCAAAAATCCAACCGATCCATCAGCCTATCGACCCATAAGCCTACTCAAAGTCTTGGGTAAGGTATATGAAAGGCTCATCCTCACCCGCCTCAAGGACTTCATGCTGTCCCGAGGGCTGCCAATCAATGAGCAGTTCGGGTTTCGCACCCAACACTCATGCACACATCAAGTGCACCGCATCACGGAGCACATCCTCAATAAATTTCTTCAGGGCTACCAAACTGGGGCACTTTTTCTCGACGTGGCGAAAGCTTTCGACAAGGTCTGGCACAACGGGCTCATATACAAACTATATGAGCTCGGTGTGCCAGATCGACTCGTACTTATCATACGAGATTTTCTCCGAAATCGAACCTTTCGTTACCGCGTCGAGGGAACGCGCCCGAGGTTCACCCCATTTGTGCCGGAGTACCACAAGGCTCTGTCCTAGGTCCTACTTTATACACACTCTACACCAACGACATACCGCGCACTCGCGGTGTAGAGCTAGCCCTTTCGCCGATGACACCGGCCTCTACGTGTCTGGATTTAAACCAGACGCTATTTGTAAACGCCTCCAATCTGCAGCCAACACCTTAGGGAAATGGTTTCGGAAATGGAGGATCGAGGTTAACCCCACCAAAAGTGCAGCCATTTACTTCTCTCGGCGCAACAAAACGCCGCATCTCCAAACTATAGAGTTATTTGATCGTCCAATCCCCTGGGAAAAGACAGTCAAATACTTAGGCGTCACATTAGATGAAAGACTCACCTTCGGTCCGCATGTCAACCGCGTACGGAATCGAGCAGCGTTCGTCCTAGGTCGTTTGCACCCGTTACTTAATAAAAATAGCAAAATGTCCCTGCGTAATAAAATTACACTTTACAAAGCGTGCATCCGACCCATAATGACATACGCAAGCCCCGTCTTTGCGCATGCCTCCCCGCGTCACATTCACCGACTTCAGGTAATACAAAATCGTTTCATGCGCAAGGCCACCGGTGCGCCGTGGTTCTTGCGTAACGAAAATCTACACATAGATCTTGAGCTGCCGACCATAGCTCAGTACCTGAAGCAGGCTTCTCGCCGATATTTCGACTCTGCCGTCACACACCGAAATCCTTTGATTGTAAGTGCCGCCACTTACAATCCCATCGCGAATCACAGATTTACCCGCGTCCGTAGGAGACCGAGGCACGCCCTCGACGACCCTGACGACGCAACCACCAGGGCCCAAGCCCTTCATAAAACACAACACACAAACATTGCACCCTCATATCGCCCCGCCGACGGCGAGGGCGTCGCAAACAAAGTTATTCGCGATACCGCCATGTCACTGGCCGGTTCTCTCCAGTCCATACAGATAGAAGCGTTGCTGGAGTTTCTTGCGCCACTTCTTCTCCAGCGCCCACGCATTCTGAAGTGGTGGTACAGGTAGTTAATAATAATAGTGATATTAATTAAGATAATCCTCTGTCAGAAGCAACTGACCGAGCCGAGGTTCGGCCCTCTTGGGCACCCTCGAGTCAGACGCTCTCGCGAAACAGGGTAACGGTCCAAGCCGAGGCTCCCTCTCGGAGCCCTTGCGCTGGTTACCCATATATAGAGGTCTCGACTGAGAGCCATAAGCGCTCGGTCACCTCTCAACCCGGTGAAACTGTAAAAGCCCTGGGGCTAACAGCGGCCATCCGCCCGAAAAAAAAAAAAAAAAAAAAAAAAAAAGGCAACTAATGAAGTGTCACATGATCTCGAACATCTTAAGTGACAGGAGTAACGCACCAGGTGCGGTTATTTTATACGATCCCAAAAGCAAACCGCATCAATTATTTAGATAAATGTTTCTCAGCCATTTTTATATTACGTAAAAGCCAAAAAGGTATGTAAAAAGCCTTGGGACCCCTTCACTATAAAATTTTAATAACGTTTTTATTAAAACTTTATAAGTTATTATAAGGCCATTGCAGCAGAATGTACTAAGACATCTCAATATCGCCGGCGATAAAAACGCAAAATCGCACATAAGTATAAATTATAGCTCAAATCGCGCCTGTCTGAAGGACTAGGTCACGGCCGTCTAGGTTTGAGCCTGCTCTGTACTTGTATGAACTGGTTAAATAAGCCATCAAAATTCATTGCTCTAATAAACGAATCTTTTGTATTCACAGGTCTTATTTATTGAACAGATTGCGACCCTCTATAACAATAAAAACATAATAACAATCGCGCCACCCAGGTTGAGAAATAAAGACTTAGATCAGGGGTGGCTTAGGCAGGGTTTCTTATATTTTTACTAACTTTTTATCTACTGCAATATATAAGTTGTATTATTTGTTCGTAAATATGAATATATTCTATATCACAACAGAATACCAGCCTTAATTAACAGTTAGATAACGCTGCTGTGTTTAGTTTAGTGAGTGGAGCGATCCCTAGTTACTGATGACGAGGCATTCCATCTCAGTCCTCTGGGGTGCCAACGCATCTGACAGGCGGGACAGATGCGGTCCATGTAGCCCCCCGACGGGCCGAACACGTGTTTTCGTCCTGCTAATTGAACACCCGAACCTCGGCAATAAATAGGGCCGTATTTCACAAGAACAAGAAGAACATCTGGAAGAAAGAACAAAAGGAACAATGTACAGTAAGTGCCCGGCCTAGTGAACAGTTTTTTGCTTCAAGTTGTAAAGTAGAATCAGTTTTGTTTGAACTTTTAACAATAGTAGAATCGTATTAAATAGTTGACAAAACGTTTTTTTCTTCGCAATCCAGATATAACAAGTGAGCTTTGTTTCGGTCACCCGAAAATATAGAGAAGTCGCCCACAAAGGATTTCAAAAAATTCTACTCGAGAAGGAATATGCTTATGTATAACACTGCACCATATTGGCCTCAACTAAACGGAGAAGTTGGTCGAGATGTTCTAAAAGCATGAGATTATCCAATGGTACTCTACTATACACAAAAAAATTTAACACGTCCCTTACGGTTCAATTTTGTATTTTAATCAATTAAGGTATTATTTAGTGTTATTTGTGACAATTTTGAGTGTAATATAACTGTAATAACAACTACTTAACGTTTATTCAACAGCGTACATGTGATTGAAGTTTTATTTATTACATCACCTGCTAGCATATCACACTCACTTGAAACTTACACAGAAAACATAATATCACAACTCGAAGAAATCAAAACTGCACAGAATAGTCTAGACTAGAAGAAAGCTTGCCAAAACAATGGCAGAACTGGAAGCGTAATGATCGTGTCGTCAGGCGGGGAGGTGTTGTTGTTATATAGTCCGAAGCGAAATCCATATAATATATAATTTACATGTATTTGTGGAAATTACATTAACTGTCGTGAGAACACAAAATAATTTGTGTCAGTGGTCCTATCAAAAAATAAGAAAACATAATACCATCAAATTCAAATAGAAACTTCGTATATTGATTTGAGCTTAAACATAATTTACTAGAAAAGTATTTCGAAAAAGGACTTTGGTTCAATGGCAATCAGAATCAAATTCATGTAAGTCAAGGTTATAACGAACCAGTCCTTAATAATTTAAATAAAATATAAAATTGCTACATTAAACTTATGAAGTCTCACAATACAAAACTAAGTACAGAAGAAAATAAAGATTTAATAAAAAATCTTTAACATTTCTATTCTTAATCTGCATTAATATTTACATATACAATTAAAGTCTATCTACTAACTACTATAACTATCAATATTTGATGAAGCAGCCTATTACTACATCAGAAGAATAGAAAATAACTTAAAGATAGAAAATGAGTGGAATACGTATTGGACGCTAAGATTCTGTTGACGTATTTGCTGTTAGCCTATGTGGCTATTACAGCTTCGTCGGACACAGGACTCACAGAACAGAGAGGTCCATAAGCTGGTTAAATTTTGCTTCTCTTACTTACACCAAAAGCGCTCATTCACTGAGCGTGTCTGTCTGCTGTGATCGCTTCCTATCTGATTACCACCTAAGTCGCTAGTTCCCTAGCTATCGGAAGATTCTCCAGAGTGGATAGGTTAGCTATGCGGACCTAGCCTCTGACGGTCGCCGCCTATTACGAGAACCGCCCTGACACGCGGGTGTATCTAGTGTACGCGGTGTCGCGAAGATTACGCAGCGCTTGAATGCGAGGGCGGCGTGAGGTGTCGGTAGTGTGTGTTGATCCGAGGTCCGTTGACTGGCGCTAAGCCTCCCCGTGAAGTCGGGGTCGTCGAGGATGTGAAGAGGTCTACGGCTCCTAACTGCCGGTACCGGCTCGTAGGTTGTGGCTTTTACCACTAGCGGGTTTGAGTGCGAAAGCGCTTTCGCGAAGAAATGTTGCGAGAGAGTTTGAAAGTACTCCGGAATAGTGATAGGGTACAAGTCACTGTGCAGATCGATATCACGCTGATACGGTTCTGCTCCGGTTGCTATACGAGTGAAACGGTTTTGGACCATCTGTAGCGTTTTAATTTTTTTAGCGGCTACACATGGGCGAAGACGACGTTAGCATAGGCTATAATTGGTCTTATGCAGGACGTGTATAGACGGAGTTTATGCCTTAGGGACATTTTGCTTTTCGCGCAGATGAGCTGGTGAAGATTACGCATGACGAACGCGGCCTTATTCCTCGCATTTCTGATATGTGGGCTGAAACTAAGTTTTCGGGTGAAGGTGACCGCTAGAAATTGACCGATTCTACCCATGGAATGGGTCGGTTGAATAGTGATTTGTTCTAGCTGTCTACAGCTAGGTACTGGTGGTCGCGGTATGTGGCTTGAATGAACCTCTCCAGAAGATGGTTGCACTTTTATCCGAGTTCATTTCGATTTTCCATTTCCGAAACCAATTGGCGAGGTGATTGGCTGGAGACGCATAGTAATACAGCCCTTGTGTATGTTTGAGTAATATATTTTGTTGCCCGGTATTGTCCACGAAAAGCGCGCGCAAGGTTGACCGGCGGATCTTTAGGGTTGGCACTTATGTAAAATGAGAAGAGCAAGGGAGAAAGAAAGGAGCCCTGAGCGACTCCTGCTAGGAGCGGCCGGCTTGAGGAGCGCGTGCCGTAGATACGATATCGAAAAGTACGGTTCAAGAATGCTCATATGATGTGCACGATCCTGTCCAGTATATTCTGTGAGTAGAGTTTATAAATTAAACCATTATGCCAGACTTTGTCGAATGCCTTTGCGACATCGAAGAATCGTACACCAGTACCAGTGCACAGTAGGATTTTGTGCGATACGATCTGCTTTGAGTCTCCGGGCCAACCGCCAGTATGCGGTATTCGAAGGCTCGAGGTCTGCTAACAGGTTGCCCCATTTATCATCATTGTAAGATTTAATGCGCTCTTTGACCTCCCTTTGGAGGCGGCGCAGTCTAACGCGATTAAAGTTTGTTGGATAGTTTGTTGGATGTCGTGAAGCATTGCTGCGCAATTTTTGTCCTTATCAGTCGACGGAGACTCGAGGGAAGGAACCCGAATTGATCGGGCGACGCGAGTTAGGATGCGGGTAGAGGCAAAGGAGTTTTTAAAAAGACTATACAGACATGTGGCCCGCTTGATGAGCGAATCTAGACTTTACTTGTATCCTTAAATACAATGGTTATGTTTCGCAGAACAATGGTATAATAAACAATAGTATCGGTTTCCTGAAGGGAATCCTAATGGCGCCATTAACCGTGAGATGTCTTATATAACCTTCGATTATAAGGACATGACGCTTCCCCCCTTAGAAGAGAGGCGTGCTGATGGCTGCATTCCTTGATAATGAGTATTTTCTTCATCAGGATGTTGCTGCGCTGAGGAATACGGCGCTTTAAATTTCTGTCTCCACTTGTAGGCTGCTGCTCCTGTTCCTGCTACGATTATTAATATGTACAGACAGATTGTGTACCAGCTGGGTGTATTGGATACAATTTTGGAGTTGAAGTCTTCTATGGGAGTGTTTGCTACTTTATTCAGAACTTGTTGTAGGTTATCTAGTTCCAAGTCTTCTAGTTTTATTCTGATGGTGGGAGCCTTTATTGTCTGGTGCGCCCGTGGTAATGGAATGGTCATCTTTATTTTTACATATTTCTGATGTGTACTTAGGGTTCTCTCCATAACTTGTACACAACAACGCCTTTAGCACTTTGATATTGTACTTCGTTGTTGCAAGTAGTTTTAATGACTTCTTCTTGTTTTAATATGATTATCCAACTGTTGTTTTCTATTTGCTGTATCAATTTATTTTTAAACTGTGCATATGTGCAGTTGTGTGGTTCTTGATGCTGGATTAGCTGGGCAATGCAGTCTTCTGATTTTTGTACTGACTGCCACTCCAGATGTTTACAGATGACATGGTTGTCTTCGACTTCTGTTCATGGCTCGTGAGGGTATGCAAACTCTTTATTTCCCAGGATAAAGGTAGGGTATTTCGGGATTAAGACACTATTATTATTATTGGGTATGGAATATAGGTGCAATAGGTAATAGGGCTCACTTGCAACTCATGGTATTTCCATTATGAACGTTATAGTTTCATTAGTGCTGTAAGCTTTTACAACGATTATCTTTTCCCATAAGTGAATATTATTTAGGGTTGGGGTAAATGCTAAATTTGAAATGAAGTTGTTTTGTACGTAATTAAGTTCTTCTAGTAAGTAGGCCGGGTTTATGATACTAGGGTGCATTTTTCCAAGGTGTGCAAAAGTTATTGCGTTCTCTAACATTTCTACTCTATCGTATAACTGTTGAAACGATCTCTCTATATCGTTAAGTATGTTATTTCCTTCTAACTTACCCTCCAACTCATTTACGTGTGATGCATATTTCTCTATTTCTTCATAGATATGTTTTTGGTTATTATCAATGTGCCGTAAATTATGTTCGTATGTTTTAATGAACTCGAGGTAATGCTTAAACTTTTCTTAAGAGCTAGTGCGTTAATCTGTGTTGCCGCCTGTGTCCTACGAATTTCTTTTTCAAATTTAATTGCATCGTTTTGGTCTAAATTGCCTGTGATTGATTTTATTATTGATCCTAAGCCTCTATCTATATCTATGTCTATCAAACCACGTCTTTTCCTTGAACTAGACTTAAGTCCTATTGGTTTTATTATTGCTGTGCTTGCGGTGAACCGGAGTACTGCGAAGAAGGTGATGGCGTACCTGTAACATGTTCGGGTCGACTCAGTAGGTGGAAGTGTACTCTAATGGTTTTTGCATTTATGTGTTTACCTACGATTTCAGCAATCTGCTCGGGATGGATACGTAATATTGTATAAGGTCCTATATATTTTAGTCCTAATTTATTGCTTGTAGCTGTTTTGGCTACCTGCTTATATACTTTATCTCCTATTTTAAATGTCGCCATTTCAGTATTTCTATTTGCTTTCTGTATGACCTGTTGCTTTTCGTTTGTGAGTTTACTGTGTATTAAGTTTTGGACATTTTCCATGTTTTGTTTGTTTCAATACGAATTCTTGATAGAATTCTTTTGGACAGTGTAGTTCTAAGGGAGTATGTACGTTTGTATGGCCGTATAAGAGTTCAAATGGTGTGAAACCTGTTGCTTAATGTATTGTGTTATTATATGCTATGATGGCGTATTTCATTAAATTAACCGACTCTTCTTTGTCCGTTAATCTTTGTATTCTTATGAGTTCGGCTAGAGTAGAGTCGAGTCAATCTATGGGTGAATTTGAATTTTGGTTGTACGGGGTTGTAAAGTGTGCATTGATATGCATTGTACAAACTTCGGCTATTACTTCGTTGTCGCATTTTGAGTCCGAGTCTATCGTTATTTTCTTGGGTACTTCTATTATTGAAAATAATCTTAAAAATGCTTCTGCTATGTGGATACTAGTTGAAGCTGTCAGTGGTATTGTTTGTGCGTATTTAGTAAAATTGTCTATAATGTATTATATTCTATAATATATTATAATGTAATATTTCATTCCAATTATAGACAATGCAGTTTTTCTGATATGGAATTGTTTTGATTGTCTTTCAATTGCGTCGTCGATTTCGGGTATTTTAAATGTGGATGTTACAGATGTGTCTTTTGTCTGACTCCCGTTATCATTTGGTGTCTCTATATCTATGTTTGTTTGTGATGGAGAGCCATAATTTTGGTTTTCTAAGTCGGGTGTGATTGGTATATCTAAAAGTGTGCGGATATCAATGTTTGTGAGGTCTTCCTGATTATGAGATGTACCGGGTTGTGGTTCCATAGAGTTTCTGTTGTGGTGTATTATTTGTATTCTAGATAGAGCGTCTGCGTTTGTATTTATCTTGACTTTCTTGTATCTTACCCCAAAGTTGTATTCGGCTAACCTTAAGCGCCAACATAAGTAAGTTTAGAATTAGGATCTTTAGTGAGAGGTCTGTGATCTGTATATATTATGAATCTTTTTCCATAAAGGTACGGACGACATTATTTGATCGCCCACAGCGTATGCTACTGGTTTATCTAGTCCTATTTCTCCTTACGAGAGAACTGCTCCTAGTGCTACACCTGATGCGTCTGTGGTAAGTATGAATGGCTTCTCGAAATCTGGGTACTGAAGTATTGGTGCATTTATAAGTATTTCTTTACATTTTTCAAAGGCTTGTATGTATTCTGGTGTAATTTTACTGCCCTTTTTTTAACATTTAGTTAACGGTTTAGTCATTTAGGCGAAGTCCTGTATAAAACTTCTGTAATAGCCAACGAGACCTAAGAAGGTTTTTATTTCTTTTTGAGTTTTAGGTAGTGTGAATTTTTTTACTGCTGCTATTTTTTTTCGTTGGGTTGAAGACCCTTATTTGTTAGTGTGTATCCTAGAAAATCTGTAAAAATTCAGATTTATTGAGTTGAATTTTTAGGTTATGTGCTCTAAATCTTTCAAATACGATTTGACGTTTTGTTAAGTGCTCGTGTAAGGAGGTTGAAAATATGATAATATCATCAAGGTAAGTAATTTACAGCAAACGTTGTCTACTCCTCTTAACACTGAATCCATTAATCTCTGGAATGTGCTAGGGGCGTTTTTGAGACATTCGCAAAAACTCATAATGTCCACGATCTATTGTGAATGCTGTCTTTTCTATATCGTTGGGGTGCTTTTCGCCTTGGTGGTATCCTGAAGCTAAGTCTAATGTGGTAAAGTATTGAGCTCGACCGAGTCTATCTAAGATGTCATCCATCTGTATTAGGTAATGGGTATTTATCTTCTATTGTTTTTTCGTTTAATTTTCTGTAGTCGATTAAAAAACTGGATTTTTGTTCTCCTGAAGCATCTAACTTTTTTGACCTATGTGTGGACATGACCACGGAGAGCTACTTTCTCCAATATTTTTTGGTCTAGTAAAGTTTTAATTTGTTTTTTAATTTCCTCTTTTTGTTAAGGGGCCTGTCTAAAATTTCATACGAAAATTGGTTTATCGTCGATTAGTGTTAACTGTTATTTTATGAGTGAAAGTGAGAGGTATTTCATCACAATGATCGCGATAGTTGTAACACAGTTTTTCAATTTCTCTTTTATCTTCCGAGTTCATATGGTTTGTTCGGAGTCTGTTTAAGTTTTGTTTTTGTAGGTGATTTATGTTTAATTTTGTTTTCGTAACTGAATTTAGCTTATGTACGTTACTTATGTTTTCTTCCGTTATTTTTTTTATTTTTTTTTTTAATGTTTAGTTCTAAACCTGAAGGCATGATTGCTGAAGTTATTATATTTCCGTTTTTTACTGATACTAATGCTGCTGGAAATATTAAACCATTTTTTGTTTTAGTTCTTTTCAAGTAATAGTCTCCATCTTCGTGATTGCATAGGAAGTTAATTACTTGTTCGCATTTCGGTTTTATTTTATTCTATGCTTTTATATTGTTTTTATTGGAATTTTCGCATTATCCCTATGTAACGTTATTGATTTCATGTTGATTTTACAGTTTAAAGGTGCTAACAAATCTAATCCTAGTAATCCTTCAAAGTCGGGATCAAAGTCAAATAAAAGAAATTTGTGCTTTATGTCTGCATGGAATATATCTTTAGGTAATTTGATGTATATCACCTTTTTTTATTTGGAAGTGGCATGTGCTGTTTTAATGAAATTTATTTCATTTTTATTTCATAGTTAACTTTTTTATTTTGTAAAATATTGGGGCTTATCAATGATTGTGATGTGATGCTCCCGTATCAATTAAAAATCGTCCCCCTAATTCGCTTATAAAAATATAAGGAAGGCGATTGTGATTACGAATGTTATTAACTATGACTAGGTTATTTTTAGGTTTTCTAATTCCCTGCGAGAATTTTCCTCATGATTATCCTCGGAGGGAGGTTTGTCGCTATCCGAATCGTCTTCCGGACTATCCGGACTCGCTGTCCGCTTCCTCATTTTGAAAATGAATTTTCATTTTATTTTCTGAGATAACGGTGTTATTTCTTGTTTTTCCGTTTGATCTCGTTTATTAAAAGTTTTTTGATTTAAATTTTTAAATCTTTGTGGTATTTTGTTATAAGTCGCTTTCGTTTGCAACGCGCGACTAATTTTGAGTTTACTTCCTCTTGTTTTGCGAAAGTTACAGCTTGATCTAAGTTTTCCGCGTGTTTTAGTTTTATTGTCATTTTATTGCGGTTATCGGATTTAGTTTATCTACAAACGTTTCTAACGCCTTTTGTTCATAAAATACGCGTATACCTGATTCGGTTGAGATTAGAGCACACATTATGGCCCTTATTTTATCTCCAAATACCTCTAGTATTGTCCCTATCTAGGTGCATCAACTCTTGAACGAGCTGGATTTGAGTTCGGAACTCACCGAATTTTCTTTGTAGAACATCCTTTATTTGAGACCAACTTTTGGTGCCCGGATGTTCAGAGAGTGCTTCAATAGCTCTACCTGAGAGTTTGTTTCTAATTAAACATGCGACGCTTATGTCGTCTTTGTTTGTAATAAGATCGAGTGCGTTTTCCACACCTTCGATGTAAAATGCAAGTGTTCTTCTATTGCCATCGTAGCAAAGGTAAGTTTGCTAGGGTCGCGTAATCGATTGTAAAAGGTTTTTTTTCCACCATTTTTATTGGAATAGTTTGCCTTATTAAGGAATATTGGACCAATGAAACTATAAAACACACTAGGAATACACGGAATTGCACTTGATTAGGTGTATATAGAAAAGTGCTAGGAAACTCGAGGTAAAATAGAGTTTTATACTTAGCCCACGAGCATGACCGATGATAGGTTTTTCCTGCTGTGAGTCTTGTCTGCTGTAGGTTCAACGTCGCGTCTTCGAAGGAAGCTCAGGAATTGCACTGAACTTTTCTTATAAGACCGCAACTGCCGACTGCGCCAGTGAGGATGCGGGTGGAGGCAAAGGAGTTTTTAAAAAGACTATACAGACATGTGGACCGCTTGAAGAACGAATCTAGACTAACTTTATTTGTCATAAGCTTATCCTTAAATACAATAAACTCTAGTATCGGCTTCCTGAAGGGAAGCCATTGACACGTAATCTTAATGGTGCCATTAACCGTGCGATGTCTTATATAACCTTAAGTTATAAGAACATAACTCGCGGAGACCGTCCTTTTCGAGTCTTCGACGGCCGAGGTAAGTGTGAAGTCGATCTGCCGATACGCCTTATCAGGTGAGTTGATCTCGTTCGGAATAACGTCTAGTTGCTAGGTGGTCGTGGCTCTGAGTTTGACTTCTAGAGCACGACAGTCCACGCTGGTTGTGATCTGAAGGACCGCCTGCCGACTGGCCCAGCTTGAGTAGCACCGACCTGTGATCCGACGAGAGTTCGTGTAGCGATTCGATAGAGTCGACCGCTAGGGTGATGTTTTTGATTAAGGCAATGTCTAGTAAGTCGGGTCTTTGAAGTGCAGGGTTTAAAGCAAGTCATGTCGGGGAGATGGGGGCTAAAACATCAAAGTTATATGAGCCCATAAGGTCATGAAGCGACCTGCCGTTTCTGTTTTCCTAGAGGCATGTTTACCAGGCCAGCTATGACGACTGAGGGACCTAGGTTAATTACGGTCCCGGTGTCCGATTCTAATAGTTTTCGTCGGTGATAAATAAACCGAGACGATAACTTCCGGGCTATGTCCGGTCATAGCCACCCTACACGCGGTAGCTTCGATGTTCGTTTGCATGCATGAATGATGTTATAATTTGCGATCTTTGGATCGCCGTGGCTAGGTTTCAAGGTTTATTGCACTAGCATAACGTCAATGTTGTGATCTTTTAAATGAATCGCTACTTCGTCTCTTGAGACCTGAATCTGCCCTCGTTGAAGTACGAGACAGTCAGAGAGGGGCGTTTGAATGTACTTTTTGGTTTGTTAGCCATTAAGTGACCGAGTTAGGAGGCTGCCCAGCTAGGCATTGGAGTGCCCAGAAGGTTCAAATTGTGCACATATAATCTGCAGCATCTTAAATGAGCTCCTCGTTTGCTGGAGGTGGATCCTCATGTTGGTGAGGTCCTCCAGGGCGTTAATGTCGAGGGAACTTATGAAGTTTAACGAGTACGTTAAAGGGTTTAGCATATCCTGCGATTGAGTGGCAGGTTGCACCAGAGAAGGCTTTGGCCTCGTGATGGGCACCACTTGCTTGCGACATTGCTGGCGGCATTGCCCAGGCTTTGTAGGGGTCTTAAGGGCTTGCAAAGGAGCAGTGGGGCATGTTGGAGCTGGAGCTGGAGCTGCAGCTGGACAGGACGGGCCTGGGAGCATGCACAGCCTTAAAAATGATTTGGGGCGGCTAAGAAGCCTCTTGATTCTTGTTTTTGGGCCTGGCATTTTCTAGCCAAGTGACCGTAATATTTTTTATATTGGCAGCGGTGGCACTGGCCTACCAGTACACGCCTGAAGGGGACTCAATGGATATGCTGGTGAGGTCGCACAATTTTTTAAGGTTAAAGACGGCCTTGCCCTCAGGAGACAGGTCCAGGGTGGCCAAAATAAGGGGCATGGTCCTTCGATCGGACATTCTACTGCTTCTAAAATTGGAAGGTTTTGAGCCTTGAGCGATTCGATAACTTCCTCTAGATCGGACTCGAAAGGCGAACCGCGTATTACCGCGTAGATTACGTTCTTCCGGAAGAGCCTAAATTTCTTTCGCACAGGAGTTTTGTATTCGCGTGGAAGTCCCGGCATGGGGTGCTCTACCTCCATGTCCGAATCGGACGCCTCCGATTCTGAGTTGGAGGTGGCGCGCGCTCGCGGAGAGGCGGAGGTAGACGGGCGGGCCGCGGAGGGCGGTAATTGCGCTGAAGGCGATCCTAATTGTGGGACGACGGGGTCCGAGGACTGTGGGCTGTCACTTAAGACGACCCGCGGTGACTCTATTTGGCGCATTACATTGTCCCACACGTCGGGGCATGTCACCTTGATGAACGCCATTGACCTTGATTCGTCCATTTAATGTTTTAGGGCTTAGGGCCCGTCCGCGATAATGATCACTATTGTCCCTCCCTTGCGGCGGGCGTGTCATCGACCTTATCAAAGAACACCTAGCGCTTTGGGTACGCTAGGGTAAGTAACTTTCTATCGACAGAACACAAAAGATCAATAGCCGCCTCTTAGGCAAGAGGGTGTGGCAACTCATAAAGCCGCCAAAGAGCGCACACCTGCGCGCAGTTGTACACTCAGGTGCTTTTAGGTTTTAGGTGCATTTAGACCGCAATCATCATGTACCATTAAATTAACTGCTTGCTCGTTTGCTATGCCTAATATTATTAAAAAAAACATACGCACGTCCCAGAAGTGACAACCGGTAGTGTGATAATATTAATAGGACCAGTTTGAAGTGTCCATTTCTATAATGTCTTGTCTATTTCATTTAAGTAGAGCAAGCTCTTGCACCCAAGTAAATTTCATCAACCTTTGCAGATTCATTTTGTACTCTCAAAACACGTATTGATACTGCCAAACATAAAATTAATTAAACAAAACAAAAAACTGATTTAATTGATGTGGGCAACGTCTTTATCCGTTCGGGTGACCGAAACAAAGCTCACTTGCTATTGCTGGATTGCGAAGAAAAAACCCTATTGTAGACACTATTTATTATGATTTTTAAGGGATTCAACTATTGTTAAAGGTTCAAATAAACCTAACGCTACTTTACAACTGCAGACGAAACTATTTACTTGGCCGGGCACTTATTGTTCTTGTTTCTTTTGTTCTTTCTACCAGATGTTCTTCTTGTTGAGTCCCGGCGGTCAGTCCAATACGGCGAAATGCGGCCCTATTTATTGCCGAGGTTCGGGACGAAAACACGTGTTCGGTCCGTCGGGGGGCTGCATGCCCCGTGTTCGTCTCGCGTGTCGATCGGCTGTGTGCGTTGCGCGAATCGAAACGTTTACTTTAAAGGAGGCTCTGTGATTGGCGTACAGTGTTTTTTTAGTATTAGTGTGGTGCGGATGGCGTGTCTGTATAGATGCCGGAGTGTAAGACGTTGTGTATGCGTACGAGTGTTACTGTAAGTCACAGGGCGATCCGATTTACATTGATCTTATTAAATTATATGTATATATATATATATATATATATTTTTGATCTATTACCTATTTCTATATTTATACAATGTTCTATTACTATTCAGTGATCTCAGCGTCTCATTCTCTATATTATATTCTTGATTCTGGTTGCAGGCGTATTAGTGGAGGGTTCTTAACGTACACGGATATGGTGTCCTGCAAAGATACAAAAAATGGCTGCAAGTTTAAATTATCGCAATTATTACGCCTCTGAAACTTATTGCTTTGGTAATGATTATTTGCAGCGGCTTTCTTAAAATGATGGCCAATTCCATATGATTTATTCTTTTGTTTGTCCTAAAGTTGACTAGCACGATCTTTAATACAGTCAAAACAAGTTGCTTGAAGAACAGATTAAGATTGACTTTAATTCTAAAGGATACATATTTATATTATCTTACGTCTAGGTGGGGATGCAGTCGTTTAATTTTATTGAGCGATAACACGTACAATGGGGTCTCCGAATAATTAATACATATATAATAAATCTTAATTACGTGCTTATCGGCTAATGACAGGGAAACCGGTCGTTAAACAAGACACTAGTGTCAGGGTCACTTCACTCCATACATTCAGAATTTGTATACAATTTTTAATTGTGTTGTATTGTTATATTGCATTAGATGGCGTTATTCATAATCTTTTTGACAGTCATGGACATAATGGACAAGCCCGTCCCATCAGTATTTTAAATTGACAGTCCGTTTCCTTCTGTGTTCCGCGAATTTTCTCTTAATTTTTATATTAATAATTTTCTAAACTTCTTGCTTACTTTTGGACTGTAGACTCGGCTTTAAAACATTTGACCTCCGACAAACACATTGGATTATGATTTCCCACACGATTTGGTTATACGAAGAAAAATGACTGCCTCTGTAAGAAGTTGTGTCCCAAACAAAACCCGTAAGTATTTTATATTTACACATTACGTTTCACATTATGTTGAAACTATACCGAAGAAGACTAAAATATTCACATAATTACAAATACTTAATGTGAAATAAATATTGTTTGATACATTAATGTTTAAACGTCTATATTTCCTATATCTGTGAATATTAAATATAATTTTTATTTATTAAATTACACATAATTATTTTAGTACATGTACGGAGTGACAAAATAAAATGAAACATTTCTTTATCTTTGGATCTTAGGTGCTGATAATGTTGTTCTGCATTTATTTCCTGACCCAAAAAAAGAAGCAGTTAGATTTGGTGCCTGAATGGATGCTGTCGATGAAGATGTTATTAAAAATCTTGCCCTGCAATATGTCGAAAAACAAAAAAAAAATAAAGACTCATAAAAATGAACTTTTCGTTTTAATTCCTGACCCTATGTACAACAGCAAGATGAAGATGATTTTGATATTAAGATTATATTATAAATTATAAAATAACATAATCCTTAAATCAAAATTTTATTAATATCAGAATAATATTATTAGAGCCACCACCAATTTTTTTTCAATAACTTTCCGTCAGTTGGCGCCGCACATAGCATTTAAGTGAAGTCTCTATTCTCAGTAAATATATAAGTTACTCTATGATTAGTGTTGTTGTATGTTTGGAGAGACGTGACGTGACTACGCCGACATAACTTACGTCCCCACCAATTCAGTATTGCGTCGGTCACACTTGCAGTAAGTCGTGTTACGCACCTGGGTTAATTTTATCGAATAGTTTTTAAATATTTTATTATTGTTTTTCCAATTAATGAAGTTGATCATTTGCAAACTATAAACTGTGTTATCAAGAATATGGCAGTTTCCTTAAAATAATGTATTGTTCTTGAAAATATACTATTTTAATTCAAATGTGAATGTACAATTATATCTGGAATCAATTCATTCGCGTAAGTTCATTTCTTCATTTAAACAAAAGTAAATATATATATATATATATATATTTATATTTTAAATAGCTTACAAATGTAACGTAAATATATTTAATAAAATTCCTTAAATGGATGTTGGTAATGTTTTATGAATTATAAGATTAAATATAATAATAAAAATTATTCAGTAATTAATATTTTAGGAATATATCAGTTACATCGCATTTTTTTCGTTGTTATATTCTATGTTTATTTTAGACAGGTTGATGTATATATTCACTATTTTTAATTATAATTACTAAGGCCAATATTGTTCCCAAGGGTCGTTTCTTCCAGTTTTTTATATACCTAACTAGTTTTTGACCTTGAAATGTATGTAAACAGTAGTTGCTATTACTTTTTGTTTATTATTCGTACTAAGGTTCTTTAATTTTAAAAATAATAATATTATTATAATGTTTTATATATTAGGTAGTGATAGGGGTCGTAATCATACAGAAGTTACCATTACTTTCTGTTTCTATTTTATTAATAATACGCTTTAATTTTAAAAATAGTAATATTATTATAATGTTTTATATATTAGGTAGTGATAGGGGTCGTAATCATACAGTAGTTACCATTAATTTCTGTTTCTATTTTAGTAATAATACGCTTTAATTTTAAAAATAATAATATTATTATAATGATTTATATATAAGGTAGTGATAGGGGTCGTAATCATACAGTAGTTACCATTACTTTCTGTTTCTATTTTAGTAATAATACCTTTAATTTTAAAATAATAATATGATTATAATGTTTTATATATTAGGTAGTGATAGGTCGTAATCATATAGTAGTTACCATTACTTTCTGTTTCTATTTTAGTAATAATACGCTTTAATTTTAAAAATAATAATATTATTATAATGATTTATATATAAGGTAGTGATAGGGGTCGTAATCATACAGTAGTAACGATTACTTTCTGTTTCTATTTTAGTAATAATACGCTTTAATTTTAAAAATAATAATATTATTATAATGTTTTATATATTAGGTAGTGATAGGGGTCGTAATCATACAGTAGTTACCATTACTTTCTGTTTCTATTTTAGCGATAATGCGCTTTAATTTTAAAAATAATAATATTATTATAATGATTTATATATTAGGTAGTGATAGGGGTCGTAATCATACAGTAGTAACCATTACTTTCTGTTTCTATTTTAGTAATAATACGCTTTAATTTTAAAAATAATAATATTATTATAATGTTTTATATATTAGGTAGTGATAGGGGTCGTAATCATACAGTAGTTACCATTACTTTCTGTTTCTATTTTAGTAATAATACGCTTTAATTTTAAAAATAATAATATTATTATAATGTTTTATATATTAGGTAGTGATAGGGGTCGTAATCATACAGTAGTTACCATTACTTTCTGTTTATATTTTAGCGATAATGCGCTTTAATTTTAAAAATAATAATATTATTATAATGATTTATATATTAGGTAGTGATAGGGGTCGTAATCATACAGTAGTTACCATTACTTTCTGTTTCTATTTTAGTAATAATACGCTTTAATTTTAAAAATAATGATATTATTATAATAATTTATACATTAGGTAGTGATAGGGGTCGTAATCATACAGTAGTTACCATTACTTTCTGTTTCTATTTTAGTAATAATACGCTTTAATTTTAAAAATAATGATATTATTATAATTATTTATATATTAGGTAGTGATAGGGGTCGTAATCATACAGTAGTTACCATTACTTTCTGTTTCTATTTTAGTAATAATGCGTTTTAATTTTAAAAATAATAATATTATTATAATGTTTTATATCAAATATGCCAGCCCGCGATAAGATATGATCCGGCCCGCGAGACATTTTTAAAAATTCCAATAAAAAAAATATTACATTAGGTACTTAAACTCACGGGAGTGACAGTGAGGCTGCAAACAACAAATCCTTTGATGTTTGCCGTCTCACTCTGATAATCGCGGCCACTCGGCTTGTTCGATCAAATTCTTTGAGGTTTCCGCCTCACGGGCGACACATCAAAGGATTTATTGCTTCTCAATTATTCTAAACTAGTTTATTCCTTCATTTTGTCTATATAAGCGGGTGGATGGCCTGAACGTTATTTCTAGGAGTGAGCGAAATGTTACATCTATGGAATTGAAACAATTGCATCTGAAACACCAAAGTGTTTCGGATCACTGATATATATCATTTCGAACAACGGTTCACTAGATATGAAATAGGTGTGAATCACAGGTTGTTAGTGTTACGAAATACGAATCTTACGTTAGTGATCGCGGTCTATATAATAATTAATTTAGGTATCAACTAAAATATATTATAATTAATGACTTACTACAACTTTTCTAAACTGCGAAAAGAAATTTTAATTTTGCGAACACAAATATTTTATGACATTAAAATAATATAATTCATACAAAAACACTAATTTTAAACGCGATTACGAATAAAAACTTTTTTAAACGTAACCGCTTTTATTGTACTTTACAAAACAGCGAGAGATATTTCACTAAGTAAGCGACAAAACGTACAAAAATTGATATTTTCGCGAATATAAATATTATTGAAATCAAAGTAAAACTAATAAACGTAATCTAACGTAACATATTATTGTGAAATCAGATGGCTGAGCAAAAGAAAAATGTTGAAACGGTTTTACGAGCTTAGAAATGAGATAGCAGACATTATGAAAATAAAAGATAAACCACTATCTGAATTAAGTGACCCAAAATGGATATGTGACTTAGCATTTCTGGTCGATCTTACAGGCTATTTGAATGATTTAAATTTGAAACTTCAAATACAAGGACAGTTAGTAAATGATTTGTACAGCCAATTGAAAGTGTTTCAGATCAAACTACGCTTGTGGGAGACCACAGATGCTGTCTGGTAACAGTTACCATTTCAACTCGCTCTCTGTGTATGAAAATATTGCTTATGCTCATTATGCTGAAGAAATCAAGTTACTGTCGGAACAGATTTAGCTACTTCAAAAACATGGAAGACTGTTTCAGTTTATTTGCTACTCCTACAAAATGTAATGTACAAAATGCTCTAATACACTTACAAATGAAGTTGATTCAAGAAAACTCACTCCTAAAATCCAAATTTGAAGACGTAGAGTTGTGCGATTTCTACAAAAAATACCTAGAAAAAGACAATTTTCCGCAGCTTAGAAAATTCGCAAGATAGATTTTTGCGTTTGGCAGTATTTATAAATGCGAACAGTTCTTTTGATTGATAAAACTTAATAAATCAACACATCGTACAAGACTGACTGACTATAATTTGGAAAATTCTTTACGTCTTTGTATCAGTGGAATTATTCCAAATATCGATGGATTAGTTTCTCAAATTCAAGTTTGTCTCAATGATTTCAGTGTATTAAACTTTCGTAGTTTGTACCAATTGCAAATTTAACGATTTTATTATAATGTACCATTTTATAACTAATTATTATACATTGTCTTATTATTTCATGTCTAAATCTATCGTAAAAAATATTATCACTACTTTAAAATGCACTAAGTGCTTTTAAAAACGCAACGTATTTGCACGCTAAAGTTTGGCCCTCAACATGTCAAAGGTTGCCCAAACCTGTTTAGTACTAGTAGTTACTATTACTTTTTGTTCTGACATAGTACTAACGTTTATTAATATAAAAAATAGTACTATATGTCGAATCTATCCATAGGAACATGGCCAATTCGTATTTACATTTTCCTATATATAAATATTTTACCGCAAAAGTAACTATTCGAAAATATAAAATTTTAAAAACTTAAAGCGGATTATTAATCTGAAGTGGTGGTAATAACCGACTCATAGAACTAATGACCGATGGGGAAGAAAGATTCTTGGGAACATTGGCCCGAGCACGTGATAAATCAGCTCTTAAAAAAAAATAATTTCATTAGCTGGCACCGGCAATCGAACTCTGTATGCTCGCGTGACTTGAAATTAAATCGAGCTCTAAGAAACGCCGCTCTGAGTGATACGAGCGAAGTTCACGTATTACATGGTTATCTCCATATTTCACAACGTTTTTTTATACCAGGATGCGGCTATTGTTTGTAGGTATAAACAATGCGCGGATGAATAGAGCAAAACAGCACGAAAACGATCTTAAATTACGTATATGTACACATGCGAGAATAATTTCAAGACTAAGATCGTATTCCACATCAGAAGTCAGTGTGTTCATTTCTACGTATCTTTATGGCCACATAAATTCTTGACCTTTACAATCGAGGTCGGGTCAAGAATTTTAAAAAGGAAAATAGATTATCGTCTTCAATCTATCTAATCCAATAATCTTGTTCTAAAAGATAGATTTAGCGACAGACAGATACGCCATTAGCATATTGGATTGGATTGATAGCGGGCAGGGGAACAAAATTCCAGAACGTTTATTTACAATGGTAGTAATAAGTTTCATAACATAACTACAACGAATGGGTTGGGAATGGGCTCGGCTGGGAAGGATCAAGTCCTCATAGAAGGATGTATAGGACACTTGAGATACAAAGACCGCACACGTTCGGGTGGCTTGCTTTTCTTGACAAGGTTGTAAAATAGCCTGGTTGTTTTATGACAACAACTTAACCTTTTTAAATTAATTATTAATGAACAAAGGAAGGTAATAAGTACTCAATGTTTCATAATTTTTTTTGGGAATTTTCCCTTATTACCTAAAACGTGACTTTTTTCTTATAATATTATGTAGTTTTGTAGCATTTATTTAAAAATAGCTGCGTTTTCTAGCTTATTTTGGTTTTCAAAGAGTTTTCTGTCATTTACCAGAAAATATAAATAATAAACAATATATATAAACTACTGGGGTATATTTTAACATGAAACTGGCCTTACTTAAAATAATTAAAATTTTGAATAACTCATAAATAACCAAATATCACCCACTATATATATATATATATATATATATATATATATATATATCTGACAGCGTTTCATAGCTGGGCAGAGCTTCCACAGCTGGGCAGAGTTTTCACATCTGCGCAGCGTTTTCACCATTATTAGATTTAAGTTATATATTCGCTTATCAGATCATTAAATGTTTGAGATTACCTCCGAATCAGTTTAGCGAAATATATTGATTTAATTTTTAAATAGTTATATAATATTTTTTTTTTATATTAATTGACAGTGTATATATTTATTATTAATAGTAATAATATTAATTTGTATAAATACATTATTTGTATTGTGTAAACACAAAATAGTAGTTAAATAGAATACCACACGCATTTACAGCTTATAAATAAACAACACAATATTTTTGAAGTACCCTTGTCATTTATTATAGAGGTCTCGACTGAGAGCCATAAGCGCTCGGTCACCTCTCAACCCGGTGAAACTGTAAAAACCCTGGGGCTAACAGCGGCCATCAGCCCGAAAAAAAAAAAAAAACCTTGTCATTTACTTTATAATACGCTAACAAATACATTCACAAAAGCAAGAGACGGTAGAAATTTAAATTAATACAACAATTTTCCTCTAGCAATCTTGTATTTTCATTCAAATTGCATTATTTAAAACTAAAAATTTTAAGCTTTAATAAGAACTTTGATTATCGAGTTAGCCATTATTGAAAATATATTACTGAGTATACGCACAAACGGAGGAGTCAATTTAGTTGCGAGTGTACAAGCTATGAGTGTAAACAGACGCAAAGTAAATTTAATAATCTGTTAATAATGCTTAATGTATAATTGGAATTTCCTCGAGCATAAACAAAACGTTTAGACGCTTCCATGCAACTTGCCCCGCGCGCTTATACTTTCCAACTCACGGCATGTTAGTTTCATGAAATACGGAACGTAAATCTAAACAACGTTAGTGTTTTTTGGGTTAGATTCTCCTATGGTTATGGATTTTACGTCGTTCATCATAATAAAACTGCATTTGTAATCTAAAAATATACTATATTACCAAAAAAATATTTTTAAAATAAATAAGAACCTTTGCATACTTGACGTATGTTTAAGGAATACTGACAAAAAATTGTTAGACGTAACTGGAAACGACATAAGTCGAAATTATGTAATTCGAGTACTGCCTGTTCATCGACGTATCAGCAAATTAATATTACCGATTCTGATATATCGATATCAGAATGGGTGATAACCAAAATACACTTAAAATGAACAATTCTGTAGTTAAGCACGTTAAAAAACGGTTCGCCTTATGCACACCGATTGAATAACGATTACAATACAAAGGAACTTTTAGAACTAACTCATGATAAAAGAACTCCCGCAAGAATAACTCGTCGCCACTGAGGCCCTGATAAAACAAATAAGAGTTGTGTCAATGCCCGTAATAAAGATTGTTAACTTCAGACTTTTCTATTAATTATAGTGGTCATCAATTAATTTCTTAAAAATATAATATTAATTATAAACAAGTCACGTAGTTGTTCGGATAAAAAATCTCAAAATATTGTGTATCTTATAAAAAATTGTTTATAAACAATACGAAAGAGGATTTAACGTAATAAAAATAAAAACTGATACAACTTTCTAATGTACTAATAACTAAATAAATTATAATTAGTTAAGAAATAGTGAGTACATGTTAAAGCCTGTGGATGATTAAACATAACAAAAAATACGAACTTAATATCTTAGGATACAATGTTCAAAACGAGTGCAGCATTATAGTTCTAAAGTAACTACTTAACGAATTACTACAAATATACGTTGGCGTTGAGTTACATAGCCATTTAGTTATTGTATTAAAGGTGACAAACGAGCACACACCCACATTAATCTTTGCTAAGGAATCGTAAATGAAATGAAAGAAATCGTCAGATGCGTTATCACTTATACGTTATTATTTTACGTGCTGTTCTTACCCCGGTCGTAGTGACCCATTCATGCCTCAACTTGCAACGAACTGCAGCGTAGCTCTACCTCTGAAGATGCAGTAAAGGCGCCATTACACAAAAAAAAAATGTTCTCCCTTTTATATACACCAGTAATAAATATCTCCGGATCCCTTTACACACCAGACGAAACACAGCAGCATGAAGCTGCTATTTTACGCAGGTATTCCGTGAGGGCGTGGTTCTTCCCCGGTCGACGAACGGGTCGGCCGTTCATTCTGCATCTAGAAACGAACTGTAGTGTAGCCCTACCACTGTCAAAAGTGTTTAGTTAATAATATCCTTCATCCATACCGGTATTCATCAGCACCAGAACTTATCACAAAATGTCAAGTTTAATTATCAATTTTAGTTTAAATATCAAGTTATATAATGTCATATCTGTTTTTTATTGGTTTAAGGCATCGTCTCTCAACGTGGGATTCGCTACCCCTGGCTCGCGTTTCTTTTCAAAAGGGAGTCACATGCTGGTCCATAAATAAGGACCTTATACAAAAGATTCGTGTAAGAAAGGAATTGATTTTAGTGTTGTTTCATAAAATTCAATATTACCATGTAATAAAAACATGACAATAGAAACTCATAGTTTGCTTTGCCCGAATAAACTATTAAAATATTATTTTAAGTTTCCAGTGGTCGCAAGACTTTACTTACCTCTTTGAGTTTTTCACCGTGACATGAAAATGATTGAGAAACAATGGTCTAAGCTAATAGTTTTTAATGCAACAGTTGCATGCAAGCTGTTGATAAGATAGGGGATCGTTTTGTTTTTTTTTAATATATATATTTGTCACTTGGTCCATTAAATATTTCGTCTTCGGAAAAAACTCACCCCTCCTATACTTACAATAGCTTATTAAATGCAGCTTTTTTGTCGTATGTTTTTATTTTTTTTTATTTTTTATTGTTGTTTTGTTTTTTTATATAGAGCTATTCATTCTTATCCTTGTCTAGTGGCTCAGTAAAATACGGTAAAATAATAAAATAACATTTAATAACATAAATATATAAATAAAACCACATATATATACAATAAAAGATAATAAAAACAAATATATAAAGACCGACCAGTCCGGGGGGTGCACTCGACAGAGCAGCCTAGACAGCCGAGGGATAAAGGATAAGAAAGCGTGGACAATACGACCAGTTGCTATAGTCGACGCATTATGAACTGAGGCTTCGGGTCATAAATCATATTTATCTGTCTGTCTCGCTCGCACTTACAGGTCTTATGGAGAGGTGTAGTGATGTGCGTAAGAATTGTAGAGGTGCATATCGATAACGGGATAGATACGATTGATATGCTAAATTATGTTTAGTATTAATAGGAATAATTTTTCGCTATCTGAAAATAAAAGTTTTTAATTTGTAAGATAAAATGTTTGTTTCGACGTAATCATAGAGAAACTGTATAGATCGTAATGTGCCCCTGAAAAGGGCCGTTTTTATGTGTTTATAGAAAAACAACAACACTTACTCGTAACGACCAATCAGGAATCAGAGTGCTAATGAAGGACACGAAGACGCATCGACCCCGCGTGCGCAGGTAGCTGAGTATCGATAACGGATTGCATTGCATGCACATTCCTACTGTCAGTGAGATTTATTGCCCGGCGACTCAGTTTAAAATGCGTCGACTATAGGAGCTTCACCATTTGAACATCTTTTTTTTATCTTTATTACAAGCCGATAGTCGAGCGATACAATATTGTTTGAGTTTTCGTTCGAATCGCCCCCGCGTTTCCAACGAATACTCACTCAGCTCGCCCCCGTTGCGATATGCATTATTCTGCGAAGCCAAATGTGTTTGGACATTATATTCCTTTTTAGTATACGCCTACACATGCCAGTCTGTTTTCTTCATTCCCAATTATAATGTATAATATTCGTAATAGATTCACCATGAAGTTTCGTTATCAATGGCGTCGAAATAACGCATGTGGTAACGCATTAATATAAAGTACTCAAAACAAAATAGGGCCCACCATGTTTTATAAATGAATTTTATAGATTATTTTTCTTTTTTCAGTTTTTATGACTAGGAATGAATAAATTAAGGTTAATAAAAGTGTGTGAACATTAACAAGAGTAAGTTTTGCCAATTTTATGGAATTTAGTCAAAATTTACAGTTTTTAGGAAAGTTTACAGAAATTATTGATTTAAGTAAAGTTTTATTTTGATTTTTATTATTGACTAAATCAATGAGTTTGATGGTGCTTAATAGCGAGTAGGTCCTCCTCTGTTCCCTATGCACTCTCTGAATCTATCTCGGACACTTTCAATCAAGTGGGTGATGTTTTCCTCGGGTATTCGCCCCCAACACTTTCAATTTTAGGGTGTTTATGAGCTCTTTTTCGATTTGAGGCTTCTTTTCAATTGGTCCCATAAATGTTCAATGGGATTAAGATCGGGACTCATGGCCGTCCACGGTAAAACCGTAATATTGACTTCTGAGGGATGATGAGAGAGCTCTCTGGGTTGTTCGCGCTGTATGTGGGCGAGCATTTTCTGCATAAAGACTTTTCGGAAAATGGAATGACATGGGGCCGAACTGTTCGATCGACATACCGGGAGGCAGTTATGGAGCCTTCTTCCAGAATTACCAGCTCAGTTTTACCAAGCAAGCTTATTCCAGCCAACACCATAACATTAGGACCTCCAAAACGATCCGTTTCATGTATGCAAGGTTCTGAAATACGTTCTCCTTCTCTTCTCCACACGCGCACTCGACGATCATCGCTGAAAAACTTCACTTTACTTTCGTCCGTAAAGAGTACATATCTCCAGTTGTCCATTGTCCACTCCGCATGCGCGCGAGCAAACCTCAAACGTGCTGCACGATATGCTCTTGTCAATTTTAGACGAATAACACGAGATCTGGAACGTTGTCCGCCTTCATGGAGCCGATTTCGAATGGTTTGATCACTAATTCGTGTGCCAGTCGATTGCCGCAGTCGATTTTGTAAGACGCGGCCGGGACTCGTACTCTCTCGACTTCCAGACAATCTGATATACCGGTCTTCTTGGACGGTTGTAGCTGTGCTCTTCCTGATCCAGATCTCCTCGCGACACTACCCGTCTCTAAAAAGTGTTCCCACGCGTTTCAAATAGCTCGTCGCGACACACCAAGACGTCTTGCCACTGATCTCTGAGATTTTCCCTCCTGAAGCATAAACACTGCTCTTGTTGCTGTTTCCACATCCATGTGACGCCGAGAACCAGGCATAATGATCGCAAGTAACACCGAAATCAAGTCAAAATTAAAAAGTAAACGTGCGACTGTAACATTCAGAATGTGACTGAGGGTACAAGTGACTGAGACTTTGAGTAATAAACGTTTTTTTGGAGTTCTTCACTTTTTTTGTCCACCACCATTGAATTCCTGATTTGAAACATTGATAACGTTAGATAACATGTCAACAATATTTTGAAATGTTTAACTTCACTATTTACTACCCAACAATTTTTTTTAGGCGAAATTCGAGATTAACTTAGAGTGGGCCCTATTTTGTTTTGAGCAGTTTATAAATATAAGTAGGTAATTACAAAAAATTGTGTTTGTTTTGTATAGAAGTAAATATAGATATTTTGTGCGAGTCCTTCACATGTATTATATCCATCACCGAATGAATTACTTTAACTAGTTTAAGTGTTTCAACTTTTTATTACATTGACAGCAACAAACGAGCACATAGTTCACCTGGTGGCAAGTGATTCCTGCAGCCCATGACATCCACATTCATCCTTGACGATGGAATGCCTCGTCACCAGTGATAAAGGTCTCTGGATCCCTACACAATCACCAGACGAAAAACAGCACAGAATTTTGGTGCTATTTTACGCTGGTATTCTGTGAGCCCATACCAGATACCAGCGTAAAAGGTCGAGCTGTCCCATTCATTTTGCAGCTAGAAACAAACTGAAGTGTAGCTCTACCACTGTTTCGACTCACTTAAACGTGGATGACTTATACGCTATCATATTCACGTGCTGATTGAAGTGCTCACAAGAATGTGAGAACCTTTTTAAAGCGGCGTTCCCACTCTTCATTTGTTTACACTACAATTATATATAAGCATGGCAAAATGTTACAATAAGTCAGTAGTAAAGCTACCCGTTGCATTGTTTAACATGTATCCTACATCTTAAATAAATCTGTTTCAAAGTAATCCTGCGACAACTCAATGACCGCAAGGCATTTTTTATATGTTGTGACCAATATACCGTTATTTCTATAACCACGGTAACATCTAACTAAAACGCACAACCGTTCGGCGTCATCCTTATGGTTTGTGATACAGAATATTTAAAACACTTGCATACTACCATATATATAAAATATCGATAAACACACGGACTATATTTAAATAATTTATTACCGAGTTATTTTGACAAGTATTAGCTTTACGTGAAATTTTCTCCCATGCAACTACTCTGTGGAAATAGCTGTCGCCAGTGGTATTTCCGATCCGATACGACTTAAGGACCTTTAAGAAAAGAGCCTACACCTTGAAGGCCGGCAGCGCATCTGCGACTCCTTTGATGTTGTGGTTGTCCAGTATATATATAGCGTCCAGTCCTCTATATCTATACTCCGCATGAGCTAGTTACTTAAAACCGTTGAATTTTATGACGAGTGTTTCTAGTGTCCGAGTCAGGTGATCACTGAATGATTGTTTTCTTTCTTTAGTTAAATTAATACTGATCTAACTCTTATTTTTATCCCGTTGCGTTATCGACCACCAAATGTTTATATAAAAATTGAATAGTTACATTCAATTTTCCGTATATATTATGTATTACATATATTCCAGTCATCAGTCGACGGCCTTGATGTAGATGCTTAGGGTACCTGGCTTCTAGATTCGATGAACAATATCAGTGTGGGTTTTATGTGTGTCCCGTGTTCCTGACACTGCATGTGAACCTTCCTGCGATGTTATTACACATGCATTACATCGGAATAGGGAAGGGGGCCACGAGTGAGTGGCATCTGTTTGCGCAAATACGATACTATAAAAATATTCTGTGTAGTGATGTCTTCTTCTTTATATAGAACAGGTGACAATCTAGCGAGTGGCTCACGTGATGCCGCCCATCCATTTTGTTTCTTTAGCAAGTTTTTCTTTATATGTCCCGTTTGAAACACTCGGAAGATTGTTTCGTCACAGAATTCTCTTTTCTTTGAAACTATTCTACTCTCTATTGTTTTATTATATAATTGAATTGCAATAGCAAAATAATTAATGTTGAAATTGAAACATTAGTACGAATTAATAGATATTATAAAGTAAAGATAGAATAAGTAAGATAAAATAAAGTGTTAGCAATAAATACAGAAGTAGTTTATTGTTAAAAAAATAAGAGCACAACGGATCAGACAGAACTATAACATAGAAGAATAAACATAGATTCTACCCAATTTTTCAATGATGAAAAATTAAGATAGCTTACTGGATAAAAGTCCGCCACGAAACATGAGATATATTTTATGTTTGCTGATTTCGACACAATGTATGGCTTCACTGTTAGGGCCTCGGCAAGGCTTTTTTTCTATATTACATTGAGAGTAAGAAACTAGCACCCAGTTCAGCTGAAATTAAGTGATTCTTGCGCCCCGTGACATCTAGATTCATCCTTGAAAAGGAATCATAATGCAGATGCATTGTTACCCTTTAGGACTGACATGGATTACTTCGTCACCAGTCATAAAGATCTCCGGATCCCTATACTCACCAGACGAAACACAGCAGAGTTATGCTGCTATTTGCCGCTGGTACTCTGTGAGGGTGTGGTCCTACCCTGGTCGAGCTGACCCATCAATTCTGCAGCTATCAACAAACTGCAGTATAGTTCTACCACTGTCTACCCCTCATATTACAAGACACTAACACCAACACCGGAAATCGAAATCAAGTTGCAAACGTTCGATAAAATTAAAAACATACTGGTACAGAGACTATATTGCTTATACAGAAATTTTAAAAATGAATAGTGCCTTTTTCAGATATAATGAAGAAATAGAAAACCCTTCTGTTTAAGACTATCTAAACACGTCACGAATTTTTACCCAATTACGCCTAGTACTGTTAATAGATTGCGTTATGATACCAATTTATACTATAACGTCACTATCCTAAAACATTGATTATCCCATTAAAAATTTTATAAATTATTATTAATATTATTATGTAATATTAGTAATGGGTGTTTAAAAAGGCAGCTAATTTTTATTACATAATTGAAAATATGTAAAATATTTTCAATTATGTATATAATTAAGGATTTTCTATATAATTTGAGAAGACAGCAATGGTCTCCCAACTAAATTGATAGATATATATTTACTATTCACGTTGCAAATGAATCACTGTGAGAGATATTAAAGTGTATATTTGACATTGAAATTTTTTTTTTGTTTTAGGTGGTAATAAGAAATATTCTCAAATATGGAACAGGAAATATTATCCAACGAAGGTATTATAAATTACATAGGTGATACAATATTTTCTTTATATATTAATTTCATAATTATCAACTTTATTTTCAGATACCATTTCTCGAATGGCAAAATATAATTTTCAGAATCCACTCACTGTAACAATAGTTTTTGAAGACGAAGAAGAAGATGTCCAAGTGATGAATCTTGAAGAGAACTGCATTCAAAGTGCACATTGCAAACAGAAGAATGTCTTAAGTGAAGAGGATTTGATAAATGAAGTGGCACAAAATATGGCTTCCGTGCTGGAGTTTCATTTTAAATTATTCAAACATTACAGTATTTGTAGCGTAGAAGAAAAAAATATCATGAAAAGTCGTTATTTACGCGTTAAATACTATTATTTTAAAAAATCATTAACAATATCAAAATCATTACTGGTGCCACGAGAAAAGAATTACAATTTCATCAAGAAGATTTTGGATAAAGCATATCAAATGTCAAAGCTGAAAGTTAATTTCTGTTATAAAAGTCTTAAAATTATATATTTTGATTTATTAGAATGGACCAAGAATATGAAAGGGAATACGGATCGTGAATTTCTAAAAGATCAGGGATCGGAAGAACCTCAACTAGTACATAAAGTAATTTCTCGTTCTGATTCAAATTTACAACATGTTTCTAGTCAATTTAGTACACCAAAGTCCAACAACACCAATATTCCTCAAAATCCAGTTAGCATATTTTCAGGTGGACCACCTGGAAGGGAAATTGTTATTAATGTGAATCCAAAATTATTAAAGCAAAATAATAATATTGTAACTACACCAAGTGAACCAACCTGCCAAACAGTAAAGAAGAATCCTAATCAGAATAGTTTTACCGCAGTTATAAATAACACTTGTAACATTCCAAATGATTGCAATATTTCAACACAATACCCTATAGCTTATCAAACTGAAATTCAAAAATTAAATGAGAACTATTTTATGTCACATGTAACTAACTATTACAATAATGTTATTAATAAAAATGTTAGTCCACCATACCGGACACCTCAACATACTGCAATGCAAATATTAAATCAGAACAATATTACATCAGATGTAGCTAACTATTGTAATATTCAAAATAATCAAAATGTTAGTCCACCATACCGGACACCTCAACATACTGCAATGCAAATATTAAATCAGAACAATATTACATCAGATGTAGCTAACTATTGTAATATTCAAAATAATCAAAATGTTAGTCCACCATACCGGACACCTCATCATACTGCAATGCAAATATTAAATCAGAACAATATCACATCAGATGTAGCTAACTATTGTAATATTCAGAATAATCAAAATGTTAGTACACCATACCGGGCGCCTATTCAAACTGAAATGCTGCAAAATCCTCTTAAAGATATCATGCACTGCAATTATCAAGCTAAATACGCTAATCATAGTAATCACTTTGACCAGAGACACATTGTACTAAACGAGCAACCGAATGGTCAATATACAAATTTTCGTCCACCTTTTAGTAATCAAGAAAATGTACAAAACGATGCCGCGCCAATCAATCAACAGGAAGAAATAAAAGAGAAAACAAAAAGAAGAAAAATAGAAAAAAAAAGTAAGCGAGATAGATCTACTGGTATTTTAAGTCCAACGACTTCGAATTCATCGTATCTTGATATGGTAATTTTCACGTGCCTTCGTTATTTTGCAAAAACTTTAAGAACATTAAGCGTAACTTTAAATACTTTTTTTACAGTATAATATTACCCGTAATCCCTCGCCATCGCACGGCCACACAACATCGCCTTCACAAGACCCTCCACCTTTATTACAGAAAGTGACACCGACAATTTCCATGACAATGAGACTTGGCCTGTGCCTCGTATGTGGCAAATTAACGAGCATGGTGTGTATGGGTTGCTACAAAGTCCACTATTGCAGCGAAATTTGTTTGGTAAATAGAAGTATTTCATATTAAACATATTTTATTATAAACTTTTACAGGTAATAACAACAAAAAATAATATATATGCCAAGCTTATTCCAAACATTGGTAGAGTCACTCTGCTAAATTCTAATTGCAACATGAATAGGTCCGCCCGACCGCGGTAGGATGCCCTCATAATATACCGTTAAATAGCAGCAAAATGTTGCTTTGTTTCGTGTGGTGAATGTTTTTTTATTTTAAAAAAGGTAGTTGAATAAGCAAGCAGCACACCATGGGCCCTTTTCTTGAAGGTCCATAAGTAAAAGAAAATTACGTGTAGAGAACGCACAGTGGTAGATGCCAACTATCGAGTTGATGAGGAATAACTTCTAAATTATGTCGTCATTTACCTCTAAACTACTACTACTAGTAGGGGCATGAATTAATCCGAACATTTCCCGTGCTAAAGACCGTAAAAAGCAAAGAAATGCAAATCTCTTCGCAAAGCCAATGATCAAGCCGATTGGAAAGTTCCTGGTCATTGATGATTCGAGTCGGCTATTCCTTGAATTTTGTTTTCTTTATTGACCTTCTTCGTTCACTCTACTTCTGGATTTCCAGGGAAAGAAGGGCTGTAAGATGGTCGGCAGTGATCAGCAGTTCCCTTTGTCATAAAATGTCGAGTTGGATGTAATGTGGAGCCTAAGAAATGAGAAAAAGCGGCACACGTGGCAGTCGGCCGTGGGCCAAGCAGGATGGCTTCCGAGCGGTATTTTGTCCTTATCGTATTGTCGTATTCTGGATACATGGGATAATCGGAACATAAACGCTCAGGTTGCATAGGACAATCAGTAAGATATTTTCCAAAACCGACGGTACTGCGAACTCCTGGAGTAGATTTTGTGTTAATACCGCTACCATTTTGCGGAGGAAGGAAGCTCTGGCTACCGCAGAGCCGGGCGATACTCGGACGAGTATAATATACTTTACGTCGTACTTTATTCTGTGAGGCCGGCCCATTCATATAAGCAGATGTGGGGCTCTACCACTTAGGAGTGTAGGGATCCAGGGGCATCTCAGCCGTCGGGAGTGACAGAGTATGTGCATCTATAATCCTTGTTCAGGATGGATGTAGATGTTACGGCCACAGTTATCAAACACCAAGTGATGAAATTTTATTATTTTACTTATTTTGCAGTCACAAATTATTCCTCTTATTTTTATGCCCGCTTATGGATGCTGTTAGCCCGAGAGCTTTTTCAGTTAAGCGGGTTGGGAGATGACCGAGTGCTTATAGGCGCTCAGTCGAGACCTCTGTTAGTGGGTAACGAGCACAAGGGCTCCCAAGAGGGATGAACCACTTTAATGTGTTTGCATTTATATGAAACAAGAATAAGCTTGCGCTGCGTACCGTTTCTATCTGTTTTAGGCCTAAGCTTGACTACATCATTCATCAGTCATCACTTACCATCTGGTGTATACCGTTCACCAGATGGTAAGTGATGACTGCGGCACATTTACGTTTACCATCCATTTTCAAGGTATACAATAAACACGTTATCAAAAACTAAACTTGGTATGAAATTCGCATTCCAGCTTAAAGTTGAATGTGACACTAGATGGTAAGTGATGCCCGCCTACTAACACTTACAGCTTTAACAAAAATTTAAGATGCATATGTGCAAGTGACATCTACAAGGTTCACAGATATATCAAACTTTCTGATGACGATAATCTTAACACAACTATAATATTCAGGTAACAATGTAAGAATAAAAATACATTGAATGTTTCATAGATTGTTTACTTTCTATTCCAGAACATCCATGGAAACGTGCACCGAGCAGTATGTTACAAACTTTAACTACGAGTATCAATGATAAATAATAAGAAATAATTTCGAAGTAAAATTTGTAATTAATAATAATGATTAAATGATGTATTTTCTAATAATTTTATTCTTTCTTAGTTCTTTGAAACACTTCTGACCCATAGTCTCGACCGAACTGGTATACATATTTATTCATTTATTTACTCTTTATTGCATTTAACCTAAATAAAATTAAAGGTTCACAAAAGGAGGACTTAATGCCAAAGGCATGCGCAAAATTCTCTTTAGTCACCCCAAGGTGTGGTGAGATATTGTGATAGGTGTAGCGATAAATAAAAAATATAAAAAGAAAACACAAAAATAGCTAATATAAAATATACAACAATACCTCCAAAATATACATGTATACATACATAAATACATATACAAACACAATAAATTAAACCGTTACCAATAAATACTATATGTAGATGATGAAATATGTGGTCTTGAGTCATATTTGCACCATTGTCGAGTTTCTTTCATGGCCCCTAAAATTCCGCTAGGTTATTTTACACCGAACATTCTGCCTACAGTTTTTTGGCACGGTCTAGATTATCAATCTAGATAATCAAACAATATCATCATTCCTGAAAAACAAGGTCAAAAATCGCTCTACTGTTACGAATCTAGTAGTTTTTTATTCATAATATTTTTATATATAAAATATTGCAAACGAGCAAGCTCGCCAGATGGTGAGTGATTGCCGCCGCCCATGAACATCCGCAACACCAGAGGGCGACTCCTCTGCATGCACTGCCGGCCTTTAAGAAAGATGTAGGCTCTTTTCTTTAAAGTCCATCAGTATCATTTCAGAAATACAGCTGGTGATAGCTGATTCCGCAGAGTAGTTGTGCGTGGCAGAAAATTTAGCGTAAAGCGAACGGTGGTGGATTGCCAACCATCTAGATCAGAGGTTCCCAGACTTTTTACCTCATAGACCTCTTTCAAAATTTAGCTGGTGGGGGTACACTTGCAGCTACATTTCTATCATATTCCTAAAACTCGACAAAAAATTTTAAAATTAGATCTTACTACGGAAATTTGCGTTGAGGCTGAGTTCCAACACGAACCAATAGTTATCGAAAAAACAAAGTGAGAATAGATTGGTTAGTTAATTACTGTAAAAGCTCTTTATTCGCGGGATAACTGGGTATTAGGAGACCGCTTCCAAAAACGAAGACAGACGATAGTGCTAATGACACCTTTGATGATGGGACGGAAACAAAATCGATCCTGATTAAAAAAAATCATATTTTTAAAATGTTTTATTAGCATTATTTACGCTCCATCATGGTAGTACAGCTAAATTAAACGAGTTTCATAAAAAATACATTACTAAAAAATAAAGCCAGCAATGCAACACAAAATCAAAAACGGCTGATGCTCGGATCAACGGATCAGCAGTCGCATTAGCAATTTGCCTCTTAAAAATAAGACGGCGTCGTTCCATAGACAGATCAATGTTCATAAAGAAATCGCAAAGCTCATTTGCCATTCTTAAACCTTTACTAAGATTTTTCAAATTAAATGTCACGTTTCCAGTGCTTGTTGAAGCCTTTCGTTGCTTAGTGAGTCTAAAGCCATCCCCCGGGGGTTGATTTTAGCTGCATTCCATCGCTATTGCTATTGAAATCTGTCAAAATGACTGAGTTTCCAAGGGAAAGGAGCGCCACGACGTCGCTTCGTAATACTTGTGCATCACGTCTGGACAAGATTGTGATGGGGACGTGGCCGGTCATGGCTAGCTGACAGATCGAGGCTTCTAGGAAAGTGAGGGTTGCCGTGTCAACGGGCACGCAGTGCAAGAACTTTTTGTAGTAGATGAGATGAGTTCCGCCATTAGCGGCAGAAATTCCATCATTCCTAATGATGTTATAATTCGCAATGTTGGGATTGCGAGTGTGCAGTTTGAGGAATGTCTCTTGTACTAGGAGCACGTCGACTTGGTGATAGCAAACGAAATTGAAGATTTCGTCGCGTTCATTTTTAATACCGTTCGCGTTAAAAAACGCGACGTTAAGGGAACGCGGTTTTGCTCTGCCGTTGTAAAGGGGGGCCTTTACGCTTGAAAGTTGACGATTCCTGACACTACATGTTGGTAGCGCATAGTGGCGGCAATCCTGACTTCGGGCTTGCCATTGGAATCCCTTAGAGCTGAGACGTCGGCGCCATTGAAGACCGCGGCGAAGCGACACACTAGATCGAGGTCGCTTTCGCTCACCGGCCGTCCGGCTCATGGAGGGAGCTGCTCAACCGGTTGAGCGACGGTTACTACGCCGATAGGCGTGTGACATGCGGGCCGTAGAGGTCGGAGAAGAGCGAGAATTGGCGTGGGGGCGGCAGTCGGGGTAGCTACCTTGGGCGCGATATTTAGTGCCGGACGTTTCGGCTTGGGGGCCTTTGGGCGGCAAGGTAATTGGCTGTGTGTACCTGTGTGTTGCACAGGACACATGCGAGCCGAGTGGCTCTATAATTAGCATTTATGGCACTGGCCTTGAGGGCCGTTTTAATATGGGCGCTCTTTAGTGCGCCCAGAGACGTGGCAGCAGGTTTCAGGTTAAATACCTGCTTCCCGGCCTCGGATCTTTCGAGGGCCACAATTACCATGTTGAATGGTTTTTTATTATAGCCACTGTACATCCTATGCACAGATAGGACGGGGAGATTCTGGGCCTGAAGGTCCTCTTTGATCAGATTTGCGGGGATTTCCCGCGGGAGGTTTTTAATAACAACTCTGAGTTGGCGCTTTTCCGCCAAGGTGTAGGTGTGGAAGAAAAGGTTACCGTTCTATGTCCGTACGTGGTTTCTAGCTGCAGTTTAATACCTACAGCGGTGGGGATTTGATATTTGTAGCGATTGGATAGGGCCGATGCGACAATCGGGCACTTGTCTTGTGCCTGAATGAAGACGGGCGGCGGACGTTTCGATGGCTGTGAGACAGCCGAAGGTTGCTGTGAGGCAGCTAGGGCGCGCTGTGGAGCGGCGGGGGCTTACTATGGGGGGGCCGTAGGGCAGGGCCAACGTGGATGGCTTGGGAGAGTGGTCTTTTATTTCCCGTTTTTCGCTTAGGAGGCGGCGTCGGGGCGGGTGAAGCCCGCTTTTTCTTTTTTTTCAACCAGCGTGAAATCGCTGGTATCTTCGGCTTGGGGATCCTCAGGGGACGAGGCCTTATTCAGCTTCACTGCGGATGAAGTGCTGGATATGGAGGAGGGTCTATCTGGGAGCGGTCTTTCTTTAATTATGTCCTGGAAGACATCGGGGTATTTATTTTTTAATATGTTGATGAAGCACTTTGTTCAGTTTTTTTTCCTACTTTATTTGTGGGAAGTGTGGCCAGCGGTGGGATGCCGGGGTGAATAGCCTACTTCCCTCCCTGCCGGGTATAGGCAGGGAGGATGTGTGCCTAGTTGTGTAGCCCTAGTGCGTCCAAGTGCCAGTATTATTTGTGCACTTGGGTGTGTGCTTAGAGCTAACTAAAACTACGCGTGGGACTATTATATGTCCAGCGGGTTGGTCAACCTTGGCTAGGGAAGGGGAACCGAGGGCGTACGGGGCTAGCCCTACACTAGCTTTGTTAACACCGCAAGGTATCCACTAGTGTAACCACCCAGGTAGCTTTACAATAATCTTTCTCGGAAACTAAATTCCGATCACAATAGCACCCGCAATAAAAATTGCTCGGTGTATTGTTCTCGGAACAATGGGTGCGCAGGTGGCTCGCTCGGGGGCAGGTAACTCGGGAGGGTCGCGACGGGGTGCCGGGCGACCGTTCTCGGCGACTGCTGACTGGCGAAATGATGTTTGCAGTCGAAGTTTGAACTTGCACAGATTTTTGTAACGAATGTGAAAAACGAAACAATAAAATACGCAAAGCGGCTTTTACCATAGAACGGAACAGACACATTTAAAAATATACTTTATATTTTGAGTTATAAGGTTGCTTTCATTCTGTTTGTTTACATTCTCAAAAACACCGATCGCGGGGAAGGTGGCGTAAGTCAAAGTCCTCGGCGATATCATTTAACAACATACTTAAGGCAAAGTTGTAATACTTAATTATACTTTTACTAATAATTTTACTTATTTTATTCATCCATTTGACGGCATTTACAAAGGATATTAGGTTGGATACCTATTGGAATCCTTTTATTATTATGTATGTACACATTAGATCCGCAAATAAAGAAATTTTTAGCCGCGAATATAGGAATTGGGTCGCATTTTTTTAATCCACGAATAGTGAAATCGCGAATGAGGCGCAAATAAGAAGCTTTTACTGTATTGTAAAAAACTTAGTGACGCAAAGTTCCATCTATTGACCAAATATATTATGTATACCAGTGGTTGTATAGCCATTCTCACATATAACTTATACGTTTGTTTTATTTTCCGGGCTAACGGTCGCTGTTAGCGAGGGCTTTTACAGTTTTACCGGGTTAAGAGGTGACCGAGCGCTTATGGAGAGTAAGTAGTCGAGACCTCTATTAATGGGTAAGAAGCAGAAGGGTTTGAACCGTTACCCTATTTCGCGGGAGCTTCTGACTCGAGGCGGTTCCCGAGAGGGCTGAACCTCGGTTCGGTTAGTTGCTTCTGACTAAGGATTACCTAACGCTTTTATTATTAGCTAGCTATCTGTACCAACACTTCGGAATGCGTTGGCACTGAAGTAGAAGTAGCGCAAGAAACTCCAGGAATGACCAGGTATAAGGGTGTAGTATTTTATGAAGGGCTTGGGCCCTGGCGTGCCTCGATCGTTTTCAGCTGCGGGTGAATCTGTGATTCGCGATGGGATTGTAAGTGGCGGCACTTACAATCAAGGGGTTTGACTGTCTTACGGTAGAGTCGAAATATTAGCGGGAAGCCTGCTCTAGGTAGCTATGGTCGGCAGGCCAAGATTTTCGTTACACCAGAACTACGGCACACTGGTGGCCTTGCGCATGAAAGGTTTTTGTATTATATATATTTGACTGTCTTTACCCAGGGGATTGGACGATCATAACTTTATAGTTGGGAGATGAGGCGTTTTGTTGCGCCGAGAGAAGTACATGGCTGCACTTTTGGTGGGGTTAACCTCGATCCTCCATTTCCGAAACCATTTCCCTAAGGTGTTGGCTGCAGACTGGAGGCGTTTACAAATAGCGTCTGGTTTGAATCCAGACACGTAAAGGCCGGTGTCATCAGCGAAAAGGGCCACTTGTCATTTGTTCAGTTCAGTGACAGTTCATCGCGAGTGCGCGGTATGTCGTTGGTGTAGAGTGTGTATAAAATAGGACCTAGGACGGAGCCTTGTGGTACTCCTGCACAAATGGTGCGGCTGAACCTTGGAACGCGTTCCCTCGACGCGGTAACGAAAGGTTCGATTTCGGACAAAATCTCGTATGATAACCGAGCTCATATAGTTTGTGTATGAGCCCGCTGTGCCAGACCTTGTCGAAAGCTTTCGCCATGTCGAGGAAAAGTGCCCCAGTTTGGTAGCACCGAAGGAATTTACTGAGAATGTGCACCGCAGTGTTAGGTGCGAAATCCGAACTGCTCATTGATTGGTAGCCCGCGAGACAGAATGAAGTCTTTTAGGCGGGCGAGTATGAGCCTTTCATATACCTTTCTCAAGACATTGAGTAGGCTGATGGATTGGTTGAGTGTTTCGAGGGATTGAGAATCCCTATGACGTCGGCTTCCTTCCTGGTGTTCGGAAAGGTACCTTTAGATATGGTCGCGTTGTAGATTATCACATTTGTATAAAATGGACATGGGTAGGAGTGTAATCATCTTGTAGGTGATGCCGTCGGGGCCGGGAGCCTTGCGTGTTCGCAGGTTTTTTATTATGGACTCAAGTTCGGTACATGAAACTTGAGTAACGGAATCGCGAGGTGGTTTGTTTGTCCTTAACCATAAACCATCTGTCACCATTGTTACTTACGCAAAAATACGTTAAAACAACAATCTTTGCCTTATACATGAACCATAATCATCAAATCTTTGCCTTATAAATAAGACCAGATATTATATATAACTTATTTTACTTACAAAAAATAGAGAAAAGAAATTAAATACAGGAATATATTTATTTACAAACACATACATATAAATACATAAAGAATAATACATATAATATATAATGTATACATAAATAATAAATGTATTAAACCATACAATAAAGCTAAAGTAATATTTCATTATATATTCTACTGGATAAAGGTGTCGAAAGAGAATGTCCTTCACTAGTTAAAGAAATGCTTATAAAATTTTCAAATCTCATAGTAATAGCTATCAACAATACTATATTTTTTCAAGAATGATTGGCTTTGTTAGTCAGAAAGCTTTTACAGGGGGATAAAAGGTGTCGGAGCTAGGCACTCAGTCGAGATCATTATTTGCGGGCAACCAGCACGAGGCTTCCTGAGAAGAAGCCTTCGCTTGGACCGATACCCTGTGTGCGGAAAAGATTGACTCGAGGGTGCCTGGGAGGACGTTCTTCTAACTTATTATCACTTACTACCCGTGAGCCATGGTGGCCAGTGCCGACACAGATGAAATTATTAATCGCACTTTGAAATGCTGATCTATCACGTGCTCGGCAGTGAAGGAGAGCATCGTGAGGAAAACTGCACTTCTAAGAGATATATTAAAAAGTCATGGACTATGCTCTTGCACACTCTCCAGAGAGGACGTCGATTCCCAAAGGATGGGATATATATATACATAAATAGGTGACCGAGCATTTAGGGTGCTCAGCCGAGGCCATTCTTATAGGGTAACTAGCACAAAGGTCCTCGAGAGGGAGTCTAGGCTTGGACCGTTACCCGGATCTCCTAAGTAAGCCAATTCGAGGGTGGGCGCCCGAGAGGGCTGGACCACGGCTCGGCCAATTACTTGTAACGGAGTAATCTTATTCGTATTAGGGACATGTTCTACCACCTCTTCGGAATGCGTTGGCGCTGGAGAAGAAGTGGCGCTAGGAACTTCAGCAGCGCGATTGCTGTGATTGATTTATCGCGATTTGTATCGTAAATGTGTCGGTATTGTACTAAGCCTTAAAGCTGATAATGGCCGAAACTACGTGCTGTTATTGAACAGTGGCGGCGACCCTTTCCTCGGGCTTGCCATTGGTGTCCCTAAGCACGTGGGATACTGCGGTCATATCCCATCTCATCATCATGAGGCGCTATTAAAGACGGCGTCGAAGTGGCACACCAATCCCAGGTTGGTTACCGTTTCACAGGCATGAGGCCCCTCAGCCGGAGAAGTCGGTTGAGCAGCAGAAACGGGGATGGAACTGACTTATTGCAACATTTTGACAGGCTTATATATTAATTATAGTTTAAACAAAATTGTAGGTGGAATGCCACTTTACAAAGGTTCTCACATTCTTGCGCGCACTTCAACCAGCACGTGAATATGAGAGGTTATGTTTTTAAGTACAAACAATGTTTATACTTAATTCTATATAAAACAAACATCATTAAGTACGCCATAAGTTGAGTTTTAAGTGCGTCGATAGCACATGTTGGAACACTTAAACTGGATTAAAGTAATTCATGAGAAGGACTTTGTTATGGCTTAAAATGTTTATATTTAATTCTATACAAAACAAACATCATTATGGGACTATGTAATAACCTAGTTATATTATGTATATATATTCTTACTATGCAAGAACTCACACGGCTACGCCGCGAGGTGGCTGCACGCATCGGGGAAGTGCGCCTGAAGCTCGCTGAAGATATCGGACAGCTGATGGTTTTAGTCATTATTTTTCTTTAAATACTTAGGAGGAATAGGACCTCCGATGGGATGCCGGGGGGCGCTGGTTAACCACCCTCCCTGTCGGCAGGGAGGGTGAGTGTCTAGGCCGTATTTTGTACACTTGGGTTTATGCTTTAGTTTAATTAGAACTACTGGCTCGGGCTCTGCCCAAGGCCAGTAGGTTACCCGTCCTTCCGTTCGTTGCGTTTCCCAGTAGGGGAACCGCGGGCGTACGGAGCTCACCCTACACTATAATTATAGCTTTCGTCAACTCCGTCAGGTATCCGTTATAGTGTAACCACACAATGGCGTGGACTCCTAGGAATCCCAGAAACTAATTCCGAAAACAAAACACAATTGAATGAAAATTGCTTTCTGTATTGTCCGCAGAAAACGGGTCGGTGCGCAGGTAGCTGGCTCGGGTAAGTCGTGGCGAGTGTAGAGCGAAGTTTGACAAATGTCATGCAAAGGAGTTTCTATGTGTTCGTGAATTAATCGTGCGCGCAGGTGTTTTTTTACGATAGTGTGTTTTTTTATATAAAATAGATGGCAAACGAGCAAGCAGCCCACCCGATTGTAAGAGATCTCCGCCGCCCATGGACATCCGCAACACCAGAGGACTCCCAATCCGGTATAAATCACTGGTCGATTGGATAACAGTGGTAGAACCACACTGCAGATACTGTCTAGGACAGCATGAACGTGTCGGCTACAATGTTTGATGAGTTTATGGACCGGGACACTCAAAAATAGGTAAAGAAAAGAAAACATTCGGTCCTCAGGGGTGACGAGGCATGAGAGTTTGGAAACTATCTTGAGGATGGACGGTAGATATGTCCGCAGACGTCACTCACCCTCGGGCCAACAGGGGCCATCAGCCAAGGACAAAAAAAGTATGGACCCGACCTTATTACAGGTAATGAGTTATTCCATATCACCACAGGGTTGTCAACGCATGTAGATCTTTGTTGAAGATCTTAAATACTTACCATCAGGTGAAGAGTATGCTCGTTTATTATCCTTCTTATAAAAAAAGCAAATTAAAGAGTGAGTGATAAACTTACATAAAATCTAAGTATATAGTATGTAACTCACGTACACCTTCTGACGCAGAATTGATTTGACCGTAAACTATACGCGACCTTGGCTGTGTAATGCTGTGAAGCAGAATGTAATTCCTACACTGGGTTTATATTATACAGGATAGTTTATTTTAATTGTACAGGGTGTCCCGTAATTGGCGCGACAAACTTAAGGGTAAGATAGGTTGACGGGTACTAGACGGGCACGGGACGGGTTGACGTACTTGAAAAAAAAATTACCTCAGTAAAAGTGTCACCATGTTTCTAAAAAGATATGACTCGTCAATCCTCCCCTTAAGTTTGTCACACTACTTACGGAACATCCTGTATATTGATATTATTGACAATGCAACAAAAACCAAACCACGACACCTAATGAGGCTATTATCGAGTAAACAACTTCAAAGTTCCCAACTCAGCAATCAAGCTCTTCACGCATCTAAAATTATTTCGGTCACAATAATTTTAGCAATCTCTAAAGAAGGAAACACTTTTTTTAAAAGAGTGCTAGCAATGTTATTAGGTACTCGACATTCCACTTAACCTCACCAACTAAACTAATATGCCTGTGCTAGGAAAAGACGACTAATACGTTTTTGGAATTATGAATTCGATCCTACAATGTTAAGCTTAGTAGACCTTGCTCTAAGCCATTAGGCTTTTGTGGCTTAAGTCCAATAGCCAACAATACAACGAAAAGCACAATACAACGTGATGGGCTGATACAGATAAGGAAACAAAAACTATTACCCCGTGAAATAAAGATTTCTGAAGAAATTTGACGAAGGAAGAAATATGCAGCAAATTTCATTCAATTCAATTTGTCAAGTCCAAATTTTACACAGATACAAATTTTGAGGATATTACTATACTGTAAACGACGATGGGCATTCTTCATCACTTCACGACGCTGTTATGATATAAACAACTTCAAGGTCTTTTAAGCCCGCTCAGCGATCAAGCGCTTCACGTGTGAGTTGATAACTCGATATATCAGAGATACTTTGAGCATCACGGGAGTTAGAAGTTTGCTACCAAAGTTTCTGATAGAGTCTCGGGTTAAGAATTGAAGTTGATCTATAAAAATGCATGGTCGTGAGGAGCTTATTACTGCAATTGAAGAATATCCAAAATTCCTCACTGCAGTGTGTAGTAATTATATCCTAAAACTGCTCCAATAAACGTAAATAACGTAGTCCACAGCTTTAAGATTGGTCCTTGCCTAATTGCGTGTAGTTCTCTTTTGTCTCTAGGAATTGACTTATTGAAAGAAAAAAGAAATTGTTATGTATTTAAATCCTATATTTCAATACATAATAGACAATTTATTTTTTCTTCATTTATATGGAACTATTTAGATTGTTTTCTTTTTAATATTTATTCTATTTTTAACTATTCTTCAATTTGTTTCTTTCATTTGCTAGGGTTTCAGGCCCGTGGGATGACTGGATGAAATCGATTTCAAAGTGATAAGACCTCTTGTTGTAAGAAAGTTACGAAAAAAAGCGAACAAAATGTTGTTATTAATAATAAAATATCATAATTTAGAAGCGTCAATAGCCTCTGCGAAACTTCACGTTCACTTGTAAGTTAGAATCCGCTATTCGATACTCCTAGCATTGTATACCTACGCTGGTATTCTGAGAGGGCGTGGTCCTATCCCGATGGAGCTGGCCCATTCATTGTGCAGCTAGAAACAAACCGCAGTGTATCTCTACCACTCTTAAATATTTTACTAGTCCACAATAGGTTTGGTCGATGGAAGTTATCTAGTATGACTTACACTTAAATTCACATGCAGTAAAGAATTAGGTCATTCAAAAACAAATCAAATGCAATTGCAATTGCGACACAGTACAAAAATGTATTCAAAAAGACAAAGTGTATTCTTCCACTCCTACACGCTGGTAGAAGAGTGCCAACTCAGAGTGGCTATTAAAAACCTCCAGCGGGAAATCCCCGCGGAATTGGTGAAGGCCACCTACACAACGACCAAGAAGGTATGGTTTTCACACACCAATTTTGCCATGTCGTGGAGTCGGAAGACGACCTCATTGATCAAGTTTTTCCAAATCTGCAACAGAATGTTCTTCACCAAAATTGGTTGTATGATAGAACCATACTGGCACCAAAAAATGGGAATGTTGCGAAAATAAATAAAAAATCTTGGACGAAATAACCAGCGAAATATCAGTGTATAAGTCCATCGTTTTGTTGGGATACTATGGGAAAGCTATATACAGACGAGATATAGACTATCACTATACGTTTCTCAAGATAATAAGAGTTGTTTGGGTTTTATTATGTTATAGTATTCTCTTAGTCCTAAATTTAAGATTTGATCCCTACTATATGGTGACTTTAATCCGTTTATCATTGACTGTAAAGCTTCAATATCTATCATGGAAAGATCATCATCATATCAGAAGAAGAGAAAGAGAAGTACTAGTCGTACAGATAAAAGCCTTTATATTTTCTAATCTAATTATTTCTAGCATTAAGTACTCTACGTTATTTGTTATAGTTCCTAAAATTTGGGCAAACTTTGCGAATTTGTTAACACTATGATTTCTGTAAGCCTACCCTGTTAAGAGTAACTCCTGAGTCTCATTAAAATTTACTTGATTTAGAGTCAGTTGTTCAAATACTTTACTATGTTAAGACATCCATTCCTTAAAAAGACTGGATGTGGTTATTAAATTCAGACATTATTTTATCTTCGTTATTTTGTAAGGTTTTTAGAGGTTTGCCATATTTTAGGTCATCGGAATGGTCTAAATTGCCAATGACACTTTTTATTTACTATACAAGGCCATCTATAAGACCTATTTTAATTCTAACAGACTCCAAAGTTTAAATTCGGTGTAATACCTTGCCAAGCTTGTTAGTAAGATAATCAAATTGGTCAAATCATAAATTGTACATATCGTTGTGGAGTCTAGACTGAAAGTCCCAAGTTGACTCTGTAAGAAGTCTATTTTATTTTCAATGTCATTAAGGTCTAAGGTGTCAGTCGTTGCATTTGTCAGTCGGGGAAATTGGTAAAGTTCTTTATGACTTTCTATTACCGAATATATTTCATCTACTCGTATCCGCTCTCCAGTATGAATTTCGAGAGGGCGTCAGCGTTAGTGTTAAACTTTCCTTTTTTATTGACTATTTTAAAGTCGTAGTCGCCATCTGGTCAGACGTGAATTTGGGTCTTTCAGGCTCATCATCCATTGTAGCGGTTTGTGGTCCGGCAGTAATTCAAACTTTCTACCGAAAAGGTAGGTCTGGAATACTCTGTGGCCCAGACTATGGCAAGTAGTTCTTTTTCTATGGTGCTATAGTTTGTTCACTCTCGTTGAGTGTTCGAGAAGCGTAACAGACGAGTTTATCAGAGCCTATATGTCCTTGTCCTATAGAATTGCTCCAATAACGACATTCGAAGAGTCCGTTGTGAGATTAAATTCTTTATTGAAATCCGGATATTGTAGGATGTCATTGGTTAAAAGGGTTTTATACTGTTCAAAAAGGTTTACATATTCGAGACCAAGAGCGATCTTGTTGCTTTTTTTTAAGCTAAGTACACATGGCAAATGCAATTTTGAAGACCTCTTAGGACATTATCCATAACTCTCTGTAGAGTAGATGTAGAGTTCTTCAGTCCCATGGGCATTCTTAGGAACTTAAAATGACCGTGTTCTACATTTAATGCTGACTTCGTTATATCTTGGGGATTTATTTCGACCTGGTAGAATCCACTTGCCAGATCTTAGGTGATCAAGTATTGGCGCTTCCCTAATTTATTGAGTACGTCGCTAATATTCGGTATACTTGTCATCATTTGTTTTTTCGTTTACCTCACGACAATCGACAACAAAAAACAAGGCGCCATTTCTGCTACCCGGAGAATGATGCTTCTTTTTTGGCACCACCCATATAACCGAGCTCCATGCGGAATCGGAGGGTCTTATTATTCCCTGATCCAACATCTTTGTAACTTGATCCCTAACTTCTTGACGATGACTTTTTGTGTACACAGGAACTTCACCAGTTATTTTGATGTAATGTTTTATTTTAATTGTCAATGTTAGGGTTCTCCGTCAATGCAAAAAACGTCCGCGTAGCGAAAACACAGTCTTAGGAGGTTAGTTTTTTCCTCCTCATTAAGGTGGTCTGTTCGCAATGATGATAACACTTCATTAGCGCGGTTTGATTGTTCAACCTGTGTGCACTTGATGTTGATTAGTTCGACAACAAGTTAGTTGGTAGAGCTACGGAGTTTATTTTTAACTGCAGATTAAATGGCAATGTAAAATAGCAGTTTAATGCTGCTGTGTTTCATTTGGTGAGTGCTGGGATGCGGATACCTTTATTACTGGTGTCGAGGCATTCCATCTCAGTCCTCATGGGTAACAACGCCTGCAGCGAGATAAACACAATAATATACTCATTTCGCTATATTAGCGAAGAAATTGCTTCAAAAACACACGGCGGTGGCAAAGAACATCTGCTATGCCAGTGTAATGAATCCAGGGACCGTTTTAACAGATTTTTATTTACAGTTAAGAAAGGAACAAGTAGCCTACCTGATGGTAACTGATCACCGCTGCTTATAAACATCCGCAACAACAGAGTTTGTAATTGCGCTGACAGCCTTTAAGAAAGGTGTAGGCTCTCTTCTGGCATCAGCAGCTTCTGGGAGTACAACATACTTATGTTTCCAAATTACATCTTTTGGCATAGTAATAATGCCCGGACAAAAACAAGGGAAAAATTTATCAAAGAATAGGGGTTTCGCTGATATACTATATGCTTTTTCGGCTGCTAATGAACAGCATATATTCTGCAAGCAAACGAATTTAAAGAATAGCGATGAAATTAAAGTAAGCAATAAGTCGCGACATGGAAAAAGACAAAAAATAAATCAAAGAACAAATTATACACGAAACAAAAGTTAAAACAAATTGTTTGTTGTAACCGTCCCTTTATTTATTGAAGGCACTACAACATCGTATATACATATCTCACACAGTCATATTACAAAATAAACTTATCTGATACATACGACAACATGTTAGTACAGTTTGTTTGTGAACCACGGTCACCAGGAACGACGTTCAGTCGCCAGATGTAGCACGCTCCTTTATTTGTAACGGACTCCTTCCTTCTGCACAATCTGGTGACAGTCGTGCCAGATGTTACGCCCACATTCTCTTCACTCTGCCAGCTTTATCGCAGCGCCGTAAGTAAGAGAACCACACATGTAGGGAACACAAATAACCAGCTCACAGATCCCTCAATTCCGTGAGGCCTGTGTCCGATGAAGCTGTAAGAGCCGCATAGGCTAACAGCATCAACATCAACAGAATCTAGGATCGCAGCGCTTCTTCGAGAGAGCGATCTCTCACTCCAACTAGCTAGTGGTAAACGCTGCAACCTAAGAACCTTACCCAATCCGAAGAATGGGAGTTGTACAAGTGACCACAACTTTTCAGGGGCTCGAGTACCGGTCATGAGTATCGGTTGCAATGGGCACCGCAAAAAACCGTGATAACACCGCGTATACAAGGTGTCATGGCGGTCCTAGCTTCTGAAAACAGTGCCATCTATCAGTTATACAGACATACATTTTACATATATTATACATACATTCGTTCAATTAGTAATATAATATACTTAAATAGATCAAATAATATAAATTGCTTTACTTGCGATTATAAAAAAAGTGTAATTATTCTTCATATTTGAAAGATGCTTTTATGTGTTTAAATTGTCCCGAAATTTTAACTTTCATTGTTTAGGCTGATGGATAATAGTATATAACATATAATCTATCATTAATGCAAAAGTTTTTACTTTTTTTTCTAATATTATATAGGGTATTATATAAATAAATAAATCAAGAAATCTCGCCATGCTCTCACCGCACTCGCCGGCGAGCGCGACGTCGTCTTCGTCGCACAGCGGCTTACACGTGTTTTAGGCAGCTTCTAAAAATCAACCTGTCTTCCCTTTAGATAGCGATCCGAGTCGAAGTTTCGTACCTCCTTATGAGGGGCCCTCGGATCGTATTATCGCCACCCTCTGTTGTCGCCGACGTTCTTCGTTCACTGGGATCGGAGTGCAGCAGCAGTCTCCCCGCCAGCTTCTCAGCATTGTCGTTGTCTCCCTACTCAATGGGCCTCCCGCTCGCGAGTCCAATTAGATAAAGCTGTAAAGGTTCACTTCATCGCTTAGCGCAATCATTATTTGTAAAAAAAAGTAATATTGTTTTTCGCACTTTTGCATTGCTATATAAGTATTCATAACTGAACATAACTTTTATTTACATGGTTTTTTTTTTTTTCGGGCTGTTGGCCGCTTTTAGCCCCAGGGCATTTACAGTTTTACTGGGTTGAGAGGTGACCGAGCGCTTATGGCTCTCAGTCGAGACCTCTATATATGGGTAACCAGCGCAAGGGCTCCCGAGAGGGAGCCTCGGCTTGGACCGTTACCCTGTTTCGCGAGAGCGTCTGACTCAAGGGTGCCCGAGAGGGCCGAACCTCGGCTCGGTCAGTTGCTTCTGACAGAGGATTATTTTAATTAAAATCTACTACTTTACTATTATTATTAACTACCTGTACCACCACTTCAGAATGCGTGGGCGCTGGAGAAGAAGTGGCGCAAGAAACTCCAGCAACGCTTCTATCTGTATGGACTGGAGAGAACTGGCCAGTGATATGGCGGGATCGCGAATAACTTTGTTTGCGACGCCCTCGCCGTCGGCGGGGGCGATATGAGGGTGCAATGTATGTGTGTCGTGTTTTATGAAGGGCTTGGGCCCTGGTGGTTGCGTCGTCAGGGTCGTCGAGGGCGTGCCTCGGTCTCCTACGGACGCGGGTAAATCTGCGATTCGCGATGGGATTGTAAGTGGCGGCACTTACAATCAAAGGGTTTCGGTGTTTGACGGCAGAGTCGAAATATCGGCGAGAAGCCCGCTTCAGGTACTGAGCTATGGTCGGCATCTCAAGATCTATGTTTAGATTTTCGTTACCCAAGAACCACGGCGCACCGGTGGCCTTGCGCGGGGAGGCATGCGCAAAGACGGGGCTTGCGTATGTCACTATGGGTCGGATGCACGCTTTGTATAGTGTAATTTTATTACGCAGGGACATTTTGCTATTTTTATTAAGTAACGGGTGCAAACGACCTAGGACGAATGCTGCTCGATTCCGTACGCAGTTGATATGCCTACCGAAGGTGAGTCTTTCATCTAATGTGACGCCTAAGTATTTGACTGTCTTTTCCCAGGGGATTGGACGATCAAATAATTCTATAGTTTTGAGATGCGGCGTTTTGTTGCGCCGAGAGAAGTACATGGCTGCACTTTTGGTGGGGTTAACCTCGATCCTCCATTTCCGAAACCATTTCCCTAAGGTGTTGGCTGCAGATTGAAGGCGTTTACAAATAGCGTCTGGTTTAAATCCAGACACGTAGAGGCTGGTGTCATCGGCGAAAAGGGCTAGCTCTACACCGCAAGTGCGCGATATGTCGTTGGTGTAGAGTGTGTATAAAGTAGGACCTAGGACGGAGCCTTGTGGTACTCCGGCACAAATGGGGTGAACCTCGGAACGCGTTCCCTCGACGCGGTAACGAAAGGTTCGATTTCGGAAAAAATCTCGTATCATAAGTACGAGTCGATCTGGCACACCGAGCTCATATAGTTTGTATATGAGCCCGTTGTGCCAGACCTTGTCGAAAGCTTTCGCCACGTCGAGAAAAAGTGCCCCAGTTTGGTAGCCCTGAAGAAATTTACTGAGGATGTGCTCCGTGATGCGGTGCACTTGATGTGTGCATGAGTGTTGGGTGCGAAACCCGAACTGCTCATTGATTGGCAGCCCTCGGGACAACATGAAGTCCTTGAGGCGGGCGAGGATGAGCCTTTCATATACCTTACCCAAGACTTTGAGTAGGCTTATGGGTCGATAGGCTGATGGATCAGTTGGATGTTTTGAGGGCTTGAGAATCCCTATGACATCGGCTTCCTTCCAGGTGTTCGTGAAGGTGCCTTTGGATATGGCTGCGTTGTAGATTATCACCAGTAGGTGTAAAATGGACATGGGTAGGAGTTTCATCACCTTGTTGATGAAACTCCTGATGCCGTCGGGGCCGGGAGTCTTGCGTGGTCGCAGGTTTTTAATTATGGACTCAACTTCGGTGCATATAAATTGAGTGACGGAATCGCGAGGTGGTTCCTTACTCCTCCAATCGACCTCGCTGTTAACCATTGCAAGGTGAGCGGCGGCGATCGGTAGGGTGCTCGGTGAGCATTGGAGCTCGAGATTGTCAGCAAGACATTCGGCTTTTTCTTCGTCTAAGAAGGCGGGTGGTTTATTGGGACGCGCTATGGGAGGCATTGTTTGGGCGTTGCCCCCTTTTAGGCATTTGGGAAGTCGCCAGTAGGCGAGATGGGAAGGTTCGATGTTGGAGAGGTGATTATCCCACCAATCGTTCCTATACTGGGCTATACGTGATCGGACTTCACGCTGAAGGGTACGTAGCACCAGCCGGTTACTTTCAGTGGGATATAAGTCGTGGGCACGAGTCGCCGCATTCTTACGCCTCATTAGGTCCTTTATGTCATTTAGCAGGGTCCATCGGTGGTCTTCCACCCAGGGAACCTGCCTCGAACAATCCTCGACTACGGTCTGGATGTGCCTAGTGAGGGCATGAACTGCGAGGTTCGTGTCGTTGACTGAAGATATGTTCCTAGAAATAGCATCTAGGTGCGGTGATGTGGCTTCCCTCAGGTCGTTCCTGAGTCGGTGCCAGTCTACAATGGTTTTGGTGGAGGGTGAGGTTGGGGCGGAGGGCCCTAACCGAAGAAGAAAGGGGCGATGTTCGGAAGCGAGCTCATGGATTACCTCTATGCCTTGGAAGGCGAGATTGATGTTCTTACAGATGGCAATATCAAGCACGTCCGGTGCGTGACCCAATATGTATGGAAAATGTGTAGGCGTAGTAGGCGCTACGACGTTGAAGTCGAGTGCGTCGCTTAGCGAGTCTAAAGCCAACCCCCGGGGGTTGATTTTAGTTGCATTCCACCGAGTGTGCTTGCTATTGAAATCTCCTGCCAATATGACTGAGTTTCCAAGGGAAAGGAGCGCCACGAAGTCGCTTCGTAATACTTGTGCGTCACGTCTGCAAGGCAGGTAGACGGACGCGATTGTGGTGGGGGCGTGGCCGACGGGCACGCAGTGCAAGGACTTTTTATAGTAGATGAGAGTTCCGCCATTAGCGGCGGAAGTTCTATCATTCCTAATGATGTTATAATTCGCAATGTTGGGATTGCGAGTGTGCGGTTTGAGGAATGTCTCTTGCACTAGGAGCACGTCGACTTGGTGATCGCGAACAAAATTTAAGACTTCGTCGCGTTGATTATTAATACCGTTCGCGTTAAAAAATGCGACGTTAAGGGAACGCGGTTTTACTCTGCCGTTGTAAAGGCCCTCTATGCTTGAAAGTTGACGATGGCTGACACTACATGTTGGTAGCGCATTGTGGCAGCAATCCTGATTTCGGGCTTGCCATTGGAATCCCTTAGGGCTTTTGCAAGGGCTGAGACGTCGGCGCCGTTGAAGACGGCGGCGAAGCGACACTCAAGGTCGAGGTCGCTTTCGTTAACCGGCCGTCCGGCTGATGGAGGGGGCTGCTCAACCGGTTGAGCGACGGTCACTACGCCGATAGGAGTTTTCCATGCGGGACGTAGAGGTCGAACAGGTGCGAGAATAGGCGCGGGAGCGGCGATCGGTTTAGCTACCTTAGGTGCGACTTTAAGTGCCGGGCGTTTCGGCTTGGGAGCCTTTGGGCAGCCAAGGTAATTGGCTGTGTGTCCCACTGAGTTGCACAGGACACATGCGGGGGGTCTCTCGTGGTTGTATTATAAAAAATACATGTGGTTTTTCATGAACAAGGGTGAGTCACGTCACGTCGAGGAAGTGAATTTATCTCGAACCCATTTCCCGTATCTCTACCTTAGTACAAAAAAATTACCTTGTTAAGCTCAGTTTATAAATGTATATCTATATTAATGTTTGAGGGCTTAACAAAATATTAGAATATACTACGCTTTCGGTTGCTAAGACAAAACAATATTTACTTCGGTATGTTGTGAAAATATAATCGATTTTTAAGTCGATGTTGTTCTTATTTGATTCATTTTACTTAAGTAACTATCATTAAATACTCTTATTTGTTTTATATTCTTAACAAATTTTACCTGATATTATATCATTAACTATTCTTCTGAATTAAGATATAATAAACTGGGATCGATGTAAATATTTATTAATGTACTTTTCTTTTTTGTTCGATTAATCGTTAGCAGTTCGACACACATAGATCGTATAACACATCACTAAACCTGTAGGAACGTAAGAATGCGATGCGATGTTATTTGCAATCAATTACAATTTTGTACATATATCACAAATCTTTGACAATAAATATAATATATCGAATAGTTTATTCTTAATATTAGTGACATAAGTATTTCTTTTATTTTAGTACTCAGTAATATGTGAGTGAAGAAATGATTAAAATGATAATAACAAGAAAACCGAAAACATAGTTGTGTATATAAAAATGTTATTATTTATTTTATATTTGTCGTACAATTTTAGTTTCTGCTCTGTTTTAATGATCAATTACAAAGGTTTTAAAATGTGGTATGCAGCTTTAGCGCGTTTCATTCGAAGAAGATTAGTCTTGGGCATTATATTTGCGTCTTCACTAACCTATTGTATTGTTAGTTTTTTAAGAGAGGCGAGTTTTATTATTTTCTATGTATAACTAAATGTATTATTTTGTACTTTCACATAATTCAAACTTATTGTTCTTTAGGGAAGTAGCAGAAATATAGTGTACCAGGATATATCCATAGAGCAGAAGCCGTTTATTTGGAGAACTCTTCAAGAACACGATGATAAAAATGATACAAATATTTGTAGAAATTCTGTACAAGGAAAGTCTGTAATAGTCGACGACAGAGGTAAAAGCAATTTATTATTTAATTTACATTCTACGCTTTAGTGCATTATACTGGAGTATGTTAAATTATATGTTTGTTTCAATAACACAAATGCTTTGCTGGTTTTGTGTGTTACTTTGAACTAGATGGAAAAACAGTACAAATATAATAGTGGTCAGTTGGGTAAAAGTACATTGAACATATTTAGCAAAAGGAATCATTCTTTATTTTGATTATAAGGGTAAAAGTAGTAAAATAATAAATATAAATCTCACTGCTGGACATAAGCTCCCCTTGAGGGTGTTAGAGCATAGTCCACCACATGGCTTCACTGTAGATTGGTAGACTTTATGATCATTTTTTTATTTATTTAAACATTTTAAACATGAAGGTGGTTCTTCACAATGTTTTTTTTTCATTGCTAAGCATGTGGTAAATCAGCACATGAAATTGGAATCAACAATTTCATTGTTGCCAGCACCAGCGATCGATCTTGGTCTGCTTGTAAATCCTGGATTAATTTCAATTGATAACAAACCATGTTTGGACATTGAGCTATCATGGATTGCATTATAAGGATAACTACATTGAAATATATTTAAATAGTCAATTATTTAAGTTAAAAATATTGATTATCTAACATCAATAAATAAGAATAATATAGGAGACCAAATTCCTCTAGATAAAATTATATTTATCTTTAATAATTTATTGTAGTTAATTATTATGAAAAATGGCTTCATTGTTATTTGTTAAAACAAATTTTAAATTCAGAGACCCAATTACCACTAGTAAGGCATTCCATCTCAGTCAGGGTGAAAATGCAAACCTTTGTGAAAGATCGAAAAATATGATACTCTTGTCTAAATCTGGTTCTTGTATAATAATACTCCACTGAGCAGAACTAGAAGTATGATGTTAACTGCACACTTCTTCCTTGTTTCCTCACTGCTGAGGATCCCGACTATGAACAATCAGTTTCCATTGAGTGCAACAGCACTCATATGTGGAGTGGACCTCACCGTGCATGCTACCACCCACTGCCTTCCCTGAGCATGTCTGCCGTCCATTTTGAAATAATCTGCCTCTCAAGACAGTGCCTTGAAGACCACATGATATGTCCAGGATATATAACAGTCCCATAATTATTTGCAATAAGATATACACCCAGTCCATACAGATAGAAGCGTTGCTGGAGTTTCTTGCGCCACTTCTTCTCCAGCGCCCACGCATTCTGAAGTGGTGGTACAGGTAGTTAATAATAATAGTGATATTAATTAAGATAATCCTCTGTCAGAAGCAACTGACCGAGCCGTGGTTCGGCCCTCTTGGGCACCCTCGAGTCAGACGCTCTCGCGAAACAGGGTAACGGTCCAAGCCGAGGCTCCCTCTCGGGAGCCCTTGCGCTGGTTACCCATATATAGAGGTCTCGACTGAGAGCCATAAGCGCTCGGTCACCTCTCAACCCGGTGAAACTGTAAAAGCCCTGGGGCTAACAGCGGCCATCAGCCCGAGTTTATAAGTTTATTTAAGATATACAGGCACTCAACAAACTGTAAAAGACAAACAAACATTCAAAAAGACTACCAGGGCCTAAACAAATAATTTGTGCAAAATAGGTTTGTGGTAGGGCAGATTATTAACTATAAGTCTAACAAAAAATGGATGAATGTATTTGAATTACATTTAGCAAATAGTTTATAACCCTGATTAGCACATAAAATATTATTTATCACTGTAAATGAAACTTTGTATGTTTGGAAGTTTGTTACTCAATCACATCAAAACAGCTGAGCAGATTTAAATGAAAATTGACATGCAGATAGTTTAAACTCTGAATTTTCACATTGAATAGGAATTTTTATCCCCAAGTAAAGGAATCACTGTTATCTACATTGATAAATGAAATCTGCTCACATCTATGTCTGCGTGGACTTCAGAATTGGGTGCAGACATGTGCGAGTCGTTATTGTATGATTAAAATATAATAATAAAAAACTTATGAATATTCATACAAAATACTATAGGATCAATTTATGATTGTATTTTGTTGTTTAGGTTATGTGTGTCCGAGGAAGAATATTGTGAAAAATGGCTGCTGCGATCCAGATGCTGAGTTCACCACTAGGTATAGCTGTGAATCATGTCAAGACAATAACTGTTGTGTTAGTTACGAGTACTGTGTCTCATGCTGTTTAGACCCGAGCAAGGTAATTTTATATTATTTCAATTATAGATAATTCAATCGTATAAAATAAAATGTATAGAGCATCACTGACAAATTAAAATTATTAACCCTGGAAGATGATTTTATCAGAATGCATACTTACTGTTGATCACATCAAGTTTCCTTTATTAATTTCAACTTAGCTCAATTTTATTAATCTTTTCAGTTCTAATTAGACATTGTATTTATTATGGTGGGAAATTAATTTTGGGATGGCCTTAGTGGGGGACAGACCAAGACCTCACAGAAACATTAACATCATCACGGCCTATCCATAGTCCAATGCTGAATATAAGGGTACTCAATAGATTGCCACAAGGCACAATCCTCAGAATACTAATGTGAAATAGCAGCATAGACTGCTGTCTTTTCCACGATGAGACCAGGAAGGAATCCATTTTTATAGGAACCAGTCATTCCACCTCCACAACAGAATGTGCATCTTCATTTGTTTGTTGGTGTTTATGGGTCTCATTTATCATTTATCAATGTAGGTAATGTAGTATTTCGTTTTATTTTGTTTACAGCTCCATTAGTTCGTGTCTTTTGTTGACCTTACCTATTAATTGGTTTAAATAAATAAAATATTGATGATGAATTTTTCATTTGAAGTTGAGGAGTTTTTTTTATATAATAGTGGTGACAATAAGAAGTTGCTTTGCCTCACCTGAGGAATGAGATAAAATGGCATGTAATTAGCACTCTCGACACCTGCAATCACCATAAGGAACACAGCAGTGTTATGCTGGTATTCTGTGATTCATACCCATTCATTCGGTAGCAAGGAACTAGTTGCAGCATGTTTCTATCACATTCAAAATGTTTACTCTTCTGTTACAGAGGGACATGCTTGAGTTAGTTCTCTCGAAGCTGTCAGCCGAGGAGAATGTCCTATTTCGCACGCTCACTGATGACTATGAGCTGTGTATGACCAAGTGTCGGACCAGTTCTCACAGTGTGCTGCACGAGAATTCTTATAAGGACCCGGCACATAAGCATTGTTTTGGAGACGAAATACCTGGAAAGAGAATACCGACTTAACATTTAATTATTAAACATATTAGGTCGGCAACTAAGTTCTTCCTGTTTTTAATTTTATATTCCACTTGTCACTAAATGTTTTTGGGGTAATGTTTAAGATTGAAAGGGGATGTTTTACCGGAATCTTTGTTTTGTTTCTTTGTTTGAGTTCATTTATGTGGATACCACCTCTTTCAAATACTATGCGTGGAGTTTCATTCAATACTTTTTCAAAAATGAATTTGTAGAATTGAAAATGGGTGATTTCTACCAATCAAATCTTTACAAATATAAATCTTTGAATAGTGTGGGAAAGATATAAACGACAAGGGTAAATACATTGTTGATTAAAAAATTTATAATTTTTATTGAAAAATAAACTTTTACAAATTTAAAAAAAACGGAAAGAACTTATTTGCCAACCTAATAGTATACAGATTATATTAATTTAAACATTTTAGTTCTTAATAGTATATTTAACTTATAATTTTGATTACTTTTTAATTTTAATAAATACGTCACTTATCAAATATGTGCCTTAGAGACAAGTGTGTTAAAGAAGCATATGGGTCTGTATAATATATAAGACAATAGATTCAAAGGTTTTGTATCTTAAATTGTAAACATAAATTTGTTCAAAACAACATTAGTTCCTGGCTGAATGGCCTGGCTGGACCAATAATGGACAACATCCTCATGGAGTAATGAGGAAGGATCTAGATACCAACTGGTGAACTGTGCATTTGGTTTTATTGAAAGATTAGTATAGGATTCCGGGAACTCAATTACAGGTAGTGAGTTATTCCACCCTTTAAGGGTGAGGGTCACACAGTCATCACTTACCATCAGGTGAATTGTATGTTTGTTAGCCACTTGTACTATCATAAAAACAGTATAATACTGATTATCCGTTAAACAACCCTTTGGCCCTTATGCTTCTTGTGTAAAGAAATGTCCGCTGAGAAAAGAAAATTTATTTATCTATTTCATACATTTAATTATACTCGTGTTTTTGATAATTAATTATTAACGAAATCAACGAAATAGTGCACTTAAAATTATGAACTTGATGAAGCTTCAGAAGCCTTAATAGCCTAACTGTTTAGGGTATGGTCTATGAAAATTAAGGTAACCACCTAGCACGAGCATTTTAAGCTTAGAGCTGGAGTGGTTAATCGGAACTAGCACTGCTAGAATTCTTTAAAATATATACTATACAATGTTAAAGAGTATATTATGGTTTGTTATATAGATTAATAGTATATCATTAATTATATATGTTGGAGGTAACTATATATATATATATCTATTATGACAGAAAAATTGCTTCAATAGACCAATGATTTAGGGTGCTGCAAAACTTAACCGCCTATAGATTTTTGTCTTGAATCATTTCCTACAAGCAATTAAGCTCAGTTGGCAATGGTTCATCGGAATGTTATAAGTAATAATAGCAATGATTACATAACTTATTTTTTTAAACAAAAAGAAAGTAGGTTCAAATCCGCTCTTAGTCTATTGTCTTGTGTGTGTACCGTGCTCAAGCACAAGTATTTGAGGTTGGACTAGTTTATGGGAATGTTACTTATATTTAGGGCAGTGCTAGCGTTCTGTTGTTTTTTTAAAGTTTTTTTTTATCTATGGTGCTCGTTACGTTGATTTTGTTTCGTTGAACAAATTATAAACAAAATATATATATATATATTATAAAATGTATTCAATGTTCCATTTTCAAGTTAGATATCAAGTAATTATTTAAGTAATCATTATCATATCATTAGTATTATAAGGAAAAAGGCTACTAATGTTTGGCATGTTGTACACTGCACTCCGGTAACCTGATTAAGGTGACCATTCATGTGCATATTTTTTTTCATTAGGAAGTTTCATCTTCATATATTTTTATCCTACTTCCTACTAATATATTGTTACTCAATCACGCAAAAACTGCTCAACGGATTTGTATGAAATTTAGCACAGTATGTGACCTGGATTACCATATAGGATACTTGTTGTCCCGGTAAATGCCATGGCTTAAAGATTGTTGATGTTCAATTTGTGTTAAAACTAGCATCTGCCCGCGACTTCGTCAGCTTGGACATCAGAATTGGGACCAGAGAGAAATGAAAAATGTGTGGGGATGGCATTTTATGATTTAATATATTCCGCCGGTTCGTGTAAGTGTTGCGGTCCTTGATACTCTCAAAACTTACACTTACTGCTGGAAAAATTCAACATTTTTTTTTCACATTTCTAGATCCGAATCTAAAAACAACACAGATGAAGTCGCGCGACAGATGCTAGTTTTGACACAAATTGATAACAATCGTTAAGCCATATATGTGTGCTAAATTTCATTCAATACCGTTCAACCGTTTTTGTATGGCTGAGTAACCAACATACAAACATTCACATTTATAATATCAGTAGGAAGGAGGATCTTTGTTTTAGGATGTCGTGGGCCGTAGTTTTCACTTAAGATAAGATGAACGTGTGCATGTACATATTATATATATATGTTATTGTGTGTGTGTACATTTTTGTATTAATATAATATTCAATAGTACGATAACAGAACGGTGGCCTTGGGAGACTATTACGCATTTATAATAAGCTTAAATACCATAAATAATCAATTTTCGAAGCGTCGTGAATTTGTTTGGAATTCTTTTCATTGGGAACAGTGATAGTGCCACACTGCAGGGAACAGTTGTTGCACGGATGGGTCGGCTCGACCGGGGCAGGACCACCAGTAGTACCATCCTCGTGGTACCAGCGAAAACTAGCACCATAACGCTGCTGTGTTTCGTATAGTGAGATCCTTATAGCTGCTAATGGACAGGAATCCCTTCCCTTTGGGTGAACTGTTTGCTAGTTTTTCACTCTCAAATGAAAATCTACTTAGGGATTTTTTGTGGATCTATATCCTTAGTTCCCAAAGTGGTCTATGTGCACCCCCAGGGGTCCACGGGAGACTCAACTAGGGTCTACGTAGGCGTGACAAATAAATGGGACACAATTCGTAAGGGGGGGTCCACCAGAACGAGCAAAATTTTTAAAGTGGTCTATGAGACAAAAAGTCTGGGAACCTCTGACCTATATTATGGGTAATTTTAATCTATATTAAAAATAAAAACATATATATAACATATAAATTTAAAATTACCATCGTTCACCATAAACACAGCGACGTTATGTATAGTGAAAATGCTCGGTCCAGCCTAGCCAAGTTCAGAAGATGTCGAAGGTTGGTGCGTCATACTGTACCGATAAGTGATAATGTTAAAATGAAACACCAAAAATAGTGATAGATTTTAATATATTGAATCTAATATGTAATAGAGGTAGGTATTGAATTTTTATATCAAAATTATATCGTCTGGACTCCACTCTAGGGCATTGTTTCTCAACATGGGAGTCGCAATCTATTCAATAAAGGACTTATTGAATAGATTGCGATGAGATGTGACGTGTACAAAATATTCGTTTGCTTAGAGAATTAATTTAATGTATTTTTTATAAAGTTAAATATTACCTACCATGCAATAACGATATGAAAATATAAACTTATAGCTTTGTGTAAATAAACTATAAATTAAAAATTATTAAGATATTACAGTGAAGGGGTCGCTATGCTTTTAACTTTTTTTTAACTATTTCGTGGGTCGCGATGTTAAAATGGTTGAGAAGCAATAGTCTAGAGTGATAAGGACCAACAACTCTGTTAGCAGTACCTACGTACCTACTTGAGCTTTAAATACTAAATTTAAATTTAAAAAAAAAGGCAATAAATTTTAAAAAGAAGAGTTGGGGGTGTTGTATGCATAATAATTAATTAATAATGCTTGTGACTCGTTAATTTAAAATTGTGCAACTTATGCCCCGGCTAATTCGGACTTCATTGAAGATTCGCGAGAACTCGTTCGCCGATTATTTCGATAAAGTATTTTAATGTAATATTTTTAATTAACTTTTATAAAAAAAATCGTAGAGATTTAATTTCGTACTAAAATTAAATAAGTACGAATACGTATATACTTAGTGAACTGAGTTAGATCCGTGTTGACAATGGCAACAGTGAAATTGTTAATACCACTTTAAACGCAGATCTACCGTGCACGAAAACATCGTGATGTGCAATGTCTTAGGTGATAAATAAAAAAAATAAGACTGAAATCCTCGTGGCGGAAAATGGTCGCGATTCCTACAGGAGGGCCAATTGCCCATCAGTGGGATCTAGGAGGAAGACTTCATTAACCTCTGTGATATCAGTCTAATATTTAGCTCAAAAGTCAGTTTGCGAAAAAATTACTACAATAGGTTTTTTTGAATTGTCAGTTTTTTTTTAAAATAGCCTAAAAAGTTCACAATCGTACACCGAACTTTTTTCGCGACAACGCGCCACGAACTATCGTCCGATAATATAGCCGGGGAATAAAGTTTGACGTAACATAGGTAGATACAAAGACTATATAAGTCACACAATACAATTCTATTACGAACTATTATTACTAAATTTAAAATTACTGTTTATAATCTGCAAATTTTAAGCCAATAGTATTTTGAACTTTATTCGAGTGTAGAAGGAAAATTTTAAAATCATATTTGGTTTTAAAAATATGTTTATCAAAAATGTAAATATTAGAAAATACAAAACTAGGTCTTACTTCTCATCACTTTAAATAAATGTAACATTTATAACGAATACAAACTACAATGAACGATTTCTGTCAATGTCTCTTCTAGAGTAATACTAAAAGGACTGAGCCGAACACCTAGATTATGGTTAATTGATTTAAGACGGTTACCAGATTCAGGGTTTATGAACATACTGTTACGTAGATTTATAGAATTTGTAATAAGTTACTAATTTTGTAATAAAATATTTTTTTACTATTTTTTTTCTTTATACTATTTTGCCTTTGGTTTCACAAAACGTCAGTATTCAAACTTCGGACATCGTTTGTACAACTACTCTCTTAAAACCTTTTAATATCGATCAAAACACATAAGGCAGTATGAGGCACGGTATATTAATAAGCATTGATGAAAACATCAAAATTATTACCATGAAAAGGATGTCGCATTTCGTAACCACATAAAGCCAATATAATATCTTCTGGTTATTACCATATGACATCAACTGTGCAGAATATTTTGTAGTAGCCTAAGCATTTGCGCAAATTTGTCCCATTGCCTATTCCGATGTAAAGCTTGTACGGTAAGATCGGAGGAAGGTTCAAATGCAGTGTTAAGGACACGGGACATTCACAGTACAGCCAGACCCGAAAACCAACAATTTGTGAAAAACAAATATTGTTCCTTTGCTCGGAATAAAACCTAGGACCTGTGATGTAGCAGTCAGTTACTTTAACCACTGCAGCACGGGGTCGCAAACATATCGCCGTATCAACCAATTCTGAAATTAATCAATTGGAACACCAAAAAATTCAGTCCTGTTCAAACAATGGCCTTCCAACAAACGCTCGGGTATTAATCTCTTAGAATGTTAATGTATAAACAAATTACTTGATCAATTTTAATTTTGTAAACATAAATTCAGGCTTACTACTAAGATCTTTCAAACACATTTCCTGCGCGTGTGATGCGGTCCGTGTCAACCAAAATGCGTTGTCGAGCCTTAAGGACTCGGAATGCTTCGAACACAAGGTCTCAATTTTATTTCGCTCACCAGAAGAAAAAGCATGACTAAATTACGATTTTACACTTTTATGAAAGCCCTCTGTAATTAAATCCCGTTTATTTCTGCTATCGGAGTTCATATTTACAGTAAATACTAGTTAAGGCTCTGTTATAAGAATAATAATAATTCTGAACGAAAACTGAGCAGGACGTTTTTAATTAAAAAAAATGATAGAGAACCATTTGTGTATTTTAAAAGAGTAAAATACAATTTTTTGGGAAAAAAAATAAAATTTATAACCTAACACAGTCGTGTGTGTGGAAGCATCCACAACCTACCTAACGGATGGTTGCAGGAGACGGGTCTCGGGGCTGTCCCCTTTACCCGGGCATTCACTCAAGCGGGTAACGACCCCCTCGAACACAGTCGAAAAACTTGTAAGAGAATCCCGCCATTATGAAAAAAAATATTAAAAAAGGATACCATACCATTCTAATAAGTTAGTATCTAAAACAAAAAACCTAAAAAGGAAGTGAAAGGCGATCGCCTTCAACTTCTAACCTACTGGGTATGCATGTCATTTTGTATGATACGGATTATTATCGATTAAAGTGATTTTTATTGCATATTACGATATGTTGTGTTTTTCTTTTTTTACTTATTATAGTATCATTTTTATATAATCTTGCATTTTTGTGGTATGCATAAACATATTTATTATTTTCTCAAAATCACATTTTAACGATTTTTTCTATAGAAATATGTTAGCCACAAAGGTAATATATATATTCCAGTTTTATTATAATATTAAAATTCATTTTTATCGTTAATTTCTCAAGACGGGCGAAATCTGATATCTATGATTATTACAACGTTCATTTCCATTCTCCCCCATTCACGCAAATATTATTTATATATGTATTTATTTTTGTTTGTAATGCCTGTTGTGCCTTACATGTTAAGGTCTTAAAGTAAAGATTTAAAATAAATAAACTAATTTAATTACTAGTATTTATTGCATTAGTTTTCTTTCTCATCATTTTGCAGTACATTTAATTCCTAAACGATCTAAATATTACTAATAACATCTTCTTGACCTTTGCTATGACCAAGGGTACTGAATATTATGTTTACTTGCTTGATTAGAAATCAATTTGCGTAAACTCTAACAAATTTTACGTTAACTGATAATATTATTATAATACTTCAGCGTCAGTCGAAACTAATAGCACGAGTTTTAAATTTTAAAACTGTATATGTTTTCCGTTAATATCTAACTGAATGATAAAACATTAGAGTTACCTAATGTTGTAACCAGATAGAACGTGTGTAAAATAATGGCCTTATATATATTTTTGCGTTAGCGCACAGAGTTTAGTCGCCGTTGGACTTTCGGTATATATTGTCGTCTCAGCAAAATGGTGAGGTGAGCTCCAGCACTAACATATTTACGTATTTCTTTTTAATTATTGTGTTTTCTAGTGACAGTGTTTTGTGGTGTTTGTAATAATGAATTATCGATATTTTTGGACCGGTTTACAAGTAAGTGTTTTCGTGAGAACATAGTTGCCACCTTCGCAGAAATTGTAGTCACTCTGACTTATTTTATGCTTCGTTTAATATTGGTGAATAGATGTTTTAAATGACGTATACACACAGGTATCACTGTTAAAATGTTAGGTGTGGTTTATTTGAGAATGGAGAAACAAAGATTTGTAAATTTTTATTATTTTCATTTAATTAGGATGCCTAGATTTCATTATAATATGCTTATTGCAATTTTTAATTTCAAAACTTGTTCTCTTACTTGAATAAATATTTCGCCTCAACACATAATAACATTGACTCTGATTTCTATTTATAGCTATAAGTTTTCTAGTGAAAATATTTATAAATTCGGATCAATTTACCGAGAGTTTTTGAACAATTTTCTTATATTTATTTTATTATATTTAACTGCGTACACGTCGGACATTTGTACCCAATTGTGTCTGAATGTTTCTTCTAATCGTTTAAAAAAAATAAGAAACGGATATAATGCATAAATCCACTTCGTACTGTTTGCTCGCTCTGGAGTAAAGAGTATTCTTCTTTATCTTCCTTATAACTCTAACAGTACAAGTAGTATTAACAGTGGTAAAGCCACGATGTAATGAGTTTCTTGAACTCGTTGGAGTTCTTGCGCCACTTCTTCTCCAGCGCCTACGCTTTCCTAAGTGATGGTACGGATAGCTTACTTTAGATAAGCCAAAGTCAGAAGCAACTGATCGAGCCGAGGTTCGGTACTCTCCGGTACCCTCGAGTCAGTTGCTCTCGCTTAACAGGGTAACGGTCCAAGCCGAGGCTCCCTATCGGGAGTCCTTGTGCTGTTTACCCACTCAACTGGACGCCATAAACGCTCGGTCACCTCTCAACCCGGTGAAACGAACAGCGGTCATCAGCCCGAAAAAAAAACAGCAGTATGAATATGTCCGCTTGACCTGTGAACGACCACGACTCACGAATGTGAGCCTCGTATAATGAGTGTAAGGGTACCGGGAACCGAGTTACAGGGAACGAGGCACTCCATCTCAGTCCTCAGGAGAGACAACACATGGGCATCTTAAATCTTACACGTCATGGTCATCATCTGGCATTCGAGTAAGCCTCATGCTTTTGGGAGAATTGCTATTGCACTGCCTCATCCGTCTGCCAGGGTTGTAGCATTTGACGAGTGCAGCACGAGTCAAGAGCTAACAGACTGAAGTCAAGAGAGAAGTTTTTGATTTAAATTATCAGCCATCAGCTACTAGTCAGGACCTTGTCCGCTTCTTAATGGGGTTGCAAAAAAAGGCGAGACGTCGTTGCAAAAAAAAGAGTTTTAGTATATTCTTACTATATCATATACTATATTATCTCATCATCCATCATCTCTGATGATAATCGATTCCCGACACCCACGTCCATCTTTTATTGATGATTATAACCTTGAAGCTCGTGAACACTATGATAAAACTCCTCGCCACCACCATCAAGATTATATATTCATTATTTTACCAGACGAAACACAGTAAAGTTAATGAACCCACGGTTATTCAGGAAAGTATGGCCTGACACAATTATCAGCCAGATTCGTCTGGAGTTCACTCTGCAGACATCTTACGGGTGAAGGGTTTTTCCATCTTAGTCCGCACGGATGCCAACTTTATATTGAGTCAATTGTGGGTGTCATGATAGAAATCACTAACAGTGAACTGTGTGCCAGTTTGTCACACTCTTATATAAAAAAAAATTCTAGTGGCAACGTCTGATAACAATTTCAATTGCGAAGGCGTGCTTAGGTAAGCATCGTGGCCGATATGTCGCCAGTGCGATAAGGTTGCAAGGACTTGGAAAATTCGCAATAAGTAAGCATCGCAGTGGTAGAGGGTCCGTGCAGTTGTCTAGGTGCACCTATATTGGGTCGGATCGACCGGACTAAGGCCACGCCCTCGACCTTGTATTCCAATGCAGGAGCGACAACATCAATGATCTGGTCATCCACCAGATGACATTCACTGAGCAGTATATAAAAACATTCGCGCATGTACAGAGGCACTAACGCTAAACTCTTTAGCTTTGGTGTAATACATGTGTTTGTTTCTAGCTTCAGAATGAATGGGTCAGCTAGGACCGCGCCCTCACAGAATACCAGCATAATTCTGCTGTGTTTCGTTTGGAGAGTGTAGGAATCCCGGGGAACTTTATAATTGGTGGTCAGACAATAAATAATTAATCGGCCTTAACCCAATTTTTTAAACATTACTCTCGACTAAGCTTCCAACATATTACATCCGTTCGCGCCTTTTGTAAACACCGGGTAGAAAAAAATGTAGGGTTCTAAAGAACTTTTTATAGAATAGACACAGATTTTTTGATAGAATTACAAACGAACAAGCAACTCACCTGATGGTAATTACCGCCGCGGACAGATATCGCGGTGTTTGTCGTAAATATCGTTTTATAGATTAATACCGATCGCCGTATTAAAAATTTATGTGTGAAATGTTGTTCTACCTTGCAAAGTACAAATGAATAATTCATCAACTCATATCAGATAAATGTCTGAAAATTCGAAATACTTTTCTTTATTAACTAATTAGGATTTTTTAAATTATTCACACATTCAGTACACGTGTTTATTTGATATTTTTTTAAATGAATATTGTAATTAACAGTAATTAAAATGAATGATTATATTAACAAGTGCCTGACAGAAGTTTGGTAAGGTATAATATAACATGTATGTATTACATATTACTAGAATCGGCCCGCGATTTCGTGCAAAACTTACACGTACTGGCGGAAAATGAGACGAGATTGTTGTATATTCCATTTTAGCGTGTTCGAGTGACAAACATATAGACATATAAAATGTTAAGTAGGATATAGTGATAGAGCCACGCTGCAGCTAGATTTGGTTGGTGCAGAGAGTGGCTTCATGAGTTACAATATGGGCTGCAGTATTCGACCAGCAGGTGACGAGGTTAACTATGACATAAGGGCGCCAAACACCTCAGCTCTTCCCGTGACAATGATTTTTTTTTATTACATTTTTGAGTGTAACCAACGAGCACACAATTACTTGCAAACAGGTGAACTGTGTCCTGTGACCCACGACATCTACATTCATCCTTGACAAGGAATCATCACCCAGATGCGTTGTCACCCTTGAGGACTGAGATGGAATGCCTCGTCACCAGTAATCAAGGTCTCTGGATCCCTACACTCATCAAACGTCAGACAAAACAAATTCGTCAGCTTGGTGTTCTGTGATGGTGTGACCCTTCCCCGGTTGAGCTGACATTCTGCAGCTAGAAACAAACTGCTGCGTAACTCTACCATTGTTATAATAAATTCTGTAGAGCATTCCAAATTTCGGAATGAAAAAAGTTAAAATAAACTTTTATATAGTCAATTATATTCAGAAGTATAATATGTTCCAATGAAATGATACCTAATTATCGTGTTAACAATAACATATCACAAGTCATTAGGTTAGTGCAGCCGAAGTAAGATAAGATTTTAAAAAATATTTGATTAACATTAGATAACTTTCTTTAAGCGCCTCTAATCTAGAATTCGTACATGTTATCGTGTACTTTTTAAATAGGCAATATCAATATTTTTTATGCTGTGAGTGTTCTTGTGTGCTTCTATAAAACTGTGATATAGTGCGAACATTTCTGCAAACACAAAAGCACTTGCTTGTTGTCCGATTTAGTGCTTGTGCAATAAGGTCGGGGGAAGGTTCAGATGATTTCATCGGGAACACGGGACATGTATACAATACACCCTAACCCGAAAACCAACAATTGGAGGAATATAAATATTGAACTTCCGCTGGGAATCAAACGCAGGACCCGCAACACCGCAGCCAGGTACTGTAGTCGCTACACACGGCTGACTGTGTATACGGAATATAAACGAAACATCGTTATTGGGGTTGAAATTGCTTATGCTCATGGTATGCTAAACATTTTTTCTTTTATATACTCGTAGTTGTCAAACCGTTACGTATAGAATTGTAGCCGACAAAGAGCACACAGTTAACTTGATGGGTAAGTGATAACTGCAGCCTATGAGACCTTCAACATGCAAATGCCTCGTCGTTGACCTCACGAACAGGAGCGTTATGCTGCCATTTCATTTAAAAACATATAAGCTATGATACTTATTCATTACTTATTGTCTGTTTATAAACGCTAGATATAAAAGACACTGTTTACCTTGTTAGACCTGCAGTAATGTTTCCTTTCACGACGAATTTATACAATATATCGTAGATCGTTAAGATTGTAGATTTTAATAGTAAACAGGTAAAATTCTGTATTCTATTCAGAGCTTCCGCCTGCAACTTAAATGTGAAGACAATAATGATTTTATAATACCTACCCCTACTTCTATACGGTCAAAGGTCGTTTACAATTTGATTTATGAAATCATTTAACCTACTTTTTATATTTTAGACACTCCCTGAATGCCATTTTACAACTATTTAGGCAGAACAATTATATATAAATTCTTAATTAAATGTTTATATAATAATTACACTAAAATATTCTAATAAAGATGCTTGGAATTGAGTAAAACTCCCAAGTCATCTAATGGCGCCAAAACAATTAAAGACTAATTGAAATTGAATATGAAATGAAGCTGTGGAAAATGAGTTAGCTTAATATCTTTACTTACGTAGAAATAATTGAATAATAATTTAACACTAGTAATTAGGGAATATTTGATATAATATTGGTATTGGCAGAACTAGTATAGTCTTAATTTCTTAATTATGTATTATACTTTTGCAAACTTTAAAGACTTTTAAGAATTGCAACTTTGTACTATTTGCTTTTAAATGACAACTGAACATTAATCTCAAACTTACATATTTAAATTTGAACACTAATTATTACATATACTGTCGCTCATTATGTTTGCATGCAGTCTGCACCTAGAACTGTAGCGGCGCTAATCTATTGTTCACATCTTTCTCATCTATGGTATTGCATCTGTGTACACTGTGTTGGCGTTCATTAAATAAAATAAACAACCAAATGTCATGCAAGTCGGTTTGCGGATAAAGTCAATGTAATTAGAGTTACGAGACGTTAATTGAACATGCAAAGATTACGTACACAATGTAGACATCCGCAGTTGAACAAGGGTGAGTAGAACCGATAATCGATGGGGAAGATGGGTTCTCAGTCGCAGTGTAGGGTGAACCCCACGATTTATTTTTCTGGTTGATGGCCGCTGTTGGCCCGAGGGCGTTTACAGTTCACCGTGTTGAGAGGTGACCGAGCGCTTATGGCGCTCAGTCGAGACCTCTATTAGTGGGTAACCAGCACAAGGGCTCTCGAGATGGAGCCTCGACTTGGACCGTTACCCTGAAACCCCACGAAACGAAGTCTCGAGCTATGCAAATTTACAGGAAGTCGATGGATGAAGGTGGCTCAGAATCGTGTTTTATTGCAATCTATAGGAGAGGCTTATATTCAACAGTATACTATTGATAGGCTGAGATGATTTTAAACGATAAATATTTTATGTAAATACTGATGGAAAAAAAAACATAACTTTTAATTTGTTTGTAAGCAAGGCATCGGAACTAAATAGATACGGTCTACACAGTTAAATCTAAAATAATGTTTTCTTTTATTTTAAAACAATATCATGTAAGTCAGTTATTCTAGTTAGTTGTAATACAGTACGTTATCAAATTATGGGAACGGATTCCTCGTGATCCGTGTAAGCTACTTGTTATCGACGCTTGTAAAGATATGGAGGTACGGTAAACGAAGTTACAACAATTTTATTTCCGTAATATAATTTGTCTTAACGCTCTGATAACGTTTATTAAAATAATGCTAACAAACTGTATAGAGGCTTATATGATACGAGAGCTTTATTATATTTAAGTAAGAAGTAAGATATCCTGCGGAAGTTTAATACTGTTGCGTGGTCCTAAGGACTATGATCAAATGCCTCATCACCAGTAATAAGGATCTTCAGATTCACCAGACAGTCAGTTACAGTGAGACTATAGTCCCGCCCCGGTCGACGTTCCTGCGCTAGCTAGAAATAAACTGCAATGTGTCTATACCACTCTCAGTGCAATGATATAATTATGCTGACGATGATATTGAATGGTTGGTGATACATTGAATCTTTTACTTTACAACGGGATGACATGATGACAGATATATATTTCTATTCAGTTTAACAATGTTTCTTAATTTTCCGGTTATGGGTGTGTCGTATGTATGTGTTAACGGCCGCGTGGTATAGTGGAGGCAGCTGCGTTGCGGGTCCAGTGTTCGATTCGTAGACTAGGAACAATATTAGTATATCACAAATTGTGGGTTTTCGGGTCTGGGTATGTTGTATGTATTTCCCGTGTCTCTGGCACTACATTTGTACCTTCCTCCTATCTTATTGCATTACATCGGAATAAGGAAAGGAACGAGGAGTGAGTGCCACTACGTTTGTCCAAATGCTTACGGCAATATAAAAGCATTATACGAGTTGATGTCGTCTGCCAATAACCAGAAGATACCACCGCAGCAGGTTCGAATACGAAATTCATTCGAATCATACTATTGTCGTAAACCATCCTAGCACAAGCATTTAAGCTTAGTTGGAATGTTTGGTCAATGGTAGAGCTACACTGCAGTTTGTTTCTAGCTGCAGAATGAACGGGTCTCGACCAGGATAGGACTGCGCCCTCACAGAATACCTTAACGCTGCTGTGTTTCGTCTGGTGAGTGCGGGGATCCGGAGATCTTTATCAGTGGTGACGAGGCATTCCATCTCGGTCCTCAAGAGTGACAACGCATATGTATTATGATTCCTTGTCAAAAATGTAGATGTCGTGGACCGCAGGAATCACTTAGCATCAGGTGCACTGTGCGCTCGTAAATAACTCCCAAAGTAATAAAAGTAAAAAAAAATTCTAATGTTAGTTTAGTAATTACACCACTGCTAACATTTTTTTTTAAAGAACAAAATACAAACATGTATTCTGTGACGAGTACGTCCTTCTTCGATCGAGACGACCTATAGAAATTAGATTCATATGATAGATCAAAATCTAGAAAAATCGCCAAGGTCGAGATTGATCGTATGAATAACATACCAAACGAATATCTCGAGATAAACGTTCTGTATATTGTTATATCTTTTTTTCTATATTATCTAAATATTATAATGTGCAAAATGATAAAACCGGCCTACGATTATAAATTCGTGATGACAGTATTTAAATGGGCTTTTGTAATTAGAAATGTTTGTTTTGTTTTTGTGCCTGGTTCAAAAGAGTCGTCGTGGTTTCGTTACTCATTGACGATAATGATAATGTACAATTTCGAGTGTGGCGATATCTTTTTTATTTCATTGGTGACAAACGAGCACACAGTTCACCTGAAAGTTAGTGATTCCTGCTGCCCTTGACACCATGTCGATGTCCACGATAAGGAATAGATACGTCATCATCCATGAGGACTAAAATATACATATTTTTCTTTTTAAAATAATATTACCAATGCTATTAATATTAATAATATTCCGGTTAAATACTCCAACTAAGCTGAAAATACTTGTGATAGGAGACGATGGAATCGAACCTACGACCTTAAGTTTCACAGACCGTGCCCAAAACCATTAGGCTATTGGCGCTTCATCTATTTCTATCCTTGTCACCAGTTATAACGGTGACTACGGTTATCTGCGCCAAATACGGAAATCTGTGACACTAATTTACGCCGGTGTTCTTCTGCCTAGCGATCCCGGCCTACCACCACGGTCTAATATCCGTCTTGTACAACGAGGTCTAGCCATCTATTTCCGATGTAGTCTGGAGGCCTGCCGCTAATGTGGCCATTGGAGACGACTTTCCTGCAGCTTGTCAAGCCGATATTCCAACTAATATGTATATCTTGGTAATATCAACTGCGCAGAACTTATTCTAGTGCCTTAAGGTATAAATACATAGGCACTCACTCTTCACTCAGTAATCACTTGCCATCAGATCCGCGCATTATAGTATTTTAGATATTTGCGCAAACACAGAAGTATTCACTTGTAGGCCCCTTCCCTAATCCGATGTAATGCATTAAGTTCGGATGGAGATGCAACGTCAAGACACTTCCAACAAAACCAGAGCTTCAGAAAACAGACAGCATTCGATAAACAAAACTTTGTGCCTCGACGGTATCGAACCCAGAATGCATGCAGCAATCGGATCTCTAATCACATCGTCATGCGCACGTACAAAGGATTTTGAGGAATTTCGTGGTGGAATCTATGAATCTGTGTGGTGGAGTTATGTTCAAATGTAGAAGAACAAAGGATAAAGCTGATGGTAGATGGTATATAACAAAAAAAAACATAATTAGCAAACAGTACAAAAAAAATCTGTTTTATAATACGGATGACAAACGCTCGTTCATCAGATGGTTAGTGCTGACTGTGATCCAGGACTTCCACATCCATCCTTACGATACTCTTGAGCTACCGCCATAATCCCGATCACCGTTTTTGGACTCAATTCTGAAGTAAACGCAGACAAAGTCACGGGTAGATACATAAAAATATATACATATTATATACATATATGTATATTTTTATATCAATAATATATGAAGGATCTAGTTAAAAATATAAATATAATAAATAAATATTGCATATTCTATTAGGATTCCATTAACCACTCCAACTGAGAAAAAATGCTTATATTGGAGATAGTTCCCAGTTCACCTGATGGTGAGTGACTCCTGCTACATCACACACATTCATCTCGATAAGGAATCATAATGTACCCCTGATTTGTGTAGTCCACACTTAAAATATTAAAACTTCTTTCTTGTTTAGATATTAGATTTGCATGTTTTAAAACAATCATTCAATAGTCGGCAACTAATTACTTTGATTTTTTTGTTTAAATATCGATTTTATAAATTTAACAGATATAGTATCCTCCCTTGTTGTCTAGAACTTTCACCCACCATTCAATAAGATTTTCAATAGATATAACCCGGTTTCAACTCGATAAATTCAATGAAACAAGATCTCATTTCTGCATTATTATTAAACTCCGTACATAGCATTTTCTTATACCTTTTCACTCGAACAAACAAAAAACCAAACCTAAATTCAAGAACACAACCCCCTTTTCAAACAAATATAAACATGCCAAAAAATTTAATGTCATTGAATGTCACATGTCAAAGAACTTAGTTGCCAGAATAATGTGAATATGGATTAGTGTTTTTTTTTATTACGATTTAAGTAATAAATATACTACACACACAGTTAAATTTTAATAATCTTATTGATGTCAGCCTATATGGACTCTAACCTTGCCCCAAATTTGTTGACACATAATTGGTACGTTTTTGTTGTAGGTTAAAGATCATCAAATTATATGAGACTGATTATATGAGAGTTTTATTACGAGCTATGTATAAACACACACATATATATATATATATATATATATATAGAAGTAATAATATTTATTTATTCATTTATTTAAGCAAAGACATTACAGATCATCATAATCGCAGCCTATCCATGATCCCCATAGATCGGCACGAAGCACGACCCTGATCGACCTGCATCCATCGATATCTAGCAAACTTGCATAGGTCGTCGCTCCATCTAGTGGGAGTTGCCCTACAGTAGGAAGTCTGGGAGATATATATATATATATATATATATATATATATATATATATATATATATATATATATATATATATATGTGAATTAAAAGCAAACACTTAGACACTGAACTACCGCGTTTCTAATTTCAATATACATTAATGAAATATACAATAAGATCATAAATTATAATTAAGTGTTAACTAACTAAAAAAATAAATTAAATATTAATTTAGATATTAATTGTTAACCTAATTTAACTATAGATAAAAATCTATATCTATATCGAAACTTGGTCGTCTATAGCGTCTTAAGACTTGTCTGGTCAGCTGGTAGTGGATAGATCCTATGGCAATACGAGTTGTGGCTTCATGAGCGCAATACGCTAGTGACATCTAGTGTAGGCATACTAACATTGTAGCGTTAAGGCAAAATTTCCGTGCGTGTTTTCTACTGGAACCAAAGATAATTTCTCACGTAGTTAGAGAACTCACCCTTTTGGGCGCGACTTGAGTGAAAGTCCAAGGTCGATTTGAGTCCAAAGTTTCATTTTAACAAGCAGTTTCTTATACACAAATATTGTTCATCCGCTGGCAATCGAACTTTCGAATTTAGGACTGGTGTCGAGAGCGAAGTCTTCGAAAGATACACTTCCACCTGGTGGAGACAGTTTTGTGTAAGATATGTATCCGCCCACTGTGGGATGTCCTACGGAACGCACTACTCTGAGCTAATATGACCCAAGGAAGGCTTCGGCTCCTCCAACACCGTCGCTGGGTTGCGACAGCCCAGGCCCCTCCCCGAAGGGTTCCCGCCGCCCTGTCATGGCGGGGGGCTTAGTAACCGTGGTTTGGAGTTAGCTAAGTAGAAGCTAAGAGGAACCCAATCGGCCGGGCCGGCCTAAGGCGCTCTAAGGCCGGCCCGAGGAGATGGCTCCGGGCGAGCTAGAGCTGAGCTCTCCCGGATCCGTCGGTGGCGGACCACCACCTAACACCAGATCCGCCACAGGGGCTGGGATTGCTTACTGCTTTCCTGGCCCCCATGGCCTCTGGGGGGGCGGGCTCGGGGGAGTCCGCTTCCTACCTACAGAGAAGGCAGAGTTGGAAGGCGCGTCCGTGTTCCGGCGCCTTGACTGGAGAGGTGGAGAGGGAGATGTCCTCCCCCGGAGAAGGGGACGCCTGGTCGGCCGGCGCAGGCGGGGTCACGGTTATATGCGAAAGCGTTCCCGTGACCCCGCCATACGCGACGTTGGAGGAACACCATGGGGTTTTAGTCGGTGTGAGTCCGTCATAACCCATCCTTGCCCCTGTAGGGGTGGGTATGCGTAGGCCCCATGTAAAATATATATATATATATATACCATATGTCTTGGTGTATCGCATCTCTAAGTATTCCCATGCTCGACGAAACTCATACACAGTTTCTGAGAAATGAAATATGAATAGTATAATTCAACACCATATGAAGTCCGCACTAATGCCAAAACAATACATTTATAGGTATTAGCGGGTACGCCCGTGGCCCTGACAATTTATGAAATGCCATAACAAAGATCTAAGCATGATGAGTATGTATGTACTTCATGTGTGTTCCTTTGTCACCATTAATACAATGAAAAACAACAAACTCAAATGCTATGCTATGATACTATTCAATAATATTATTGTATGCAGTAATAGTTGGTTCTCACGTTTTTTATTCATTCCTTGCATCTCAACTCTTATGCGTCACGTGTCTGTTTAAAAAAAGCAATAACTAGATACATTAGGTACCGACTATATATTATCCTATGACATCTTTAGGCAAAAAAATAAACAACTAACAGAGCCAGCCAGTTTCTAACTGCGACATGAATAGGCTATATACGAGTGTATAGGTACCAAGATTGTATTTGTTTTTATAGAATAGAACAAACGAACAAGTTCACCTGATGGTAAGTTAGCACCGGCGATCAACAAGATATAGCATGTAAAGAGATAGACGTATTCGCCAACTAACCAAACTACAGTTTCGTAAAATTATAATGAAAGCCAATAGATTGTATTTCTCAATACATAAATAAATAAACAAACAAATAACTTGATAGAGCCTTAATTCTCAAAGCGGTCCAGGGTCTACCCTCAGGGGTCCACGGGAGACTCGACGGTTTACGTTGGCATGACAAAAAAATGGGAGTTCACAATTGAACGTAAGGTCGACGAAAATTTATTTGCTTGACTTCACCTCTCCATGTAGGCAGATAATATTTTAAGAAGCTCAGCGACTGTTACGTGTAAAAACTTGCATATTACACATTTTTTTGTCTAGTTTTGGAAATATGGTAGAAATGTAGGTGAAGGGGGTCGTACGGAAACAGCTAAGTTTTGAAAATGGTCTATGAGAACGTCAAGTCTGGGAACCTCTGTGATAGAGCAACCTGCAACTAGCTTGTAGCTACAACTTGAAAGAGTCGAATAATACCAGAATGAAACAGCAGTATAGTTTTGCTGTGTTTCATGTGGTGAGACTAGGAAATCCAATTGCAGGTAACAAGGCATTCCATCTTAGTCCTCAGGGATGACATAGTATCTTCATCGTTCATCAGTGGTAGAACTACACTGCTGTTTGTTTCTAGCTGCAGAATGAATGGGTCATCTCGACCGGGGTATCACACAATACCAGTGTAAAATAGCAACATATTGTTTCGTCTGGTGAGTGTAGGGATCCAGAGACCTTTATTACTGGTGACGAGGCGTTCCATCTCAGTCCTCAAGGATGACAAAGTAGTTCTGTTCTGTGATCTGTATTAAGATTCCTGCTCAAGGATGAATGTAGATGTCATGGGCCGCAGGAATCACTTATTATCAGGTGAACGGTGTGCTCGTTTGTTACTCTCAATGTAATAAAAAAAAACATCCATCCTCAACTTAGTTAAGATGGATAGATGTCAAGGGCCGTATCAATTACCGTCAGGCGGCAAATCAGCACTTAAAAATTGGTGCCGGAATCGTAATCGGTTATCTCGCGTACATTAAAAGCGATCGCTTAGATAACACGGCTCGATGTAATGATAAAAAACTCTCCTAGTGTCATTAATAACTAAACAGACAAAACTGAAGAGAACGCAAGCAGCCATTAAATGTGACATAACGTTACGTCAATGTCACTTCCAGTTGCCGGAATATTGACAGATAAAATATCGTGTTCGCTAACAAGACATCAGGCCATATTTCCATAAATTATATCGTATAATTTTCAACAAAATATCCGATTCCGATGAACATCGGCAACTGGGGGACGGTATCCGGTTGTGTGTTAATTATTTCCGTTTTGTGGTAGTCTGTGGCGATCGCGGCGCTTTGTGGTGGTCAGCGTGTTGGCGGCGGTGGTGGTCGGCGCGCTGGTCGCTCTGCTGGTGGTCCAGCCGTGGAACAGCAGCGACCACCGACGCTACCCGCGCGCCGCCGTCGCCGCAAATGGCTACGAATGCGCTTCTATTGGACGGTAAGTGTTATTGGTAACTTTGTATTGTTTTCTGTAATATATAATATGAGAGGTGACAGATCACCTGATGGTAAGAGACGGCTGCAGTTCATCACATCTAAATCCATCATAAAAAGTTTCAAGAAGGACATGCGTTGTCACCTCTGAGGACGGAGATAGAATACCTCGTATCCTGTAATTGGGTCCCCGGAACCCTACACTCACCATGTGATACACAGCAGCGGTATGGTGCTATTCCCATATTTCCAGTTGAATTAAAGAAACCTAATTAAAAGTAAAGAAGCATTCCATCTCAGTCCACGTGTCTGAATCATGAATTTTGGTCGAGGGTGGATGTGCATGTCACGGCCATCACTTACCATCAGGTGAAATGTGAGCTCGTTTGTCACACCCGATATTATTAAAAAAAACTTCAATTTACGAGAATAGGATTAGAGACAACGTCAGCTACACGATCAGAGCCGGTGGGCTTTTATGATTTTCAATGTTTTTGTTTTACTTCTTTATGAGCGCCAGGCGAAATATGTATATGGGATTGAAATTTTTTAATGCGCATGCGCAGTTACACAAGAACTACACGATGAAGTGAGCAATCCAACAGAATTTATTTTATATACACTATAATTAAGAAAACATGTTTTCATGCTAATTGAACTGTATAATAATTAATTTAAAAAAAATACATATAAATATCAACCCCCACTGGCTCCGCTCTAATTACCCTCTATAGAGCAAAATACGCCACGTGACTCCCCTGCGAATTGATTGAGTTCACATATTATTTTTAATTTTTGTACATTATTCTTATACATGCATGCAGGTTTCCTCGCGATGTCTTCCTTCACTCAACAGGATAAACATAATTTTAATTTTATTATATTTTCCAACTTGCATAAATTACATTTGAATGCGTAATAAATTTAATTTTCGTCACGACAAAGAACCATTACTTTATGTTACCCATGTCCGAGCGCAATGTTTCTATACCTAGCTTTTGCCTTATGCAAATTGTTTTGTAATTCGTATTACAAAAGTAAGGATATCGAGTTACATAGGTCCCCGTAAATATTTTACGTGGTGTTTGGCAGCTAGGCATGCCTTAAACTGGGTTAGCAACAAAAAAACCCAAAACGATAATTTACGGCAACCCCCTCTTTTATCAACTAGGGAGTCGCGTTTGTTAATAAAAACGGTATTTATAGTTGATGCATTAAAAACTGAGGCTTCGGGTCATAAATCATATTTATCTGTCAGTCTCGCTCGCACTTACAGGTCTTATGGAGAGGTGTAGTGATTGCGTAAGAATTGTAGAGGTGCATATCGATAACGGGCTAGGTACAATCGATGTGCTAAATTATGTTAATACGTATAATAAGACCAATCAGGAGTCGGTGTGCTAATGAAGGTCACGATGACGCATCGACCCCCCGTGCGCAGGTACCTTAGTATCGATAACGGGTTGCATTGCGTGCACATTCCTACTGTCAGTGACATTTATTGCCCGACGACTCAGTTTAAAATGCGTCGACAATAGTATTTATTTATGGAATGTATTTAAATGTACTTTTATAAAATTAAATGTTGTCATGTAATAACAACATCAAAAAAATAAACTATATAAAATAGGTATATAACTTGCTTTGTGTAAAAGAAAAATTATGAATGCAAAAGTTATTATAATTTTTTAGTGGAAGAGATCGCAAGGCTTTTTATACCTTTTGACATTTTCGTGGAAAGCGATGTAAACTTGGTTGATAAAAATTGGAGAATGGCTGACATAATTTCAGTTTGTTTGACACCTACTTTGTTTTTTTTTTAATACAGGGTAGTGGGAAAACCGCTTTACATACTCTTACTATTCATATTGGTGATTCAATTCTGTTGCGGATGCCAAGACATTTATAGTTCTCTGTCCCACTACATTAGACGCCACCGTCCATTTTTATCAATTTCTGTACTACTGTTAATGCTATTTTACAGGATACAGTGTTCGGTATTAGTACAGGGTTATAACACCAAACCAAAATCAATCCAACCAAAATCCCACCAATCACATCCATCTGCAACAATTCCCATGCGTTGTCACCTAAGGACGGAGATGTGCCTCGGTACTTCCTCTCATGTCTGTGCATTCCCCATGCAAAACACAGCAGTGGTATACTCTCTCTTCGCCTTGGTATTATATAAGGGATACCACGGTGGAGCCGACTCAATGACACAACTACCACCTAATTTTTTGTTAACTAATATTAAAATTAAAATTGATTTGCAGTAATATACTAGAAAAGAACGGGTCCGCGGTCGATGCGGCCATAGCAACCCTATTCTGCGAGGGGCTGGGTTGCGCGCAATGTATGGGGCTAGGGGGCGGATTCCTGGCCACCTTGTACGACGCATCCACGGGCCGGGTCCGAGTGATGAACGCGCGAGAGAGGGCCCCGGCGGCAACTTACGAGTCCATGTACGACAACAAGTCATCCGTGGTGGGAGGCCTAGCCGTCGCCGTGCCAGGCGAGCTCAGGGGCTACGGCGCAATGCACCGGGAATACGGACGCCTGCCGTGGAAGGAACTGGTGAAGCCAGCAGCAGATCTATGTCGGAAAGGACATCGCGTCAACGAATATATGGGGCGCGTGCTCCAAACATACAGCGACAGAATCAAAGCCGAGCCTTCTATGAGGTGCAATGTTTGTATTACTTTAGCAACTTACATATATGCATGCCACCAATTACATTTCGAGATTGAAGGGACTCATCTCCAAAAAGCAGCCTTTCGGGAAATGGAAAAAGAAGAATGTTTGGTACCATGAATTGTATCTGACCTGACACCTTCATACTTTTTATTGATATATATCGTTTCTTTCCCACGCTATTGTGGGATTTCATACAAAAATATTGGATTTTAGGACATTACCTCTTTTTTATATTAGTTTTTCTTTTTTTTAATTCGGTCATAAGATTCATTTTTCCCCTTAGATGCAAGGGGAAAAATGAATTAAACAAAGGAGAACCGAACTCTGTCTGTATTTGCTGTACTGCGTACTAATGTGTGTATATTTACATCAAAGGGAAGTATACGTGAACCCGAAGACGGGAGAAGTTTGGAACGAAGGCGAGCTGATCCAAGAGCCAACCCTGGCGCGAACTTTGGATATTATAGCCGAAGAGGGCCCGGAGGCGATACACGACGGCTCGCTCACGGCCGCGCTCGTCGCAGACATTCAAGCGTTTGGTGGTATCATAACCGAAGACGATCTGAGGAATTACAGGTGAGATTGGTCCTATTTTTCCTCTATTCTATTACTGTATTACAGTGAGCAATGTATAACTGTACAAAGAGCTTATTAACCGCGTTGAGCAACATAATTGGGTGGTAGGCGGAGGGAGAATCCGCAGCGCACTCATCCTTCTTGATGCGGACTAACCTGCCCGTCTTCCACTTCTGTGGAGCTGACCCAAGTAGTATTAGTAGTAGACATGCGTCAAAAGCCTACGGAGTCTGTCTGCTAACTCATCGATAGCCACGACAAGTAATACAGTGCAATAATGCGGCTGGATTCCAATGCGGCATGGATACGTCGACCGTGGAAGGACTGCGCCTTCGCAGAATACCAGTTGTATATAGCAGTGTAAGTTTTCGGTCTGATGAGCGTAAGGGATCCGGGGACCCACTTGGTAACGAGGCATTGGATCTCCATCTTCAGTGACGACACATATACATCGTGAACCCTCGTTGAGGACGGAGATGTCGTCACTTACCATCAATTGTCACTTTAAATATTATTATATAAATTTCAAAGCAGATGTCTTCTTAGTCGATGAAGGTGGACTGAGTGAGAAGTAATAAAGTATAAAAAAATCGGGGACAGACCACGCCCTCACAATACCAGCAGTATAATACTCCTGTGTTTCATCTGGTGCATGTTCGATCTTAATCCTTATTACGGTGACTAGGCATTCCATCGTAGTCCTCAGGGGTGGCAACTGCATTATGATGTGTGATGGAACGCAGGAAACATACTTGAACTGTTTTCTCGTTTGTAACTCCCAATGAAAAAAATACATACCATAACGACGTTTGAAGCGTCGAAATGAGGTCGTAGATTCAAATCACCATCTGCTAGCTTAGCATTTTCTTCTTAGTAAGAGTGCTTATAGTTTATTTTTAAGACTGACATTTGAGTATTTCTTATATAGAGCAGATTGGCAAGAACCTATCGCGGTGCCCATATCAGAGGATTACACCCTATACTCAGTTCCATTGCCGGGCTCCGGCTCGGTGCTGGCTTTCATACTCAACATGTTGCGCGGATGGATCGGCGCCGGCAGCGAAGCACCGGTCGCGTCCAACCTCTACTGGCACCGCATCATAGAAACCTTCAAGTTCGCGTACGCGAAACGCACCGGACTCGGCGACCCTTCACGCTTTGACCTTCCGTTCCCCATACCTCAGGTAAGCTTTGATACTGGCGATAAAGCATTCCATCTTAGGCCTCAGGGCATCGCATCTATAATATGATTTCCTTATCAGATATGATTGTGGTTGCCATTTAACGTAAAATAACTTTCCAAAATAAAAAATAAGTAACAGCCTATATATATATAGATGCCACTGCTGGGCATAGTCCAGAGAGAGTGTTGGAACATAGTCCGAGACGCACCGCCATTGTGAATTTATAAGTCTTCGATTTTTTTTATATATCTTTCTTAAACATGTAGGTATCTTCACGATGTTTTCTTCACCGCAATTTCTACTTAAAATTGCAATCAACAATTTCATCGACAATTTTAACATTGAGTTTGCTCGCGGGCAGTGAATTAAAAACTATGTCAGACGCTGCGCTACCACTGATTATGGATTTAAAAAAAAAGTTAAACTACAGTTAGAACGTAACCTGTCATCGCCGGATTGGGCGGAGTCCCACCGCGAGCTTGTGGACGACACGCGGACGTTCTCCGACTGGCGGCACTACGGCGCCCTATTCGAGGGCGCGGACGACCACGGCACGGCGCACGTCGTCGTCGTCGCTCCGGACGGCAGCGTCGTGTCTGCCACCAGCACCATCAACTACATGTGAGTGGCAACACGGCACTAATCGTCTCATAAATAAGGAAGGCAGCGGTAGATACTTACTGCCACCATACCAAACCAGCAGTAGACACTTACTGCCACCATACCAAACCAGCAGTAGACATTTACTGCCACCATACCAAACCAGCAGTAGACACTTTGACACTTCTCCTGCCATACCTTTTGTTAGAAGTTTATTCTTAGATCTGTTTTGCAGTTTTAATTGGACAACGAGATAATTGCGTAATGATATATTGGCTTAAATAGATTTGCACTCTCTTCGATTCGTTTCTTTATGTGTCAAACACTTTGTGGAGTTAACTGTCGACAGCGGTATTTCCGAACCGATAAGATTTAGCGATCGTCAAAAAAACACCCAACAGCTTTCTCAAACGCGAGCAACATGTAACATGTAACTGGCACTTAAGAATGGTGTCCTAGGCTTACGGCCTTGGCTTATGGCGAGGTTCCTCCTCGAGGAAATCCCCATTGCCTGGAATTGCGCGAATGTGCGCATTCTGTCTTCCTCTCTTTTACTGAGTACACTGTATACTTTTGTACGAGCAGCTGAGTCACGCAACAGCCAGATTCTAGTGGTAAGGTGAATGGGGACCAAGCCCTCAACAAAACACCAGCATACAATCGCAGCTGCACTCTTTCTTTCTTCCAGGGAACCATTTTCAAATGACGAGATATTCCATCTCAACTGAAGATGGACGTAGATGTCTTGGACCGCAGTTATCACTTGCGCAAATGGGTTTGCAGTGTATTACTTGCTTCAGGTATATAATTAAACACCCATCGTGTGTAATAAATTACCATTGTTTCCAGCTGGGGGTCACAGAGGCGATCGCAAAGACTCGGCATAATGTTGAACAACGAAATGGATGACTTCGCGATACCGAACCGTGAGTCGGCGTACGGTCTCCCGCCCTCGCCTGCCAACATGCTGGCGGCAGGACTGCAGCCACTCAGCTCCATGGTGCCCAGCGTCGTGGTGTCGAACGACGGCGTGGTCAGGCTGGTGCTCGGTGCAGCTGGTGGTACAAAAATCACCACACAGGTTTCCTTGGTGAGTGGCCACTTATTAGGTTAGAGAAAAAGGCGATAGCAACATTTCTAAGCTAAAAAATCATTCGCGTTTAACTTTATGATCTATATAACAAGTTCGCAAAATATTCGTTTAGAAGACAATCTGAGTCGTCAAATCAATTAAAATTTACACTTATCATCAGGAAATATTCAAGATACACAAGCGTTGTCACCACTGAGGACTGAAATAGAATGCCTGCTAGTGGGTCCCCGGACCCGGTGAGTGTCCCGGACCTTACGAAAAATAGAAGCGTGAGCGTGGTTCTCCCTACTTCCGTCTCTTCACATCGTATAGAAATTACCTGAGTTGGAATAACACAGTCCTCGGGGGTGGCAACGCAAACATAATACTTATTGGCGCAGACAGCCGACAAATAATCTTGATCGATCCCGAATAAAAAGAGGTCTGCACAAACAAAATAACAATAGAATCGATTTTGGGGAAATTTGTTGAACACTTCAAAACGATGGACACTTGAATTTGATTTGCTAGACTTTACCTTTTAATTTCATCCGCCTATTTGTTGACTAAAGAATCTTTGAGTATTATTTATCATAGAAACAACATAAAAAATATACCTGTCTATTGAACTCTCTCCCCATAGAAGTCGTGCAAACTAAACCACTTTCTGTTTATAAGAGATTGATGGAACAACTTTCTTTCGGTGAGGGCCTCGCAAACAAGGCTATTCGCGATACCACCATGTCGCAGGCTGGTTCTCTCCAGTATATACAGATAGAAGCGTCGCTAGTTTCTTTCTCCAGCGCCCACGCATTCCGAAGTGGTGGTACAGATAGCTAATAATAATAGCGATATTAATTTAGATAATCCTCTGTCAGAGGCAACTGACCGAGCCGAGGTTCGGCCCTCTCGGGCACCCTCGAGTCAGACGCTCTCGCGAAACAGGGTAACGGTCCCAGCCGAGGCTCCCTCTCGGGAGCCCTTGTGTTGGTTACCCATATATAGAGGTCTCGATCGCATGCCATAAGCGCTCGGTCACCTCTAAACCCGGTGAAACAGTAAAAGCCCTCGGGCTAACAGCGGCCATTAGCCCGAAAAAAAAACTAAAATTGTATAACTATAACATATATGTATATTTATCTTTTGTGTGCAATTATTATATTTCATTCTTCCTTTTTATTCGTACAGACCTTCCCTCATTTACGAAAAAGTTTACCCAAGCTGTAGGTTGCCTGGAATCATCCCTTTAGTCCCGGTCATTTAGGAATAAAGCTAAGATACTCCCTGCCTATCGTATAAGGAAGGCGACTAAAAGATGTGAAAGAAAGTGGAGTGCTAAGAGAAGAGCTACATTATATATTGTCAACCTATCACCTGATAGTTGAACAATCGCATAATCTTCGTTTTTAATCAATAAATAAGTATTCATTATATTACGCATATTAATAATGTAATATTAACGTGCAATAATAAAATAAATAAATGTTAATATGTTAATAATATCTATATAAATATAAAATAACTTCTGTTCGTTAGTAAACGCATCCCTTGATCGGCTGGACCGATTTCTTTATTATTTTTAAACGTTCGTTATAGTCCAAATTAGGGTATGGAAAGAAAAATTTGAAAAGTTTCCCCGGGATATTAACAAATTCGGGAAAGTCTGTACTTTTTACTGTTATTTATGTAATAACTCACGGCATAATTCACAAAAATCACAAGTCAATAGCCTAATGGCTTAAGGTACGGTCTGCGAAACTTAGGTCGTAGGTTCGAACCCACCATTAGACTATCCATCCATCCGTCCATCTGCTAGCACAAGCATTTGTTAGTTTAGTTGTAGTGGTTAACCGGAATATTAGTAATGTTATAATAGCATTGCTAATATTCTTTTTTTTTAAAAAAATATGGACAGGACAACGTGTGTAGGGTCAGCTAGTTGATAATGAATAAAGAGAAATCGGTTCTGAGAAAGCTAAAACTTATCGATTCGTCGGTTCGATTCACTGTCCGAAGGTTTTTTTTATAAACTAAAAAAGATGACTCAATCGTTTGATTACCGCAAACACTCTTCTAGATGGTAATATCTTATACTTTACCATCTAGAAGAGTGACTGGCTGGATTGACGTTGACATGTTTATTTTTACTTGACTGACGTAATATTTTTTGTATCAATAGTAAAAGTATTTTTTTTATTTATTGAGAGTTACAAACGAGCACACAGTTCACCTGATGGCAAGTGATTACTGCGGCCCATGACAACTACATCTATCCTTGCCACGGAATTATAATGAAGATGTGTTGTCACCCTTGAGGATTGAGATAGAATGCCTCGTCACCAGTAATAAAGGTCTCCGGATTCCTGCACTCACCAGACGAAACACAGCAGCATTATGCTGCTATTTTACGCTGGTATACTGTGAGGGCGTGATCCTACCCCGGTCATGATGACTCTTTCATTCTGCAGCTAGAAACAAAGTATAGTGTAAACTGCTCTACCACTGTAAAACAAAAGTAATAATGGGAGAGAGGTAGTAAAAGAACATAGTATAGTTGACACATGCTATGTTCCTTCTCTCACACTTTGTTTATTGAACTTGCCAGCATGTTTCTAACTGCTCCAATTCATCGACCGGGAAGCATAATAGCAGCGTGAAACAACAGCAGAACACTAGGAGGTACATAACTATACTCTCTTCCCCTTTTCATCATCGTACAACACGACGCATGGCGGGATTCCATCCTTTCGTTGTAATATGCGATATGCTTGGTTGTATTAAACGCGAACAGCGAAGGATTGTCTTGCCGTCCGTATATGATGTGTGTGTCTTCAAGAGAAGAGTGAATAGACATTTGCTGAGCTAGTGCGTTCTACCATCAACGTCTATATCACTGACCACCCGGTGGAATTGTAGACAAGCACTGACTTTTTAATTTGTACTCCACAGGCGGTGATGCATACGATACTCGAAGGTCACGATCTCAGCGAAGTGATGCAGTGGCCTCGACTACACCATCAGCTTGTACCGATGGAAGTGGAGTACGAAGCGGATTTCGATGCGGTAAATATGGTTTATGTTGCATGCAGGTCTGAGAGACTTAAGCCTATCGTCGTGAACCATCTCTTACGACAAGGATTTGAGCTGATTCGGAGTAGTTAATAGGAAAGTTAATAACATGTCTACCACTCTTTAAGAAAAAAGACCGTAATCACATCAGCCCACAGAATCGAACACAAGCTTCACGATGTAGGAAGTCAAGTGCCATGTGCAATTTTATAATATTAGGGGACAGACAAGTTTATCAGACAATTACATCCATCCTCAACCAAGATTAAAGGTTCATTAGGACTGAGATGGAATGTATCCTTACCTACGACTCCTCTGGTGTTCCTCGGATGTTCATGGACAGCTGTGCATCACTTAACTAAGTGAACTGCTTGCTCGTTTGCCACTTATTCCATAAAAAAAGTAAACAGTAAACTATACAGTAAAGTAAACAGTATGAAGTATATAAACCCCACTGACACCACTGCTGAGCACAGACTTCCTTCCTCTAGAAAGGGTGTTCCATAGTCCACCGCCTTGCGGATTGGCGGACTTCACATGTCTTCGATATTTATTTTACTTTATTATTTCTTAGACATGCTGGTTTCCGATATTTCATATTTACATTTCCGGTTTACGATATTTTCGTTGGTGAATTTCATTGGTACCGGCATCGTGGTCCGAGCTCGGTTTAAAGGCACCGCTACAGCTCTCACCTAATCTAAAAAAAAAAAGTAATAGCTTTCCTCATGTATGACAATACGTTATTTTATTTGTATATCTCTCGTACCAGACTGCTAAAATGATTTCGCAATACAATCGTACACAAATGGGCCTATAAATGGTCGTGAAGAGGTCGCAATTACATCATTTCTTCTCAAGGTCCTATGACCTTGTTGCACAACACGTTATTAAACAGGGTCACGGTGGACTGTCACACCTTGTGACTGCCGAGTCGCTGCTCATATTTAAGCATTTTCGGTATAATTTTATCTGTAACTGTTAAAACAACATTTTTCACCTTTTACTGAAATATTTTCGCGTAAGTGATTCATATTTTTTGGATTTTTTTTTAAATTATTTCATAATAAATATAGTCGGTTATGTCTCTCTACACTTTAGAGGTTTTTTTTTGTAATTAATTTCTAAGAAAATGTATTATATGAGGGTACGTTTCTTCCACGGACGAACCAACCACCTTCGCGTTGCACTGCTCTATCACTGTTAAAATTGCATGCATTTAAATATATCATAAAATAATCATGTATTATTGTTATTCTAGGCGGTTATAGAATCTCTTCAGGCAAGGGGCCATGCCACTACAGCACGAGGGCCAACTGCAGGTTTTGCTGCCATGGTGGCGGCCGCTCGGGATGTCAGAGGCTATTTAGTGCCACTCACGGATCGCAGGAGACGGGGCAGCAGCGACGGCTTCTAGTTTAAAAAAAATACAATATCATTTCAAAAAAAGCTGTATGCTATAATTTTTTTAACATTCATTTTTTCAACAAGCAACATTTTGATAAACGAAAAGATGTCTATTTTTTTTACAATTTTATAAATACGTAAAATCACTGAAATTTTTGACTTAACCATAAAATTTAAGTGTTTAGAAGTTGTATTGGTAAAATTAAGAAAGTCTATTTCCCGGTTTAATGAAAAAGAAGAGGAAAAATCTCTATGGACAAGGTTAAATTAAACCGCTTTTATTATAATTGAATGGAACAAAATACTAAGTTATAGCAGCGGACATGGAATTACCATTGTATATTCCTAGAAAACATTTAGATTTAGTTCAAATAATTTGTGTGATATATTTAGTTAAATTTTTAATAGGTTAACACAAAACCTTTGTTCTTAGGTATATATATATATATATATATAAATATATATATATATATATATAAATATATATATATATATATATATATATATATATATATATATATATAAATATTTTTTCATTAGCCATTTAATTTATAAGTTACTGTGATGTTGTCGTTAATTATTGTAAATTATAAATAAATTCAAGGTCAATTATTTTTCGACTATTTTTTTATATTTGAGATGAATAAAAATTACTAATATATGAATATCGAAGTATTTTTTAGGTGTTAAAAATAAATATAAATTATAAACTAGGTAATATTTTTATAATAAATGGAGTAACAAACGAGAACACACTTGCCTACAACTTTCTTAAAGGCCGGCTGCGTATCTGCGACTTGCCATCAGGTAAGCTGCATGCTCGCTTTACACCTATTCTATAAAAAAAAATCACCTGCTGTAAGTGATGTCTGTGGACTAGATGTCATGCATCTATGTCCATGCTCAACAATATCGATGATGATATTAATTTATCCCTAAAGGGAAAAACAAAGGACTTTAGTCTATACAGCCAGGTCTTGTTCTTGGTAATAATTGGAGAATTTTGGTAATTTTAAAGGCCGAAGCCACGTCTTCATTGTTCTTGATCGTAAGGCCGAAGCCATGTCTTGTCTTATTGTTGTCATGTCTTATTATTCTCGGTCATAAGGCCTAAGCCACTTCTTCGATGTTTTGAATTGGTCGAAGTCAAATCCATAAGCAATAGTAGTAGAATCCAAACAAAATTTATTTATATTTCCAGATGCTTGATTCAAATCCGATGTTAAGGTAAATCCAAAAGTATGTCCGTTCAATCCAATTAGCCAATCCAGGGAGTACAATCCTTTTAAATGTCTTGAACCGTATTAGAAATGAATTCAAAAATGATATCATGCATATCATGATTTATAAGCAAGTCTTGAATACAGCGCGGGATATTTTCAGGTCTTCTATGATAGTTTAACAGATTAGATGACAAACAAAGGCGTTGGATATGGAATTCAGGGCATTCGAAGAATATGTGGTCTAAAGTTTGATCGACGTCAGAATTGCAATACGAACAGGCATGATAATGCGCATGCGGTGTAAATGTGAATTAAATCTGCAATGTACGAATCTATGGCGGCAACGTATTGTGTTAAATCTTCTGCTTTTGTAATTACTGGATTTGCAAAACCATGGCATTCCAATATCTTGGTTGATTGCAGCATACCAAGTGCCCTTTCTCGCTAAACTTTCTTGCCAAACATCTTTCCAATCCTGATTAAGTTTTGACTTTAGAAGTGGTAGTAAATCAGTGTCCGGAATGGCAACATTGTCAACAGCGTCAACAATATCGATGAAAGATTTTTAAGATGAATGAGTGCTGCCACTGTGATGACAATGACTGCCTCGTTGACAACTGTATTTGGGTCTCATTTAATTCCAATAGCAACATTGTGAAAATCATGTTATAAATTATATTCATTTACAAACTATATTCAATTTATCTACTTATTTTAAATGGGGGAAAATGTATAGATACGATATTATTTTATAACAATTGTGCCAATTTGATAGAGTGCTAACCTGCTGGTAAATGATAACTATTGCCTTTTATAGGCACGTACCTTATATGAGAATGGGTTCACATATAAGATTCAACAAAATATACATTGTCATCCCTGAGGACGACGATAGACTAAATATATATAACTATAATAAATATAAACTAAATATATATAAACGTAATAAAGATCTCCGGATCCCTACACTCACCAAAAGAAACAACAGCGTTTCAAACTTTAAGTTAGGTAAATATTTGTTCAGCACAAAATATTGGATTTGGATGTATTGTATCCCGTTATCACGATTCAGGTCCATCGAACGAGCCGACAATGACTGACTTTTTCACGCAAGGTAACGATAAACGAGGCCCCTTCTCGGGAAACCATGTGCTGCTTACATTCATTAATAAAGTCTCCAGCTGAGTGCTGTAAACGCTCTACCAACTTCATACCCGGCGAAGCCTTCTGGCTAACAGTCTAAAAATATATCATCTGGTAACAGTCATATGAGTACATCACTCTCTAGGCGAACGTTTTTATCACCTACGGCCACGTCATCGCCTATCTTGAATAAAAATAAAACATGTAATGTTAAAGCTCAAATTAGTACGTTGTACGTAACCCTGCCTGTCCTATCCACAATTTACCAGCCACGCATTACCATGTATATAAGTAAAAAGTTGTTAAAAGACCATAACATAGAAAATGCTAGACGAACGCTAAATAACCCACGTATCGTATAAATTAAAAAAGATATTTTAAGACATGTGGACAGAAAATCATTAATTAATCACAAAAGCCACAATATTATTTGTATATTCGTCCTGATGGCAAGTGATCACCGTCGCCCATGAACATCCGCAACACCAGAGGAATCTCAAGCGAGTTGTCGGCCTTTTAGTAAGGAGCACTTTCCATGAAGGTTTCTATGTCCAAGGTTCTTCAGTTTGAAAATACCAACAGTGTAAACCGCACAGTGGTAGATTGCCAATCATCGAAATAAAGATGAAATTTTGAATTCTTACGAGATGTACAATGTTTAAACTCAGCGGCTGAAATTAATCCTAATAACTCCTTAGAACACTGGTAACAGTGGTAGAGCTACGCTGCAGTTTGTTTCTAGCTGCAGAATAAATGTGACAGCTTGAACGGGGTAGGACCCCGCCATCATGGAATACCACAGTAAGATAGCAACCTAATGCTGCTGTATAATGCAGCATAATGTCGTCTGGTGAGTGCAAGGATCCGGAAATCTTTGTTACACATGATGAGGCATTCCATCTCAGTGCTCAAGGTTAACAATGCATCTGCATATGAATCCTTGTCAAGGATTCATAATGTAGATTTCATGGGCCGCAGGTATCATGTGAACTGTGTGCGTTTCTCTCAATAAAATTAAAAAACTCCCCGTGGTAAATTCGATAAAAACTGCATACATCTTTTCGCAACGCCAGCGAATTAAGCCGTTCGGAAAGTATCTTGTCGTCGATGATTCAAGCCGCCCATCGTGGAATATATATCAATTTTTATATGTTAAAAATTCATTTTGGTTCAGGTGTGCCTTCATTTATACTGAAACTCTCTTATTATAATAATTTACAAAAAAACTAAGCTAATAAATTATGGTTCAGTAATATCTAATTTAAAATTAAGCTTAAATTATATTATGATTTTATTATTATTATGATAGGGTCTTATCATATCATGGCATGTCATGTATGAATCAATACACATCGACATGTAGAAGAAATTGAACACAAAATTAAATGCTTATGTGAATCGAACTGTCTATAACCTTAACCATAGCAAATACTTAATATACTAATAACTTGTACGTTAGAGTTATCTCACATGGAATAATACAAAATTCGTTCGTGTGTAACCTGAGATGTAATATGCTACGAAATTAATTTGTGTGTAGTGCTTGAAAATATCCGTTAGTATTTTCGTAGTTCATACGTGCTTAACGAGTTTTAGCTGGCAACATAACTTATTTCGCGCCAAACTTGACGTATCTATTGCTTTTCGAGTTTTTGTTTTTAAAATTCAATTTAAAATAGACTTTTTTAATCCATTTTAAAAAGAGTGATAAAAATTGTTTTATACTAATCTCATAATTCATGCGAAGTTCTACCTAAGCCACGATGGCTCATAAACTATCTGAAGGTTCCTTGGAGGTTTGTATCGTCGTAGTTCATAGCAAAACATTTGTGATTCGTTGCTTTAATTTTCATCAATAGCTTTATATCAATTTTTTATGGTTTTCTATCACAGATCATAATGAACGGTGGCCATTATGATAAGCCCATAATGCAAGTACTTGGTAGTAAAAAGATTCAAGGCAGTGGAGCCAACGAACGGTTCAGGTTATTAGTTTCTGATGGCAAACACTCGCACAGCTTCGCCATGCTGGCGACCCAACTAAACGACAAATTAATAACTGGCGAATTGTCAGATTACTCGGTAGTCCAAATAGACCGATTTGTCACATCTTTGTTAAAAAATACCGGCAAAGGAGAAAAGTAAGTAAATCATCAGTTTCTTTCCCATTTAATCACTTCATCTAGTGGGTGTAAATAGTTTAGGATTCTAATATAAACCTATCGTAAATATGATCGTTGTTCTTGATATATGTATAGGCATTTTCTCAACTTCATCTGGGAGGTGGTGCAGCGTAGACATAATACATATATAGTTATGGCACAATTTGGTTGGCTAGTCTAGGAAGGGACAACACATTCTTAGATTACCAGTATAAAATAGTAGCTTGGCAATGCTGATATTTGTAGGAGGACAAAAAATAGCTGGGGAATATTATTTATATACTATATAACAGTATTCCACCTTAGTAATCAGGGAGAACAAAGTATTTTTTTAATTATCCAGGATCAAAGTGGAGTATGGAATCATTACAATTGAATTAACTGTATGCTCCTTTGTGACCCTAAGCCATTGAAGCCTCTAGTGTCAATTTCTAGAGGGATCTTCTTAAGAGATTTATATTAAAATATTGACTAAACCCCATCTCTTTTATCATGCAGTTACCTAGGAAGAGATTCAAAGATGCATAAAATCTTTTTCTTTTTAGGGCTGTTTGCTTGGGGGATTTTACAACTTCACCCATTGAAAGGTGACCAAGCTCACTTATGGTACTCAGCTGAAACCTTTATTTATGGGTAACCAGTATAAGAGGAAGCCTCGGCTTGGAACATTGCACTGCATGAACAACTGACTAGAGGATGTCTTAGAGGACAGAACCTCAGTTCAGTCAGTTGCTTCTATAATATTATTTTCTTATTAAAAATTATATTTTCAGACGAGTTATGATAATTCTGGACATCACAATTGTACAGCCTGGTACAGAAGTGGGTAGGAAGCTTGGGAACCCACAGACATGGACAGAGGACTCGGCAGCCTCAACACCAGCACCAGCTATGCAGCCAGTTCCTAAACCAAACCCAATGCCAGCTCCCATTGCTAAATCTGTACCAAATCCAGGACTTGATTCCAGTATGCTATCATCACAGATGACACATCCAATTGCCAGTCTTAGTCCCTATCAGAATAAGTATGTATCACTATTAATGTTGAGACATTGCATAGCACATCAGCCACTGGTGGCAGACACCAACGGTGTCAACCACCAGTGTCTGTCAGTGTAAATAGGTTTAGACACTAAAAAATTTACATACTCTCTCAAATTGTAGTATGAAGTATCTTTAATTGTCTAAATCTATAACTAACAAATTCATATAACAGTCAATGTGAAATAAAAATCATTGTATGGACCTGGGACACAAGGTGTCGACATGTGGGGTCCCAACTGAAATTATCCTTATTGGATATTAAATCCACAAATGGGTTAATCTCTGAGGTTATTGGGATTTCCGGAAGGGCAGCTTAGGCCTCAAATACAAATGGTGGTGCTCTTTAACTCCATTCATGTGGTCCACAGATTTCCTTCCCTTTCACTTTAAACCTTGTTGGACTCCCCTATCAAGGGAATCCTGTCTGGTTGGTACTTATGTATTATATGTTTAATTTATAGTCATTAACACCTGGTGGGATTGTAGACAGGCACTGACTTGTATCAATGTCAAGCAAAAAATAACTTTAATTTTCAAATAGGAAATTCATTGGTAAAGAAAAAAAAATTTCCACTCAAAGGATAAATAAAAGCTTTAGACTACTTTAGACCATCACTGCATATGCATACTAAACATAGGCCTCCTCCACAGAGTGCTACAGTGTACCACAGTGAGCCACTTGCATCCATTGTCTTCCTGCAGAGTTACATATGTTGTCACTTCATATACTGGGATTGTGCGCATGCATTATATTGGATAAAGAAAGGGATGATGAGTGTCTCTGTACTTGCACTAATGGTGACCAGCACCATAATTCCTGTGCAGCTGTTATTTGATAATAACCAAAATATATTGCTACATTCAAAGTCAACCATCCGTGTAAATAAGTGTAAATGTTTTGTATTTGTTTAACAGGTGGGTTATAAAAGCACGGGTAATGAACAAGTCCGCAATTCGTGTTTGGAGTAATGCTCGCGGTGAAGGCAAACTATTCAGTATGGATTTGTGTGATGACAGCGGAGAGATCAGGGCCACAGCATTTAAAAATGAATGTGATAAGTTTTACGATTTAATTCAGGTGAGTTGTTTTTTCAATATATCAGTTTATATAAAGTAAATCAAAAAACTAAAGGCTCTCACAGTACAGAGAAAACTATAAAGAAATCTTCAATTCATCTCATCACTTGTACACTGTTTTATTAGATTTGGATGATATATACAAACAATTTATATACATAGAACTAATAACTTAATAATAGGTCTTTACCTATGAAATTGCCGTTTTGTATGAAATAAGTTAAATTTTTTTTTTCAAACTTATTTACTTCTGTTATGTTCGTTCGTTTGTAAAGTTCTCTCCGTAAACGTTGTTGATGTTAGGTGCCGTTTGTGCCGCGTTGATGCCACGACGGAACTCATAATTACACGAATTTTTAAAGTATCCATTATGACGAAAAATATTCAAACGTAATGAAAATATAAAGCTAAGCCAATACTGAAGAATGGCAATTCCATAGGTAAAGACTTAATATATATTAATAATATGAAATAAGTTATGATATTATATTATAAATATAATATCATAACTTATTTTATATTATTTGTGCAAAAATACGCAACATTGACATCAGGAGTAAAACGAGGGTGACTGACATAGCTAAAATGTCAACAGTATTTCATAGAAATGGGGAAACTATTGGGGAATAAAAGTCCTTAAGTGGTAAACTAATATTGGCTACAGCAGGGTAGGACGTCCCCTATGTTGAGGGAGTGATGGGAGCTATGGAAGTCTACCGATAAGTTGATCAATGCAGGTGGTTCAAGATCATGGTGATGTACACAGGAACCCTCATCAATGGAACTGTGTATATAAATAAAAACATTATAGTATAAAACATCCTTGCTTGTCCTAGGTAGATAAAGTTTATTACATAAGTCGGTGCCAACTAAAAACTGCCAACAAACAGTTTTCACACTTGAAGAACGACTATGAGATGACTTTCAATGCGGACACTGTAGTCTCTGAATGCATGGAAGATGTAGGCTCGGTGCCCACCATCAAATATGATTTTGTTCCAATCAACGACATTGCTAACAAGAGTCCTGAGACCGTGCTTGGTAATTTTTTAATTTATTATTAATTCTATTACAATCATTTCAATTGTTTATTGTATAACACACATATATATATATATATATATATAATATATCGGTGGCCGCCATCAGTGCATTGGGAGGGGCATATATATATCATTTTCTTTCTGCTTTTTTTTTAATTCCACATGTTGTTAAATAATTTTTTTGGCATGATGTTAAAATTGTTTGAAACGGGCTGTTTTGTTATATTGGAATCTAAAATAAAATATATTAGATTTAATGCTCTTTCTAAGATGCCTGCTACTAACACTATGTGGACTGTAATAGTAATTAAAAAAACAAACTGGGTATTTGTAAACCTAAACTATTAGGCTCAATAAATCATTTATATCTTGAATACATTTCTTTTTTTAACTTTTCACTTCTATAAATAAATAAAATGGATCCTTGTATATTGTACTCTTCTATTATAAAAGCATTAATAGTTTTCATGTCATTAGGGAAGAGGTGGTGATGACGACATTAGATCTTAGTTGTACAGAATCAATGGTCCACCATCATCTTATTTTACAGATTTAATTGGTGTGTGTAAGAATGTCGCAGATTTACAAGAACTAACCGCCAGGAGTACTGGAAAGCTTTTGAAGAAACGGGAAGTGACGCTGGTGGACTCTTCGGGTGGTGCTGTAAGTATAGTCACCTTCCTCTACCAGTCCACTCTAGTGTAAAAGGCATATTCTCATGATGCAGGAATGACCTGGCTTCTAACAGATAAAGAATAACTACTTGGATGTTTGCCACTTCAAAAGTAAAATAAGAGAATTTAAATAATAGAATATTTTGACTTTTTTTTTATATTAGGTGTGATAAACTAGCACACAGCATGGTAAGTGAAGACTACAACCCATGACATCTAGATCATCAAAGATTTAACATGTCATTCCTAAAGATGCACTAAACACCATTTTCCCCGGATTGCCTTTGAGTGTCTTTAGCTTTAACACTTTAACTACGATAACAATTCAAATAATGAAATAAGAATTGCTAACAAGAACACTCCACATGTTTTCACAATTGGAATGATTTTTAAATGAGATAATTACAATCTATATATATATATATATATATATAAATCCAGTTGTCGAGACATAATAGTCCAAACTGGAGTCGCATGTGATGAGAATTTCAAAAAAACAATGTTGAACTCTTTCCATTTGAATGTCAAACTAACACTTTAAGTGCAATATCATTCAGTTAAACAGTTTAAACTTTTTATCACAATAACATGAATTTACTGAATTATTAATTTTTTGTATTTTTTTTTCCCAATATCATTTCCAACGGCAGGACTGCTGAAAGATTTCAATTGTAAAATAAGCTGCGCTGTTGTATATTACTTACCTTTTAAAAAGTTAAATAAATACATCCTACAAAAAAGATTTAAGGAAAGCGTAGGCCTCTCCCTAGAGAAGGTATTATCCTCCATGCTACTCCAATGTGGATTAGTGGACTTCACATGTCTTCGTATCCTCACGATGTTGCCCTTAACCGACGAGCGCGTGGTAATGTAGAGGAGCTGTCTATGCTCCAACACCCTCTAGTGAGAAGGTTCATGCCCAGCTGTGGGATTTATATGAGATGGTACTTTACTTTTTATACTTAATACCATATTGACTTACTTCAGATCACCCTGACCCTCTGGGGCGTTGAAGCTGAAAAGTTTGACGGAAGTATGAATCCAGTAATAGCAGCGAAGGTGAGTTCTAAAAGAACATTTTTCACTCGTTCATATATTTCTCTTCATTGTATCGAGTTTGCCAAACAAGATGATTTTTTTTTAAATTTATGCTTATAATGCTATTAGATTTCTAACATTCTGGTTAACGACTCCAATTAAGCTAAAACGCTTGTGTTAAGATAAGGTTCACGAAAATAGTCCAATGGCGAATTATAACCAACGACCTTAAGTTTCTCAGACCATACTCTAAGCCAGAGGTTCCCAGACACTAAAAATTTAGCTTATTCCTGTGGATCCCCTGCAGCTACATTTCTGTGTAATATGCAAGTTTTTACAAGTAACAGTCGCTGAGCCTCTTAAAATATTATCTGCCTACATTGATAGGTGAAGTCAAGCCAACATTTTAGTTCTTCACTATCGAAAGCAAATAAATCTTCGTGGACCCCCGCTTATAAATTGTGAACCCCCATTTTTTTGTTACGCCAACGTAGACCGCCGTCGAGTCTCCCGTGGACCCCTTCTGAAACTAAGGCTCTAAACCATCATTACATTAGGCTATTATTGATTTACATGATAAGTATCTCCCGCAGCCTGACTTCCACATTTATTTTACATAATGAATCATAACGCAAAACACCTGAAAACTAAGCTGGAATGCCTCATCACCGATAAAGTTCACCGGATACCTACACTAAGGAGTGGAACCTCGTCCAGCGTTATGCTGGTACTTTATCAGAGCCAGTAACTACAGAGCGGATCTAGTACTGTCTTTTCAAATATATAGTAATATTTTAAATTATTTAATCGTATATTTTACAAGGGCAATTCACATTCTGCACAAGGAATACTATTATATTTGATAGCTATATTATAAACAAACTTATATCTCGTCGCAATTTCGTCTGCGTCGTCTTCAGAGTGAAATGAGAAATGTGTTCTGTGATAATCTTCCTCACCACGCGCAGGTGCGGGACTAGCTGCAATATCGATAAGTGTTAATATAGACATTAAAATACATGGCTCCAGGGTGCCCGCGTGACCGAGTTCAACGGCAGTAAATCGTTGACCTGCCTGATGAGCACCATGATCCGTCTGAACCCGGACCTGGCCGAGGCGCACAAGCTGCGAGGCTGGTACGACAACGGAGGAGCTGATATGGAAATAGTGAACATCTCCGCCAGGTATACAACTTGTGAAGCCAAAGGTGACATACGTGAGACTTACATCCATCCTCGTGCCACGGCTGAGGGGAACACGGAGCCCCCTCGGTGGCCACCATCAGTGCATTGGGAGGGGCTCCGGAACACGTCCCAAGAGAGGTCCCAGACTCTTCCAGAACTTGCTCCACTCGGGGCCACGTTGTGTTGCCGTCCTCCCAGGATTCCGCTACCCTGATCGCCTACGAACTCATCTCCTTTTAGTCGCCTTAGACCTATTCTAAAAGTCCGGTATCAAAGGACTGCTCTCCGGATCCCTACACTCACCAGACAGAACTCAGCGGATCATGCTGCTGTTTCATGCTGGTTCTTCTCTGTCGAGCACATGCATACTGTAGATCGGTAGAAAGTAGATACAGGGCTGTTCACACCAATGCTGAAGTTTTGTTTGAGAAATGTTATCTGTGCTATCAACAGCACCAACGTCCCGGCAGGGGGCACCACAATAGTTGAATGATATTCTTTTGTGTCTATTAAGGATACTTCAGATCACATTCAGAATAATTAAAAAGCTAAAGCATCTATATATAGAAATACCACTATATAGACACAGTGTTAGAGTATAGTGTCCACCACACTGCACCACTGCGGTCCTCCCTGTAGATAGGGATCCGAGTCAAGGTCTCGTACCTCCTTATGAGGGCCCTCAGATCGCATTATCGCCCTCCCCTGTTGTCGAGGGGTCGGAGTGCAGCGGTGGTGCAGCATCGTCGTTGTCTCCCTACTCAGCGGGCCTCCCGCTCGCTAGTCTAGATAAAGCTGTAGAGGTCTCTGGACCAACAGCAATAAAAAAAATCCATTGCGAAATGGTGGACCTCACATGTTTTTGAAATATATATTAATTTTTAATTTAATTTAAGATATATCGGCACTAGATATTCCATTGTTAGTAGCGGACCTCGCACTCTGATCACTTGCGTAAAGGTAGACACGATTGTGATGGACCTTCATGATCAGGTCGGGCGCGCACAGCGGCGGCAGCGGCGAGTGGCTCACGTTCGCCGAGGCCGAGTCCCGGCAGCTGGGCGCCGGCGAGCGGGGCGACTACTACAGTCTGCTGGGAGTGCTGACCTTCACGTTCTCCGACAACGCCGTGTACAAGGCGTGCCCGCAGGAGCAGTGCAACAAGAAGCTCGTCGACCAGGAGAATGGACTGTACCGCTGCGAGAAGTGTAACCGGGAGTATCCCAACTTCAAATATAGACTGTTACTCGGGGTGAGTGTTTACTTATAATCTTCTCTCCGGAACGCACCGCCCCTAACTAAAACTAAACACATCACAGGAGAGGTCACCCCTCCTCCAAACGCCCTCGCCGTGCTGCGGCAACTCGGGACCACTCCGTGTTGCCGTCCTAGGTACTCTATCGTAGACGGTCAGAGCTGAGGAGACGCGGATCTTGGATTGGGATCCCAGACAAGGAACAATATTTGTGTATCACAACTTATTTTCGGGTCTGTGTGTCGGAATAATAAGGAAGATAAGTGTAATAGAGAAATTCAATGTTGGTTCACTGATATGTATTGTGTAAGGTCGAAGAACAGTAGGAACTAGTACTCATACCATAAGCTCTTTGTAAACCTACGTTTTTAAACCTTTTTATTTTTATTTTCTTACTACGACGACACTTCCCGCTGTCCTGCGACAGTAATCTAATATATTTTTTTGTTATACAAACCAGTGCTGGTCTACAATACCACCTGCTGTTAAATAGACGTCGATGGTAGAGCGCACTTGCTCAATAAATGCCTATTCACTCTTCTCTAGAAGACACACACATTATACACGCACAAAAAGACCCAGGGAAATTACAATTAATCGTTATTTGCATAAAAAAATATATATGACACAGGCGAACGTGTCGGACCCCACGGGCGACCAGCGCATCACGGCGTTCAACGAGGCGGCGGAGGCGATGCTGGGCAAGACGTCCGCCGAGATCGGCCAGATGTTCGAGTACGACAAGGCCGCCTACAGCCACATATTTGAGGAAGTCAAGTTCAAATCGTTCGTCTTCAAATTCCGCACCAAGATGGAGACTTATAGCGTAAGTTATTTTTATAGTTTAGAGTGTATTGCCACTTGGAAGACCAACAAACTAATGACTAAAGCTAAACTAAAGAGTAGTTAGTGTTTTATAGTGTAGTTTCTAAACTACACTATATGTATATATATGTAGTTTTATAGTGTAGATTAGAGAGTGTATTTCCACTTATAAGACCAACAAACTAATGACTAAGGCTAAACTAAAGAGAAGTTAGTGTTTTATAGTGTAGTTTAGAGTGTATTGCCACTTAGAAGACCAACAAACTAATGACTAAAGCTAAACTAAAGAGTAGTTAGTGTTTTATAGTGTAGTTTAGAGTGTATTTCCACTTATAAGACCAACAAACTAATGACTAAAGCTAAACTAAAGAGTAGTTAGTGTTTTATAGTGTAGTTGAGAGTGTATTTCCACTTAGAAGACCAACAAACTAATGACTAAAGCTAAACTAAAGAGTAGTTAGTGTTTTATAGTGTAGTTTAGAGTGTATTTCCACTTATAAGACCAACAAACTAATGACTAAAGCTAAACTAAACAGTAGTTAGTGTTTTATAGTGTAGTTTCTAAACTACACTATATGTATATATATGTAGTTTTATAGTGTAGTTTAGAGTGTATTTCCACTTATAAGACCAACAAACTAATGACTAAAGCTAAACTAAACAGTAGTTAGTGTTTTATAGTGTAGTTGAGAGTGTATTTCCACTTATAAGACCAACAAACTAATGACTAAAGCTAAACTAAAGAGTAGTTAGTGTTTTATAGTGTAGTTTAGAGTGTATTGCCACTTATAAGACCAACAAACTAATGACTAAAGCTAAACTAAAGATAGTTACTGTTTTGGACTAAACACAGAAGACACACACACATGCCTTCAGGATGCTTATGGAACTGCCGCGACATTAACATATAGAGCGTCAAAGATGTTTGTGCAAGTGCCTACGGATCGCTTACACGTGGAGACAGTTGCATCTCTTTTGCACAAAACTCGGTGCAGCAACGATAGCGTCCTGATGGTCATGGCGGTGAAATTTGACCGTCCATTTACAGACCGTTGGCTGAAATTTATATTAAGAAACAATAAAATACTACAACATAGATTTACACATGAGATGATGTTGCTAGTAATAAAATCATTATTATTATAATATTGGGGGTGACAAATAAGCACACATGATGCAGCGAAAGGTCACCCCTGATGTATCTAGATACTATACATGCCGGTATCCTATGAGCCTTGGTGCTTCCTCGGTCCAACAGACCATCCTTGCTGGAATTACAGAACCTTGGTTTTTCCATGTATTTATGATATTAGTGTGAATCTTGATATGTAACATAATTGGCAAGATTTCCTGATATCCACATTTTTCCTCAAAGATTGAATACCTTGTAACCAGTAATTAGGACCTGGACCATGCTCTACCACTCTAGGGAGGCTTATGTCCGGCTGTTTACATATATAATATATATATACCATATATATTGATTGATTGGTTGGCTTTCAAAAATATTTTCATAAATTAATTTCTTAAAGGTTTAAAATAATCAACTTTTTGTTCAATACATTCGCCCTTGTTGTTTTACTAGTTTCTCCTACCATTTTTCACCAACAATATTTTCAATACCTCATTGGTAGAAATCCCAAGAAAATCATGCAACCAAGATCTCCTTTCTCATCTGTGCGAAATAGATACAGTGCAAATCCACAAAAAAATAAAACATAGATGCCAGTAGAACAACATTCCCCTTCAAACATTGTGCCAAACGGTTTTATGGCTACATATAAAATAAAACTAAATTGCTGAGCTTATCCACACAATGTGAACCCGTTGAACCACTGAAATATAAGCATAATTATTTTCATTGTCAACTATAAATACATACATAGTTTTATATTTACACATATTTGGAACATTTTTCCATTTTACATTTTATATTCACGTTCGACAATGGGGTAGACTGAAGATCAGCATTCTTCATGTAGTAACAAACGAGCACACAGTTCATTTGATTTTAAGTGATTCCTGCGGCCCACGACATCTACATTCATCCTTGACAAGGAATCATAATGCAGATGCGTTGTCACCCTTGAGGACAGAGATGGAATGCCTCGTCAGCAGTTATAAAGATCTCCGGATCCCCGCACTCCCCAGACGAAACACGGCAGCGTTATGCTGCTATTTGACGCTCGTATTCTGTGAGGGCGTGGTTCTACCCCGGTCGAGCTGACCCATTCATTCTGCAGCTAGAAACAAACTGCAGTGTAGCTCTGCCACTGTAAAAAAAAATGCTTCAATGGTGATATCATAAGTGATTTATATATGTATTAGACATAATATTATATATACATATATGCAGGTGTAGTCATATGTTAGTTTATTTTTTTATATAAATAAATATTCTCTTGTAGGACGAAGCTCGATTAAAAACGACCGTGATGAACGCACAAGCCGTGGACTACAAGGACGCCAGCGCTCGACTCGTAAAGAGCATCAAGGCCTTGAGCGGAGTGGAACTGTAATGTCTATATTGTTATTATTAATAAATAATGTATTTAATAAGAAATTCCTGTTGAACAGTGAATACATCTATTAATCTTGTAAGTTGTTAAATATTAGTGTATTTTTTCGAAAATTATGTCAAAAATATTCACTTCTTCTGTTCGAAATTTATGATAATTTGTAATTAAAGGAAATTGTATTATCTTACAGTCTTGTTTGTTTGTTTTGTTGACGGAGTGCGCAGGGTTATTGTTTATTTAAGTGGAGTTAGTATATTCATGTCATGGATTTAATTATTTGTAAAATAAACATATATATATAGATATCCCACAAAATGCAGCCAAACACTTGTGACGGTATTAAAGATGAGGTAAAAATATAAATAAAATTTTCCAATATAGTCTCCTTCTACTTCAATGCAATTCTCAAAACGTACAGCGCCTGTATCATTAAAAAACATTTCATGTGTTCGCCCTGAATATGTTCCACTGCGTTGTTACTCATATGTTCATCCTTCAAACTTTTAAGATGTAATTATTGAGAGTCAGGCGTTCACTGTAGAGGTGATGGTTTATTTCATCGAAGCCAGTTTCATGCAACGCCTGCTCCGCATTGCTCGCCGTGTGAACGGGTGCCTTGATTGTCTTGATTCCTGTATTGATTTTGGGCCTTTTGCTATATAATTACTTCATGAAATTTTCTTTTCAAAAGACCAGCATAGTACTTAGTTTTTAGTCCATTCATTGTAGTTTTGTTTTTGACCGACATAGCTGCAAGGATCGGTAAGCTGGAGTGATAATGGGCTGGCCATGTAGCTCGTAGAACCGATAACAGAACCGCGCGCTCGCAGCCGCAGTGAGACGACCCCCCACTAGATATATAGAGCGTCGCGTCGTATACATAGTGGGGGGTCGCTGGAAGTCGTTAATTATTTCTAATATCACTCACTTAAGTCGGTGAGTTACACAAGCATTTCGCCGCACTTGACGATTCGTGTTCCATGCGAGATGTAGAGAAACTGATAGCTAGGTGAAGATGAAAAACCGAACAGACCCACATCCTATCTCTTTCTCTGTCATGGTCTCCGCCCCCAATCGCTATCATTCGGTTGAGTAGCTCGCCAACACATCAAGTAACTCGGTAAAGGAATCTTAGTACTGATCTAAACATAATTTAGTCACAAACGGGTTCAGCTTAAGTGAAATGTTTGTCTATTATGTTATCCAAGTATAACAGTATCATATGGTCAGTTTAATGATCCGGAGATCCAGTACTGGTAACGAGGCACATATCAGTCCTGAAGGATGGGAGCGCCTTTGTATATACTTACCATCAGATAAACTGTGATACTTTGTTAGTTTCATTACATAATGCTTGAACCGACTATAAAACGATGAAATTGTTAATAGAAAATTTTAATTGTTGAACATCGTGATCCGTCTGCACGTGCAGCAGTGGGATTTATATAAGCTGTTACTTGATGTCCGTATAATAGTCTTGCAGATTGATTCGTTGATTTTGTACCAAAGGAATAAATAAAATAAAACAAAGTAATTTTACTCACTAGTAAGGTTTATTCAATCTCATTGATATGACTCATAATTTGGCTAGGAAGTGGACATTTTAATATAATGCAAATTCGTGTGACGGCTGCCCCTGCAGGGGACTGCAGGTTCACCCATAAACTGGACAAATAACACAATTAAAGTACATTTGAACTCTGAATATATTTTGCAAATGACTCGGTATCTCATTAAGAGTCCATTTCAATTCTTCTTCTAATTGTAATAAAAACAGTCGAAGAAAAATATTAACAAGATCTTTAAGAAAAAAAAAATATTTATCAATATTTCGACGCCTATGAATGGATGTGCACGAAAACCGTTGGCTACCAATACATTACCATATGCAACCTGAATGAATAATGTGTTAAAATTCTATGAAAAATTTACACTTACATTTAAAATACAGTAATTTATAACGAGAATATAATTTAAAAAGACTCGAGGCTGGTAAAATTAATTAATTCTGATAGATATTACATGGCAGTGTGATTAATCGTAAACATTAGAAAGAAGTTTAGTTTAATATAGAAAAAACTGTGTCTTGGCTGCAATATCACGTTAGCGTCATAGATTGCTTTAAAGAAAACAATTGACAGCACGTTAAGACGCAGTTCTCGTATTTATAAAATTCATCATTTTTGCTTTAATTAAAATACAAATACGTGTGCATTTTAATAATGCAGCCTCAACTAATCCCATGATATAACAATGCTTGTTTTAATTATATATAATACTTTCAAACTCCTTAATAACTAACATGTAGTTAGAGGCGTTCGTGTATAACGTAAACAGGCTTGGGAGGCGGGGGGAATAAACAAATCTTACGTAAGAATAAATAATAGTAACGTTTTGAGAACAATATCTATAATTTAAATGGACAAACTTATTTTATTATGGTACACTGAATTTCTTTAAGAGTTTGTAATCAATGTGGTCTCACAAAAATATGACAATTATCATTTAAAAAATGTACAAGAAAAGAAAAAGCTCGAAGTATACTAGAATTGATGAATTTATAAAATTGTCTTTTAAATTTTTATTATGATTGAAGTTTTGAAAAAATTCTCATCGTTTAGAAGAGTTCATAAATTTTCCTATTTTTGCTTATACAGGGGGAGGGGTCTCAAATCATTGAAAGCTTTGCTTACGTAATACTTGAACGCTCCCTTAGACCAAAATATGGGAATGGTCGAACTGTAGCAGCATGAGGGCGGCAGACCGCGTAAAGAACAACCCCGTCTACATTAGTCTCGTCGCGGCCGGACTCACCTTCTGTGATGCAATTATAAATAAATCTTATACATTAAATTTATTATTTTATTCGAAATACTCAATAAATAAGGGTCACTACAAAAATAAAATTTATTACGCTAAATACTGAATCACTATTACAATAGGCGTTTTCATTTCGAGATTATTATTAAGTTGTATATTTAATACGAGAATAGCATTACTTATAACTTGAAGAGCTACATAATTATCACATAAAACAAATACATGTAGTTTAAAATGTATGGAATTAAAGCCATAACCACATATTATGAAGACATCTTACAAATGAATCACTAACCACTAAAACATCATTTCTCAACCCGCGGGTCGCGTGCCTCACTATAGCGGAACTTTGATTATTAAATTTTGATGGTTTATTTGACAAGTACAGCGCAGGTTAACACCTCGCCTAGACAGCCGTGATGTTAGACAGACGCCATTTATAAATTTGTAATAACATTTTAATAAAATATTAATTGAAATGTTATTTTAACTTTACAGTGAAGGAGTCTAAAAACTTTTTTAATAACCTTTGTTCGTGAATCGCGACATACAGATGGTTGAGAAACAATGCACTAAGTAATACAATCGCAATCAAGTGAGAACATTGAATTGTTTCATAACTTGCTAAAGATAAGACTGTACCGGTACACGTTACAAATGTAAATTACATACTGTACTGCTATATAATTACATTTCACTATTACAATAATGACACAATATAATAAAAAAATATCGTGTTTACAATCAAACAATTCAATTTTCAATTCCAAAAAAGCCTTTTATAATATATATGTATATTTATAATAATACATCGAATCGAATAGAACGGAATGAGATTCTAGAAGAACCACCCACTGAACAATTCGCAAGAAACGAACCGGTACACGGGACAGTAATGATTGGAACATATAAAACACATTACACACGATAGGTAACTCCTACATACACTTAACACGATTAAACAAGTCACTTGTATACTACTTGTGCAGTGACACTTGCGTACAGTCAATGTGAAACAGCATGTCATTAGAGCGAGCGAGAAGGTCGCCTGCCCGCCTCCGCATCCACGCCCGCGCAGAGCACACACGCACCAAACGCCACCGATATAAGCTCCTAACACAAAACTCGTATCCGCCGTCCCTGTCTAACCCGTGTGCGGGAACGAGATGCGATACTTATAACATACAACCACGACTAACCGATAACTTAAAGCGAATAAATAATAACGCTCTTTGGAACGGATTGCGTCCGAGGTGCCGAGTGCGCGAGGGGAGAAATAGCTGCCGAAACGTGCGCCAAATCAACTGCTTAAATTATCTTAAAAACTAAAACGAGAACCACGATTACTATACGACCCATGACGAATCTCACTCGTATGTCCCCTTGCATTTTTTTTTCAAAATAACTCCAAACTTCACTACATCAATAATATTTAACTCACTAACTGCTAACTAACATAAAAAAGTAAATCAGACTTACATATAATTTCAGTCATATAAGCAAGAACTCGAAAAAACAATTCATTATCGACGGTTTTGAACGTAAATAACTAAATAAAACATATATATTGAGGTGAAAATAAAATAATATGTGTCGTGTTTAAAAAAAATTCCGAATATCTCAGAGCCATAAATTGTGATCGACTTAGTCCATTCTGACCACAACTAACCACTGACACACCGATTATTTAAAAAACATATCAATACTATCATGTTATATATAATATATTTAAATATACTATAATAACGTAGTGTAGTAGTGATTAGAATTTTTAAATTCTATAATAAATTTGAAAATTTTCATCGAATTTACCGTGTATAAGCAAGATTTAAAAAAATAACATAACATATCAATAATGGTGTTGCCGTATTAAAACATTTTCGTATAGAATTATTGTTATAATACCAATTGACAAAAATTGACTAGTTTTCATCTTTTTTTCAAATACTTGTATAGTGAATTAACTATTTTAATTCAAGACTGTTATTTGTAAAATAAAATATAGAAAGTAAACAAAACGCGTAAAACCCACTTAAAAGAAAAATCTCAATCGGTCGGTGTATATCTGTGGCACGGCGGTCTATGTGTGCGTATGCGTCAGAGCCAGAGCGCTCGGTGCGCGCTTATGTGGGCGCGTGTGGGCGCGCGGGTGTGTTCGTGCGGAGGGCCGCTAGCGCGCTCACGGCACCAGGTCGGGCAGGCGCCCGCGGCCCTAGGGGCGTGCCCCGCCCTCCGCGCTCACCACCTGCAAGAAACGTATGTCGATACCCAACACTAGCTACCGCCTGATGTACCCTCTCACAGACACGAGATGGATACAAGTTTTTTTTTTGGAAATGTTGACCTAGACCTATATTTTGGATCGTTTATATGTGCCTTTTGAAAATTAAAGTAGATATATTATACGTATACTTGGGAGAATATATTTATATGATAAATTAATTACGAACGAAAAAACTGGTGGTTTATAATAATAAATATTTGACTCGTTTATTTTGTACCTTTGAGTACTTGTTGATTAGCCACCATTTTGAGCATCAAAAAAAGGAAATATTTAGATGCGCTGTTCGAAGTTTACAAGATTAATAAGCAAAATAACGCGAATTGAAAAATAAGGGTAGCAATCAAATAGCTGTACTGCGACGGAATGTTCCACTATCAATAAGGACTTTAACTACACAAATATCTCTTAACAATGTTCATCAAATATTTCATCACCATCACTAATCCAATACCGTTTTTGATAATACCGAGGTCTTCAATAATATATATAAATATACAGAGTTTAGTTCACCTGATGATAAGTGCTGCGACCCTTGACATCAATATTCAATAAGATTCAAACTCACGTGTTAGGAGAAAGAGCAACCGTAATAAATTCACGTGTTTTGAGGCGAACGTTGTTGTGTTGGTCACGTGTTTGTGGGAAGAGTAACTGTAACAAATTCACGTGTTTTGAGGCGAACGTTGTGGTGTTGGTCACGTGTTTGTGGGAAGAGTAACTGTAACAAATTCACGTGTTTTGAGGCGAACGTTGTTGTGTTGGTCACGTGTTTGTGGGAAGAGTAACTGTAACAAATTCACGTGTTTTGAGGCGAACGTTGTGGTGTTGGTCACGTGTTTGTGGAAGAGTAACTGTAACAAATTCACGTGTTTTGAGGCGAACGTTGTGGTGTTGGTCACGTGTTTGTGGGAAGAGTAGCTGTAACAAATTCACGTGTTTTGAGGCGAACGTTGTTGTGTTGGTCACGTGTTTGTGGGAAGAGTAACTGTAACAAATTCGTGTTTTGAGGCGATCGTTGTTGTGTTGGTCACGTGTTTGTGGGAAGAGTAACCGTAACAAATTCACGTTTTGAGGCGAACGTTGTGGTGTTGGTCACGTGTTTGTGGGAAGAGTAACTGTAACAAATTCGTGTTTTGAGGCGAACGTTGTTGTGTTGGTCACGTGTTTGTGGGAAGAGTAACTGTAACAAATTCACGTGTTTTGAGGCGAACGTTGTTGTGCTGGTCACGTGTTTGTGGGAAGAGTAACTGTAACAAATTCACGTGTTTTGAGGCGAACGTTGTTGTGTTGGTCACGTGTTTGTGGAAGAGTAACTGTAACAAATTCACGTGTTTTGAGGCGAACGTTGTTGTGTTGGTCACGTGTTTGTGGGAAGAGTAACTGTAACAAATTCACGCGTTTTGAGGCGAACGTCGTTGTGTTTGTGGGAGGTGTAACCGTAGCAAATTCATGTGTTTTGCGGCCAACGTATTTGTAGCTGGCGTAGTTGTATAGGGCACGTGTTTGTAAGAACAGTAACCGTAAGAAATTCACGTGTTTTGAGTCTAACGCAGTGGTCAGGTGTTCCTAAGAAGAGGTCCATAACAAAATCACGTACGTACGATAAGGGGCCTTATTCCGGTTTTATTACATACATATATTAGAACAGTATCAATGTAATAAAATAGTAATAGTAATAATTTATATACAGGATGAATTTTCCAAGTGTGAGTGTGTGGCCTAATGCGAAACTATGGAATAGTGAAAAATACGAGGTCGATTGTAATGTGAACTGATAGGGTATGATTAGATTTAAAAAAACAATTTTCCTATTATCCAACTTGGTTCGCTCACGTACCTTGAAGTTAAAAAGTTAGTGCTTAGACAATAATCTATTACGACTTTCAGCCACTGGGTATATTTCGCTATATCGCATAGTTGCAGGTACCCAAGGCTAGCCAAACAAGCGTACTTGGAGAATTTACACTGTATACCAGACTGAAAATTCTTCATGTATACTTGACTACGGAAACCCTTAAAATTAACGTTTACAGGATTTCTAAATATCTGATGAACACCCAGAGACAATAAACACAACCCCGACAGCAGGATGTGACAAATAACATAACAAAATTTACGACAAACGAAAAAATATAAAAGAACATCACAAAAAGCTTGGGCCCTGCTTCGAGCATTTACAAGTCGATGGTGGTAATAGAAATAGCGATGAACATTATAGTGAAAATAATATATTTTATACAAATTTTTACCGTGGTAGAGCTACGACACAGCTATTTTGTAGCTGCGGCATGAATGAATCGAACGGGGGAGGAACACGAGCAACGCACAGCACACCAACGTGAAATAGCAAATGCACCTGTGTTTCCTATGATAAGCGAAAGGTTAATTGTTCATCTTTGTTGAGGGTCGATGTAGATGTCGAGGACCGTAGCCATCGATTACCATGCACCTGGCATCAGGTGAAATGTGTGCTCGTTTGTCACACTCAATAATATAAACATTTTATAAGAGTAACGACTGAATTCGTTACATGTTATATTTGTGTTGCTAGTAAATTTAATTATCGTAAAAAAATCGAATGTTGTCCAGTTGGTGAAATGTTAATTATTGATATCAAAGTATCTAAGTAAGCAAAGGACGATGTTAAGATTTATTTTATTTAAAATCTCTTTCTCTAAATACACAATTAAATGTATATCACAACGATTATTTTCATTGTTACATTGTTATGAGTACATACGTACATGAGTTATAGGGTACCATAGACAACATAACATTAATAGTCTACTTTTGTTTTTGTGCAAAAAATCGGCGGTTTTGTGTCCAGTCCAATCTGATTCTGTTGTTCCAATAAAAAAATATAAAACTGCTGATAATATACATATATAGGTAAAGTGTCGGTAAAATTGGACGATTCTGTTATTTGGCTTGACAAATATATACGGTTCAATTTTAAAACTACCCTCAAATGACCTATATATATATAAATATAGTAGAGATACGAGTATATATAAATTGCAATTGTGTGTATCTCGTAATAATTGTAAATGTTTATCTTAAATACTTTTAGGTAAGTGACGCGGTCGTCACGACATCTACATCCACCTCAACCAAGACTCAAGATACACCTGCGTTGTCACCCTTTACGACTGAGATGGATTCCCAGATTCCTACAACATACAAAACGCAACAGCGTGATGCTGCTCTTTCATGCCGGTATTGTACGTGGACGTACCACCTCTTCGCTTCAGTCGATCCATTCATGTTGCGTGGCTCGACCACGAGTGTGGCCTTAACTATGGCTCAATAAAAAAAACTGCAGCTCACTTTTCGTTCCTTGTAGTAGAGCTCCTCGCTCTCCTTGTCACAGAGCAGTAACACCACTGCGCCGAAAAGGAAGATGGCGGCGCCCCACCCCACGCCGTACGCCCACCCGAACTCCCACACTGACCTGTTACCTGCGCACGCGACAATATCAAATGAAACATCCACATGGTCACATTCTAGATCAGGGGTAAGCAACCCACCCAAGTCCACTTCTAATTAATACCAAGCATTTATTTATATTACAGATATTCTCCCGCTAATATATTAAGTTGTAATCTAATGTTTATAATATGAATACAATTTTAAATACTTTTACGAAGTGTGATAATGGCTCGACAAAAAATTTCTAAATTTGGATCAGCTCATTGCTAAAAAAGGTTGCTCCTCCTGTTCTACATCATTGTTTCTCCACCATTTTTGTGACACGACCCGAGACAATCCCGGAAAGGTAAGCAAAAATTGCGACCCCTTCACAATAAAATGATAATAATATTTTATTAAATAGTTTATTTACACAAAGCAAGCCAAGCCATAAGTTTATATCTTCATGTTCAATATTTAATTCTATAAAACTACCATAAAGAAATCGTTGTATATAGGTCATATTTATTGAAAAGTTTGCGACCCTCAGGTTAAGAAACGATGTTCTAAATCGGAGGTTCCCAGACTTATTTTCTCATAGACTACTTTCAAAATTTTGCTGGTTCCGGTGGACCCCCTGCAGCTACATTTCTATCATATTCCCAAAACTCGACAAAAAATGTGAAGATTAGATCTTACTACGGAAATTTGCGTCGCGGCTGAGCTGGAACTCGACCACGAATTAATAGTTTTCGAAAAAAAAGTGAGAATTGATTGGTTAATTATTTAATAGATTTTACAAGAACAGTTGCTGAGCTTCTCAAAATATTATCTTCCTACATTGATGGGTGAAGTCAAGCCAACATTTTAGTTCTTCACTATAGAATGACCCCCCGTCGAATTTTTCACGAAAAATGAAATAAATTTAGAACCTTTTCCTCCTACAATATTCTAGCATATAGCAACACATGGCACAAAGTCCGATTACTGGTTGTTTTTCTTTTTTATACTTTTTCAAAGAACGCTAACTCTACTTACATACTAGTAAACCACTCCAACTAAGCTTAAATGCTCCTCAGAACACTCCCCGTGGTAAATTCGGTAAAGAAATGCATAGATTTGCAAAATCTCTTCGCAACGCCAGTGAATCAAGCCGATCGTAAAGTACCTGTTCATCAACGATTCGAGCCGCTCTCCGTTGAATGCGGTCAAACGGAAGAAGCTGGTACTGGGGTGCCCCGGGCCAGAGATGAGAACAGTATTCCATGTGAGGCCGAACTTGAGCTTTGTAAAGTTGCACACAGTGAGTGGGCCGGACATGAAATACCGTCCTCCTTTAATAAGCTCGCCCAGTTTTAGAGCTAACGTATCTAAATAGGATGTTATATCTTACCCAAGTTCAATTCCGCAGCGAAACACACAGGGTAAATCACCAACGCTATGAGAATGCACATCACTGGAAAAAAAATTAAAAATAATTTAATGATAAATTTTATTTGTTGAATACTACATTTTTAAATGAATTGTTTAATATCAAAGCACATCGCTTTATTATATATAAAACAATTATACACCAGTAATATTAAAACGTACCTATACCGTTACTAAAGTGAAAAATTTCATATATATTCAGCTGGAAGGCCTAAACAAATACATATACTATGTATTCATAATATACGAATGATGTTATCCTCGGGAATGTGTTGTAATTATGGTGGCTTTGGATTGTTAAATCCAGCAAATATTATAAATATGTTTGTATGTTTGGATATTTGTTACTCAATTACTCAAAAACGTAAGCGAATGAAATTTAACACACAGGTAGTTTAAAACTTAGATTTTTCACACGATTCTTTTTATCTCTGTAAATGAAAGTTTGTCTGTTTGGATGTTTGTTACTCAATCACGCAAAAACGTTTTGCACACAGATAGTTTGTAGCCTAAATTTTCACATATTTTTTAACTCGGTAGATGAAAGTTTATCCGTTTGTATGTTTGTGACGCAAAAATGGCTAAACGGATTCGTTGACGTTGGAATGAAATTTGGCACACAGACAGTTTATAATCAGGATTAACACATAAAATACTTCTCAGTCTTTTGTTACTGTCTACAAATAGGGACTTAATTTATTTTTTTACATACTTTCAATTAATTTTTCTACCATATTAAAATATAATTTTGATCAATATCGTTGGAAAAAGTTGGGGACGACAATACATTTTTTTTAAAAAAATCACAAATTATGTCATACAATTTCGTTCATATAATTTTATGTTTAATAGAGATTTCGAAAAGCTGTAACACCGATTTCTTTTTCATGGTGTTTTTAGAAAAATAAAAAAATCAATTTTTTTTTTCGGGCTGAAGGCCACTGTTAGCCCGAGGGTTTTTACAGTTTCACCGGGTTGAGAGGTGACCAAGCGCTAATGGCACTCAGTCGAGACCTCTATATATAGGTAACCAGCACAAGGGCTCCCGAGAGGGAGCCTCGGCTTGGACCGTTACCTTGTTTCGCGAGAGCGTCTGACGGTGCCCAAGAGGGCCGAACTTCGGCTCGGTCAGTTGCTTCTGACAGAGGATTCTTTAAATTCGCTATTATTATTAGCTATCTGTACCACCACTTCGGAATGCGTGGGCGCTGGAGAAGAAGTGGCGCAAGAAACTCCAGCGACGCTTCTATCTGTATGGACTGGAGAAAAAAAAAATCTCAATATATATCGAAAATGGTAACACTTTTACTGAGGATGGTAATCTTTTTTTGTCTGTCATTCGTCGTGCTACTCACGGGACAGCCAGCGTATAGAGCGACTTACGTGCCAGGGCCATGGCGAGCACCGCGAACCGGTAGTAGCGGAACTTGGTGCGGTGGTCGGCGGAGCGGAGGCCCAGGCCGGTGAGGAGGGCACCGCACACGTCCGCTGCGAGGGTCGCCACGCACAGCCCGGCCGCCGCCCTGTATTACATCACCATTATTGAAGCGTCAACAATCTGTGTCGACACGTGGTCATGGTCAAACAGAGTATCAGCGAGAAGCTGCGTTTCGTATGGCGAGTGCAGTTAAACCCAATAGATACCGAAGGGTTCCATCTCAACCCTCAGGGATGACAAACCAAATGCTTCTTGATAAGTTATTGCAGACGGATGGATGCAGATTTAATGGGCCATTCGTTTATCATCATTTTTGTTTGTTTGTCACAACTAATATTAAAGTAAAATATTCTCAACAAAACAAAAAATAATGGTCACTCATTCGTTCATAATTATGATCGCCTAGACATTTAAATATAGATTATAATTATATTTAGATAATCTTTAGTTAACGGCTACGCGCATACTTATAACATTAATTTATAGTCGATTCTTCAAAATTTCATATTATGTACATGTCCAGATTTGGGTACATATTATGTAAATATGTACGTACATGTAAGTTAGATTTTCCTGCGCCGCTGAGCACTTGGTTATATTAAAAAAAAAAAAAACTGTTTAATGAAAGCGCACTGACTTAATGTATGGTGCGGGTCTAGCGGCGTAACAGCCGGGCTGCGCGACGATGTCGAAGGGCAGCGGCGTGGGCGCGTCGGGGTCGATGCAGTGCATGAACAGGCCCTGCCTCCAGCCCGCCGCCATCAGCCAGTCCGCCGACGCCAGCCCCAGCACCATCAGCACGACCACCAGCAAGCCGCATATCAACGCGATCACCTGCAATTACACCAACGAATACGTAAAGTTTTTTTTTTCTTGTTCAAATCATCAGCAACCTCGTGATATTTTTAAACAAGGAAATATGTAAACAAATATTATCATGACCCCAATCACCAATCCACTGTTCAGCGAAGCCTCTCAGACTGCACGTGGCTATCAAATTTATTTATTTTGCTTTTACATCAGTCATGTCCCATATATTAAACAGTCATTATTATCACCATTTAAACCCATGATCTCCTAAACACATGCCTCCCCCGCAGACTGCCACGAAGCACTATCCTGGGCCACCTGCATCCGTCGATTTCCCGCAGACATATGAGTCATGACTCGAACTCGCAGAAGTTGTCTTACACCGTATTTACCGATAAGGCGTTGTAACACTCGTAGAGAACCAACTCGAGAACTCCAACGCTCATCGGTTTGACGAGCTCCTCACCAGTCCATTGCAACTTCAACTTAGTACATATACCGTAGAATAGAGAAGAAAAAAACAATTGGTTTTTAGTCTACTAAAATATATAATTAAATACGAAAATATAGTTTTACGGCGCATGGGCGTGATATGTGACCTTGAATCTTTTTTAAGGATAGATCTAGATGTTATGGGACGCAGTCATCTAAGCCGCTAAGCGTGCACAAACAAGTTCGTACAAGATGAAAATCTCGACAATGTTATGTCTATTTATTTTATTAAATTTTGATGACAAAATGATGTCAAGTTTACGCACTTAACCCACAGCAAAGTTATTAAATTGGTAAGTATTTTGTATCAATATGAATAAAACTAAAAATAGGATTTTTAAAGTAATTTGGCTCTGGGGGTCTGAGGTATTGGTTAATTTTGGAAAAAGAGACTCCTTGCTCAAAATAGCTTGGGAATCCTTGCTTTAGATAGACCATTTTTATGTTGACCCACAAAAAGGCAAAAGGGTAAGTAAAAAAACCTTGCAACTCCTACGCTATAAAATTATAATAATATTTTAATAAATAGTTTTTTTTTTATATATACATTAAAACATTAACACAACACGGAAACTACAATATTTACACAAAGCAAGCGATAAGTTTACTTGTTCATGTTGTTTACATGATAATCTTTAATTTTATACAACTTTTGTTTTCAACATTCATTTATAAAACGATTGTTTTGTAAGCCACACATATCTTAATCTTAAAACTAAAAAAGAGAAATAAAAATACACAATCGGACAATGAGTCACCCACGAGAGTTTTGTCCGCGTATGTGAAGGCTTCGTCTTTTAACAAAAGAATACAATTGGCCTCTTACTTCGAATAAGCTTTTATAATAAATATTTAAATTCTTAGCCTTAGGTAGACCACTTTGGACGCTGACCTGGTTTGTTTACCCTGCCCTAACGCAAAGTAGGACAAAACAATTGCCGTGTCTATGTACTTGATAACTATATGTATGAATGTATTACGTATACAGTATATTTATATTAGTTTTTGTTGAAAGAATATTAGCAATGCTATTATCAACATTACTAATATTCCGGTTAACCACTACAACTGAGCTGGAACTGCTTGTGCTGGGACATGGTTCACGGCAATAGTCGAATGGTGGGTTCGAACCTACGACCGTAAGTTTCGCAGCCCGTACCCTAAACCATGCCAAACCAAAGGAGGCTGCCGAGCGGGATAGAGAGGACCAATCCTGCCCGGCAGCGCTGCCGGTGACCACCGTGGGGTTTTAGTCGGTGCGAGTCTGACACAACCCGTCCTTGCTCCCCCAAGAGGGCAGGTATGCGTAGGCATATACCCATGTAAAAAAAAAAAACAGTTTAATGAAAGCGCACTGACTTAATGTATGGTGCGGGTCTAGCGGCGTAACAGCCGGGCTGCGCGACGATATCGAAGGGCAGCGGCGTGGGCGCGTCGGGATCGATGCAGTGCATGAACAGGCCCTGCCTCCAGCCCGCCGCCATCAGCCAGTCCGCCGACGCCAGCCCCAGCACCATCAGCACGACCACCAGCAAGCCGCATATCAACGCGATCACCTGCAATTACACCAACGAATACGTAAAGTTTTTTTTTTCTTGTTCAAATCATCAGCAACCTCGTGATATTTTTAAACAAGGAAATATGTAAACAAATATTATCATGACCCCAATCACCAATCCACTGTTCAGCGAAGCCTCTCAGACTGCACGTGGCTATCAAATTTATTTATTATATATATATATATTTGCTTTTACATCAGTCATGTCCCATATATTAAACAGTCATTATTATCACCATTTAAACCCATGATCTCCTAAACACATGCCTCCCCCGCAGACTGCCACGAAGCACTATTCTGGGCCACCTGCATCCGTCGATTTCCCGCAGACATATGAGTCATGACTCGAACTCGCAGAAGTTGTCTTACACCGTATTTACCGATACGGCGTTGCCACTCGAGAACTCCAACACTCATCGGTTTGACGAGCTCCTCACCAGTCCATTGCAACTTCAACTTAGTACATATACCGTAGAATAGAGAAGAAAAATAACAATTTGTTTTTAGTCTACTAAAATATATAATTAAATACGAAAATATAGTTTTACGGCGCATGTGCGTAATATGTGACCTTGAATCTTTTTTAAGGATAGATCTAGATGTTATGGGACGCAGTCATCTAAGCCGCTAAGCGTGCACAAACAAGTTCGTACAAGATGAAAATCTCGACAATGTTATGTCTATTTATTTTATTAAATTTTGATGACAAAATGATGTCAAGTTTACGCACTTAACCCACAGCAAAGTTATTAAATTGGTAAGTATTTTGTATCAATATGAATAAAACTAAAAATAGGATTTTTAAAGTAATTTGGCTCTGGGGGTCTGAGGTATTGGTTAATTTTGGAAAAAGAGACTCCTTGCTCAAAATAGCTTGGGAATCCTTGCTTTAGATAGACCATTTTTATGTTGACCCACAAAAAAGGCAAAAGGGTAAGTAAAAAAACCTTGCAACTCCTACGCTATAAAATTATAATAATATTTTAATTAATAGTTTTTTTTTATATATACATTAAAACATTAACACAACACGGAAACTACAATATTTACACAAAGCAAGCGATAAGTTTACTTGTTCATGTTGTTTACATGATAATCTTTAATTTTATACAACTTTTGTTTTCAACATTCATTTATAAAACGATTGTTTTGTAAGCCACACATATCTTAATCTTAAAACTAAAAAAGAGAAATAAAAATACACAATCGGACAATGAGTCACCCACGAGAGTTTTGTCCGGGTATGTGAAGGCTTCGTCTTTTAACAAAAGAATACAATTGGCCTCTTACTTCGAATAAGCTTTTATAATAAATATTTAAATTCTTAGCCTTAGGTAGACCACTTTGGACGCTGACCTGGTTTGCTTACCCTGCCCTAACGCAAAGTAGGACAAAACAATTGCCGTGTCTATGTACTTGATAACTATATGTATGAATGTATTACGTATACAGTATATTTATATTAGTTTTTGTTGAAAGAATATTAGCAATGCTATTATAACATTACTAATATTCCGGTTAACCACTGCAACTGAGCTGGAACTGCTTCTGCTAGGAGATGGTTCACGGCAATAGTCGAATGGTGGGTTCGAACCTACGACCGTAAGTTTCGCAGACCGTACCCTAAACCATGCCAAACCAAAGGAGGCTGCCGAGCGGGATAGAGAGGACCAATCCTGCCCGGCAGCGCTGCCGGTGACCACCGTGGGGTTTTAGTCGGTGCGAGTCTGACACAACCCGTCCTTGCTCCCCCAAGAGGGCAGGTATGCGTAGGCATATACCCATGTAAAAAAAAAAATCTGGGGACCCAGTTAAGGAAACGAGACATTCCATCTCAGTGCCCTGGGGTGTCAACGCATATGTACCTTGAATCTTAGTTGAGCATGGATGTAGACGTCCTGGGCCGCAGTCGTCACTTACTATCAGGTGAACTGTGTGCTCGTTTATCACACCTCATATTAAAAAAAATCTAAATCCGGATCTAAAGTAAGTGCCTTTACATTCTCTGCAAGTTGTCTTAAGGTCGTCGTGGATGTCTTTGGGCAACCTATATTCGTATACCCAGCGCTGGCCACACCAATATGTTCATGTTCAGACAAAGAATTCAATTCTCCCATCTCCTTTCCATCATCAGACGTAATGTGAGCTATATTCTTTAGTTGTGGTCATACCTCTGATAAGGAAGAAGCGATTTGTTTCTTATCACGCTTTTATTTATGAATGTAAGGAAATCTATTCGTTTGTTCGTGGGCAATAAATAGCTCACTCATTTATAAGAAAATTCCGCAAATAATAATAATGGATTTAAAAATTTTGGTTCAATCAAGAATTCAATACTAGACAACTCTTGAACATTTTGTGAATTATTACTGGATAAAAAAACAAAGAAGAACTAGCCGAGTTTCTTGCCTTTTCTTCTCGCTAGTAGCTGCCTTCTGAATCGGTGGCCCTATTAGCTATCTTGACAATTCAAAAGTGTTTTGTATAAACCTTCTTTTTATTTGATTCTATCAATTCAGTTTTCCACGCCCTTCCGGACGTCTGAATCATCTCAAATTTTGCAAAAGTATCAAATAAATCGATGACAATACAATAATTTCTGACTGGTGTTGTTTTTTTTTTGAAACCATAAATTTATATATTCTATTGGTGTAAAAAAAATATATTGATTGATTGATTAATATTACCATATTTCCGAAAGGCAATGCCGAAGTACTAAACATGAAATGACCTAGTTACCAACGTTACCCGAATATATTGTAAATTGATCCGTGTTAATACATAGCAGGTAGGTAGTACATGGAATCGATAGCGTACGTGAATACGTAATCTCGGTCACGCTTCATGGATGCGATTCATTTAGTAAGGTTAAATCTATGATTCTACATTATGTTTGGTTCAATTTATTTTAAAAACTTAAGCCTTTACATTTGGATGTTGCCGATTACAATATACACATTTTTTTTAATACCAGCAATATTTTCATAATTCCATAAAACCGCTCCCGCCCATGTAACATTGTCCTAGAGTTGTTGTAAACCTTAGTCGGGGGTTGTTGTTATATTAAATAATAAAAGTAATATACACATTAAAACGTCAGATACTATTGTGTGTACTGTGTCTATAATTGATTTGGTATATATATATGTACACATATATATGTACACATATATATGTACACATATATATGTACACATATATATGTACACATATATATGTACACATATATATGTACACATATATATGTACACATATATATGTACACATATATCAGTCGACATATTTATCGGTCACGTAATATATTGCTTGGGGACTGCAGCGATAGCGATAGTATATCTAGAATCATCTGATATATCTACTCTGTCTTATATGTACATAGAAAACACGTACGTATCTGTTGCATTTGCGATTGCATACAATACACGGAATTGTGGCTAAAAATTGTAAATTGTGTAAATGGATTAAGGCAAAAGAAGTCAACACTCATACCCGCCAGTGACCAGTAAACTCGTTTCGTCTAGTGGTAGAGCTACACTGCAGTTTGTTTCTAACTGCAGAGTGAATGGGGCAGGACCACGCCCTCACAAAATACCGAAATAGTAGCATAACGTTGCTGTGTTTCGTCTGTTGAGTGAAGGGATCCGGAGACCGTTATTACTGTATATGTTTTTCATCTCAGTCCTCAAGGGTGACAACGCATCTGCATTATGATTCCTTGTTAAGGATGAATGTAGATGTCATGTGTCGCCGGAATCATCTAATATCAATGTAATAAAAAAATATATATAAGATCGACAGCGGCACACCAACACATTGAAGCATCAGTAGCCTGAAGGTTTAGGATACGAGCCTGAGAAACTTGAGTTTAGACCTCGTGGGCTCGAATCCGCCATTCGACTGTTCGTCGTGATCCACCATCTCCTGGTACAGGCATTTAAGCTTAGTAGTTGGAGCGGTTAACCGGAATTTTAGTAAATGTATAAATTAAAATGGCAATTTAGTATCTTAATAAAAGAATAATTAATTACGTACAACGAAAAAAAAGAAATTGTGGCTATATGTATATATTTTATAAAATAATAAGGTAACTTTTGTAATGCCCAGGATCAACTGGTTGATTGTAATTTTCGCCAACATACTGTACTGCAGTTTGGCGATATCGTATATCATCAACTACTCATGTATATTTTCCAAAAATAAATATCAAAGCCAACTTTATTTAATTTCCACGACAGCGTGGTGGATCTTCAAACTCTTGGTTACGAGAACACCTTGGGTTCACTCACACCTACCATATCTCGTATAATGGATGGACAGCGCCACAAAAATTGTTGGTGAGACTCATGTAATGGGGCAGAGAACTCAAATGTCTTGAGACTCGCTATATGAAATAATGATAATATTTATTCGCTTGAACACAATCAGAAGTGCTGACGGATAACATAAAACAAATTGTCCAGAAATTCATTATTCAAACAAACTCGACCCCCAGGTTGAGAAACGAATTGAGACCAACGTGAGACGATTCTTACAGTTATAAAGCATATTTTTACGTAATAAATAAAGTTTTATTATACTTAAAGTCCTTGCAGAACCAAACCCAAAAATGACTAGACTAACGTCTTGTGTCCGATTTACTAAGTGCGAAAACTGTCCGTATAAGTAACTAAGGGCCTTATTTAGGATGACAAGGTGATTGGTTCCTCAGTTTCCTTATTGAGAATGAATATGTCATTGCCGCAGGAATTATTTCCTATCAGGGTGAACTATTTGCTCGTTTAACAACTGTAATATGATAAAATACACGTTCAGAGTAAAATATGGTCTCCATTTCTCGTATCTAAAAGTACTCTGAATAACGCTTTATATACGTAACGAGAGAGAGAAATTTCTATAATTTTGTAATTAATTTTATATTTTTATTAATATTAACCAACAAAATTACCTACGCAGCGAACATTGGCTAGTGAATTTTAATTATATAGATTACAATATAAATATATAAACAAGTGTTCGTATTGAGAGGAAGGAAGGAAATCTGGTCAGGAACACGTGTCAAAAGAGAATAGTAACTATAACATGTGGTATGCTAAGTGAGTGGAATGCACCTAAGCATTAAAGGAAGTTTAATTGATGCTGAGGTTGTAACAACGAAGAGGTACGTGTCAACATCCGTCAAACTAGGACGAAAGCCTTTAACGCAACACGTAAAACGCTTTATACGCGTATATTATAACAACATATAATACTTTTTCAGCCACAGCCCGAGAGCTTTTACAGCTTCACAAGGTCTAAAGGTGACCGAGCGCTTAGGACGTTCAGTCGAGAACTTTATTAGTGGGTAACTAGCACAAAGGCCTCCGAGGGGGAGCCTCGGCTTCGAAAGGCGTTGGCGCTGGAGAATACTCACAGAACACCAGCGAGAAATAGCACCGTACAAATGCTGCGTTTAATATAAAGTAATGAAGTTTCTCAGTATGCCATGTGCATCTTGAATCCTTGTCAAGGATGAATGAAGGTGATAATATATAATATTGTAATGGCGCAAATTAACACCATCAGGCGAACTGTATATTGGCTCATCACCCTTAGATTGATAAGAAATGTAATAAATGGATGATAGGTCTCAATACGTCCGAAACTTACGTCTGACGCTGCCGTCCGCGTGACTGTATTATTAGAGTCACGTTGCAGTTAGATTTAGATTTTTTATTTTGATTAAGGGCACTATCCCTATGTAGTATAAATAATTACAAAGCTGACATCAGGATCTCAAACACCTCAGTCCTCATCGTGAGCATGTGTTATTAAACACACGAAACGTTTATATAATATAATCCGAAAAAACATCACACAATATATACAATACATACAATACAAACAAAACTTAAATTGATGTTAAAATAATAATTTAAAAAATATTGGTAATAGTTATATATAATAATTAAAAATAATATTAGGTTTTTAAGGAAATAAACAATTGCAAAATTTGCCCACAAATTCGAGAAAAACTTTTGTCGTATCGGGTAGTTGATATTAAATACTATAACAATATTTTAATAGAGAAAAGAGGTTTTAATGTAAAATTGTTTTCGTCACCGCAAAATATATTTCCAGCGCGACATTTCCATTATGGCCGCGAGTAGAATGTTAGTTCCCGGTGACAAAGAACATCACAAGACAAAGGAAGAAAATATTCCCACGTCTCACTACGTCGCCCGCACCCCGGGCGCGGAGTAATGACGCGCAGAGAGAACCGGGCGTCGCGACACAATAGAATTTGTATTTGTATCCAAGTAGAACGCGACACGCTATAAATAAATATTAAAATAAAAAATGTCACCTACATATAAATATTTTAATTTTATTTTTATATTACAGCTTACGACACGAGAGCAAAATACACCTGATGGTATGTAAATATAATATTTAAATAAAAAGTAACACCTATATATATATAACTAGTCTGGCCATAAATACTGTTACATAAAAACTTTTCTTTTTTCCAACTTTTGAATTATTTTGAATTTGGAACACGTACCTATATTATTTTTCTTTCGATTTTGCGCCATTTTACATATTTTTTCCTATTCATTATCAAATTACAATACGGAATGGGGTGTTAAAGGAAATAGGATTGCAGTGATCGCCTTGCACAAAGTGCGAATGGAGGCGTCGGTCATATTCCAGACACTTCAAAAGCTTGGTATCAGCCGTATGTTGGTATATCGTACTATCAACAGATACAACAATACTTCCTCTGTCGAAGACCAGAACAGATCGGAGCGGCCGCGTGCTGTTAGAACTACAAAGACTGTTAATGCTGTTAAAGCCAGAATTTGTCGAAACCCAATTAGGAAGCAAAAAATCTTATCGCACGAAAACAAGATTCCCACTATTATAAAACTACCACGACCTGAAGCTTGGTGCTTCTCGTCGATATACAGGACATGCCCTTAATCAATCTTTACAATTAAAGAGAGTGGATCGATCAAAACGCCTTCTGTCGAGATACGCAGGTGAAAGGCACAGAAATATCCTCTTTACCGATGAAAAAAATTTACAATTGAAGAACACTACAGTAAGCAAAATGATAAAGTGTACGCTCACAGTTCTAAAGAAGCTGCTCAAGTGGTCGGAAAGGCACAACGTGGTCATCATCCTGCGTCAGTGATGGTTTGGTAGGGCGTGTCTTATCAAGGAGTCACAAAACTACATTTTTGTGAAAAAGGAGTGAAAACTTCAGCCAAAGTGTATAGATACAGTCTTGGATCATGTTGTGAAACTTCTCAGCAATACACTTTTTAAAAATATACCGTGGACATATATTCCAGCAGGACTCTGCACCTGGTCACAAAGCACGAACTACCCAAGCCTGGCTAGAAACCAACGTTCCGGACTTTAACTGGCCCTCATCTAGCCCAGACCTCAACCCTTTAGACTTCAAATTATAGTCAGTTTTAGAGTACATGGCCTGATCTAAACGACACGGCGACATTGAGTCCCTTGAAAAATCTTTGGAGCAAGCAATGGCGAAATTTCCCTTGGAAACAGTGCGTTAGTCCATAGATTCGTGGACAAACAGATTAAAGGCCTGTATAAAAGCCAAAGGTGGCCATTTCGAATAGAATATTTTTTTTATTTTTTGCTGACTGACTAATAAATATGTAGGTATAAAGTTAAATAATATTACTTTACTTCATTAAAAAATATATGCATTTTCATTTGTAACAGAACTTATTGCCGGACTAGGTATATATATTTATTTTTCATAATTTTAAAGTACTAATGAGTGAACAGACGGTAGGTGATAACTGCGACCCATTCAGACATCTACATCCATCCTCAGCAAAGATTCAACATGCCCATGCATCGTCCCAGGCCCCGGAGACCGGCTGTGATGGTGAATGAAACCAGTAATTGGGTCCCCAGATCACTCATCTCGCCATACGACACAGTTGCGCTATACTGCCATAAGGCGTGGTACAGTCACGATCTATATATATAGATCGTGACTGCAATGGATCCGTATTTAGGACTAAGATGGAATACCTTGTAACACGTAATTTGTTCCCCTACACTCTCCAACCGAAACACAGCGACGTTATGCAGCTATTTCACGCTGGTTTTCTGTGAAGTTGTGGACGTTTTCCAGTCGAGCCCATCTAAAATTTTTTTATCACCTGTAACTGGTTCCTCTGGGACACTACATTGACCGTATGAAACACAGTAACGTTAATTCGGGCCGACCCATTGGAGACGTTGGAGCTAAAGCGTAGAAACTAGATGCAGCGTATCTCTACTACTGTTTAATACAAAAATAAATTGTTTGATAGTTCTTAAAGTGGTAGCAGTGAGATTTATACAGGGATGGTACTTTACAAATTGTGTGTAATATGTGCTATTCGTATATCATAACAAAAAAGTAATGAAACGCTATGGTATGCAGGAAATAGAGGCGATTTACGACCGAACGACGAGAATGACCGACGAATGCAAACCGCACTAACACCCGATTTGTGGTATACGAATAAATTGTACGAATGTGAATTAAGTACATGGAAATATAAGGTTTATTAAGCGAAGGCCACAGCGCGTGGGTATTTTCTTTTTTTTTTTTGCATTGAGAGTCACAAACGTGCACACTTTCTTACTCGATAAGGAATAATAATGCCAGTGCCTTGTCAACCCTCAGTCATGTCATATTAAAAAAACAAAAAGTACTAAAGGTCTCCGGGTCCATAGGCGCGCAGCGTAATGCTACTATTTAACACTGGTATTCCATGAGAACGCGGTCTATCCCTGTATGAGCTGACGCATTCATACTTCACAAACAAACCGCGTGGTTCGACACAAGTGTTCCCAGTTTATTATAGCATTTTAGACACGTGCTAAAGTCAACGCGAGTCTGCGACAGGACCGCAAATCATGAGAAATGTCCGAGCGAACGGACCTATTGATTTTGCGGCGAAGAACAGCGTTGCTGTAACATTGTAAGATACATGTGATGCATAGGATTGCGCACATCTTCTACAACCGTTAGACATAGAGACGTGTTGTATATTCCATTAGCTAAAACTAAGTATAGGCAAAATAGTTACTCTATCAGAGCTGGCAACTATTTTAAGTCCGTCGACAATTGACATTGATTTATTTAATCCAAGTGAAACTCGGATGAAGATAAAGCTAAATTTAATTTTTTTAATAAGTACTTTTAAATGCTGAACCTCATCTGTCTACTGTTAACAAAGTCTGTTTTTTACTTTTTAGTATTTTGTACTTCTTTAACTATTTACTCCCTTTTTATTTTTAATACTTGTGTAGACTTGTAATTAGCCTTCTGTATTAATTATGTTATTGGTTTGTTAAAGTATTAGCTGTAAGTGTTCAGAAAATTAGTACAAATAAAATAAAATACCAATATTGTAGAGAACAGAGAAACTTTCAACACTTTGTCCAAATTATACCCGGCAATACTTCTGGACTTTAGTTCAAAATTAATAATTAAAAGCTGACGGTTTGTCGGGTTATCGGTTCGTCTAACAGTCAGCTAAAAAAACGTTCAAAAATATAATAACGGCGTAACAAAACATAAAAAATTCATGGAAAATATGTCTATACATACGTACAGACAATAAACATAATCGTTGTTTGCAATTGAGTAAAAAGTAGTAAAGTGTGTTCAACCCTGTAGAGCGGAGGGGAAAGAAAAACGTGAAAGTGAGAGGTGGGTGTCTCGAGGGGAGGCGGGGGGTGGCGTCTGCATCGATCGCCGCGGCCCCACCGCCAGCTGCTGCCGAACCTCGATCTCGGCCAGCTTCTCATCTGTTGACCCGCACCGAACGTTTAACGTCTCACTCTAATCAGACACCCCTCCTTATCGATACTCGGAGTATCTCCAACTATCGATTTTTATGTTTCATTGCCTTCTTTTATTAACCGATACCAACCAAAGAAAGAGGTTCTCGATGCGATGCGTATTTTTATTTTATATGAACAGCGATTTCGTTAAAATCATTGAGACCCATTACGTTAGGAAACACTGTTGTTAATTAAGGTTGAAAAAAAGTGGTAAAGTAACAGCCTATATATATAATTCTCACTATTGGACATTACTGCATGAAGCCCTGCCGTAGTTCAGTGTCTGGGCGTCCGTGTCCTATTCGCGAACCGAGTTCGATCCCCCGTGCCGGCGACCAAAAGATTCTTGCAATTTTAAGTGCTGCCAGGTACTCGGCGGTGAAGATAAACATTGCACAGTAATCAACATGTGTGAGAAAGAAATATTTGTAAGACATGTGAAGCCCGGCAGTCCGTAGTGGAGTGATGATCTCGTAACTTTTAAACAGCAAAAAAAAAGTACACTGTTATTAGTGTATTTTTTTTCCCCGGATGGTAAGTGATTCTTGCGGCCCATGACACCTACATTCATCCTTGACAAGGAATCATAATGCAGATGCGTTGACACCGTTGAGGACTGAGATGGTATGCCTCGTCTCCAGAAATAAAGGTCTCCAGATCCCTGCACTCACCAGACGAAACACAGCAACATTAAGCTGGTATTCTGTGAGGGCGTGGTCCTACCCTGGTCGAGCTGACCCATTCATTCTGCAGCTAAAAATAAACTGCAGTGTAGCTCTAACCACTGTTTTTAAAAGACAAAGGACGTTGTCGTCATTGAGGCGGACGTGCTATATCTAAATGTCGGCGTGTTCTTGAGACGACTTTGCCACTACACTCATCGACTTCACGCGCTCGTCGTGACTCTCGCATCTGGTTGCGAGTCGTCGTACACTGTCATTTACCATTCTCCCCCATCGGTTATCGATTGTACGAGCTACATGGCCGGCCGATCGCCTTTTCAGTTTACCGAGACATTAAGCTATGTTCGGTTACCTTAGTTCTACCGCGAATATGCGAATTTCAAATTCGATCACACAGAGAAACAAGATAGCTAGGTACAGACAGATTTATATACAGATACCGTTTAACGGTGGCCCGCCTGAGTGGCAATTTATTTCGAGTGCATATCATACAAAAGGGTAAGTAAATATTTGACCAGAGGGGATGTATACAAGGGTACTACCGTTGTTCACCATGTCATTGTTTTACTTTTCTTTTCGTTTTCTGCAGCGATCCGGAGACCTTTATTACTGGAGACGAGGCATTCCATCTCAGTCCTCAAGGGGTGACAACGCATCTGTATTATTCCTTGTCAAGGATGAATGTAGATGTCATGGGCCGCAGGAATCACTTACCATCAGATGAACTGTGTGCTCGTTTGTTACTGTTAACGCTATAAAGAAAAGGTGAATTATGCGCATATTTGTCAACCCTAACATTATAAATCGATGTAATGAAAAAAAAACAACAGATATATATTTCTGTTGATTTTTTTTTGGGTCGGAAATTTCTTTAAATCTAACCCTTTTTATAGAAGATATAGATTATGAATAAAATAATCGTACATGAAGATGTTAACTAAATGTTGCCAGAATCATTATATAAACTACATCTCGACTTAAATTCAAAATTCAAATTTTATTAAGGCCAGAACACGCATCCTCTGGTAACCGTTAAACACCGGAAGTGAGAGCCATTAAATGGGATTTCATTCATCAAATCATAAAGCAAAATGCACGTGGGAAGCCAATTGAGAGCACGAGCTTTTGAGGGGTCAAGAGGCTGTCGATGTATTTATTGTGATCAATGAATTACCGTGTCACTGTTTTTATAAGTATTTACAGAATTTATATGAAATCGGCTCATGATAAACATGCAGACAGTTCTCCTGAAGGTAAGTGACACTCGTCTCGTTCAAAAGTTCCGGTGGATTAAACTGCCATCCTCTTCAATTGTAAGGTTTGTCTATCTGTATCTCTATCTCTCTATCTAGGTATATTTATCTCTTTCACACGAAACATTGAAGCACCAAGCTACTAAATACGCCAACAGCACCACTACACGAAGTTTTTTTTAAATTCTAAAAATACTATTATCAGTTCTAGTCCCATTGACCGTCCATAATGAAGAATACGAACCTACGGCGCTAAACTTCCTAGACAGACAGATATCCAAATACGACTGTTTATATGTGAAGTTAAATGTATTTCTTTTATGAAACCAAGGACACTCGGACAAATGAGCACTCTCCATTTGTTGGTAAGTGTAAACTAAAGGCCACAAACACGTATACATGCGTTGTCAACTAAAAAAACTAAGATGAAATGTATCGCTGGCATTAACCAGATCTCCCTACGAATCCCTACACTCACCAAAGAAATCGCACACTAGGGATATGCTACTATTTCACGCTGATATTCTATGAGGACGTGATACTTCTCCGACTGAGATCAATCCATGCCGTACCTAGAAAAAAGCTGAAGTGTGACCCAACCATTTGCAGATAGTATAATTTATAGTATACTAATTTAAAATACATAAACATGTGTTTACTTCACGAAGTGTGACCAAACTTATTATATTCCCAGACGGGACGACAGTGGGACGCGACGAACTATTATGAGTCAAGTAGACGGAACACCGGATAACCATGTGTGCGCCGCACCAAGATAAGGTTTAACTCATATTTTTTTTCATATAACAGTTAACAAACGAGCAAGCAGCTCACCGGTAGGCAAGTGATCATTCGCAACACAAGAGGAGTCCTAGGTGCTCTGCGGGGCCTCTAAAGGTGTAGCCCCTTTTCTAGAGACCCTAAGTTATATCGGTAAGGAACCTCTGTCGTCAGATGATTCCACACAGTTGTTGTACGTGGCGGAAAACTTCACATAAAGCGCACAGTGACGCACGTGACACCAACCATCGAGATGGTGAGGACGAAATTTTGATTCCGTCGCGATGTACGATGTTGAAACTCGGGCGGTGGAATTGATCCAAAAACTTAGGAACATCCAGTAAAGAATAAAAGAATATATCAATTATTCTCACGTCAAAGGTGACTTATTACATTCACAGAGAAAGCCCGCTGGGGCGGTAGCGACACGAGACAGACTAATAAAATACGCGACAGACTCGCATCGATCGGGAATCCCCGCCCCGCGTCGCCAAAGTTTTGTGTTAAATCTAGCAGTGTAGTGACGTATACGATAGGCAATATTTAACAAAGAGTCTGCTAGCTCAATGAATAAGCGTACGACTTTAATACACGGTACGCGAGCAAATCGACATCACCATCAGTTCGAAATGATTCATCGCAATTTTAGGTGCACATTTATGCGGTGAAGGAAAGATAAAAGGAAATAATAAAAAAAAAAGAAAATAATTTCAACGACGTGAAGTCCGCCAATCCGCAGTGGAGCCGTGGACTATGCTCTTACACCCTCTCTAGACAGGAGGCTTTTGCCCGCCAGTGGGATTTATATATATACATATATACCTATATAATAAGCCACTTTACTTTCTTATTACTTTAATCAACAAAGTTACTAGCAACTTTAGTACACGAAATTTTACACCGATTTTATTAAAACGCTTTTATTATATTGACACGTATGTATGTATCGTTTTATTTTTTGTTTATATGTAATACTTTTGGCCGTGTGCATGGCCTCTACAGCATCACTTTACAATTAAATTCCAAACGCCTGAATATTTTAAAGTTTTACACGCGTATTAAGAATCGATGACAACACAAAAATTTCATGACTCTATGCTTGTTATTTTAGTTTATTTTTTTAATTATTATATATCTGTCGAGACATAATATACTCCGCCATCTGGGGCGAACACAGAATTCGTCTCAGAAGGTTGAGTCCCGGAGAGGTCCCGGGTTCAATTTTATGGATAATCAGGGCCCCCATCCTGATCGCATACGAACGCGTAGTTCCTTTTTAGTCGTCTTGTACAGGCAGGCAAGGGATACCTAACCCCTACTGTATGAGCCTACAAGGCTGGAGTATTAATACTTGAAGCTACATCGCCTTTAATCAGGTGGAATTATAGACAAGCAAGAGATTATAAATGAAATTAATATTATAATAACATGGCGCAGTGTCTTGACACGCTTCTACGTCACGGGTCCTGGATTTGATTTGCAGTATAATTTGTCATGCACAATATTTGTGTATGACAAATTATTGATAAGCTAGTTTGGGTGTATTGTATATATGTTCCGCACTGCATCTGAATCTTCCTCCAATTTTAATTTAATTTTTTTAATTTAAATTATCCATAAAAATAACTAAACGAAAATTAATTACCTTATAATATCTTTAATAATTTCTTCAAAAAGCTAAAAAAAACCAAAATAAACATATACTTAATTCATTTGTACGACGTGCACTAAATTTTGTAATTGAACATGAAAGAACATAACCTGCGCTATCTGGTTGGCCGGCATGTCGTCGTCGTCGGTGGCGAACTGTGGCGGCGGTGGCAGCACCGGCGGCGGAAGGGCGCGCGGCGTAGAGCGGAGCCCGCCCGCACCCACCCCCGCGCGCCCCTGCATGCGCCCGCCGCCGCCCGCTACGAAGCCCGCGACGATGCGCTACACCACCTTCTACCACGCTACGACACGTATACCACGCTTCGCAACCTTATATCGCGTCACACCTCGCTAAGATTTACTATTGGGCTACGGCACGCTATACCGTACTACGCTACGCTAGACCGAGCTACGTAACGCCTAGGAATACGGAAGACGTGTCACTAAGCCACAGGACCTTATCTATAGACTTTCTAGGAACAGATTTTATTCACTGACACTTCAATATTGTCCTTAATTCACTTGTAGTTGTCAAGTATGCGAAGCCCCGAAATACGAGCGCAGCCTTTTGTTGAAGAAAACAGTAATGAATTTTGAAAAGGGAATGAAAATGGGAACGAATGGTAGTTTTTATATGATAATAACTATATTTGTCATTAAAACAATTTGAATACATTACATGTACAAAGAACAGATATCTAAGAAATAAATATATTTATTTTACAAAATAAAAACATTATACTGCCTAAACCGTAAAATAAAGATAAAACTACCGAGATGTGAGTAAGTACTATGTGTGAGCATTGTTTACAGAGATTGTTGTGTTCGTCGTTATGTTTGCAAATGTTCAGGGATAGACGGCGATGCGTCGGTATGCAAATTCACACTATAATGGAGTTGGCGTAAGTTCATCTGAAGCGGGATGTTGAGTACGATACAAATCTTGGCAAGGAGTACGAGGGCGCCTGTTATGACTTCATTATTCACATATACGATAAAATATTTATTTTGTATGTTAAAACATTCTCATCGTTAGAATACAATAAATTATACATTAATTTAAAAAAAAACACAGTACTATAGGGAATATTAGCAAGCCGATCTGACAGTGCTGGCCGTATAGCTCGTCGAACCGATACCGATGAATGGGGAAGAAAGGTTCTTAATTGGCTACCACGGACTGACAGTCGCTTTGTAAGATGACCCGCAATTAGATAGAGGGACGACCTAATCCAGTTTGGTGTCGATGGATGCAGGTAGCTCAGGTTCTTGCTTTGTGACAAACTATGGAGGATGGGTCTCCTTAGCAGCGGACGATGCATAGGCTGATAATGACAGTAGGAAAATAAAACACATAAACCCATATCCAAACTCCACCCGTGTTTTAAATAACAGAACGTTACAAAAAGAAAACTTTTATATCTGAATATAACAACGCTTTTTGTTTTTGTTCGAGAGTTATTTGAATTTAAATTGCTTTTCGACCGACACGGTAAAAAGGTTTTACATAAAAGTTAAAAAAATATATTATAAATGCAGGGCAATAAACACCAGACGTTTATTCTATATTATTATAGTTCGAGTCACGTGTATATATTCCGATGATATTATTTATCGTGTAATTTACGTTTATTGTATAATTTTTAGGATTCTTTTGTTATTGACACCTACTGTCAAGGTTTCTCCATATCAAGGGTTGACTGGTAGAGAATTTCAAAAGGCATTAAGTCCGCCTATAATACCTTTTTTTTGATAAATAAGGTGTACAATTGAAGATGTATAGTTTAGTTACCAAGAGAGCTGTGAAGCGGGCTACGCTCGGTATTTCTCTGCGTGACATACGCAGTAGAATGATGGTGGCCAACATCCACATACATCAAAAGTTTATCAAGCCGAAGTGGCAATGAGTGGGGTAATAGCTCGTAGAACCGATAGCCGATGGGGAAGAACGGTTTTTGAGTGGCGACCTCGGATTGGCGGCCACAGTGTAGAGCGGCCCTCCAGTAGATACACTCCTACGGACCACGCGGTCATTATATAATATATATATATCTATATATATATATATATAATGACCGCGTATATAAATATATATATATATATATATTTTTATATATATATTTATATATATATATATATAAATATTCGCATAGTCTATTTTAGCCGCATACATAGCTCCGTAACTACAAAGTATTCAACGTAATAACTTGAACAAGTCAATGTTTGCAGATACGAAAGTAAAAGTCATACGAAAAAACTAAGTAAAGTTTTTATTGCATATAGTTATCAATTTTGATTATAATATAAAAAAAATGTAACTGATATGTACGTTTTTTTTTTGTGTGTGTATTGCTGTTGGTCCAGAGACCTTTACAGCTTTATCTAATTAGACTCGCGAGCGGGAGGCCCGCTGAGTAGGGAGACAACGACGATGCTGAGAAGCTGGCGCGGAGACTCCTGCTGCACCACAGCTGCACTCCGACCCCTGTGGACGGAGAACGTCGGCGACAACAGAGGAGAGCGATAATACGATCCGAGGGCCCCTCATAAGGAGGTACGAAACCTCGTATCGGATCGCTATCTAAAGAGAGGACAAGTTGATATTTAGAAGCGGCCTGGAACACGAGTAAATCGCGTGTAAATCGCGTGTAAACCGCTAGACATGTACGTATGTGTGTGTATATTGCACGCGATTCCACTACGGATTGGCGTACGTCATGCGTCTTCGAAATATACTTAGACACACAGGTTTTCTCACCCCTCGAGGGTGTGGTAAATCAGCACTTAAAATTGTAATTTACAATATCCTTTGGTGCCGGGGATCGACCTCGTTATAGTATAGTACATACTCTATATCTGCTATCGAAGCTATTTTCGATCGGTCGCGGTCAAGAAAATAATTTTCATTAATGTTTAAATATGTAAATATGTATATATAATCTGCAATTCTGTTATAGCTTTTTTTAATATCTATATAATATTTTAAATAGTACGTATTTTTATTTATTACTGCGAAAGAGTATGTTTAATGTTTTATATTAACATTCTCACGGCGTTGTTGCCGGAGACGCTTACAAATGACTTTTTTTTTAAGGCACCAACAGAATTAGGGAGAACACTAGTTCGGTTGGTGTGCGCGGCTATTGGAAAGGCTGTTGTTTGTTGTTAAAAAAATTGTCTTGTTTTAACAAGTCGATCGCGACACATACTCAAGGAAAATAGTCGATATCCACTATACAGAAGTTGGCCAACCCTGGGATATATTATAGTATATTTTATTATTTACTTAAGTAGGTATGGAACTAAAAATCATTGCATCGTGCATTCTACATTGTTCAAAAAAATTCTATAAACCGTAGAGCTTGATTTTCTCTTTTCCGTTTATTATTTCATCGAAGTCGGATTTTATAAAAAAAAATATATGACCATTTTTTCCTCTTCAACTATGTCTTTGCAGTTGAGCTTAATTAGCAAAGAAATTAATAATTTGGTTTTTTCGAACTTTTTTAGTATTAGTTTGTTTACTATAACGAGTTGTTCAGTTAAATATTAGTAAGTAAATAAGGGCTACGGTTAAGTAAAGTTAACTGGATTTATAAAAATAAGGAACGAATGCCCCATTAAACAATTTTTTTAAATTACATTCGTACATTTACATTCAGAGTAACGAACTAGCACACAGTTCACCTGATGGTTAGTGATTCTGGCGAAAGATACATTCATTCTTGACAAGAAATCATAATACAAATACGTTGTCACCGGATGTCCGGTCTCCGCATCCCTAAACACTCTTCAATAAATCAGTTTTTTAACCCTACAGATCCCCTATACGTTAAAGTTATTGTGGGCAATCCAATAGTTTTCAGGGATCGAGGATTCTAATAGCTTGGTAATCCAATGTCTTAACTCGGCGAAGTGTCTACGTTAGCTTGATAATGCATTTGCAAATATATGGGACCTCCGCAACAGGAGCCACGCTGTAGCTTGTTTCTTGATGCAGCACGAATGGGTGGGTTTCGGTCGGCTCGACCGGGGAATCACCACCCACATAAATTATCAGAGTAAAATAGTAGTATAACGTTGCTACATTTCCTCTGATGAGTGTAAGGATTTGGAAACCCGTATTACTGTTGACGAGGCATTCCATCTTAGTACTGACAACTGGGTGACAACGCATCTACATTATATACCTAACTTCCAAGCCCCTATAAAAATATAGCGTATAATGATATACATTTCACACATGAGCTCCTTCGCAGTCGAGCCGACCCATTCATACAGTTAGCTTTCTAATTGCAACATGACTGTATGGAAATCACTTAGGACGTAATATCACTTTTTTGTATGCGTGATCACCTGCCTCCTAATTACTCAATAAAAAGCGCAAAAGTACACGTTTAAGTGGTTAATGTCAATTTTGATAATTATTATAAAATAATATATTCTACCATAGTTATATCCTAAACTATATCACGTAGGAATCACTTTCCATCGGGTGGACTATATATATATAAATCCCAGCATATTTGCCAGATAAATATTCTGTTTTTTAATTAGTTAGTTTTTAATCAGAATTGAAAATTTGTTATAATGGCAAATCGATATATGATGCGAAATTTTAATAAATATACGTATGTAAGAAATATTTCTATACTTTTTAAATACATAAATAAGTGTCACAAGTGTGTTTTTGTTTCTTATACTGATAGCGTGTACAACAGCTTCTGTAGAATATTTTGTAAATTCTTACGTATAAGCAACATGTAATCGTAAATACTATATTGCGAGGTAGGCTATTGATTTTTTTTCCCCTTAAAAGGACTCAATCGCCCTATAATCCACTAAACGTAACATGCAACGTTTCCGTAATTCTATAAATACGTAAGTGGTTCAACTTATTGTATTACAATATTATATCTTTACTCTGCGTCAAATAAAAAATGTTCATAACGTTCCTTATTCCTTTTTCTTTTATCCTAATACTAATAACTTGAATTGCGTAAATATATTTTATGGTTCGCTACATAAGCTGTGATAAAGTAGCAAACACATTTCACTTGATGGTAAGTGATATTAAATCTTAACTATATTACATCCTTTCTTATTATTTAATAACTGAAACTTAACGACTTTAAAAATACACTAGATTGTTTTATACTCGAGCGCGTTTGGCATTGTTTGCCAAATGAAATGAAAAACAAATACTTGATGTACTTCACCAACAGTAACACAATACGCAAGCCCAAAAGAACAAAAGGAACTAACCTAGTGTATAAGCTCATAGAATTTTAAGAGTAATGTAACCACGATATAATTAACAAATAAGAGACAGACTTTAATGTATTATTTCGTGTTATTATAGGTGACAACCGATCACAGTTGTCCTGATTGTAAAATAATCCTGGACACATGACGGCCACATACTTGATAAGAAATAATAATGTACGTACGACATGTATAAACTTTATACATGCAGTACGGGGAATCCCGGTTGCGGGGTCGTATTATTTTATTTTGAACTGCTCCTAATACATTTCCATTTTACCCCCGTCTTCGTTGTCAATTTTGGTTCTGGTTCCGATTCGGAATCCGATAAAACAAATTTAAAAACTCCGATTTTGATAAAACCACTTCCGTAACATCCCTAGTCGCCATCAATACAATAAACAAAATATAATTAAACAATCGACATTAAATATCGAATTCAATCGATACTATATCGACATTTAAAATATATATATATAGGTTTTTGCAACAAAAAAATCAGATTGATGCTTTTATACTCACCTAGTCACAAGAATTGAATGTTATTAATATTAATTATTTTTGAGACTATTTTTAATTTTATTTATTTCTATATACTTCTGTGATAAGAATGTGTAAAGACCGCACAATGGATATTGACAGAGCTACATTGCAGTTTATTTCTAGCTACAGCATCAACGGAAAGGACCACGCCCTCGTGGAATATCAGCGCTAAATAGGAGAGCTGCTGTCATTCGTCTGGTGCGTGAAGTGATTCGGAGACCCAATTAGTTACGCGGGATCTAATTACAATCCTCAGGGGTGTCAACGCATGTGGGTCTCGAGTCTTGGTTGGGAATATACCTACATACATACCGTGGATCGCAGCCATATCTTACCATTAGCTGTGTGTTCTTTTGTTATCCCTGATCTTAAAAACCTCATACACTCATGATTGAACTCTTAAAATCAATCAACTCAACCCGGTGAAACTGTAAAAGCCCTGTATCAAATAACAGCGGCCATCGGCCGGAAAAAAATATTATAAAATAATACCAATACGGAATGATGATGGCGATTATGTCCTCAGATGATGAATCCATTCGATTACGACCACGGCGATATCTTCTGATAATTGCCAGATGATATTAATTACGCAGAATATTTTACAGTGCCGTAAGCGTTTGCGTAAACGAGAGGCACCTCGCTCGTCGTCCCCTTCCCTATTCCGATATAATGCATGAGCAATAACAATACACGCAGACTCGAAAAGAAATAATTTGGAACAGACAAATATTGTTTCCTGGGCAGGGAATTGAACCGGCGAAGCAGCTGCAAGCTACTCTAACCAACACACCACGCGGACGTCAAATAGTAATATGGAACACGAAGTACCCGTACATAGCGTTCCACGAATTGGGTCAGCGCATTGAGAGTGCATTCCAGTAATTGTTGGTAAAACTGGTGCTGAAGTAGGAAGTAGGCCTCCCCTGACGTCACACTCGAACAGCATTCAACGAGAACTAGGTGCCCTACAGCCACACAATAGGCTTAATAGCTTAATGCCGGGAACGTCAACTGTAAAGAAAAAACTAACAGCCTATATAAATCCCACCGCTGAACTCAGTTTTAGTTGAAGCATAGCTTTAGTGACACAGATTTAGACAAAACCGACCTACTTGAACATAGGCGCAAATTCACCAGCCTTTCGATACATAACACGTTTCTCCCATAACCATTTTCATCATCGGAAAACAAGACGCTCCCGGCGGGTTCACTTCCTTTCATTGTGGATTTTCCTCGAATTTGGACGAAGCTGTATGCTTCGTGGTTTTTAATGGACACCAACACGAAGGTCCAACCCTTCATATATACATAACTTCCATGCGGCAATCTTACCATCCGAATATAATGTGTGGTATCTTCAAGAGAAGAGTGAGCAGGCATTCGCTGACCTAGTGCACTCTACCATCAACGTCTACATGACCTAACACCAGCTGGAGTTGCAGACAAGCAATGGTAAGTACTTCATAGAAAAAAACTATTATTTATTAGACATGCAGGCGATGTTTTTCTTCACCGTCTCGAGCACGTGTTAACTCGGCACTTAAAACTGCTATAAACAATTTTTATTAGTGCCGGGGTCGAACTAGATTTGCTCGCGCACCGTAAAGCGAGCGCTTAGACCCTTAGTTCCCAAAGCAGTCCAGATGAGAGAAGGGAGACTCGATGGGGGTTTACGTTGGTATGACTGAAAAATTGGGGTTCGCAATTCGTAAGCGTGGGCCACACGAAAATTTATTTGCTTTCGATAGTGAAGAAATAAAATGTTGGCTTGAGAGTTACTTGTAAAAATATGCATATTCCACATTTTTTGTCGATTTTTGGGAATATGGTAGAAATGTAGCTACAGGGAGTCCACCGGAACCAGCTAAATTTTGAAAGTGGTCTATGAGAAAAAAAGTCTGGGAACCTGTGGCTTAGACGCTACCACGGCTCTACATGGAAGGCCAGCTGGAGGGGGGGCTTAATCATCGCTTGTACTGGTTGATGTATTTTTAATTTGTCTGCAAGGTGACGCACGCATACACTCACCACCCATTCTTAAAATACCATCATGTTTTAAAATAAAAGCTAGTGAACGTTATTGAGGTTTGTGTCTTAATTGAATGAATATCACATGATATGCTTAGCGCATTATTGTGGGTGACAAAAAAGCACACAGTTTATCTGACGGTAAGACATCACTGCGACTAAAGGCAACAACAACAACATTCTCGATAAGGAATCATAATACAGATGCGTTATCACCCCTGAGGGCCAAAATCGTGCCTCGTCACCAGTAATAAAGGTTTCCGGTTCCCTACACTCGGCATACGAAACACAGCAGCGTTACGCTGTTATTCTGAGAGGACCTAATCCTTCCACTGTCAAGCGGATTCATCAGCTACAGCTAAAAAAAAAGCTGTCAAAATAACGGCACGGTAACCATAATGTACAGGGTCCAGAACTTAATTAAAGGAAAGGAGGCATCCCATCTGACTCCTCAAGGGTGACTCATATGCAGCTTGAATCTTTATGAAGAATCTTTGTAGATGTCACGAGTCATATTTTGCCACGACGTGAACTGCGTGCATGTTTATCACCTCTTATATTATAAAAATAAATAGACAATAATTATTTTCTTTCATGAAGAATCATTCAACAGAAATATTAAGGCAGTCACAATATGATCACGTACTAGCTGTTGCCCGCAGCTTCGCATGCGTAGATATATGTATATTAAAATAAGGCTCGTAGTTTGAGTAGTAAAAAAATCAAAAAGACACGTAACGAAACATGAAAACATAGCGCGATTCAGAAACAGTGCCCAACGCCATCTATAGATCTTAGATGTAAACTTGTTTATAATATTTTTTCTTAAACTTTATATAAAAAGCTTTTATATTGAGTTTCATGCTTTTCCTTCAAAAGTGACGAACTACCCTAACCTAACCCTCCTAGAAGTAAAATGTTAAAAAAGGCCGATATACGTATACATTCATTTCTAAACAGAAGCAGGTATACGAAATTTAGTGTTATTTACTTTGAAAATGACGGACTTCCATACTAGAACACTACAAAAATCTATCCTTAATGGGTGCTCACAACATAAAAAGCATCAACTGCCAAAATTTCAAGTCTGTCACCCCAGCGGGTTATGCTCTACGATGATAAATCAGTTTGCCAGTAAGGACAAGTATTTATATATGTATAACTAGTCTGGCCATAAATACTGTTACATAAAATCTTTTCTTTTTTTCAACTTTTTAATTATTTTGAATTTGGAACACATATATTATTTTAAAAATAAACTTCTTTCGATTTTGCGCCATTTCACATATTTTTTCGTGTTCATTATCAAATTACAATATGGAAAAGAAAATAGGATTACAGTGATCGCCTTGCACAAAGTGGGTATGGAGCCGTCGGTCATAATGCAGACACTTCAAAACCTTGGTATCAGCCGTATGTACGACTGTCGAAGACCAGAAAAGAATTGAGTCTCTTAAATGATCTTTGGAGCAAGCAGTGGAAATTTTCCTTGGAAACAGTGCGTAAATCCATAAATTCGTGGCCAAACAGATTAAAGGCCTGTATAAAAGCCAATGGTGGCCATTTCGAATAGAATTTTTTTTTATTTTTTGCTGAGATAAATAAATATGTAGGTTTAAATTTTAATAATATTACATTAATTCATTAAAAAAGAAATGCATTTTCATTTGTAAGAGAACGTATGGCCGGACTAGGTAGAGTGGCGGACGAATCGATTGATGACGACCTATGCAAGTCCACGGAAAGTCGTTGTTCGTTGGGTGTAGGTGGGTCACAATCCTGGTCCTTGGACATAAGCATGTTCAGCTGCGAACGTCATGGTGATGATTATCATAGTTTACAACCGAGCACACACACAAAATAAAACCAAACGCAAAACATAGGAAACACTTCAATCACAACCAATGAACCGTAAGTAAATACCGTGTTTGACAACATAAATATAAACTACTCAAAACAATATAGGGCCCACTCTAAGTTAATTTCGTCTAAAAGAATTGTTGGGTAGAAAATAGTGAAGTTAAACATTTCGAAGTATTCTTGACATATTTATCTAACGTTATCAATGTTTCAAGTCAGGAATTCGATGGTGGGTTAACAAAAAAAAGTGAAGTACTCCTTACTCAAATTCTCAGTCACTTGTACCCTCAGTCACATTCTGAATGTTACAGTCGCACGTCTACTTTTTTCATTTTGACTTGATTTCGGTGTTACTCGCGATCATTATGCCTGGTTCTCGGCGTCATATGGATGTTGAAACAGCAACAAGAGTAGTGTTTATGCTTCAGGAGGGAGAATCTCAGAGATCAGTGGCAAGATGTCTTGGTGTGTCGTGACGAGCTACTCGAAACGCGTGGGAACGCTTTCTAGAGACAGGTAGTGTCGCGATGCAGATCTCCGGATCAGGAAGAGCGCGAGCTACAACCGTCCAGGAAGACCGGTATATCAGATTGACTTCACGTCGAGAGCGTACGATTCCCGCCCACGTCTTGCAATATCGACTGCGGCAATCGACTGGCACACTAATTAGTGACCAAACCATTCGAAATCGGCTTCATGAAGACCGACAACGTTCCAGATCTCGTGTTATTCGCCTAAAATTGACACGAGCGCATCGTGCAGCACGTTTGAGGTTTGCCCGCGAGCATGCGGAGTGGACAATGGACAACTGGAGAAATGTACTCTTTACGGACGAAAGTAAAGTGAAGTTTTTCAGCGATGATCGTCGAGTGCGCGTGTGGAGAAGAGAAGGAAGGAAGAGAAGGAGAACATTTTTCAGAACCTTGAATACATGAAACGGATCGTTTTGGAGGTCCAAATGTTATGGTGTGGGCTGGAATAAGCTTGCTCGGTAAAACTGAGCTGGTAATTCTGGAAGAAGGCTCCATAACTGCCTCCCGGTATGTCGATCGAATAATTCGACACCATGTCATCCTCATCATTTTCACAAAGAGTGGGTAAAAACTTCGTCTTTATGCAAGACAATGCCCGCCCACATACAGCGCGAACAACCCAGAGAGCTCTCTCTGAAGCCAATATTACGGTTTTACCGTGGTCGCCCATGAGTCCCGATCTTAACCCATTGAACATTTATGAGACCAATTGAAAAGAAGCCTCAAATAGAACTTCAGTAATGTAACTAATCGACAAGAGCTCATAAACGCCCTAAAATTGTGTTGGGGGCGAATACCCGAGGAAAACATCACCCACTTGATTGAAAGTGGCCCAAATAGATACAGAGAGTGCATACGGAACAGAGGAGGACCTACTCGCTATTAAGCACCATCAAACTCATTGATTTAGTCAATAATAAAAATCAAAATCAAACTTTACTTAAATCAATAATTTCTGTAAACTTTCCTAAAAACTGTAAATTTTGACTAAATTCCATAAAATTGGCAAAACTTACTCTTGTTAATGTTCACACACTTTCAAAAACCTTAATTTATTCATTCCTAATCATGAAAACTGAAAAAAGAAATAGATTCTGTAAAATTCATTTATAAAACATGATGGGCCCTATTTTGTTTTGAGTACTTTATTTTCATAAAACTACTCGGTATATTTTATATTCACTAGAATAATGCAACTCTGGAGACTCCAAGAAGAATTGCATCTCGTTAGTTTACGACAAGTTCTTATTACCGAAAGCGGTGCTTGGTAAAATCAATTAATTCTAATTAACGTCCGTAAGTTTTTCATCGTAATTTTCCTCAGACGAAACAATTGTTTTTTTGCTTAATTTTATACAATACCCCATTTTAATCTTATATATATATATATATATATATAATTATATATATATATATATATATATAACGAACACACAATTGATCCGATGACTGTACGATATGTATCCTCAACAAGAGTCTAAGACAAAAATTGTCACCTCTGAAGAGTCAGGTGGGATTGCCTGTTATTGGGTCTACGGGAACCGTAGGCTCACCATGCGAAACACAGCTGCGTTAACATTGCAGCTAGAAAGTTTTTTAATAGCTGGCATACGAGCAAGCAGCTCACCCGATGGTAAGTGATCACCGCTGCCCTTGGACATCCGCAACACCAGAGGAGACGCAGATGCGTTGCCGGCCTTTAAGAACGTTAGAAAGCTATGGATGGAGAATCCTATTCAATCTAGACTTGAAAATCGAAGAGTATATAAACTGTTTATGGTTTTAAACGCAAAATTATTAAAAAAAATTAAAACGAAACAGTTTCAAGTAACGGATATTGGACATTTGGATATGTAATAGGGAGTTTTGAATGTTCCTAACATAGCGTTTAGCGTGTTATTAAGGGTGTTAAAAAAAGTACAAATTTCACGTTATGCGAGCTAACAGAGTTCAACCCGCTGTACGGGCATCAATGGAAACGTTCATTGAATGTGTAAGTGCTGCATATACATATATATATATATATATATATATATATATATATATATATGTGTATATATATATATATATATATATATATATATGTGTATATATATATATATATATATATATATATTTATATATATGTGTATATAAATATAGGCTGTTAATTTACTCCAACCAATTTATTCTCCAGCTTTGTGGTAAAGTCAATACGCAGCAAGAAGCTATCCGTAGCACGAATAGGTCACTTCGACCGGGGAAACATATGCGCGTGTCGCTTTAAGCCGTTAGTACAACAGACGTATCGTCTTTCTTTAATTCACATACAAAACATACTAAAGGTCCACCATTCCAGTTCGTTGACCGCAAACCTTTACATTAAAACAATGCCAGTTGTAATTTGTTTAGAACAGGAACGCTAGACAGTGTGTAATCCAATAATAGACAATGTAAATAAACCACACCGGCCAAGCACATTTTGTCTATGACACCGACGTCATTTATTTACAATGTAAACGTAAACAGATACTTTTGTAAATGTTTACAACACCGCGGCTCATCGAACTCCAATTACGTAGTGAAATGTTAAAACTTTATGGCGGCGTCAAAAATAATATGTATCATTCGAGTAAACGAAGAGAAATCAGAACGCAAGCATCGCGAGATGTTTCATAAGAGAAAGCGTAAAAAAGCGCCTTACGAGGATGACTTACGCCATGAAATACCATAAATATATATTTGTTTTATGTATGTTTAAACTAAAATTGTAAATTGACAATTACGCCGGGATGTACCATAAATATAATAATTACTTTTTAAACGTTTTATTCTTTGAAAAATATGTAAATGGATAACTAATTTTATGTTAATAAGCGATAAAATTATTTAGTTTTAAGGTTAGCTGGAACAGTAATTTTACATTAAATAAATCTATTTTTGATTTTATCGCGTTTATTTAAACTTTTTTATTTCCCACCGTTTCGAATGCTTCACATTCATGGTCTATAGATGATATCTGACGTCCTGAAGTCGTAGTTAACGCGTTAGCTTCTAATTTCATTTGATCGTACCAAGATTTGCTGTGACAGTCCGAAACTGGAGATATTGTTTTGACAAAGTGTAGATAATGACTTTTAATGAACAACAAATAAAAAAACTGAAGAAAGATTCATGTGCTCCCATGTGGGCACATGAATCTTAATCTCTACTTTGAGCGTAGGAGTTTGACGTCCCGATTTCATAAATCGGAACTACAGTCAAATTTATTAAGATCATAATTTAATTGAATCAGTTATCAGTTAAAATTAATATACTTAATAACATAAATATATTAATATACTTATATTAATACCTAATAAAGTGAAAAAAAGAGATTAAGTAAAAATTCATAAGAGAAAGTTAAACAAGGTCAAGCAAGAGAAAAAAAAATCGTCACAAATATGCCTTGTGTTCCTTTGCGAGTATTGCGCATAGGGTCGCGCCGGTTTTTACAACTCGGAGACGAAATCATACCTCTTACTTTTCCTCTTCGAAAATTGTTTAACTATATTTGGAGTTCAGTTTTACTCGTGATGAAGGGATCATAAGCGGGATGGTGTTAGGATGGGTGTGCAGTCGCGGTCGTGGGGCGTGGAGCTGTGCTCGTGCGACGGAGCGGGCGGCGCGGCGCCTGGCGCGAGACTGCCGCCCGGACGCCGCCCGCCCCCCACCTCCCCCGCGCCCAGCGGCCAGCACCCCGCGCCCGCCCCACGGCCGCCCTGCGACCGCCAACAAAACGCACATTGCGAGCAACGAGTTTATTAGCGAACACGCTACAGCCTCTACAAAACAATACTTAGCGCTCTAACTATTCCAACAAAACGTCCGTCTTCTAAGTTGGTTCCAAGTTACACCTGAGTTATCTGGAGCGGCGGCGGCTGAGGGGTGCGGCGCGGCGGGCGCGGGTGCCGGCAGCAGCCGCACAGCCCTCGCAGCCGACGGACGCACTCGTGCCCCGGAGGCACCCTGCACCATCTCCTCCGCGGCCGAGCGCCAAACGTGCACATCATCCTATCACCCGGCTTTGGCGTATCAAACACGATCTTAGGACTGTCCACGTTTTCCGAGCCGGGCGTGATGCGGACCCTGGCTCCGGTAATCGCCTTTTTTATCCCCTTCAACGCTCTACGAGCTGCATTCCCCTCGTCCCTGATCTCTGATGCTTCGTCTCGCGCGACAATTTTCAGACGTCCAGGAGGTGAGTCTTCGACTGGTTCCATATGATGTCGTTTTATGAGGAGTCGCAGCTTGTCGAGTATCGTCGGCGGCGGGTCGGTGTTGGTTCCTACGGTGCACTGTCGCGGTCTGCAGTCGCGCACCACCGTGGTCGGGAGGTACGGTTGTTCGTGGAGCGTGGTGGCGCGACGGGGCCGGGGTTCGTCTTGTGAGTAGGCAACGTGCAGTGTGCTGATGCTCACGGGCTGGTTCGGCGGGGGCCAGAGTTCCCTGGTGGGCGGTACGGGAGAGGGCCTCTCCCCGAGCATGCGGCGGGCCAGCTCGCCGGACTGCCAGAGGCAGCTGGCTGACAGGTTGCCGTGCGTTTGCATCACGAGCCCAGGGACCACTGCGCGGGCACGCGAGCTCGTTTGCTAATCCAATACCGGGCTTTGTGCACTTGACGGTATTCACGAGAGGTAATGAAACACACCAGTGTACGGGATCTCATAATTGGATAAATGATAGTACTCTCTAAAGTACTCACTATTGTGTACGGTGTGTACGGGGTAACCGACACTTTGCGAAGTATTTTTTATTATTTGAATATTGTACTGTATTGTCCAATCCAAATATCAATACATTTAATTCACAAAAAAATTTTAAAAATTGTCCATCGTTCGAATCGCGAGTTATGATTTTGAGATCCGATGGAAAAAAGAATTTCAGTTATTCCCGAATCTGCCAATTTCCCGGGCAACTTTTGCAATTTTTCTTTCCATAACAACCTACTTCGGACTATTACGAACATTTTAAAACAGAAATAGCCAGTTCAGCCGATCTCGAGTGGCGCGCTAACCAACGAACGATTTATATATGTATAGGATTGTATGTATGTATGAATAATATTATTGTAATGCGTGGTACACGCTGCAGTTATAGACTAGATGTAGCATGCACAGGTCAGCCCGAGGTAGTACCACAGTGTGATATAGCAATGTTCTATATTTAGGTGAAGGTGAGTGAAGGTTTCTACCTTATAAGGATGAAGCGTTCCATCTTAATACTTAGAGCCGATAACGCATCTGCATTACGATCTCTTATCGAACATGGATTTGTGTCCAATGGGCCGCAGGAATAACTTACGTGGAAGATTCAGTCGAGCTGTTTCTCACCCCGCAAATGTCATAAAGAAAATTTTTTTTTTTCATTAAGTTTAATTGTATTATATTAATTAGCTGCCAATCACAGGTCACACATATTAAGAGAAAGAGTCGTGGCGGCTCAGCATCCAACCTCTCGCTTTTAACGGTACGCGAGCAAAACAACTTAGATTCCCGGTGCCGACATCAATTAAAAATTTAAAGATATACATACAAAATATTTAAATATGTCAAAGTCGTGTTATAGGCGTATTAAATATGTGGGCATGTTAAAGGCGTCAATAACCTGATGGTTTCGAGTACGGTCTGCCGAACTTAGGATCGTAGATTCGAATCCGCCATTAGACTAATGTCGTGAACCATCTAGCACAAGCATATAACATGAGTTAAACAATGTTAGTAATTATAGAACGGATGGAAAATTTATAAAAAAAGTGAAGCCCGCCAATCGGCAGTGGAGCCTTGTGGCAATCTATGCTCGAAATGCCCTCTCTAAACAAGCTTCTATACTTTTTTTATATAAAAAAATAATAGTATCAGGGTGATTGTCTCTGACCTGTCATTCAATAAACAATGTATGTAAAAATTGACACCCCGCTCATTATTGCAAATACGTCATTTCATGGTTTTAAAGTCATACCTCAAACGCTAGTCCTCTGGTCTGTGATCACAGTGGTAACACCAAGTTTAATTTTATTTTTATTAGTTATACATACATGCCTTCCGAAATGTTGTATTTGAAACGTAAATCATTTAAAAGCAAATTACATATTTAAAAAAATAATGCTTGATAAAAATTGTGTTATTGTTATTACTGGTACATCTGATGCAAGACTTACCTTTAACGGACGCGTTATTGTGACCGTTTCGATCATAGTAGTTGATGCCATTGTGTCAGACGTTCCCATTCCTAAAAAAAAAGACTAATTTTATTCACTACCATACTAATTTGGAAGCCTGATAGTTTCTTAAACAATCAGCTGTTCTCAGAACCTAGCTGTTTTCCAGTCTGAAATATACCGGGCACTCATCCATTTCGGTTCTCAGAGGAGTGGTTTAATGTGCATCTTAAATCTTTGTCAGGGAATTGATGTAGCCATGGGCGCAGTCATGATTTACCTATACATGAACTGTTTGCTTGTATATCACACTGGCTATAACAAAAAGAAAAACGGTTTCTATTTTCTGGGATATGCTACACTATTATAAAACCATTCCAGTGCATTTGGGAAATTTTTGGAATGCTAACTACTATACTATAACTCTCATATTTATAAAACTATTATTATATATGAGGTATTGAAAATCTTGTTGCATGGTGGGATAAAGTAGTAAATAATAAGGGAGAATATGTAATTGATTGATTTTTGAAAATAGAAAAAAAAAATCAGAAAAAGTATTTCCAAAAAAATTATATACGAAAAAATCTTATACAAGTAAACTAAGATGACAAAATTGTACTTATATTGTCACTCACAAACAAACTATGGGAAAAAGGTATAGTTCACTAACTTTTCTTCTTGTTTTTAACACTTAAACATTGTTTTTAGCACTATCATCAAAATTCTTCTAACCTTTTTTTATTTTATGCAGTTATGCATAACTAATTTGTAATTTATTTTCTAATTAAGTGAATGTTTATTCTTAGGAGAATAAACTTATCTCAGATCTCAAGACCTTGGATGCTACATTTTAAATGTAAAGTCAATTATGATTCCAAAATATAAAACTAACAGCTGTTTATCAACTTCTCTGGTGTAAGGTCATAACTGGTTATTTTACAAAAGTTCCATATTATACATATAGTATTATTTAAAAAAAAGCAGTTAAATGGTTATGTAAACTTTTTTTAAGTACTATTTTTTTATTAAGTTATAACCCAGTGTGGTCAACAAGTTAATATTTAATGTCATAACTTGTTATTTTACAAGTTCTATATTAAACATATAGTATTATTTTTAAAAAAGCAGTTAATTGGTTATGTAACCTTTTTATGACGCAAAAGTCTTTTTTTAAGTTATAATCCAGCATTGTGAACAAGTTAATATTTTAGTTATCATGATAAAATATAACAGTGAATAAATAATTGCACATGTGTGTACCACACCTAACTTCAAACTATGAAATCATCTTTCAAGGGCAAAGGATTTGTCATGATCATATTACTGTTACAAGAGTGGTTTACAATTAAATGGATCAAACTGGTTTCAACCTTAATATAATATAAACTAAGTTTGTATTACTAAATACATCTTATATATATTTTATATCAAGGTTCCATCCAAATTAGAAGGTTTTAATATTGTTTGAATAATAATTATCAATTTTAGTAGAAAGTAGTGTGGAAGGATATTCAATTTTATCTTTGTCCAGTTGGTCAATAAAATATAAAATACAATGAAATACAGATGGTCTTCAGATAGGAGTCCCTTAACAGGAGAGTCCCAATAGCTGTTGGTTAGTGAGAAAGGAAATGAAACCGGCACACAATATAGCAGTATAAGAGGCAATGCATGCTACATTTGAACCTGAAGAGGCTTATCAGAGTCCCATCTACCTCAAATGATTTGAAAGGCTAGTTGGGATTAACCATCTTGCAGACATGATTACAGAAGATTTCAGGCAGCATATCACCCCACATGTTTGTGTGCCAATTCCAGATATTTTATATTATTATCAACATTATTATAATATGCTAAAAGCTTATTATTAAATGTTACTTTCTTTATGAGATGCAAGTTTTTAGTGATGTTCATTAATATTAATTTAATGAACATTTCACAATTAATCAATCAAAATTTAGAATTTAGAGTAGAGATAGGTTTTTGGGTAGAGGAAGTAGAATAAAAGAAATAACATAAAACAAGGATCCATAAAAAATTGGGATAAAGTAAATTATTACAGACAATTCAATTATGTAGATTTTATAAGACTGTCATACAGCATCATAAATTAAAAAATAACAATTATTTTATTCAACATTTATGTCCAAATTGGCAAACTTCATGCTCTCACCTTGGATATGTTTAGCACACTTATCTTTGTAACTATTTGAAAAAAACTAGTGTTTGGAAATTTAAGGACAAATTTTAGCACAGTAAGGCTTTTAGTAAAGTATAATTACTGGATATGGGAACTGTTGCAACATTCCAGGATTTTCCTACATTTTACTGTCATATAGTATAGACAAATGGGAATGGGAATGGAATGGAATTTTTTTATCAAATCAAAAATGTCAAGGCAAAATACATATTTGGTCTTAGCATAATATGCTTGTCAGTGAAACCACATGTTAAGATACATTAAACCCTTTTTTTAACAATATTTTAATTTAAATCAATGTTAAGATTGGATTGAAATAAAATTTATTTTTAACCTACACTATTGTTTGTCACTAAATTGAGCTAAGAAACAAGATCTAGAAACTTAATATATATACTAACTCAATATATAATAAAGCCTTATCTGAATGAGTGCAAATACAAGTTAACAAAATAAGAATTCATATCAACTTATTAACCAATGATTAAATATAAAATAGATTCACTAAATATTTTACGCAACTTAAATATTTTTCAAATTAATAAAAATATGACTATAGTATGACAACCTGTGATGGACCTACACAACTTTGCAGCAAATCAGTAGATGCAGCTTTGATGCACAATGCCCATCTATCAGGGATCAACAACAGACTTATGACTGATTAAAATGATAACGATACCTAGACACCACATATTTCATTATCGTATATTTTTTGTTGTAATTTTGTTGAAATTATTCACTATTTGTTATTAAAACGGAGTAGGTCAACTAGGTGACTAATAACTTTAAATACTATTTTATGATCAGACAATCAATAATCATCCAGTTTTTTAGAAACATTTATCAACATCATATTAAAAGCTATCTTATCTAATATTTACTATTTTGAAAGAATTGCACCAATACTCACATGTAAACAACACTGTAAAATTATCGATTATAAAATAATTTTTAATATTTTTATTATTTAACTTGAATGTTCAATGTATTCGAACTTCATCGAATAGATAAATGCAAATAGACGAACAAAGAAGATAAACATTTATTTCACAAATTTAGCCCTTCGAAAATATCTGAATAGCTTCAGGCTGGGCATCAACTAGGCATCGACTGACTGGAGTTCATAGATAACACAAAAAACTAGAGTTACACTACGGAGTATTTTTATTTGCTCTGTCAGTGTATATATTAAAACTCTATGGACAAAAGCGGGTGGTAGAAACCATGATTATAATAGCTTCTCAATTACAAAAAAATCAAGGCTATGATTCCCCTACTGCAAGTGAAGATTTTTTCTCAGTTTCTTTGTTTACTAACTCCTACTGAAGTACCGTAATATCAAACGATTTTATATACCAAAATCTCAATACATGTAATTAAAACTAATATATATATAGAAATATGATTTGTATTTATTTTTTTAAAATCAATAAAAACACGAACTAAAACTCACTTGCTTTAATATTTTATTTTATCTGTATTGTAAAGATACAGTTAAATTTATTTTTGTATGCTATCTATCTTACTTCTATAGTCTACTTGCTTTGTTTGTCATGTTCATGTCTTTCGGCGTTTCGGCGGCGGCGCGTTTTCTTTGGTCAAATCTGAGGTTGTGCAAAGGAATGTTTTTGTTCACTTACGGATGCTAACCACAATTGGAATTTAGTTAAAAGAAATGGCGGGTATTAGATCTCTTGCTGTAAGGGGTATAAGAAGTTTCGGTCCAGAAGATAATGATGAACAACGGATATCTTTCGAAAGGCCTTTAACTTTGATTTTAGGACAAAACGGTTGTGGAAAAACAACTATTATAGAATGTGTTCGCTACGCTCTTACTGGGCAAATGCCCCCAGGAAGTCGCAACGAGTGTTTTGTTCATGATGCCAAAGTTAACAGATCAACAGAAGTGTTAGCACAAGTCAAATTAAAGGTGAGTAATTTGATAATATGTAAGCCGCATTTTTCTGTTTACACTGATGTTGAATTGATTAAGTTCAAACCAACGAATAAAATGTACATATTCTTGTACATAGTATCTTCTTTAGCATGTAACTATAACATGAGTATTTTATTGCTTCAACAAATTAAGAAGAATACATTTAATAATAAAAAATAATGTTGCATAAAAATATACATATGAAACAAAATCTTTTTTTAAATAATTTAATTTGTATGTTGCATCATATTTTTTAAATTTGAAATTTATATTTACATAGGAATTACTATTTTCTATATTAGCCTTACTATTTTCCTAACTTTGATTGATTGATTCCATGGCTAACTGGGTTTGGGATATGTTGTCCTTTCATTAAATTTTTTCCATTAATTAGTCACTAATCAGTCTTCACACAATCCATCAGCTTTTTCCTTCGCATTCTTCACATTTTTCATCACTATATCATTATTCCTTACATCTTTTTCGTTATATGTTCTAACCATGACTCAACCTGTATCTAAATTAGACCTGGTCAGAAGGGGCATTTTACTCCATTTGGTTTATTAAGGTTTTTTTTTACAAACAATGCTAACAGCGCTATTGATATCAACATTCTGGTTAACCACACAAACTAAGCTTAAAGTACTTATGCATAAATGGCAGAATTGAACCTACAATCTTAAGTTTCACAGTTAAAAAATTGTATCAACAGATTGTGAATTCAAAAGACGAACAACTTGAAATAGCAAGATCTATGAGAGTAACAGCTTTACAGAAGAAAAAAAGTAAATTCCAAACACTTGACTCATTTTTGTCACTGATAGACGAGAGAGGAAAAACTAAAGATATTTCTTCAAGATGTGCTGATTTAGATTCAATGATGCATGAACAACTAGGTATGTAATTATCATATACTTGTAGTTCAGCAATCATTGCCTAATAGCATTTTTTTCTGTTATAAAAAAAATATGAAATATGAAAATAAATATCCCTTATTTTATGCAAGATCTTGAGATAAACATTTTTTAAGGTTTTAATCCAGGTGTATGTAAGTGTGTGAGTTTTGAAATAAATCATCTTTATCACAGCCTGTCAACTGTTTAGCCCATGTTAAGATCTATGGGGTAGGCCTATCTATGCCTGCCCATAGACCACCGTGTAATATGATCCTTAACCATATGCATCCATCAACTTCCAGCAAACTTGCATAGGTTGTTTTTTCATCTAGTGGGGGATGACCTACACTCCAATATATAACTTTTAATTTAAGTTTGGTATGTTTCAATTACATTTATTCAGATAGAAAAGATATATCAGAAAAAAACATTTTTTTAAATAAATTTATATAATACTTATTAGTTTATAAAAGCATCAATATAATAAACTATTAATACCAAATTATGAAATATAATGTAATATTTTATAAGATAACATAATTCAATGATATAAATAAGACTATTTTTTATAAAGTTTTATGAAATATTATAATATATGCTTTACATTTCAAACATATTTCATCACATTTAATCATAAGCTGCTCAGGTTTGAATGTATTAAGTTAGAGAAAAATGTAAGCCGATAACTTATTTAGTAAAGTGAGACTTCCCTCATTCTTTCATCTATGTGGCATAGTTGTAGAGTACCCAATTTCCAGCCGAGGAAAAATATTTATGCATCACTACTTTTCGGGTATGAGTGAATATGTATATTTGTATGTCCTGTGTTCCTAATGCCACATCCAATCTTTACATTGATGCATCAATAGGGAAGGGGATGACGAGTGAGTGCCTCTGTGTTTGTACAAATGCTGACAGGGCTATAACATATTCTGCACATTTAATGTCTAGACATCATTTGTTAATTGAGAGCTCAGGTCATCTTCAGCAAAATATCTATTTCTTTTCCTTGTATTTTCACAGGTGTGTCAAAAGCAATAATGAACTCTGTAATATTTTGTCATCAAGAAGATTCCAGTTGGCCTTTAGACGAAGGTAAAAAAGTAAAAGAGCGATTTGATGAAATATTTGAAGCTGACAAGTACAGTGACTGCTTTGATCGCCTAAGAAAAGTAAGAAAAACATATGAACAAGAAATAAAAATATTAGGTAACATTTTCCATTTCGTCTATTTTATATATCCTATTAATAAGCACTTTATATGGAATTCAATATTTCACTGATTTTTTTGCTCAGGTTGTAGAACATGTGAGCGTAGAGCAGCACGGCCTATTATACATATATAGCACGCTCACTCGCACTCATGTAATTCGTGATCCAGGCTGCTTCTAAATCGACCTGTCCTATTCCGAAATTATCCGAGCCCAGGTCTCGTACCTCCTCAAAAGGGGCCCTCGGATCGTATTTGCTCCTCCCCCCTCTGTCGTCGTTGCCGTTTTACACAGGAGTCGGAGTGCAGGGTTGTTGCATCCGTCATCGTGCCAGCAGCGCCGTCATACACCTTACTCGCGGGCCCCCTACTCGCGAGTCTATTCCGGTGAAGCAGAATAGGTCACATGGCCAACAGCAATACACATATTCAAAAAGAAAAACACGTCTTCTGGCAATGCATAATGATGTCCAGCACTCTTATCGTAATAAACAAAATGAAATAAAACACAGATTTTTTTATTTCTGTATTATTTACAAAAAAACCAAGACAGAAAAAATTAAATGTAAACATTTATAAAATATCACAAGTTAACAAATGAATATCAACTATAAAAACGATATTAACTACCAATTATCTTATTATTAAATTACTAGAGTTATAGATCAACCTCGGTGCACATTGCTATGCAACACATGATTTACAACCCTGTAGCGCGACATTAAACGCACTATAGGCATTACTTTCATTTCTCTTTTTTTTAATGAAACTTGATGTTTATAAAACTATGTAACTGCTATTTCATGTTCCAGAGGAGAAAGTTGCCAACTTAACAGATAAGAAGGAAAATTTGGATAAGAAGAAGTTGGATGTTGTGAACACTGAAACACAGATCTCAGAAGCGGAGATAAAAGTGGCTGAACTAGAGCAAGAAATAAAACCACTGGCAGACAAAATAAAAGCTATTGAAACACTGCAAAAGAATTTAGTGTCAATAGAAACGAAAAGGGAAAAAATAAAGACAAGGTAACACAACCGTTTGTACTATTTACAATGATGATGTAGTGTCATTGGAAAGGCTGCCAAAAGGCTAATTAGTGACCAACCCAGATTTGGTTGAAACCAACCGGCTTAGCCACAAGCACACATGCAAGGTTTCCAACCCTTTATGTTTAGAATTTTTTAAGGAGTGTGCAGAGGAGTTTCATACACACATACAATACTCCTTTCCCCTTTTCATCATCAGACAATAACACACACGACGGGATTCCATCCTTTCGTGGATATGCGATATGCTTCGTCGTTTTTAAGTGAACAGTAAAGGATTGTCTTACCATCTAAGTACAATGGTTGGCTTCAAGAGAAAAGTGAGCTAGTGTGGTCTACCATTTCTAAATCACCACTAGCCGCCAGGTAGGATTGTAGGCAAGCACTGGCAAATATATTTATTTTTTAAATAGTATACACATTTAAAAGCTATATATTTTCTAATCTAACAATAACTATTATTTTAGATTAGAACATTTTACAACTCAGGAGGAAGAAATAAAAAGTGCTGTTACAAATTTATATGAAGGCACACAAGCAGAGCTTGAAGAGAATATAAGTAAGTTTTAAGTATAAAATAATTTATGCAGTTTTTTCCGTATTAGAAAAATTTAGTTTTTATTCTCAACTTTTTCCATCAAAATCGATCAATATGATATTGGAATATGGTAGAGTATGTAAGAAGTATAATAAGGAATTTATCTGCCTACTTTGTACACACAGTAACAAAAGACAGGTTGAAGGGGTAAAAATGACAATATCTCGGAAATGGTGACCCATAACTAAGGTCATTTTTTTGTCAGGTCAGGTCTCCTACCTGTTATCAAGTCTTCCTCTTAAGTTTGTCGTGATACTTACGGCGCACATTATACTGGGTATAAGGTGCGCCGTGCGGGTCTCCTAGACCGCTTCCGTAAAACGAAGACAGACGATAGTACTAATGACACCTTGACCTTGACACCAATCGATTTTTTTCCGTCCCATCATCAAAGGTGTCATTAGTACTATCGTCTGTCTTCGTTGTCGGAAGCGGTCTCCTAATATATGCAAGAAAATCATCAACCCACTTTCTTAAAATAACAGTAATAAAAAAATAACAGTATATCATTGCAGTGTTCCTGGTGAGCGTAGAGATCTGGACCCTTATTACTGGTGACGAGGCATTCCATCTTAGTCCTCTGATGTGATAATGCATTGTGATTCCTTACCGAGTTTAAACGTAAGTTTCATGGGCTGCAGGAATCACTTACATCATAACTGTATTACTATCAATACAATACAAAAAAACAGGAAACATAATCACTTTAATATAATACAACTAAAAACATCTGCAGTGTTTTGTAAGTAATAAATAATATTCTTTTTTTAAGCAAATTATGCTGCAACTGCCAAAACCAAACAGAAGGATCTTGAGGATTCATACAAGAAGAATTTCACATTCAACAAAGAAGAAGAAAAGATAGCAAATGAGAAAACATCCAATGAAGTTAAATTTAATAAACTAATATTGTTGGAAAGTCAGAATCAAGAAAAAATTGACAAGAAGAATTCTATGATAGCTGACACTGCAAAACTAGCTGGTATGTATGTAGTAGCCACCTTTTCTTGTTTAGTAATTCAAATATTTCAACAATCACTGTGATATTTCTGCCAGTGTCTAGTTAGTGTGTAAAATTAAAGAATAAATAAAATAAAAAAATATTTCGAATATATGTGAAGTCTGTCGACCTGCAGCGGAGCTTCATGTTGGACTAATCTTTGACACTCTAGAAAGGAATACTATTCCTATAGGTGAGATTTATATATTAATACTAAATTAATATAGATTGAGTAACAACCATACATATAACATCATAGGTGTGTCTACTTGTTCTCTCTTCCATGATGCTTCTAGAACAAAATTTCAGAAAAAGTTAAACTATTATCATTTGACAAATGCAAAAAAAAGTAAATAAATGTTTAGTTGCTGCAGCTTTTGTCTAGCTTTTGTCGGCTTGCAAAAGTGAAAAATAACATAATGGTGTGACATTTTATCTGGTGTATAGGGATTCTCTTGTATATATTCTTCTCTTCATTGTTGATAAGGCATTCCATCTTAGTCCTAGGACGACATGCATTACAATTCCTTATTGAAGACAAATGGGGTGGTCATGAGCCACAGGAATCACTTACCATCATGTGAACTGCGTGATCAATTATCACCCTCAATACAATAATATTAAAGAAACATTAGCTCTGCCCTGCTATAAATCCCACTGCTGGCCATAAACCTCCACCCAAGAGAGTGTGTTGCAACATTGTTCACCATGCCCCACTGCTGATTGGCGGACTGTGGATAGTGTGTAAAGTATTTTATTATTTATTTATTTTATTTGTTTCCTCATAATCAGCAATATGTAGTTGTAATGTTTCTATTTTAAATTATGTTTCAGAAATTGATGTGGATAAAATTGAAACTGACGAAGAAGCAAACCAAGTAGAGCTGGCTATAAAGGACAAAATAAAGTGTTTGCAAAATAATCTTAAAGAACAAAAAGCCCAAGCAGATGCCGAGGAGAGCAAATTGCAAGCAGAAGTTGATACTTGTCGGGATACACTGGTAATTATTGGCAACAAATATACTTGTCTCTCTCTAACTAGCCCTCTTTCTTACACTATTTACATTATGTGTATTATTTTGATTGAAAGTTATCAGACATTCAGACAGACACATATACCATTTTGTATATGTGTATATATATATTTATATGTGTATATATTTATGTGTATATATATTTATATATATAGATATATAAATATATCGGTTATTTGTATATTTACGGCGTGGTTCCGGTACCTTGCTGCTGCGTTTCGGGTCCTAGGTACGGTTTCGATCCAAGGAACAATATGATGTCTACATATGTTATATTTCCTCTGATCTTATTTCAAATTAATTACATCTGATTAGGGAAAGTATCATGCATAACTGGTAATTTTCTCAATTTCAGTCACGTCACAAACAAAAAATATCTAACAAGGAATCTGAAATACAAAACATAAAAAAGGAATCTACTAAAGTGGAAAAAGAGATAACAGACACAAATAAGTCTAAAGTGCGTTTAGAATTTTTAGAGAAAAAAATGAACACAGCAGAGGAGTAAGTAACTTAATTTTTTTATAATACGGCTGGTACACTTTTATGGAATCTGTGAATGCAACTGGATTTTTTTATTTATTTTAACAGTTTTAATAACCCCACCCCTTACAAGCATTCTAAAGTTTCCATCCGATATATCAAACATACATATATATATATTTTTATTATGTCACGAGATCCCTGCACCATAATACGAAACACAGCAATGTTATGCTGCTATTCTATTATTTACAGAGATTACCAGCAAGTTGTTAATGAATTGAATCCTGAAGAGTGTCAGAAGTCCATTAATGAGGATGAAGCTACAATGGAGAAATGTGATCATGAACTTGAAGAGCTTAATGAAAAGGTGCCTTGGTTATACACTTAATTTGCTTAAGAATATATTTTTAAAAATGTTGTGCCTTATTCCGTTTAGTTTATTAGGTAAGGACGATATTAGATAGTTGGTATTGCCTATTTTTATTTATGTTTGGAGTGTAAAACGTGTGAGCGTAGCATATTGCGCACTCACTCGCACTCGCAGGTCTTATGGCAACATGTAATGATGTACAGTGCACGTAACTTAATATTATCGATAAATCATTAAATACAAATTTTTAATTAAATACTACATTTATTTTATTATTTAAAAATAAAAAATATAATATGAACTTTTATAAAATAATAAATAATTAACAATTGAGTTTTAACAATAAAAACATTATATACTTTTTTTATTTAGATAAAAAAAAACTATTAGACAGATAATAATAATATAAACTTAGTACAGAATTTTGATTTATTATTAAATGAGTCATAATATTAAGTATGATGGGTGCAAGTGTAATCAGTGACGGCACTGGTGATTGACCTTAAAATAGGTGTCCAGATACTGGAGCTAAAACTTCATTCTTAAAATAGTAATTCTCTATATCTTTGTACCTGGTAGGATCACGCCACAACTATACTCACCGCATTTAGAATAGATCGATGACCAAAGGAGGACCAGACTTACAGTACAGAATTGCTGTTTTTAGACTTTTAGAAAGAAATCAAAAACCTCATTATGGGTGATGAGGCTTTCCATTTAACTCCTCAGGGATATATCTACATTACGATTCCTTATCAAGGACGAATATGTCATGGGGCACGGGAACCGTGCCTTTATGGAACCTTTACCATGAAAATTTTGCCACTTTCGAAAGTATTTTTCTAAACTCAGTTCTGATAGATCCAAGTTTGACATTGATGTATATTTTATTAAGGTTAATTTATAACATTCTTATTTATTTCTTGGTTATATATATTGCTATTTATATATCATATATATAATATAATTCTCCAGATAACACAATTACAAAAGCAAAGTACTAAACTAAAGGAAAGGGATATGATTGAAGATTCCTTAAAGCAAAAGGAGAAACAAATGAGTGTATTGAAGAACAAACACAGGAGTGTACTGACCGAGCTCCTGGGTCAGATGCCCGATAAGAGCTATGCGATGTCCGTCAACAAGCTGGAATGTGAACTGCGCTCCGAGGTGGACTCCGTCAAGAAGTCATTGAAAGAAAAACACACTAGTGTAAGTGTGCTAACAGTTCAATTTATTTTTGACAGTGGATCCTACTTGTGACTTTATTCAAGTAGGTTTATACAAAACATCTTTAAATCGTGCTTCGGAAAGCTGCTAGCGAGAAGAAGCGTCAAGAAACTCGACTGTGTTGATGTTGTCCAAGAGTTGTCCAGTATTGAACCCAGAGTTCATAAGCTTAAATCCAAGTATAATTGTCAGACAAATATTCTGACAGAGAGTAGTAAGAAGTGTTGATTTATTACTTTTTTTAAATTTACAGCTAACAAGTTTAGAAACTGAAAGAAAACACGTGCGTGAACTTCTGAATGAGCGCCGTAGCGAGCTCACCAAGGCCGAGGACCAAATGTTCAAAGCTTGCGGCACGCAGTCCTACGAGGCCACGTTGTCCAAGCTCAACACTAGCGTGGAAAAGTTACAGGTACGGTTTACACGAGCAGTCGTTCCTCGCGATGTTCCTGCGCACTACACCAATTTTAGTAGCGAAGGAAACTATGACAAAAAAACGAAATTACATATATATACTTTCCTTTTTTATCATTGTTTCCTGCTCTCTCTATATATATATATATATATATATATATATATATATATATATAAATATAAATATACATATACTTATATACTGTAAGCTATGGATCTACCAATGGAAAAGTTGCTCGGTTTCACTTAACATGCTTGCGCTATGAGTTGGTACACACTAATCCAATGACGGATACGAACCGACGAACCGTTTCGCAGACTGTACTCTAAAGCTATTGACGTTTCATTTTTATAAAAATTGTAATCTTAAATTTTTGATATTTATAAAAAAAAATTAAAATGTCCACCAGTACAGTCATTGCTTCAGCAAGCTACTGTTCTTCAAGCTACTGTTTTATTCTGGTACTAGCATCTGCCCGCGACTTCGTCTGTGTGGACATCCGAATTAGGTTTAGAGAAAAATGTGTAAGAGGACATTGTATGATTTATGATTTACCGCCAGTACTAGTAAGTTTTGGGCACTCGATACTTATGAGCGACCGACGTAAAGACCACGTGAGAGGCGAGAATGAGAAAACCACGAGTCGCGATAACACTCGTTTATCGAGATAAAAAGTATCCTGTGTGTTAATCCAGGTTATAAAATGTGTGCTAAATTTTATTCAAATCCGTTCAGCCGTTTTTTCTGTGATTGAGTAACAAACATACTAACTTATTTATATATATTTTTGTCTGGTTGGTTAGCCTTATCCCATAAAATATTATAATTTTTTTTATTTTGTATGAATTGCGGTTGAATTTATATATTCAACATAGTGCAACATTTTTATTATTATTGATTTGTTGTTATTGTTGCCAGGAAGAACAAAATATGTTACAATCATCAATGTTCATATTCACAAAATATAAAAATCAACTGAAAGACAACAGTTGCTGTCCGCTGTGTAGTCGCGGCTTTGATTCCGATTCAGAGGTATGTCGTATATAGTTTTTTTTTTTATTTTAGATAAGTAGGACGAGCCAGACTGGCACCTTAAGCTAGACTGGAGGAAGGCTTTCAGGGAATAAATTAAATTGCTGCATTACGCGGAGATCTGGATGCACACTTACTTAATTTATTATTAGTGAGATCAGAATGATTGTCTTTTTTATTAGTATATACAGGGTTATTGGTAATTCAACGTATCCCCGTTAGGAGGTGATAGGGTGACTATTTGCAATAATTTTAATCCCCAAATGCATTATGCAAAAGTGAACCATTTTTGAGTTATTATGTATTTTAGCATTTTTCAAAATAAGTCAAAAATGCAACAGCAATAATTTATTAAAAAAAGTATCAATTTAAATCTCATTTTTCTGTCTTCTGATTTATAAAAACGATTAAACACTGGTTTAACAATATTAAAACAACAATTGTCGGTCCAAATTTAAACATGCGAGAATATATATATACCGGTGTAACCCGGTATATATATATTTTATTTATGCAATGAACCTACCACCTACCACAATTTCTCCCCTCGCCACTGGTTGTCTGATTAATAAATAAAAAATCTGTTAAATAAATAAATATTAATTTATAATTGTCCTCCAGGTTACAGACCTAATATCACAACTAACCACACAAGTGATGAATGTGCCCTCTAAACAAGAGAAAGTTGCCGAAGAGCTGCAAATAGCCTCGGCCAAGAAGGACGACCTGCTCAGCATGAAGACTTTAGACGAGAAGATAAAGACCTTAAAGGAGAAAGATATTCCTCAATTGGAGACCAGGCTGAGTGACGTTGATAAGGTAAGAATGCAGTATGATTTTAAATTTTTCTTACATGATTCGATTTGATTTGTTTAATTGAAATACTGCAATCCGAGTTCGATACCCGATGCCGATTTTAAGGGCTGATTTATCACATCCCCAGGGATGAAATAAATCATAGTGATAAACCTGAAAGTCAAAGAAATAATAATAATGAAAAAAATATTTCAAAGCAATGTGAAGTCCACCAGTCCGCAGTGGAACCGCATGATGCTGTACTCTAACACACTCTAGAGAGGAGGCTTAAGCCCAGCAGCGGGATTTATATATATAGTCTGTTACTTTTTATTTATATATATAGGCTGTTATTTTTTGTTTATATATATAGGCTGTTACTTTTATTTATATATATAGGCTGTTACTTTTTATTTATATATATAGGCTGTTACTTTTTATTTATATATATAGGCTGTTACTTATTATTTATATATATAGTCTATTACTTTTTATTTATATATATAGACTGTTACTTTTTATTTTAACTACATACAAAAAACATCAGCTAAGCTATTACTCACTTCCAGTAACTGCATCTCTAGATTCTTACAGGCACCATAAGAAACACAGTAACTTTGTGTGAATGGTCCACCTATTTCCCATTTTTGCACTTCTGGAATGTTAATATAACTAGAAGACTACAAAATTTCATTTTTTTTTGGTAAAGTCTATCTCAAATACTCCTTAATTATAAATTAACGTCCATATACAAATGAACCCATTCAAGGGTCACATAATATGTTTTATACTGTGTTGTCCTTTGACCTTTGAATACATCCACACAAACACACTGGCATTTCTCTAAGCGATCAAAGAAATGTTAAAACACATTTATTTGTTTACGTTATTGATTAAAGAATTCGGAAGTCTACGAACAAATTAATTTTATACACATGCTTCTGACTAAACTAACTAACTGGCAGAATTAGTTAATATTTGTCGTGTTTAAAACAAAAAAAGGTCATATAATAGTAATGATAATTTTTTTTTAGAATATAGCATCACTAACGGAGGCGTCAGAAGAGTTGTCAATGTCCGTGATGGAGCCCGAGCAGAAGCTACAGAACGCGAGGCAGATACAAAGTGACATGCCCCTTCTGGACCGCTATACTAATGAAGTGAATACTACATCTAAGGAGGTGAGTATAAGAACACTAATTTTAGTTTGGAATGGAACAAGCTTTCAGTATAATATGGAATGTGAAATAAAATATATTAAAATGGGGCCTAGATTTAAACATATAGGTCTCTGGCCATATAGTAACACAATGCTATAAAACCATTTTTAACTACTAACTAAACTATAATGGTTTACGACAATAGTTAAATTAGTATATCCACAAAACAACTCGGGTGACCCCACATAGCTCAAAGGGTCAGTAAGTTGAAGTGGTAATGGGCCGGCCATCTAGAACTGACCAACCGATGGGGAAGAAAGGTTCTTGAGTGACAACCTCATATTGGCCATTGGATGACCTTCTACTGGAAGGAGGAAAGACCTATGCAGTTCTGTGGGCAGTCGATGGATGCAAATGGCTCAGGCAAGTACTCTATGGTAGTCTGCAGGGGAGGCCTATGTCCAGTAGTGGATTAGTGATGGGCTTAAATGAAGATGATATATAAATATATTTATGAAAATTGATATTTTCAGTTAGAAGCCATCAAAGCCGAGTGCTCAGATATGGAAATGGATATCAGTCTAGACCAAGCGACAGCGCAGAAGAATGAACTGAGACAAAAAATCACTGCGCTCAAGTCCCGCATCAAGACTTCTCAAACTAAACTCAACCAGCACACGAGGAAGTTGCAGACCATGGCGGATAAGAAAAACAAACTTAAGGAGGAATATCTTAATGTGCAGAAGAAGGTTAGTATCCAACCAACCAACCGTGTGCATGATAGTTTCATAATTACGAACTATAAACACGAGTATTCTCACCGAGAGCAAATAGTCTGGTTAGGTTAGTTAGTTCAATTTCTGATTCGGGGGGTCCGCTACAAAGGAGGCCGAGTAGGAAGCCGCGTCCGTGTTGCGGAGCGGCCACCTTGTCGGCCAGTGTAGGCGGGGTCGCGGATGTGATGGAGTAACACCATGGGGTTTTAGTCGGTGCGAGTCTGATATTACCTATCCTTGTCCCCGCAGGGTTGTGTATGCGTAGGCATTTCCCCATGTAAAAAAAAGGTCAAATTTTGACGCAGAGGCCAATCGACTGATCCAACACGGTTGAGCTATGGAGCGTGCTATGCTCTGTCTCACTGCGTGATAGAATACGCAATATAACGAGGATTACATCAAACCATCAGCAAGCTGAATTGTCAATGGACTGGCTACTAGCTCGTAGCACCTATAACCGATAGGGATGAAAGGTTCTCGTGTGGCAACCTCGGACTGGTTGTCGCAGTGTAGGAAAACATCCCACCAGTTCCTCGTGTCAGTCTATGGATGTGTGTAGGTAGTGGTGAGGATATGATGATTGTATGTATTAAATAATTTATTGTTCCACAGGTCCAAGAGCTAGTTCATTTACAAGAAAATCTGAAACAGTTAGAATCTAACAAGGAGAAGGCGCTAGCCGAACTGAAGGACTTACAAGATTCTATAGCTCCCTTAGAGGTTGACCTGAAAGAGAAGGAAAAAATTAAGAGTGAATGTGTCAAAAAGAACAGGTGGGTAATTTGTTATATTTACTCGACGATTTATATAATTTTTTATAATTCAACGTGTGACAGACGGGCACACTTCATCTGATGGTAAGTGATGACTGCGGCCCATACTATCTCTAAGACTCAAGAGGAACATGCATTTTCATTTCTTTGCACTTAGATGAAATGCTGAAACACTCTTTCGTCAAACAAGCGATAACCTCTATCTCTATTCCTAGTTATGTACCTGGTCAGCTTTCCGTACTACTCCATTTCTTTTTGTCTCCGACATCGACTTCGGAATCCTTACGCTCCCTCATATCTCTCGACATTACACTCTCCCATCATGCCTTGGTCTGCCTCTGGGGACCTTAGACCGGGGCGGGGAAGTTTTCGGGCCAAATTCTCTATGTAGTCAAGTGGCCTTCTCTTCACATAACTATCGCAGCCTCCTTCCCTGCAACATACTGATCTTGGCATTTTCATTTCCGCAACTTGAATAGTATGCACGTACTGTTGGCTACATTGATACATCGCCCCGAGATAACCATCTCCTCTAATGAAACGAACTGCCTAATTCTGACTGACACCTCGTTTACTGTAGAAAATTTTAGACTCACACTCCGGCATAGCATCCTTCCTACACGAGGGAAACGAAGAAGGCCTAATCACACTTTTTAGTGTTTAGTGTGACAAACAAGCACACAGTTTACCTGATGGTTTGTAATGCTGCTGTGGACAAAGATGGAATGCCTGATGTAAAGGTTTCCAGTTCCCTTCGTCACCAGATGAAACACAGCAGTGAGTGTGATGCTGCTATTCCGAATCCATATAGAATCCAACCGCAGTTTGGCTCTATCACCGTATTTTTGTTCGCAGGAGCGCAATCGATGTTAAAAACGAATTTATAATGAAAATCAAGAATGCATTTGATAAAGTTAAATCTATTGAAATGGAAATTAAGCAACACATAGAGCGCAACGTTCAGTTGGAAATGGATAAAATCAAGGAAGCCAACGAACGGCTGATGGAGAAGCAGAAGCAGATAATGATCGACCGCGATACGCTCACGAAGAAAATTGACAGTTTGAAAGATGAACTTGCAAAACAAGAAGTAAGTTTAATATTCATTTTTTCATAATGTCTAAGAAATAATAATGATAAAGAGAAATATTTCAAAGTCCGCCAATCGGCAATGTACCCATCTCGTTAACTATGCCCAGCAGTGGGATATATATATCTAGGCTGTTACTTGTTTAATCAACTTCAAAACTTCCTGTTTCTATTGTTTTTTTTGAGGACCACAAACGAGAACGGTTCCCCTGATGGTTAGTGATCCCTGCGGCCTACGGTGCACACATTCATCGCTGTGCAATCATAATGTACTCGTAGATGCATTGCCTGCTGTTAGAATTAAGATGGAAGAAATGCCTGTCTCATCACCAATAATAGAGTCCTGTATCCCAACACTCACAAACCAGCATAACTCCACCACTGTAGGTTCTCTTTACCGTTTACACTTTTAAAAAATAGGTTACTGACACTCGATCAGACAATAAAATACATCTAATCACCAAGCTCCTAATTAACAATTCAAAAAGCATTGGCTTAATTTATTACGAAAATGATTAAAGAATATTATTATGAATAATGATATAATTATGATCCACTGTGATGCAGTTCCATTCATCATACATATTTGATCATCATGCATCAGCATGAGGACAAAGAAACTAGCACATCACATATGGTTAGCTGACACCTCATCACATTCATTGGTAGTGATTTGTACTATGCGCAACCCAGCTCAACCCAATCGCCTCAACCCTCTATGGAATCATCTTGATATGACTCTTTTTGTTATTAAAAACATGCATACTTTTTAAAATGATTATTGATGAATGCCATACATATCCGGAAAGATTCTCCAGAGGCGGCAACCTAGTATTGGCTGTCGCGTCGTATGACGACCTTCCACTAGACTTAGTGACGACCTATGTATGCAAAAGTCTGGATTGGCGATAGATGGGGAGGGTCCAACAGTGGACTAATGATGGTCTGAAATGATGATGCCATATGATATTCCAAAAAACTAAAATTACATTTTGGATATCAACAATGTCGATGCAGTAACGACATTTGACTTAAAAGAGTTCATCTACCACAAAGATAACTGCTACGCTACTGCATTTTCAGCTTTCTGATGTTGGTCCTAATTGCTACAGCCCCTCCAGAACATACCCTCGATCAAGGATACCCGCGAATAGGGAAACTTCTGCATCTAGCCGACTACATATCACTACACTGTTTGAAAAGAAAAACGTTCATCTAATAATGTCCTATTACTTTTTAAGATCTACAAGCGCAACTTGGAGGATAACTTGAAGCTGCGCAAAGCACAAACTGAGATAGCCAACTGCGAGAAGGAAATGACTGCCCTCAGTGACAAGATGAGCGGCGTGAACGTGGACATGATCGCAGAGAAGGAAACCCTCATGACTAAACACGAGGAGCTGTTCAAGGACAAGTTGCAGACTGAGGGTTTACTGCGTGGACATAAAGTAAGTTGTTTTATATATATATATATATATATATATATATACTATAATAGTAAGCTGCAGTGGCAATGGACTCATCATCTTGATGGTTGGCAATCCACCACTGTGCGCAAATTTCACATCAGCTGTCGCCAGCGGTGTTTCCGAACCGATACGACTTGGGGACCTTGCAAGAAAAGAGCCTTCCTTAAAGGTTGTCTTTTTGCATATTTTACCGAATTTACCATGGGAAGTGTTCTCAGGGCTCGTTCGGATTAATTCCAGCCCCTGAGTTTAAACATCGTAGATCACGACAGAATTCAAAATTTCATCCTCATCATCTCGACGGTTGGCAATCCACTACTGTGCGCTTAAACAGCCAACACCTTTCTTAAAGGCCGGCAACGCATCTGCGAATCCTCCGGTGTGGCGACATCCGCAATGTCCACGGGCAGCGGTGATCACTCACCATCGGGTGAGCTGCTTGCTCGTTTTCCGCCTATATTATAAAGGCATTCCACCTCAGTCCTCAAGGGTGACAACGCATCTGCATTATGATTCCTTGTCAAGGATGAATGTAGATGTCATGGGCCGCAGGTATCACTTGCCATCAGGTGAACTGTGTGTGAGTTTGTTTTATTTTTTTTTAGTATTACATAGAGAGTTCTATGTAATAATAATAAAAAAACAAGCACACAATAAGTGGTGATCATCTTATACATAATTTTTATATATATCCTCAAAAATATTCAAGAGGCATTGTCATTCCTTGTAATTAGGATGGAATGCCTAGTAATTGGGTCTCTTATTATATTCTTAAATATTTGCTAAAAAAATATCTTACATTTTACAGGATAGGTTAAAGCAATGTAAAGCAGAATTGAAGAAAGCTATGAGCGAAGGTATAGAGAAACAGTATAGGGAGAAATTTTACGATTTGCACGTTATTAAAGCACTTGAAAAGGATATAAAGGATTATTCAGTTGCCTTAGAGAAGTGCCTCATGGAGTTCCATAGAGAGAAGATGGAAAATATCAATCTAATTATAAGGTATGGTAAACTTCACTTACATTTAAAAAATATAAATAAGTTTAGTTAAGTTCTTTACAAACTTAAAACAGATTATATAAATAAAAAGTTAAGCTGATTACAGGTTTTCCTTATTACATACTAACTAAATTGTAGACCCTCTCGAAAAGCTAGTGGATGACCAGCAATCACTTATTATATTCATATACTTTTTGAGTTAAAATTTATTGCACCCACAATATATTTCTTACTCAACCCAAAGGTGAGGTGGGAGAAAATGCCTTTTGGCAGAAATTTATAAAGCGCACTTAGACTTTGCTTCGACTTAGCTTACGAGTTAAGTAGGCAATGAAATTTATAGTCATATCCTCAGCTTATGCTTAGCAAATGATTAGAATAACCAAAGTCACCAAAACCCTTGACTAACCGAATTGTAAGTATTCGGTTAGTCAAGGGTTTTGGTGACTTTGGTTATGTTTTCATAGTAATATTTTAAGATGCTCTAAAACTAATAAAAATAAAGTTTTAAAGATTTAAAATGCAAAGCCCGAGCAAAGTTCAAGTACGCTTTATAAATCTCAGCCTAAGTCCGGCCTTTTTGTACAATGTCTGTATTACTTGTGCAAATAAAGAATAAATAAATAAATACGCAATGTTGCCCATCTTTGTGAAGAACATGTCCTATTTGTTTATTAATAACTAATTTCTCTAATCACGGACAATGTTGAGTTATGTAAGTCCATCTCCAAATATGTTGTACCTATATTGTTCCTCTATCTACACCTAAGTAAACATTAACTTGAGATCTAAACGCCATTGAAGAGTCAATAGCCTAATCGTTTTGGGTATGTTCTTCGAAACTAAATCGTAGGATCGAATTAGTTTACTATCGTTATTCGACTTGTGAACCATCTCCTAGCGCAAGTATTTAAGCTTAGTTTGAGTGGTTAACCGGAATGTTAGTAATTTTAAAACACTTCGTTTGAGTGGTTAACCGGAATCTTAGTAATTTTAAAACATTTAGTTTGAGTGGTTAACCGGAATGTTAGTAGTTTTAAAACACTTAGTTTGAGTGGTTATCCGGAATGTTAGTAGTTTTAAAATACTTAGTTTGAGTGGTTAACCGGAATGTTAGCAATTTTAAACACTTCGTTTGAGTGGTTAACCGGAATCTTAGTAATTTTAAAACATTTAGTTTGAGTGGTTAACCGGAATGTTAGTAGTTTTAAAACACTTAGTTTGAGTGGTTAACCGGAATGTTAGTAGTTTTAAAACACTTAGTTTGAGTGGTTAACCGGAATGTTAGTAGTTTTAAAACACTTAGTTTGAGTGGTTAACCGGAATGTTAGTAGTTTTAAAACACTTAGTTTGAGTGGTTAACCGGAATGTTAGCAATTTTAAACACTTAGTTTGAGTGGTTAACCGGAATGTTAGTAGTTTTAAAACACTTAGTTTGAGTGGTTATCCGGAATGTTAGTAGTTTTAAAATACTTAGTTTGAGTGGTTAACCGGAATGTTAGCAATTTTAAACACTTCGTTTGAGTGGTTAACCGGAATCTTAGTAATTTTAAAACATTTAGTTTGAGTGGTTAACCGGAATGTTAGTAGTTTTAAAACACTTAGTTTGAGTGGTTAACCGGAATGTTAGTAGTTTTAAAACACTTAGTTTGAGTGGTTAACCGGAATGTTAGTAATTTTAATAGTACTGCTAGTATTCTTGTAATATAAATAAATAAAAAAGGAACTATAATATATATACAATTGTTTTACAGAGAAATGTGGAGGAAAATATACAGGGGCAATGATATAGATTATATCGAAATTAAAACTGAAGGGAATGCCACGGCTGATTCTGATCGCAGGAAGTATGACTACAGGTATGACTTGTGTGTTATGAACATCTTAACATTTCGTAACAAGGTCAAGATCCAATAAACAACGTGGATATATGCAGAACAAGAAGAAACTTTAAATGCCTAAAATTATTAAAACTCAAAATACTCCTATCTAAGGATAATTAGTTGCTTGGTTTATTTAAATTATTTATTTTTATTTAACATCGTATAAATCCTTAGTTCGCAAAATGGTCCACGGGAGACTCGATAGGGGTCTACGTTGGCGTGACAAAAAAATTGGGGTTCACAATTCGTAAGCGTGGGTCCACGAAAATTTATTTGGTTTCGATAGTGAAGAACTAAAATGTTGGCTTGACTTCATCTATCAATGTAGCCAGATAATATTTTGAGAGCTCAGTGACTCAGTGACTGTTGCAAAAACTTGCATATTCCACATTTATTGTCGAGTTTTGGGATTATGGTAGAAATGTAGCTGCAGGGGGAACCAGCTAAAGTTTGAAAGTAGTCTATGAGAAAAAAAACGAACCTCTGGTATAATTAGTTAATTTTCTCTTAATCATAAGTTATTTGTACAACTAGTTTTAATTAGCACGATGTAACCACCTGTAAGTGGAATTATATGTAATTAGAATATGACCATTTTTCGACAAATCAAGTTACATGTAATTCTGTTGGTGGTTCTATTAAAATAAAATAAAAAAAAAGAACTAAGGTAACAACATAGCTCAAAGGGCAATGGGCCCGCCATATAGCTTGTTAAACCGACAACCGATGAGGAAGAAAGACTCTTGAGTGGCAACCTCGGACCCCCACTAGACGGAGCGAGGACCTATGCAAGTTTACTGGAAGTCGATGGATGCAGGTGGCCCAGGATCGTGACCTATGGCCAGTCTGTGTCGGGCTATGTTCAGCAGTGGATTGGTGTCTGGATGAAATATTGATGATGAAAGTATCTAACGTGCTGAAGTAACGGCCTATATACACTCGAGAGCAACCAAATCGACTCAATCTATAAGCACGCATATGTACGTTGCTTATTTTAAAAACCATGTATGGTTTATAAACTCCAGATGTCAGCTTCAAATTACCATTATTGTTAACATTTATTCAGCACTTAATAAATCATACTTTTTTCGGGCTCATGGCCGCTGTTAGGCCGAGGGCATTACACCGGGATGAGAGGTGACCGAGCGCTTAATATAATTCTATCTAAATCAAAGAGTAGGGAAAATGGGAATTTAAAAATGTAACTTGTGGTTGGGTATTTAAATATATAATAATAACAAAATATTGTATCAATACTCAATATGTAGTCACATTTATCGGTGAACAACGCTGACTCCCATTGCTCGACGCATCAATTAAGATACTGTCAAGCAAGTTGAAGGTGCGCGCTTGTCAGTGCCCTGCAGTCAATTTCTGGCCCGTGGCAGGATGCGAGATTGGATTCTCGTCTGCCTAGGTGTCGACTTGCTGACAGGCCAAACCTGGTGCGGAATCTTTTTAAATGATAATAGTGTTAATGTTATGTTGATTAATCAAGCATTTAATGACAATATGGTATTCATAAATAAGTTTTACTTTTTGAGAATAAATTGTAAATGTATGCGTGCTTATATAGGTCGAGTTGATTTCGTTGCTCCCGAGTGTATATAGATCCCATTGGCAGGCATAGGCCTATATCTAGAAGTGTTAAGCATAACCCTCCACGTGGTTCTACAGCTTGCTGCAGTTTCAGTCATAGACAATTACATAATCATATGATAATTTTTGTTGTCAAAGTTGTCAATTTATATTCCTGTGTAAGGACTAGTTTAATTTTAGAAGTTAATTTAGTATAGTTTTTTCTATCCTTTAGTTTAAAATTGCACTGTAGTTTTATAATTTGTTTTTACGTAGTTAGTGTTTATGCATAGTTACTTAACGCAAGATGTGTTTATCTGTAAGTGTAATAGTATGTTGCCATTTTGAACTTGATTTATAATGTTAAACAATGAAACCAATTATGTAATTATGTTGATAAGCCATAATAAATAAATAAATAAAATGAATTCAGACAGCGTAACGTTGTGCAAGGAATTACTTGTATGAGAAATAACGCCACAATGGCGCGTCCTCGCCTGCTTTATACAAAATTAATTAGAAGTCAGATTAAACACTAATAAAGTTAAATCATTGTTTACAACGCCAAATTAATATGAAGATTAACTAAATTACTACTTATGAGTTTTATATATAATAAGGTATAGGATAATCACTAAAATATCATTAGGAGTATTTGTTGTACGTCACACCCGCTGGCCGCCTGTGTGTTGCTAGTTAAGAATTTTTGCTTTTTTAATTTTCATCGTTTTAATTGATTACAGAGTGGTCCAGTGTAAGAGCGGCGTTGAGATCGATATGCGTGGCCGGTGCAGCGCCGGCCAGAAAGTGTTAGCTTGCCTTATCATACGTCTGGCACTCGCGGAGACCTTTAGCACAAGGTGAGTGGGATCTCCGTCCTTGTTCCTCCGCGTGGACTCATCAACAACAGTAGAACGAGCGCGACCGAGATGGCTCAGTTATCACTTACAAACACTTTTACATCAGGCGAGTTGTGTGCTTGTTTGTACACACCCAACTCTGAGGCGGCAGCTTCGCGAAACTGGGACGTCTTCTTGTCGAATATTTTATTTTTATTACATTGAGAGTTGCAAACGAGCACACAGTTCACCTGATGTCAAGTGATTCCTGCGGCCCATGACATCTACATTCATCGTTGACAAGGAATCATAATGCAGAAGCGTTGTCACCCTTGAGGACTGAGGTGGAATGCCTCGTCATCAGTAATAAAGCCCCCGGATCCCTGCACTCACCAGACGAAACACGGCAGCATTATGCTGCTATTTTGCGCTGGTATTCTGTGAGCGTGGTCCTACCAGCCGAGCTGATCCATTCATTCTGCAGTTAGAAACAAACTGTAGTGTAATTCTACCACTGTTAAAATCATAAACATCGGCAGTACGAGGGTGACCGATATAGCATAATGAAGTGGCTCGCTATATAGCTTGTAAAATCAATATCCTATGAGGAAGAAAGGTTCTTGAGAGGCAATGAGCATCGCAGCGTAGGCCGGCCCCACACTAAATGGATCGATGACCAATCCAAGTTTGGTGGAAATCGATGGATGCACGTGTTCACTATCGTTTGTGACTGTATTTATAGCGTTTAGGTAAGACTATGGACAGGTTGTTTTCATTGTAAAATCTTATAAAGAATCTTCCAAAAGCGCAATAGGCAAAACATTAAACGTTTGACACCTATTGTATAAAAAAAAATCAAGCATTTAAAATGGTTGGATCGCACAATGTTCTGACCACACCCTTATTATTTCCATCGAGTCATTCTTAGTTCTAGGAGAAAAGAGGAGAACTATATACTTTGCTGGGCTAGTTTTGTATTCTCCTCAATCCTCCCATTTTCTCTTTATCTGCTGTTCAACCTTGTTACTTATTTATTTACAAAACCAAGGAAATTTCACTTCAGTAATATGTACCGAGTTGAATACTCAGTATTTTTATTGTTGTTGTGTAATAATATTCCATTTCAGGTTTGGCATTTTGGCATTAGATGAACCGACAACCAACTTGGACCAAGAAAATATCAAAAGCCTTTGTGCCGTTCTCGGAGAAATAGTCCAAGAGAGGATGGTGCAGAAAAATTTCATGTTCATCATCATCACTCATGACAAGGAATTTATCGAATCCTTGGGAAACATTGATAAAGTGACACACTATTATGAGGTGTCCAGAAACGAAGAGGGCAAATCCAGGATTAAAAAGATTAGGTTCTCCTAATACATGCATGCAATTTTATTTAACAGGAGTCCTATATCCATTCCTATCACGAATGTCATGTAGTTATTGAGTAGGCTGTGCCTTACGTTAGGAGAGTTAAGCATTACTTTTTTTATACATTCAATAATTATAAACTTTTTTTATAAATTTCTTTTTATTTTCATAATAATTACATTTCAATACATTAATAAATAAGCCGTGGAAGCACAGTGTCTACGCGTCCTCTTTACCGGTAAAAGTTAACCAAAGAAATTGTTAATTGCATTTTAAGAACTGACTTACCTCACATGCTCGGCAGTGAATGAAAACATTGTGGGGAATGTCTTAAGTTAATGAAAAAATATATTTGGGAGACCCGTGAAGTCCGCATCCGCAGTGGAACCGCGAGCTGGACTATGCTCGAACACTCTCTCTACGGAGGAGACCTATTCCCCTTTATATACAGGCTGTTACTTTTACCCTAATTCTTCAATAATAAATAAAATAATTTGAAATATGGATCATGATTTGAATTAATTAATAAATAGTCCAGTAATCGTGTTCAATGGTTTACATAATTCCATCTGCTCGATCCGTAGCAGCTCGCTCTCCTGCAGGACAGTCAAGGTGACTCCCAGCAGTTCGCATATCTGTGACGGCGGGAACGATTGCGTGAGACATTTGGTGATGTAAGGGATCAAATCTTCAGTGAAACATACACAAAAGGATACAAAATTGTGCCTTTCGACCTCCGCGAATGCTTGCCGCTCTCTGTGGTAAAATGTAACTAATATTTGTACAGCTCCGTCCAACGACTTCCTATAGCTACTGTATACATGCCTCACTATATTCAGAGGCGCTGTAACCCGCAGAGAGTTGAGTGTTGTCAGCAAACCGTTGCAATACTCGGCTAATGGATAATAGTCCAATAAATTTATAGGCGGTTCGGTGACCATATTTTCATTGACAGGTCTTGGTAAATTCTTTATAGTTGGCACTTTATACGTCCTCATTTGATTTTCAAACTGATTGTCCACCTTCATTAAGTTTGAGTGGAACTGCACCATAATATTGTTCCGGAACAAGGGAGTCAGTACACATCTTAAATCAGCACCCACTCGGCCGAACGAAAGGCAGAGGTACATACATTGATTCAAAAGCGACTCAAAACTTGATTCGTCTTCTTTCTTCAAATCTTGGTTCAGCATTTGCGTCAATATTTCAACCTAAAATAAAATCAATTTTACACGAGTCATTTTCAGGTTGCTATTTGTCTGATTGAACCAATTTGATAGTTTATTTTAATAATATTGCTTCCAATGCTTTTAGTACTTCACTCGGACTAAGTTTAGTGGCTTGGAGATCGCAGTTCGTACCCTAAACCATTAAGCTATTGGCGTTTTAGGATGACAAACAAGAAAGCAGATGACCTGATGGTGATTTATGGTAAATAATTCCAGCGGTCTATGACACCCACATTCATCTTCGTAAAGGAAAACAATGTAGTTACGTTGACATCCCAAGGGACTAAGTTCAAATGTCTCATCACCAATAATAAGGGTCTTCCTACATGCACCAGACGAAACACAGCAGCGTTATTCACTTACTTCACGCTAGTATTATGTGAAGGCGTGTTCCTTCCCTGGTCGAGTCGACCTAAGCCTAGACAGAACTACTACTGTTTTATGTATATATATATTTATATCACCTTTTGCTTCAGCCAACATGACAGAGCACTTGTTCCACTTAGTTCATCGTCTCTTACTTTAGACTCCTGTGCGTCTGACAAAAATATCGATTTATGCTGAGTTAAAACGTTGAACAGATGAATTCTATGCAGCTCGACAACTTTTCTCAATAATCTTTCTGATGCTGTAACAAACACATGAGAAACTTATTTAGAAAACATAATCAGAGTATTAGGAAACTAACTGTTGGTTAAACATTAATAGCACATAGAACATACTGCTCGTAAATACGATAACCAATTGGTATGAAAGGTTCTTGAGGTGTTGGCCATCACAACAACCCTCCACTAGATGGAGCGACAACGGAGGCAGATGGCTCAGGATTGTTTGTGGCAATCTATGGGGGAGGCCTATGTTCAGCAGTGGACTGGGGACCAGCTGCAGGATGATTTTTCAACTATTTTTTGTTCCAGGAACACTCTTTTTTTGATGTCTAGCAACATTGCTTTGCTCTATATAAAATTACACACTTTATTTGCTTTCTTAAACAACACTCATGTACATTTAACATTACATATTTAGAGGGTAATATATTTTAATATTAAAAACTAGACTTGCTCATGGAATTTATTTTTTGTCTCTCTCTCACTTCATGTTAGCTAATCTATCTTTATTCCAATTAAATTTAAGGTTCCTTTACATTTTTATAGTGTCGATCCCTTTTTCTATTCCAATATAATGCAGGTGCCAATAAGATAAAAGGAAGGTTGAGATGTATCATACCCAGACCCAATAAATAACAATGTGCGATGCTATTTAAGAAATAACTTACATTCATTAATCTTGGCATCCTCTAAGGCTTTTTCAAACCAAGCATTCCTTGCCTTTAGAAAGTGTAAGTGTAGACCATCCGTTATCACTGTGTTATTTAATATTTTGCTCCCCACCAATAAAAACTTGCTCTGATCTTCTTCCGTAGATTTGAATACAGTGTTAGCTCTTCGTAAATATCCTAAAATCTAATAGAAACATCAATACTACTTATTTACAATTAGGAGTTATTTAATAAACTAGCTTATTTTATGTAGGCATTGTGATTTAAATATACAAAATATTTGTAATAAAGTTAAGACATCCTATATTTTTATTTGGTTAATATATTTCAAGCTGTATGAATTCAACAGGCATGACCAACTAATTAAATTTAATCAATTACACACTAAGTATCTAAATGTATATAAATGTAATAATATTAAAATGAGATTTATTATAATTGTAGACATTATGTAAAATTATCAATGTTTTGTCGCATTTCCTTTAGCAGCAATAAGCTGACATCACTTTGGCATTGAAGAGTTTAATTTGTTGCAAGTTGATATTGGTATTTGCTCCCTTGTTTCTTTCAAAGCCAAATAAGTTAATAGATGTAAGTGGTACGTTTTGTGGCATCATTTTCTTCACATGGTGCCACAATTATCTATAGAGTTATTGTCAAGACTGTACACGGGCCAATCTAAGACCGTTACTGATAGGCTCCATAGAAAGTATGTTGCTGAAAGTATGTTTTGAATGATGTTCTTGTTGGAAAATCCAAACCAGAGCACACTTTCCTTTGCATCATACTAACCTAGTTGCCGTTAAAATATTATTGTACTGGAATTTATCCATATCGCCTTCATTTTGCCTAATTTGTCCAACACCATATCCAGAAAACCAGGCCGAAATTTTGATTTTCCCCCTCATTGATGGGTGTCAGTTCTTCATATGTTTTGGATCCATTTCTTTATTAGGAGAATATCACATATTGTTTTCCATGAGAATTAATCGTATTAATATTTATTTCATCCGAAAATAGTGCATTTTCCTCACACATTCAGTCCAATGTTCATATTTTTTTTGCAAATTCTAATTTAGCTTTAAAAGTGGTACCCTAGCCCGTGGCCCATGACATTCACATCCATCCTCAAGAAGACTAAAGATAATGCTGTATGTTCTTATTATAGTATTATTATATTTTACTAGTATCTGCCCGCGACTTTGTCTGCTTGGGCTTCAGAATCGGGCTAGGAGAGAAATTAAAAATATGACGTACATACCATATAGCTTACCATGCAAGAAACAAGGAGTGCTCAAAACTTGCATGACTGACGGAAAATAATAAATTAAATAATGTCTCTGTTGCACAGATAAAGTCGCGGGCAGGTGCTAATTTTTACGTATGTTAATAATAGTCCTTGTAGTAGTCACTGGGTCAAAAAGTATTTTATGTAATACAGGATATAAACTATGTGTGCCAAATTTCGTTTAAATCCTTTCAGACATTTTTGCATGATTGAGTAACATACAAACTTTCACATTTCTAATATTAGCAGCATTCTGTAACTCTAACTGAAGTTGTACTTACCTGCAAGCATTGTGGCAATGGTAAGTCATAACGTAACTGGTTGTACAAATGGTATAAGGTCTCGAACCAAAGTGTCATAATTTCAGATAATGTATTCTGAAATAGGAAAAAAAATTAACAATTAATAATATAGTTCATTACATTTTAATTCTTTATTATTTCTAGAGCCATAGCTCAGTCTCTAAGCGCTTGCTTTTTTTCACGGTACGCGAGCTTTTAATCACAATTCTAAGTGCTGACTTACCATATGCTCAGCGGTAAAGGAAAACATTGTGAAGCCCCATGTCGAAGATATAAAAAAAATTGAAACAGATGTAATTCACCAATCTGCAGTGGAGCCACAGCTGGATTACTCTCTGACATCCAGTGAGGAGGTCTCTGCCCAACAGTGGATTAATATACATATTTATTTTCATATGTGTCTTTTGTTATTTTTACCACAAGCACACATACCTGAACTATTGGTATTTCTGAATACCTCTTTGATAAGTTACGAACAAATGTGAAGATGTCCAATGCACTTTCATAGTCTTCCGCATTGAGAGCTTCGCGCATCAGAGACGGCAATTCAAGCAATTCTAATAATTTATCACTCTGATGACGGATACTACTGTAGCGTCTGAAAATATTGCAGATAATAATTAGTTAAAATTAATATAATATAGCCATGTTAGCATTGTTAAAGGCATAAATATTTTTTTTAAAAAAATGTTGCGATCCACTACTAAGCCAAAAAGCCTTGCAACTCCTTCACAATAAAATTATATCAACCTTTTTACTAATAGTTAATTTACACAAAGAAACTTTTTCGTGTTGTTATAAAATGGTAATATTTATTTTATAAAACTACATTAACATTCAATCCTTTAATAAGCAAATCTTTTGTATACAGGTCTTATTTTTTTAAGATGCCACACCCTACCATCTAGAAAAAGCATTTAAGCTCAGTTGGGGTAGTTAATGAGAATGTACATAATGTAACTATCATGGAGTCTTCTTACTGTGCCTTTTTCAAATACAATAATATCACAAGTGGCCCCTTGCTGATATTGCAATTTTAGACAGACATGGACATAAATTTTGAAATGACCTTTTGTATTAATTCCACTAGCCAGCCCTGCATTGTATATAGCCAAGAATATTCAGTTTACATCATATCTGTATCAAACCTATATATCTATTGTATATATTAAAACTAAATAAAAATAAGTGTGGAAGATGTTATTGGGTTTGGGTTGGTAAGGATCACACTCTCAAAAAATACCAGCGTAACACTGCTATATTTCATCCGGTATCCAGGCACCCAATTATTGTTAACAAGGTATTCCATCTCAGTCCTCAGGGGTGACAATGCATATGAATCCATTTAAATCTATCAGAAACAAGCACACAGTTCACATGATGGTAAGTGATGACTGCATTTTATGACATCTGCATTCATCCTCAACAAAGTTTCAGGATGCACACATATAGTTGCATAACTAATATAAGGGCTTATATGGAATGCCTCAATAGCTTTAATTGAATCTATGGATCCCTACATTTACAAAACAAAACACACACTAGTATTGTGAGGATGTGGTCTTTCTCAGACAGAGTAGACATTCATGATGCACCATAACTTTACTATCATAAAAAACCAAATTCCATCAATACATCAGGGAGCTATAACGAAATGTGTTAAAAGATATTTTTCTTACTTTTTGTCCTCAACTATGTTTCCAACGTTAATGGAGAATTTTTCACACTCTTGTACAAATTTAGGCATAGTTGTAAGAAAAACATCCAAGGAGTCCTTTGATTTTCCCAAATCCTTCATAATAGTGCGAGAGATCTCTGCAGTTTCTACAAAGGTTTTACAATTTGTGAACGCCAGCTCTTGAGTCTGTTCTGTTAAGTGTTTCATCTCATCAGACAATCTTTCTGGTTCATTTCTAATATGTTCCCAGTTCTGAGATCCAAGCTTTTTGATGTAATCATTTATATCGCTGAAATATTCAGGAGTTTCTGAAAGCAAGTTGGTAAAAAGTTAAGTAAAGTAACAAGTTATATATATCAATCCCACTGTTGGGTATAAGCCTCTTTTCTAGAGAGGGTGTTAGAGAATAGTCGTCCATGCAGCTCTACTGCGGCTTAGAGGACTTCACATGTCTTTGATATATTTTTTTTATTATTATTTCTTAGATCTTCCTGTGTTTGTCTATCATGAATTAAAAGCGAGCAATTATACACTGAACTACAGCGGCTTTAAAATATATATAAGATCTAATTTGGTAAATGGAAATAAATTTCTTTTGAATATTAAAAGCTAGTAAAGCCATTGCCTATGTAGCTTTTAAGATGGAAGTTAAATGAAGCCTTTACAATTTATAAGTAACATAATGGACTATATACATAGTGGATTGCACATTAAATCTTTATATATCCACAAGTAAAATAAGTCATCATCACATCCAGTGCCACAAAACAATCATAAGCCACATGCATCTATTGCCTTCCAGCAAATTAGTATAGGTTGTAGTTCTATCTAATGGAGTGTCATTCTACACTGCGATTGTTACAGCAAGTTTGCCACTCAAGAACCATTCTTGTTGCATCATTTATTTAGATAACTATGGAAAACCATTGCCACTTCAGCTGATCTTTTGCCATTAGATTTTTTTCAATTCAAGTTTCATTCAAGTACAGATGTCTACATTGTGTATTCTATTATGCAAAGAAACACCAAGCATAGCCAGCTGAGTAACTGAGATTTCTCATCTGTCCAGCAGTGAAGGATCAAGTCAATACTGTAAATCGCCACTGGCAACAGACACAAAATAAGAATTACAATATTTCCTTTCTGCTTTCCTACTTATTTTAGAAAATCCGATTTTTTTTATAAAAATTCATCCCACAGTAGACTTTCTTTACCTTTATAGCATTTTTGTAAAATAGATAAGTGAATCTCCTACCTACTAGGATTAAATAAGATATGCTGAACAAATCTTTAGATTGCATTAAGTAAATTGGTATCAAATTATCATAAAATAGCTAATAGAATTCAAGTTCTGGATGTTATTATTTGGCTACTTGGGTAAAATCTGGATTGTGTTAAACCGAAGCGAATGTAAGGTGAACTTGGAAACTATCAAAGATCTCATCAGAAAGTTTCTTAAGCAATTCATTAAATTGTAAAATAATCGAAAACAGTCAGTTTTCTAAAGTGCTGCTTTTGATAAAGAATGCACGAAATTTATTACTGAATCTCCTGAGTTACCTACCAATGGTTGAGTTGGGGAATAACAGTTGACATAACTCGTTTATTTCTTGAGACATCTTAATTATACTTATAATCGCACGGAATATGGCGTTATTATTTTATTACTTTGAAGCATTAAATGTTATTAATTCTCGTATCAATTTATCTGTCAAAGTATAATTGACAGAAGAAAAAGAAATGAAAAGTTTCAAATCGCGTTAATAATTGTATATAATGTGTCTCCAAAAATGTATGGAATAAAGATGACGCTGCTGTAACAAGAGGGTAGAATTAGAAGATTATGTGCCAACATTTTAAATTTGAATATCTATCATATATAGATCATATATATTTTTAAGTTGTACCTCTATATACATTTTTCAGTTAAAAACCCATCCGAGATAACTCGCCTTACTTTCATCTTTTCATAACAGTGGATTAGCGAACATGCTTGTTCCATTCGATATAATTGTAGTCGAAAATTGAATTTAAGTCTTTTTCCACATCCTAAATTTAATCTTGCTTAGTTCATATTTACTTAAATCAGGAAGGTGTAAATGCGTCCATTACAGTGTGAGAACTAATATATACCTAAAAACAATCTTTAAAATACTGAACGTCCTTAATGTTCGCGCGTGCTAGTATATATTGTATTATTATAACTGGTTCAGTAACTGAATTGAGTGTAGTGTGAATAGGAGGACTCTTTTCACCTCTACCTTATCCCTACTTCCTAAATACAAGATAATGTATAAACCGCTTTGTCAATTGAAAATCACCTAGGATTGGAATTTTTTTTATCGAAGTTCGAACGGACAATCAAAATAAATAATTAATTCTGTCTATGGTCACGTCCCTATTAACCATCCTTTTTTCCTAAGAAATATTTCATTGAATCTTACATATTGCATTGTAAAAAAATTCAACCTTGTAATTTTACCCCGATGCAGCGGCTCATAAATGAATGATGAAGAGATGGAATTCTTCGTAGTCAGTGATTGTGCCTTTGGTTGCTAGAAATTATCCGTAGATTGATAGAAATATAATTATGTATATTATAATTATATTTAGGTATGTTAATAATATACTAATTTAGGGATCAAACTAATTTTAAAGGTACAAATGAGCTTATTTGAAGATAATAACATAAATTCTGATGGAGATAAGAAGAAAATACTATTACATGAAAACATGAAATGTGTTGGTTGGTGTAGGTCAGTTTATATTATCTAAACATTATATTTCTATGATGGTCCTATAATAAATTTTAAACTGGGTTAAATTAAATTATTTTTATTTTATTTTAGAGATATATTTTAATCACATATATAAATGAAAAGAAATAAATTTATAAGCAAACACAAAATCAATTTAGGAACCTATCCGATTTAATGCACCAATTCAATAATAATTTTGCACTTGTGCATAATCTGTATTGTATGAATGAAAATTTAGAAACGGAACGGACGAATATTAGTTCAAGATAACCATTTGCTTAATAACCAAATATCCTAAAAATAGCTGTAAATTTGCTATATAACTAATGGGAAACATTACTTAGGTCGCGTATTTGTCATCTGGTACGTAATCCATGTATTATACTACTTTGGTTATACCCTATGTTTTCATCCATGTTGAACTATTGATAACTTCTGTGATTGCGTCATGTAAATGTATAATTATAAAATGTACTTCGTTTTTTATCGAGTTTCTTGTCAAATGATTGCGGCATAATTATTGCTTATATTAGTAAAAAGCTTATTTATATAGCCTAACTCTCCTATTTGACACTTCTAACCTCTGAATTTTCGCTTCTTGACACCATTTTTGTTAAAACTTTCTGTGAATAAAGCAACGCGTTAAGTAATATGACTGATTTCATCCATGTCCAAAAGTATTCGTCCTGTAAAAACTTGTTTGCACATAAGTGAATGATGTTTAGATAGATAAGGTTATGTTGATGTTTTGATTTGCTTGATGTTGGGTGTGTTAAAATCTGTTGACAAGTTGCATTATGTTCCATGTTTATTAACTAGTTCAGGACATTATCTGTAACGTACATTATTCATTATTAAAACGTAAATTTTATATTGAAATAAGTGTTGTTTATTTAGTATGATTAACAAAGATTTTTTTATGTTGTTATATTATTTCCAGTCAGATTGAAAATATACTCAACATAATGGCAAATAAATAAAGTTTATGGGGTCATAACACAGCTACAAAAGAACAAAAAGTATTTAAAAATAACAAAATGATAATACAATGATTGTACATAAATTATATGGTCATATAACATAGAGTGTTAAGTGATACATAAAACTTTATTAACTTATGGATATACAATATTGAAATAATGGAGCCATCGGGAGAAGACTTTAACCTCCATTGGGAGGAGGTTGTTATAAAGGTAAGGTTTGATATATAATGATTTGGACTATATTGTCATCACTAATAAATATAAATATAGTACTATCACACTAATTTACACACTATTTACACAATTAAAAATCATTTTGCTGATCACTATGGTGGATTTGGACTATTGTGGATATTGAAGTGTATATAATTATGTAATTGTGCTGCCTAATTGCATAATAATACCTATAAAAAAAATTGAAGTTATATTTAATTATTAAGAAATCATGATAAAACAAGAATAAGGAAAAATTCAAAAGAAAGTTCATTAGATGTGCCCACTTCCTTTAATGTCTATCTAAATATACAATAAAATCATAGATAATCTTTTTTTTTTGTGCATAATATTCACAATGAGTGTGCCAATTTGGATGTGGTTTCCAGTGATGTTTAAAATAAACATATAGTGTTTCTATAATTTAAGTTAGTTAATAAATAAAAAAGGCAAATTTGAGAGTATGTTGTGATGTGTACACAAGTCATAAGAAAAAGCATCACTAGTTACATATTGCCGATAAGGGATTTAACAAATTAATCTCTATATAGCTATTGAATGTCAAGTGTGGATTTGGTAAATAAATAAATAAAGAAATAAAGATATGTCATCAGAAAATTAACAGACCAGAAAAGTAAGTAACACTAGCTGAAACATAAAGAATTAGTTATAAATATGGACTTCAAAATTCAGACTGAAAATTAATGTTAATGTAACAAAACAAAGTAACCGGCACCTCTGCAATGCATGGCTGGCATTAAATATCTGCATGATGTTTCCTGGCAAATCCTTATAATTCCGATCAACCTTGTGATGTTGGTTGAGTTGAAAGTATTGATAAAAAAAAACAGGTAGCAGTGAAAAATATTATAAAAATATTCATTTTAATGATTTCAATGGTTGCAATGATTTATTACTTTATTACTAGCAGTTTTTCCTTAAAGCAACACAAATAAAACAGATTTGCAGTAGTTGCCATATAAAAGAAAATCTATTTGGCCATTATAATAGTAAAAAAAAATGTATGATGTTCTTTTTTGTTGCCCTGTTTTAAATCCATATGGTTTATTATTTTTATTTTAAGTACATAATTTTAACCAGTAAATCATAAATTTTTCAATGATACAGTTGCTTTTTCACTGCTTAAAGAAGGGCTGAAATACACTTGCAACTAGGCTAAAAATTAAAATTTAAGATCCTGATTAATTCATACAAGAAGCATATTTTCTCTTTTTGTTTATCTATAATTTCATTCCTCATTTGTTTATTTACTTAAAAAACTTTCAGAACTCTACTAAGCATGAAAACCAAGTAATTTGTGGGCTTGATGGTGTACAGTCTGTATCATATACTACAATGGTGTGTATCACTGTTACACTTTTACTAATCAATTTATTGATATTTGAAAAAAAATTACAATAATTATGTTTTGTCACTTTATTTTTCATACAATAGTTTTCTTATATTAAATATCTGCTTACATGATAAATTAATTTACAAAATAAACTTTACAATCATAAATGATTACCATATTTTGTGTAAATGTAAACAAGTTTTTTTATATATTTTTATATTAGATGGCAAGCAGAGCACCTGATGGTAAGTGATTACCTCGACCCATTAACAACTGCAACATCAGAAGAGTCACAGGTGCGCTGCCAGCCTTTAATAAATGTGTAGGCTCTTTTCTTAAAGGTCCCTAAGTTGTATTGGTTGGAAATTATCATAGGAGACAGCTGCAGACAGAGTAGTAAATATATTTTTGTATCATATACAATATGTCTGTGAAATAAATTAAAAATATTTATTTTTATATTTAAAATATAGGGAAATATAAACTAAATATTCTGTAATGATTTCTGATATTAATGAACCTGCTACACACTAAGTAAAATTAGTTTTATGTAATTTATTACATTTAATTTAATTTATCCTATTTTGTAATATTTCAAGTGTTTTGTAATACTAAATGTCATGTAGGACTGAATTGTTTGATGTCCTGATGTCATACTTAACTTTGACTTAACTCTGATTTAGTTATTAATTTTTGGTCCAATCTAGACAGATGCTCACAATATTATGTTGAGATCTTGCAGTGGTATGTTAAAAGTAAAGCTTATTAATTTTATTAATTAATCAATGTTGAGCTGAAGATATGTCATGATAAAACGTAACATCTTTATTTTAACAGAAATGATTATTAATTTCAATAGATTTACAAATCATCCTCTGTACAAATTTGTGATTAATCAAATCTGATATAATAGTGGGGTCGATCACAAACTGCTACTTCTTTTAGTTACAGTAAATGCAAAAATTTCCCAATATTATACTGATTATTTCTGTCATCATCAGCCTGTGGATTTCCTTTTTTTGTTCACACATTTCAATGTGTATTGTAATTACATTAACAAATTAAATTATTCTGAATATTTTTCTAGTAACTATTTCTCTCTAGCATAAAAAGAAGTTATTACCATATTTGTACATTTTAAAAACATTAATAATGCATCAAATATTTTAGACATCTGAAGAAATGATAGCGGACACTGATCAAATGGCAGCAGAAAATTTGATGTATCTGTCACAGGATGTAGTTGGTTATACCGAAACAACGGAATTGACTGATGATATGAACGTTGAATGTGTCACTGAAGAGGTCATCACTGATGATTGGGTCTTAGCTGGCGGTCAGGAAAGGTAAGTTAAAATCAATGTTTAATAAAATTTAGGCCACCCATAATATATATATTTTTTATTCTCTGTATATAACATGACAGACTGAATAAATAGGCATCAGCCGATACATTAAAAGAGTGACATATTCACCTAAATTACCTAACTCTGCACTCCTTCTCTTTGGAAGAATACCAGCATTGGCAATTCCAATAGCGAACACAATTCTGAGCTAAGACCATATCTATTCAGCATTATAACAGATAATGGTTTACCATATGTTTTAGTTGCCTAAGATTTTGTTTTTTTCTTATCCTCTTTAACTTTTTTGTGTTTACTTCTTACTATTGTGTTGTGAAAATATATACAATATAATATAATACATATATAAAGACCAACCATACGAGAATCCATAGACAGGGGAGTTCAAAAGGTCACGGGTTAAGCAATTTATTATTATTTCAGAGTGGAAGTGCCTTTGGAGCAGTTCGCAAATACTGTGTCCGATATCAAAATTGAAAATGATATTGATGTTCCATTACCAACTGATCAAGTAAGTAAGACTGTTAGAGATTTTTTTATTTATTAAGGAAAACACATTGAGGATACTTGGCAGGGACTAAGAAAGAAATAAAATACTAAAATTTGAGCATATTTGGAGAGGCTCTCTGGAAAGGAGGCCTATGCCCGGCTATGGGATTTATGCTGTTAATATACTTTTTTTTAATTATTACAAGTCCAGCAATGCTAAGTAAAGCCTGCAACTCTAGAACAAGAGCAGTGGAGTCTATATATAAAAGCTTTTCCCCATTTCCTTATTTACAGGATGAATACACGGCGATGCGGCCGTGGCCGTGCGACTTCTGCTCGCGTCGGTTCCGCAAGAAGGCCGCTCTGATGAACCACATGGTGGCCCACCAGAACGACCGGCCGCATGCATGCAACCTGTGCGGGGTCCGTTACGTGCGCAAGTGCGATCTCATGAACCATCTCAAGGTGCACGCCTATGTGCCCGACCACGCGGACGCGCTCGACTATGGTGAGATTAGTTAAAAGTTATAGTAAAAAAAAATATATTTTAATAAAAATTGTGTCCTGACCTGAGATGTCTGAATCTATTCCTGAATATCTATCGACCAATGAAAATGATATATTATATTGACAATATTCCAGCATAGTGAGTACTGTAGTCTTGAAAAAAAAATCGTTTCTCTTAACGATTTTTTGTTTCAATCTTTTTTTTGTATCTCAGAAACATCGTGAATTTTTTTTTTGTTAAACTGTAGTTGAGGTTTTTTTTTTAAATTAAATAGCCAAGCCAGTGCTTGTCTACAAATACCACCTGCGTATTATTCCAATCCTTCGCTGTTCGCATTTAAAACGACGAAGAAATTCCCAATGCGTGGAATCAAAGGCGGGAAACTCGCCGTTTGTTTAGATGCCCGAGGTTGAAAATAAACATATATATGTAAGATAGCTATATATTCTAGATGCTATGTTATAACCAGTCCAAGCGAATATTATCTATAATTGACACAAATAATTGCGTACATTAAAATTCTCACAGATATCGGATAATAACTATTTTTGGATCAGGATGAATTTTGTAATTAGAACAACATACTTATTTATATTTTAAATTTAAATAAGTCTTTGAAGATGTTGCATAAGAGCGATTGTTTTTTTTTTATTTCTTTCTTGTTGTTACATATAACTAGATTCATAATAAGAAGAGAAAATATCTCTATGGTTGTGTCATTAGTCTGTTTATGAGGAAATAATTAATAAAGATTTATTTTATTATTTCAGATGATGTTTTAGCAGATAACACTCAGTTGATAAAACCAAAGAAAAAGAGGGGGAGACGGAAAAAAAACCCTGAACCCGTTGAGGTAATGAACAGTTTCTTAGAAATTATTAGTTTTTTTTTAATACGGTATGCATTTATAGTTGTGATTATTTTATAAAAATAACAATATTTTATATTTTATCTTAAGAAACATAACACATGTTATCCATGTAACATACTTTTCATTGGTAGGCCTGGCCGGGAAAGGACCACCTTCAAAATACCAGCATAAAGTAAACTATGTTTCGTATGGTAAGTGTTCCGCGACTTGGTTACTAGTAACAAAGTAATTCGTCTGGATCATTTGTGTTCGCATTGCATGTGCATCTTGAAAATTTGCTGAGGATGGATGTGGATGTCCTGGGCTGCAGTCATGCGTTTATCACAAACACTATTTAGGGTAAACACATAGCTACATAGTTGTCCAGACGCTGTAGACTGATTATAGCACGTATGAATATAATAATAACATTATAGAACGGCGTGTGGGAGAACATGACGTCGGCCCGCACGCAGCAGTGGCAGCGGCGCGTGCGCACGCCCGCCCCGCGCTCGCCCACGCCCCCCTCGGAGCCGGAACCGCCGCCAGCTCCGCCCACTCCGCCGCCGCCCGCGGACCCCGCGCGACCTTTCGTCTGCCGCCACTGCGGTGTCGGCTTCGCGAGAGAGAAGGCGCTACAGTCACACTCCAGGGTGAGATATTCATCAGTTCTTAATTCAATTGCTAGTAGAGTCCACTTTAGAGTTCTAATAGAGTCTCTGGAGCAACAGCATCATCACACATCATAAAATAAAAGTGTTGAATGTTTATTAACTACCGGTACAGATCCACGGCGGCGACTCGCCCGTGGAGTGCGCCGAATGCGGCGAGCTGTGCTGGTCGCGCGAGGCGCTGAGCTCGCACACCGCGCAGCGCCACCCGCACGCGCCTCCGCGCACGCACCGCGAGCCCTCCTACGACCGTTCCAACTCCGGTATGTGCGCACGCCACACTCCTCGACAGTGTGTTAGTCCGGTAGTGCGGATGTTCAGGGGCGGCGGTGATCGCATACCGTCAAGAGAGCTGCTCGTTTGTCCGCCTTTATGTGCAACGTTTATTTTATTATTATTATTATTTAACTTTTCTGTACACAAAGCATTTTTATAAGGGTAGTAATATAGGAAAGGCATGTACAAAGGCGCAGCTTATTTTACAATTAAAATGTCCCAGCAGGCCTGCAGTTGGACATATTATCGGGGAAAAAATAGTGTACACACAAAATAAAAAAAACGAATAAAGAAAAACATAGAAAAAAATAAATAAATATAGAACTATATTTATTTACTAACATTCATAAATTTTCTTAATTAATATATATAATATATTACTAATAAAGAGTAATTACGTATCTATTATTTAAAATGGTTATCCCCCCGTTGATCTGGGAAATAACCATTTTAAATAATGGCGTTTAATGACGGTAAAACTCTGCTGCGCTTCCTACGGTGAGTGTGGGGATCTGGTGATCTGATAATTGGTAAATAAGTTATATTTTATGAAATTAAATCGGCCGCTGGGTCCCTGGTGGCATAGGAGCGAAGTTCACCTATATTGTTGTGATATATGTTCCATACGAAGCGACTATAAAGAATGCGTGGAAGAACGAAGGACGACGAAGTATTTATTTTATTTATTTCTTGGACATGTAGGTTTCCTACACAGCACAGTGTCTTCCTTGATCCCCGTGGATGTTCATTACATTTTCTTTTGAGAGCAACAAACGAGCACACAGTTCACCTGATGGCCCATGACATCTACATTCATGACAAGGAATCATAATGCAGATGCGTTGTCACCCTTGAGGACTGAGATGAAATGCCTCGTCACCAGTAATAAAAATCCCCTTATCCCACAGCAACATTATGCTGGTATTGTGTGAGGGCGTGGTCCTACCCCGGTCAAGCTGACCCATTACATTCTGCGGCTAGAAACAGACTGCAGTGTAGCTCTACCACTGTTTGTTCTGTGTGCTGAATCGGCACTTAAAATAGCCATTTAGATTGATCGTTGCCGGTGGTGACAGTTGAGACACGAGCCACCGCGGCGGCCTTGCTGAGTATGATGTGTGCACAGATGACGACATGGACTACTGCCTGTCGCCGGTGGCCGCGAGCGGCGACCGCGGCGTGTTCGACAACGTCCGCGGCCCCGAGCTCTTCTGCCAGGACTGCGGCGTCGCCTTCCAGCGCGTGGACCTGCTGCGACGTCACGTGGCCGCCGCACATAGGTACCATGTTATTATATCTATACCTTTTTTTTAATACTTTAAGACTAACACACGAGCACACAGTTCACTTGATGGCGAGTGATTCCTGCAGCCCATGTCATCTACATTCATCCTCGACAAGGAAGCATATAACATGCAGATGCGTTTTCACCCTTGAGGACTGAGGTGGGATGCCTCGTCACCAGTAATAAAGGTCTCCGGATCCCCACACTCACCAGACGGAACACTGCAACATAATGCTGGTATTGTGTGAGGGCGTGGTCCTACCCCGGTGGAGATGACCCATTCATTCTGCAGCAAGAAACAAACTGCAGTGTAGCTCTACTACTCAGGGCGGACTTAATGCCTTAAGGCATTCTCTGCCAGTCAACCCGTGGCGTGGAGAGAAATTTGGTAGATATAGTGCATACATTGAAAAAACTAAAAAATATGTTGTAATAACACAACTAATAAAAACAACATATCTTAATCAAATCAAAAGAAGCTTTATCCGAGTAGGTTTATACAAAACACCTTTGAATCGTCAAGATAGCTTATTCGAGCACAGCTTCAGAGCAATGGCAAGAAACTTCTATACCTTGCTTGCAAAGGACTTAATGCCTTATGGCAGTCTCTACGAATCTGCAAAGCCGGACTAAGACATTGATTCAGTCCGCGATGCCGGTTCCAGTCCTGTGTGGCCTGGACAATACCTACTACTTGAGCGCCCTGTTCTCCCTGCCCCCCCGCGGTTTATTGCCAACTTTGAGGACCGAGATTGAATGCTCCTCACGCACGAAACAAATAAGCGTTATGCCATTTCACGCTAGTATTCTACGGGGGCGTGGCCGGGTCGTCACGTGATCGTATTGCGGCCAGTAACTTATTTATTTAACATTATATAGCTATAAGAGGCACGACAGCACCAGCAGCACGTGGGCGGAGCACACGTGCGACGTGTGCGGGGAGACCTGCACGGACGCGCTGCAGCTGCTCGCACACGCCGAGGGGCACGCGGAGAGGCACCGCCCCCCCGCCACCAGGTACTGGCTGACCTACGCGTGCCTTTCCTCCATTCGCGTCTCAATCCTCAGAAACATTATTTTTTTTCTTTTTTTTAGTTGCAAACTTGCACACAGTTCTTTGTTTTAGTTTTTTTTTACCTGATGTTAAATGAAGGCCTCATCCTCAACAAAGTTTTCTTTAGCACCAAGATTGCCCAATTATCTGTATCTTGGGTGTCCGAATCCCACCACTGTCCGTGCAAAACATATCTGGCCCTATACTGCCTCTACTTTCTCGCTCGTACTCTCTGAGATCGCGCTCATTCCCCAGTTGGTTTCCCATTAATGTTGACACGTGTGACATGAATGAGTCTGTCAGTCAGAAAGTATACGGATACGAGGGGGGCTCAGGATCTTGCTCCGTGGTAATCTACGGGGGAGGTCTGGTGCCTAGGGTCATCAGCGGACTGTTGACAGGCTGGGTTGATGTTGATGATATTTGTACGTCGTCACCAAATTCTATGTTGTTTGCAGGTTAAAAAGAATTGGTCGCGGTAGAAATAACACGACTTCATCGAGTGGTTCAAGACAGTTCCCGTGTAGAGAGTGTGGTGAGTTGCATTATCTCATGTTTGATTATTAACAGCTGTAAGAATTCCTAAGCCTGAGTTCACAATAAGATTGGAGTAAGGTTCACATGCTGTGTCACGGGATATAGATACAACGTGGCTAGATCCAAAAAACAACATCCACAGCCAGGTTCTGTGATCACCATGTCATGCCAATAATGATGTTAAATTAAACCAAGCCATCTTAATAACCAGGTGTCGTACACTGGATTACAGACTAGAAGGTCCCCATGCCCTGGGTGTATCAGATGTGTAGTTGATGGTGAGGAATGAAATGCCTTGTGTCTAGTAGATCAGGATCCTCCTTCTAGCAGCGCTCTTCTCCATTTTTCCACTGAAAATATATTTGTGTTATTAGCAGCCTGACTTAGTCCAGTTTCAGTTCCGTTTTGTCATCTCGCCTCAACTGCCCATCTTAATTTACATTCCCTAAGGAACATAGACACGAGGACGTATGGCAAACTCGGCATCAGATGATACAGGCACTGTCACTCGAATTTGATAAAAGAAACATGTGTTCGTTCCACAGGCAAGGTGTTCGGGTCGCGCAGCTCGCAGCAGATCCACATTAGGATCCACACGGGCGAGCGGCCCTACGCTTGTCGGTTCTGCTGGAAGGCCTTCGCCGACGGCGGCACGCTGCGCAAACACGAACGGATTCATACCGGTAACACTAAACACGTTCCGTGCACATAAAGAAATATAGAAGGCGGGGCGAACGGCGCCGCTGTGTTTCGCCTGGTGAGTATAGAGATCCGAAGACCCTTATGGTGACGAGGATCAAATTAGTCCTCAGCGGTGACAACGCATCTATATTAGGAAGACTTTATCGAAGGTGAATGTGGGAATCACATGAACCGTGTGCTCGATTGTCACCAACAGTGCAATAAAAAAAAACCAAGCCCATCAGCAAGTAAGTATCGTGGCCACCCTTGGATAAAGTGGTTACAAGTGCATTGCCGGCCTTGGGAAACGGAATAAGCTCATTTCTTGAAATTTATTAGGTAACAGCTTTTATATGAATTTCACTGCTGGGCTTAGGTCTACTGTAGAGAGAGGATTTTGGAGCACTCTCATATATGCACTTACACTTCTTTCTCAGGTCTGCCGGCAGGGACTTCCGTAGCAATAGACAGTAGTAGACATTTCTGTATATTTATGTACATAAATTAATAAATAAAAAAACAAATAAAACACAGGGGAACCAGCTTGGTACAATAAAACCGTATGAAGAAGCTCGGAGTTACTCAGTGATAGACTGGGCAACGCACACATTCGCAGTAGAACGAGGGTGGTCGACATATCTCAATAGATTATTATGTCGAAGTGGCAATGGTCTGGTAATTTTGCTCGTAGAACTGATAACTGATGTCAGATGCGACTGCCAGTCCGAGGTTCTCGAGTGACAACCTCGGAAAGGCAATCGCAGTGTAGAAAGAATCCCCTTAGATGGAGCGACGACCCATGCAACTTGCAGGTGAGTCAGAATCTTGCTCCGTGGCTGTGTTGTGATGTTGATGATGATGAGAAATTATTCAATGATTAAACAGAAATAAATCTCCAATAGTATTCCTAAAACGATTGATATTATTTATTCTAGAAACACTGTTTTTTCGAAGTGTAGCAACATCTGCGTGTTGTCGATTGTTGCAGGCGAGAAGCCGTACGCGTGCGCGGTGTGCCCGCGCGCCTTCAACCAGCGTGTGGTGCTGCGCGAGCACGTGCGCTCGCACCACTCCGCGCCCGACCGCCGCGCCAACGGTACGCGCACGAGTTATATCGAACTTTCTACCAACTAAAATCGCCTCCGTGGCCGGCCACATTCAGTGCATTGTGAGGTTCTCCCACGGAACACAATGGTCTAGACCCTTAGTTCCCAGAGTGGTCCAGGTGGTACCCCAGGGGTCCACGCGAAACTCGACGGGGCTACTTTGGCGTGAAAAAAAATGGCCGTTCACAATTGGTAAGCGGGGGGTCCAAGAAAATTTATTTACTTTCGATAGTGAAGAACTAAAATTGGCTTGACTTCACCTATTAATGTAGGCAGATAATATTTTAAGAGGCGCAGCGACTGTTACTTGTAAAAACTTGCATATTATATATATATATGGTAGAAATGTATCTGCAGCGGGTCCACCAGTACCAGTTAAATTTTGTAAGTGGTCTATGAAGTCTGGGAACCTCTGGTCTAGACTGTGATGCACTCCCAGAAAGTCGGTGTCCACGGGCGTTGCGATTGAGATTGCAGGACATTCTACGGACCGCAATGATCGCATGGTGTGTGTTGTCTAGTCTAGTACTTAAGAAGCGTCTCAGCTAACATCCCTTGTTACTGGCAGGTGGGAACGCGTATTGCTGCGTGGTGTGCGGGCGGACGTTGCACTCCAGCGTGGAATTGGTGCAGCATTTAATACAGCACTGCGACGCGAACACCGCCTTGAAGAGACAACCGCAGGTAAATCAATTTTTACTGGTGACAAGTCAAGTGCTTGACTACCATCCCATGTGGTGTTAAGTGGCGATGTAGACCTTGGTGGATGGTGGCGCGCACTCGCTCAGCAAACGCCTGTTCACACTTCTCTTGATATATTATACTCGGATGGAAAGACTTATTGCAATTCTTTGATATAATATTCTTTATTTATCAATTTATATACTCTTTATTGCATTAATCTTAGCAAAATAAATGGTTGACTACTATATATATATATATATATATAACACACGGCTTATAGCCTCAAATGTTTCCTTAGCGAACAGCGTATATATAGACTGGACAGCAAATAGATTTAAACCCGATAGAAAATCTCTGGTACATTGTTAAAAATAAAGTGTCAAACAAACGTAACACCAGTCAAAACGAACTATATGAAGCATTTGTTGAAGCATGGAATTCAATCCCCCCTAGAAAAATGTATGAAATTGTTTGAATCAAATCAAATTATAAGTATTGGTAGGCTGTGGATAGTAGCTGTTTCCTAAATAACAATACTAATTACTAATACTTAAGAAAATATTGTTTTTTATACCTTTTTGTTGTTGTTTCTAATTAGTTGACCATTATTATTCATACATTAAAATTGATTTAAATGTTTCTCCGTATTGTAATATTGAAACTGCGCTTGTGTAATGGGATTTATATTGTTTTTCTAATAAATGATAAATCGTTGAACGTATTGTTGTCCTATTTATTGTTTAATTTCAAAATAAAAACGATTGCGGGTATCTTACATAATGTTGTACAACGACCGTTGGTAGAGTTTCTAATTATACGACCACCACTGTATATATGTAATAAACTTATGTAATTTCAAAGAGTGCTCAATCAAGCTAAAACTGTGGTAAAAACAATCTCTAACTTTTGTAAGGATAATTTTATTTGACAATTATTATTATTTTCAATTTATTATATTTAACAAACTGAACCATTTTTATTTTCAGAGCGGTCCACGAAAATATAAGCGTCGACGTAAACTAAAAGCCGAGCTAATATCCCCGAAGCGCGAATGGGAGGAGCCGGAGCGCGCGTCGTCACCGTCGGGCGCGTCGGCCGCATCCCACACGTCGCCCCCCCACGGCAACGCTTCGCCCATACGTCGCAATACATCCCCCCCACGGCGCAATGTGTCGCCCCCACGTCGCAATAGTTCGCCCCCGCGCCGCCGACGACGTCGGGCACAGCCCGCCCCGCCTAGGCCTCGCATGATACATACTGAAGAGCCTCGACCGAGGACCAAGCAGGTTAGCTGGCATAATGTGTTTGTAACACGCAGACAAACACACACGATCCCAAGTTCCATGTGTCCAGATCTCATAGTATCTTGCTGCCAAATCGCCGCTCCTTTTTTCGATTTAGATCAGAGCACACAATTCATACAACGTTTTGAGTTCTGCCTCCCGTCATATCATCAACGAATCATAATGCAAATTTGCTATCCGTGAGGGTTGAGATGGAGTACCTGGTCACCAGTTGTTAGGGTCGCGGGATCTCTACACTCACCAGTCAACGAAACACAGCTGGTATTCTGTGAGAGCTTGGTCCCCGACTCATTCGTGTTGCAGCATGTCTCTACTATTGAAACTGTTTCTACCGCTGTTATGGTTGTGTTCAGTGTCACGGACACTGCAGCCGAAACTTCCTTTGATCATATCGCACAAGGATTATTAGGATATATATGGAATATTGTCGCGAATTCTTGCGGCACTAGGATGTATTCTTGGTTGTTGATGGTACGCACGACATCTACAAGGAAATCATCATCTTTATTTTTAATGTGACCACATACATTATAAGCTTAGTATTTTTCGTATCAACTGTCGCAGGTGCGCACCCGCCGTCCGCCCCGCCATCCAGCGGACGACTTGCTCGCAATCGGACATCGCTCCCCGTCCCCCGGGCCGGCATCTCCATCCCCCCCCTCTCAACAGTCGCCACCGTCCTCCCCCCACCTGCCGGTCGGGCCATACAAGTGCGAAATGTGCTCGCTGGAGTTCCCGCGGCGCGACGCCCTACTGCTGCACGTGCCCGTTCACATCTGACGCAAGCGCGCCGCACGCAAACGTCGCAGACACCACGCACGTGTGTAAACACCTTTATACCGTTCAACTCTAACCAATCGTCCATTTATTATCCTCGTCTGGGGGTACCAAATGGTAAAAATGTTTATTTTTATAGGACGATACTATGTTTAGAATAGAATCAGTTAAAGTTTGCTGATTTATCGTAATATATTTTTTTAATCTTATCTTATCGTTTTACCGTTGCATATATTGGTGTTGCCTGTTCAAACGATATGTTTTACTATAAAACTGTAAATATATTTTAACTTAGCGCCCTTTATCTACGTGTAAATAAAAATAGCTTTATCTTCTATAGTTTTACATTTAATAATAAAGTACATATTTATCGCCATGCGATGCGTAAAATGCAATAAGTTTTTTTTTTTTAAATATATATTTTTGATAACTAAACTGTCATACTTTGTTGTTTAATATATGATTACCGAAACGATATAATCAAGACAGACATAAGCGCGCGTCACGTTGACGGCATTAGCGTACCGGAAGCGAGACAGAAGTTCATAGTCTTTCTGTCCTTTTCTGTATGTTCACATAGAAATTAAATAGTATGTTGTACAAAAGTTGACATACAAAATTCTAAAATATATATTTACTAAGCTTTTTGAATTTAAGCTACCTTTTTTAAGCTTACACGTTAGCTCTGGTGGTAAGGCTTCAGTGAAGGGAACTGGGTAAAAATACCTACTCGCTGTAATGAGAGTTGCGCGTGGCGTGGGCTATGCGAAGTATGGAATCAGGGCTAGGGCAGATACCTCGCCCATCGTACCCGCCCCAATACCTTTGGCGGATATCAAGAAATTAAAAATTCTTTATTAACTTAAATACCACGAGGATCCCCTGTTATGTTTATAAAACCTGTATTAATCGGACTTCCGAATGACTAGACGCCATAGACAAACGCATAGTTTTTTTAACTTGTTCTCGGTCATAGTCACCTTTATTGTATTAAGAGTGACAAACTTGCACACAGTTCATCAGATGGTAAGCGATTCCTGCGGCATTCCATGACACCCACATTAATCCATGATAAGGAATCATGATGCAGATGCGAAGTCAACTTTGAGGACTAAAGAATACCTCCTCACCAGCAATAAGATTCTCCGGATACTGCTACTTTACGTTGGTATTCCATCTAAGTCCTAAGGGTTGATCAAACAAGCGCATCTTGAATGTTTAGAGTAAAGATGTCATGGGCAGTAATTATCATTTAGCATCGAGTGAATTGAGTGCTCATTATACTTGACTTGTGTCACGGGTGGTTCAGGTATTCCACGGAGTGATCTATGACGATTACGAACGAGAAGATAATAATATAATGATTTTGTTATCACTCATGAACTAACAACACAATAGAAAACAAACAAACAATATTCATTAGCTTAAAATTTCTTAAAAAGTCAGATTCAATCGCTTAAAAAGTGAGAAATTACCTCCGTTGATATATAAAACATTCTATGTATTTGAAATAAATATTGGCTCTTATATGATTGCGAACAAAAATTGTCTATCTATCATTCTAAAATGTTTCCTAAAAGACATGGCATGTTCATTAAATTATGATAATGAACAAAAAATAAATTCACACCGCTATATAGGCTTATGCATTATTTTTTTCTTAGTAATACAAGTTTCGCGATGTTATTCCTTCATAGTCGAGCACGTAACCTTACTCAATTCTTAGACTGTCAATTTAGGATGATCTGTATTTTTGTAATGTCTGGGCTGCTGGTACACTTAAAAAAAGGTTAAAAAAAAACCTCTTCCAAAATAATTTTATTTCACTTAACATTGTATATTGCACAGCTAACGTTTTTACGAGAGCTCGGAAGTACGAACAGATAAGCAAAACATTATTAAAATTATTGCCAGAACAATAAAAAATCACCATTTCTGTTCACAACCAAAAATCAAAAATCATGTTGAAATTCTTTAATTGTTTATTATCATTTTTTTTAACACAATACATGATTTTTATTTTTGGTTGTGAATAGAAAAGGTGATTTTTTTTATAACTCACTCTTCTCGATTCGATCTATTCTTACAACCGTCATGAACATCAAACATAAACATTTGATTATATACGATATGTTTTATAATTTTGTTAAACTTATTTTAAATATGATTTTCCAAGAAAGCGCCACCAAAGTCGACGCTTGCAGCAAGAGTTGCCCGTACACAGCGCGCTGGACTGGCGGGCTGGCGAGCACCTTCACGTTACCAACGACATTTATGAAGTGTGAACGGATGTCACACTCGGCGATGGCAAGTCTCCTCCGCTGCCCGGACGAACGCGCCGTGTGGAGGTGAGGTGGCCATATGAAGAAAAATATCTTATATTACTTCACACCTTGACTTTGGTGTTTTCGCTTTCTTGGAAGGTGTACGTCGTCCAGGGGACTTTAAACGTTGTAGAAGGAATTCTGATACATCGCTACAGGTTTATTCGATGCTTTGTCCGAATGAAAATGTGTGTATCCGAATATAAATCGTGAAATTGTTTATTGATTTATCATAATTTTTATCATTTAAGATTTCTTATTTTTTTTATAAATTTTATTTTAAAATTATGCCGTTACACGTTTTGTTCTACACTAAATTATGCTAATTAGACGCCGATATTAGTTTTAATATTAAAAATGTTTTGTACAGGCCAGCCATTATATTGTAAGTTAACCTCGTGCTAAAGTTATTGTGAGCCAATTATAATATGTTTGCTAGGCTTGAACATTGTTTAATTTTTTTTTTTAATATTAAATAATGTGTGGGTGGGAGTGTGGTATGTCATGTCTACATATTGCTTGTTGTGTTTACTTGCCTTTGTATATTATTTTAAGTGATGAATTTTTCCGTTCATTTTTTTTAGCGTAAGTATATATAAACACAACAATATAAAAATGAGCTTCCATAGAGTTGATATTTTCACCGCAAGTACTGATCGAACCCGTGACGAAGCTTCGTAACAAAAAAAGAGTCGTACTTCTGGCACTAATTCAGCATTCCTAACTGAAAATATTAACCTATTAAATTCAAATGGTAGATATTTAGAAGATCGTCATTTATTTACATTTATCACACTGAATAAGTTAGAAAATAATATAAAACTAGAGAATCTATGTAAAATACAATCTGCGAATAAATCGTCACCGTGAGAAACAAAACTCGGATTGTCGAAACAACGTCGTCATTATTGGTAAAAATTATACGACAAATGTAGACCACAATTTATTACTGGTGACAAGGCACTCTATCTTAGTCCGGATGAATGTGAAAGTCATGGGTCAAAGGAGTTGTAATTGGATGAATTGTGTGTAGGATTTTCTAGCCCGCTACAATTTATAAAAATACGATTAAGAGAATTATCGTCGTGAAGAACTAGCGAGCTGTCCATTTGTAGTTAACTAATTGACTGAATTATCGATTACTTGTTGTAAAATTATTACGCTGATGTAAAGTTGTACATAAAGTATATTAAATAATGTGATTTAATGTTAACGATACGTGTTTTATTGTTTATTTAAATACCGTATGTTTTGGGGTATTATGTGAAAGCTATTTATCCACTAGCCAATTTTTTTTGTCTGAAGGCGATCTAAAGGCAGAAACGCAATGACTGAATGGAGTATTGATAATGGTATATTTAAACAATTTTAGTACCCAAGTGCCATACGTACAGTAGGCAGCACTTTATTATAATGATCGTTGTGTAAAAATAGAGACTACATTTTTTTTTATTTAAACAGTGTGTATGCAGTACATTCCCCAAAACGAATTTGATGTTTCTTTTAAAAAAAATTGAACATCTGACTCCGATGTCGACTGTATATTTCGGATATTAAATTCAATCTTGTTTCTTGGCAGTATTTTTTTTATTAAATATATATCCATGATATTTATATGTTATTTGTTAGGAGTAAGTTTACATTTATTTCTTCACCTTTTGTACATCACCATTTCTTCATTATGATTTAATGTAGCTGTAACCAAAATGTAAATTTCATTTATTGATATATAAGTAATAATAAACAAACTTATCATTTATGCAATTGTTATTTTTGCCTTGAAGTATTGCTTTGATAACGGTGGAGTCTTTTATGCAATTGAAGAAACCATGAATATCAATATATTTTATCAGGTTAGTGGTGACAAATGAAAACACACCCTTCATCTGATGGTACTGCAACCTATGACATCTGCATCCGTTCACATGCGATGTCACCGCAGAGAGACATGAAATGCCTCCTTACTTGTAATTGGGTAACCCGACACGGCACAAACACATCAGCGCTATTCTACTATTTCACTCTCGTATTCAGTGCTGGGCCAGACTACACCTCCGTTACGTCCCTCATGTTACACTTACAAACTAACTGCAGTGTGGCTCCATTACTGTTGTAAATACTGAGAAAAAAGTAAGCCCCAACCCCTCCTTTATTCCTTGGAAACCTTAAGAAAATAGTAAGTTAATTTCAAAATATTCTGAGAACTTGTTGGTTCCGAAAAACCGCGTGAAAATTGTGCGTGGTAGAAAATTTAGTACAAGGCGCACAATGGTGGATTACCAACCGTTTAAATTGAGGAGAACTGTTGAATTCTGAGTCATGGGCCGCAAAACTCACGCCATCAGTTGAACAGTGTGCTCGTTTTTCATTTACGATTCGATAAAAAAAAATCTCCACTCTGCTGGGGTAAAACCAGCTGATAAGATAATCGTCACTTGTCGTACCAGTAACTTTAAAACAAGACAGGACGGATAAAAATAATGCCATGCTATACATAACTATGACAAAGTGTCTTCTCAAAACATTTGTATACATATAGTTTTAAATTTGTCATGTAAATTATGAGATATAGAGAAGATAAGTCTCCACGAACGACGTACGCTCTGTCTCGTTCTCAACCGCATCTGGCTTTCAATGATTAAGCTTCAAATTTCAAAATAATATTTGTTTTTATAATAATAGGGACAACAAACGAGCACACAGGTTAACTGATAGTAAATGATGACGTCTAAATCCGTCCTCAACATTCAAAATGCTCATGCGTTTTCACACCTGAGGACTAACATCGAATGCTGCGTTACCTATCATTGGGATCCGGATCTCTATGCAACCATACGAAAAAGCAGCGTTATGCTATTTAACGCAAGTAATATGTGAGATGTGTTACTTCTCAAAAATTATAATAATGTTATAATTTATTTTATATTTATACATTACAGTACAATGTAAGTAACAATAATACTTTTTATTCCATAGATTTCTTTGTAAAGAGCAACTTCATAAATGTCTAAATCTCCATTATGATGATATTAATTTATCCCTAATGGGAAAGGCAAAGGATTTTAGTCCATACAGCCAGGTCTTGTTCGTATGATGGTTGGTCTGAAAACTCCTAAATCTCCATTAATGTTTCAGGACATAAGGGATTTTTTTTAAAACGATATTGAAGGTTGTAGAACTTTTATCGCAAAGATATAGAAAATGGCGTTTGGAAAACTTCAAAATAACGTATACATATTATTACGTTTTTAGGTGGCTTAACTTTCATGTTTTGAATAACGATATGTAATCTTTGTTAATAACATCTGTATGAAGCGCTTATTTTGATTTCAAATTAAAATTATACATATTGGTACTTTTCTTGTTTGTTTTTAATATTTAGTACTTACATGCAAATAAATATAAAAAAGGCTCAAAGATTTGGCTCTATAGCCTCTAGTTCTTTGCCTTTCCAGTACGGAAAAACCAATTACGAAAGTATTAGAGTTTATTTAGTCTTTAAGTAATGAAATAAATGTATAAACAGGCAATGATAGTTTGAAAAACACGAAACAAGATACTTTAATTTTAACGTAGGGTTACGTACGGTCTGTTTGTACTCTATTTTATGTTGGACACAAATACAACTGTTTTTTAATTTAGACTATTCAAATACATACGGAAATGGGTGAAAAAGCAACACAGAAAACTTTCGAATTTATTTTTGAAAATTATTCGACTAATCGTAAAAAACTATTCGAAAAAGCTATATCATGTGCAAAGAACGGTAAAGTGCTTTACATATTGCAGGAGGAATTGAATGAATTACCTGAACTATCACAAGATCTGAACTTAGTGAACAGACATTATATGAAAATGATAAGTTTTCTTTACACAAACAGCTTAGATACATTAATCGAAAGTGTTTCGACAATCCCGATATGGAAAAGTGTGCCAAATACAATTATTTTAGATAATTTAAATGGATATTGTAGTAAAAATAATTTGCAGGGAGCTTGTGGAATTGTTGCTTTACTTTTAGATACAGTACATATTTGTTCTAATTCCCTTGATATAACATGCCATCTATACATATCAGTGGACAAACATGATGTAGGGGATGAATACTGTAATTTATTACAAGATATGTACAATTTAAAATTATGACATTGAACAAGTTATGTGGGTGTCACACCATAGTTATTCGAGAGCTGTTGAACTAAAAGTCATTGCAGCAGTGACAGGAAAACAAAATACATGTATAACATAGGAGATTTGCCTTACTATGTTTAAAAAAGAACCTTGAGACCTTAACAGGTGATGTGACACTCCATCTAAGTTGTTAGAGTTGACAATGCATTTGAATGATGATTCTTTTGTCAACAATAAATGTGGATGTTGTGGGCAACAGGATTCATAATCAGATGAACTGTCCTTGTGTGTCACTCCTAATATAAATAAAAATGTGAAAAGCACATTTTTATTACGATTTCTCTGGACCTCTTTATTTCTTGTATAAACATACCTTCTTAATATATGAATATGAAATCTACAAATAGAAAACGAAACTTTCCTATAAAGATTAATTGCCGTAGGATATTGGACGGATGCTTATAACAGTTTAATAATTTTAATGATCCATTGCATATGGAATCAAGTATATAGTATATAACAGATATTGTGAAACAAATAAATATTTTTTTATATAATTACCATATTTATTACTGTACATGTTGAGTAAGCACAATTCTCTTATCCTTAATGCATTTTAAGCATCTGCAGGTAGCTAATTATAATTAGTTGTATTTTAAGTAAGTTTATAGTAAGGTGTGGCATGTACACTTTTCATCAGGTAAAGTGAGCTTGTTTGTCACCCTTTATATATTAGTAATACAATGATTAACCATTTCTTTTAATGTTAAACTAGAAATTCAATAACTAGTGAAATTTCAATGAATATTGACCTCTACCAGGAATCTTGTGTAGGATTTTTAAATATACTCTTGGTAGCCCTTGTGCTGGTTACCTAATAATAGAGGTCACGACTGAGCGCCATAAGCGTTTGGTCAACACTCAATCAGATGAAACTGTAAATGTCCTCGGGTTAACAGTGGCCATCAGCCCGGCTTCACCGATTGAGCCGACAAATTACGCTGAAGCTAGGAATTAACTAAAGCATGTTTCCCCCTGTTACATTGTATTGTTTCCATATTACAATTACTATAGAATTATCCGTAAAAAAGTTTTTAAAATGCACTATTTACGTTTCTTTAATTTGACTTTACATTTGTTTAAGGATTGTGTTTTATTTTATGAATGACTTACTTGTCGCAAATATGTCTTAGAAAATATACACAGACATTATGACTATATGTTTAACATCATAATATTATAATGTATGCAAACAAACATAAAATTTTTAAGTGTCTATGTCGTATATAACTTCGAAGCTATGTATAGGAAACTAAAAATGTATTTCAGCTATCAATAAGCTTTTTCTAATTAGTATTGTTTGACCATCACCAACATGAACAAGAGATTTAACAATTAAAAACTTGCGATACATTTTTTATAATGATTTGATTATTTTTTAATAAAGAAAACAATTTTTCTTATAATTATCAATATGGTTTTTTTCTAGCACAGATATTTTTTTTGAATACACATATGTTTTTTCAAAATTGCTTTGTAGTAAGAAATGATACTAACTGAACTATATAAAACAAAATAAATTAAAACCTTATGTCACAGAATTTCTCTCACTATAAACCAACAAACAGAAAATGTATGTACAATATAAATATATTTTATTCAAAGGAATGAAAGGAAGAAATGAAGTGTGTAAATAAGAGATAAAATTAGCAAAATATAATCACCTAAATTTTAGAACAATATAAAGCAGGAAGAATACAAAGATTGAGAATAAAAACAAATAGAAAATATAGTAATTATGATTTCCTTTGCCCAATTTTAACACTCTACCCATAGTTTTGCCCAAAAAACCTGAACTTCTATCAGCGTCATCGTCCAGTCCGCGTAAAATCTTGTCTTGAATTCTTACTTCATTGCCAATTTCTATTGACATATGTTTCAGTGTACTGATTTTGCCGCTAAGTTCCTCCGCCATTCTTTCATTTTCAAATTCCAGGGTATCTTCTGTAGCAACCCGTGGTACGGGTTGGTACTGATAGCCATCACGAGCTCTTCGCATACTGCTCCGTCCCGCCGTATTGAACGTTTGATGAAACTGTTGTGCAAGTATGGATTTACTTTCAGTAATTTTTTATAATATTAGTATCCTTGTGATAATCGCTTCGAATGTGATCCACTCTGAAGATCACAGCGTTGACTTAAAAAATATTTTTAATTATGTTTTAACAATAAACATTTTTAATCCGCTTATATAGTGACGATATGACACGACACACTAATTGTCAAAATCATCTGGTAGGGTTCGGTTCATAAGGATGCGCTGTATCGATTATTCAGAATACGATTTATAGATCAAAACTAAACCAATCAAGAGCGAATATTAATAGAATACTACCCAAAAAAGAGGCTCATACTTCTCTTCCATCATGATCCAAAATATTAAATCCCGTTCAGTTTTGCGGTAAGAGTTTTTTTTCAGTTCAATAGTTCTTCAAGCCTGAACATGGTTTAAAATTTTACATGGCACACGTTCAGCTGCACATGAAGCACCGGTTCTTCAACTCTCAATATCAACTTCTTCCACTTGGCCTCGACACACAACAAAGAGTGAATCGAATCGTCATAAATCCTGGCGTTTCATTCAGTCTGGATGCAGATTACAGGTCTTATGAAGAGGTGTAGTGATGTGCGTAAGAATTGCAGAGGTGCATATCGATAACGGGATAAGTACGATCGATATTCTAAATTATGTTAATAAATAAATAAATTAATAATAATTTTTTGCTATCTGAAAATAAAAAAAAATATTTTGTTTGATAAAATGTTTGTTTCGACGTAATCATAGAGAAACTGTATATGGATCGTAATGTGGCCCTGAAAATGGCCGTTTTTGTCTTTCCTAGGGATATTTCTTAGTTCTTCAAAAATCCTCATCCGTATCTTCTCCATCTGTGTCATCTTCCTGTAGGTTAATTATGGTGTTAATTGGTGCTTGATCTCTTAAAATAGCAAAATTAGCAATGGCGCATCGACCCCGCGTGCACAGGTAGCTAAGTGTCGATAACGGGTTGCATTGCGTGCACATTCCTACTGTCAGTGACATTTATTGCCCGAAAACTCAGTTTAAAATATAAACAATTAGCAGTGAAAACTACAATTGAAAGCCTCAAAAACAAAATCGGAGTAAAGAGTATCGGAGTTGTTTTATAACTGCCAGTTTTTATTACCTACAAGGTTTTATACAATCTAAGATTAGCAACTTGTTATATTTATATGATACAAATTGTACAATCTTCAATACATAACTTAACCGTTAAACACTGCACAAAGGTTGAGATGGAAAGTTTCGTCCAGCGGTTTTCGTGTTATTTAATTCATCACACACAACGCAACGTAATATGGTTATTTCTTGCAAGTCTGCGTGCTTTTAGGTTGAGTCAATTTGGTTGCTCCGGAGTGTATATGCTCCATCCTTATGCTGCTATTAAGCGATAGAGCCAAGGTGCATTTTGTTTATATCTGCGCCATAAATAGATTGGCTCGAGGACCATACCCTCACAGAATACCAGGGAAAAATTATAACATAAACATAATATTAGGTTAAAACTTAAGCAGGATACCAGCATAAAAAAGTATTTTAGCGCTAATGTGTTTCGTCTTAACGGAAAATAAAATCTGGAAATCTTATTATCGGTAATTCCTATAGTAGGTTGAATGTGCCATATGCCGCAGAATTGATGTGGTATACAGATTATTACACCATGGTATTGCTAGGTCTTCCAAACTCATCATTGCCTGTCCGAGTTTTTTTTTAGTGCTATCTCTAATAAATTGCCGACACTGCATTTCTTTTTATTTCTAGTGACATTTAGATTATATTAGTAGAAAAATAATAATCTTTGGATATGTTATAACAAGATGCACTTTTTACCTACACTTTGACTGGCTTCGTTAAATCAATTGTGTTAACGTTCGTTTAAAGGCAATAATTTCACACTTTTTTAATTTAGTATGTTTTCATCAGTGTGTAAATATAAATCTATTTGTAGTATTTCCTTATAAATATAAGTTGGCAACTCCACTTGCAACGAGCGAATTTCAAATCAATTGAAACTTTAACTTCCGTAACGGTCCGTTTGACTTCATTTTGTAACGGTGTCCTAAAAGTTTTGCTATAATAGCAATTGTCGATCAAAATTGCCGTATTTGGAAAATCATTGATTTTTATTGTACACTTTCCGACAACTATGGCGTCGACGAGTGACCACAACATCGCTGATGAGGTGGCCGAACTTGAAAATAAAATTATGAACCATGAAGCATTTGGAAAACCGTAAGCATATCTAAAATATTAAATGTTATTTAAAAATGATTCACGCGATAAAAAATTGTATGTTATTAGATACAAATGGTCTGCCAGAGACTTCGAACTTGGTTCAGCACTAGGACGAGGTAAATTTGGTCACGTCCATGTGGCTAGGGAGAAGAAAACTGGCTATTTAGTTGCCATTAAGGCTTTGTTCAAGTCACAATTAGTGAAATCCAAATGTGAGCGTCAAGTGATGCGAGAAATTGAGATACAATCACACTTGAAGTAAGTAATACCTACCTTTTACGAAAATAATACAATATTTGATTATCGAATCGTTAAATATTTATCTGAATTCAGAAACCAGTTTGATTCTTTATTGCCTGAATGTTTTTGTGTGTTAAATCCAGAGGCAATTAGAAAGACCAAAATTAAGAACATTTTAAATTGCTTATCTCTGTTTCCAATTTATAATGATTACAGACATCCAAATATTCTACGTCTATTGACATGGTTTCACGATGAGAGACGCATTTACCTCGTTGTGGAGTTTGCTGCTGGAGGTGAGCTCTACAAGCACCTCACAAATTCATCGCATGGACGTTTCCCCGAAGCCAAAGCTGCCAAATACATCTATCAGGTACTTGTTGTAATTTATAACGGCATACTTCATTAATATTATTTATTAATTTGCTTCAGCACAAAGGGGATCTTGTGGTAGAAGCACCCTTCACCAATTACCAATAGTGAGTATTAAGGACCTAAATATGTGTAATGAGATTTTCATGGATGAAAATGCACCTGATTCTCATTTCCTAGTAGATGAGGAATGTTATTTGCTGTAAGATAAACTAGCTCATATGTAATTCTAATTCCTAAATAAAAATCATATTGTCCAACAAATATTTGTTTAAATTTATTGACTGTAAAAATGACAAGAAAATTTTGTTAATCAGTACATACATTGAAAGAATGCAGTTACTGTTTGTATTGCTAGCATTAAATGTCAGTCAGTTTTTCTTTTTTGCCTTTTATTGCCTACTTTTTGTTATATTTGACTAAATTTTTAAATTCATCCTCAACAAATATTGAAAAGAAAAGCATTGACTATTAGAAGACTAATTTTCATATATACCTCCTCCGTTCAAAATAAATACAATTGCCAGTGTTATTGTGATGCATTTTCACATTGAAAATCCTGAAAAATGAAAAATGACCAAGAGATGATTAGGCAATATTAATGTATGGTGATGTATGTAAGGTAATGCATATGACTGACGGACTCCATAAGTAAAGACGGAAGTAGTTGATTTGACAAATGTGATAGATAAATGTAGACAAACAATGAGCATAGTTGCTCCTCACTGAAGGGTATACACTGCAGGCCAAAAGTTTAAGACCACCTTAATTAATATTAAATGTTTAATTAACCTGTTAAATCATCTAATAGAACATTGACAAATAATACAATTTAAAAGAGTAAAGAAATATTAACAAACCATGCAAAAAAGGCTATAGTTAGCTAAACTGATTTTTCATCAAAAAATTCTCCTTTACAATTTATGACTTTGCACAAGTCTCGCCATACAGGCAATAAATTTGTAAATGGTGTCTTGTGATTTATTGTCCCAAGTTCGCATAAAGCATTCTGCATTTCTTCTCGCGAGGGTTGATGACCGATGATTACCGACGTTCCTATCAAGCTCTTCCCACAAAAGTTCAATGGAATTGAGATCCGGGGTCTGAGGCAGCCAAACCATGTTTTTTAACACCCCTTTCTTCCTCTTTCTCTTCTATATATCCTCTACATAATTTTGAGCTTTGCTTTAGATCCATCTCCAATTAATTGCAACCCGGAAGAAACGGCATTTTGTTCTAAAATGTTTTTGTACTGTTTCTTTTTCAAAGTTCCTACAATTTAAAAAATCGGCAGTTCTTTGGCTAGAGAAGCAACCCCAGACGATAATTAAACCACCATGCTTGACTGTTGGGACTACACAATCCGATATCATCTTTTTTTGGGCACTGCATCGAACGTAAAATCTCTGTTATGAACCGAATAGTTCAAACTTGGCTTCGTCGGTCCATAGCACTTTTTTAAAATCTTCTTCAGTCCAATTTCGATGGGCAAGAGTCCACTGCATCCGGTTGTTTTTATTTGCGGCATTAGCAGAGGTTTTCGAACGGCAATGCGACCATACAACTTCGCATCTCTCAGTCGTCGTTTTACTGTAGTCAATGATAAAGGTTTAACTCGGGTTTTGTTTACTTCAACGCGGATTTCTGGTGCTGTTAAGCGTCTATTTCGCTTGTTGGTAACAACAATGAAATTATCTTCACCTGGTAGCTCTCGGCCTTCCCGAGCGTGGACGATCTTGAAAACTGCTTGTCTCCCTGTATCGAGTTATTGTGCAATGAACACAAGTCTTCAATAACTTCGGTTGTGAATCTCACATTCGGATTTGCCTTCATTATGTAAAACAACGATGGTAGAACGCACTTCTCTGCTAATTTCTCGAGCTTTTCCCATTTTATGACAACTTCACTGTTGAGAAACCACAAGTTGACTAATTGAGATTGTATGTGAACAAACCCAAGTAAACTCGGGTAATAATAAGTCAGAAACATGTGTTTTCAGGAGCTAAATAATCCTAATTATTGAACAATACGTAACAAAAGCAAAGTAATTGGTAATGAGGTCATTATAAAAATATTATTACGACTCTACCTGGCCTCACCTGGCTCTAGCGCAGCTTGGTCAGTGTTTGAAAACAATATATGTTTATTGTCCAATAACTTGAAAGTAAACAAAAGAATGACTTCTTTAAATATTCGATACTAACAATAGAATATGCAGATGTGCATTTCTTTTATTTATCCTATGGGATTTTATTACAATTGATGGATTATTATGTTGTTTATGTGCGGTCTTAAACTTTTGGCCGGCAGGGTATATATTAAGAGAATTAGTGTCAGGAGGCTTCTTATGTTTCCAGAAACTTTTATACAATAAAAAATTAGGTTGCAGATGCAGTTGAGTATTGCCACAAGCGTCACGTAATACATAGAGACATTAAACCAGAGAACATTCTCGTTGACTTTGATGGTAATCTCAAACTGGCTGACTTTGGATGGTCAGTACATGCTCCTTCAGAAAGGTATGCTATTGTCCTTTTATTTATAACTAGCATCTGCCCATGATATGTAAAGAGTGTGAGACAACATTATATGATTTATTGTTTTCTGGCAGTGTGTGTAACTTTTGGAAACTCCCTGCTTCTCACATAGTTGGCTTTATGTAAGTTGCTCAAGAGAATTGAGTGGCTAAACCTTACACATTGATGACAAATAATAAATCGTACAATATACTAAGTTTACAATAAAACATAATACTAGTTTTAATTTAAATTTCTAACAGTTATTAAGCCATTCATTAACCTGGATGAAAAATATCCTGTGTTAATCTAACTCTCTCTGCCTGTATACCAAATAATATTTAAATCCATTCAGCTATTTTTGCATGTTTGAGTTCTCCAATGGCCTAACAGAATTAAAAACACACTTATGTGACAATAAAAGAATTGTGTCACAAATTTAAATTATTATTATTTCTAAGGGACTAAATCTTGACTCATTCAGTATCAAGTATTTTTCTTTGGAGACCCTATAGAAAAAATAAATATTTTCTCATGAAATGCAGTATTATTAACGGTATCAGAACATCCAACTGGAAATTCAGAATATTTCCACATTATAAAAGGTCATCCCAAGCCTATCTCAATTCATCACTATAAATCTCATCAATATTGGTTCAGCCTATGTGGATATAATTATGCACAAAATCACAGACAAGCAAGTTGGTTTACGAGTTTATTATATAATACAGATTCAATTCAATATACTTTTATTTTTTTTAGACGAAAAACAATGTGTGGCACCTTAGATTATCTTCCCCCCGAGATGATAAGGAGAGAAGTTTATGATGTATCTGTTGACCATTGGTGTATCGGTGTGTTGCTGTATGAGTTTCTAGTGGGTAAGCCACCTTTCGAGAGTGAGGGTCAGGATGTTACATATTCAAGAATCCTCGCCGTAGACTTGACATACCCTAAACATGTGCCTGAAGATGCAAAGGATTTAATTTCTAAGGTATTTTTTTGTATTTACCATTATGTATATTTTATTATTTCAATTAGGGTTTTTTTTGTGTCTTATATAATTTACCAAAGAGATAAATATAATATCATCATTCCTCTTATATCAGGCAACAATCAAATATTTGTCAAGGATGGATGTGGATGGGCCGCAGTCACCATCACTCACTGAACTATAAAATATAAAAATATAAATACACATATTTGCAAGTGGACACAAAATTGGTTTTTGTTTTGTTAATAGAATCTGCGCTCGATTTGCCAGGGGCTGGATTAGTAGGAGTTCAGTATATTTTCAAAAGAACTAGGATAGTTGCAATGTAGGAGTTCTTTCATATAGCCCATTCCAATATTTGTCTGACTTAGTTTCAGTTACAATTGGAACTAATATCTCGGAGGTTTTCTAGATAATCTTCATCAAGTTATTATTTTTGTTTCAGCTTCTACGTTACCAAAGTAAAGAGAGATTGTCATTAGATGCCGTGAAAACACATCCCTGGGTTCAAAAATATCACAAAACCAGCGAATAGCATGTAAAATATGTAATTAATTAATTTTTGTAACTGTTATTTTTTACCAATTCTATGAATGATTTAAATTATTGATCAGAACTAAAACTTTTGTTACAGAGTAAAGTGAGCCTATATATATAATATATATAAATCCCACTGCTGAGCATTGGCTGCCTCTAGCGAGGATGCTAGAGCATAGACAAGCAGATTGGTGGACTTTGTCTTCAAAATACTTCTTGTTTTTTCTAAGGCGTTTCTTCACGACGTTTTCCTTCTTCAGTAATAAATTAGCACTTGAAATTGCAACTAACAATCTCATTGGTGCCAGCACCGGGATGAATTATGTTTGAAGATTAGCTAATAGAAATTAACTATATACCCAAATCCACAGGTGATGAGTTTGGAAGACATGGCAATGACGTCACCAATAGAATAGCGCACCATACTGCAACAGTAATTAAACTTACAGCATAGTTTATGATTGAACATCATAGTTCACTCAGGAACAAAGATATATCTCTATAGATTATCCCTTAGCACAGAGATACTGCCGTCAAGGTGGGAGATCATTCTACACTGCAACTGGCAGTCCGAGCTTGCCACTCGACAACCCTTCTTTATATAAGGTGTGACAAATGAGCACACGGTCCATCTGATGGTGAGACATTACTGCTGCCTATGACACACTCGACCTGCTTAGGAAAATATAATGCAAATGCGTGTTGACATCTCTGGGCATTAAGATGGAGTACCTTACCAGTAGTAATAAGATTTTTATCTTCCACCAGACGAAACACATGAGCCCTGAAATACTATTTAACACTGGCAGTTCCAGTTTAGTGTTAGCCTAATATACTATATAAAACATGTGTTGTTTAATATGATACTAATAGAAATATTTTTTTTATTTGAGGTTGATTTTGATGTCGTTGCTGCGGCCCGTGACATCGACATTCGTCATATCCACGGCTAAGGAACCGATGTAGGTGCGTTGTCGTTCCCGAGGGCTGAGACTACTTCCAGACCCCTGCACTCGTCAGACGAAACACGCTGGTATTCTGTGAGGACGATTTCCTCCCCTATCGAGCTGACTCGTGCTGGAGCTGGAAATAAACTGCAGTGTGGCTCCACCGCTATTACTTTTTTTAAAATATATAAAATATTTTAAAAACAATTCAAACGAAAAGTTATATAATATATTCTATATAATAAATAAACTGTATGTTACTCCGAATTATATAAAATAAAATTATTATATATTTTAGAGTTTTAGTAATATTTTTTGACTCTGCCTCAGCTTCCATAGTAGCGGACACATTTAATCTCGTATCTGCCAAGTTGTAAATGTTCGCGTGGTATGTTGATTGTAGACTTGGTTGTACGATATAGCTGTATTACAGCATTGTTATCTACGCTTTTTCAGTCGCGACCAGCGAAAATACCAAAGAGACCTTGCAACCCTCTCACTATAAAATTATAAAAATATTTTAAATAATAGTTTATTTACACAAAGCAAGCAATAAATTTATTTTTTCATGTTATTACATGGTAATAGTAAATTAAAAAAATACTTATCTTCCCTATCGGTTATCGGTTGTGCGAGCTATGGCCAGCTTACAATAAAGAAATGTTGACAAGGAAACTCACTACTGCTAATACTCATATAGAATAGAATAAACATTTACTCGACACAAGAGAGCAAAACAAAACAAGTATAAAAATGTAAAACAAAACAGAACAATAATAAAATAAATTAAAATTAACAAACATAAAAACCTTGTGCCGAAAAGGGGTTGGTTCAGCATATGCTGAGCTACAGACATGTAACAGATTTACAGCCAAAAAACCCATCGAAAGGCGGACGCTGTTGGGTTATATGACGACATCCTAATAGGTGGAGGGATGTTATTCCAGCACTTTGATACCGCATATCTAAAACTACCACGGAATGCAGTCCACTTGTGGGATTGATAGCTAGCTGGTGCGAGCGGTGACGGCTGCTTTAGCGACTTATCTCCGAAACCATGGTCAGCTTTTTGTACAAATAGGAAGGCCTTAGAACGTTAACAACACTAAAGAGAAGGCATGCTAGGCGAAGTTTACGTCTCCACTTCATTTTTTAATTTAAAAATTTATCTCCTGTCACTTATCTTTCTTACTCTTTTTTACTATTCAACTTATAGAATAAAGCTAACAAACCGAAAATCTTTTATTTTTTTGGTGCCTCTCTGACTAAACACTGGAAGAATTATCACAACGATAATTGCCATAATTAAATTAAATTAAAATTAAAATATTACTAACAAACTAATGTTGAATTTCTATTCGCAGAAAACTAAACCACCCCTTCCCCAACAACTTGATAATGCATAGTATGTTTTTATCGGCCTACACGAGATTCACTCCTGATCTAAGCCGCTTTTTAATCGACCAATCCTCCCTATTAGATAGCGATCCGAGCCGAAGTTTGCAACCCCATAATGAGGAGCCCTCGGATCGCATTATCATCGACATTCTTCGTCCACAAGGGTGGGAGCGCGGCCTTCGTGGCAGTGTCATTGTTGTCTCCCCACCCAGCAGGCCCTCCACTAGTCTTTTCTGATAAAGCTGGACCTACAGCATCACAAATACGTAAAAAAATTACCGTACCAGAACTTTACCTGTACACACCTCCGCACATTGCATTCATTGTTTTGACGAAACTATGGATACTACGACCGCAGAAGCTGCACAAGTTATTGCCCTATTGCAACATGGACTTCATCGAGTAGTCGCTGCCCAGCTCCATATGAGTCTGCTGTATCAAGGGTATACAGAAAATATCAGGAGACTGGCGCATTTAACCGAAGATCGAGAACTAGCCACCAACAATGCACTTCAGAGAACCGGCAGTTTTATTGGCTCAACTTCGCTGCGGACTCGACACATGACGGGTGTACATATGCAGCAGCAGATGAGACATGTCCGAGGGTTGGCTGATAGCAATGCGACAGTCTGAAGACGATCTTAGCTAGGAACCCAGCCCCTACGTCAATAAATGAATTGAAGACAGCGTTGTTAGTTTTAGGATGGCATTTCACCAGACGCCATCAAAAAAATAATATTAACGAACAATCGACTGCGATGCGATTAGTACTAGGCACTATTATACCGCCGTATGGCTAAATGTCGTTAATCCATCAGGAACTCTGAAGGCATATCGGGAATTCTTGTGCTGGTTACCGATATCAGTTAAAACGTAATAAAGAATTCAGTGAGAGTAGTGATACCAGGGATTCGGGAATCTTCTGTATTTTTGCTGCGTCGTATTTCGATCGTTTTTTAATTTGTTACGTTTTTAAAAATGAATAATAACCATAAAATCATTATATATACAATAGATAACAGGCAAACGAGCGAGCAGCTCACCAGAAGTGACAACGCTGCCCATGGACATCCAAAAGTACATACCCTGCCGGCCAAAAATTGAGGACCGCACATAAACAACATAATTATCCATTAATTGTAATAAAATCCCACAGGATAAATAAAAGAAATGCACATCTGCATATTCTAATGTTAGTATCGAATATTTAAAGAAGTCATTCTTTTGTTTACTTTCAAGTTATTGGAATATAAACATCTATTGTTTTCAAACACCGACAAACTCTGCGCTAAAGCCAGGTGGTAGAGTCGTAATAATATTTTTATAATATCCGCATTACTAATTACTTCGCTTTTGCTTTGTATTGGTCAATAATTAGGATTATTTAGCTCCGGAAAACACGTGTTGCTGACTTAATATTACCCGACTTTACTTGAGTTTGTTCACAAACAATCTCAATTAGTTTAAACTTGTGGTAGAGTCACTGTAGAAACAGTGAAGACGTCATAAAAAAGGAAAAGCTCGAGAAATTAGCAGTGAAGTGCGTTCTGCCATCGTTGTTTTACATGATGAAGGCAAATCCGAACGTGAGATTGCTTCACAACTGAAGTTATCGAAGACTTGTGTTAATGGCACAATAACTCGATACAGGGAGACACGCAGTTTTCAAGATCGTCCACGCTCGGTAAGGCCGAGAGCTACCACATCTAGTGAAGATAATTTCATTGTTGTTACCAGCAAGAAAAATAGACGCTTAACAGCACCAGAAATTCGCGTTGAAGTAAAAAAAAACCCGAGCTAAACCTTTATTGACTACAATAAAACGTCGACTGAGAGATGAGAAATTGTGTGGTCGCGTTGCCGTTCGAAAACCTCTGCTAAGGCCGCAAAACAAGAAAAACTGATGCAGTGGGCTCTTGCCCATCGAGATTGGACTGAAGAAGATTGTAAAAAAGTGCTTTGGACCGATGAATCCAAGTTCGAACTATTCGGTTCAAAACGCAGAATTTACGTTCGACGCAGTGCCCAAGGGGTGTTAAAAAACATGGTTTGGCTGCCCGGATCTCAATCCCATTGAACTTTTGTGGGAAGAGCTTGATAGGAACGTAATCGTGGCCCATTCCCTCGCGAGAAGAAATGCAGAATGCTTTATGCGAAACTTGGAACAATAAATCACAAGACACCTTAACAAATGTATTGCCTGTATGCTACTTGTGAAAAAAGTCATAAAATGTAAAGGAGAATTTTTTGATGAAAAATCAGTTTAGCCAACCATAGCCTTTTTTGCATGGACTGTTAATATTTCTTTACTCTTTTCAAGAGTATTGTTTGTCAATGTTCTATGAGATGATTAAACAGGTTAATTACACATTTAGTATTTTATTGTAGTTTTACTTTATTTTCCTACTTTAATTAAGGTTGTCTTAAACTTTTGGCCGGCAGTGTATGTATGAAATAAAATAAAACCACATAATATTTAACATAATTATAATTTTATTTAAATATTAAGTAGGGCGAAAAATTATATATTTATTTAATTCTTTGATTATGAACTTTTCGATATCATTATGCTTGGCATGTTTTTTAAGAACAACATTCTCACATTTCTTTATCCACCAAATATCCTTGGGGAGTGACTTATTATTTCTTTATCCCCGATGTGGGAGGAAAACGTCCTCACAGAATACCAACGTGTTTCGACTGACGAGCCCTCGGGAATGATAACGCACCTGCATCGGCCGCACGAACGACATCACATGAACTGTGTGCTCATTTGTCACCCTCAATATAATAAAAAAAATATTTCTATTAGTATCATATTAAACAACACATGTTTTATATAGTATATAAGGCTAACACTAAACTGGAACTGCTAGTGTTAAATAGTATTTCAGGGCTCATGTGTTTCGTCTGGTGGAAGATAAAAATCTTATTACTACTGGTGAGGTACTCCATCTTAGTGCCCAGAGATGTCAACACGCATTTGCATTATATTTCCCTAAGCAGGTCGAGTATGTCATAGGCAGCAGTAATGTCTCACCATCAGATGGACCGTGTGCTCATTTGTCACACCTTATATAAAGAAGGGTTGTCGAGTGGCAAGCTCGGACTGCCAGTTGCAGTGTAGAATGATCTCCCACCTTGACGGCAGTATCTCTGTGCTAAGGGATAATCTAAAGAGATATATCTTTGTTCCTGAGTGAACTATGATGTTCAATCATAAACTATGCTGTAAGTTTAATTACTGTTGCAGTATGGTGCGCTATTCTATTGGTGACGTCATTGCCATGTCTTCCAAACTCATCATCCATACAACATAAAACACCTTGGCTGTAGATAATACACAAAAAATATCATTTGTATCCCGTGTAGTGTAGTGTAGCAAGCGTTGGATTGGCTACATGTATAAAACCACCGACTGGTGACACAAAGATTTAAATAAATAATTAATTTCAATTAGCTAATGTTCAAACATTATTCATCCCCGGTGCTGGCACCAATGGGATTGTTAATTGCAATTTCAAGTGCCAATTTATTACTGATGAAGGAAAAAGTTGTGAAGCAACGCCTTAGAAATAACATGCTGGACTATTCTCTAACACCAATCCCTAGAGATGAGGCCTATGCTCAGAAGTGGGATTCATATATATAGGCTTACTTTACTCTATTACGATATAAAAGTTTTAGTTCTGATCAATAATTTATTAAGAATTGAAAAGTTGAATAAAAATATACAGTTACAAAAATTAATTACATTACATATTTTACTTATTATGTGCTGGCTTTGTGGTACTGTTGCACCCAGGAATGTGTTTTCACAGCATCTAGTGACAATCTCTCTTTGCTTTGGTAGCGTAGAAGCTGAAACAATAACTCAATGAATGTTATCTTGATCAGAGATGTGTAATCTAATTATAAATAAAACTCCAATGTTAATTAACGCAAACCACCCACTGAGCGCTTTACACAAAATTTAATTGAATAACTATTCTGTTCAATTAGCTGTCACCAGTTGTATCTTCGAACCAATACTACGTGATAATCTTCGAGAAAAGAGGCACCTGCTACTCCTCAGGATATGGAGTTGTTTGATTGTTTGCTTACTATGTTATATAAACCTGGTTCTTTGTAAAATACACTGGACTCCCACTAATCCAGCCCCTCGCTTATCGAGCAACATCATGTAATCTATGTTAGATTCCATCAACACTAAACATAAATCAATTTTACAACCACATGCAAATATTTGTATTTATATTACTTCTTATATTTTATAGTTCAATAAATGACACACCAGCACTCAGTTCTCCTGACGGTGAATGATGACTGTGGGCTATCCACATCCAACCTTGACGAATATTGAAGATGCTCATGCATTATCATTCACAAGGACTGAGATGGAATGCCTTGTTAACTGCCGTCATAGGGTTTCTGAATCCTTGCTGATGATATGAAATACAGCAGCATTATGCTGCTATTTCTGGTATTCTGCGAGTGTGTGGTCTTCACCATTCAAGCCGACATATTCCCGCTACAGCTAGAGACAGACTACAAAGTGGCTCCACCTCATTAGTGGATAAAATCAATCTTTCTGTGTATAATAGTGCAAATAAAATCATTTGTTCGGTAACTTATTTTACGCACAAAAACCTCCAAATATACATACAAAAAATAAAAACAAATACCTTAGAAATTAAATCTTTAGCACTTGTGGGCACATGTTTAGGGTATGTGAAGTCTATGGCGAGGATTTTTGAATATGTCACATCCTCACCCTCACTCTCGAAAGGTGGCTTCCCCACCAGGAACTCATACAGCAACACACCAATACACCAATGGTCAACTGATACATCATAAACTTCTCTCCTTATCATCTCGGGAGGCAGATAATCTAAGGTTCCACACATTGTTTTTCGTCTAAAAAAAATTAAGTATATTGAATCTGTACAAAATATTTAAAGTCGTAAACTAATTTGTTTGTTGCTTGCCAAGCATCACAATAACATTTTCAATGATAGATTGAGAGAGGCATCGGATAACATTATGTAATGTGCATATTGTTTTTAATTTGATCCACCAGCTTATTAAGGATATCAGCCATTAGGAACTTGAATGTTATGGTAAAGTTACTGTATTTCGGGAGAACAAACTAATTTTTTACAAAAGTCTCTTAAGTAAAATTCACTTAGATACTAAATGAGACAAGGTTTAGTCCCTTAGAAATAATAATAACTTAAATATGTTAAGCTATTCTTACCGACTTCTATTATCACCAATGTCTGTGTTTATAATATATAATTTTATAATTTGTGTGGATGGCTTATGACTTTTCAATTTAAGTTAAAACTAGTATCTGCCCAATTCTTCTGAATTGAGACCTGAGGGAAAAGAAAAATGTGTGAGATAACATAGTATGATTTGTTATTTTCCATCAGTATGTGTAAGTTTAGGGCACTTAATAGTCTTGAGAAACCTACATAAAGCTGACCAATTTCCACAACTTTCACACATTGGCAGGGTAATAATAAATCTTATAATGTCTTCCGCTCACTTCTCTCTTGACTGGAAACAGAAATTCATACAAACAGTTGCTAGTAATCAATAAAAAGAAGATAGCTTACCTTTCTGAAGGAGCATGCACTGACCATCCAAAGTCGGCCAGTTTGAGATTACCATCAAAGTCAATGAGAATGTTCTCTGGTTTAATGTCTCTATGTATTACGTGACGCTTGTGGCAATACTCAACTGCATCTGCAACCTAATTTCTTATTGCATAAATATTTCTGAAACATTAGAAGCCTCCAAACACTAATTGTCTAAACATAGGGTATAATACCTAGTCAAGGGAGTAATTATGTTGTTTGTCTATCTTCTATCTAGTTTGTCTATCATCAACCAAGAATCTAGAAGATGCACTTAATACATTCTTAGTTTTAATGCCTTAAGTCACTGCATAATTTAAATTCTTTATTTTTTGAATTTTATTTTATTGATTATCAAAATAATAACTTATCAAATACATGACGGTGTAAAAATTATTCTATATTTTGGGCAAAAGGATCCCTACAACTACTTCCTTGGAAATGCATTACAATAACAGCAGTAGACCAATACTGGTGATTGTATTTATTTTGATACAGAGGAGGTATATATGAAAATCTTCCAATAGCCAATGCATCTAGGCAATAAAAGGCAAGAAAGAAAATCTGAGTGACAATACTAACAATACAAACAGAAACTGCATACTTTCAATGTACTGCTTTGATTTTCTTGTCATTTTTTCAGTCAATGTCAAATTTAAATGAATATTGCTAGTCTCATTACCCACATTTAGGTCCTTAATACTCACTATTGGTAATCTGTACAGGGTGCTCCTACATCCATGAAAACCCCTGTGCGCTGAAGCAAATTAATAAATAATAATATGAATGAATGCTGTTATAAATTACAACAAGTACCTGATATATGTATTTGGCAGCTTTGGCTTCGGGGAAACGTCCATGTGGTGAGTTTGTGAGGTGCTTATAGAGCTCGCCTCCAGCAGCAAATTCCACAACAAGGTAAATGCGTCTCTCATCGTGAAACCATGTCAATAGACGTAGAATATTTGGATGTCTGTAACCATTATGAAATTGGAGACAGAGTTATGCAATTTAAATATAAAATATGTCTGAGTCAACAATAATATACATTTTTTAAGTCTAAAGTTCATGAGGGTACTTCAATAAAAGCCTGTCCTTAATTTTTTTTCTAACTGCCACTGGATTTAACACAGAAAAACATGCAGGCAATAAAGAATTCCACTAGTTTTTGAATACAGATTTATAGATATTTAATTATATATATATTTTCAAAATATTTTCATTCTCAAAATATTGTATTATTTTCGTAAAATATAAATACCTACGGTATTACTTACTTCAAGTGTGATTGTATCTCAATTTCTCGCATTACTTGACGCTCACATTTGGATTTCACTAATTGTGACTTGAACAAAGCCTTAATGGCAACTAAATAGCCAGTTTTCTTCTCCCTAGCCACATGGACGTGACCAAATTTACCTCGTCCTAGTGCTGAACCAAGTTCGAAGTCTCTGGCAGACCATTTGTATCTAATAACATAATTTTTTTATCGCGTGTATCATTTTTAAATAACATTTAATATTTTAGATATACTTACGGTTTTCCAAATGCTTCATGGTTCATAATTTTATTTTCAAGTTCGGCCACCTCATCAGCGATATTCTGGTCACTCGTCGACGCCATAGTTGTAGGAAAGTGTACAATAAAAATCAATGATTTTTCAAATACAACTATATTTGACCGACAATTGCTATTATAGTAATTAATATTTTTAGGACACCGTTATAAAATGAAGTTAAACGGACGGTTACGGAAGTTGAAGTTTGAAATTTGCTCATTATCATCAGGGTTGCTAACTTATATTTAAAAGGAAATACAAATCTACACTAATATTATAAAGCTGAAGAGTTAGTTTGGTTGAACGCGCTAATCTCAGGAACTACAGGTTCGAAATGGAATATTCTTTTTGTGTTGGATAATTCATTTCTCTAGGAAGGCTATAGACCATAGTTGCGTAAACGGTTAAAGTAACGCTAAAATCATGTTTGATGAATTTGTTCCCCTTTAAAAGTTCTTATAAAAGCTTTGTTTTACATAAGACACACCAAGCACCCTGTGGTCTACGCGAACGAAGTCGCATAAGGCAAGTAGATTTTTATTTATAAACTGATGCAAAAAATAGTACAGATACGAAAGTGTAAAATTATTTGCGTTCTGAACAGGATTAAAAAACTCATAGACATAGTGTTGTGGAGAGTGGTGAGAGATGGAAGTAAAATGTTAATTTGCAAATATCCTTTTGTTGTCAATTAATGTACATGTAAATTTATTATTTAGTGATAAATTTGAAAGTTTACTTGTTTTTATTTTTCATAATTTCTATAAATAAAAATAAATATTTTTATAAACATAAATAAATATATTCATAAATATAAACATAAATTTCTATAAAGCTAATTATGACCAAATCAATGAGCTAATTTCAAAAATAGATTGGTATTCGGAATTGAGTTGTCCTTGTGTTAATAAAGCGGTTAATATATTTTATCAACGTATCAATACTATAATAGATTCTAACGTACCGACTATCTCAGTAAAAGTACGAAAGTACCCTGTATGGTTTTCCAAAAGTTTAATTTGTACTATAAGGCGGAAAGTTAAACTATGGACACGATGGAAAACTTACCAATCCCTACGAGATTACCAAGAATATTCTTTGTTAAGAAAACGAGTAAAACTTCTCATGACTAAATGCTATAAATGTATGTAACATTGATAACGTTGAAAACTCCACTAAAACCAATATTAAATAATTTTGGAAATACACGTCTGAACTAAAGGAGACAAATTCCGGATATCCAAAGGAAATGAAGTTTGGCCTTATAAGTTCGGATGATCCGCAAACCAGATCAGAAATGTTTTCACATTATTTTGAATCTGTCTTCGAGTAACTACCATCAATCTAAACGATATTCGTGTCACGCAAGAGGAAGTTTATTTGACCTTGAGAAATATTAATCCTAATAAAGGCGCTGGGCCTGACAAAATAAACCCTTTGTTTCTGAAGCGTACGAGCAGAACAATTTGTGTTCCATTGAGTATTATGTTCAACAAAGATTATATGGGATATTTCGAGATGAGTGGAAAGCCACTTTTATAACACCAATTCACAAATCAAATTGTAAGAGTAACATTGAGAATTATCGTACAATATCAATTCTTTCATCAATCTCTAAAATATTTGAGAGTCTTATTCACAATCACATATATTATCCCTTGAAATATATAATATTAGACGAACAGCAAAGATTTGTTCAAGGTAGGTCAACCTTGACAAATTTTATTGTTTTCACTGACTATCTTTTTGGTAGTTTGGATCGTAAAGCACAAATAGAAGCTGTTTATACTGACTTTAAAAAGGCATTTGACAAGGTTGATCACTTGCTTCTTTTGAATAAATTATGTTTTAATGGTATCAAAGGCAACTTACTTCGTTGGTTTGCCTCTTACTTAAAGAATCGTAGCCGCAAAGTCGTCATTAATGGTTTTGCTACTTTCTGGGTCGTAGCTACTTCCGGGATTCCGCAGGGTTCTGTTCTTTGGCCATTGCTTTTCGTAATTTTTATTAATGACATTTTGTCATGTTTTGAGCAGTGTAAGTTTCTATTATATGCCGACGACTTAAAGTTATACTCAGCCGTCACTTGTTCAAATGACATAAATTTAATACAGAGAGACCTGGATAGACTGGAAAATTACTGCTTATAAAATATTTTGAGCTTATAATAAATACTAAGAACAAAAATATAATTCCCGTTAATTTACATATAGGACCATAAATTACAATCTGAATCGAGTATACGTGACTTAGGGGTGATTCTGGACAAAAAACTTACGCTAGACAAACATATTGAACAGACAAAATGTAAATCATATCGTATGCTAGGATTTATTACCCGTATAACAAAATCTTTTAGGCGTAAAGACACCTTAGTATGCCTTAACCAATCTTTAGTATTACCCCACCTTGAATACGTGTCTCCAATTTGGAGCCCATTTTACTCTGTTTTTGAGGCTGAAATTAAAAATGTACAGAAAAAATTCTTGCGCATTCTTAATTATCGTCTGTCCTATCCCCGGAATTCCTACGACAATCTCTTAAAAATATACAATATTTTATCGTTAAAACACCGATGTTCATTAAAAGATGCACTTACTCTTAGAAATATCTGAATAGGAGTCGTAAAATGCCAGGCACTATTGTCCCAGATAAACTTTCGAATTATCTCTCAGACAACCCGATCAAAAAACTTATTTCATGTATCTACCACCAGAACCAACAGCGGTCAACGCACCTCTTTATAGAATGTGTACCCTCCACAATAAAATGCTCAACAGTAGATATGTTCTCATGCTCTCGCTCTACTTATAAATCCCGTGTCAAAATGTTTCTCCACAATTTATAGTCTTTGATTTAAATTTGTAATTTTCAAATTTGAGCTTTTTTTTTGAACATAATTTTATTGCCTTATGTAAACTCAAATACCCATGATAGCTTTGTATTTTTATTACTTCTGTTGTTATCAATATTTTAAAGAACTCAATAGGTCGCTGCAATTACTTTACATGTCAAATAAAAACATGCGAAAAATTATATGATACCAAATATGTCCGCAGTAAGGCACTTTAAAAGGAATAATTGTAAATAGTTTTCTGTTCTATATGTTGGATTTTTTATTTTATCTTTTGTTTCTGGATGTCTCCTAGTTAAATAAATAAATAAATAACCTTATTAAAATGAAGTATCATAACACTTTTAGTACTTGCGCTAAAGAAATACGACTAGCAAACGGCTTTATTTCACGTTTGAAGTGTTTCCAGTAATTCATAACCACGACGTAAAAGTTGAGGCAAATAAGTCTAGTCTGTGCTATTAATGTGCAGAAGTCGAAAATAAGGTGTGTGTGCGTAATCGCTTATTGGCTCTCCAGTCGTTCTCTTCTCAGCGCACCGATACGACACCCCGCTCGCTCCTGGTGTACGTACATTCGCTTACTAATTATAATATAACTTTAATTATAATTATTTTTAAATATTTTTTTTGTGGAAAGTGGTACACTGTAATGTACATTCTGTACATTTAATAATTGTAAGAAATAAAAAAAATACTAACTTTCGCCCGCCACTTCGTTCGCGTAAAAACAATAGCCTTCCAGACCATAATCTATGTGGTCGTGCTAAATTTTATCCATACAAACATACAAACTTTCGCATTTATGATATTAGTGAGATGATGATATGTTATATAACTAGCTAAGACATAAAAAAGTACAAACAAAATCACATTATTCGTAATAAATTTGTAGAAATGAACTATTGCGTTCGCGACAGTACCCATACGCAGCTATCCCCTCCACGTTTCGTTCACCGCTAGACTTATGTGACGCGACTTATACATACCTTTGAATCCAGTATATTTATCCCTTTAACACTAGTTCGCTAGCGTGCATATGGCGTGTCGGGGGTGGGAAATCTACCTTAAGAAAATTCCACAGAATTGATTTCTATTTTGTATAGAGAGTAACACACTAGAAACAGACGGCACAGCTTAGTTAACATAATACATTTTTGGGATATTGTAGTGGCAACAGAACGCAATATTGTTTGTTGAGTTTGGATTTGATAGTTGTTGAAGTGTTTTTATAAATAATTAAAGACTTTTCTGATTTCGTCGTTTTGCCATCGAATTCAGAGACTTGATTTTAATCTCAATTTAAGAGATCTAAATATGGGTGAATATGGGAGCCCGCAGGAACCATATTTATAATTAGAATAATTACGAGAAAGGTCTTATAGTACACAACCAGCAAATCAGTAAACACTATTATATATTACTTAGTAGTAATAGTATTGTTTTCTGGTGACACCTCAACTTATTTGTATCAGGAGTCCTTAACTATAAAATAGCTAATAATAAATTTTCCAAAATTAGCAAATCATAATTCCTCTACATTATCTGCCTCGAGTCCTACGTTTCAAATATCGCTTATAAAGCCAAAACGCATGAGCCGGGTATCTTACTATGGTATAGATAATTACTGGGTTATTTCTGTATTAGCTGCTTTTTCTAAAGTTCCGGAAAAGGTATTAAAGATGCATTTAAAGTTTCTTAGTACGTTGTTACGTCGTGTAAAGCATTTATTAATGGATTAAAATCGGGGAAAGCACAGATAATGTTGTTAGTGATTTGGAACTTTACGTAACTATAAAACTTAATAAACAAAGGACACAAGTTTTACGCGATCATACTAAAGGATTTAATATCAATCCGTATTTTACTTGATAAATTGGGGAGACGATTCTTTATATAATATATTCCATCCAATAATTTTATATTTGAATGAGTTCAGGATATTAAAATTGGGAAACTACTGACGCGGTTGTTACTTAATGTATTCCTAAAGGCAGCATTCTTGGTGTGAATCTTTACATGATCTGTGTTCGCAAAATTTATAATATAGAAAAATATTAATTTACACAGATGACATTCTTGTATTAGATGACGCTCTTGTATTTCATGGAGAGACTTACTAAGGTACGTAAAAGCGCTGAGCATGGATCCATAGAGTAAATTATTGTCAACTCCTCCCCGTCCGACAGTCATCAATACTAGACGACATAAATCACAGAATCGTCTACAAGTTACCACCACCTACAATACAAACAAGTGGAGTTTAATTTGAATCCTCTATCTATATAATTGATCGGGGAAAAAGTTTTTCGTATTTTATATACGATTTCAAGATATTTCTTATCACAGTTTATTTACATTTGATTATAATATAGATGTGCCATTTTGTTCGACAACTTGTTGCCATGTAGTGTGTACATAATCCCATTGCTGTAGAAATTTTGGACCATCTGATCAAAAAACTACGACAAGTTGATGTTAAATTAACACTATATGGAGAATTAAAGAGTCCGAAACAGGTGAAAATCTGAGGGTGCAAGTGCATCGTGGCTGTGGTCGTGGAACATGGGTGTGGTCTGGCGTTATCATGAATAGCCACACCCTTCCTGTTGATCATTTCCGGCTGTTTTTCTCTATTTCTTGTTTGAGTCTCATCAGTTGTTGGTACTAAAGATCAGAATGGTTTATGGCGGTTTCCGACGTTAAAAGCTCATAATGAAAGATGCCCTTCTAAACCCACCATCACCTTATTGCGGGCTAATCCAGGTTCCGCTATAGTCTGTGGAGCTTGACTGCCCCTTGGCCATTTTACGTTTTTGTCATAGGTCATCCACTTTACAACACTAATGATCAATCTTTTCAAAAACGGTTCGGTTTCATTATGTTTCAATAGAAAATTACAAAAAATTACACGATTCATTAGATTTCTTTCAGTGAGCTCGTGTCGAACTCAAATACCGAGCTTTTTTGTATATCCAGACTTTTAAAACTGTTTGGTGGTCAACTTTTAGCTCTTCAGCTATATTGTATATGCCAATCTCGATCCACCTTTTCAACAATGGCGTCGACTTTGTCTGTGAAAATCCCGGACTGAAAACGCTTGAACCAATTTTGTGCTAGTGAAGTCCATATACCTCACAAATTATTTTCGCGGCATGTGTTGCGTTTTCCCTTTTTGGGAAATAAAACTTCATGATGTATCGAATTTCATCGTTAAATTCACTCATTATGGCGGTCAGATAAATAATAGAAAAACGGAGGGAAACAGTTTTTCCTTTATTTTTAAAATGCCATCATATTTAATGGTATTAAACCGGCCAGATACAAACAGTACAACTTATGAGATTTTACTGAAATTGTTTACTGATAAAATAAGAAAAATCTTTTTTCCAAATCCACGAAAGAAGACTAACTAACCAAACAACTTGATAATGTATAGTACGCCATTATCGGTCAAAACGTTACATACACTCATATTTCTGCGAGTCCTCAATGAAATGTAAAAATACGTTATTTTGATCATAATGGAGGTGGTGGGGCTCTTCAACACCGCTTGTATAGTCCGCAGGTTTCTTGCCCTAACCGTCGACCGTTTGACATTGACATGAGGGATTGCCGTCTGGGTCCTTATGTTTATTTTGTTGTATTGTATATATTTTTTATGTATGTTTATAGTGTTTTATGTATTTTATTGGTCAACCAGGCGGAGATAGAATAAAAATATCCCCAACATAATAATAATTTTTATTCTTTAACCAAAGTTACAGTTTACATATATAGGCAGGGATTTTCTTGTTAACAGCCACCACCTGTGCTAGAAAAGTTTGCTCTTTTTATTGCTGTATTCATACATTATGATTACTTAGAATAAATTTATTAACCTAACAAAGTAAAAATTTATAACATTTTAGAACGGAAGAAAATATGTGTGTTGTGAATGTGTACAAATAACTGTAACTGCAAAACAAATATATTATACTTATGCGATCATCTTCAGTAGTGTTTGTTTCCTCATAATCTAAATTTTAATAGCTAATTGGTTAAGGACTGGTTACAATCTCATCGGTTATGTTTAGTTTTGTGTATTTTATAGCTTTATTAAAAAAAACATGTTATATATTGCCAGTTATTTGGATTTTATTTATTTACATTTTCAACATTAATAATTACGAAGTAAAATAAAACCACTTAACAAATGCAATAATTATAATTTTATTTAAATATAACGTAGCGCTGAACTAAAAGTGAAGGGAAAAATATTTTAGTTGTTTAAAGCCACAATATGTTGATATATTTTATCTTAACTTTTTAATGGTACTTACTTGGAAGTCCGTCTCTAATTTTGCTGTGATGGTACCTAATATTTCCCGGCAACACACCTTATTAAATATGTACATATATGTAGAACCTAAAGCGATTCCGACGTTATTATCGTTCGTCGATCGAAGTTAATGAATTTGTAATTATTAATATAGTATTTATTACATAACATATAGTTTTTTAATTCAATTATATTCATAATGATTAGTTATCATATTTTTTTAATTATTTGTCTAACAAGAGTGTAGATGTAGCTTATATCATACAGTCTTTGGATAGAGGGTTAAACTCCCCTCTAAATATAAATGTTTCAATTGGTTTGATCTGAAATAAGATGGGAGGAATATTCCAAACGTTTAATAATTTTAGATAATTAACGTGCACTTCAAACAGCTATATAACTAATTATACAACTACATCTAACCACCGCCTAGCCAGATTCGCTGAACCCGTTTCTTTTCTTCGTCTTCGTTTTTCTGACGAAGAAAATTTGTAAGTAATATTTGATTATTACTTTAGCTGGAGTAAAATTTAACAAGGAAATAGTTTCTAAGCAGTTAAAAATACATCAAAATTTTCTAAATCTACGGACCTATTCCTTTTATTTCTAATCTTATTCCATTACGATTATTATGAATCGTTCAATCTTGAAATTTTATGACACACACTGGCATTTCAAAATTGTACGGTTTATAAAATTAAGCAAGTACGAAACATCAGAAGTTTCTTTCCTTAGTAGGTACGTTTGGAAGGCATAATTTATATATTTGTGCGATTGTCGTGCTCCGTCCTGGACTGTACCTGTACTTCCCCTGCCGGGGTACGATTACAATGCAATACGCGAGAGCTTATTTTACCTTAATCAATGAATTTTGCATATCAATTTGTGTTGAATAAAACTTACATCTTATTGTTTTTTTTAGCTTGTTAACACCACAAGTTTCGAATGATTTATAACACATGGTCACGGGGCCCGACATGTATAACGTAATGTCATAACTAACCTGTACTCGTTCGCTTTTAATTATTTTTTTTTCTGATCCACGCCAGATCCAGATAGATCTCACAATTTCATGATTGATGTCTGGCTTGGATTTCTATTTTATAACTCGCAGGATCCCAAGCCAATACCTTATCTATTGAAACCTCACGATACTTTATTGGTAGGAATGTTCCATTGACGATTTGTGTTCATTAAATCTGATGTAATGGAGGAGGCAGATCTTGACATTCTTTTACTCGTTTTAATTAATTTCATGTTCTCAACACTTGCAAGCGGACATAATATTATTTATGAAGATTCTGTATCAAGCTGATCCCCTTTAGTTTTGGGCTACCTCATTAAATATTGTGATTATGAAGTGAGGAAGACCAATCGGTGAAATGTTTAAGCTGTTTTGTCAATAAGACTATTTCAAAAAATATTTAAAAATAGAACTAACTCGAGAAGTTTGTTTAGTTCGCACAAATCCTTACGTTCCCGGAAGTAATATCGAATGCGGCGCAGTTTATCCGTGTCGAATGGACGCGACAGGGTATTAGAGAAAGTTTCTCCCGTTAAATACACAAAATGCATTTGGGTTGCCATTGGAAAATACGCGACATGATGAATAGGAATTTTATAGTTTTTACTCATTATTGTTGTTTTAATTTGGAGAAAAATAACTTCACAGGTGAGCTTGAATGGAGCGCTTGTCGAAGAAAATGAAAAAATGACGTTAACAACCAGTGTTCTATGAATTTATGATTGACATAATTGAAAATGAATCAAAAAATTCAGAGATAGAAAGGGTAGCCAAGCTCCACAGACTAAAGCGATACCTGGATTAACTCGCACCTGGATTAACCTGGGCTAACAGCGGCCATCAGTCCGAACAAAAAAATGCGTAAATAAAGTAAAAAATGGAAATTTTAAATAACGCGGTATGTAGGGCGCCGAAGAGCATTGCCTTCTTTATAAGGGTCCAGGACGTCCCTCACGAAGTTCCAGTTCTCTCAGATGACCCAAAGAGTTATGGTTAACCCATTCGCGGACATTCTAATTTAACATCATTTTATATTACCTATTTATCTACTAACCACGCTAATAAAATAAATAGCTTACAAAAATAATGCATATTCACATTATTTTATAATTTCTAGGTGACCACAATTACCGTATTTTTCGGACTATGAGACACACCTTTTTACATAGAAAAATTAACTCAAATTTTGGATGATTCTTGTAGTCCGAACGTAACATCATTTTATATATTATCTCAAGGGAATCACCGATTTACCTACACTCCTTGTCTATGATCGTCGATAGCTTTTGTTAGGCTTAGCCTGTAATGGATGACACGAGTGAAATTATGGACAAAAAGATATGGGGGCGGACATTGATTAAAAGCTTGCGATGTTAGTATGGGATCAATTCAGAGCGCAAACACAACAGAATAAACCAAGATATTTAGTAAAGTTAATGAATTAGTAAAGGAAATTAATACAGAAACCAGTTTGAAATCTGGGTAAAAAAATCATGGGAAACTGTGAAAGGTGCGTGTTGTAGTCCGAAAACTGCGGTATTTAAAATTGACAAAGATATATATTAGACCTGATCTAGATCATAATGTAGTCCCTTAGATCAAGCTGTGTTAGCCTTAGAACATGTGCATGTTTCAACAAATACATTATATACCTCGCACGACGATACTGCAAGCACAATACGTATTCTTAAATAAATAAATAAATACAAAATAAAATTATTTATTCCTATAAATATTGCAATTTCTTTCCAACACAAACCAGCAAATAAATACCTTCAAACGTAAAATATCTAATGGAAGATCTTCACGCCTCTTAATGCCGTCTTGAATTGTAAATTGTTTTCGCATTCGCCATAAATAAATGTAAATACAGTTCTTTCGAGTTACAAACCCTTTTTTTTTTAAATACTTAATTCCCAATATAGAAACATCCAAACATCATATAATCAATGCTTATTAATAATGAAAGACTGATAAACTTTCGGATATTATAAAATATTTAACATATAAATTTTACTTATATTTAATCGAATATTAAATGTTTTTTGTTTATTATATTAAGGGTGACAAACGAGCACAGTTCACCTGAAGGTAAGTTAGATTCGATAGTTAGACTTGATAAGGAATCATAATGCAGTAGTCATCTCCGAGTGCTGAGGATAACTTCGTCACCAGTAATAAGAGCTTTCGAATCCCTACACTCACGGGACGAAGCACTGGTTCTTTCCTCGGTCGAGCCAACCAATTCGATCTGTAGCTACCACTGAAAAAATGTGAAGTTTTGAACACAAAGGGTCAGAATGATAATTAAATAGTTCCTTGTACCTTACATGTAATTATAAATATTTACAAGTTACTTTTAACATAAGACCCAATTTACACACAAAGTTTCATATAAACGCCAGTTTCCTGTGGGTTTTCAGTCTCCGTTGTAAATTTAAACCATTTATTATACTAAACACATGTACACACTGAGTGATTCAAAATTGTACAAAGCATACCATTTTATTTACAATGCCATCTAAAAACACACATTGCTCCAATTGTTGGGAGAGCATAATGCAGCATCAAAAATTAATTCATGGGGTCCAAGTCTTATATATATATATAACTTTAAATGATTGCTAACACTTTATATTTCTATGTGCATTATTAATGTTATCGGGGAATTCATTTAGTTGAAAGAGATTGGCATGAAATGTACTAGAATATTAGGCTTCAATATACACAGTTCTTCAACGGTCTCATTACATTATTTATAGTTTCATGCATCCACACCATCGTGTATTCGTGTATATCACCGTCCACGTTCACAATATACATCCATCACGCTGTGCACCGCGATACGAGACCCTATTACTATCACTCAAGACATTTTAGGATTTCGTCTAAGTCTCATTCTTGCGCTTTGCTTGCTTCCGTTATGGACTCGTACTGTTCCTTGTCCAGTTCCGTCATCGTGAAGCTGCCGTCGGGCAATAGGAGCACCACACGTCTCGTGCCGCCTGCAACAAGGACATATGTTTTTATTTATTCTTTATGTGCCTTAAACAACAGATTTACAAGGGCGGACTTAATGCCTAGTGGCATTCCCTACCAGTCCACCCTGGTACTTCAAGAGAATATGTTCGTAGGCAAAAAATAATAAAAATATTAATCAGATAAAAATATCAAATTATACATTTACAACAAACTAATACGTAATAAATATAAATAATAATATGTAAATAAAAATGTAAATATATAATTATATAAAATACAATGGTGGATCTACACTGGAGCTGGTTTCTAGCTAAAGGTTCCTTTTCCAATATACGAACCAGGATCGTAGATAGGCGTTTATACAGTGGCTCTTTACAAGGAAGTCTATGGAATCAAGAGTATTACTGCTTTTTGTAGTACTTAGTGTACTGTTAATATATAAACAAATTTATAACATTAATATATTTTTAAAGTAACTTAAATTATATCTTTGCATTTGTAGAATGAACATGAATGGGTTGGCTTGACTGGGGAAGGACTACACTCTAACAGAATAAAAGCTTGAAATAACAACTATGTTTTGTGTGTTTTGGGGCTCTGGAGAAGCTATTTCAGGTAGTTTACGCGACAATGCAAGTTCATATTGAATCTTTTTTGTAGATGGATGTAAAAGTGAACCGTTTATCATCTATTAAAAATTAAAAAAAAACAACTTAGATAACTTGGTGTAACACGGACAGGTAGGTGAATCGTCAACATTTAAAGTAACTGCTTGCACAGTAAAGTAAAAGGATATGTTGATTCAACTATTACATCACTGAAGCTCCAATACTCTAATCAAATGTGTTTACTCCGTTCAATATCCTCTTCTAGATCAGATTGCCTATCCAAGAGTACATTTATGTAAGACAGCCCACAGAGTGACCGAAAACATTACAATAGCAATTCATAATTATATTCAGAGAAGTAATGTTTGAGCAACAAATATGGAATGATTTGAAAAAGTTTTTTTTAAAGTTTAAAGGTTCTTTTAAAACTCAGTACTAGTGCAAAATCTAATAGCGTTGTAACCAAAACCTAAATGACAAACAATAAATTATTTCTAATATATATGAAATAATATATTGGTGAATTATTTATTTTTATAGATTTTATAATTTGATTGAAAATAAATACATAAAAAAAATTCTGGTCTTACATTAAATAACCATAATGAATATATTAGCGGGAGAATATCTGTAATATAAATAAACGGTTGGCGGGCCGCATAAAAATTGAGGCGGGCCGCGGGTTGCTCACCCCTGGTATAGATAATTACTCACCAGGCGAGGGTAGGTCCGCCTGCACCAGCTGCGCGATGACCTGCGTGGCGTCCTCCCCCGGCTCGCCCTCGACCTGCACGGCAACCTGCTGCAGGGCGGGCGCCGCCTCGCCGCTCGGCATCAGCTGCGCCAGCTGGCTCGGGTCGATCGCGAGCACGTCCTAACGTCACAAACAGTTTACTATCTTTCTTATTTTTGTTCCATACAGTTATTATCATGCTGCAGGCCGCCTTTATACATCATCACCTATCAATGTAGGCAGATAATATTTAAAGAAGCTCAGCGACTGTTACTTGTAAAAACTTGAATATTCCATATTCAGTGCAACGTTTTTGTCGAGTTTCGGGAATACGGTAGAAATGTAACTGCAGGGGGTCCACCGGAACCAGTAAAATTTTGAAAGTGGTCTATGACAAAAACCCTCAAAAAAATCCGGGAACCTCTGGTGTACACGCTCGCACCTTCAACACTAAACCTGCCCCACGACGGTAAAACGACCGTTTTATATTTTGTTTAAAATTTCCTAAATACAAGTTATTGTAACGCCATTAAACTTCGCGACCGTTCTTAAATTATATCTACCAACCATTGTTTCTTTAATATTCTAATTATGTTTTTTTTTCAATATTATCATAATGCCATAAGGAATATAACTATTTCAAGACAGATAATTTGACCGTTCACTATAGGAACAGTTATTTGCCCGACCGCGATAGGTTTAGTGCTAAGTAAGATAGTCAATAACTTCTCATGTCAACAAATATATTAACGAAGTTTTATTTATTTTTATGCATTCAACTTTTAAATACTTAACCGAGATGGAAGTTTATTTTGCAACTAATATTAAATCAAGCGCGCATTGTTTTGAAATAATACAAGAATAAAACAAATGTAGTGTTATCATTTAAATTTGTATATAATTATTTGTCGATAACATTACGATACGAGCGCTCGACATCATTTTAAGTTGCCATAACACCTATGAGTGCGAGTGAGCGCGCAATATGCTGCGCTACGCTCCCACGTTTCACAACCCGGTTCACAGATGGATAGTTAATGGACTATAGTTCATTGCAGGACCAATAAAACTGATTCTATTCTTAAGATTCATAAAATGTTCTCTAGTTAGCTGCAGTCAACTCATGAACGAGATTATTGATTACTTGCATCAGAGTAAATGCCAGCACTCATACCACTGTGCGGGAACAGTAATTCGTAACTGGATTTTTTGACATTGATTTGTTTTAGTACTGAAATGTTGCAGTAGATGGTGCTGTTGTGAAATTTTGGTAACGCTAGTCACGATGCAGCTTATTTATTGCTGATCTGCTCGAACGGAGGAGGACCATAGACGCAGAGAATACCAAAATGAAATGGCAGCATTCACGGTTTGCGAGCAAACAAAGGTCGTTTCCTGGTGTCCGGCACCAATAAATTGTTAGTTGCAATTTTAAGTGTTGATTTACCACATACTAGGCGGCGAAGAAAACCATCGTGAGGAAACCTGCATGTCTAAGAAATGAAAAATAAATTTATAGATGTGAAGTCCGCTAATTCGCAGTGGAGCGTGTGGCGGCCTATGCTCTAACACTGACGCTAGCGAGGAGGCCTATATCCAGCCGTGGGAATTAAATATATATACAGGCTGTCAGTTTACTTTTCTAAGATGATCTTACCTGTCCATCTTCTCTCGTAACATACATGACTCCGTCGCCGTCTCCTTCGACAGTGCCCTCTACACCTTCCACCGTACCTTCAACGCCTTCCGCCGCCACTAATAATGTCTGTCCAGCTTCATTTTCACCAGCCACCTAGAAATTGATCAATACTTAATCACATGTTGGGACATGGGGGTAAATAAACTGCCTTTGACAATGAAGGTTATCTATCACCACATTTGATTACTAATCGATCTTCCCGGTAATTGGGAATGCAATACCATTACTAAACTCTCGGAACACAATGGCCCTCCCTTTAGATAGCGATCCGAGTCGAGGTTTCATACCTCCCTACGAGGGACCCTCGGATCGTATTATCGCCCCCCTCCCGTGGGTCTCCGGCTCGAGTCTAATAAGATAAAGTTGTAAAGGTCTCTGTACCAACAGCAATACTCACACACACAAAAAAAAAAGAGAAAATGGGAATGTGCTGGTTGCCCAATAACACTTTAGACGTTGGAAAGTTCTTGTGCACTTCCCGATCTCCAACATTGATTCGATTCACAGACAAGGTACAAATTATTGTGTAACTGAAATATAGTTGGTTTGTTGCGGTTTGTGTGTGTGTTGTGTGTCCGGTCTCCCTGACACTATCTGAACCTTCCTCCGATCTTAATTACATCCGACTAGGGGATGAGTTAGTGCTTGTGTTTGCGCAAATGCGCACAGCGATATATATATATATATATAATGTGTGTTGATATCATTTGAACGACCATTGTATTGATTGAATTTTAAAATGAAAATTTAACACGGGATACGTTTATGAACGAATTAAGAAAAAAAATATATTAGGCGGGTATAAGGAAAAAAAAAACAGTGTGGAATGACAGCCGTGTGACGTTTGTGAATTAACTGTCAGGCGGTCACAAAGTAGTCTTTAGGTAACTTTCGATTTGAGGAGTGAGATGGTCCGTCATGATCCGATTAGTATTGCGATAGTTCGGATTTGTGTTCTGTGTTAGGCGACACTGGCTTAGTAACGCCCTTCCCACAAATATATTCATAGGACAGCACCGTATTTTTCTCACGTTGGACGACATGCATCACTTAGGAGTTCTTTGTGTCAGTTGTTATGATGCGTTGTTAGGACGGTCTGCGCTAAGTGCGAGGCGACCTGGGGGCATTAGTAGAAAACACAATTCATCTGTTCAACTCATGGTTCGAGCGAGCATCAGTGTGGAAAGAACTCTTTGTGTATCTTATTAGCAACTAGAATTATTTTTATCTTATTTTCATTTGTAATTGGTATTATTTTAAGTTAAACTTCTTTTTTTTAAACATGTACCTTTTTTTATAAGTATTTTGATGCTTAAGTTAATAATTAGTTTAAGTTATTGGTTATTGTTTCCATGATAAATTTCGTAGTTATACTATATCCTAATGTAGTTAAATCCTAGATGAAGCGAGACATTTGTCATACTTTTCTTTATTAAACCATTGTGTCATGTCATTATTTCTTGTGAAATATATTTGTTCATTTTCCTGTCCGAAATCGCAACCCTGCGTCCTCCAAATAAAATAATATACCATGTTCGAAATGGACTAAGATCATCCTGTACATAAAATGTTTGCATGTAAGTGCACTTTCTATAGCCACTTACTTGGTAAAGGACTCCGTCTTCACCTCTGATCATAATTGGAGGATGGCCAGTATGCAACAATCCCACCTCTTCGCCTTCGTCTACTCCAACACCTTCTTCTAGAAGTTGCTTCACTGCACTTGCCTCCACCTTCACTTCCGTCTGTAAAATAACGGGCATCATATAAAAACGTTAGAAAGAGAATAATTCTAATCAATCCGTTTTTGAAAAAAAAAATTGAAACAAATATAAAATTTATATTTGTATATATACATATATATATATAAATATATACAGAGTATTAGGAAACCGCTTCCGAAAACGAAGGTAGTATGGATAGGTAGGTAGGATAGTACTAATGACACCTTTGATGATGGGACGGGAAAAAAATCGATCCTAATTTAAAAACAGTTTTATTAGTATTATTTACGCTCCATCATGTTAGTAAAGATAAATGAAACAATAGTTTCATAAAAAAAAACCAGCAATGAAACACAAAATCAAAACAGCTGATGCTCGGATCAACGAACGCACGGGCGAAACTGTTGCAAAAACTAAACATAATAATCAATCCCGCCAAAACAAACCGCACCTTTTGCGGTGGGCCGCGGCCGCCGTTGACGTCACTTTGATCATTTCCACAGAACAATAAAGCGTTAGACATTCCCAACTTTTATTTTATAAGCTTAGTTATCCCTACTGACTAGTCTTTTTATGGAATTTAGAAGTTATTACTCTAATTATTTAATACAACTTCTTGTTACGTCAGGGTACAATTGGTTGTATCAATTGTACCCTGACGTAACAAGAAGTTAATTACTACAAAAAATATATTATAATATTAAATTAACCTAATTAGATACTCACGTACAAAATTATAATAACTATTTAATCTTTATCTTTGATTTTGTACACGAAATTTATAAAATGAAATGGTACAGAATAATTTAATAGTTAAAAATAATTGCAATTATGATCGACAGTTAATCTATCAGAATGAATCTAAAATAGTATTCTTATACTTTGTTAACACTTTCCGTTTTTAGTCCGTCCAATACCATAATTTGAAAACAGGTAGGTACGTCACAACTATCTAAACTTACTTGCAATTTTTATTGTGAACGCCGCTTCTAATTCTTTTATGGCGCCTGCAAATTTTGTACCTACAAAGTTGTAAATTTTGGGCAGCGCGGTATCAGCGCATTTTTTTTTAGTAAAGTAATGATTTTTTTTTTGAAACTATCGTTTCATTTAGCTGTACTAACATGATGGAGCGTAAATAATGCTAATAAAACTTCACTACAGAGACTTCTTCGAAATATTTACAGGTAGCCTCACGATGTGTTCACTTAAAATTGTAATTACTAAATTGGTTCGCTCGCGTATCGTAAAAAACAAATATATAATTGTGATAATAAAAATATTTTGATGATATTCAAGATATTTTTAAGAACTTATCCGTTTATTACACGCTCGTATAGGCCACCGCTAGATGGATGGACGACCTTTGCAAGTCTGCGGGAAATCTATGGATGCATGTGGTATGCGTATAAACACATAAAATATTAATTTTTTGATGGTGATCGGGAAGCCCTCAATCCTCACGACTCCCGCATTACATCTAAGGGAGATGGGTGTGGCTGAAAACCAGCGCTGCAAGGGACTATAATCCTGTGTCAGCAAAAGCTGAGTCACCTCCGTTTGCCAAAGAGTATAATATTGTTTATGCAAAATTGTTTTTTTTCTGTGGCAATAAACTGTTTTTATTTATTATTATTATAATAAAATATTTTGATAATAAATAATCTATTATTTGGAACTTACTCCATCTTCGTCCGTGAGCACAGGAAGTGATGGCTGTGCCCCATCTCCTTGTACCAACATCCCTGTTGTGCCACCTGGGGACATCTCCACCTAAAGAAAGAAAAAAAAACAATCAGTTTGATTATGCTATCGCCGTGTGTTGTATCCAGATATCATGGGCCGCTGCAGTCATCACTCATCAGGTGAACTGTGTGCTCATTTGCCACCTCTTATCATTAAAAAAAAGCCTCGTGACCAACAACAAGGTTAACAGCGTAGACAGATGATGTAACTTAGCACCGTACGTGTTAAAGTTCGCAATAATAGAATGCAGTTCCAGGCATATCCCCTGAGGGTACTAAGCTTAACAAAGATGCAAAAATTATTTTTGAAACCTTTAAATAAGCTAATATACGATACATTCCCTTTTTTTTTAAAGAGATATCGATTAAAATTACCATTAACGACATAATTCACACTGTTTTTTATTTCATTTATGACCCCTTTAAATAAGCTAATATACGTCACATTCTCATTTCTTTAAAAAGATATATCAATCGAAGGGCAAAAATTAACGACATAATTCACACTGCTTTTTATATCATTTATGACCCCTTTAAATAAGCTAATATACGTCACATTCTCATTTTTTTTAAAAGATATATCAATCGAAGGGCAAAAATTAACGGCAAAATTCACACTGCTTTTTATATCATTTATGACCCCTTTAAATAAGCTAATATATGTCACATTCTCATTTTTTATAAAAGAGATATCAATCGAAGGGCAAAAATTAACGACATAATTCGAACTGCTTTTTATATCATTTATGACCCCTTTAAATTAGCTAAAATACGTTACTTTATGAAAAATCAATCAAAGGGTAACGACATAATTCACACTGCTTTTTAAATGCATGACAACTAACTCAGAAAGAGTAGGTATTTTAAGATTAGTTGGAAGCGGTCAAATGTTAAATAGCACTGCTTCTTCAAGATGATTTATGTACTGGGCCTATTCACATCACTGAATTAAGTTTTTGAACAAGGGAATCAATCAATCAGTGTCAATAAATCAGAGTTGCCCTCTCTAATCCTTCACTTATATTATGTAAAGTTTATGTATGTAGAGACATTAACAATATAGTTAAATTCCAAAACAACTTACATCTAAGTATAAGTCTTTCATATACTTAATGTAGACATGCGAATTTGTATACGGCCTTTATAGTAATGTTTAGTCTCAACCATCTTTATGTCGCGACGAACAACCTTGCGACCCCCTTCACTATAACTTATAATATAACTCACTAATACTTTATTTATACGTTTAAACTGTCAGGGCTCCCCCAGGCAGACCTTAGGCCTTTAGGAAAAGTGGCGGATTGTCAACCATCGAGATGATGAGGATGAAATTTTGAGTTCTGTGCGGCTGGAATTGATAGGAACAACTCTTGAAAACACTCCCCATGGTATATTCGGTAAAGAGATGCAACGTCTTTTCGCAACGCCGGTGAATCAAGCCGATCGGAAACTACTTTTTCATCAAAGATTCGAGCGGCTCTCCGTTCAATGCGGTCAAATGGAAGAACCTAGTACTGGGGTGCACCGGGACAGAGATGAGAACAGTATTCCATGTGAGGCCGAACTTGAGCTTTGTAAAGTTGTACACAGCGGGCCGACATGAAATACTGTCTCGCTCTATTAAGCCCAGTTTTTTATTCATACAGATTCCGAAACTAGCTGAGGTAGCTAGGGGGAGTATTTTCAATAAAAGGAGATGCGAAAAAGGGAATCTTTTTAGCGGTGAACGCACAAACTTGTGTCTTCGTGGCGTTAAATTGTACTAGATTTTGTCGGCCCCAATCTGAGACTTTCGTTTTACAAAGTCACAAGATTTTTCCGGCACTCCGACATGTTCTCGTGAAATATCGGCGCGGCCAGTGTATAACGCATCCCCTGTGCTGCTTTAGAACGTCCTGAAGGCAGAGTTGTACTTTATTTTTAAACAAGACGGATTTTGCATCCCGTGTCGTCGATGCATCTGGCCAGGCCCGGTAACACTGCTGTGTATAGCGTGACCAAGGCTGGCATCTGCTCCCGATGGGCACCATGAGGATAGAGTGAAGAGTTCAATCCCATACCCCGAAGTACCACATCGGAAACAGAATCGGGAACTGCGTTGAGATCATCCAGTGTGAAGCAAATCCGCCCCCATGGGTAGGATGCAAAAATAGACCGCATCCCGTCCCAATCAGCTGATCTATAGTGTCACACATACAGCATGGCATCGACGGATACTAGATAGTTGTATCCTCATGAGAGGTCAGTAGAAGGTCTAACAGGGAAAGTGTATGATCCTTCATGTCTGGAACTCGCGTAGGCGAAGTGACCAGTTGTATCAGATCATATGCCGAAGCAAAGTCATAAACAGATCTCCCCGCATGATCAGTTGTACGCGATCCAAGCCATTCGGCGTTGTGAGCGTTAAAGTCGCCAGTATCACGATCTCTGCAGATGGGATCTGTTGTTGGACGAAGTCTGTAGCCATTTGGACGTGGTCGATGAGTCGGTCAGTGTCGGTATTAACGCTATGGGACCTATAAAGACACGCATAGACGTGGGGATGGTTGACACTGTCTACGCGCAGTCTGAGGATGAACAGGTCCGTACCTTGAAGACTGCAGAGGCGTCGAGAACAGATATTATCTCCGACGTATACACACCACTCCGGCCCCAGCGGCATAAAGTATGTAGTTATGAGGTGTCAGCCGAAAGTAGAAGATATCTGCGCCTCGGTGAGAAAAAGTAAAGATGACTGCGCCATCTCGAGATGGTAGTGGACGGCGTTAAAGTTGGAATGAAGTCCCCTGATATTGCAGAAATCCACGGCGAGTGGCAGGGTCTGCCATAGCCTTTTTGCTCCGTTTACCCCTAAAATTACAGGCAGAATGGCTGTAAAACAGAACTTTGCCCCCCAGAAAATACGCTGGGAAGCCTGAGCATACACGCCCAGGTTGCATAGGGTAGCCTGAGTGTGGGCGCTCAGTGAGAGATTCTTTAAAACCGAAGGCGGGACGGTTTTAAACGTACTCTCCTGGGGTAGATTTTTCGAAAATACCGCGCAACCACGTTGTTTAGGGAGGTAGAGGGATTCGGCCTCCGACTTCCTCGCTCGCCGGACGAAACGCACACATCTACTCGATGACGGTATTCTGTGATGCGTGGTTCCCCCCGAGTCGGGCCGGCCCATTCGTGCAACAACCAAAGCTGTTGCTTGGCTCTACCACCATTACTTCCTACCAGCACTAGCATGTGGTTAGGTCACATGCGTCCTAATATAAAATCTTTTCTAAGAACAGATACCTCATCGATGTTGAAGCCGATAAATACGTAAGATAGCGTATTTAAAATTTAAATTAAAGGGCGTGTATGAGGAATAAAAATGTGAATCTTTTGTATTTCCACACCCAGGTTGAGAAACGAGGGATAAGAGAATAGTTATAGAAAGAGAAAGAAGACCTCACAAAGAGTATCTGACTGCTACATTGCAGATCTTAGTTCCAATTCAATAAGGAACGTCACATCACCTCAAATCCCTCCCAGGTGAAGCGGCGATGAAGTGCATGCTGCAGCTAGGTCATAGCTGAAGATGAACGCGTCGGCTCAGAGGCTGCTGTGTTTTGTATGGTGAGTTTTAGAATTCAAAGGGGGTGTTACCCCAATTAGTCATTCCATCTCAGCCTAGTCCCAGTGGTCGCGAACCCCAAGTTGAGAATCGACGGTACTTCTATCGTAATTCATAATTATGAATGCAAGCCCAACTGGTTCGGAAAAATGAATGTTTATGAGGCTGGAGGAGGAAGCTGGTTTGGTGCTGTTGAGTGCATAGTTAGGTAATGAGGGTGTTTACCTTCATGAGCATGGTAGCGTTGTGCTGTGGCGGCGGCGTGGTCGCTGGCGGCGGGGTGGCGGGCGGTGGGGGGGTGGGCGGCGGCGTGGGCTCGCCCTCGGCACGCGCCAGCCGCTTGCCCGACTGTGGGCACAATGTCAGCTCACGGTCCGGGCTCGGGGGCGGTAGCGGTCCCAGGTCGCGGGGGAACGGATCCTCTATGCCGTCCGAAGATTCCGATGACGCGTCCGACTGTGAAGAATGTTTGTGTACCTACTCGTCGTGCGGTAGTTATCGGAATGAAGAGAAATGTTAATGTTTTTTAACATTTCTCTTCATTCCGATTGTTCATTCCACTTCAGTCTATTCATCATCCATCAACATGGGCAGCCATCCCCCGTAGCTCTTGGGCCACACCTGCCTCCATATCTCTTTTCCCGCAAAGCTTGCACAGGTGGTCGCTCCATCTAGTCCAGGCTGCCCGTCGCCATCGGTTATCGGCTCTACGAGGTATGTGGCCCCAGCCCATTGCCGCTTCCGCTTGCTAATCCTTCGAGCATGTCGTTCCACTGAACGTAGATACGTTGCGCATTCTAACGCACTGTAGACCACCGTGTGACTCTCAGCTTCCTCGTGTCAGTCTATTGCGATGATCAAATAAGAGCAGGTTTACTGTCTCTCTCTGTCACTAAATGTTATGATGGTGGTACACCGATATACGGTTAGTGGGAATATTGTAGAAGTTCTCTCTAGACAGTGATAGCAACCGTCACTACACTTTCGCTCTTTCTATCTGTCAGGCGAGGGCCAACACTTGGTTACTGTCAGCGCTGTCAGTATCAGTACCCATGATATCCACACCTCCAACAAAGATTCAAGATGCACACGCGTGGTCTCCTTCGGGGACGCTGAGATGGAATGAATTCCTTGGCACTTGTTATTGGGTGTCCGAACCCCTACCCTCTCTATACGAAACACAGCAGCGTTCAGCTGCTAACGCAAGCTGATATTCTGTAAGATATAAATTTAAAAAAAAAAGTATTTCAAAGACATCTCGTGATGACACACTCTTTAGAGGGGACGCCTATGCCCAACAGTGGGATTTACAGTGGGTATCCCGTAGATAGCACAACAAACTTAAGGGGAAGATAGGTTGAAAGGTAACCGTTACCAGACACAGATTTTTTAATATTTTTTTCTAAATAACCTCCCCCGTTCGACCTGTATTACGTTCACTGTGTATTTATACAGATAATTTCGACATTACTATTTTTGGGCAATTTCTATATAAACGAACAGAAATATGTGAAAGCTCAAAAAAAAAAATCTCAAATCTCGAACATGGTAACACTTTTACTAAGATAATTTTTTTGTCTGGTAAGTGACCCTCAAGTTTGTCATGCTGAGTACGCGGAAACATTTTACAGAATACATAGACGGCGACTTCAGTTTTTGATTGTTTTTATTCTGTAAGGGCGCGGACCCATACATGCTCCAGCCGGAGTCGAGTCCCAACGTGACTCAACCAGCGGGACACCTTCATGTGGACGGACAATCACTAACCTTATCGAACTCGAAGGAGATGGTCTTGTCACGTATGCGCACGAGGTTGCCGCCCGCCGTGGACACGGAGTACCCGCCGCGACCGCGACCGCGACTCGATCCTCCGCGCCGCAGCAGACTGTCACCCTGTCACAGTTTGAAGATCTTATCGTAACAGGATCAATTCGTTGGAAGTCAACTGACATACGAGTCGCCCTCTGTATATTATCTGTTAACATTAATAATAAGTACACACCGTAAGCCATGCCAGGCTCTCTACTGGGACCTGCCCATCATCACGTACAGGAGGACTATTCTGGCGAATAAGCCTGACATAGTGTCGATGTACCGGCCGCAATCGTAGATATTATTGGTCAACATCACGTTCCCATATAAATAGATGAGAACCGCGTGAAAGAGACCGAAACAGACAGAAAGACAAAATATCTGGACCTGGCACGCGAGGTGACCAACATGTGGGGTGGTATGCCGTCCGAAATTATTCCTATAGTATCTGCAAACGGGTTAATCCCAGCCACCCTCTCTATTCACCTGAGGCGGTTGGGACTCTGTGGCGGGCAGTTCCACGTCACCGATCTATAGACCACAGGTTTCTCTCCCTTTCGCCCTAACCCTCGGCCTTTTGAACTCCCCTGTCGAGGGGTTCCCATCTGATTGGTTCTTAAATATCTTAACTTTGTTGTTTTGTATATATTTATATTATTATTAAGTTTATAGTACTTTATCGACCAACCCCAGGTGGACTTAGAAATGGATCTCAGACATAATAATAATACAGGTTTATTGCCACCAAATATAGATATATATATATTTCCATAAAAAAAAGATAAATCTTATGTCTAACACATATTAATCAAATAAGGCAGTAGACAAGTTTGATCCAGACAGTGCCGGTTTTCAGTCCACCCCATTATCAGTCGAGCGTGAATGTAACATGTAAAATGGAAAAATTATACAAAAAACAATGTGTGAATAAAAAATTATACTATATATCCATGTACTGAATAATAATCATGAATAAATAACAATAAAAAATAAATATATATGTATTATAGGTATATATGTAGGTAGGTTTGCATTCACTAACATTCCACTAACCACTCCAACTAAGCTGAAGTTGCTAGGAGACGGTTCACGATCACACTCCCCATAAGCAGAAAGCCCCGTAACAGAAAATCCTTCTTTGGTTGCAAAATATGAATTATAAGGAACTAGAAAATTGAGTTAATTTTTAACATACATATGAATAATGTATACTAACTAACACATATTTTTTTATTAATAACTAAACAATGAAAATAGAGGTCCAACTATAATTATTTTGTATAATGTCATTAAGGGAAGGATCTGACCCACAGGATTCCTTTCCAGTTCCACGGCTAAGGAGTCGAGTGGTTGTGTAAATATGTGGAAAATAGTTTTTTTTAATATTTACAAACAATTTAAATGCCTGGAAAACTAACCTGTGCCAACTTTTTGTTTAGAATGGTTAGAGGAGATTTGGCTTCCGATTGTCCGTAAGGTCGTTGTATTGTGCGCTGTATTATTTTCTGTCCAGATGGTGTAATGATAGTTTTCTCTGTCACCTGTTGACCGCCTGATCCATATGATCTCTTAGCCTTCAAATAAAAAATATATTTCACAAATGATTATTCAAATAGCTACAATATTACGGGGTCATACCCACGGAGGAAGGATCACAACTCTTTTAAAAGTAGCATAATAATGCTGTTTCGTGTGTTAAGTGATCCAGGGATCTTATTACAAGTAAAAAGGCATTGCATCCCAGGTCTCCTAGGTGATTAGGCATGTACATCTTGAATGTTCGTTAATGATAGACCACAATCATCACTCACCATCATGTGAGCTGTGTGCCACATTTCTCATCCCTGATATTATTAAAAAAAAACGAAACATTAACACAATATTGAAGGTTTAGGTATATTGTTCTTGACATTTGAGTGATTGAGATTCTTTGGATATATCTTGCAAAGACCTTTTCATTATGGGAGCAACACCACCTTTATGAAATACCAGCTTTTTACCAATTTATTTTGAAATTAATAATATTTTGATGATATCTCAATCTCAATACTCCAATTTTATGTTTATATTTATTTAGTAGAGACATATGACACAACTTGTAACTGGCTGTAGAGCAAGGTGCTCCACTGGGACAGTACTAATGTTTTAGAGAGTAACAGACATTCTTACTTTACATAGGTTCAAAGTTAACCTAACTTAACATCCCAGTTACTAAGTTGGTAATGAGCAATTTCATCTTAATCAATAATACAGATTTGCATCTTGACTATTTATCATGTGTTGATATGGATATTGTGGGCCGCAGGAATCGACTAATCCTTAAGGAAAACTTTTTTTTTTAAAATAAAGATGAAAAATGAGCACACAGTTATTGGAAGTGAGAGGGAATTTCATCTCAATCTACAAAGGTGTAATACGTGTGTATCTTGAATCTTAGTTGCCGAAGCAGATTTCATGAGTTGCAGTCATCACTTACAATCAAGTGAACTTTGTGCTTGTATGCTACCACTAATATAAAAGAAGGTGCTAGGTACCATCGGGGGCGGGGCGCCCTACAAACGTAAGTAATCAGGTTTGGGGTCAACAGCACGCACTGGTTCCGCTTCACGTTGTATACAATGATGATAAGTTATTATTTTCAACCTAATCTATCTATAATTAACTGACTGCCATAAACCCTGGTGGCTAAGGAGCGTCACCTGGATTCATATTTGACCCACAAACTTGCAAAGGCACATCCATAGATTATTCCCAATCTTGAAAAATATGGTCATACTGAACATTATAACTCAAAATATGTAATACTAGCAACATTATAACTCAAAATATGTAATACTAGCAACATTATAACTCAAAATATGTAATACTAGCAACATTATAACTCAAAATGAAACATACTTGTGACGTTAGTGGCGTACGTATAGGCGAACTCTTTTTATTTTCTTCAAGCTTTTTCTGTTTGGCAGCTAGAATTTGTCTGCGGATCATATCTTGATCTATGTTTAGGCCTGGACCCAATTTTCCTGGTGAGTCGATCTTCATTATTCCTGAACTTTTGGACATAATGTAAACACCTAGAAAGGACAATTTTTGTTTATTTACATTTTATTAATATTATGTACACAATATAAAATGTAATAAATCAACAATAATTCTATAGTCTATGGCTCAGTGAGAGGACGTCTTCGATGACATAAGACGGGTTATAAGACCAGGCTTATATTATCTGTTATAAAGAAGAATAAATCACGAACCTAATATAAGAAGTGAATCACACGTACGGTCCGTCCCAGATTCCTGTCATAATTTTTATTTTTCAAAGAAGCATCAATAGCCTTATGGTTTAGGGTACGTACTGCGAAGCTTAAAAGTAGTAGGTTCGAATTCCCCATTCGACTATTGGTCATGGACCAGCAGCTCCTAGCACAAACATTTTAGCTTAGTTTGAGTGGTTAACTGGAATATTAATTTTAACACCATTGATAATATTCTTTTATAAAAAAAATTAAAGCTACGAGTGCAATTATCATTACTTATATGCCATATAAACACTCGCAACTAAGTTTAAAATGCTTGTGCTTAGAGATGGTACTCGACAGCAGTCGAATGGCGAATGGAAATTTCAAGTTCCACAACCTAAACCGTTAGGCAAATTGTCAAATAATTGAGATTGTTATAAATGTTATTATAAGTGGAGATTCAACTGTGCTCGGCGGTGAAGGAAAACCTCGTCAGTAATTCGTTGTCGAAGAAGTAAATATTGAAAATGTTTCAACGTTATTTGTAACAATACACGTCACTCTTAAATGCATCTTCCAAGTCATTATTTTAAAAATTAGATTGACTACATGAGGGATTGCGGGAATAGTACGAAGACGCGTCGCCATTTTAGGCTCATTCTGTCTTGCACCCACTGATTGTCGCTTGCGTTCGTGTATAGTTGCCAACAACGGTGTTAATATGTTCTTTTTTAATCTTTTAAGATATATAGCAAGAATAAATGATATTATTCTAGTCATATTTCACTCAAAATTTCCAGTACGAGCGTTTATGTCGCGACCCACGAAAAAGCCAAGAAGGAAAGTTAAAAAAGCCTTGCAACCCATTTAACTGTAAATTTATAATAAAGCAAACTATTATATTACACACGTACTGCTATCCCAGTTTGTGTAACGATGCATTAACGTATACCATAAGGAGATAATTAAATTTTTGCACTCGACGGGGGTACATGCTTAAGATTGTGGACTCAACTTTACTAAAAGGCATTTAACATAAAACGGACTTCGCACTCTAGAGAAGGCATAACCTAACCTATAGATGTTGGACATGTACTTATCAATTTCACTATATTGTGTAACAAGTATATTTTTAAATCATCCACTACATTAAGACACTATTACATAAAACGATAGATACGAAAATGGGCCAAAAAGTTCGCGGAATGTTAAATTAAACTCGAAATTATTTTATGTTCTAACTACCGATAAATTAAGTCATTTTTTCCAACAAAATGTCCAAGAAGATACGTTAGTGACTTCAATTTAGAGAAGTTATTTGTTGATTTTTGAAACTAAATATTATATATTATCCGTCGGTTCGGTCAGTTAGCCGGATGCTACTGGATTTAAAAATGACACTCAGACTTCGTGCACGGCAATAGTTTCTTGTAAAAGCAGTTCACCTCTTCACTTGTTTTTTTTTCAGACAGAATAATAATGGAATTCATTTCTGACATTGAAGTCAATTGAACAGTCTTAACAATTGAAAAAACACCTTTTTTCAATTGATAAAATTTTCGATTATAAATCGACAAAAATCATTACTTTTGAATCACAAACAACTGTGACCATTCCGTTTAAGACACTGAATTTTTTTGAGGGTGGTGGTATCTCCCATTATACAGTATTGTATAAAACCAAACAATAAACGGAATTATCATCCCCAATAATATAGCTCCAAGTACCGATTATTTCAAGAACTTCGTCGCATTTAGTGCATAGACGCAAGCATTCATAACAACCATTTTATCTTTTGAAATGCCAGTATGATATGCAAAACGATAATTTCTTCTTTTAAACGTCTCTGGACGTCTCCAAATGAATCCCGTCAATCAAGGTTGCGAAACTTAAAAATCATAGTTTTTGTAGAGTAAAAGTCTTTATAGGCAAAGACATTTGTTCAAATATGTTTTTAGCAATTTTCCTTGCTTTGTAATATACTTAAAGACAGCAAGACGACGATAATTGACCCGATATAGAACAACAAGGCAGTTATTACACTCAATTAGTGAAGATATAAAAAAAACACCGCGAACTTTTTGACCCTCCGTAAGAGTATAGCATCACGCATCTACCTGTGGTAAGATTCGGCATATGTTTCGGATCAACTTTGATGACGCCCTTTATGTTCGGCATCCCTTTGCCGCCGAGTCCGAGAGATTTCACGAGATCGGGGTCCAGTGATGATTTAGGGGATTCCATACCATTCCCATTTAGCACTTTCTTCTCGGCTACAAACAATTAACAATTCTTTATGCCATAACCTAAATGATTTTACTATAAGATTTTTATTCACACCCTATATATACGTACGTGATTGTAATACGAAATTGTAAATTTTATATATTTTGCAAATGTAACATAAATAACACTAAAAGGGTTACAAACAAGGCAACATGTTTATTTTTACTATTTAAAAGTTTCTGCCAAAATAAAAATCATGACAACGACCCGTTTCAAATCGCTCACAGTTTGCGCCCAACATGGTATCTCCTATTTTTTGGTAGGATTACATTTCACTGTAACACAAGCAGTAACCTATCACTGATCTGGGTGCGCATAATTCCGCAAAGATCTTGAACTCATAGTGGAAAGATGAGGTGTTTATATTCACAACGAAAATATACATTTTGTTTATGATTTAAAATGGAATATGAGGGAGAAGGCGAACTACGTATGAATCGCGGAATGGCAATGCCCTTGCGCCCTCACTCAACTTGCCAAAGAGAAGTATTGTCTTTTGAGCATACTTAATTAACATTTTAGATGGTGGCTCTTAGGTATGTCATATATATTTACACGACACATTTTGGTTGCAGACATAATGTTCCCATCGCCTTATCATCATGGGATATCGTGACGAAAGGCGGTTTTCCAAATTTCATGGTGTTAAAATATTACACGAAATCGAACGAAGCGATGCTCTACGTCGTTCTTGATGCCAACGTGCGAATAATTCGTCTTTACGTCCACGCATAATGCGCCTTGAGATAAAAGTGAATAGGTGTTTGCTGAACAAGTTTCCTCTACTATTAACGTCTACATGAACACTTAATACAAAGGCACATCTATCGTAATGTATTAAAATACACTTGGTCATTTGTTTATTACCTCTGGGAGATTCTGAGTCGGAGTAGTCCTCCTCTTCGCTAGAGATCTCCTTCTTTATTTTCTTGGCGGCCGGCTCGTCTTCAGCACCACACCACGCCTTCACCTGGTCCAAGGCGCGGACTTTGCTGGTCCTTTGCAGGCGACTGGCGATGACAGTCAAATTTTAATCGACTTGACATCGACGAGGCAGTGCCACAATACAGTTAAAAAATAAAAATAATCGCCCAATTGGCAAAGCATCTAACTAATCACTGGCACCGGGTATCCACACAATTACCACACAGAGAAACAATTTATTGGTTTTCTCGTACAAGTGTATTGTGCGTATTTGCCGTGTCCCTGAGATTGCATGTGAACCTTCCTCTGATCTTATTGCTCATGCATTATACATCGGAATAGGGAAGGTGACGACGAGTGAGTGCCTCTGTGTTTGCGCAAACGCTTACGGCACAATAATATATTCTGCGCAGTTGATGATAGTTCATCTGGCAATAACCAGATCATAATGTCCTGGGTAGGTATCGAACGGAAGAAAAATCTCACGCACTTAACATTATTTTCTTGACAGAAACAAAGATAGAGACCAGCGGTGAATGGAAGCAGAATGTGGACACGCAGGACCATTGTAATGTGCCAAAAGGAGATGATACAAGTGTGCTGATTACTTAATTATTTTTTTATACTATTTGCAGTGACAAATGACCACATTGTTCACCTGATGGTAAGTGATGACGGTCCATGGCGTCTACACCCATCCTCAACAAAGATTCAAAATCCTCACCATCAAACTCATAAATCGTGTCAAGTGATGCAATTGAAATTAAAAAAATCTCCAAAAAAAATTCTTACCCCGATGAAGATATAATGGGGCTGTCAGACTTTTTGATAACTTGCTTAACAATCTGTGGCATTGGTGTACTCATTTGTTTAACCTAAAAAAAAAAAAACTTCGATTAACTCTTGAAGTGCATATATTTATATTATATGAATGAATTAATATTACATTTTTTTTAATAAAACATGGTATACACAACTGTTCGCTCCATGCATCTCACATGGTCAGGTTTATGTTGGTCATTCAAGAGTATTTATAACATAGATGTGTGTTAAATTTCATTCAATTCCATACAGCCAATTTTGCATGATTGAGTAATAAACATACCAACTTCCACGTTTTCTTTTATTGTATACACAGAAAACGTCAGTAGAATGGGTCAAGTTTATACTAGTGGGAAGTCTGCCAGGTGCAGTCAAAATACAATGGTTAAACCAAAGCAACATCTTCGGATGCCTACCATCATAACTTGTAAAGGTTTGTATTTACAACTAGTCAGCAAATGTAGAAAGCAATAGGGGGTTGTCTTTACTGAAAATCGAAAGGTAAATATTTTTTGTTTTATACTTTTAAAAATCTAAATAAACATGAAAAGTTATTGAATTAATGTCTGCATTGTTCAACATCGAGAAATGTGAACTGAATTAAGAAATTCCATTAAATTTATTCATGTATATATATATATACATATATATACCTAGTCCGGCCATAAGTTGTTAAAAATGAAAATGCATTTTTTTTTAATGAAGTAATGTAATATTATTAAAATTTATTATACCTACATATTTATTAGTCTCAGCAAAAAATATAAAAATATTCTATTCGAAATGGCCACCATTGGATTTTATACAAGCCTTTAATCTGTTGGTCCATGAATCTATTGATTTACGCACTGTTTCCAAGTGATATTTCGCCACTGCTTGCTCCAAAGATTTTTTAAGAGACTCAATGTCGCCGTGTCGTTTAGAGCAGGCCATGTCCTCTAAAACTGACCATAATTTCAAGTCTAAAGGGTTGAGGTCTGGGCTAGGTGGGGCTCTTATAAAGTCCGGACCATTGGTTTCATGCCAGGCTTGGGTAGTTCGTGCCTTGTCGTTGGGTAGTTAGGTGCAGAGTGGTGCTGGAAAGTCCACGTTATATTTTTAAAAAAGTGTATTACTGATAGGTTTCACAACATGATCCAAGACTGCATTTTGATACACTTTGCTAAGTTTTCACTCCTTTTTCACAAAAATGTAGTTTTGTGACTCCTTGATAAGACACGCCGTACCAAACCATCACTGACGCAGGATGATGACAACGTTGTACCTTTCCGACCACTTGAGCAGCTTCTTTAGAACTGTGAGCGTACACTTTATCATTTTGCTTATTGTAGTGTTCTTCAATCGTGATTTTTTTTTCATCGGTAAAGAGGATATTTCTGTACCTTTCACCATACGCATCGCGACAGAAGGCGTTTTGATCGATCCACTCTCTTTAATAAGATTAATTTAGGGCATGTCCTGTATATCGACGATAAGCACAGAGCTTCAGGTCTTGTTTTATAATACGCGACACAGTCCTAGCGGGAATGTTCATTTCTCGCGATGAGATTTTTTGCTTCCTAATGGGGTTTCGTCGAATTCTGGCTTTAACAGCATTAAAGGTCTTTGTAGTTCTAACAGCACGCGGCCGCCCCGATCTTTTCTAATGCTTCATATAGTTCGTTTTGACTGGTGTTACGTTTGTTTGAGGCTTTCTTTTTAACAATATACCAGAGATTTTCTATCGGGTTTAAATCCGGACTATTTGCTGGCCAGTCTAAAACGGATATACGCTGTTCGCTAAGGAAACATTTGACGCCATTGGCCGTGTGTTTAAGATCATTGTCATGCTGAAAGATGCAGGTTACAGGCAAATGATCGTACGAGTAGGGAATCATTGTGTGCTCTTAGATATTTTTATATTGCCATTGATCCATTGTACCTTCAATCTTCCGAACGGGTCCAACTCCACATCCGGAAAAACACCCCCAAACTTTAATGTTACATATAAGAAAATAACTTTTCCATTCTCGTATCGTCCAATTAATATTTTTTAGCGAATAATAATCGCTTCTCTCGGTGTTGCTTGGTAAGAAGCGGTACTTTTCGAGAGATTCTTCCAAACAATTTAGCTTCCATTAATCTTCGGCGTATTAGTCTTGACGAGATGTTTCTCGGGTCATCAGGCGAAAAATCTTCATTTTTAATCTGGTTGGAGCCTTTACTTTTTTAGCAACACGATTAGCATATCGTCTCTGGCAGTGGTTTTTCTTGGCCGAGCCTTTCTAAGAAAATTTTCAACAGTTCCATGTGTTTTATAATGATGAATTGCATTAAAAAATTTCTTAACAGAACAATTTAAATGCTCAGCTATTCTTCTGTACGCCCACTTATGATCTAAATGTAAATTGACAATTATTTGCCTAGTTGACGCGTCACAACTTTTATTTTTGCCCATTTTGAACAAAATAAAATTCAGATTAAATTTTGAATTGCCACCAAAATAATAGAAAAAGCCAAGAAAGAAATGTTATGCTCCAATTTCCAAAAAAGAACGAGCTATGGATCCTTTTTTAAAATGTTTCTAATGAGGCGTCCAAGCGGCCAGTAACACAAAATAAACTCCTACATGTGTAAGACTCATTTTGTAATTAAAAGTAAGATATGTTTTATATTTTATGCATTTAATGAGGATTATGTATTGAATGTGTATATTTTTAGGAACATTTGTATGTTGAAGTTATACTTTCTTTATTCATAAGAAGCGTTTCTAATTATATGACCACCACTGTGTGTGTGTGTGTATATATATATAGATATATATATTATTGTCGGCTGAGTTATTTCCATTTAATTTAATTTTAAGTTTATTTTTTAAAAAAATAACTTAATGCATAACATATCACCCTTTTGTTTAAAACTTTCTCCCACCATTCAAAAATTTTCAACAGCTCATTGGTGGAAATCAAAAATTCATCCAACCAAGATCCTATTTTGGAATCAGTTTAAAACGAAACTCCGCCCACATTTGAAAAAGATTGATAGAGGTGGAAATCCACATGTTTTTATAACATTGAGAGTAACAAACAAGCACACGGTTCATCTGATAGCAAGTGCATCTTGAATGGAATCACAAGTTTTGTCACCCTTGAGGACTAGGATGGACTGCCTCATCACCAGTAATAAAAACAGCAGCCTTATACTGTATGTAGCCTTATACTATTTAACACTGATACTCTGTGAGGGTGTGGTCCAACCACGGTTGAGCTGACCCATTCATACTCAGTGTAGCTCTATCACGTAAAAAAATAAATCAACTCGTAACAAAATACAAAACATAGATTCCAGTAGAAGAAACATCTCCTTTCAAACAGATTAACAATAATAAGCAACAGCCAGACAGGAGGTAAAGTCAAAGGTAACGGCAAAAGGGAGAGAAACCTGCTGATCAACCATATGAGCAATGTCATGGTGATTATTATTATTCTTAGCATTACATAGTACCAATAATAAACCAATTTGATATTGACATACCTGCACCGGATGCTGCTGTTGCTGCTGAGCTCTTAGAGCTTTCAGTTCCTTCTGACGAGCAAGTTGCTTCTCAAATGCCTCTAGCAGATGCTTACATGTCTCCATATTCTCAACTGGCTCCCATGTATTTTGCTCACTGTGCGAATTGAAGCAAATGATAGATCTATTTTATACTGTGTTTTGTGATACTGAATTAATTAAATTTTAATGTGGTCTTATTCATTTCTTTATCCATATAATCCTAAAATATAAAACAAATAGGAAAATTGTAAAATTAAATATTTTTATAAGGCTTTTTAAATTTAATTGAATGATTATATTTTAATTCCTTTTGATTTAATTAAACAAAAAAACTATTTTTAAGAATTGAAACATTAAACAATACTGATTGGAATAAGTATTTACTTACTGCGGGTAGCCCTCCCACTTGAGTAAATACTCATATTGTTTCCTGCGTGGATTAAATCGCTTAGCAAGGATCTTCTCCACGACATACTCCCCAGCTTCAGATGGGTCTCCACCTTCACGTTCAGATCGCCGCGCTATTCGCTCCTCGGGCGGTACTCTCTCTTGAGCATTTCTCACAGATTCTTTATCCATATAATCCTAAAATATAAAACAAATAGGAAAATTGTAAAATTAAATATTTTAATAAGGCTTTTTAAATTTAATTGAATGATTATATTTTAATTCCTTTTGATTTAATTAAACAAAAAAACTATTTTTAAGAATTGAAACATTAAACAATACTGATTGGAATAAGTATTTACTTACTGCGGGTAGCCCTCCCACTTGAGTAAATACTCATATTGTTTCCTGCGTGGATTAAATCGCTTAGCAAGGATCTTCTCCACGACATACTCCCCAGCTTCAGATGGGTCTCCACCTTCACGTTCAGATCGCCGCGCTATTCGCTCCTCGGGCGGTACTCTCTCTTGAGCATTTCTCACAGATTCTTTATCCATATAATCCTAAAATATAAAACAAATAGGAAAATTGTAAAATTAAATATTTTAATAAGGCTTTTTAAATTTAATTGAATGATTATATTTTAATTCCTTTTGATTTAATTAAACAAAAAAACTATTTTTAAGAATTGAAACATTAAACAATACTGATTGGAATAAGTATTTACTTACTGCGGGTAGCCCTCCCACTTGAGTAAATACTCATATTGTTTCCTGCGTGGATTAAATCGCTTAGCAAGGATCTTCTCCACGACATACTCCCCAGCTTCAGATGGGTCTCCACCTTCACGTTCAGATCGCCGCGCTATTCGCTCCTCGGGCGGTACTCTCTCTTGAGCATTTCTCACAGATTCTTTATCCATATAATCCTAAAATATAAAACAAATAGGAAAATTGTAAAATTAAATATTTTAATAAGGCTTTTTTAAATTTAATTGTATGATTATATTTTAATTCCTTTTGATTTAATTAAACAAAAAAACTATTTAGCGAACAACAATTTTGCCACCTATAGTCCAGAATAATAAATTCTCTAAAAAGCTTATGTAGCCGTTTTGCCAAATCTAGTAAAAAAAATGTACTATAATTAACCATAAACAGTTGTATTGTCTATAGTTTTTTAAACTAAAATGATTAAAGTCATATATGAGACACTTACCTTATTCTTTGGAGTTTGGAATGTTACAGTTTTAGACATAAGTCTCTGCGCAGGGCTAGCCTTCACATCGTCACTTTCTTCTCCAGATGGCTGTGTTTCAGAATCTTCCTGTAATTATTTTAAATAAATAATGACAGAATGATTGATAATATTTTTTTAAAGAAACAAAACATTAATCCATAGCATATTCAAAACTTTAATATTATTATCATAGTGAATGAGACATACTACTCTCGGAATTTTTCTAGGTCTTCCTCTTTTTTTAACTTCAGGGATGGGAGCTTGAACTGGAACAAGTTGATCTTCAGTCTTTACTTCCATCTACAAAAGGAATTCATTGTTTACTATATTGAAGATGATAAATGTACACACAGTTTCCCCGATGGTTAAGCAAATCCTAGGCACTAGACACATCCACATTCATCCTCCTCTCCCAGAACTGTACACTCACGAACCAAAATAGCTAGCTAGCTATATTACGCTGGTATTCTGTAAGAATGTGGACGTTCCCCAGTCAGGATGACCTATTTATGCTGCAGCTTGAATCCAGCATGGTTCTACAACTGGTAAAACTACTGAGAATTCCATAAAAATAATATAATGGAGCCCAGTCTTTGTTTTACGACTACCATGTGACATCAGAGCATCTGTCTTCTGAATTATATACCCTAAGTTTGATTCCCAGCCAAGGAACAATATCTGCATATATTGCATGTGACTTGTCTATATTGAAAACTCTCTCCAATCTTATTGAACATGCACTACACTTACAATTTGCCAACTTTGAACTAAGGAAGACAATGATATCCTAAACAGTTGCTGCCATCTGACTAAATTGAAAAGATATTTTGCTGTGGTTAAATTTACCAGGGGGACCATTAAAATCAATGTAGCATCAATGCGCTCGATTTTTGGTGTACTGAGTGACCGATGCAGTGGCAAACTTGTTATTGTCTTACACTAGTATATACATCAGAAATGACCACAGGGTGTTGTACTTACGAGTACTTGGCTAAGTTCCTGAATTGGAAGAATTGTTTATCACAAAACACAAACTTTTTTGTGTCTGATTATATTTGTATATCTGTTCCATGTGAACCTTCTTTTGATCTTCTTATTGCATGAAATGCACTAATGATGAAATGAGTAAAAGCATCTGTGTTTGGTCCTGGTCCCTGGTTGTGACCAACTAGGAGGTCATCAAAAAATATTTACATTCTAATTATATGAATAAAAAATCTTTACACTACTCACAACTTTAGCATGAGCAAATTTAGATAAGGCCTGAACATTAGATCCAGCTGTGATCCAGGCAGTCCTTTGAGCCTCTGGCATACGGCACCACTGTTGGTAGAGCTTCCAGCTGTTGTCTGCATTAGATGTTGATCCATCTCGTGCTGAAGAGCATTTCCATAGAAGGAAAGCCCACACTTGAGCCTTGCTTTCATTCTGGAACAAAAACTTAATTTATAAGACAATCCAAGGAAATAAGAATTAGTCGATAAATTTTGAGTTCAATAAAAAAAAAAAAATCCAACAATAAAGTGGACATTACATCAAGATCAACTGGATAAATAAGAGTTTTATGTAACTTCAGTCATTTGTTCAAATGTTCTTATTTTCTTTATTTAAACTTTATTGTTCATATATTACAAGGGCTACAGAATGTATGTAGAATACATTCAACCATGGGCATGGAGATTTGAGGTGTGTGGGAACACTTAAAAAAAAGTGAAAATAATTCTAATAGAAATAAATATAACAACCTATATATATAATTCCCACTATTGAGCATAGGCCTCCTGCTAATTTCCTCACAATGTTTTCCTTCAAATAAATTGACACTAAAGTGTGATTAACAATTTTATTGATGCCATCACTGGATTCAAACTTGGTGTGCTTGCTTATCATAAGTTAAAACTTACCACACTCTCCAGTAACAATAATTAGAAACAATTCTACTAAAAAAGAACAACATACCATACATACAAAAGTTAAAAGAATATATACACATTATTACATTAAATATATTTACTCATAAATAGCAATACATAAAATATATATGTATATAATTACTAAGCTTTTGTCATATTACAAATTTTTCAATGTAAAAAAAAGAACATTCAAACAAAGCATTAATGGAATATAAGAATAAAATACTAGCTTATTATTGCTGTTTAAGATGGTCACTAAAAGAATTGATAATTTTGATTAAACTAAGGGTGACAACAATAAGGCATGCAGTTTGTGTGTAAGCAGCCAATAAATACTCACATCCAATCTAGAACGAGACTTGTGGTATAAGTTACCAGTAATCGAGTCTCCAATTAGTTTCTTAAACTCCTCATTCTAAATAGAGCCACATAATACTACTATTTCACTTTAATGACAATGAGATGATCCTCCTGTTTGATTTTGACCACAGCGATATCTTCTGGGAATTACCAGATGACATCTAATGTGCAGAGTAATTTAATATATCTCTAATAGTATGTGAGTGTAGTCGTTACCTGACTGAGTGACTAGTTCATGCTGCTATATGCTAAGTTATTTCACCATATTCCTTAAGAGTAACAATGCATCTGCATCTGATTCTTTATTGAGGATGGATACAGGTGTCACAAGCTGCGGTGTTCCCTATATGTTTGTTTTTCACCATGACAACATTAGAGTAATAATCTTTAGTTTTCAAATTCCAAATGTATAACTTACACTGTCTCTCACTGGAGACTTGCCAATACAGTTATTAGCTTCTTTGTGCTCTTTGAACTCTTCAAGAAAATGGAATGCAGAATGACATTGTCCACAAACCAAAACATCAAGCGTTGCCATCTGCTCATGAGCTTCTGTAATATAAAATAATTTTCTTGTTACTAAATAACTATTATGATCTGAAAGTTTTAAATACATTACATATTTTAAAACAGATACCAATCGGCAATTATTTTTATCTTGTTTAATAGACATTACATTACCTTTTAGGGCTGTTGGGTTTTTTGTCAATTCTTCAGGATTTCCCGCCGTAACTTCTACCGCAGAAGGCGATTCGCCTTCTTCTACTGTCGTCATAATTGCTGTCTTAAATCTTTCTGTAAAGTTATGAGAATAGTAAACAAGTGAATTTCATTTAAAACCTAGCGGTAAATGCATTTTTTTAAATATAACCTTGCGAAACTAGGCCGGCGAGTTCCCGCCAACTCTTTTAATGACAATATTTTCCACCATAACCTTATGTTAAAATCATTTGACATTCTCCGTTGAATCATTTGAAAGTTATAAAATTTATTTTATAACATCTCGAACGAAATTGTTTACTTGCGATAATTCTATAATTTAACTGAAATTTCTATCTATGACTCAAGTCAGCGACGCTTAGGATTATGCCTTTATACTGCCTTTCCGTTATTAATTTGTATACAATCGTTTTCTACCACGGTAAATAAACCATTCTAGAGACATCCTTACAAACCGTTTGAATTGCACATTACACTTACCAAAACAATGTCAAAAATATACTTTTTTTTAAACAAATTATTTCACTCCGTAAACACAACGAAAAACGGAACAACTAGTACAAGCATCAAATACTTTATGAGGGAAAAAAAGCGTTCACCGACAGTATTGTACCGCCCCCTAGCGTCCGCCGACAATTCTTGTTTTCTATGTTTTAATAACTTGTAACAGCCAATAATAAAAGCGTTTGGTTTCGTATCCACCAATCATAGAATTACACCTTCTTGCGCATACCATAACAGACTTACTATCAAGGATTCGGCGAAACTTTTCACCGTCATTTGCTTATACCGACATTTTATGCCGACATTCAAGCAATTTCTTTGAGTATTTGTTTTGAGACTGTTTTAATAAAAAATGGAATGCTTCGCTTATTTATAAGCCAACATTTCACAAAATATGTAGAAAGCGCATTGACTTATAATCGTAAAATAGTATTATTTTAAATAGATGACCGTCTATTTTGTTAATCGATTAAAGTCCCTAATAATCTAGAAAATATGTTCTAAAACATATAAAGCTCTCTTGTGTAATAATACTACTAGTGTGATAGTATTGCATATACATGATACATGACATGCTTATAGGTACATGAATAGTAGTACAGTAATTAAACAATCGTTATTAGACTATTAGATAAAAAATATACAATACATTTACTAATGTTTTCAGGTAGTTTTCAATAAATTAAAGTTTTAAATCAATTTTAAGACTATACTTAATATAATCATTACATTAAACTTTCCTGGACCGTCTTAAGTCTTTACTAAAGCAGGTGAAGAATATTATAATAATTAAATAAATAATATAATTATAACATAATTATGGACCTATTTTACTTTTTAGCACATAGTAAAATTGGAATTACATTTTAATCAATAGAACAACATGAGGATTAGAGGATGAGGAAGAGTAGAGGTATATTATATCTATAAGGTGACGACAGCGGGTCAGGCCATCCGGGAGAAGCCTACGCGCGCTCTCAAATAATAGGTACCTGAGTAAGCAGTAAATTTTGTATATACAACATATTTTAGTCCTCGGGGATGATAGTGCATTATTTTTCTATTATGGATCAATTGTTTTCAGTTACCACTTATTAATTACTAGGTGTTTTTTTTTTGATGTGTGAGTATTACTGTTGGTCCAGAGACCTCTATCTAATTAGACAGTTTTATCTAATTGGACTGGAGTCCCGCTGATTTTTTTTTGGGTTGATGGCCGCTGTTAGCACGCCCGAGGGCTTCTACAGTTTCACCGGGTTGAGAGGTGACCGAGCGCTTTTGGCACTCAGTCGAGACCGTTGGCTTGGACCGTTACCCTGTTAGAGTCCCGTTGTGTAGGGACTTACTAGGTGCACTGTTTTCTATTCTGTATATTTACCCACAGTGAAAATGAATAAAACAATGATCAAAGTATGGAACAAAAAGAGTTGATAATTATATATATACTATATTTATACTTGATTAATATATTCAGAACATAGAAGATATAAATTATATTATTGTACATAGTAATTAGTGTTTTAATAATGCCAACAGCATATTTGTTTATTTGACGCTCTCAACTGGAGTTGGCATAATATTGCAATTATGGTGTGTCTAAAGTGAAAAATTTAATTTTATCTATTATTAAACCAAAATCATCATGATATCAGTGTTAGTTCATTTTTAATTACCTAAACATTCATATTATAGGTGTTAAAGTTTAAAACTTGTCATCGTAATGAGCCGTAGGCTATCTAGTGTGAAGACTACAGTTAAGTCATGTATACGTAACTGTCGTAGGTCCCTTGTAAAAATAAACGTCAAAAATTTGTAAATATGTAAATTTTTAATTTTTTCTTACTTAACTGTCCAAATACATTAGGTAAAAGGAGAAACGACAATAAGAAGATTTTGCCTAAGATTACTTACCTCAAATATTACGTTAAAATAATTAAATTATATTATTATATAGTAAAAGTATTTTTAGTAATAATTTTATATATTTATTATTTTATATTAATTATAATTATTATATACAACTGACACCTTTCATTTAAGTATTTCAGTAGTGCATCTGCGACTCCTCTGGTGTTGCCGATGTTCATGGGCGGCGGTAATCACTTACCATCAGTGAGCTGCTTCCTCGTTTGCCATCTATTCTATAAAAATTTGAATAAAAAAAAAAGCAATAACGTTTCAATTTTGATTAAAAGTGGAATGAAAATTCGCAGATTATCCATAGTAAAGGAATCCGATATTGCATAAAAAAAATACCACTCTGATAGGATGTATTGTTTAATTATATAAATGGTAAATGTATTGGATTTATTCTTGTGGTGACTAAAATCGATATAATGTATCGATTAGATAGATTAATATCATATATTATAGTTTAGCATAGAACCAAAATCATAACAACAGAAATTCCTTACTACGCAAAAGTTAAATCTACGCTTAAAATATAAGAAATAGAAGGCGATCAGCGCTCCGGTAATTGTAGCGTCTCAATCTGTTAATTCGGATCAAATGATTAAAATCGGAACAAACACACAAAGATTTTAAAAGAAGTGTAATGCCCACCCCAATTAGTTTTTCCTTAACTTAGAAAAGTTGAGATTTAATCCAATCTATAATAAAAATATTCAACAAAAGGTAATATTTGTATTGAATTTATTTTGCCTCGTCCCGAAGCTGGCTTGATAACGAACGATTTCAGAAAAGATAAATATTTGTCGTTGTATATGCAAGTGGAATATTTTATAAGCAAATTGAAATAAAATGATTAAAAGTTAAAGCAAATGTATTTTTATACGTATATTAAACTTTCCTTAGTATAAAGCATATCTTATACCTACAAATTACTTTTAAATTAATCGTGAACTTTTAAAATATAAATTATTTTGAGAATTAAATTAAAATAGTGCATAAAAATTACGAGATTAACGAAAAAATCGACCAGTATTTTAAATATATATATATATAGCATGTTATGTTTATATTAATAAATTAATGCTAAATTTGTACTGCAGTTTTAGTAAAATAAGAAGACTGCCATCTGTTGATACATTGACTAAATATTTGTCTATGTATGGTATATATCTCTGGATGGCTTTGTTAAGTTGTGTAAGTACTGATAGATGTCACTAAATCGATTATTGAAATCCATTCTAATTAAGAGTGCCATTTTAAAGTTTTACACATTTTAAATTTTATTAAACCACTGAAGGTTACTGAAGGGTAATGTTAATGCCAAAATGAGACATGAAATGAACTTATGCCCCAGTAGAAGGTCACACAACGTATTAATTAAAAAAACACATTTATTATTATTTGTTGAGATATTTTTTTCTATTTCGGCCTGGTTCGTTAATAAGATAAATAAAAGAATATTATGGAATAATTAATTAAGATATATATAATAAAACACGTCTTTTTTCTAGTAAATCCAGGAGGTAGAGAATTTCCGACTGTCTTCTAAACAGCTTGCCAAAAACCGCGTCAACAAGTAATGGTTCCGTGGCCTCGCGACCACCGCCCTTTCATAGAATTTCGCATTCTCTTCACAGTATGGAAGATACCATACTGTGAAGAGGTAACGGTAACTACTGGGGCAAATATTTTTAACATCATACAGGCATTAAAATCTCTTTTTAAAGGGCATTAAAAGGAAGTTCTTTTTCCAAGCTATAAAATGTACCCTGCCGGTCAAAAAAAAGTTATTCGACAATAAACATCTATTATTTTCAAACGCTGGAGCCAGGTGGTACCGCCGTAATAATATTTTTATAATGTCCTCATTACATTTCTTTTGTTACGAATTGGTCAATAATTAGGATTATTTATTTCTAAAAACATGTGTTTCCGACTTATTTTTTGCGGGCTGATGGCCGCTGTTAGCCTGAGGGCACTTATGGCACTCAGTCGAGACCTATATATATGGGTAACCAGCACAAGGGCTTCCGAGAGGGAGCCTCGGCTTGGGCCGTTACCCTGTTTCGCGAGTGTTAGACTCTGACTCTCAGAGTGCCTGAGAGGGCCGTACCTCTGCTCGTTCAGTTGCTTCTGACAGAGGATTATCTAAATTAATATCGCTATTATTATTAAATACCTGTGCCACCACTTCGGAATGCGTGGGCGCTAGAGAAGAAGTGGCACAAGAAACTCCAGCGACGCTTCTATCTTTATGGACTGGGGAGAACCAGCCAGTGACATGGCGGTATCGCGAATAACCTTGTTTGCGACGCCCTCACCGTCGGCGGGGGAGATATGAGGGTGCAATGTACGTGTGTTGTGTTTTATGAAGGGCTTGGGCCCTGGTGGTCGCGTCGTCGGCGTGCCTCGGTCTCCTTTGGATGCGGTGAATCTGTGATTCGCTATAGCATTTTAAGTGGTGGCACTTACAATGAATTAGAATGTGTGACGGCAGTGTCAGGTCTTCAGGTACTGAGCTATGGTCGGCAGCTCAAGATCAATGTGTAGATTTTCGTTACGCAAGAACCACGGCGCACCGGTGGCCTTGCGCATGAAACGATTTTGTATTACCTGAAGTCGATGAATATGACGCGGGGAGGCATGCGCAAAGACGGGGCTTGCGTATGTCATTATTGGTCAGATGCATGCTTTGTATAGTGAAATTTTATTACATTTTGCTATTTTTATTGAGTAACGGGTACAAGGGACCTAGCACGAACGCTGCTTGATTCCGTACGCGGTTGATATGCGGACCGAAGGTGAGTCTTTCATCTAATGTGACGACTAAGTATTTGACTGTCTTTTCCCAGGGGATTGGACGATCAAATAACTCTATAGTTGGGAGATGCGGCGTTTTGTTTCCCCGAGAGAAGTACTTTTGTTGGGGTTAAGCTCGATCCTCCATTTCCGAAACCATTTCAGTGTTGGCTGCAGATTGGAGGCGTTTACAAATAGCGTCTGGTTTGAATCTAGACACGTAGAGGCCGGTGTCATCGGCGAAAAGGGTTGGTGTAGAGTGTGTATAAAATAGGACTTAGGATGGAGGCTTGTGGTACTCCGGCACAAATGGGGTGAACCTCAGAACGCGTTCCCTTGACGCGATAACGAAAGATTCGATTTGGGAGAAAATCTCGAATGATAAGCTCGATCTGGCACACTGAGCTCATATAGTTTGTATATGAGCCCGTTGTGCCAGATCTCGTCAAAAGCTTTCGCCACGTCGAGGAAAAGTGCCCCAGTTTGGTAGCCCTGAAGAAATTTACTGAGAATGTGCTTGATGCGGTGCACTTGATGTGTGCATGAGTCTTGGGTGTGGAACCCGAACTGCTCATTGATTGGTAGCCCTCGGGACAGCATGAAGTCCTTTAGGCGGGCGAGGATGAGCCTTTCATATACCTTACCCATGACTTTGAGTAGGCTTATGGGCCGGTAGGCTGATGGATCGGTTGGATGTTTCGAGGGCTTGAGAATCCCTTTGACGGCTTCTTTCCAGGTTTTCAGGAAGGTGCCTTGGGACATTGCCGCGTTGTAGATTATCTCTAGTAGGTCTAAAATGGACATTGGTAGGAGTTACATCACCTTGTTGGTGATGCCGTTGGGGCCGGGAGCCTTGCGTGGTCACAGGTTTTTAATTATGGACTCCACTCCGGTGCATGTGACTTAAGTAACGGAATAGCGAAGTGGTTCCTCCGGTCGACTGCGCTGTCAACCATCGCACGGTGAGCGGCGTCGATCGGTAGGGTGCTCGGTGAGCATTGGAGCTCGAGATTGTTAGCCAGACATTCGGCTTTCTCTTCGTCTAAGAAGGCGGGCGGTTTATTGGGATGCACTAAGGGAGGCATTGTCTTGGCGGTGCCCCCTTTCAGGGATTTTGGAAGTCGCCAGACAAGGTGGGAAGGTTCGAAGTTGGAGATCCCACCGAGTGTTCCTATACTGGGCTATGCGTGATCGAACTTCACGCTGAAGGGTACGTAGCATCAGCCGGTTATTTCCAGTGGGATATAAGTCGTGGGCACGAGTCATCGCATTCTTGCGCCTCATTAGGTCCTTTATGTCGTTTAGCAGGGAACCTGCCTCGAGCAATCCTCGACGACGGTCTGGATGTGACTAGTGAGAGCATGAACTGCGAGGTTCGTGTCTTTGACTGAAGATATGTTCCTAGGAATAGCATCTAGGTGCGGTGATGTGGGTGTTTCTGCAAGCAAACTCATTACCCAAGTAAACTTGGGTAATTTTTAAGAGTTTACTTGGGTTTGTTAACAAACATTCTCAATTAGTCTAAACTTGTGGTTTGTACAGTGAAGACGTCATAAAATGGAAAAAGCTAGGGAAAGTAGCAGTGAAGTGCGTTCTGCCATCGTTGTTTTACATAATGAAGGCAAATCCGAACGTGAGATTGCTTCACAACTGAAGTTAGCGAAGACTTGTGTTTATGGCACAATAACTCGATACAGGGAGACAGGCAGTTTTCAAGATGGCGAAATAGACGCTTAACAGCACCAGGAACGTGGTAAAGTGAACAAAACCGAGTTAAACCTTTATCATTGACTACAGTAAAATGGCGACTGAGAGATGCGTAGCTGTATGGACACGTTGCCGTTCGAAAACGTCTGCTAAGGCCGCAAAACAAGAAAATTCGGAAGCAGTGGGCACTTGCCCATCGAGATTGGACTGAAGCTTTCGACCGACAAATCCAAGTTTGAACTATTCGGTTCAAAATGTAGAATTTACGTTCGACGCAATGCCCAAGGAAAGATGATGTCAGATTGTGTAGTTTCGACCCATAAGCCTACTCAAAGTCTTGGGTAAGGTATATGTAAGGCTCATCCTTGCCCGCCTAAAGGACTTCATGCTGTCCCGAGGGCTACCAATCAATGAGCAGTTCGGGTTTCGAACCCAACACTCATGCACACATTAAGTGCACCGCATCACGGAGCACATTCTCAATAAATTTTTTCAGGTCCAAGCCGAGGCTGCCTCTCGGGAGCCCTTGTGCTAGTTTCCCACTAATAGAGGTCTCGACTGGGCGGCATAAGCGCTCGGTCACTTCTCAACCCGGCGAAACTGTAAAAGCCCTCTGGCTAACAGCGGCCATAAGCCCGAAAAAAAAAAAATTTGTAGTCCCAACAATCAAGCATGGTGGTCATCTGGGGTTCCTTCAATAGCCAAGAAACTGGCGATTCGATTAAAATTGAAGGAACTTTGAAAAAGGAACAGTACAAAAACATTTTAGAACAAAATGCCGTTTCTTCCGGGTTGCGATTAATTGGAGATGGATTCATTTTCCGACAAGATAATGATCCAAAGCATAGCTCAAAATTATGTAGAGGATATTCAGAAGAGAAAGAGGCACAAGGGGTGTTAAAAAACATGGTTTGGCCGCCTCAGAGCCCGGATCTCAATCCCATTGTCATTTTGTGGGAAGAGCGTGATTGGAACCTTCGTAATCATGGCCCATCCTCGCGAGAAGAAATGTGGAATCTTTATGCGAAATTTGGAACAATATATCACAAGACATTAACAAATTGATTGCCTGTATGCCGAGACTTGTGAAAAAGTCATAAAATTTAAAGGAGGATTTTTTGAGGAAAAATCAGTTTAGCTAACTATAGCCGTTTTTCGTATGGACTGTTAATATTTCTTTGCGCTTTTAAAGTATATTGTTTGTCAATTAATGTTCTATTAGATGATTTAACAGTTTCATTAAACATTTAATATTTTATTGGATTTTTACTGTATTTTCCTACTTTAATTAATGTGGTCTTAAACTTTTGGCCTGCAGTGTATTTCTTAAATAATTAATTTAAGGTTAATTTGAATACGTTAAGGAATTTTGGATTCTGTCGTGATGTACGATATTCAAACTTATCGGCTGGAATCTATCCAAACAACTCCTCAAAACACTCCTCATGATAAATTCGGTAAATAAAGCATGGAACATCTTTCCACGATGCCAATATATAAAGCCGTCTGGAAAGTACTACTTTCCGATCGGTTCAACCTTTCGAGCCGCTCTTCGTTAAATGTGGTCAAATGGAAGGAGTTAGTTCTGGGATGCGAACAGTATTCTATGTGAGGCTGAATTTGCTTCTTGTAAAGTTCTAAGTCTATTAAGCACGCCCAGTTTTTTCGAGGTCAATTTGGCCTTACCGTCCTAGCGATTGGGAAACTGAAAGTGGGGAACCGTTGCTTGATATTTCAACGCCAAGGATTGCGTTACTAACTAAAGTAGCAAGGGGAGTGTATTTGAAATAAGGAGATGCGACAAAGGCATTCCATTTTTAACGGTTAGCCGTGATTCATACATCCCATCACTGCATCATATCATATCGCTCTTCATCAAGACTGGCGAGCCGTTTTGCAATCGTTTTGTCATTCTGGCTTTTAACCGCCTCGAGCATCTTCATGTGCTACCTATTTTTGCACATAAATATGCGCATATGCTATTACACATTAAGCTTTGTAAAATTGTGGGTTACAATTTTTTGATTCTAATATCTAAATAATATCAAAAATAAAAGAATTAAAAAATGATACATTTTAAAATCATCCATTTTAATTCATATACATGACAATATTATTTTAAAATACATGGATGAATATTATCGTGGTACCTGTGGTAAACTGATATGTAGGAAAGCAATATTTTTTAATCTGTGTTAATTTGACGCATCGTGGGACGCTTTATTTTATTCGTACTGTGCAAATTATTTTTCGTACATATTAACTCGTGATTGTCTTTTTCTCGTATGTACCGTTTGAATATAAAATATTTTATAATTTTAAGTTATATCTATTTACAATTTCATCACTATTTCAGGTAATGTCGGGAATTGCGAGTGCACGTTTAGCTGAAGAAAGAAAAGCTTGGCGCAAGGACCATCCCTTTGTAAGTTCACTTTTACTAAATACATTATTTTGTTATAATGTTTACCGGCTTCAATTTTTATTTCTTCTTTTCAGGGTTTTGTGGCGAGGCCTATGAAAAATCCAGATGGATCTTTAAATCTCATGACATGGGAATGTGCGATTCCCGGGAAAAAAGGGGTCGGTAAATTAATATTTCTGTTTCCCTTTCGTTGTACTGTTACTTACAATTTCATAAAACTTTAAAACCCAGAACTTATAGTTAGACTTTATTCAATAAAATTTTATTTTTATTGAATTTCTATAATATTTCGTTATTAACGAATTATTATACCTTAAAAAAGTAATTTTACTTATTTCAATTGTTACCTACAACATACTATATTTACCACTTGCTATCAAAGGCCTCATGTCTTTTGTATTATAAACATATTAAACTTGTTTTGTTTTTCAATTGTTTGAATATATATTTTCAGACACCATGGGAAGGAGGCCTATATAAATTAAGGATGATCTTCAAAGATGATTACCCATCAAGCCCTCCAAAATGCAAATTTGAGCCCCCTCTATTTCATCCAAATGTTTACCCCTCTGGTACAGTGTGCCTGTCGCTGCTTGATGAGGAAAAAGATTGGCGTCCAGCAATAACAATCAAACAAATATTACTTGGCATTCAAGATCTTTTAAATGAGCCAAATGTGAAAGATCCTGCACAAGCGGAAGCATATACAATCTATTGGTGAGAATACCTAAACATTGAGGTCTCTTAAATCCCTGCTGCTTTTTTTGCACTGATATTCTGTATGGGCATGATCCTGCCCTGGTCGAACTGGCCCATTCATCTGCAGCTATGAACTTGCTGCAGATTGACATTACCACATCACCATTACACCTGGTGGTTGGTGGTTCCATCTGTGGTGTTTTCCATCCTTTATTGGATTGGAAATAAGACCTGCAATGCAGCAGCCAGATACTTTTTGTGAAGCTTAGTGGGTGTCAATCATTACTCCCTAGAGTAATACTTCTTTCTTTCAAGTCTTTTTCTTTGTATAACTGTGCATTGACAATATGCAATGCTTGATTATGAAGTTCTTATTTATTGAACAGATGGTGAATCAATATAATATAGCAGAATCAAAATAAATAAGACCTGCATATGCAAAAATTGTTTTTTAAATGAATGAACTGTAATGTAGTTTCATAAAATATTACCATGTAATAAAAACATGAGAAAATAAACTTATAGCTTGCTTTGTGTAAATAAACTATTATATTAATAATTATAATTAAATTATTAATAAAATGAAATATAAACTATAGTTAAAATGTTAGTATAATTTTTAGTTAAGGGGTCTTAAGGCTTTTTATTTACCTCTTTGGCTTTTTCATGAGTAGAAATGGTGGTATTAAAATGGTTTAGAAACACTGACCTAATTATATCCTCTTATTTTTCAGTCAAAATCGGCTAGAATACGACAAACGCGTAAGAGCACAGGCACGCGCTATGGCTGCTACAGAATAACAAAAAATCAATATCTCTAACATTAGCACACCCACGTCAATGAGTTTGTCCAATCATTCTACGGGAGAGAACGTAAATTACAAACTACCAAGAAAACTTCCATACTATATTCTGACTATGGTTTTGAATAGGTATAGGCTTAAATTAATTTCTGATAATGTTAGCATCAGAACAACAGCTTTTTTTTGAGACTAGTGTATAAGGAATCATTTGTTTAGGATATAGTGTAATTTTCTCAGTTCCCGTTGCATTGGTGTCCGTGGTTAAATCTTAAGCAAAATGGTTGAATTATTCATTGGTTTTGATCTGAAAGCAAGCAGTGAATGATTTAACATTGTATCCTTAAACATGTAAAAGAATTCCAATTTTAAGAATCTTGTTATTTGTGAGTACTACACACAGTTCACATTCTAGAGATATCAATAATGTGTAAGATTTAATTTATTTGTAAAATCGCATTTGTGATCAATTAGTATTTGTTTCATATAATAACTTTATTGAGCACCGCTACACAAATTGTATGTAAATTTCAAATTTATGTTTGCACACCCCCTTGTACTTATCTATTATATTAATAATTCCTGTCTCAACGCCACTATTTCAACAATACAGTACTAATATAAAACATTTTCCACAAAACATTCTAAATGTATGCAACTTAATAAATGTTGCTGTGTCATGCATGTGATGGTGGGGTTTATAGCTTTTTTATTAGTTGTTTTGTAGCAGCTCTATAAAAATGTTAATAACATTATGTTTACAAATACGTGAATCTGCGTTATTATTTTAAACTATTTTTGTATCTATGTTAGTCTCATCAAATAATAAACTTTATTAAATGACCATTTTCATTTAAAATTGATCATTAAAAACTTGTGTAAAGTTATATTTATATTACTGAAGAACATAAAATAAAGAATATTCTATGTAATGTGGAATGTATTACATAGAAGATTCTCTTTGTAGCTCTTGAATATAGAATATGGCTCAACATCATAGACCTACAGCTGAAACTGGTTTATTTATGGATGCTATGTGACTATCCTCACAGATTGCTCGGGGAGCAGTAGTTTCACTACTACACGGATGCAGAAAATTTCATTTACTGAGTGTTTCAGTGAGAACTAAAGAATAATATTTAATTTATATATAGCATTACATACTTATGCATAATTTTCTTTTCTTTGGATTTACTTACGTGAAACTTTTATTGTAATGTCATAAAAAGGCTTTTCAATAAAATAGTATTTCACGTACGTAAGAAGTGACGAATTAGAAAATAAATAATAGACAATGGATGATTCTATAATAACATTTAATAACCAATTGGTATTGGTTGATTAGAAACAACCAGATAAGATTCAAAGAATCTGTCGTCATATTGGCTTTCAGAAAATACAAAATTGATTCAAATATATCTAAGCATTTGACAACTGTTTTCTCACATGAAATAAATAAGAGTTGCAATAAGAGCAGACCCCGAAGAAACACCAGAGTTAAAATAAAATTTTAATAACTAGTTACACAAACATTTGCCACCATTACCATCTAAGTCGTTCTATCTGCATAAATTAACAAATAAGACCTATTTCATTGCTGAAAGCCAATATTCTGTTTGGTTACATATTAAAATATTTAATAATGGCAACATAATTCTTATGTCAGCTGTCACTGTCAAGGTGGTACAGTCTTTGAGTTTCGACAAGCGATATAATTAAGAAAACCATTGTATAATTTTAAGATACTGTTAGTCCGTAAAAGAAAATTTTGAATACTTTCTAAGGTTAAATAAATATTATTATGGCAGACGATGAACAGGATCCAAAAGAATACAGATGGGAGACAGGTTATGAAAAAACTTGGTATGTATATTTTTAGTAAACAAATCATATATTTTTTTGGCGCTTCTTTGTGCTAAGTATTTAATGGCAAATTTATATTAAGGGAGGCCATTAAGGAGGATGAAGATGGACTGGTGGAGGGTCTTGTGGCAGAGTTCGCGCAGAAAGCCGCACGTAAGTCTGCCGCGCCACGTAAAGGACCTGTACGATTGGGTATGATGAGGCATCTGCTTGTGGCAATTGATTGTTCAGAGGCTATGAATTGCCCAGATCTAAAACCCATTCGTTTTTTATGCACACTTAAGGTAATTCTTTTTTTGTTACGATTTATTAGTGTATCTGTCATAGCCATTTCAAATGTGGTAATATAAATTTCTTTACTTATTTGTCTATTTATTTTATTATACTTTAGGTATTTATCAAAAGTTTTTGATGGAATCTGCCTGCCTCGGTCTACTGCATATGCATTTTTAAGATCAGTATGTCTATTTCTTTTAATTTAATTTACATTTCCTATAAAATTTATTGGTACAGATATAGCCACCTTCAATATGATATGATGTATATAGCACTCTTGAACTCATATTACTGTGTATTTTTTTTATAGAATAGGTGGCAAACAAGTAAGCAACCCATTTGATGGTAAGTGATCACCACTGCCCATGAACTGCGCTGCTGGCTATTAAGAAAGCTGTAGACTCCTTTCTTGAAGAATCCTAAGTCATATTGGTTTATAAATACTGCTGAAGGCTGAGTCTACTACATACATGGTAAAAAATCGCATAAAGCGCACAGGGGTAAATTGCCAACCATCAAGATGAGATGCTTAAAAACATTTAATATAATAAAAGACATGGTATATTTTTTTTATTTATTTCAGCTATTAGAGAAATTTGTTGAGGAATTCTTTGACCAAAATCCATTGAGCCAACTTGGTATTATAGCAATGAAGAATAAGAGAGCAGAGAGGGTAACGGAACTCTCTGGAAATATTAGAAAACATATAAAGGCTGTTCAGAGGTAAAATAGTTTTTTTGATGTTGAGGTGTAAGGCTTATCTGGTTTCCTTCCACATACTGTCAGAGCAGCAAAGATGGCATATGGAATTTGAATATTCTAGTTGTGGGTTAGATGTGTGCAATGGCATAAGGAATGTCAAGTTCAAGTTAATTAATTTGTAGAGAACTTAATGTTACATGATCATATATATATTATATTTAAGTTTAGTCATACAAATATAGTAGTAGTAGTATGTACTTATTAACAAAATTATATATTGAACCTTAATCTGTATTATTAATAAAATTGTGAAATAAATAATAATACAGTGAATAAATAATTCTTCATACTTATTTCAGCCCAACACTAGTGCACTTCTAAACATAGGCCTTACCCATAGACTGTGATGCATGCATCCATTGATTTCCGGCAGACTTGCATAGGTTGATACTCCACCTGGTAGGTTCCATAGGTGGTAGACGTTTGAGAACCTTTCGTCCTCACCGGTTCTAAAAACTATATGGATGGCTCATTGCCAATTCAACTTACGGATTGTTTAATCTATGTCAGTTATCTCTTCAGTAGCTTTTGGCACGTTTTTTATTTAATCATGCAGAAAAATACTGACCATAGACCTCTCAATAGCTCACTGAGTGACTTTGGGCTTCCTTCCTAGTTCTGCACTGCTGGTGGTATGAGGCAACTGCAAAACTAAGCAGAACTATGATTATTGATATATATATTGATGATGACCCAGATCCATACAAATCTTACTACACCATTATTCTTAAACATTCAACTTTGCAGTATTCCTCATCTAAGAATTTTTTGATAGAATAAAAGAGATATGTGATTAGAGGGTAGAGCTCATGTTTATTTAACCAGATTAGGGCATTAAAGATCACCATGTTTAAAAAGAAAGAAGTAATGTGTAACAGTATAGATATAGTATATATAAAAATTATTTGCATTCCATTGCTGGGCATAAGCCACCTCTATAGTGTGTTGGCATCTGCCATGGGGCTCCACTGTGGTTTTCACATATCTACGAAATATTATTTTTCATACATTTCTTAGACATGCAGCTTTCTTATGATGTTTTCTTTTGCAGATCAGTATGCGGTCAAGTCAGCTCTTAAATTTGCCATTAACAGTATATTTTTCTTGCAGCATGTCAACTTTAGCTCTAGTGGGTGAGCCTTCTTTACAAAACACGCTTGAATTGGCCGGAAGAATACTCAGACCCCTCCCTGGCCATGCGTCTCGTGAGTTACTTGTTCTGTTTGCATCCCTTACTACTTGCGATCCAGGGGATATTATTCCTACTATTCAGGTACCAGATGATTTAATTTTTTGTACATTTATGTAAAACATTTTGTGATAAGATATACATAATATAATATCTTAATATACTGGGTATTAAGAGACCGCTTCCGAAAACGAAGACAGACGATAGTACTTTTGATGAAAAATATTTTTAAAACGTTTTTTAAGCTTAATTTACGCTCCATCATGTTAGTGCAGCTAAATGAAACGATATTTCATAAAAATTACATTACTTTATTTAAAAAAAACCAGCAATGAAACACAAAATCATCATCATTCCAGTTATATTGTGATTAGGTATGATTATGACAAATATATTAATAAAACACTTCATATAAATTAAATGAAACGTCATATTTTTTTTCAGACATTAAAAACTGATGGCATAAGATGTTCGGTAATTGGTCTAGCAGCTGAAGTGCGAATTTGCAAGAAGTTATGTCAAGAAACTGGTGGGGAGTATGGAGTGGTGTTAGACGATGTGCATTATCGTTCGCTACTTCTAGAACATACGTCGCCACCACCACGGGCGCGAGCTTTAGACGCTGGCCTTGTCAAAATGGGCTTTCCGCACACAGCACCGCCCTGCGCCCAATCTGATGCCAGCGGGAATAACGATCCACCAATAACAGTGTGCATGTGGTATGTCTTTGTATATATTTACAAGTTTATTGGTAATTCGACGTATTCCCGTTAGCAGGTGATAGGTGTGACTATTTGTGATGATTCGAACCCTAAATGCATTGCATTAAGCAAAAGTGAACCATTTTTGAGTTATCATGTTTTTTATCTTTTTTCAAAATAAGTCAGATATGCATGCAGCATCAAAAAAAATATCCAAAAAAAGTATCAATTTAAAGCTTATTTTTTCTTCTGATTTATAAAAACGATTTAAACACTGGTTATTTATCAATATAAATGCAACAATTATCGGTCCAAATTTTAAAAATGCGAGACGAAAATACTACGATATTATTTCAATACTTTTTAAGATTTTTTTCCACTAAAATGTCATAGAAACACAAAAACCGTTATGAAAGTTGGCTTGCAGATTATTTTACAAACATAACCGTTCTCTTAGCTCTCCAACCATGCATAACAACTAGGAACTTAATTCAAAGAAACCGAAGAAAAAAATATCACAAAGGAAGCAGGTGGAAATTCGTATTTGGACTAAACTTAAAATCGCTGTTTGAATATCTTGCAAATAGGTCCAATGCGGACCTAAGCCTTAGACTTTGTCGTTGAATTACCAATTACCCTGTATAGTGATAATAATTTTGAACTTTAAGAACCAATAGCTAGGTTCTGGCTTACGTATGATTGTAGGTTCCAATCCGCCACTCGACTATTGTCATGTACCCTAGCAGAAGCATTCATGAGTTTAGTTGGAGTGATCAACAGGAATCTTACTAATTTTAATAGCACTACTAACATATTATTTAAAATAAATAAACTTTTTAGGCTTTTTAATTAAAAATATATTTATATAATTTCAATTATATACAATAAAACTTAAAATTCCATAGGTTTTCTTAAGTAAAATTGTATGTTACAGTCACTTAGAGGAGGGCGAGGGTGTAGGGGGTGAAGGTCACCTGTGTCCTCAATGTCGCAGCAAGTACTGTTCGTTGCCAGCACAGTGCCGTACCTGTGGACTCACGTTGGCCTCTGCTCCCCATTTAGCGAGGTAAAATAATATTGTTTACTAGCATCTGGCCGCGATTTCGTCTGCGTGGACTTCAACATTGGGTCCAGAGAGATATGAAACATGTATGAGATGATTTTGTTTGATTCATTATTTTCTGACAGTATGTGTGAGTTTTGACCTCTTGCTTCTCACATGGTCAGCTTTATGTCGCTTCCACAATATTATCGAGTGCACAAGGTCAGGAAGAGTCTTATCCTCACAGGTGAGAGGCATTCCCAGACCTCAGGGGTAATCAGAATTTTTGATCTTTTATGAGAATGAATACAGATGTCATTGGCCATTGTCATTGCTTTCTATCAGTTGTTGTATCTATATATATAGAAGTGTGCTCGTTTGTCTTCCTAAGTTCTATAACTCCTAAGGTTTATGGTAAATTGACTACATGGATGTGGGCATGTTAAGTAATGGAGAGCTTTAATATTGCCAGTAGATTAAACTGCTAGCATAATCTCAAAATTTTGTTTCATTTCTTTTTGCTTTTTTATTTTATTAGATCATACCACCATTTGTTTCCCGTGGATCCATACGAGGAGTTGAATAATGAAGGCCAGGCCCAATCATGTTTTGCCTGCATAAGAAGCTTCACGGATCTTGATAAACAGGTAATAACTTGGTTATCCGGTAAGTGATTTTTGTTGGCCTGCATCGGTAATAACAAATCATCATTCTGATACAATGTTGATAAAATCCATGCTGATAATTAATGTGGAACTAGTAATAAGGTCTTTGGTTTCTTTCAATCATCAGACAAAACATAACATTGCTACAACTTTTATGCTACCATGCAGTGAATACCAAGTCTGCTCGGGACCTTATTTGACTTCATAATGGTCGAATGTTTAAGTGCTGGATTTTTATTTCACTGTTCGCGAGCAAATGGAGTTCGATCCCCAAATGCTGTAACCAGTGTAATTGTGAGTTGCATTTTTAATTGCTGATTGTGTTTGTTCATCGGTGAAAGAAAACAAATTGGAAAAATACAATTATACTTTACTTTAATTAAGGGGTAGATAGGTTGAGAGTCTACCTACCAGACAAAAAAATTACCTTACTAAAAGTTTCACCATTTTGGAGATCTATTCATCAGATTATATTTTCTAAAAATACCCACGTTCACTCCGTCTTCTTGTTACTGTATTTACAAACAGGCATATCATCTTGTTAATATTTTTTTACATACTCTCGAAATCTTCTTCCATATTCAAAGATCAATTGTGTTGGAAAAAGTTGTGAGAGAGGAAGATTTTTTTTTAAAGAATCATAAATTATTTTGTTTTTTTTTGTATTTTATTACTTTTGCCTTCGCCGGTGAAAAAAAATGTACCGAGCTGCTGCTGTATATTGCATAAATAAATTACCTGTTTAATAGAGATTTCAGAAAGTTGTAACATTCATTACTTTTTTTTCTTGATTATTTTTAGAAAAATAAAAAAAAATCCCAATATCTCGAAAATTGGCGACACTTTCACTAAGGTCATATTTTTTTTGTCTTCTAGGTTATCCGTCAACCTATCTTCCATTTAAGCTTGTCGCGCTACTTTTGGGACACATTGTATAGGGTGTTACTTTATCTATATATGATTTTACGCCTGGTATATACATATATATAAAAATATAGTGCACTCCGAAACTAGTTGAGGTGCTCTGTATTTGCCAGATATTTCGCTGCACGCGATGCCGCGAGTGCTACTGCTGGGAGTGCGAGGGCGTCATTTCCTGCACACTGCACGTGTGCCCGGGCTGCGCCTCGCGGCCGCACTTGTACCAGCGGCTGCCGGACGCGCGGTAGCGACACCTGGAACACTCACCTAGAATATGGAATATGTCACTGCATAACCAAGAATGCATGACCTTGTGGGAACCTCAAATACAAAAAGCCGCACAAATTGTTTTTTTTATATAATTGGGTGACAACCGAACAGACCACCGTAACACCATAGGAGTTGCTGATGCACTGCTAGCTAAAGGCTCTTCTTGAAGGTCCCTAAGTCGTATCGGTACGAAAACCCGCTGGCGACAGCCGATTCCACAGAGTAGGTGCGCGTGGCAGGAAATTTCACTTTAAGCGCATAGTAATGGATTGCCAACCGTCGTGCTGATGAAGTTCAGAATTGGGTCCAGCAATAAATGAGAAATGAAGACTACGTTGAATTATTTATTATTTTCACTAGTACATGTAAATTTTAGGAATTCTATACTCTTGAAAAACCCACATAAAACTGCCATAAAGCCTTTTACCAATTTCGTTACTTAGCTCTCGTTGTTAATACATATTGTTGTTTCATAAAAGTGTCGCAATAAAAAACGTTTTTTTTTTATTTACACGTCCGGAAACGAGTAAAGTTTCGGCAAAAACCCGTAAAATAATATATTGTCTGTGAAAACTGAACTTTTCACGCTCCCGCAGAATACCAGTGTGAAATAGCAGGATAACAATCTTGTGTTTCGTATGGTGAGTGTTGTTACTCGGAGATCCAATTATTGGATGAGACATTCCATCTTTGACCAGCTGTAATTACGCATTGGTCCTCATCAGCTGAACTATGTTTGCCGCCCTTACTATCATAAACAAAAACGAGCACTCAGTTTACCAGATGGTAAGTGACTCTTGTAGTTCAAAATACCACATTTATTATCTATTAAGAATCTAAATAAAAATGCGTGGTCATCTCCGAGCACTGATATGATGTCTTTCTCACTTATTGCCTTCTTTTCTTTAAGATGTAATGCAAGTGTTATGTTTGGAGAAAGGTACAATACACAATGCTCTAGCAAGGGGGCATAGATAAAACTCCACTCAAACTTGAAAACCGTGCACAAATATTTTTCCTGAGCTGTAAATTATAATTCAGGACCCAGATTATTCTACTACGCCAGGATCCAAACGTAAAAAAATTATTTTATAATATAATATATTTATAATTATTTAATAAAAAATCTGTTTTTTTTTAGCTATTTATTTATATCACAATTTGTAACATCAACGCTTGCTTATAAAAATAACTAGTCTTACACGTAATACACAGTTCGAAAAAGCACCTACATTGATTTATTATTATTAACAACGTGGTCATCGTAAAATCACAGATAAAAATGTCATCGCAACTTTTGCAATGAATAGGACTTTCTTAAAATGTAACAATGTTTTCTTTATACAATGTAACAATAAAAATTCGAACATTTTGTGAAAATTGTGAAATTGTTTTATTACATTTGTCACCCACCTTCATCGATTAATTTAACTATTGTATATTTCACACAAGGTGTAAATATATTAAAAATGCAATCTAAAATATTTGATAAGTAATCTATGTAAATTTTCCTAACAGTCTTCAAGCGTTCGAAAACAAAATGGTCTAGTGTAGGGACGTTACGGAGGTGGGTTTATCGGAATCGGATTCGGAATCAGAGTTTTTAAATTTGTTTTATTGAAACGGAAACGAAGACGGAGGTAAAAAATAAATGTATTAGGAGCAGTTCAAATTAAAATAATACGACTATCTTCCCCGCAACCGGGATTCCCCGTACCACATGTATAAAGTTTATACATGTCGTACGGGGAATCCCGGTTTATACTATAAACCTGTTTGGACGCGCCGACGGTCTGTTTTCGCCGCCCCTATGTATGCTTCGACCTCCAATTAAAACCTCTGGTTCGATATTATCGGATCCGAAGTCGAAATCGGAGGTTTAATATCAATCGGAAGTTCCGACCTTACGGAATCGGAATCGAACCTCCGTAACATCCCTAGTCTTGTGTAACACATCACAGTTGGTTTGCTGCCAACGACTTTAGAACATCTAATTTATTAAAAAAACATGAAAAGAATATATACTTCGTACAACAGGTAGGCATCCTCAAATATAATCGCAAACGTAGAAAAATGGTTTTAGTGAGACTCACTTTACTGTGTTTGTCTCTTTGTGTAAGAGTTTTATTAGTTAGTTTGAATATATAAGATATATCAAAAAATGTATAAGAATAAAAGGAAATAAAAATTAGTAGTACTTGTGCTTACATTGTAATGTACTAATATTAAAAAAAATCTATTTTTTTTAATTTTCTTTGCCATTTTTGGAAGAATATTTTAGTACTATTTACACGGATAATCTGTGCTTTTTATTACCCCGCCGTGCTAAGCCGGCCAGTGTAAGAAAGTTACAACTTTAGTAAAAACTCTATGTACTCTAAGTAAAAAAATATTTTGAGTTCAGTAAAAATACTTTGCAGATAGTTGTTAATAGATTAAATATTCAAGTGTATTTTTGTTTATTAATTCTATAAATATTTTCGTACGGTCGTAGGTAATTACGTCTTTAAGGTGTTCACCAATTATGAGATATTTCTAAATCGCCTCTAACCATGTACTAGATAAAACGAACCAATGATTTATCAATACCGAAAGTTGAATCGGTTTTAAACAAATCTTTTAGATGCTATTGATTGCAAGCTATCACAGTCGAGCAAAGATCACCGTGTGAAAAGGTCCTAAAGGGTGCGCATTCCTATTGTACGTAGTATATATTTCTTTCACGATAAAAAGTTTTGAAAGAAGCCCCGCCAGTATTCATTATATGGAATATACCCCTATTGGTTGTGGAGGGTACATTTTTAAGCATTACACTAATTTGAACTACTTTATTTGTAGAAACAGTTTCAAATCCTACAACTACTACTGGGCAGTAAAGGAACGCTTTTGGTTAGCCTTAGGCTCGTCATAGTCATCTATTTAATAATTATATTTTATTTATAACTTAACCATCTATTTAAACTTGCTGGCTATCAGCAGTTTTGTTACGTGTAACCCACAATATGTTGGGTTTTTGGTAATACTGTTCTATTTGTAATAAAGATTTACCCTTGGTCTCCGGAAGAAGAAGGAACAGAACGACGGTGGCAAGGGTTGCTGACGAGCCGAATAAGGCGAAGACTCCCGTCATACCTACGGAGTTCTTCATGACGGGATAGAGTTTTGTAAAACCGAAAAGAACGGCGTTAAACACGCAGAATATGTAACCTCCACAGAGGCCTCTCACCTTCGTGGGAAGAAGTTCACCTATCATTAGGCCTGGGAGTAAAAAGAAGCCGAGAGTATTGAATGCGACGTAGCCCAGTATGAGAATGGGGGTTATGATACCGGAGCCTGCGTCTTGGTATAACAGGAACGCGAGGGCGAGGGTACAGAGAGCTGTGCCAACTCCGGACACCATCACGAGCGATCGTCGCGTTATCTTCAGCAGGAGGATGCACGCGAGCACTGTTACACCGAGTCTGGTGCAGGCGCTCGCGTTCGCTACCATCTGTGAACAATAATGAGTTATACATTTTTTTTAATAAATTATATGTTATAGGATTTTTTTGGTTTTTTTGATATTTGCTGCTGCACCAATAATCTCTTCACATCCTGGGTAGATCGGTAGAGAATGCCGATAGACATTTGTAGGAAAATAATTGTGACGATAGTTTCGAGTTTGTTTTAATTCGATATAACTATACAAAAATACTCACACGGAAGATATTTTTAAGCAGAAATGAAGGAATATTATACTAGGCACATTTCAATAAAGGCCACCACATACTATAGTTGACGCATTTTAAACTGAGTCGTTGGGCAATAAATGTCACTGACAGAAGGAATGTGCACGCAATGCAACCCGTTATCGATACTTAGCTACCTGAGCACGCGGGGTCGATGCGTCATCGTGACCTTCATTAGCACTCTGACTACTGATTGGTCGTTACGAGTAAGGGTTGTTGTTTTACTATAAATATAAGATTTTTTGTTATGACACTCGTTACATTACTTACGCTTCTTTACGCAATGTGCGTATTGCGGAATATGGAGAATTTATTTTCTAACGTGTTTTGAAGAAATATTTTCAGATAGCGAAAAATTATTCCTATTAATACTTTACATAATTTAGCATATCCATCGTACCTATCCCGTTATCGATATGCACCTCTACAATTCTTACGCACATCACTAATAATAAATATAATAAATCCATAAGACCTGTAAGTGCGAGCGAGACAGGCAGATAAATATGATTTATGAGCCGAAGCCTCAGTTCATGATGCGTCGACTATATACAATTCAAACGTCTACAACATTAAGCCCGACCATGTATCCTTTTTTTTGTTAAAGGGAAATGCAATAAAAAATATATAAAGCAAAAATATAATATTTATTTTTAATAATGTATTTCAACCGTACCAATTGAAATCAAGTAGTAGAGCTACGGTTAAATTGGGTGTAGTGTGGCACCGTAAATAGATCGGCTCGATTGGGTAAGAATACGCTTTAACGGATACCAGAATAAACAGCGTTCGAACCGCTGTGTTTCGGATGGCTAGTGACAGAAACTGGAGATCTTATTACTGGTCATCACCGATCACCCTAACATGTACTACGACGACTACGGCGGATGCCTCGTCAGGCATTAATTAATCCTCAGGCTAACGACCTATCAACATTTAAATGAGAGTAAGTTTAAGTAAAAGTTTGTAGCCCTATTTAATGTCCAGTTGAATTTTTATTTTATTTTTCACTTTCTACTTTCACTTCTAACTTGTTACACTGTTTATATAAAATGTCTATTTTTATTTTAAATAATTATTTAATGATATATTCATGTTGCATAGATACATAGATTTTAAAATATTTATAAAGGCTAATCATTAAGATTTAGTAAACATAAAGTTTAAGTGTACAATGCAAAATTATATTGGGGATGGTGTATCTTTCTCAATAAACCAAATAATTAAACGTTCAGACACCTTGTCAAAGAATATAGGCAGGGGAATAGTGTACTTGTTCGTGACTCTCTAATATTTAAAAAAAAATCATCCGTCTCTGGTTCCTTTTATTCATAATATTTGGTGACTAATGGTGACCGAAGACCACACAGGTCACCAGGCGGTTAGTGACTGCGGTCCATGACATCTACATCCATTCTCAGAAAGGTTTAACGTGCACAAGTGTTGTCACCCTTGAATACTAAAATGGAATGTCTCGTCTGTATTTGGGTCCCCTACACTCACCATACGAAACAGCAGCGTCACGTCCTATTTCACGTTGGTTCCCTGTGACGTCGTGGACCTACAACGGCTTTACTTACATGAGGACTGAGTGATCCACCAGCTTCCGTCACGATGTCAACGGCGTAGAATATGACGATATAGCTTCCTGATAGTATCTGCAGCATGTTGAAAGCGTTGATCAGCAGCAGCGGCTTGAGAACGGGTGGGCGGGACACCGTCGCGAAGAAGCGGATGGTTTCTTCACCTCGCGCCTTCTCTTTCTCCCGTGCCGATATTAATTCGTGGAGTTCCCTTTGTGCCTGTAAGAGAAAGATGTATAAAAAAAGAGAAGATAAAAAATATAGGAACCTGGTCACTACCCGGTTTCTACTTAAGTTCAATTTTCAGCCTGGGAGTAATTTTTGTGCAATACTAATTGTTGATTTTTTGGGTGTATTGGGTATTATTCCGTATCCCTGACACTGCATTTTAACCTTCCTCCGATCTTATTGTATACGCATTATTTTGAATTAAAAATATTGGCTTTTGACTTAAACTTTTCTACACTAATATTAATAATAATAATATTAAAACTAAAATTTGTGTGTGGATTCTTTTGATTGGGGGTAATCTCTGAAATCACTGAATTGATTCTTAACATTCTTTCACTAAAAGAAAGCTGCCATACTACCTATAATAATTAAGGATTAAAGGATATATTTCAATTTCAGAAAAATATTATAACTATATATAAAATATTTGTAACTAAATTCTGAATAAGAATCCTTTACGGCGTGTGCTGACCGAATAGTTGAATATACATACTAAAGATCATGTATTAAAGAAACATTCGTCATCAGTCAATGTAAAAAAAAGTGTCAGCGGTAATAAAAACTAGGTATATTACCTAGTTTTTATATTAAAGCCACAAGAAGGTTTTTTTTAAATAAATTGTAAATTACTAAATACATATGTACATTGTACCTTGTAAATACAATGAAAATTGTATTTACAAGGTACAATATAATAATCGTTATATGGAAGATTCATTTTATCATATGGAAACAAACAAAATAAAATTCTGTTCTGTTAAATAAATGTTGTTTGGTCGTAGGGAAATTAACTGTTGGGCATCGGAGTTAGTTGACCACTAAATTATTTTTTTCTGTAGAAAATAACGCCAGCACTTAATAACATACTACCATTCACGATAACCATTTCGTCTAAGCTTAAATGCTTGTGTCATGGCGTTCCATACCAATCATTAGGCTATTGTTTAAAAGAGGTCTCGACTGAGCGCCATCAGGGCTAGGTCACCTCTCAACCTGGTGAAACTGTAAAAGCCCTCGGCCTAACAGTGGCCATCAGTTCATACATATTGCTTTAATAATATTATCTACCTTTATAAAAGAGAAAAACAGATTAGCAATTAGTATTATTACTAACCGGTTCAAAAAACATACATTTGTAATATTAGTGATAATTAACATCGGGTTTACGAGTTCATAAACATAATAGTAATTATTATTACACCTGCATGAGTGGATAATTCCGCAAGAGTGAAATCACGGTCCAAGCTAATATTAAATATACTTCAAGTTTTTTTTAAGTGGCATCATTCTATTGTAAAACTTCAGCTGTCAAAAGAATTTGCTAATTTATTAAATCCCTATGTTACCATCATTGTTTTTAACGTTTGGCATTAAATTAAAGATTCATAGAAATCTTGTTGAGCAAATATCTCGTGATATCAGTTCTTGATTATACTTTTTTATTCAATTCTAATTTACTACGACGAAACCGTTTGCTGTGTTATCGTTCATATTTTGTTATTAAATAGGTCCACTGGAGGATCTTCTAGTACCACACATTTGGGGCGAGGTCCTCGAGAATAACGGTGAAGCACTTGCCGTTTCTCTAGATGTCTCCAAGGCCTATGACAGGGTTCGTTTTGACACTTTTAATGTGAACACCAATGGATTGCAATAATTATTACCGTGGACCCATTTACATGTAACGTAGCATTCCATAACAGCCCGTCAGGGGTAACGACAACGTATATCTTCGAACTTTGTTCAGTATGTAGATGTAATTGACTCTCGTTTGTCAACCCTATATTATGTATAAAAATTACAATTGATATTAGCGACCCGGTAAGTTGTAGAACGTTGGCTGGACAATTAAGAATGAAGATATGAATCTCGTTCGTTGCATATTATAACCAGTAAACGATGCGCGTCCGCTCGGGAATCTTCACGTCAACTGTCAAGTGATGCCTTATTGAGCTCGTTAAGGCAGATTGGTGGAATCAACGCAGACCAATAGATGTGGCGGAGTTCAGTAAACAAAAGGTAGGCACCAAGTTATTGTCCACGGGATCGTGCTCTCGAAATTCTTTTGTTTACGTTTCGTAATTAAAATACTTAAGATTGAAATATTGGAGTAATATAAATGTTTTGTTGTCCTTATTATGTCCAGCGTATGACGCTTTGGAATTTTATTATTGAAGACTAGATCATTAGTTTACGATATAAAATAGGATGAAATACAAAAATGCAATTATAACATTATGTACACCGTTGCCTAAAATTGACAAAATTAAAAAGTTTAATTGTCAGAAATGGAATGCTGCGTTTCAACGTTGGGTTTTTTTCTCCTATTTTTTTTTGTTTGTTAGATAAAAAGTGTTAGAAATATATAATTTCAAAAAACATTTACTTTCCTTCCACCATTGTCCACCACCCCTGAGGACTGAGACGGAATGCCTCGGTACGTGTGATTAGATCATTCATACATTCAACAAATGAAAATATATTCTGTAAGGAAGTGATCCTCCCACTCGTGCTGCAGATAGAAATTAGCTGCAACGTGGCTTCAATATCACCGCGATGTTATAGGAATCGAATATAAAATATACTTACGATGTCGGGGTTGCCGCGCAGTCTAGCCATGGCGGCCATGGCTTCATGGAAGCGTCCCCTTCTGGCCAGCCAGGTGGGGCTCTCGGGCGACAGGCAGAGCACTACGAAGGCCAGGGACGGGAGCACGATGCAGAGGAAGGACACGGAGCGCCAGGGCAGTGCACCACCCAGCGCGTACACGTACAGGACTCCCAGGGAGTACGCCACAAAGGGAGTCCCTATGAGTATACCCCGGAGACGGGGCTCGGATATTTCTCCTAAATAAACCTGTCAATATAAAGATTTATATATTTTTCATTGTGTTGAGTGTAATAAACGAGCACAAAAAAAATCCTATACTCAGCAGACAAACACGGCAACGTTATACTGCTGGTTTACACTGGCAGCATTCTTTGAGTGTGCCCCCTTATACCGCAGTACTGAAGAAACGCTTAGAATAGAAGTAAAAACAATCGGCATTATACGGATGGTTTAATATTTAACTTAACTTAATTAACATTTAAAAGTGATAGAAACATGATGCTGCTAAGTTCTGGCTGCAGTATGAATGGGGAGCGACATATCATATATCGTAAGCATATCGCCGCTGTGTTTCGTCTGGCGAGTGCAGGTATAGGAATACCCTTATTACTTCCTCACCCTCACGGGTGCATGTACATCTTAGGTCTTTATCGAGGATGGATGTAGATATTACATAAATCGAATCAAATCAAAAGAAGCTTTATTCAAGTAGGTTTATACAAAACACTTTTGAATGAACAAGATAGCTAATAGGATAGGAACGGCAAAGAAATTCGACTAGTTGCTCTTTTTTTTTTAAATAATAAGTTACCTAAAGTCTAGAAGTTGTCCACTTTTGGATCTAGAGCAAATTGGATTCAAAGCTTAAATCCATTTGTCAGACAAATATTCTAACAAACATTAGTAGGATATCTTGATTAGTTGGTTTTTAACCAAAATTTTAAATCTGTTTAGTCGCAAATCAATTATTATTTGTGGAATGCGAGATCCGCTTCTATAGCTTAAAATAGACCAATTTGACACATCCTATATGAGTTAATAATAAAAGTAAAGTCACAGCCTATATATATAAATCCCTCTGATAAACAAAGGTCTCTAGAGAAGGTGTTAGAGCATACTCTTCCACGCAAATACACATGACTCAGACTTCATATGTCTTCAAAATATGATGTTTTCCTTCGCCGCGGAGCACATGGCAAATGCGCACCTAAAATTGAATCAGAATCAGAGTCACGAATAAATCTGCTTCACCGGGGAGAATCACTGAGAGTACCAGCGTAAAATTGCAGGATAACGCTGCTGTGTTTCGACTGGTGAGTGTAAGTATCCCTTGTTACTGGTGAAGTCATTCTATCTTAGTCTGCAGGGTGTAAACGCATCTGCATTATGATTCCTTATAAACGCGAGCCGCGAGGAATCAGTTATCATCAGGTGAACTGCATGCTTTTTCAATACAATTTTGATTCGACATAAGACGTATTTGATATTCGATTCATACATCCGTCACCACCTTATGTTAAATATAAATTCCAATATCTGTCTTTCTCTCATGCCAGAATTCTTCGATCTTCATTTAATAACAAGATCTGTATTCCAGCTAACTTTACCAGTTTTATTGCAAATTCATTTGCTGTCCGAGCTACACTACTCTGGAATTCCTTGCCCGATGAAATCAGGAAGGTCAGTAATAAAAACAGTTTCAAAAATTTGGTTCATGATTATTGTGTACTATATATATATATATATATATAGTAAATAAATACATAAATATAATGACGATATTCGATTAGACGATAGACGTATTCATATTAAATTACAATATACGATAATAATAATTAAGATACCGATGAGAGCTGTATTTAATTACCAAGCTAGCCTACGAGTACATTTCTAAATCGTAAAACATTTTATGGTCAAAGCAGGCCGGCGGAGTGGCGACGAAGCGAATAATATAGTAACAGTTGAATCTTAACTTAATTCCTATTGACATACGACTGAAATTTATATAACGAAATAAAATCACACAAAATAAAACGACTCAATGCAATATGATTTAATTTGCACCGAATTACTATTGCTACCACATCAGTCGTTTGGGAGACGAAGAAATATGATTTTATTTTACTAAACCAATTTCAGTTGTGTAGTAGCTAATTAAGTTGAATTTCTATTGTTACCAAATTATTCGTTTGGGTGACACAGATCAGTTATTTTATTTCACTAAACCAATTTCAATCGTATACTATACATTAAGTTGAATTTCCATTGTTACCAAATTAGTCGTTTGGGTGGCACAAAGCAGTTATATTATTTCACGAAACCAATTTCAATCGTATGCTATACATTAAGTTGAATTTCCATTGTTAACAAATTAGTCCTTAGGGTTACACAGATCAGTTATTTTATTTCACTAAACCAATTTCAATCGTATGCTATATACATTAAGTTGAATTTCCATTGTTACCAAATTATTCGTTTGGGTGACACAGATCAGTTATTTTATTTCACTAAACCAATTTCAATCGTATGCTATACATTAAGTTGAATTTCCATTGTTAACAAATTAGTCCTTAGGGTTACACAGATCAGTTATTTTATTTCACTAAACCAATTTCAATCGTATGCTATACATTAAGTTGAATTTCCATTGTTACCAAATTATTCGTTTGGGTGACACAGATCAGTTATTTTATTTCACTAAACCAATTTCAATCATTATGCTATACATTAAGTTGAATTTCCATTGTTAACAAATTAGTCCTTAGGGTTACACAGATCAGTTATTTTATTTCACTAAACCAATTTCAATCGTATGCTATACATTAAGTTGAATATCCATTGTTAACAAATTAGTCCTTAGGGTTACACAGATCAGTTATTTTAATTCACTAAACCAATTTCAATCGTATGCTATACATTAAGTTGAATATCCATTGTTAACAAATTAGTCCTTAGGGTTACACAGATCAGTTATTTTATTTCACTAAACCAATTTCAATCGTATGCTATACATTGTTGAATATCCATTGTTAACAAATTAGTCCTTAGGGTTACACAGATCAGTTATTTTATTTCACTAAACCAATTTCAATCGTATGCTATACATTAAGTTGAATTTCCATTGTTACCAAATTAGTCGTTTGGGTGACACAAAGCAGTTATATTATTTCACGAAACCAATTTCAATCGTATATACATTAACTTGAATTTCCATTGTTAACAAATTAGTCCTTAGGGTTACACAGATCAGTTATTTTATTTCACTAAACCAATTTCAATCGTATGCTATACATTAAGTTGAATTTCCATTGTTACCAAATTAGTCGTTTGGGTGACACAAAGCAGTTATATTATTTCACGAAACCAATTTCAATCGTATGCTATACATTAACTTGAATTTCCATTGTTAACAAATTAGTCCTTAGGGTTACACAGATCAGTTATTTTATTTCACTAAACCAATTTCAATCGTATGCTATACATTAACTTGAATTTCCATTGTTAACAAATTAGTCCTTAGGGTTACACAGATCAGTTATTTTATTTCACTAAACCAATTTCAATCGTATGCTATACATTAAGTTGAATTTCCATTGTTACCAAATTAGTCGTTTGGGTGACACAAAGCAGTTATATTATTTCACGAAACCAATTTCAATCGTATGCTATACATTAACTTGAATTTCCATTGTTAACAAATTAGTCCTTAGGGTTACACAGATCAGTTATTTTATTTCACTAAGCCAATTTCAATAGTATGCTATACATTAAGTTGAATTTCCATTGTTAACAAATTAGTCCTTAGGGTGACACAAGGCAATGATTTTATTTAACTTATTTCAGACGTATACTATAGACTATATTAAATTGGATTTCTATTGTTATCAATGTCGCTTCAGAAATACAAGGAAATATGATATTATTCCACTAAATCAATTTCAGTTGTGTATTGTAGCAAATTAAGTTGAATTTCTATTGTTACAAATTTATTGATAGAGTCGATATTCTGATATATTTGTAATTTTATGATTACTAACTCGTACGTTTGAATTATTAGTCTTTGATTATTGTGCGATGCTTATACTGATAGTGAATTTTTCGTTTTGTTGGAATACAGTTATCTATATGGGCAAAACCAAACGGAATTTGTACGAACAAATTTTATAATACTATATAAAAACGTTTATAGTCATATAGGATAGGGTCTGCGTAACTTAAGGTAGCAGGTACGAATCCGTCATTCGACTCTTATTGTGAACGATCTCCTAACAAGCAATTTAAGATTAGTTGGAGTGGTTAGTAATGTTAACAGTGTTGTTATTTTTTTTTAATTTTTAAACGTTTTTAATTTTAACAAATGATGATACGTGAGGAGTGAATAAACTATTCCATCAAATTTAATGATTAAATAAATTTATGTGGGACCAATTTATACAATTGGCAATTTTTCAACTGAACTATAAAGAATAACACTAAGCGACCCGAAAATCGAAATAATTGGTGTAAATACATAAAATATATTCATCGAATAGTTAAATACATCTTTTTGTGTAACGGTTAAGAATATACTGAAGGTACATAAGAGAGTAAAGAAAAGAAATCTATTTATACCCCATAAACCGAGGCCTGCTCTTTAGAAAGTCTTGGAGAATGCCACGTAGCTTTCATCCTCCCGATTTCATTCGCCATAGAGTTTTTAATTCTATCTTCATTAATTCATCACTTAAATATGTTGATAAAAAATTTGTTGGTGCAGGCACAGGGCATTGAACTCGATTTGCTAGCATACAGTGAATTAAAAAGCAAGCACTTAGACATTGAGTTAGCACGGGCAATTATGTAACAACGGTGAACAAACCTGAGACGGAGCTGCCATGATGCCTACGGCGAACCCGCACACAATCCGTCCCAGCAGCAATAGAGCGTGACGGGAAGCTGTGCCTATGAGGATCCAGCCCACCACCAAGGGAAACGTGGACACTTGGAGCGTCCGCCGTCGCCCTATCGCCTCCATAATAGGCCCCGACAGCATTGACCCCAGGGGTGTGGCAGCTGAGTGTATGCTGGCTGTAAGGAATACAAGTTTATGTCAGTTTTTAACATCTAGCAAATGCAATCTCATTCTACAAGCAGGAGTGTACAAGCTTGGTTGAATATGGTATATATATTTATATGTTCTTCTTTATATAAACAAACAAAACTTGTGCAACATAACGTATAGCATTGACACTCTAGGAAGTTGTTTGTTACCATAATTTAGATCAGCCCCATCATTACATCAGATAAAATACAAAATCTCAAAAGTAAAGTAACACCGATTCCTCATCAAACATCCTAATGTAACTAGTATTTTTTTTTTCGCTTTTTTTTTGTTCGGGCTGATGGCCGCTGTTAGCCTGAGGGCTTTTACAGTTTCACCGGGTTGAGAGGTGACCGAGCGCTTATGGCACTCAGTCGAGACCTCTATATATGGGTAACCAGCACAAAGACTCCCGAGAGGGTGTCTCGGCTTGTACCGTTACCTTGTTTCGCGAGAGCTTCTGACTCGTGTAACTGGTATAAGCGTCAATAATGTATTAGGAAATATTGCTTTAATTTTAATTGCTAATATTCTTAAAAAAAAAACTAGAGAAGATGGCTGGGAGCTATCATCTGCATGGAAGCATATGATTAATAATAATAAAATCCCAAACCAGTCGTACCTCAAAATACTATGAGTTACTTGTGCTTATAGCTTAAAAACAGCGGTATCTACGCTACGACTTGTTTCTAGTTCTAGCATGAATGGGTCGGATCGACTGGGGAATATCAGCGTAAAATGGCAACATAACGCTGCTGTGTTTCGTCTGGTAAGTGTAATTTGGTAGACCATTTAGTACTCGGGAGTGAAACGCTAGTATTTTTTTGAACATAACTTAACTTACCATTAGGTGAACTCAAAATTTTTCTCACTAATATCATTAAAAAAACTCTAAGTGACGAATAGGCCAGCAATATGAGGTACTCGTAGGGATATATTTCCAATTTTGTCTATGGCTTTCAGTTGTTATTTACCACTTGAACTCATTTGTTACCTTTGCTTATATATAAAAAAAATCTAGCTCCAGATTAAGTTATGGTATGTAATAAGTATGGTATAGATTTGACATCTATCAAGTAATTTGTTACAGTTTACGCATTTAGTATCAAGCATTAGGTATCAACTCACTGTTCTCCTCAAGCATTACCTTGTTTGCTTATAACCGAACAATTTTATGCACGTGCCTCTTTTTGAGTAGACACTCGCAGAATTATCAGAACGATAGCTGCCATAATTGAAAAAAAAGTAGTATTGTATATAAAGTAGGCGATATAGTTCAAAGGATCAGTGTGCTGAATTTGTAATGGGTCGGCAATATAGCTCGTAGCTCGATAAAGGCCGCGTGATGGGCTGGTTAAAGTACCAGACTTCTGCGTTGCGGGACGCTGACTCTGCATGTGAACCTGCCTCCAGTCTCTAGTTCCAGGGAAGGGGAGGTTAATTGAGTGCCTTTGTGTTTGCGCAAATGCTCACGGCACTATAAGATATTCTGCGCAATTGATGTCATTTGGTTCGACCGAAAGATATCGACGTGGTCGAAATACTATGACTGATCAATCAACAGAACCGATAACCGATAGTGAAGAAAGGTTCACGAGTGGAAACCTCATATTGGCAGTGTAGAGCGACCCTTAATCCATTAGAGGTAAGCCGAGGTTCAGCCCTCTCGGGCATCCTCGAGTCAATTGTTTTCGCGCCCAGGGTAACGGTCCAAGCCGAGGCTCCCTGTCGGGAACCCTTGTACTGGTTGCCCATTAATTAAGGTCTCGGCTGAGTGCGCTAAACGCTCGGTCACCTTTCAACCCCGTGAAGCTGTAAAACTCTCGAGCTAACAGTGGCATCAACCATTAAAAAATAAAATAGAGCGACCCCCCACGTGATGGCGTGGCGATCTATGCAAGTCTGCGGGAAGCCGATGGATGCAGGATGGAGGGGGACTCTATGGCACACTGTGAGGGAAGTCCACTGATGGGTTGAAATAATGATGATGATAATTTAGTATAGCATAGTTTATAACCTTCAGTGGCTATGTTCACGACATTCCTGGAGTACATACTACAGTTTTGAGTAGCCATGTTAGTATTTTTATAATTATAGCATTAATGTTTTGTAATAATAATTTATTGTATATAATTGCTAATAAAGAACATATTATCGTAGATTTCAAAATATATAGTAAGTTAGGACTGCGGAAATTAGCAATTATTTACACTTAAGCTACAATAACCTAATAGTTTAGTATACCGTCTGCAAAACTTAAGGTCGTAGGTTCGAACCCACCATTCGACAATCGTTGTGGACAATCTCGAACTCCAATGTTCGAAACCGACTTTGGGTATTCCAAAAGATTCAGCTTCAAACCTGCATGTCTAAGAAATAAATAAAAAAAATATTATTTCGAAGACGTGTGGAGTCCACCAATCCACAGTGGAGGGGCGGAATATGCTCTAACACCCTTTCTTATGCCCAGCAGTGGGAATTATAAGGTAATAAAATATAACGGCTTTTATTATATATTTTCTTTATATAAAAAGTAAGGTACATATTAATTATATAACTTACTTTGTTTTTAGTAATAATAAACAAAGATAGTAATGATTCGTAGAATTTTTTTCTATTTAAGAGTGTTGAAAAGTTTATGTATTTTTAAATTTTTATATTTACAAAATATCGGTATATATAGTATTGTAATTTACATATATATTCTAAAATATGGCATTCATTGAATATTTTTTTTCATGTGTTATCATATGCTCATAAAAGCCAAACAAATGATTCGGTCACGAAGTTGTTATTTTGTCATAAACAGATACTGAAGAGCTGTTAAACTTTACTCGTTAAGTTATTTAGCAGTTTACTTAACAGTTAAGTTATGTAGCAGTTTACTTAATAGTCAAACTAGCAAAGAGCCGCGGTGGCTCTGTCACCGTTAAGACTTCAATTTCACAGTTTGCAACTAACCCTTGTTCGAAACCCGGTGTTAATGATATTTTCTTTTTTTGTAATTTTATGGAATCACTCGCGATTACGTGAAGCTGTGTGATATACAAAGGTGACAAAAGAGCACACAGTTCACCGGATGGTAAGTGTAAAGGAGAAGATCGTGAGGAAACCTGCATGTTTAAGAAATAAGTAAAAAAATATTTTAAAGACGTGAAGTCCGCCAATCCGCAGTGGGCTGCGTGGCTGCCTATGTTCGAAGTGAGTTGATGTCTAGCTGGATGCCCAGCTGTGGGATTTTTACATATAGACTATTACTTAACTTTCTTTATTGATGTGTCAAGTCATTAGTTTTGTGCCACGATCCACGGCGTACATATTGTGTTTCGCTCTGAACCTACCGATCTTTATTAGAACTAATTATTTTAACGGCCCTGAAACGTCTGTTCGTTGCTTGTTTGAGACGCATGAACAACTCTTTGTAATGACTTCCACGAGGCGAAGAGGTTAATACTGTTCTGTACTTATATATGTATTTGTTATTATACGTTGATGGCCGCGTGGTGTGCTAAACATATTGCTAGTTTTTCGATCTGGGTGTATGTTTGGTCTACCTGGCGTTACGTCCCATGTTATTGCTCATGCATTACATCGGATACACAAGATATCGCCGTGGTGGAAATCAATCAGGATAAAATCATCACACATATATATATATGTATATATATATATATATATATATATATATATATATATATATATATATATATATATATGTATATATGAATGTATATGTATATATGAATGTATATGTATATATGAATGTATATATATGTAGTATGTAGAGATGGTCAAGCAGCTCACCTAAAGGTAAGTGATGATCTCTGTCCATGGACATCCCCAACACCAGAGGAGTCGCAGATGCGTTGCCGGCCTTTAGGATAGGTGTACGCTCTTTTCTTGAAGTTCTTTAAGTCGTACCGGTTAGGAAATACCGCTGGCGACTGTACGAATGTCGCCCTTCACCAATAACGCTTCCGCGTATTCCGTTAGGATAACGAGATTCGAAGGCCTCAAATATGAAACTGATGACGCTTCCACCAGCCAGTACATCCTAGACCTCGCACCGTGAGACTTCTTTTATGTAAGAAAATTAAAGATAAGCTAAGAGGTTAACGATTTACATGCTCGGAAGCGACGGTGAATTTTATTACATTGAGAGTAACAAACTCGCACACAGTTCACCTGACGGCAAGTGATTCCTGCAGCCGATGACATCTACATTATCCTTGACAAGGAATCATAATGTAAATGCGTTGGCACCTTTGAGGACTGAGATGGAGTGCCTCGTCACCAGTAATAAAGATCTCTGGATCCCGACACTCACCAGACGAAACATAACAACATTATGCCGCTATTTCACGTTGATATTCTGTAAAGGCGTGGCCCCACCCCGTCGAGCTGACCTATTCATTCTGCAGTTAGAAACCAACTGTAACGTAGCTCTGTCACTGTTAATGTACCACGAAACCATTGATGAGGGACTTACTGAAGACTGGATTAACTGCTTCACACAATGGTTCTAACGAATGCAAAAATGTGCAAATATTTAGGGCATATATTTCGAAAAACTATAAATGTATAATTAATATAATATCTGGTGTTATTTATCAAAATCTAGAAACTTTCAGTACGACCTGAGTATTAACCAAAAAATTAACTGGGTTCCGTACAAAGGAATGATTATTAACGAAAATAACAAATACCATTGACTTAGGTCCAAATATACCATTCTTGCGTCTCGTATGTAAACTATTATGCTCTTCGATGTTAGTATTTTATGTTGAGTCGAACTCGCGGTGGAGATATTATATTGTCTCGCTGTTGCATCACAGATCATGGGTTCGATTCTCAACCGAGGAACAATATTTGTGTATCACAAATTGTTTATCAAGTGTGGGCATACGGTTTGTGTCGTTGTCAATTAATCTACTAAAATGATTGTGAATGCATAACATCGGAATCGGGCAGGGGGCGACGAGTTGTCTGCGCGATGTTTACGGCACTAAAAAATATTCTGCTTAGTTGATAGCATCTGGTTTGACCAGAAGATATCGATCACAGATCTTATATATCTTAGATCTTAATTGAAATATATGTTTTAATATTTTAAAACATTTTTATTAGAATAGACTCGTGACAAACATATTTTTACAGTGATTGGGCCACCCTGCAGCTTGTTTCTTGCATTAGCATGAATGGGTCGGCTCGATCGGGGAAAGACCGCACGCAATACCAGTGAGAAATAACAGCATAATGATGTGTTTTGTATGGTGAGTGTGACAGCCTTTTACGGGTAACGAGGTGAGAGGTTATCTTCAGGGGTAACACATCTCGAATATTTATCGAGGATGGGTGTACATGCGCTATCACCAATTGTGTTCACATTTACCACGTGTAATATGATAAAAAAATATCTGTTTCTTTTTTTTTTAATTCGAGGTATCTAATCCCGCAAAATGATCTCTAACAGTTTAGAAATCGAACAGAACGCGTACGGAAAGTTTCTGGACGGCAGACGGAGTGGTGGTCGAGGCAATTATCTATTGCCCAGAGTGGTATACGGAACCAGTTGCACTTTATCCATATTTAAGAGCTATCGCAGGGGTCGGCAACCTTTTGAGTCGGAAGAGTCAAAAATTACAATTTACGATGGTTGAAATTTTTAATGAGCCACAAAAAAAATTCTTGCCAATATAATACTTAGTAGTACTTGCATAAATAAAGTTTTGTGATAAAAAAAAATCTATTTATTCATAAAAAATATGAAAACACAACACACACACAACAAATTAGGTAATATATAAATTGTATTATTACATAATCACTCATTATTTAAATAAAAAATTAAAACAATTAAACATTTACTCGCAAGACTAACTTGTACTTCAATAACAGACAACTGAGCAAACAAATTCAATGGGAGCGATGGCTTTGCATGCTTATTCACGATTGCACGTTATTCCTCTTTAAGCTTTTTTTTATAAAATAAATAAAATTTGCGTATGTAACTAAAGAGACGCAGCTTCACATCCAAAGAGCCTCATGTTGCCGACCCCTAAGCTATCGTATCACATGTTAATCGACTAAAATAAATTAACTGTATATATATATATATATATATATATATATATATATATATAAAATTGTGTAAAAGTAAAGTACACAGACAGCAGTCGATGGAGCGTAGTCCGCGACGCCGCTCCACTGCCGATTGGCGGACTTTATGTGTATTTGAACTTTAACTTTAACTTAATGTCTTGGAATTACAGGTTTACCTTTCACCGCTGAGTACGTAGTAAATTAGCACTTATACTTGCAACAAACAATTTTCATCGGTGACGGCACCGGGGATCACACCTAGACTTGAAAAACAACTATTAAATACGCAAACATTTTACCGTGACAGCGGAGTTGTGACCAGAATTCGAGATGCACTTATAGAACTCTACGTTCTACCTATTATGCAACAATTTTATGTATTTTATCACGTTTTAGTTGATTTTGTTAACTTGTCCTTACTAGAAGGACCTAAGTTTCCAGATCGAGTATATATTGTTACAGTTTTTTGGATTTTAATAGCCGATGCTACTTTTAACCTAATGATAAGTACCAAAAATTTAATAGAAAAGTGCGGGTTATTTTAAATAATTGACGCTTTAAAAAGAATATTCAAGAAGGATGCAAGGGAGTAAAGAAAATACAACAAGTTACCTATCCATGAGCCCATCTCCTCGTCTATCCGCATGCTTGAGTTTTCATTCTGAAGCTGAGGCAGCGCCACGGCGGAGAAGCCGATCGGATGTCCAGCTCCGGCCGCAAGCACCAGCACCGCGCATGTGATTAGACACTGCAACAGACATATAGTCATCAATTTGGAATATAATGTATCGTTATGTTAAGTATTTGTATGTATTTAACGGTGCCAGGGCTATGCTGTAATTTGGTTCTAGGTGCAACTTGATAGAGTCGAGTCGATTGGGGAAAGACCACTCCCTCATAGAATACTTTAACTTTTAGGGTTTTTTTTATTACATTGAGTGTAACAAACTACAGCACACAGTTCACCCGATGGCAAGTCATTCCTGCGGCCCATGACATCTACATTCTTCCTTGACAAGGAATCATAATGCAGACACGTTGTCACTCTAAGCCTCTCTGGATCCCTACACTTACCAGACGAAACGCTATTTCACGCTGGTAATTCTGTGTGGGTGTGTTCCTACCCCGGTCATGTGCTGCCCCATTCATTCTGCAGCTATAAACAAACTACAGTGTAGCCCTACCACTGTTCGATCCCCAATGAACATTGTTAATTAATGAATACTGATATACCACGTATTCAGTGAAGGAAAACATCGCGAGGAAACCTTTGCCTTTTTTAACAAATATAATAAATTAAATAATGTTTTGAAGACGTGTGAAGTCCGCCAACCCGCAGTGGAGTCAGTTGGCGGAGTATGTTCCAACTGAGGCAGTTGTTCCAACGGAGATCATAACCGGCATCAATTAAATTGTTAATTGGAATTTTAAGTGCTGATTTATCACGCGAAGGAAATATCAGGTGAAGGGATACATCGTCAGGAAATCAGCTTGTCTAAGAAATATATAATAAAAAAAGGGCCGCCAATCCGTAGTAGAGCCGTAGAGGCTCATTCCCGGCAAAACAAATTGGAATTTATATACATATATAGGAATAGTTTGCCCGCCTCTGTTTTTCCCTCCGATTACAATGTGGGTGTTTTCTAGAGGAGAGTGAATAGGCATTTACTGAGCTAGTGCGCCTTACCATCCAGGACTGCATTTCAGCTTAACATTAGGTGGGGATCGTGGTCTGACTTGGTTTGAAAATTAAAAAAATAATAATAATAATTTTATACATTACACCGTGACAGATATAACATATATCTATCAGTATATCATATATCAGTATATATATTATCTATGTATATGTTTGGTAGAGGCGTGGCGTACAGACGTAAGTTGACGTTCTATCATATTGATATTTAATTGGGATCGAATTACGTTTACTTTCTAGTGTTATTGCGCCATTGTTTTTGTTTACCCTGACACCAGAGTATCCTGTTGCCAATCAATTAGTCCAGATATTGGTTGAGGGTGTAAGACATGCTTATTGTTTGTTTTATTCAATTCTGTTTTGTTTTGCAAGTTTGATGATAATAGGAAACAATGCTACGGTATGAAAACTTGGAGGGGGGGGGAAAGACAACGCCCACGATACGACGATAAAGACTTAAAAGTCGACAGCATATCTGCGACTCCTCTGGTGCTGCGGATGTTCATGGGCGGCGGTGATCACTTATCATCAGGTTGCTCGTTTATCACCTATAAAAAAAAATACAAAACCAGTTTTGTTTCCTGTGATCTAACTTTTTGGGACGTATAATATATTAGTATATAAAACATTGTAGAGCAACACTGTACTATGTTTCTAGCTACAGCGGAAGGAGTACGCACTCAGTGATTACCAGCGTGATTTAGTAGCATACAGCTGCCGTGTTTCGCACGTTATCCATTTCGATCCTCGGGGATGTCAACGCATATGCATTGTGAATATTTGTCGAGGACGGATGTTGTTACACGGGCAGACGGGCAGAGCAACAAGTCGATTGTCAACTTTCCTTCATACCACACACTTCACCTGAGTGTAAGTGATTCCTGCCGCCCGCGACAACCACATCCGCCCTCGACTAGGAATCATTAGGCAGTTGCGTCGTCACCCCTGTGAACGAACATGGTGAGCCTCGTCACCAGTTAATGTACCTGCATTCACCAGACGAAACACAGCAGCGTTATGCTGTTATTCTTTGAAGACGTAGTCCTCCCCGGTGAGCCTAGAAGTGAGCGAAACTAGAAATAAACTGTAGCCTGATTTTTTTTCCAATTATTTTACATTGTGTTGCCATTCACAATGAAATAACAATGATTTCCCTTACAAACAAATAACGACAGACAACAGTGGTAGAGATACACTGCAGTTTGTTTCTAGCTGCAGAATGAATGGGTCATCTCGATCGGGTTGGGACCACGCCCACACAGAATACCAGCGTAAAATAGCAGTAAAATATTGCTGTGTTTCTTCTGACGAGTGCGAGGATCCGGAGACCTTTATCACCGGTGACGAGGCATTCCATCTCAGTCCTCATGGGTGACAGCGCATGTGCATTATAATTCCTTGTCGAGGATGAATGTAGATGTCGTGGGCCGCAGGAATCACTTGCCATCAGGTGAACTGTGTGCTCGTTTGGTACTCACAATTTAATAAAGTAAAAGAAATAAATACGATTAGCCGCTTGAGTGTCGTGGAAGCTCTTTGTCTAAGCGCCCGCTTTTAATTTCTATTTGTGACCGATTTCGATATCCGGACATTGTTGATTTTAATTTTCAGTGTTGAGCAAAACATCGTGAGGAAACCTGGATGTCTTGGTGATGAAGAAAAAATTCAAGACATGTGAAGTCCGCTATCCGCATTGGAGCCGAGTGGCAGATTATGGTCCAATATCTTCTAAAGAGGAAGCTCAGCGGTGGGATGCTCGCGACAGTATTTGATTATACTATCATTAATTAATAAAAAAATATTCTACTCAATTGGTATCGTACGGTGATATATGCAGATATCGGTGAATTCCGCGGCGTTATACTTGTAAATGGCGATGAAATCAGCATACGTGATAAAATCAGTGGGGTTTCAGATGCAGTGTCGATGACACGGGGCGAGTACACACACACCCAGACCCGAATACCAACAAATTGCACATGTCTGTTGACTTAGAATTGATATAAGTCCTCGATGTGACATCTCAAGAATACTGACACGATAAAAAACGTAACGTTTAAAAGTAAAAAAAAATCCTGTATATTATACGTATCCCATCGCTGGGTATAGGCTTACGTAGAGTATTGCAACAAAGTCCGCAATGTAGCTAGAGCACCTACTCAGCAGGCCTCCCGCTCGCTAGTCTTATTAGATAAAGCTGTAAAGGTCTTTGGACCAACACTACTCACACGCCAAAAAAAAAAAGCTCTAGTGCAGATTGACGGACTTCATATGTACATGTGGTCGAAATATTTTCTTATTTATCTCCCAGAAATGCAACTTTCCCCGGGACATTTTGGTGTACCGTCGAGCACGTGTTGAATCAGCATTTAAACTGGGGTCGAACTCGGTCTGTTCGTGAAATTAGACACTGAACTATTAGGGTTGTTTATAAAACAAAAACTACTTTTTAAGATTGAGCGGAATGTGATCATAAACAGATCTAACAAAAAACGCTGGGCGTTGTTTTTATTAAAATATTGTTGACAAACGAGCAACAGTGGTAGAGATACAATGCAGTTTGTTTCTAGCTGCAGAATGAAAGGCTCAACTCGACTGGAGTAGGACCACGCCCACACAGAATAACAGCATAATGCTGCTGTGTTTCGTCTGGTGAGTGCAGCGATCCGGAGACCTTTATTACTGGTGACGAGGCATTACATCTCAGTCCTCAAGGGTGACAACGCGTCTGCATTATGATTCCTTGTCAAGAATAGATGTAGATGTCGTGGGCCGCAGGACTCACTTGATATCAGGTGAACTGTGTGCAAGCACCTGCATCCGTTCTCAACTAAGAATACGCACATGTGTTGTACCGCACGAAACACAGAAGCATTATGCTGGTATGAGCGCGTGGTGTTTCCTCATGTGGACTCATTCATACTGTACTTTGAAGCAAGCTGGAACATGGCGCTACCTGTGTAAAAATATATGTATGTGTGTAAAATTGTGTATTTGTGTACTGTACAACCTAAAGTAAGGCCTAAAATTAATATTATAAAGCTTCTTTCAATTTAACATATATTAAAATTTCCTGTTTCATCCTTGCGCAGGCCATGGACCTTAAGTTTTTCATCGTTATTTTTAACGATGCGATTAATGAAACCGTTAAATAACCAATCATGCTATAAATGGATTGATTTTGAAATGTTTTATTACGAGGGTTCCGGCCATTTTAAACATATTTTTTGACGCATAAGGCTTATTAAACCACTGATGAATAGTGAAAAGTCAATTTTGAATGACGTCAATGATTTAGAATTATATCTGATTGGCAAAGTAACGCGTTATTGCGTAATTTAAGCCTCCGTTAAGTTAACTCTCTAGAAGTCAGAGCGTAAACCATACGCTTCACAACGGATTGGCAGACTTCACTTTTCGAAATATATCCTCTGTAAGGATAATCTGATGTTTTCTTTCACCGCATTGCACTTTGTAAAACAAATAGTACCGAGGATAGAAATCCGTACTTTTGTTTTGCACGCGTACCGGTAACTAAAAACGAGCACTCTGGCACTGAGCTACCATGATTCTGAACATTAATTTGTTCCTAAACATTAATCTGAATTATATATAGTACATATAATGAATGATATGAAACATGGAATTACAAAAAAAAATATCATGCAAGATCTTTCTCAAAAATCACAAAAAATTAACGCCCCTCCGAGTTAGATTTATATGCTATATGTTATCATTGTTGCATCATTGCATAAATAATATATACAATGATGCAACAATGATCGCGATGTCCTCGTGATCGATATCTTCTCGTTTTACCGGATGACGTCACTGCGCAGGGGTGACGAGAGTGTCCGGTGAATTCGCAAACGTTTAGAAAAACCTCACGTGTCAAATTCAATGGTAAACATAAAAAGTAGTAAATTAACAGCCATTATAAATCCCACAGCTATGCCTGCCTCTCTAGGGTATAACAGACATTCCTGACATTTACAGACATAGGTAAGTCCAATGTGTTAGCGTTAGATTATAAAATAGATTTAAATATTTAATAAACAATTATTGAAATATTGATATGGTTGAGCTGGTGGAATAACATAAATATATGCTAATAGGTTGGACCGTCACCTAAACATATTTACTATTGATGTTTTAGCTGGTACATAAATAATTAAATAATAATTAGTTTTTTTGAAAGCAGTACTAATTCACATAAGAATAAGCGATGACTGGGGACGTTCGGATACTCTACATCATTTCCAATAAATATTCAAGTTGCAGATGCCTTATCATCCCTGAGGACTAAGATGGAATATCCCGCACAATATAAGAATCACAGCACTGTACTGCTGCTATTTCTCTCTACTAATATTTTTATATGAGGTCCTACTAACATAACTAACAATTCTGTTCACAAATTTAGCACGATTGTGATGAGGAGATGGAAGTATTAGGAGGTTCACGACAAGAGTCGAATGGAGTATTATAAATTACGATCATAACTGTCGTTTAGTTTTTTAAATTTTATAACTGATGTACACTGGCAGCCCGAGGACTTTTACAGCTTCACCGAGTTGAAAGGTGGCCGAACGCTTAGGGCGCTAAGCGGAGACCTTTATTAATGAGTAACCAGCACGATGGTTCACGAGAGGGAGCCTCGGTTTGGACCTTTACCATGAGCACGAAAACAACTGACTCGAACCTAGGATCGATCAGTTACTTCTGACGGGTTAAGTTAACTTTCGTAAACCGCACAAGTACCGTGTGTTTACAATTAATCTATTGACGCATCAATCGTACGCATGTCCCGTGAAGTGTGGAGATAAAACTTATCTTCGATTCTAACGAACGTACGGCTGCTGTTATTTCAATGTCATGATTGCAACGACGTGGTGGAGTGGTTGCTTGATAAGTTATGACGTGATTTTCTTTTCGCCGATAATGACTAGCGATATCTTCAGTAATCGCATCTTTCTTATTATTACTTGCATAAGTTTCTTTTTGAAACACTAGCGATGACAAACGAGCACAGGCTTCGTCTGATGGTAAGTGATAACTGGATCTAACGATTGTAATAGTGGTATAGCTACATTGCAGTTTGTTTCTAAATGCAGAACGGATGGGTCAGCTCGACCGGGGTAGGACCACGCCCACACAGAATACCAGTATGAAATAGCAGCATAGTGTTTCGTATCAACATTTTGATATCTTGTCAAGGATGTATGTAGATGTCATGGGTCGCAGGAGTCACTTGCCGTCAGGTGAACTGTGTGCTTGTTTGTTACTCTCAATGTAATAAAAGATAAATCATTAAAAAGCTGACCGTAGTTCGGGTTTATTTATTTACTTATTAACTATTTATAAAGGGATATAATATTCCCTTTGAGTGCTTCCGTTGCGTGTGCTGCGTAAGCGGTTACAGTTACGCAAAAGTCATGTACGACGGAATTGTACCCCTTTAAAAAAGTTAAAAAAAAATCGTCGCTTTACATGAGACATACCAAGTATTCTGCAGTCTACGCGAACGAAGTCGCGGTCGCTTATATACATACATATATGTAAACTATAGTTTTGATTCCCGTTGATTTTGCGGCTTGCAGCCTAGATTAGTTGAAGGCTACAGTCAAGTTTTATATTCCGAATAAACTTGTCTAGTAACCAGTGCAGAATAGATGTTGATGTCTATGGTCTCGACACTTGTGGCCTTATGACCCGAGTGCTTCATGGCCGTAATAATCTCAAAAAAAACAAAAAAGATAAAATTTCGTTCTGTCACCTTGTGTATCTGTATTCGTTGTCATTGTCATACGGCAAGTGTTTAATTGACATGATTATAATGACAACGCGAATGTGTAATTGAGAAATATTGCGTAAACACAATTATTTATAAGTAAATACAATTATATAAGTAATAACAATAGTTTATTCATAACAATAATAGTGCGTTTAAATGATTTAAAGTTTAAGTGAAGGTTAAAGTAGCTTAGGCCTCCACTGTAGGTTTTAAGACTATGCGTCTAGCACGCGACTTCACTGCGGAATGGCGGACTCCACGTCTTAAATTTATTTATTATTTATTAGACATGCAGGTTACTTTACGAGGATTTCCATCACGTAAAGCGCGTGTTAAATCAGCACTTAAAATTGCGAAATATATATATATATATATTTAAATTTTCTCGCAAAATCAAAAGTTTTTAAAATAATAAACGTGTTCCAAATTCAAAATATTTAAAAAGTTGAAAAAAGAAAAGTTTTGTAGTTTATGTAGCAGTATATATATATATATATATATATATATATATATATCATCTTGTAGAGTATTGTTTCTCAACTGTCGAGACCAAGAGAGAGACCTTGGCTTTTGCTGCATTTGCTGAACTTCACATCTCCCAATTATTGTTTATTACTTAGACATACAGGTATCCGCGCGAAGTTTTCCTTCACCGCACGAGTAAAATTTTTCACCATTGACATAATTTGTCGCCATTGGTGAGCGAACTCTGTTTATTCGTGTACCGTGACGCAAAAAGCAAACGCCCGGACATTGACCCAGCATGGCAGTTGACCTAAAAAAAAATTATATCGTTTCGAACCTAATAAGTTAGTGGTCAAACGTGGACTTAATGACTCTACCTCGATAGTCTTAAAAATTCGTGAAACCATTTTTTTGTACTTTTTATTCCTTGATTATATGTTACCTTAAGGCTCAGACAAAATTATACAAATGAGGAAAAAAATATCTCAAGATATCTACGTGGTTCGTTTTGCCATTTTCTCTCCGTCCGGAGCAATGGTATGTGGAAAGGTGGTACCAATCGTGGGGGGGGGGATCTTCAAAATAGAGCCTGGGGAACCATCAATACTCCTCCATAGCCACTCTGTGCATTACGACTCTCCGGGCTCTTCTACAGAACGCACCGGTGCATAAATACATCCCGGAGGAGGCATCGCTTTCTGCAACATCCTCGCTGCGCTATGGCAACCCGGGACCATTTCGTGTTGCCGTCCTCCTCGGGCTCGTTATCCTGGGCGATCAGTGATCACCCGCGAACCGAAAATCCTCTTTCAGTCACCTTATACAACAAGTAAGCGTCAAATAAGCGTCAAGTTAATCGTCAATAGCCTAATGGTTTAGGTTACGGTCTACGAACATTAAGTTCGTAGGTTCGAATCCACCATTCGACTAATGTCGTGCACCATCTCCTAGCACAAGCATTGTCAGCTTAGTTGTAGTGGTTAACCGGAATATTAGTAATATTAATGGCATTGCTAAAATTCTTTATAAAAAAATATTAGCTTCTGAAGACGGCCTACGTGCGTGTAATGTTGTGAAGTACGATTACTACCCACAATCGTCTTCCTTAAGGAACCATAATGCACCCAGGACACAAGTAGAGTGTACCTTAGCCCTATTCTATAAGGCCGGGACTAAAGGGTTCGACCCCTTGATACATCTACCATGAAAAGGTATCAACATGTAGATGCATGATCACTCTCGCGGACTAAAATGGAATGGATCCTTATTAGTCATTGGATTATTTTATAATAAAAGGAGTGATATACGTTCATTTATTTGACCTGATGGTAAGTGATGACATCTTCATCCATCCTCTACTAAGATGGAATCATCATAACGCGGAACTCCTACACTGACCGTAAGAAACAGCAGTGTTATGCTGCTATTACCTTCTTGCTTCTGCTGTTGAAGGTGGAAGGGTCATTGGCCAGTGTTGTCACTAACCATCAGGTTAACTCTATTCTCGTTTGTCACCTTTAATATTATAAAAAAGAAAAATACTAAAAATAAATGAATAAAATAAGTAAATTTGCGAAGGTCATTCAGTGTAAACTTCGTCTTACATTGCCTTATCCAATACGAGGTTGTCATTCGAGATACTTTCTTTGTCCTAAGTTATCGTTTTAACTAGCTATGGCTGGTGCATTGAACCCATAGCTTACTGACCCCGTATGAGTTACTAATGACACACATAATAAATGTTTAACACCTGATCAAATAGTTGTAATCTTTGTTGGAATAAAATATGGTTTATTTTTTTTTAGCCTAGTGATGACCATCGCTCGACAATCACGTGCTTCAAGACACCTTCGATGTCCTAGAGCTGGCAAGGGTAAGGATGAATATCCTTGCATATATATCGCTGCTTCGAGAGTTCTGAGATGATGAGATACCTAGTCTAGAATAATTTTTGTGTATTACAAATTGTTGGGTCACCGAGTGTTGTGTTTATATCCCGTTTCCTTGATATGCAATATCGGACTAGGGAAAAGGATAAAGAGTGAATGCCTCTATGTTTCCGAGAGTGCCTATACCATTACAATACAGGCTGCCTGCACAGTTATGTGATCCGGTAACAATAAGAAAGATATTGTCTAAATCGTCCAAAAGAACAACGTTATGGTCACAATGAATATAAATTTATTCCTATCTTTTCCTGGCCAAACTCTAATAGTATCAAAATAACCCATGCGTAGTATTTTGTGTACTGTTGTATTTTAACGGAGTTATAATAAATTTTGAGTTCAGAATAGGAACAGGTAAAGGACGCCCCCGTACTTACAGCGTGTGAGCTTCTCTAAATACGCGACGTAAATCAAAACGACGTAAGTCGAATAATGTTAAGGTTAGATTCTGCAAGGATTTTAAGAACTTTTTTTAATTACATTGATTAGTAACAAACGAGCACACAGTTCAACTGGTGGTAAGTGACTCCTGCGGCCCATGACATACATTCATCTTTGACAAGGAATTATAATGCAAATGCGTTGTCACTCTTGAGGACTGAGATGGAATGACTCGTCACCAGTAATATATAGGTCTCCACATCCCTACACTCACCAGAGTTGCTATTTCACGCTAGTATTCTGTGAGGGCGTGATCATGACCTACCCCGGTCGAGCTGACCCATTCATTCTGCAGCAGAAACAAACTGCATCTTGCTCTAACACTGTACATGTAAATTTATAACGTAAAAATATGCTTAAATATGCGTTTGTTACTAATAAGACCTACCTATGTATATATACAAAAGATTCATTTATTAAATGAATGAATTTTAATTTGGTTTTATAAAACTAAATATTATCATGTTATTACGACATAATGTAATAAACTTATATCTTGCTTTGTGTAAATAAACTATTAATTAAAATGTTATTTTAATTGTATAGTGAAGGGTCGTAAGGCTTTATTGACCTGGCCGCATAAAAATAACGAGTCCAGAAACATAATACCCTTATGACGTGAATCGAATTAAGTGACATGTTTATGGTATAATGTCAAGAACTTGTTTGGCAACACGAAACGACGTTACTCGAACTCGGCCTATATTTTTTTTTACCGCTCTTGATTTCCTCAATAAAAAGAAATAAGTTTTACCTAAATATAATGCAATAAAAGTCGGCATTTCCTAACCTTATCTCATCTCGTTGATGACTTTATGATTATCATGCGACTCAAACGTAAAACCTTGTTTTATTTCGCTAATTATAAGATCATCTATTCAGTTTTTTTACAACTTTTTCTCAAGATTTATTTGATTTCAGACTGAATTATAATTTATATGGGTAACGTTTTAGCTGGCGGATAGCTGATGGATCAGGGCCAGGGTCGTGCTCGTAATGTGCTGGGGACTAATGGTCTGTGGCGTTGATGATGATGATGGGAATAATTGTTTGTTTTTATTTACAGTTACGTACAATTAGAGAAAAAAGACTTTTACTTCAGCGGACAAAACCGGGTACTTGTAAAATTTTATACGGTTGATATGATGGTCAAGACGGAACAATAAAGCGGTTATTGGGTCTCCAGTTCCTTTTTATCACCATACGACCCATTCATGATGTACCTAGAAGATAAGTATAGAAAACAGTTCTATCAATGATCAAATTTCACAATTTTGTCTCTATTAATTTCTTAGACACGCATGTTTCCTAACCATGATTACCTTTACCGCCGAGCCCGTTATATCAAAGATTTGCACTGCAAATGCCTCCTCTCTAGAGTGGTCAATATATATATTTAAAGACATTGGGAGTCCGCCAAGATATATATTATCTTTAAGATATGCAGATTCCCTTGCAAAGTTTTCCCTTACCTCCGAGCTCATTCATTAAAGATCCCAATGTAGGGCAAAATCTGCTTCTCTAGAGAGGTCTATATATATATATATATATATATATATATATATATATATATATATATATATATCTATATATATATACATATATACATATTGAATCCGCAAATATATAAATTATCTCTAAGACATGCAGGTTTCCTCGCAATGTTTTCCATCGCTAAGCACGCACGTAAATCGGCAACTAAAATTGCCATCATTATTGACGATGCCGGGTAAACCGAATCCGAACAAACCATCAAATTATAAGCGGGTGTTCCCACTCTGAGCTATCGCGTCTCTGGTAATAATAATTCATTACCGACTTTTTCGTTTTTTTTTATATTTTTTTATTCCACATATCATTAAATGTTTTGGGGCATAATGATTAAGATTCAAGCAATCTTTGTGAATGTTTTGTTTTTTGATCAAATACTTTTTTTTTAGAATTCCACCTCTTTCGATCTCTTTCTAATGAGACGTTTCATTTTACATTGATGCAGAAAGAAGATCTTGATTGGATGATTCTCTTTCTACGTACGAGGAATTGAAAATCTTGTGGAAAGGTGAGAGAAAGTTATACACAAGGCATAGTAGAAAAAATGAATAAAACTTTTACAGCGGTACATCTACGATGCAGTTTGATTCTAGCTGCAGAATGAATGGTTTAGCTCGACCGGGGTAGGACCACGCCCTCACAGAATACCGGCGTGAAATAGCAGCATAACGCTGCTGTGTTTCGTCTGGTGAGCGTAGGGATCCGGAGAGTTTTATTACTGCCGACGAGGCATTCCATCTCAGTCCTCAGGGGACAACGCATCTGCATTATGATTCCTAGTCAAGGATGAGAATGTAGATGTCATGGGCCGCAGGAAACACTTGCCATCAGATGAAATGTTTGCTCGTTTCGAATATATATGCAGGCGGAATAATCAACTTCTAAAACCATTTTAATATGCGGCAAATAATTGCCAGATACAATCGTTTAATTTGCACAATAGTGCTTCCAGTAAACATATTGTTATGATAACACCATTCGTCTTAATGTAAAAGTTGAACTGGTTTTATTAAAATTGATTATACAACCGCTGTGAGGAACACCAAATAATTAATACGTAAGAGGTTTATAGATACGGCCTTGACTTGTCTTAGGATCAAGTTTCAAGAGCTATTAACGAGTACAAGGTACTAACTATTGTGTAATAAATACTAAGGGACATACTTGTAAAGTTACCAAACCATTTAGCTGTTACTGTGTAGAGCAACATTGGATAGATTATTACGCGATTAAGGGTGACAAATGAGCACACAGTTAATCTGTAGATTAGTGGTAAATGCGTCCCATTTTTATGGGCATTTACCTACAATGTTTCTCAACAAAGATCAACGTGCAAATGTGTTGTCCCTCCTGAGGACTGAGGTGGAATGTCTCACATAGTGGTACACCCACCTTAGCTAGTAAGCAGGTGCTACATGAATGAAATGGTAGCGCTGCTGTGTTTGGTGAGGGTGTAGATCCGGTGACCCGATAACAGATGTCGGAATAGTCAATCTCAGTGTTCAGGGTGAATCAATATTAATTGAGAATGGATGTAGATGTCAGGGGCCGCAGTCATGGTAAGCATCAGGTGTAGTGTGTGCTCATTTGTCACCATAATACAATGTTACTAAACTAGTTTTTGGTACCCACGACAAAACAAAATGGTAAATAAAAAGCCTTGCGACCTTTCTGCCCCCTTTAGAATTAAATTATATTATCATTCTAATTAATAGTTTATTTAAACGCAACGCAAGTTATAAGTTTATTTTTTACATGGTTATATTTAGTTTTATAAAACTACATTAAAATTCATTACATTAATAAACGAATCATTTATATATAGGACTTATATATTGAACAGATTGCGGCCCCTTTTAATAAGATACTCGATCCCCCCTCTCCCCCCCGGGGTCGTGTACCCCAGGTTGGGAAACGATGCCCTAATATTATTAAAATAATGCCTTGCTAACAGGTATCCTGTTTTATAAAAAAATGACGCAGTAATCATAACTTAACTTGTGCGGGCCGTCCTCTCGATTCGTTTCCGGTGAAGCTAGAGGCTCTTAGGGTGAACAAATTCTGTCTTGAAGTGCTAGAGCCATGCCGTGTCTTTAGCAATAGTTCTCACATCTTAGACCTCGGGGATTACAATGCATCTGTATTATCACACCTTGTCCAGGATGTGTCGTGGGTGTGATGGATCGCACGAATCACTTATATTCAGGTTCTAACTGTGCTTGTTTGTCACCCTAAGTACAAAAAAAATATTGAAAAAATTAAAAATTAAATTGTACAGTTTTAGTATAAAACATTTCTGACAATGACCACTACTTTTATTAATTATAAACAAACAATAATAATTTACAGTCGTGAAACTCAATAAGATGTTATTGTATTAAGTTCTTAACTTAATAAAAATTGACTCGATTTATTGGACCTTTCGAAAAATAAAAAAAATATCTTGTTTACGTACACACAACTCAACAAAGATCAATTGACATCCACCAAAGAAAAACAGTTAACTTTTTTTATAATAACCTATATGAAATGAGTTGAAATAATATCAGAATTGTTTATATGTTCGTTACAACAGTGGATATTATTTATCATATAAGTGTTGTATTAAATTAGTGGACACGATTAAAGGCGAATAAATCGCATGTTGTTTGACTGATAGGCAAACTTAGGATCCGAAATGTGTAGAAATAACCTGAGTTCATCGATTCCCGACGGCCGTCGAAACAGTTAACAGTAAACTCGTAAATTCCTTCACTAACTTATCGATATACATATTATCTCTCTATTTTAAATTATATTAAATGATTTATTGAATGTTATAAAAAGGAAAACTATCAGCTCGACACCAAGGCAACAGTGGTAGAGCTACACTGCATTTTGTTTCTAGCTGCAGAATGAATTTGTCAGTACGACCGGGGTAGAATACCAGAGTATAATAGTTTAGTGAGTGTAGGGATCCGGAGATCCTTATGTCATGGGCTGCAGAAATTCAGGTGAAATGTGTGCGAGTTTGTTACTCTCAATGTAATAAAAAAAATACTACGTTCATTTTATTCAACTTTTAGTGTTGCTATTCAATATTGTAAAAATATTTCCATAATTTTATTTACAGGTATTGTTTTTTTATTTATAGGCTGATAAACGACACCTTGTCATCCTTGAGGACTGAGATGGCATCTACATTCATCATTCACAAGGAATAATAATGCAGATGCGCTGTCACCCTTGAGGAGTGAGATGCAATGCCTCGTCACCAGTAATAAAGGTCTCCGGATCTCTAAACTCACCAGACGATACACACCACTGGACTATGCTGTTATTTTTCGCTGGTACTCTGTTATAGCGCAGTCTTTCACGTTCGAGTTGACCCATTCATGCTGTAGCTAGAAACGCACTGTAGCGTAACTACCACTGTTGCACGATGGCAAGTTATAAAGGTTGATTGAAAATGTTGGTGTTCATCTTAATTATTTCTAATAAACTGTCTGACAATCGTCGTATCTTAGTAGTATAAAAGTAACATTTACCTGGTTGAAGACTCCGCGCATAGACGAGTAGGTCTCGCCTTTGACATACGGCGGGAGGGTGGCTGTGGAACTGATGCTGCGTAGGAAGCTCTGCAGTGCCTCATATTCCTCTTGACTGTGGGTCTCTTTGCTCTTGACCTGCGGCTTCCGGCTCTCAGCCAGCATTGCCTCGTGTGCTCCATCGCTGTGCACAGAATTATTGGCTTAATTTTTATATACTATAAGGGGTGCTATAGGAGCAAAGAGTTCACATGAAAATAACAAAGAGAGGGAGACAAGAAGGAAAATGTAAATACGTGCAAAGCCGAACAATGGCCGGATTGCATGCTCTCTCCCACGCTTTGGCCCGTATGACCTGAGGGTCGATGTGGCCATGGGAGGCGGATTGTCAGGTCACCTGATGTTAAGTGATAACTGCGGCCCATGACACCTAAAACCATTTTCAACAGAGATTCAAGATGCTATACCCCTGAGGGCTGAGATGGAATACCTCGTTACATTCTTATCGTTATTTAGTTCCATCTCGTGTGCTTCGTATGCTCGTCATAGTTGTCCAGTCGAGTCGACCCATTCTTGAGACATGCTAAAAGGAAGTTGGTCCTTTAAGATGATATCAATACTTTTAAAAGATGAAAGTGTGATTAGAATATTGAAATTATTAAAAAAAGGTTTAGATTGACAGAGGAGAGTTGAAAATAAAGAATTGTCTAGTTTATAAAATAAAACTAAAAACATAAAATGTGTATCCAAGATGTAATAATTAATACTCAATAAGTGATGCGAACAGTGATCATTCATTTTGCAAATGATAACAAAACTAAACTTCCGACTCGGTTATTTCATCCAATTTTTATTGCTTTTTTTGCATATATTAATTTATTTTTGAGTTGGCATGTCATTTGGTTTATTAACTAAACACACCTGTAGCGAGATGTCCATCCGCTATGGAATCGTTAATATATGTATATTATTATGCTATGTATGATTGTTTATCAGCCCACCTTGGGATGGCTTGTAGAAAAAATGGCTTTAGGATGAAGTGCGCGCTTTCTGAACTCCCAGTTTTGTTTAGGTTATCCAGTAAACAAATTGATTGTTCTTCAAAAGTATTTTTATATGTTAATACTTTTTTTTACGTTTAGATGTATTTATTTGTTAATACTTTATAATATATAAATTATACTTACTAAAATACTTACTATAGAAAAGGTACAAGCTGCTTTTCGTACTTAAAAAAACTATAAATACAATCAATATTCTTCAGACCTTCACTTGCAATCATATTAAATTGGAAATCACCATAAACTATGTTTAATATATCCGCGTGGCAAGCTTATTAGAATGTGAGACTGTCTCATCGTGGATCGTGGATTCGATTCATGGGACAGTAAGAAAATCATAGGTATGTAAATCTCGATTTGGCGAAAACTTTCGACACGATGTCTATTCCCAATTAGTTGCATAAAATGAAGAGACTGGGTATAACGGAAGGGCATTTCTCGATATATGAAGATTGTCCTACAGATAGGAAACAGTGTGTACAAATTGATAAACACGTTAGAGATGTTCGAAATGGTGTTCCCCAAGGAAATACTTTTGGTCCGACGTTATTTTTATCCTATACATATTAATGATCTCTAGAAGTATTTGGCTTAGCTTCATCGTTTTCAGCATCATCATCAGCCTGTATTAGAACTCGGTCTTCAGCTCTTCTCCAGTCTCAATATCATTCCCCCCCTTAGTCACAGAGCGCTCTACACTACGTATGCCGATTCGCGGGCTCCGCTCAAGAACCTGTCTACCCCAGCGGTCTACAATGATTTCGATTAAACATAATTAAATAGGATATCCATATGGTTCCATGATTATATCTTGATCTTCAATTTGGATAAGACTGAGTATTTGGCATTTAAAAAATAATAATAAGTGTTCCAACTGCTATTGCGGATCATTTATGCAATCTTTTTCAATGCAATTTATTATAATCAAGCGTGTTCATGCCCGTTATTGCAAACAGTGAATACTGTTAAATATCTGTGTATTCTTAACGATACTAATTTTAATGTATACACCAATAAGATACGTAAAATAACCAGTTTTCAAAATCTGGCATTTTCAAAAATTATTAAATCAGTTTATTATGTCTCTTTGTTGATAATTAATAATATTTTGAGCTAAATACGAATATACTCGTACTATCAAATGAGAGGAAGATCTGATAACTTGAAATACAGGTTTGTCGCTTAGCTTAGGGATCAGTCTGCCACATTACTTTGAACCTTGATTTATATAATGCCATTGCAAATTATACATCGTTAGGGATCAGTCTGCCACATTACTTTGAACCTAGATTTATATAATGCCATTGCAAATTTAATATGACGAGAAATAAAATTATTGTTATTATTAAAGTAATCATCTCCAACTAGATTGTCACTGTGGTCAAAATAGGTTCGGAGGTCTTAAATATATCTGCTATAGTTAATAACCTTTATCAGATAATACCGCCTATTGTTTCGTATCGATATTATTCAACATATGTCTCGTTCCACGCAAATGGTATATTATATTTAGTATGTGTGATACTAATAACATAGCTTGTCATTCTAAATATAAACAGATGCCAAATCATTATTGTTTATTTTTAGGAAATCGGAATGAGAAACCAATTCGTCTGATGGTAAGTTATCTGTACGATCGATGTGACACCTGCATCCAATTTTAATAAGGAATCATGATAACGAACCGACGTCCCAAAAACTAACATTTTTTCCTAAAAAGAATTTCTCCTATTTCAATGAGGTTTTTTATATAGACGTTCTTATATTGGTATTCTATATGCGCATGGTTCTTCTTTCGTCGAGCAATTTATGATCTGTGTGCTTCAAATAAATCCTACTAATAATATTATAAATGTGAATGTCTGTATGTTTGGATGTTTATTATTCAATCATGCAAAAATGGCTGAACGTATTTACATGAAGTTTGACAACCCAGATAGTTTATAACTTGTATTAACACATATTTACCGTTAATACGTCTCAGGGCTAAATGCTGTAAGTGGCAGGAATAATTTGCAAAAGCACTCCTTGCTTCCTACATGTTCAGCTTTATTTATTAATTTAATCTTTAATTATAAACACCTTATTTTTACAAAAAAAGGGTACTGCGGACTTAATGCATTTTAGCACTCTAAGCCAATCATATAAAATAATACCAGTTAACCCTTGAGATGGAGAAATATTGACTGAGTATATAGGTGCCAATAACAAAATAATTCTAAATATTAACAAATTTGACATACTTAATATACATAATAATAAATAAAATACATATAACATACATACATAAATATCATATAATATAGAACCTTAAATATATAATAAGAGTAGAAAATATAAACAAATTAAGATGATTTTCCCTGTGTTACACTAACGAATCAGTCTATTAAAATATTTTTTATTAGAAGCTCGTTTAATGTGATCGGGCAGGGCGTTCCAAAGCTGTATAGCCTGAACAGTAAAAGAAAATAATTAAAGAAACCAGTGTCGTGCTGTGGCATACGAAACTTGAGATGATTAAAAGGACGAGGTACTCTGATTTGAGTAGTATAAAGATGAAAAGAATAGTGAAGATAAGATGGTGAATTTGAATTGTTCAAAATTGAGTTTAGGACTTGTAGAATTCTGGAGTTACGCCTTTGACGGATGGGGTGCTATGTAAGCTTACAGCGATAAAAGGAGAAATAGTCATACTAACTTAAGCCGAAGATAAATCTAATACAGTTATGTGGGTGGCCCAAGAATCGAGTGTTCAAAACTTACACGTTCCGGCGGAAAATAATAAATCATATTAAACAATATCGTCACCATATATTTTTCATTTCTCTCTGAATCCATGCAGACGATGTCGCGGGGCAGATTGTAGTTATATATAACTTGCTATCCAGTCAGACATATTAATACATAAAACAGCTTGGTTTCCACATTAAATCAAGTTTGGGAGCCGAATGCGTCTTTGGATTACAAATTTTGACAAAATAAACAAATAATCTGGTAAATTTAAGTGTTAAATTTAGTTTTTATCACATGGCTCATAACTCACAAAAATTCAATGTTAGTGGTATTTTAGTATTTTTTTGTAAATTAAATATTTATGACAATATAATTTATAATTTTATTAATAACAGTTATACGACGATGTTCCTCTTGTTGATTCCGATAGCGAAATGTTTCATGATTGCGTAAGTATTTGCTGAAACATCTTTTTTCAAATGATATTTACGAGAAGAATTTACGAGAGTCAATTGTGCGGGTTATTTCACTAAGACGACCAGACTAGAAAACAAATATATGGTATGGTGCATACAGATCGGGACTTGACCCCAGGATCCACGACTCGATAGCCATCGTGATAGATAGCTTGCATTATTAGACAGGGTCTTCGAAACTTTAATGATAAGGAATGAGTGGACTACTCATAATTGGCGAGGATGATGAAATTGCGCAAGATTTGTTTAAAACGGACATTAAATCAATCGCAATATGACAGTCATGCTTGTCTTATTGTTTTTGTGTAGCTAATCCCCATCTACATTACCGGGCGCGTTAACGCGATAAACGTTCGCTTGAACATTTCGCCGCCGAACCTCTTAAGTTATATTGTTATATTTACTTTACGACAATTTAGGTGAATTAAAAACGGAAAAAGCGATTGCTTTATAATTGTATTTATATTAAAAGTAACAGCTTATATATAACATCTATAACCCACTAATGTTGCCCAGTTGAGAGAGGTTATAGTTCATATATGACGCATCTCCGACTGGCGGATTTCAAATTCTTTCATAATATTTCTATTTATTTATTTGTTTTATGCTGGTTTCTTCATGATGTTTTCTTTCACCGGCGAGCAGTACTTTGCAAGATTGCAATTTACAATTGCATCGGTGCCGGTAGCGAGGATGGTACTACCGTCCTCAAATTAAAAACCAGCGCCCTCATATTGATCTGTCATGGCTATATTCTACATGTACATTACATTTTTCAATTTTTTTTTAAATAAATATGTTCAACGCTTTTGATAACTGAACTTTAATTATTGTTACACCGACGTCAAATTATACATGTATATATATATATTTTTTTTTAAATTTAATTTTAAATAAATATATTCAACGCTTTTGATAACTGAAATTTAATTATTGTTACACCAACGTCGAATTATACATGTATATATATATTTTTTAATTTTATTTTAAAACGGACATTAAATCAATCGCAATATGACAGTCATGCTTGTCTTATTGTTTTTGTGTAGCTAATCCCCATCTACATTACCGGGCGCGTTAACGCGATAAACGTTCGCTTGAACATTTCGCCGCCGAACCTCTTAAGTTATATTGTTATATTTACTTTACGACAATTTAGGTGAATTAAAAACGGAGAAAGCGATTGCTTTATAATTGTATTTATATTAAAAGTAACAGCTTATATATAACATATATAACCCACTAATGTTGCCCAGTTGAGAGAGGTTATAGTTCATATATGACGCATCTCCGACTGGCGGATTTCAAATTCTTTCATAATATTTCTATTTATTTATTTGTTTTATGCTGGTTTCTTCATGATGTTTTCTTTCACCGGCGAGCAGTACTTTGCAAGATTGCAATTTACAATTGCATCGGTGCCGGTAGCGAGGATGGTACTACCGTCCTCAAATTAAAAACCAGCGCCCGGATATTGATCTGTCATGGCAATTTATATATATATATCATGTACATTTTTCAATTTAATTTTAAATAAATATATGCTTTTGATAACTGAACTTTAATTATTGTTACACCGACGTCGAATTATACATGTATGTATATATTTTTTTAATTTTATTTTAAACAAATATATTCAACGCTTTTGATAACTGAACTTTAATTATTGTTATACCGACGTCGAATTGGTCGACAAACATTCGAGTTCGTGCGTATTTTCACTCATCCACGAAACATACTGGCCGCTACGCGCAGCGACAACGTGAACCTTATCCCGTTCACGTGGTCGGGGCGTTACGAAACAAGAATTTTGCAAGTCATTGAAGTTTATTTACGTTAAATTTAGTAACATTATGTGGGGTTACATCCGTCGAATCTGGTAAATACTAGAGATAACTGCTTGCGTTGTGATTCATACGTGTTTACTGCGTGTGTACGAATATATTTGTATAGGTGGACGATAACAAAATATTAGGACTTGGTGTTCCAAATATTGTGTAGTACAAATAACTATATTTTAATATTATTCAAGTGAAAGATCTTTGTACGTATTTAGATTAAATTTTTAACGAAAGAATTAGAATTTAACTTTTCTATATTGAATTTTTTTAAAGGTTTCTGACTCAGCAAGGACGGAAAATAGGTAAGACGTGGTAAATGAGCATTTAAAATTGCAATTACTAATTTCAACGGTGTTGGCACCGGAGTTCGAACTCGGTTTGCTTGCGTGCCGTCAATTTAAAGGGAGCGCTTAGACAAGGAATGCTAACACTTGCTGCCACTGAATCTCTCGCAGCCATTACCAGTAATAAATTTTGATTTACTATTTATTTATTTAATTTATCTTTTATGTAAGCATTTATATAAGGGAAGTAATATAGCAAAGGTATGGGTATGTACATTTTAAATTCAATAGTTTCGTTTCGTTATATACTCAAATAAAGCAATTGTTCAATTGAATATATTTTTAAAAATTGCAATAGTTATTATACAATTATATTTAACGAATTAGGTATAAGGATCGAATGAAAAATAGGAAGTATTTATTCATTACAACATAGTCCAGTCTCAATAAGGAATAACAAAGCAGGTGTGTTGACGGACCTTCCCTTGGCGATGGAATGTCTCGTTATCCGTAGTCTCTGGATTTCTCTTTGAGTCATAAGAACAACTTTGAAAAGTCAAAAAATCTTTAATATAAGATAGAAATAGATAAGAACTAGCTCTTCTATTATTTGGTGCTGAAATATAACTGTTAAGAATTACATCAATCTGTGAACATCGAACTTTATCAAATTGTATAATTATAATGGAAAATTAAAAGTCTAGTGTCGCCATTTTGATTTATCTGTGACGTCATGTCAAAAGACACGTTTTAGTTCATGGTGTACTCTAGGGCTCATTTTATAACTTTGACACTTGTTACCAAATTATCTGACAGTATGTACTGGCATTATATACATGTCAAAAGATCATGTCGAGAGTTAGAAGGTCACGTATCCAAGTCTATTATGCCAGGGTGGCATACGCACAATGGAAATTATTTACTAATACATTAAATACTTCACAGCTCATTTATTGTCAGTGATAAGTGACGTATCGGTTCGAAACAATGGTGAATGGAGCTGATAATTTATTGAGTAGTGTATTTTTTTTAATTTTACAAGTGAAATCGTTTTGTTATAGAAATAATCACAATGGGTTTATGAACTGATAGTCTTTTGATTGGAGGAATGAGATGAAATAAGTGTTTATTTGCAAATTATTACACAATACTTATATAAGTTTGAATAGTGGTAAGGGCACGTTGCAACTTGTTTCTAGATGCAAGATGAATGGGTTGGCTCGAGCAGTGTGCTCGTTTGTTCTCAATGTAATAAAAAAGATATAATAAGACTCAAAGGTTAAATTACAAATATTGTAAAAGAACTATTATAATTAGTTTGACAAAACATATTTCTTTAAAATTATCTCTTCGTAGTGTTTCCAGGTTTCCACACGATGTTCTTTTTACCGGTAAATCAGCACTTGGAATTGTAAATAACAATTTAATTAGCCCCGTACCGTGTATCGAACGCGGTCTACTCGCGTACAAATGCGAGAGAGGGACACTGAGATACTAGGGATAATTATAATATTTAATATAAATAATTTTTCATTGAATGAACAAATAATACAAAGTGCTGTGCTTGAGACGATTTGTTTTAGTGTTATTATTTTTTTAAATGTTTTAGTTTAAACACACGTGCGTAAGTACATCGCATTGAACAAATCTAGTTTTATGGATTTTATAATATATATAATTTTAAACTTTTTAATAAAATCTATTTATTTATCATTGACTAAATATAGTTTTACGGATATTAACGCGTTCATTTTAAATTTATTAAAAGACACGAGATGATAACTATAAAACTAGTGACAGTATTAAAATTTCCGTCTTCACCATCTCGATGGCAATGCAATGGCAATCCACTTCAAATTAAATTTCCTGCCACGCACAACTACTCTGTGGAATCAGTTGTCGCCAGCGGTGTTTCCTAACCGAAAGGACTTAGTGACCTTCAAGAAAAGAGCCTACACCTTCCTTAAAGGCCGGCAACGCACTTGCTACTCCTCTGGTGTTGCGGATGTTCATGGGTCTAATGGATGAGTGGCTTTCTCGTTTGCCGCCTATTCTATAAGCATTTTTATTTTTAATATTTAAGAGGTGACAGATGCCCGACACTGTAGCCGCTTACCATAAGCAAACAACCGGTCATTCCAATGTGATGTTGATATTCGCGCCGCGCATGGATGATGTCAGAGCGCATTCGACGGTAACGGTAAAAGCGGTTGTCGTTGGCAAAAATATAACGAAATAAAAAAAACGTTAATTTATTAAAAATGAATTCATTAAAACTATTTAAAAATATATTAATTATTGTATTTTTGTTGGTATGGTTGGTATTTTGTATTTATTTAAGAAAAAAAATGGTTCAAATTTTATTAAAAAAAAACAGTAGACGTCCCGTTACTTTTATTTTGCTCAGCTTGTAATTTAATCAAAGACATTACATAAATGTTCCAACGAGATAGAAGTATTATGTGTAAACTAATCAAATCTTTTTTTTATTTTTTAGTTTTATAATGCGCTACACCACGCACGTATGATACTTATTTTTTCATCATCCCGAATATCGTCGAGACTATTTTGGTAGGTTTGGTAACGACCTTGGCAGAAACTATTGTAACAGCCAAATCTTATATTAATTTATAAAAAGCTCGCTCTTGGCAGTGCTTTGGCATTTTAACGTCATGGTTTACGAATTGGTGCGAATGAAACTAATGTCCTTGCGGTGATTAGCTCTAGAGGAATCTGAATATAATACATTTAAATGAGGTCCGATATTGATCCTCTGACTATTCAATTAACCTGTTCCTTTATCAAATTTATTTAAGCAGTCTGTCTTCATGAGTCAAGAAGTTCCCGACACCAATAAGGAATAGAGCAGCGTTAAAGTTATATACATATTAATTATATATATATATATATATATATACATATATATATATAACGCAGGTTCGTAGTAACCCCTCACGACTAAGATGGAATGTCTCATCACCCGTGATTGGGTCTCACGTGGTCCTGCCCCGGATTCATGACGCAATCCAGAAATTCGCTGCAGTGTGGCCCTACGAAAGGAATTAGTTAAGTAGTTTTGAGTCGAAATTCTAATTATGTGATATCGTCTTTATAATCTATCGGGAATATATTGTCGTCATTGGCTCGTATGTGATTGGTGAACAATATTCACTTGTTTAGTTCCAAGAAGATAAGTGATACATCATTAAAGATTTCGATGACGAGTCCTTCTATCTCATTCCTCAGGGGTAAACGCATCTGTATTATATTTTATTATCAAGAGTGAATGTGGTTGTCGTGGGCCGCAGGAATCACTTACCGTCAGGTGAACTGTGTGTGAGTTTGTTGTTTATTACAATAAAAAAATCAAGTGTAAATGTATGTCGCCCCTGGGTACTAAGATGGAATACGTCGTTACCTCTAATTAGGTCACTGGATCCCTACCCACACCATATGAAACACGAGAGCGTTACGTTGCTACTCCCTGAGGGTGTTTTCCGGTTGACACGTTCGTTTATCGACTGGACGCTAGCTAGAGCGTGGCTCTACCATTGAACGTTGTTGTACATTTGCCTTCCGCAAAGTACATTGACATCGTACTATTATTAGCGACGAACAGAGATGTTATTTTGAGACGCACAGATGCAGACTTGGGAGACCGTCTAGATAAGTTATGGACGTTGCGTAAACGCTAAACGTAAATTGACCCCGATTTGTTTATCAAGAAGGAAAGAAAAAGATCATTGCATATATAGAAGGCATTACTTACAAGGTTCAGTTTTTGAAGGTTACTAAACTAAATTAAAACTAAAGTACTGGCTGGGTACGGGATTATTACAAGGAAAAAAATATAGAAATCCTTGGGAAATATCCGCAATTGTTAGGGAAAATATAAGAATTAATCCGCTGAGAACACAGATGTAAATAAATGTGGTTTTAACTTTTTTATCTACCACTGCTCAAATAAAGCATGACATTGTTTTTTTAAAAAATTAAGCCTTGTTAAACAGTTTATCTGTAGTAATAACTGCAGTACATCGTATATATAGTATACTCGACAAACATTCAAGGTCATTGTCAACTCCGAAGACTGAAATTGAAGCCCCGGATTACTTCATACGTCACTCATCATACGAAACATGTGATCCTTCTCCGGTCGAGCTAACACATTCCAAGTTGCGATTACTAACGAGCTGCAACGTGGCTTTACATCCGGAACTTAAGTTTCTGCCACTCATGATAGAAAACACTAGGGGTTATATTGTGACTAGGCATTACATCTCAGTCCTCACACGTACGTCTAGATTTTAATTGAGGAAGGGAGGTAGTTTTTTTTTAGAAAAAGTGGCGTTGTTATGCTGCTATTTCACGCTTGTATTAGGGCGCGATCCTTCCATGGTCGAGACGATACATTATTTTTTGAGCCAGTTTAATGATAAAAAGCAAGTGGAAATCTGAACATTAGTGGAAGCTTAGACTAAGAAATCTTAAAATCTTATTACATTTTTATCTAGTCATCGTCCATTTAGATAAATCGCATGACAATGTAAGAGGAAATAACTACTATAGTCTTTAACAACATAAGCATGACAAGCAAGAAGATAATTCGTCCGTTAGTGAATACTTCATGCCGTGCACACATATACTATGATTATTCCACAAGGTCAAAGACTAAATTAGTAGTGAAGAGATCCGTCATTGTTTGCGCACACATTTCTATAACAGGCGTGACAGACAAACACACAGTCCAACTGATGATAAGTGACGTCTACATCGATCTTCAAAAAAGCATTTAAGACATACGCACGCGTCCCCTTCCACTCCCCGAGCACTACGCTCCCTCTCACCCCCCGAGTGCTAAGATGGAATGCCTCGTTGTCTGCAATCGGGTGTCTGGATCACTACACTCACCAAACAAGCACTATGATGTTATTTCATGTTTTTATTCCGTGAAGGAGTGGCTCTTGCCTTCTGTTAATATGACATGGAAACTTGCTCTAATTATTTTGCATTGGAATAAGGAAGGAGATGACAAGGAATTTCCTCTGTATTTGCACGAATGCTTACTGTTAATCTATTATTTAATATTTTATTACTGATAATATATATTCTAGTAATAACCGGAACGATATTCGTATGTTCCTTCGAGCCGGATTGTCTGATCATTATCAGTATATAATGTTAATATAGAATTTAGATTGTGATATCAATGAGGTAACATTTGTCTTTTTCTTGTTCATTTGTGTCTCACGCATCAGTTACAGCTAGAAACTAACTGCATCGTGGCTATACCAAGGTTACTAAACAAACTAATGACTGATTTCTTGTGTATGTAAACTAAAATGACAATGGGTTTGCTGACAACGCCTTGGCAGCGCTCCTGATGTGCCATCGGTGACTCGTGTCTTGAGTGGAGAGTCTTGATAACTTTATATGATGATTCTTAGTATCAAAGGTCTGCTGGTAAGACGACCGACAGGAGGTGGATACTTAAAACCAAAGTCTTGATTAGTGGCGTGGGCTTATGCCCAACAGTGGGCTGTCCGTTATTGGAAGCAAATTACAGCAAAAACAGAATTACAGCTTATATCGGCTTTAGTGATTAGTTACCACTGCGTGTTTTGCTTTGTAGGTATTAAATATAATAAATTGGATAAGAATGCCTATGAATCTTATATATATATACTATATATATACATAGATCTGTATTCCAGCTCACTTTACCGGTTTTCTTGCAAATTAATTTGCTGTCCGAGCTACACTACTCTGGAATTCCTTGCCCGATGAAATCAGGAAGGTCAGTAATAAAAACAGTTTTAAAAGTTTGGGTCGTGATCACTTACTTAAGTTGTCTGTAGTAGTAAAAAAGAAAAATAACGTAAAGTAAGTAAGTCAGATAAATTTATCATCCACATATGAAATTTATTGGTAACTACCGCTATTGTATTGTATACTATTGTGTTTGTATATATATGTATGTGTGTTTATACATGTATTATGTATTTAATATATATATGTGTATATATTATTATTTGCTTGTATTAGTAATTTTAGTTTTTTTTCTTCTTTTATTAATTATTTTATTGCCACACATCTCACCACACCTCGGGTTCACTGGCAGAGAATGCCTTTGGCATTAAGTCCGCCCTTTACGAACTTTTAACTTTGTTAAGGTTAATGCAATAAAGTAAATAAATATAAAAAAAATATGTATAACAATTTCTTTGTTTAGTGTACGGACTGCGATAGTTAACGTTCTAGGTTCGAGTCTGTCGTTCGACTACCGTCTATCGTCTAGCACAAACATTTAAGTTTAGTTATAATGATTAACGGGGTGAATATTAGTTATATTAATGGCAAAGCTAGCATTCTGACATACATATGTATTCAAATTTTAAAATCCTATCTCCCAAGCAAACTCTAAAATGTTTATCTATCAGCGTAAAATATTTACATTAACCACTTAATCAAAGCTTAAAATAACATAGACCCTTACCTTTGTAACTTGATTATTCTGAGCTTTCTTTGATAAGACAACACATAACCAAATAATAACAACACCATAACTGCACCGATATATAAAGGTAACGTTATTAGAGGGAATTATAACGGACCCTACGTAGTCTCAAGGGACAAGCGTTGCAACTGAGACATATCAGAGTAACCCTTAACCCTGGCGTATTGTGATGTGACAGTATTTACTTACGACAATGTAGACTGTGGACTTAGTGCATTTAAGCGTTATTTATTTATATATATTTGTACTTGACGACCGACACAGCTCATAAGATATAGCTGAAATGGCAATGGGTTCATCATATAGCTCGTACTAGTAAAACCGATAATCGATAGGGAAAATTTTTTTCTTGAGTGGCAACATCGGATTGATGCAGCAGTATAGGACAACCCCATACTGACGGTGACGACCTATGCAAGTTGTCGATGCATGCAGGTGGGTCAGGATCCTGGTTTGTGGCTATATATATATATATATATATATATATATATATATATATATTATTGTTGTGGTTAGGTCCTTGTCATACGTACTATACTTGTGGTTTTTGTTGAGAGCATTACACTAGAAATATGCTTTTATATTTTATAAATATAATTAAAAAATTGCACTCAATCAATCACTAGACATTAAATAACCTTCTCGGAGAATAGAAAGTATCCAACCAGCCTTTACCAACCACTATGCCTTATAAAATCTTACACAGACGCTCATATTATGTTATATCTTAGATTGAGCATTAAATACACAATTCGCTTGCGCGTACGTCGCAAGCTAACTTGGTCTATTGTTTAATGACCAAGGAGAACGCAAATTAGATTATCTATTAAATTATATTAATAGTACGAAATATCTACTGATTTACTATCTGCCTTACATATGCAAATAAACCATACATCTGACAGCACCTATGTTTAAAAAATACAAACTAGTTAGTAATAAGCAGAAATAATCATAGGATTTAATATGGTGTAATCGCATATGGAAACAAAGTTGATTTTCATTATACCGCCAAATATTAATACACATATGTAAAACACACAAACAATTGTTTAAAAATAACATTGATTTAATTATAAAAACAACGTTGAGGTATATTCTCTTCTCCGAGTTATGTAATATCTAATGATGTATGGATCGCAATTTTTCTATATAAAGTATTTATATAAAAACGGCATACTCCGCGTCTACGTGGAAGATGTTTTTGCTTTGAAAGATAAGGAATTGAACTTCTTTATATAATAATATTCATATATCTTAAATCTATTTGCATTAACTATTTTTGTAATTTGAACTGAGTTTAATTTTTTTAAATTCAATTGAGGATGACAGATGAGTACACACGGTTGACCTGATGGTAAGTGTATCCTGCGGCCCATGACATCCACATTCCTCTTCGATAAGGAATCAGAATGCCAGTGCGTAGCCACCCTTAGGGTTGAGATGTGTGTAGATAACTGTATGCCTCCTTAACAGTTATAAGTCTCCGGATGCCAGCAGTCGTGAAACAGTAGCACTATGATGTCATTTTACGCTAGTATTCAGTGAGGACGCGGTCCTTACCCTGGTCTCCGTTAATGTTTTCGCACTCCGTACTGATTTACGCGGTCACCGCAGACCACGTGGCAAATCAACACTTGAAATTGCAATTTACAATGTCACAGTATATATATATATATATATATATATATATTTATATATATATGTATTTATATATATATATATATTATTACACTCATTTTTACGTGTTCATTATCAAATTACAATATGGAATGGGGTGTTAAAGAAAATAGGATTGCAGTGATCACCTTGCACAAAGTGGGTATGGAGCCGTCGGTCATATTCCAAACACTTCAAAAGCTTAGTATCAGCCGTATGTTCGCATATCGTACTATTAATAGATACAACACTTCCTCTATCGAAGAAAAAGTCTGTTCCAGAAAAGATAGGGCGGCCGCGTGCTGTAAGAACTACAAAGGCTGTTAATGCTTTTAAAGCCAGAATTCGTCGCACGAAATCTTATTGCGAGAAATGAAGATTTCCGCAAGGACTCTGTCGCGTTTAATAAAACGAGACCTGAAGCTCAGTGCTCGATATACAGTGACATGCCCTAAATCAGAGTGGATCGATCAAAACGCTTTCTGTCGCGATACGCAGGTGAAAGGCACAGAAATATCCTCTTTACCGATGAAAAATTTTCACGATTCAAGAACACTACAATAAGCAAAATGATAAAGTGTACGCTCACAGTTCTAAAGAAGCTGCTCAAGTGGTCGGAAAGGTACAACGTTGTCATCATCCTGCGTCAGTGATGGTTTGGTGGGGCGTGTCTTATCAAGGAGTCACAAAATTACATTTTTGTGAAAAAGGAGTGAAAACTTCAGCCAAAGTTTATCAAGATACAGTCTTGGATCATGTTGTGAAACCTCTCAGTAATACACTTTTTAAGCTTTTATTCAAGCTTGGCTTGAAACCAACGTTACGGACTTTATAAAAGCTGAAGACTGGCCCTCATCTAGCCCAGAACCTTTAGACTTCAAATTATGGTCAGTTTTAGAGGACATGGCTAAACGACACGTCGACAAGTCAACGAAAGTCTGTAATGTATATTCCCTACCTTATCTAAAATGTAAAAGAACAGTCTAATGTTACCTTCAGCAATTAACCTACGACGAGGCTGAACAATAATTTGTAATTCGGCCTTAATACATGTAGTCTCTTCTCCCTGTTTCTCTTCATAATGTTACGCATTTAAATATAACTGTCGATTTGTATCTGAATGTAAACGGGCGCGCACTCGCATGACATAATAAGCGGCAATAGCCTAATGGTTAGGGGTTCGGACCGTCGATTTTTTGGTGGTGCGTTCGAATCCTACCTTTCCACTATTGTAGTTAACAATATCCAAGCACAAGCCTCGAGATTATTTGGAATGGTAACCAGAAAAAAAAAATGTAATTCAAAGTGAAATAAATCTGAATCGTGTAAATTAAATAAATGCGTCGAAAAGTGTGTGCAGCGAATTCATGTCAGATTTACTGAGTAACAGTGTGTAGATGTACTTTATAGTTTTTGTAAGTGATTTATGTAGTGTCAATATGTAAATATAATATGTAAACATAATAATAAACAATATTTGTCACCTCTACATTCATCCTTGATAAGGAATCATAATGCAGATGCGTTGTCACCCTTGAGGACCAAGGTGGAACACCTCGTCAACAGTAATATAGGTCTCCGGATCCCTACACTCACCAGACGAAACATAGTGGCATGCTATTTAATGCTCGTATTCTGCGAGGGCGTGGTTGTGCATAAATATATATATATAATAAAGTTAGAAGTTAAAAATTCTCGAATCACCGAGGCCGCGTTACTAGGTACACCCGCGTGTCAGCACGCTTCTCACCGTCCCCAGCTTCCGACAATATTCCCAACAGGTGACGACCGCCAGAGGTCATGTCCGTACACCTAAACGCGGACGCAAAGAGACATCACCATTCATTCTCCACTCTAGAGAATCATTGGATTGCTAGCTAGTTAGCAACTTCGATGGCAAATAAAGAGAACAGCAGAATCTAGAACGAGGCCGCATCAGGATGATGACCTGTAAATATCACACAAGACTTTTGCACTTCTGGCAGGAGCTGGGCTGGCAGTAAGGGTTCCTGGCGTATCGGTGACCGCTTATGCGGAAAAGAGAGCCCATCATCCTTAATCGTGATAAAATCAATCACTCTTGCGATATTCATTATTGCAACCAATACATGAATTAAAAAAATAAATAAAAGTTTATACAACAGACAATTCGTCAAGACAACCCTCTCGTAGAGAACTGAAGTAATTGTAGACTTAAATATTGTTATTAAATAAAAGAAACGCCGCTATTTCAGAAACGAGTAAAGAAGAATAGCTAAGAGATTGTAAATATGCAGTTATAACAGATTTTTGGTTACTTAATAATGACAAAGTTATTAAAAATATAATATTTCCAGGAATTCTGAATAAAATATGGACATATGTAATAGAGCAAATATAATAATACTCCGCACCGTATAGAAAACGCGTTCTGACGGTGGCGGGGCAGCGCAGGATTGGAAGAGGGTACAAGCTACGTCGCCAGTTTGTCGACAGACTTATGAATAAAATGGCGAGAACAATATTGAGTGTCTTGTTATTAAATAAAGTATATATTTATTATATCTTGTAATTGTGATTCTCCAAAAAATTTACTTTACGTGCGATAATCGATTCAACATCTTTTCAGAAACGGTTCGGTTTCATTACATTTCAATAGAGAATCGTATATGATCGAGAATATAAAGATACGAATCGAAATGAGTATACGATTAGGTTTCTTTAAGTGGCACTCGCTCGCGTGGCAACCAAATAACATCTTTTTTGTATATCCAGACTTTTTCAAATGGATCTAAACAGTTTCGTGGTCAAACTCTAGCTCTAAAGATTAAGCTATGTCGTACTACTAATATGCCGATCTCGCTACACTTTTTCAAATATAACATCGACTTTAACTGTAACATCTTTGACATCAAAATTCCCGAAATAAAAACGCTTGAACCAATTTTGTTCTACTCTTACTGACACTGCGTTAAGTGTCGTATTTTTCCCATCTTGTAATAAAACTTCAAAATGTATCGAATTTCTTTGTAAGATTCACTCATTCTGGCGGACAGAAAAACAATAGAAAAATGGCGGGAAGCGGCAAAAATTTTATTTTTCTGTTTTTAAAAAGTAACCTATTTAATGGTATGAAAACCAGTCAGATACAACCAAAGACGATTTTACTGCAACTTTTTACTTAAAATACGAAAATGGTTTTTCCCCGAACCATTATATAAACGAGCACCTGCTCGTAATTTATTCCTGCGGCCCATGATATCCAAATTTATTCTCGATAGAGAATCATTTAGTATCAATACGTATTTAGAAAGAATAGTGGCGGTCACTGTTGCGGAATATCGAAGAAATCTGTGTACTCATAAAAAAACGCATCGAACTAATTACTTTTACATTTAAATAATAAGTATATATATAAATATATATATATATATATATATATATATATATATGTGATATAAAACATCTATTTCAATTCAGGTTGTACAGCTCTTGAACTCCTTGCCTCATATCATCAGAGAAGATAATTTGTTCTACATATTAATTACTTTTACATTTTTGGTACATTTATATATTAAACTGCTTATTTTATTGTACAATACTGTATAATGTATAATATATACTGTACAACTTGTAATGCATTTTAATAATTATTCTTCAGTTATTTTCGTATCATATTTTCTTTAGTGATTACATTACAAGCACCTATTTCATCCTTCATTACTTCCAGGTTTCACTGTTGGATAATTCTTTTTAGTACAGGATAATACTTTTAAGTCTACCCTTTGTGTACTTTTTTATGTAGCTTATGCAAAAATAAATATACATTTCAGTTAAATTTTCCGCATGTTTTTATTCCAGACTATATAGCTGAACTAAAATAATTTAAGGTGAAGTTTTATCGTTCGCTGATGTAAGTCCTCCATTTAATAATTTAATTGTTGTTTTTATTCATTCAGAACAATGACAGTTCTAACCAGAAAGGTTTTATGTTCCTATTATTATTACTATTTTCCATAAGCTTAATTACATAGTAGACTTCTTGTCTTTTTAGGTCTTGCAATTGTCTACTCGTATCATATATTAATTTAAGCTGCTACTTAGTAAACATTACCTAATGCTGGACTAATGTTTTGTTTTATAATAATATATCAATCTATTTTTATAAAAATATATTATGTAAGTATATATGTATGTAAAGTACAGATAGCTTTATATTATTTCCATTAATATATTATTTATTACATTTACATACTCCTAAAATTAAAAAAGATTTTCTTGCAACCACAATATACTCGTATAGGTACATATATTCTCTGCTCAACCCAGTGTAGACTGATAGAGAATGCCTTTTGGTATTAAGTCAGCCTTTTTCTACAATATTTTTTTACTTGTGCAATTAAAGAATAAATAAATAAATGGTATATAGCTCCACTACATTTGATTAGGAATACGACGAGGGAACGCCTCTGTGTTCACAATTCTGTGTTGAGATTGGATGTCGATATCACGGGTCGTAGTCACTTGTCATCAGGTGAAGTGTGACTAGTTTGTCCCTCGTACTTTCATAGAAATAAACTACAGATTTCATAGACATATAAATTAGATATATTACAATAAATATCTCAATCTATACATATAATTCCTTACTTTTAGTTTATAATTTTTAATCTCACCAACTTTACACAGAGCAATAGGAATGTATTTATTTACATATATATAAGGTCATTTTACATTTATATATTTACTTTGACATTTATAAATATCTTATTTATAAACACTGCACGCGAAAAATTTTCTCTGCCCAGCTAAAAGTCAAAAACATTCTCTTTTTGTGGTATAGGTATATTTTGACATTAAGTTACCTATTTGTACGATTTACTTTTTAAATGTATGTACATATGTTTGTATTCATGTAAGTAATGTAATTTTTTAATTCGTATTTCACCCATTTCCGGACATCTGAATCTGAGATTTTTTAGACACATTAATAACCGACGACAATGCAATAATTTCACGAGTATGCGTGTTGTTTTAGTTCTTTTTAAACTATAACATATTTGTATTTAAATACAGTTCCGTTTAAAACATTTAAACTGCACGCCATATACTCACTAGACCACTTCGAATACAAACCAATTTATGCAGTTAATTCAAATTAAATTGCATGGCCTCTTTATCCTTCAAGAACACATCCTTGCCAAAATAACTCGGGTCACATTTGACGGCCGCATAACAAGGTCAGGGTGTGGCCTAAGGAACAAGCCTTTATAATGTCCTTATATAATGTCTATTTGAATATTGTTTCCTCATCAATTATGCGCGCTCATCCGAACTCCAAGGATTAGTAGTTTTTTACTATACTTCTCGCAATAACAGTTCCGAGTAATTGTTCAATTTAATTAAATAATCAGAAGTTTTAAGAAATTATTTCAGGTTTCAGGATACGTAACAAATGAAAACAGTGTTTGGATATAATGTAAATAATAATATACATATAAACTATTGTGTATATATATACATAAACACTAATTCTTTTATTATATGATTGAGAGTAACTTCACAACTAGCACAGATATGTTAAAATAAACCAAATGAAAATTTTGTTCGTTTACTAAAAACAGACTCGTGTCAATGCACCACACACTTAAAGGAAATTTGATTGTTTTGTATTTGCCATCCACTCATTTAGTATTCTTATAGTTGTGTCGGTTATAAATTGTAATTTTTGTTTGTTAATTGTATTCGATATGTTGTTTCATATTCTAACTTGCTTGTTCTGGATTCCGTAACGTTATCTTTACACAATATTTTGTGTCTCTTTAATATAATATATGAAATAATTAAGTTGAGTTCAAGAACTTCTGATTTTTGAAGTTGTAATGAAAAACAGCATGGTTTCCATAACATATCACGTTTGATTGTGATTAGATGCCAATTGCTAATGTGTTATGATTATTTCATTTGTTTTATTTATTTTGGTATTTATTTATTTATAAATCATAGTCAATTATATTAAAAAAATAAATAAAATATCATCTTTATTGTAGTCACATTTCGGAAGAAATAAAATCAAAGGGAATAAATTATATAGTGCTTTTACTATCAATGAGTGTAAGGGGTCAATTTAACGAATAATACATTGGTAACAGTTCACTCCCAATCTTTTAAATCGTTTTTATGAAATTTGGACTAGTTGTTGAATTTTCTACGCTCCAATATATCTTGCTGTGTGTGCATTAGTTATGGAAACTTGCATGTCTTAGAGATAAAAAAAATATATTTTAAATTGTGTTGTCCACCAATACGGCTCCGATATAATCTCAAGAGAGAAAGTCTGCGTATGCGCTATATAAAATATATACTGTTATTTCATTTTTTACATGTTATTTTAAATTAAATGAGGCTAACAAACGAGAGGTCGATGTAACGTTGCAGGAACGTTGTAAAATTAAATGGCGATAAAACAAAGGAGAATCGAGTCTCGTCCCCGTGTCCTTTTGATTGTGAAACTGTGCACATTCGGAGGGCGATGAGGTCGACCGAATATGGCGTTATTGTAATAAATATTGTGTTATATTGTTTTCGCTATCAAGGAGAACACAAAGGAGACATAAAAATTAAATAGGCCGTATTGTTAATTTAGAAACATTTTCTCTTTATATCGAATTTTACCTTGGTGACAGACATATGTATATCGATGGGATTTAAGTCATCATAAATTACGACGAAAACGTATAGCGTACGTACAAGCTCTGCATTAATATATGCTATTAATATAATTATTATTAACTAATTGTTATCGGATGACCATTCGAATATATAATAAAATCACCTTAAATATAAAACAGTTTGAGTTACGTCGATTCAGATGTCACCTAAAGCAGAGGCTGATAAAAACAATTTTACTTGGTAAACGAGAACGTGTTACATTGAAAAAAAATTGTTATGTTTTTTTCAATAAATAAATTTTAATATTATAATTTTAATATTTTGTGAAATTAAATATCTTTGTATGATTATTTGCGATTGTATAATTTAATTAATTACTTTGTTTCCTGATCATAATTGTGTTGATAGGCCAAAAATGGTGAAATGAGTGAAACTGGAACCGATTATAAATCGTATCGTATCTTTGTACATTTTTTATGAATAAACCTTATTATTATATTTGGGTAGCCATTTAAATTCACTGCGGAAAAGTAATAAAAAAGGGTGTAAAATATATTATAACCTTTCGATGTAAAACTAAATTTATTTGGAAAAAGTAAAAAAAGATATACTAATATATATGTAAATCCAACTTTTAGATTTTTTTTTCGGGCCGCTTTTAGCCTGAGGGCTTTTACAGTTTCACCGGGTTCAGAGGTGACCGAGCGCTTATGGCACTCAGTCAAGACCTCTATATATGGGTAACCAAAACAAGGGCTCCTGAGAGGGTGCCTCGGGTTGGACCGTCACCCTATTTCGCGAGAGCGTCGGACTCGAGGGTGCCCGAGATGGCCGACCCTCGGTTCGGTCAGTTGCTTCTGACAGAAGATTATCTAAATTAATATCGCTATTATTATTAACTACCTGTACCATCACTTCGGAATGCGAGGCCGCTGGAGAAGAAGTGGCGCAAGAAACTCTAGCGATGCTTCTATCTGTATGTACTGGAGAGAACCGTCCAGTGACATGGCGGTATCGCGAATAACCTTGTTTGCGTCGGCTTCGCCGTCAGTGGGGCGATATGAGGGTGCAATCTACGTGTGTTGTATTTAATGAAGGGCTTGTGCCCTGGTGATCGCGTCATCGGGGTCGTGAAGGGCGTGCCCCGGTTTTCTTCGGACGTGGGCGAAACTGTAATTCGCGATGGGATTGTAAGTGGCGGCACTTACAATCAAGAAGTTTGGGTGTGTGACGGCAGAGTCGGCGGGAATACTGCTTCATGTACTGAGCTATGGTCGGCAGCTCAAGATCTATGTGTAGATTTTCGTTACACAAGAACCACGGTGGCCTTGCGCATGAAATGATTTTGCCCACTTTTGGGTATTGGCCTCTTGTTTAGAGAGGGCTTTAGAGCATAGTCTAGAACGCTTCACTTCGGTTTGGCGGACTTAACATGTCCACGATTTTTTTGTTATATTTATTCTCAGACATGCAGGTTTCCTCACTTAGTCTTCCTTCAGCGCCGAGTACAAGGTATGTATAATAACACAAATTGCAATTAACAATTTCATTGGTGCCCCCGCATCAAACTCGGCTTGTTCGCCTACCGTGGATTAAAAGCTACACTTTAACACTAACCTAAGATAGGAATGTGTGTGAAGAAAATCAGAGCAGACGAACACGCTCAGTGTATGAGCGCTTGGTGTAAGTAAGAGAACCAAAGTCTCTAACCAGCTCACGGACCCCTCAGCTCCGTGAGCCATGTGTCCGATGAAGCTGTAAGAGCCGCATAGGCTAACAGCGTCAACATCAACAGCATCTAGATTAACCTACCTCGACTCACGATCTATTATTATGAAAGTATTATGAGTATTTTATAAAAATTGTCCTATAGATTATAAAGAGGCACAATTTTAATTCTCTAACATTTATATTGAAGTATTGATAGATTTGTGTTAAGAAATATCATAGAATTCATCTTCAATTTTTCATCTCTACATGATTATGGATAATGTCATTTTTATATTCTATTATTTTAATTATTGATTAATATTATGGCGCCATAAGGAGACTTGGAAATTTTAATCAATAAAACTTCTTTATTAGTTAATTGTTATTAGTAAATTTGGATAAAACATAATCGTCATTAATTAAATATATAATTGCAATATTTATATTAAGTATATATTGCAAAATATACGTAGTTTGTAAAATGATTTCATGTGTCAAATTGTAAGCGGCCTTTGCTCTATATGGTAAAGTGAGAAGTAAGACTGAAGACCTAAGAATTGTTAGATAGTATTAGTTCATATTAATTTTGTAGACTGTATAGACTATGATAGAAGATTAATAGTCAATTATAGTGAAGAAATATTAAAAGAAGTCCAGAATACGTAGTTCTACCCTTGTGGAACTGTCTCATTCGTGTTGGATCTATTTAGTAAATCTAGTTTTGGTCTACCGCATAAAAATACTACCCAATCGTACTTTCAAAACATCAGTTGACGGTGAAAGTTGCGAAAATTTTGCAAACATATCACGTATATTTTAATATTCAATTTAAGTATACTTCTATCCTGTATGGTTATTCAAATGCCTGATACGGCGAGGCAAGAAATATATAACGCCTTTATCTAATGTGCTTCCTGTTTATTTGTTAGTAACCATAACAAAATCATACTCATATGTAATGCAGGTCTTCATGTGGTGTATATTTGATATGTTCCTAAATCTCCGAGTTGCCATACGAGAGTTCGATATACCCGGTGCTAGAACCAATGAAATTTGTGTGCGAGTGCTCGGCGGTGAAGGAAAACTCAGTGAGGAAACCTGTACGGCTTAAAATAAATATATGAAAAAAATTGGTACACATGTGAAGTCTATCAATCTGCCTCTATTGATAATGATAGAGTATAGTCCCTCTATCATTCTCAATAGAGAAGAGGAATATGCCCAACAGTGGAATTCATATATAACTAGTCTGACCATAAATACTGTTACATTAAAACTTTTCTTTTTTTCAACTTTTTAATTATTTTGAATTTGCAACACGTATATTATTTTTAAAACTTCTTTCGATTTTGCGCCATTTCACATATTTTTTCGTGTTTATTATCAAATTACAATATGGAATGGGGTGTTAAAGAAAATAGGATTGCAGTGATCGCCTTGCACAAAGTGGGTATGGAGCCGTCGGTCATATTCCAGACACTTCAAAAGCTTGGTATCAGCCGTATGTTCGTATATCGTACTATCAACAGATACAACAACATTTCCGCTTTCGAAGACCAGAAAACATTGGGGCGGCCGCGTGCTGTTAGAACTACAAAGGCTCTTAATGCTGTCGAAGCCAGAATTCGTCGAAACCCCATTAGGAAGCAAACAATTTTATCGCGAGAAATGAAGATTCCCGCTAGGACTCTGTCACGTATTATAAAGCAAGACCTGAAGCTCGGTGCTTATCGACGATATACAGGACATGCCCTAAATCAGAGTGGATCGATCAAAATACCTTCTGTCGCGATACGCAGGTGAAAGGCACAGAAATATCCTCTTTACCGATGAAAATATTTTCACGATTGATGAACACTACAATAAGCAAAATGATAAAGTGTACGCTCACATTTCTAAAGAAGCTGCTCAAGTGGTCGGAAAGGTACAACGTGGTCATCATCCTGCGTCCGTGATGGTTTGGTGGGGCGTGTCTTATCAAGGAGTCACAAAACTACATTTTTGTGAAAAAGGAGTGAAAACTTCAGCCAAAGAGTATCGAGATATAGTCTTGGATCATGTTGTGAAACCTCTCAGCAATACACTTTTTAAAAATATACGATGGACTTTCCAGCAGGACTCTGCATCTGGTCACAAGGCACGAACTACCCAAGCCTGGCTTGAAACCAACGTTCCGGACTTTATAAGAGCTGAAGACTGGCCCTCACCTAGCCCAGACCTCAACCCTTTAGACTTCAAATTATGATCAGTTTTAGAGGACATGGCCTGCTCTAAACGACACGGCGACATCACACAGTTTGAAACAACACCCTTGGAAACAGTTTGTAAATCCATAGATTCGTGGTTACACAGATTAAATGAATTATATAAAAGCCAAAGGGGCCACCTTTCGAATAGAATTTTTTTTTAAATTTTTTCCTGAGACTAATAAATATGTAGGTATACCTTTTAATAATATTACATTACTTCATTAAAAAAAAAGTATTTTCATTTGTAACAGAACTTATGGCCGGACTAGCTATATTCCTCGTCAAGGATGAATGAAGATGTTATGGGACACAGGAAATACATTTTAATTTTGGTTAAACTCCATTATTGACCATAATAATAAGTGAACATCTGTAATTGTTATGGCTTTATTTACCAAGCAACAAGTATATTGCTTAAAAAATTAATTCAAAGTACCATAGATCATAAAAAAACGCGTATGTTGCCGTTGAGGCTGATAAAATTAAGTTATACAATTACACAAAAAACAAGAAATCATTTTGATCACGTTCCTTCATGGCTGTATGAATGAACCCTTTGCCTTTCGTGCGCGGAATTAATAGAAAATATATGTAAACAATTATATAGCGTTTTGTCCATTTTTATGGATAGTAATTATTATTTTATTGATAGAAATGTATGTAAATAATTTGTTATATATCCTATCTTTTAAAATTACAAATTTAGTTTCCAGGATTTATTTTACCAATTCTTCGATGCTCCAATAGGTAATAATAATGAACTATCATAGACTTTGTATAAGTTTTTATTGTCTCATAATAATATTTTAATACGTGTGAGTTACGTGACTTCTAAAATCAATTAGCCTCAGGCGATGTTGAATGTGAGTTTAACGCGCGAATTTGAAAAGAACTTGAAATAAATCGCGCAGAAAATACATGTTAATTTATTTACATATACATATATAGCTCTTTAAAGTGTGGAAAGCAAGACGGGGTTGTTAATCTGAATCGAGATGATTGCTAAAATAAAAGATTGCGATCTCGGAACTACATATATTACTATATTTCTGTAAATATTTTTGTTACAACATTTCTTTTATACGAATATATAATAAAAACACAAGATAAGTATTTTAATAGATATGGGGAACAGTTATATTTAGTAACTTAATGTTATATTTAAATTTCACTGTCGTTCCGCAGCAATTGTTTTTGTAAGAATGTACAATGTACAAACAAGTTTAGTATGGTAACATATAAAATTAAAAAAAACAATAATTTAAAAACAGTATTGCAACCGATGATGACGATATTAATTTATCCCTAATGGGAAAGGCAAAGGACTTTAGTCCATACAGTCTGGTCTTGTTCGTGTGATGGTTGGTCTGAAACTCCTTACTGAGTATTGCAACCGTACTATTCTACAGTTATTTTTTTTTTTAATAATTATATGACAACTATCGTTGTGATAATTCTGCCTATGTCTATTCAGAAAGAAGTCCGTATATGAATTTGCTCGGTAACAAAAGCAATCTGCAGAATGCATAAGAACATTAGGTTGAGACTTAAAAATAGGACAAAAGACATCACGGTAATTGGGTATACAAAACATATTCTATTAGGGCACATAATCTATTGAAACTTTATAAAAAAAATAGGTTTCGATGAATGTATGTTTAAAAGTCATATGGTCAGTTTCATAACTTAACTTTACTTTTAATAATAAAACAATAAAAGATTTTAAATAAAAACGGGACGGAAAATATACTTGGGAAGAGTGTCATATACATACGATAATTTAGGTCATGAAAAAAATAATCCAGGGTGCCATCCGCAAGACCACATTCGCATATGGAATGATCCCGAACCCTGATTTTAGTTAGGAAGACAGGAGCGAAGGCATGACCCAGACGTATATGGATTAATGTGGATGTACACGCTCTATTGAAATATTTGTATTTAAAAAACTAGGGTCAGGTGACCCGCAGTCATTGCTAGGTCAATTAATATTTAGCCGAAAAGGTAAGTTATAGATGACGAGAAATTCCATTTTAGTCTGCACGGGTATGCCTATTTGTCAGATAGCCGCGTAGTTAAAAACCGATAACATCACCACACGTTTAACTGCCTCGTGATCGACATTGTTTCAAATTCAACATGTGACCGCGCTACAAATGCGCTGTGTGCATACCCCGTGGACACTGCATCTGAAGCTTCCTCCGATCTTAGTGCACTTGCTTTGCATAGGAATAGGGAAGGTGACGACGAGCGAGTGCCTAAATGCTTACGGCACTATAAAATATTCTGCGCAGTTGATGTTATCTGGATCGCGGGGACGGCAACATTGTGTGATGATGTAGTTACGATTGATTCTAATTGATTGTATTGAGGGTGACAAACTGTTCACCTGATGGTAAGTGATCCCAGCGGCCCATGACACCCGCATTCATTCTCGATAAGGAACCATAATACAGATGCGCTGTCGACCCTGAAGTCTACGGTGGTATTGTGTAGAGGGTGACCAAAAAACATACAGTTCACCAGATATTATCATATTTTTCAGAACTATGCTGCAATTCTACACTGGTTTTCTGAGAAGTCGCAGTCCTGCCACGACTGTAGATAGAAAACAACTGCAGCGTCGCTCTAGCACGGATAAAGATGCAATATGATTAGCACAGTTGACGGTCAGTGACCGGGACAGGACCAGGTTTTTTTAATGAAGTAATGTAATATTATTAAAATGTATACCTACATATTTATTAGTCTCAGCAAAAAAATTAAAAAATATTCTATTCGAAAGGTGGCCCCTTTGGCTTTTATACAGGCCTTTAATTTGTTTGGCCACGAATCTATGGATCTACGCACTGTTTCGAAATTTCGCCTCTGCTTGCTCCAAAGATTTTATACCCCGAGGTTCGTGGTCGACTGTTAAAATATCAGATGCGTCGTACCCCTGAGGAGTACGATCTCCGGGTCAATAGTCACGAGATGAAGCACAGTGAGTATATGTAAAATAGTAATTTTACGCTGGTACTTTCTTAGGACGGGAAGGGCTACTCTTATTTGGGCCTCTCGTCAAGCCAGAACAATACTGTAGCGTGACTCTACAACTGTTTCTCTTGTAAACACCGAAGTTTCGAGTGCTTGACACGGTAACACTAAGGCATTATTTTGTTCAATACTAGCTGACAGGCAAATGTTGTCCTGTCCAAATTTCTATAGATTTGCTTGCGATCGTTTCGTGAAAGTTGACCATCGTTCGAATTCGATTTTTCGAAATTCGAAGTGAGTTATGGTCTTGATTTATATAAAAAATTCCATAGACAAAAATACTTTCAGCTTTTATCGAATTTGTCGAATAATCGGGCAATTTTTCAAATTTTTCTTTCCATAAAAACCTAATTCGGTGTATTCACTTAGTTACGGACTTAATGTTTATTTATATTTTTATTTATATAGATGATACTTTTTTACTTTTATGATAATTTACTTCGTAGAGAAAAGTAAGTTACGTAGAATGGCAGGTTTTTCCAGCACCGATCAATATCAGATTGTCGTGGGAGGAAGCGAAGCGAAGTCTAAGTAAATTAGGTCAAATAGTACTTCTAAAATTTCCTTCCGACATTGCAAAAATCATTTGGCATCGTTTGTTTGTTTCAGCAATTATAATAAAAAGCCATGATACTATTTAATATTAGCTTGTGTATATATATATAAAAAGAGAAACAAGTAATGTTGTGGTTTAGGGCCACAAGCCAGATCATCCCTGACACAAGAGAAGCATCGGTCCTTATTTTATCATTTATAATAAAAACTTAACCAATGTCGTAACGTAAAACAATTAACTATCCTAATTTATAATGTTAAAAGTAAGTAAATTTACTTCTAAGGCGCATATTTTTGACATGGGTGACAAATGAATGTTCTACTCTCCATTCATCCTTAATCAAGAGTCCTGATGTACATGCGGTGTTTTTAATTGAGTCCCCGATGTTTGTTTTTCGAGCTGATGGCCGCTGTTATCCCAAGGGCTTTTACAGCTTCACTGGAGTGGTTAACCAGCACAAGGGCTCCCAAGAGGGAGCCTCGACCTCGAGGGTGCCCGAGAGGGCCGACCCCCGGCTGAACCGGCTCGGTCAATTGCTTCTGACGGATTATCAGGGTCACCGAATCGCTAAGTGAGTGGTCTTTTTAATAATAAGCGTGAGCTACGAGCACCTACAGCTACTTCGATCCTGGATTAAGAATCCTTGGATAAAGAAACACAATGCATTGCTACCACTGAGAACCGAGATGATGTCCCTCGTTACCCATAACCCAATAATGACGGGTCTCGGACATTTAATTTCATTCAACATACGTAACACACGACAGTGTACGATGCTATTACACACTGGTGTTCTGTGAGGTACTTCTATTCTTGAGCCGACCCATTTATGTTGGAATTAGAAACAAATCGTTATCAACTAATTAGAAATGTACATATTCCTTCAGTTTCTATATATTTTGTTTTGCATCATCATGGGAACATGAAACCTTTTTACATTTTAATATCGCGGGTACAATGCTTTGTGTGTGTATTGCTGTTGGTCCAGAGACCTTTACAGCTTTATCTAATTAGACTCGCGAGCGGGAGGCCCGCTGAGTCCCTTACTGAACCCGTTGAGTCCCCTACAATGCTAGCAACGGTGATGACAATCGCTTCTACTGCGTATTTTTTCTAACTTATTTCAAAACATATACAGATTCAAAACAGTGAAAATATCTAAAGTAAAGGAGTATACACATTATCCATTGAATCAACGCATAGATTAGATTGTAATTTAATAATTATAACTTGACCTGAAGCAATTAATGTCAAGATATGAACTAGATTTGTTTTTATTTTAACAGCAACATATAGCGGTCATTTATAAATATTAATTATTGATATCGTATGCAAATTAGATGGAAGGATTTTATGATATGTAAACACTGTTCACAGTGATTCTATTAATGAATTATCTGTTGTATTGATGAAATCACTGTTTATCTTGTCGTGTGTGTCGATAAAATACTTGACTTTTATTTACAATGTTTGTTACACGTACTGAAAATGTTCCATGATCGGAGAACGTGAAAGGTTTAGAGTAAACATCACATTTTGATTTTATTAAATTAACTGGTGCCCATAAACACGTTCTTCCATTCTCCAAAATTGGATCGCCGGTTCTCAAAACTGACCGTACGAAACACAGCGTTATGCTGTTATCCTGTGAGGATGTGATCTTCCATCAACTGACTTACCCATTCGTGCTGGAACTAGAAACTAGCTGTTATTTCAATTATTAACGAAACTAAAATATAAGAAACAAATATATTCAAAATTTTTTTCGATGTGTTCTTTTTTTGTGTTGATCAAAAAAAATTAAGTGGCCAACATTGTTTTCACTAATATATTCTCCATAGGTTTACATTACGTATTTATCAAGATTTTTATGCCTGTCCTGTCAAAAATATTGAAAAACTTATACGATTCCATCTTAGTTCTAACAAAAAACCTAATTGATTGGCGAATATTCACATATTACCAACCTACTGACCTATTTTAGTAGCCCGCTACCAAAATTACCACTATCTCTGTTTGTGACGTACGTAAAAATGCTAACGAAGCGTATAAAATGTTTTTTTAAACGTTATAACCCGTGTGATCACACCGGAGAAGTCGCGCGAATTATAAACAAATTGACTATATGTATCTTTATTAAGATAGTATATTAAGTCATAGGTTTTTTACTTTCGTGTTCCCGTTTTTCAGATTTTGTACGATTTTGTATCACTTCACTACTTGACTAAATATATAAAACTGTACGTTACATTAAATTTTGGCTAGAAACACCGACTGTAGCAGGAAACTAATTTATTCTACGGGCAACAGTAACATTCAATGTCATCTGTCGATTGCTGTCAAAGTGTGGAGTTGGTTATGCGTTTTAGTGCAAAGAAATGCCGAAAACTATTCAAAGTTGCGACAGAAAACTTGTACAAAATATTCAAGTATTTGCTGGAAAGAAAGTTTTGGATTAGACTCTTTAGAGAATATGACCGATAAAAATGTCAATGTTGGTGGTACCATTATATACACAAGAATTAGTGTTGCAATGAAGAAATCGAATGCTGCGCCCCCAGAGCAGGTCTTTTATTTTTTTGATCAGGCCTTACAAGCGATATTATGAAACTTATATGTTATTTATATCTGTAATAAAAGTGACAAATATATATATATATATATATATATATATATATATATATATATATATGTATATACATATATACATATACGGCAGATGCTAGTATATTATATAGTAAATGTTGTTGGCAGATCATCAATCAGGTACATCTACGAGTACACCATCAAGGACGAAATAGGCAAGTGATTAGAGCGATCTGTTTGAGGCAGGCGTGCCCCAAGGTACATTTAAAAAGAATTATGAAACGATTTTTGAGTTTCGTTTCAGTTTTATTTTACTTTCACTATTTTAGTTTGTTATATTCTTTATTTCTAACGGAATATACATAAAAATAAATGCTTTTACTAAAGTGATATGCTTTACATAATCGTGCCGCAGTGAAATCAGGAAGACTCCACTTCGACGTAACTTAGCGTTGCGCCGTTAAGACGGACGGAGTTTTTTTTAATTCTTATCACCATATTATTTATTTCGTACGTGTATACGATTAAGTAAGTTGGTGATGATTTATTGTTGAATATATTTGACGTTATGTTGATGATGACACTTTGACACACTTTTGTGAATTATTAGATTATTTTATTATTAGATTTAATTAAAAGCAGCCCTCCATCGACCAAGAGTCGATCTAGCGGACGCAAACCTTTTTACTTTTAAAACCATATACAAGTAGCATATAGAAAAGTAAAAAATATTGATTACAGCGCTAGACAAATCAAATACAGAGAAAAAAGAAACACAAGTTAACATATTTACAAGAAAAAAAAAACAAATCCATCGCCTATTATATTCACACTTTGACTTAACTGCAGCCTTCGGACTAGGCAAGCCTGTACCGCGAGGGCTAGCTACAAATTTTTTAATAACCTTTAACACCTGCACGTGTTTTTATCGTTACGATTACAGCAGTAGCAAAAATAATCATATGACTTTTTTTATTACATTAAGAGTAACAAATGAGCACACAGTTCACCTAATGGCAAGTGATTCCTACGGCCCATGACATCTACCTTCATCCTTGATAAGGAATCATAATTCAGATGCATTGTCTGCCCTTGAGGACTGAGATGGATGATTATTGTGTTTCGGGTGATAAACGAACACTCAGTTAACATGATGGTCAGCGATACCTGCAGCACATGTCATCTACACTCAGTCAAGGAATTATAATCTAAACGTTTAACATTTTCACTCTTGAGGACCGAGATAGAATGCCTCGTCTCTAGTAACAAAGGTCTCCGTATCCTTTCACTTACCAGACGAAACACGGCAGCATTATTCTGCTATTTTACGCTGGTATTCTGTGAGGTGGTCCTACCCCGGTCGAGCTGATTTATTCTGCAGCTATTTTTTTTTGTTATATTTCAATTTGTACTCAATACACAACTATGAGTAGACATTGTAGTCCGCCATTGCGCGTGCGTGGTCTTCAGAACTGGGTCCAGAGAGAAATGAAAAATGTGTGAGACGGCATTCTATTATTTATTATTATCCACCAGTAATGTGTAAGTTTTGCGCACTCATTCCTTCTCACATGGCCAGCTTTATGTCGGTTGCTCAAGCGTATTATTACTGTTTAACAAAAAAATATAATAGTCGTTAAGCCATCTCATTTAGAATTATAGAAGGAATTCTATAAGTTAATCGAAGTTATAATCTATCTCTGTACCAAATTTAATCCAAATCTGTTGTAGCCGTTTTTGCGTGATTGAGTAACAAACATCCGAACATGCAAACTTTCTTATTTACCTAATATTGGTGAGATAAATGCTTTTTGAATATCAACGCTGGCTACATCCGAATTGACAAATGGTTAACCTCTGCTGGCTTACCCCAATTAGATTAGTTTTTTTTATTCTTAAGTTCAAAAAAATATTTGACAAATTTTTGGGCTTAGCTGCCTTAGGTGACTCAACCACTGTTAGAAATATCACATGAAATTAAGTTTTAGGAATTAATAAGCTCCTTGTATAATTAAACTCCTGGTATATTTACGCTCCAGATATACTAGTTAAGCACAAAATGTGATTGTATTTTATAACGTCAAACGGCAAACGTCGCTGCGAAAGATAAATTTTAACTTTACCATTTATATAAGGTCGTATAGCTACGGAATAGCTGTGAACCTTCTTAGCTCACTATTTTAGCATTCTTTTTTAATTTCAGAGTACGCGAACAAATCGAGTTCGATGTCCGTTGTATTAATAAACATTTCATTGCAATTTTGAGTGCTGAATTACGATGTACTCTGAAAACATCGCTGAAACCTTGCTAAGAAACAAATAAATAATGGCACGATATGTTGTCGCAGAATAGCAGATTCAAATAGCACCATAATGCCAGTTGTGTTGTGCAGGGATCCGGAGTCCTTTGTTACCGGTGAAGTGGCATTCCATCTCACTGCTCAAGAGTGACAACGTATCTGCATTATGATTCCTTGTCAAGGATGAATGTAGATGTCATGGGTAGCAGGAATCACTTGTCATCAGGTGAACTGAGTGCTCGTTTGTTACCTCAATGCAATAAAAAAAAATACTCCATACACTCTCTTTCTCTGCTAAGGAAGGCTATGCCCAGCGGTGGGTTATAACTATAAACGGTCTGCTAATATTCTTTATTTTTACATAGTTGGCTACAGTTAGGGGATAAGAATTCATTATAGCTTGCTAGCAAGTCAATGTGCTAATATAATATTAGAACAAATGTTTTTAAATTATGAACCTCTACATAGTCATAGTCTATAATCAAACAATCGGCACTTGTTTATTTCTGCGTACAAACTAATCTTGAAAACTACGTGACTAAATTTTATTATACTTTTAAGTATTCACCAATAGATAGACTGATTATTGAGGACAATTTACACGTATCATTTATAAATATTATAATGTCCAAAAACGTAAGGCGAAAAGTGGCCAAGCTGAGCCGTAATACTCGTACATTTAAAAAAAAAGCAACGTTTGTGTCATATGTTGATAATTGTGATGTATATTAACATTCATTATCATAATTTAAAATTATACGCTTAGTCTTTTTAAATGCATCATTAAAGGTTTTTTGTTTGATAAATTACCCAATACTTATTTACGTTGCTTAAATGTAAATAAAATACGTTTTAAGACCAGAATTTTTATATCACAGGCTGCTTCTTTCGAATGTATGATGATATGCCAGGAGCCCTGGCCCATTTCGACCAGGATGCCCTGGTTATTACCAGATGATATCAATAACGCAGAATATATACGCAAGTATAGGATTTGACTCAAACACCAAATGGTCTTGGATAGATGGCAGAATATCCATCTCAATTTGCTGGATTCGAATACTGACCAGACTGACAGACCGATGACGGGCAGCAGCCTCGAAGGTGCAAGGTGTCTGGTGTCTGCGGTTGCCAATCCGCTCGCCAGGCGTGCCAACTATGTCAAATACCTCATGAGTTCAGTGGATGATGTAAAATATTGTTCCTCAGCTGGGAATCGAATCTAGGAGCCGCAGTATCGTATGTATTGTATGTATAAGAACACGTTCAACAATGTACAATAAAATTATAATACAGAGTATATATAGTATGGTTTTAAATCACCCAGATCCGAAACCGGTACTTCAGATCAGCTGAAGATAAAACGGTAAACAAAGACGAGCATTGCGAATCTTGTATCCGAACGGATGTATTCACATCTGCCCTCTTTATAATATACAATAGCATGCGAACCGTTTTCTCATCGGATTCTATGCCACAGCTAGTTCTAACAAAAACTTACCTAGCACACGGTTACTGAAAAACGTAAAATACTAGCAAATGCATATTTACCTTGGCATGAATACTGCTAAAATTGTGTTTTGTTTTAAATATTTATTATATATATGTATAAAATCTAACCTAATAACCGGCGAAGTAAAAAAAAATTGTGTGTTGATTGTGGGCGTTAATTAATTGACTAGAGATTTAAATTTGTTTGGTTAGCAAGAAATAATAGTAATTGATTTATTATTTTTTTAATTATTCATTTATTTGACCTTAAAATGTACAATGCACATCAAGTGGACGTAATGTCAGATACAGATCCTAACTTTCGAGTTGGCCATAGATTATATTAAGGGTGCAAAATAGTTATTCATTTTAAAATTATTTAAAAAGAAACCAAAAACAATGCAAAAATCTCATTCATATTAAGAAAACCTATAAATTTTATTCATATTTTGAAAAGAAGATAAAAAATTAATGCATTTGTAATTATGTTAAAAATATTTTTTTAATAAAGCTAACTTACCCCAAAGGAATAAAAACTACATTTGTTTTGCAAAGATTTCATGATTTTTATTTATGTTTCTAAACGGACATAAGTATTTGATTGAATACATACCAGGTCATTTTGCATTTGCATTCTATATTGTTGAAGTCAGACGTAGGTAACAAAAAAGCAAAATTCAATATTGTTTAACTCACCTCAAACTCTTATCCTTCATTTTGGTTTAATAACACTGGCTTTTCTTTCGTTGATATTAAAAAAATGCGGTAACTATACGAACTGTCACTTTGAACGCGTGTCCGTGTAGATTAGCTTTGTATTTCAGTTGAAGGGAATTCAAAAAAACTATTAAATTGTTCACTTTTAAAACATTGTGAATGAGTGCCGTCGCATTTGGAGCAAGAGGTGCGAATGTGGCGCTTCCAAGAAGCGGCAATGGGAACTGAGCAAGCGAAAACTCTGTAGGTCGAAACGACGGGCGACAGTCGGCAGTCGGTGGGCGCGTTGTTGCGAGACGCATGTGGACGCGGCTGGTCTGTGACGTCAGAAATTGTGGCCTTCAACTGCCAGATTCAAACTTCCCCAAATATTGATAAATCAAGAGGAGATAACGCGTATACCCAACATAGAATTACATGTTATGTTAATATTTTTAGCGTTCCCTCACTGAGAGCAAGCCTTGCTTCTTCCATTACCTTGGTTAACTCCTATAATTTTCACGGTGTTGCAATACGCGTGTGGCTCTTCTGTTACGTCATTAATTGCGTCAATTACCAGATTCGGGCTGTCCCGATTATTGATAAATCAAAATGATTGAGTAAAAATAATTTTACCTCATCTATTTTTTTTACCACGACGTTCCGACTGCTTTACAGCACGGTGTTTATGGTGACGGGGAGACGTTGTTCAACGTTCTTATGTCATAGTTAACCAGAAAAAGAAAAGGTTACGATATAATGTTCCTTTCTTTTCCAAAATCCGTAAAAATAAACAGGGCGAGGTAACGCATATATGGTACAGCAAAAGCCCTTACAGAATGTTAGAGAGTGCATTAGAGTATAGTCTACCACGAGACTACTCTGCGGATTGGCGGACTTTCAACATATTTCTTTTTAATATTTCTTAGATATGCTGGTTTCTTCACGATATTGTCGTTCAACGTCGAGCACGTGTTACATTCCACTGGTGCCGTTACCGGGGCATGAATACGGTTTGCTCGCGTACCGTGAATTCTAAACTAACTATAACTAGTAAGAATACTAAAGAATACTAGAGAATACTAAAGAATAAGAGAGAAACTAACTAGACAAAGCTATCACAGATGGTTTATCAAATGTATGTTGAAATATCAATTCGAACCCGAGAAAACGGTATTTAGCGAAGTGCATACAAAACGAACATTGCAATATAAATTTTATCACCAAACGATTGCGCATGATGCAAAGTTTTATATGTCGATTAAAGTGCGTTCACTTAACACAAGATACATTAATGACGCTACTAATTTGAATATTTCTGCCAATCACGTGTCAACTGCTGAACGAGGTCCTCCCACACGGACTGCTAGGGAGTAAGATTTGTGCCACCTGCATCCATCGACTTCCAGCATACTTGCATAGGTCGCCGCTTCTTCCCTGTCGGCTATCGGTGCTACGAGCTATATGACCAGCACATTGACAGCTTCAGTTGGTAAGCTAGTAAGTTAGTCAGCTACATATGTCGGTAACCTTAGTTTTACTGCGGATATCAACGTTTGACCACGCAGACAATATCCGAGCACAGCCCTCGATATCTCGCTGGGTGACGCTGGGCTTCCTCATGCGGCGGGCGATAATGATTGAAGAATAGAAATTATAGCAAGGACGGTCTTATATTCGAGGCAGTATAACTCTCTTACAAATTTTTGTTCAGTGCGTATTAATTAAATGGAATAAGGGATGTATTTTTTTATAATTTAAAAGGGTTGATAAACAAGAATGCAGTTCACCTGATGGTAGGTGACGACTGCGCCTATATCTTCAATGTACAAAGAACAAACCTTACAAAGAATCGAGATGCAAATGTGTGCGGTCCTTTACTACGTCCATAATCGTAGCACTCACCATGCGAAACACAGCGTTATGCTCCTACTCCATGCAAGTATTCTGTAAGGTCGTGTTCCTACCCCGTTCGAGATAAAAAAAAAACAAGCTGCATCGTGGCTCTATCATTGTTAAAACCAGTTACACCAAGGGCAAACCTTCAGGTGTAAAATTAATGTTGAGTACGGAATATCAGTTTGTAACTTCACATGCCGATACTTTTTAACAAGAACGAAAAGTAATTATACAAAATATTCTGAAGCGTCTGCGAAACTTAAGGTAAGTGCGAATCTGCCATTAGACTATTGTCGTCCATACCGTCTCCTGGCACAAGCAGTTGTTGTGGTTAACCGGAATATTAGTAATTTTAATAGCATTGCTAAAATTCTTTATAAAAAATATATAAGCTTCTGGAGACGGCCTACGTGTATCTATCCACAACCGTCTTTCATAAGTAACCCTAATGCACCATTAATTAGGATCTCACCGGTCGAAACACAGCGGCGTTATGCTTCAATTTTAAGCTGACATACTGTGGACGTTGCCTTTTCCAGAATCTATCTAATTGAACCATTCACGCTATGGTTAGAAACAAACTGCAGTGTGACTCTACCACCTGTTATTTAAGTATCTAGCTCCTGTTTAAAGTTTGATCATGTCGCCATTTTTATATTTTTTTTAAATTATAATAATTTGTTATTTATACTTCATTTATAATTATATATAGTATGGCTGACTTAAAAACATAATCACCACTCCACCGCTGAATAGTCCTGTAGTCACTGAGAGAGTCCCACACTTTCTTCCGGTGTTTCTCTGTGTCATAGAGTACGGAACGTGAGCATGCGGATGCTGAGCGAGGGTGAAAGGATTAGGAAGCCGAAGTGGGTATGTAGCTCGTGGAACAGATAACTGATGGGGAAGAAAAATAATATATTACTATAACATTTGTTTTCCTTTTGTGCGATGATAAAATGGTACATTACGGAAGCGGAATCTAATGGACTGTAATATAGTTGACTACGGCGAGATAAAAAGATCGAAATCAACGAAGATCGATTGGATTGGGAAGACATCCGTGTTCATACTGTCCTAATGTATTAATATCAACTTATCAAAATAAAAACCTAACATTTTCATTTGTATGAAAAATATGCTTATATTTAGGCTTTGAGCTCTGGGTTTAATACTGGACAACTCCTAGACTTTTTGTAACTTATTATTATAAAAAAAAAAAAAAGAGCAACTAGTCAAGTTTCTTTGCCCTTGCTTCTCGCTAGCTGCCTTCCGAAGCGGCGGTCCAATAAGCTATCTTGACTATACAAAAGTGCTTTGTATAAACCTACTTGAATAAAGTTTCTTTTAATTTTTTTTATTTATTCTTATCTGAGGAATATACATATTTGTTACTGAGCTTTTATTCGTTTTGTTGGTCTGTATTTTTTTTGTGAAACTTAAGTTCGCAAGAACTCGCCTGGTATGGTCACAGTACAATGTACAATGTAAGAGGCCCAGTAGAACCTGCCTCTCTATAGATTCTGTTGATGCCGTTAGACTATGCGGCTCTTACAGCTTCATACACACAGCACAAGGGCTCACGGAACTGAGGGGTCCGTGAGCTGGTAACCAGCCTCTTGCGCCGCAGGTACTGGGTTCGATCCTCAACCGAAGTACAATATTTGTGAATTGCATATTGATGTATTTCGGGTCGGTCGGGACCCTGATACTTCTATTCATCGAGTTGTTACATCGGAGTGCTTAGACTAAGTTAAATGCTTACAAAAAATTGTAAATTAAATGCATATTAGAGTTTAAAATTGCTTATAGACTAAAATGCTTATGGAGTTTAAAAATACTTATAACAGTTAATTGTATACCGAGTGGATTGCTTATAGATATAAATTATATAAAACTTAATACTATGCAGTTAAATGTCGAGAGAGTTCAATGCTTATAGAGTTAAATGCTTGTGGAGATAAATTCTATAATACAGATAATACAGACTGAAGCGCCCAGTCGTTTGGAAATGTCGTCGCTGCAGTTAAAACGGTTGTCTTTGCTTGCAGCGCGTGTTGTTGGTAAACATGCGTGTCGTTGTTGTGTACGCAATAGTTTGTTATTCTACTCTTACGTTGACGGCGAGGGCGACGCAAACAAGGTTAGTCGCGATACCGCCATGTCACAGGCCGGTTCTCACTAGACAATAATGATAGAAGCGTCGCTGGAGTTTCTTGAGACTTCTTCTCCAGAGCCCGCGCATTCCGAAGTGGTGGTACATATATTGAGAATATCAGCCATTGCAGTATATAGTAGCTGTGTTTCGACTGCTGAGTGTAGGGATCCGGAGACCCTGAAAACTGGAGACGAGGCATTCCATCCCAGTCCTCGGTAGTGAGCACGCACTTGCATTATGACTCCTCATAGATGATGAATGTGGATGGCATTGGCCACCACCAGCCACCAGATTTCTTCGGCCAGAAATGTAAAACAGCTGAAACATTTACGGAAAATTGCAGTAGAAACTTCGTAAAACCTCGTGAAATAGAAGCGAATTCTCGATTATTTACAGAGTTAGGCTGTCAAACGAAAATGTGACGTATTGGTTATTATTATTACTATTTGGGATATTCATTCCTATTATACTATAAAATTAAATGAAAATATTTTAAAATATATCAATCCACCTGTGAACTATATGCTCATTTCTCATAATCTATATATGATATTCTTCGATCTTATTTTAATAACAAGATCTGTATTCCAGCTCACTTTAACGGTCTTTTGCAAATTCATTTACTGTCAGAGCTACAGTACTCCGGAATTCCTAGCCCGATGACATGAGGAAGGTTCGTCGTCAGTTTTAAAAGTTTGGTTCGTGACTGCTTACTTAAGTTACCTGAAGATAGATAAGTTCATCATTCACATATGGAATTTATTGGCACCGCTATTATATTGTTGTATTGTATTCTATTATGTGTGAATATATATATACATAATTTATATTTTTAATAATAATATAAATTATGTTTATTGTATTTATATAGAAATAGATAAATTACCTTTTGCTACATTAAAGTAGGTACTGACAATTGACTAAAACTAAACTTATGTATGTAAACTCATAAATGTATGAATTATAATGTGCATTAGTTATTTTTAGTCTTATCTTTTTAGTTTGTTTACACCTATCACAATATGTCACCACACCATGGGTTGACTGGTAGAGAATACCTTTGGCATTAAATGCACTCTTTGTGAACCTTTAACTTTAAGGTTAATTTAATAAAGAGTAAATAAATAAATAAATACATATTCATAAAAATATTCATTAAATTGACTAAGAAATATATGCTACATCGTATATAGATATATATGTACATATAGATTGTGTAGCGTAAGCAAGTTCGTCCGGCGCAGCTCGTTATAGATAAAAGCACTTAACACGTGCCGTCTTGGAGAGACACTTGAGATAGTCTTTTCATATCGAACGCTGACAACCAGAAATGTAAAATCGGAAAATGTATGCCCTAACCTTCTTGACCCTGACGAATGGTGTGAACTGATTAATTTTGACAAGAATAGATTGTATTCAAACCGGTTCGGCCGCGTGGTGTAGCGGTTGGTAGCTGCGGCGTGGTGAGGCCTGGGATCGAAACAAGATTGCACATGCATAATAGAGAAGGGCACGACGGGCGAGTGCCTCTGTGTGTATGTTTACGGCACTTTAAAATATTCTGCGAAGTTGATGTCATCTGACAAAAATAAGAAGATATCACCCTGGTCGACATCAACTCCACAAACTCACCCACATCCTCGACGACCCCGACGACGCTACCACAAGCCCTGCTCAAAAACAACACACTAACATTGCACTGCAACTTACCGCGCCCGCCGACGTCGAGGGCGAGGCAAACAGAATTATTCGCGTCACTGCCATATTTCGGGCAGGTTTTCACCAATTGGTATAGATAGGAGCGTTGCTGGAGTTCCTTGTGCCACTTCTTCTCCAGCGCCAACGCAGTCCGAGGTGGTGGTAAATGTCGTTAATAATAATAATGTTCTTAAATTAGTTAATTCGTCAGAAGTAACTAATGAATGAGCAGAGGTTCGCACGCAATCGGGCACCTTCGATTCAGTTGCCCAGGGTAACGAGAGGGAGCCTCTTCTTGGACCGGAGATGATAACTCCCTTTGCAGGTCTTATAATTTGATTTTTTCCTTCGAGGAATCTTTGACATCAATACGCAATTATTGCGGTTAGCAAGCGTACGGTGAACCTGATAACAGATAGTTCCTAGAACCGAAATTGGAGACGAATTCTCGATAAGGAAGTACAGACCAATTTTTACACGTGTTATCTAAGATTTTTTTTAACAACTTCATTCTTTACCTTCACAGGGTACTGAGGATATCAGCATAACCCTGCAGACTTTCTACACCCATGTGGGGATCTGGAGAGCCTTATTACTGGTGACGAGGCATTCTTTGTTCTTCTTTTTTTTTTTTCTGACTGATGGCCGCTGTTATCCCGAGGGCTTTTACACTTTCACCGGGTTGAGAGGTGACCGAGCGCTAATGGCACTCAGTTGAGACCTCTCTACATGGGTAACCAGCACAAGAGCTCTCGAGAGGGAGCCTCGGCTTGGACCGTTACCCTGTTTCGCGAGAGCTTCTGACTCGAGGGTGCCCGATAGGGCTGAACCTCGGCTCGGTCAGTTGCTTCTGACAGAGGATTATCATATTGCTATTATTATTAGCTATCTGTACCACCACTTCGGAATGCGTGGGCGCTGGAGAAGAAGTGGCGCAAGAAACTCCAGGGACGCTTCTATCTGTATGGACTGGAGAGAACCGGCCAGTGACATGGCGGTGTCGCGAATTTCGAAAACATGCTAAGTCCATCAAATCTCAGTGGAACAGCGCAGTCAACTAGGCTCTAATTTTTCTAGAGCCTAGACCTAAGCCCTGTAGTGGGATTAATATATATACACTGCGGGCCAAAAGTTTAAGACCACCTTAATTAAAGTAGGAAAATAAAGTAAAACTTCAATAAAATATTAAATGTTTAATTAACCTGTTTAGTCATCTAATAGAACATTGATTGACAAACAATATACTTTAAAAGCGTAAGGAAATATTAACAGTCCATGCAAAATAGGCTATAGTTACCTAAACTGATTTTTCATCAAAAGATCCTCCTTTACAATTAATGACTTTTTTCACAAGTCTCGGCATATGGGCAATCAATTCGTTAATGGTGTTTTGTGATATATTGTTCCAAATTACGCATAAAGCATTCCACATTTCTTCTCGCGAGGATGGGCCACGATTACGGACGTTCCTATCAAGCTCTTCCCACAAAAGTTCAATGGGATTGAGATCCGGGCTCTGACGAGGCCAAAACATGTTTTTAACAATCTCTTGTGCCTCTTTCTCTTCTAGATATCCTCTACATAATTTTGAGCTATACTTTGGGTTATCTTATTGGAAAATGAATCCATCTTCAATTAATCGCAACCAGGAAGAAACGGCATTTTGTTCTAAAATGTTTTGTTCTGATTCATTTTGCTACAAGATAATCCAAAGCATAGCTCAAAATTATGTAGAGGATATTTAGAAGAGAAAGAGGCACAAGGGATATATATATATATATATATATATATATATATATATATATACATATATATCCTACTCGATAAACTACTCAAAAGATAGGCGTTAATCTTTTGTGTAACTGACTTATTTTTTATTTCATCTGTTCCTAGTTCGCTGTAAATAAAACAACGGAAGTTAATATACGGATACATTTATAAGGCTGACATCAAGCAGGAAAACATCAATCAACTTCAGAATATTTATTTCATTGTTATCATATATATATAGTATAGTGTATACACTGACAGTGCTGGACCCATGCTGCAGTTTTTCACTGCCCGCAGCATGAATCATCTCGACTCGGAGTCCACGCCCTCACAGAATAATAGATTAACAATCTCTTTATGAAAATAGGTAACAATCAAGCCCACAGTTCACCTGAAGGTAAGTGATGACGGCGAGCATTTTTATGTACATCCATCCCTTATACGAGTCAAGAGGCACATGCGTTACCTGGGATTGGGTCCTCGGATTCCAAACACAGCGGCAGTATTCTGCCTTTTCGCGCGGGCAAGGGCACGTGCCTGTGACTATAAAACTATCAAAGTAGTAGTTATATATATAGTTAGGTAGGAAGTGGTAAGTTAAAGTGATTCCTGCAGCCCGCCCTTCCAGCTCACCCGTGAGTAGATAGCTGAAATGTTACGTCATCTTTAATAAGGTTTTCATTCTGCATTCTACATCGCCTAGTCGTGGTGGGGGGGGGGGGGGGAGGGGGCTTAGTAACTTGAAACAGATTTGACCCTGACGGCTTGCAGTTATGAACCGGTTGTGATGCAAACGTCAAATGGCTAGTGGCGAAGGTTAACGGAATCCAAAGCCACCGGGTGTTCCCCTCGCTTGACTGCAAGTGAATAGCAGAAACGAGAAATTTTAACTTTTACCCAGGCGTGAGAGAACCTGACCAATATCAAGTTCATATCGCATTTTTTTTATTTATTTCTTTAATCAGTAGCAGAACCGGCAGACATTTGCCTGTCCAAATTTTCAATAAGTTTGTTATCGTGTTATCTGGTTTTGTGAAAATTATCCATCTTCCGAATCGTGAGTTACGATGTTGACAAACAAATCCCATAAAAAAACAAAACACTCAGTTTTCACACAAATTAGCCAATTTTCGGGACAACTTTTTCTTTTTTTTTTTTAAATTTGCGTTTTCCCAATTCAAACTATTACTAATATCTTAAAAAAAACCAACTCGGTCCAACCGTTCTCATGTGTTGTAAGCGCGAACTGCATTTAATTTGTATTCATATGTTATAGATAATAATCATTTTATTTCTAAAAATACATTGAGATCATAAATTTAATTTTTCACGTCTTTTAAAAAGGGTTACAAACCGGGTACTGTCTTAAGGCCTTCCCTGCTAGACTACCCATGGCGTGGGGTAATGCATAAAAAATTTACACTGTTGACGGGAACAAGGGTATTCAGATCCCACTCACCATCCGAAACACAGCGGCGTTATGCTGCTATTTAACGACGGTATTCTGGTATGTCATTTACACTTCCTCATACGCGGCAACTATTATTTTATGCTATCGTGGATTTTTTTATGCCCGATGGCTTTTATATCTTCACCGGGTTGAAAGGTGGCCGAGCGCTTAGGGCACACAGCCGATACCTTTATTTATGGCTAACCAGCACAAGGGGTTCCGACTTGGAATGTGCGTGAAAACAACTAACTCGAGGGTGCCTCAACCACAGTTTCTAACGGATTACCAGGAACGTGGATTAGACTGGAGTATGGTCCAATCCTCAAACATCGGCTGATGGCCGCACCTGTATGAGTAAATCCTTACTGGTAAAATAATATCTTCACACCTTCGTTAATCTCAATTTAATCCCAATGGATTGTGAATGCAACGATATCAAAAAATGGCCACTTCTTGCACTAGACGATAATTACTAGAAAACAAGTTTAAAGTCCTCGACTAACTAAATACCACAACATTTAATAGTATGCATTCATTAGACTACTTAAAATAGTTGGATGAATGTTTAAATAAATACATTTATTAACCGAAAATGGACGTACAAAACAGAACTAAGTAATACTGGTGACGTGGCATATTATTTACATCTTCAGTGGTGACAACGCATCTGCATTATGATTACTTGATGGGCGTCAGGAATCACTTATCATCAGATGGACTGTGACCTCGTTTGTCATACATATTTTAAAAAATGTGCTTATGAATGAACGAACACTTGCTTCATTTCAATTTAGTAAATAGTAGTTAATATTAGATTTATGTTTACGTCATCATTGCTCCTTTTCGACCATGGCGATATCGTCCAATGCTATATTAGTTAAAGTACCTTATTAGTTAGTAGTTTCCTTGTTTACGCCTGATATCTTTATGTGAATTTTCCATTTAAATGTTTGCGCATTGCAATATACCAGGCGCTTATAAATTCCATATAAAACCAGAAAAACTTTAATTACTTGTAACGAAATATATATATTTCGTATATATCAGTTACATAACAGTTAACAGGTAAAGTTTTAGTTTACTTCATATTAATCCTCAGGGATGTAAATGCACTTTCAATATGATAAATATATGATAGGGTTATGGAACCACTTCAGAGCAGGTGTAATAATCAATAATAGTGTTGGACTGAACATTATAATTAAATAAATATTATAAAGACCAACCAGACAGGAGTCCCCGATAGGGGAGACCAAATGGCCGAGGGTCAGGAAATTGACGGAGGATACAAGCGGTATTACCGTCGTCTTGCTTTGGAGTCCGAAGCGGCCTGTCACGGAGTCCCAACCGCCTCAGATGACTCAGAGGTTGGTTTAGATTAACCTGTTTGCAGACAGATCATTAGTGTTACAAGAAAAGTAAAATTATATCTCCATATCCAACCGAGCGTGGCTTGCAAATATTTCAAAATATTATAGTTACCATAAAGTAGTTCTTAAATCCATATTGTCAAAACAAAATTAGATTTTATTTTATCAGGCGCAAATTTTAATTTAATGTTGGAGATCAATTAAGAATAAAATGTATGATATTTATATATATAAATCCGAGTTCAGAATAAATTCATCACTATTAGATATAATTCATTATTTATTATTCTCTATTTGCACAAGGAAAACAAACATTGTATAAAAGACAGACTTAATACCAAAAGGCATTCTCTACTAGCCTACCTTTGAGTTGTGCAGAGAATACGAGTATATTGTGGGTGCAAGACAAAAACCTATTTTAATTTTAAGAGTACATAAATGCATGATACATACATGATCATTGACGTCGTACAAAATTGTTATTTAAGTTATCATTGAAGGTGTAATAAGGCTTCTGTGTCAAAAAATATGCTCATAACTTTTAATGTATTTCCTAATCAATAAAGCCGATTCATATATGTCGAAGAGAGCGTTTTATTATTATATACACACATATATGATTGCAATCAATGTTCGTAGGTGGCCTTAAAATTCCTGACATATATATAAATATATATATATATATATATATACCTAGTCCGGCCATAAGTTCTGTTACAAATGAAAATGCATTTGTTTAATGAAGTTATGTAATATTACATATTTACATATTTATTAGTCTGAGCAAAAAATAAAAAAAAATATATATATATTTTTATATATATATATTCTATAAAGGTGGCACCTTTGGCTTTTATACAGGCCTTTAATCTGTTTGGACACGAATCTATGGATTTATGCACTGTTTCTGAGGGCAATTTCGCCACTGCGTGCTCCAAAGATTTTTTAAGAGACTCAATGTCGCCTTGTCGATTAGAGCAGGCCATGTCCTCTAAAACTGACCATAATTTGAAGTCTAAAGGATCGAGGTCTGGGCTAGATAGGGCCAGTCTTCAGTTCTTATAAAGTCCGGAACGTTGGTTTCAAGCTGTCCTGAGTCCTGCTGGAAAGTCCACGGTATATTTTTAAAAAGTGTACTGCTGAGAGGTTTCACAACATACAACACACTATATCTCGATATTCTTTGGCTGAAGTTTTCACAAAAATGTAGTTTTGTGACTCCTTGATAAGACACGCCCCACCAAACCATCACTGACGCAGGATGATGACCACGTTGTACCTTTCCGACTTGAGCAGCTTCTTTAGAGCTGTGAGCGTAAAACTTTATCATTTTGCTTATTGTAGTGTTTTTCATCTAAAGACAATCTTTTTCTCATGGTAAAGAGGATATTTCCGTGCCATTCACCTGCGTATTGCGACAGAAGGCGTTTTGATCGATCCACTCTCTTTAATTGTAAAGATTGTATTTAGGGCATGTCCTGTATATCGACGATAAGCACAGAGCTTCAGGTCTTGTTTTATAATACGCGACACAGTCCTAGCGGGAATCTTCATTTCTCGCGATAAGATTTTTTGCTTCCTAATGGGGTTTCGAAGAATTCTGGTTTTAACAGCATTAACAGCCTTTGTAGTTCTAACAGCACGCGGCCGCCCCGATCTATTCTGGTCTTCGACAGAGGAAGTGTTGTTGCATCTGTTGATAGTACGATATACGAACATACGGCTGATACCTGATTGGAAGTGTCTGGAATATGACCGACGGCTCCATACCCACTTTGTGCAAGGTGATCACTGCAATCCTTTTTTCTTTAACACCCATTCCATATTGTAATTTGATAATGAACACGAAAAAATATATGAAATGGCGCAAAATCGAAAGTAGTAGTAGTATTAAAATTATATATGTGTCCTAAATTCAAAAAAATTAAAAAGTTGAAAAAAAGAAAAGTTTTTATGTAACAGTATTTAGAGCCAGATTAGTAGACTAGTAGACGGCGGTAACTGATTATTTTAATAGATAGAAGATTAATTAATATGTATATATATATATATCTCAAAATTGATCTCAGCTTAATTGGCTTTCTATACAACAAAAGAGTAATTCCAGAATTTTGCTTGTTCTCTTCTCCATTTTAAATGGTCCGTCGTCACCTTCTTTTCTTAAAGATAAATTTCAATATCTCTCTTTATACCATTACGTACTTCTTCGATCTTTGTTTAATAACAAGGTCTGTATTCCAGTTCACTTTACCGGTCTTTTGCTAATTTGTTTACTGTACGAGCTATACTACTCTGGAACTCCTTGACCGATGACATGAGGAAGGTCAGTAATAAAAGCAGTTTTTAATGTTTGGTTCATGACTACTTATTTAAGTTACCTGTAGTCCGATAATTCCATCCTCTATGGAATGGAATTTATATTCGTATTATGTATATAATATTTATCTATAATATATATGCATGTATTGTTGTTTATTTCCATATTTTATATTTACTATTCTTAGTCTTTTCTTTTTATTAATAAGTTTATTGCTACACCTGTCACAATATATCACCAGCCACACCTTGGGTTGACTGGTAGAGAATGCCTTTGGCATTTAGTCCATCCTTATGAAACTCTCATGTTATAATATATATTCGCAATAACGAGTAAACAAATAAAAAAATATATTTTATGATTTGTGAAAAAGGTCTTGATCATGAACCCCTTTTTTGTAATTCCGTGTTTCACACATTGTATGTACCATATTTAATTTATGGTGATAGCATACTTGGTGGCTCAGTGTCTAAGCGTTCACAATTACCGTTATGCGAATGAACGGAGTTCGATCCCCGGTGCTACTTGCACTAATGAAATTGTTAGTTGCAATTTTAAGTGCTTATATGGCATGTGCTCGGCGGTGCTGGAAAACATCTTGAGGAAGCAGGCATGTCTAAGAAAAAAAAGCGTAGACATGTGTCCGTCAATCCGCACGGAGCCGCGTGTTGGACTATGCATACACCCTCTCTAGAGAGGCCTATGCCCAGCAGTGGGATCTAAATACCCAGACGGCCAAAAGTTTAAGACCGCACATAAACAATTTAATTATCCATCAATTGCAATAAAATCCCATAGGATTAATAAAAGAAATTTTAAAATTATGGTCTGGGGTTTCTTCTCTAGCTAAGGAACTGGCGATTTGATTAAAATTGAAGGAATTTTGAAAACGGAACAGTACAAAAACATTTTATAACAAAATGCCGTTTCTTCCGGGTTGCGATTAATTGGAGATGGATTCATTTTCCAACAAGATAATGATCCAAAGCATAGCTCAAAATTATGTAGAGGATATTTAGAAGAGAAAGAGGCACAAGGGGTGTTAAAAAACATGGTTTGGCCACCTCAGAGCCCGGATCTCAATCCCATTGACATTTTGTGGGAAGAGCTTTATAGGAACGTCCGTAATCGTGGCCCATCCTCGTGCGAAGAAATATGGAATGCTTTATGCGAAATTTTGAACAATAAATCACAAAAGACCATTAACAAATTGATTGCCTGTATGCCGAGACTTGTGAAAAAGTCCTGACATGTAAAGGAAGATTTTTTGATGAAAAATCAGTTTAGCTAACTATAGATTGATCCATTGATTGTTAATATTTCTGTACGCTATTAAAGTATATTGTTTGTCTATCAATGTTCTATTAGATGATTAAACAGGTTAATTAAACATTTAATATTTTATTGGAGTTTTACTTTATTTTCCGACTTTAATTAAGGTGGTCTTAAACATTTGCTCTGCAGTGTATGTAGGCTGTTACTGTTACTGTGCTTTTACGAAGGAAGTACTTTATTTACCATTTGGCCAGAATACTGACGCCGTACTTAGCGAAATCCCTAAGTGATGTTATGAGTGAGTTAAGTGAGTTATATGACCTGCTTTTATTTTACGACAGATCGCCATGTATTTTATATATTAATATGTGACGAAAACACTTTGAACCCATTTTTACGCGTATTCCGCGCACGGAGCACTGTGAGATTTGGCATAGTTAAAGTTCATGTGAAGATGTGTGGAAAGTTAAAGATAAAATTGAATGTAAAATTTTTATCTATAAAAAAAAACATTGTGTACAAATACATAAAAGTCTGTGGTCAAACAGACGCACTAAGGAGATATTATATTATTTATATATATTACAAATAGATTAAACTAAAATTTATAATAATACAATACCTATGAAATTTCCGTTCTTCAGTAATGGCCGTTTCAAACCAAAAAAAAATTTTGATTGGCTGTGAATTCTAAATTCAAATTAATTTTGTTTTAAATTTTTTTTAACAAAATGACATTCTTTTTACAACGTCAGTCTTTTGTTTATTGATTAGCTTTGTATTTTCATTACGTTGAAAATTTTTCGTCAATAGATACTTTAAATATTCGTGTAATTATGGAATATGAGTACGTCGTGGCATCAACGATGCACAAACGGCAAGTAACATCAACAACGTTTACGGAGAGAATTTTACAAACGAACGCACAACCCGTTATTGGTTTGTCCGGTTCCGTTCTGTAAGTTTTGATTTCAAAAATGAACCTCGTGGTCGTCCGGTCACTTTGGTCAACAATGATGAATTAAAGGCGAGTGTGGAAGCTGATGATACTCAACTGATGATGACAATGATACTGCCTCGCGCTGCTCAACAGGCACAGTAATGAAAGAATTTTGAACCGAATTGTTACGTGCGACGAAAAGTGGATTCTGTTCGACAATCGAAAGCGCTAAGCAAGTTGGTTAGATCCTGGTTCAGCACCAAAGCAATGCCCTAAACGAAAAATTACCTCTACAAAGTTGATGGTCACTGTTTGGTGGTCTAGTGCCGGTGTGATTCATCACAGTTACTAAACGGCATGTACATTACTGCAGATATGTACTGTGAAGAACTGACTATAATGATGGAGAAGCTCGCACATCTGCACCAGCCTTGCTCCAGCTCGCACATCTTGACCAGCTTTGGTCAATCGGTCGTCCCCGCTGCTCCTACACGACAACGCGCGGCCCTATACTGCACAACAGACAGTCTCCAAGCTGCAAGAGTTGGGGCGGGAAGCTCTCCCTCATCCTATACCGTACTCACCAGACCTTGCACCCACCGACTATTACTTTTTCCAAAATTTGGACAACTTTTTAGCGGGAAAAAAAATTAATTCCCGAGAGGCAGTACAAAATGCCTTTGAAGAGTTTGTTCTCTCCCGTCCAGCTGATTTTTACAAGAAGGGCATCAATAAACTACCACTGCGTTGGTAAAGATGCATTGAATACATGGGGAGAAAATACTTTAACTTATTTCATACAAAACGGCAATTTCATAGGTAAAGATATAAAATATTAGTAATGATTATAGAAATTTATGTTCTTTATATATATATATATATATATATATAAAGAATATAAATTTGACAGTTTGTGTGTTTGGATTGATTTGTTACTCAATCATGCATTAACGGCATAACAGTTTTGAATTAAATTTAGCACACAGATAGTTTATAACCTGGATTAACACGCAAGCCACTTGCACCTTCAACGATCTTGATGATTACAGCCAAAAGCAATAAGTTGTTGGATTTAATTTGGGCAATCCTTGCTTTTCCAACGGTCAGTTACGTCGGTTGCTCATGAGTATAGAGCGCCTAACTAACATGTCTCTCTGGATCCAATTCCGAAGTACACACAGACGAAGTCGCGGGAAAACATCAGTTGTTATATATACATCGCGGGCACGGCTGGTATAATTAAGTAATATATAAATGTCAATGTTTTGTCACAAACACTGAGATTAAATTCATTACAAAACGTAATTATTGCGAAACATCTGCTTCAATTATAACTAATTACATGGAACTGGATGCTGTTTGGATTTATCGCGGTTTATTGCAATTGTATGGATGTTTGCCCAGTAGCACGTGAGTCATCGCACCTTGACAGTGGCTCCAATAAACGTGTGAACCGTAACCGCTTGTATTCATAGTCTGGTTTTTTTTTAATTTATTTTCTTTTTTCTATAGTATCACTGTCATCGAGCCATTAAACATGTGTGTTTATAGGCACAGTTATTCATTTTAATAATAATAGTTAAACTCGTTATCAATAATTCCTGTGACAATATTGATAAAATTTCTGCTATCAAGGACCTGAGAGTCATGGCAGACCAAGATATTTCTCGGTACATCAGTCATATTAAACTTATTGCTAAGAGGATTAGAAAAATTGATTAGATATTCAAAACTTTAAAGACACAATAAACATTTTTTTAAATTTCATTTAGAGCGACGAACGAGCATACAGTTCACCAGATGATAAGTGATTCCTGCAGCCGACATCTTCATTCATACTTGACAAGGAATCGTAATGCAGAAGTGTTTTCATTTCGAAGATTCGGATGGAATTCCTCGTCACCAGTAATAAAGGTCTCCGGATCCCTGCACTCACTATGCTGCTATTTTACGCTGGTATTCTGTGAGGTTATGGTCCTACCCCCGCCGAGCTGACCCATTCGTTCTGCAGCTAGAAACAAACTGCAGCGCAGATCTACCACTGATATGTCGCTTTGACTCAATCCGTCGTTGCTTATTGTATTCCGGTTCGGAGAGGAGCTTATAGGAAAAAATATAATGTAATTAGTAAAATTATAGATCAAGAGTACATCGTTATTTACTAAAAGTAATGTACTTTAAACCTCGTAGGTATCCGACTAATTTATTCTATTCGACTTCTAGTTTGTCATCAGTAAGAAACCTATACATCGTACATACTACTCTAAGAACACTACAGAAGTTTTGAAATTTGATGCTATCAAAATAAATTTGTTGTTGCCCATATAGAGTGCGCTAAAACTAGATTTTCTAGACGTCAAATATATATCTATACAATAAAATAAAAAATCATTTACACTAAGAACTTTAAGGATGATAAATACAATATTATGGATTCAATCTAATCAATGCTTTCTCATTCGTTTAACATCGTTCTTTTCATTTACTAATATATACCAGCAACTACACACGACACGACCCGTACATACACTCTCCTTCACACACACACTCGCATAAGCCTACTGCACTTGTTACACAAATTATTATTTTTTCTTTATTACCCATCAATTCTAAAATTAAAACTTTTTAATGTTTTTATCTAATCTTAGCTACGGAAGAGCGAGTCCTTCTGCCGCAGCTATTTCTCACTCAAAGGAAAGGTATTATGCGACATTGATATATAATTTGGTGTTTTTTTATGTATTACCAATTTCATTTTTATGTTGCTATTATGGTATATGCTATTTTTAATAAAACAATACTTATTTAAAAAAGATACAATATACCTATAATTAATAAATACCTTTTAATATTCTCTACATCAAATAAAAAATATGCAAATTAAAAAAAAAAAGAATCTACTTTAAACCTAATTCCGAAATTTCTTCTCGTGTTCTATACGTAGTATATATCCATTTTATAAGATTATTCAATGTATTATACAATTGTAAATTGGTAAATGTTTCATCATCCACCTTCGATTCGGCGAGGATATCATCATGGTAGAATCGCTGAGTGAGCTTAGCACTATGCGCAATGACCTAGGTCTAAGAATATGGACCAGATGAAAATCATATCTAAAGTCCATGTTGCATCTACACCGCGAGTCTAATTAGATAAACCTCTACAGGTTTCTGGACCAACAGCAATACTCACACACAAAAAAAGAAAAAACCATATGGTTATGGTATACATAGTTGGCACCAACAATATTGTTTGTATTATATATTAAAAATATATAGCAGTAATAGAAAAAGAAAGAATATTACACTCACTACATAACAATTCCAACATGTAAGTATTAATGTCACCATTTCAGAATAAAAAATACACGACAAAAAATAACAACCATAACACAATAAAATAATATTATTTCCTGGTGCGGTCGATGAATAGGACCGATAATGTGTTAATTGGAAGCGAACGTATGACCCGTTACGTTTCCTAAAACATCCGAACTGTAAACAAATGCACTCGATGTGTGTCATTGGAACAAATCACCCTATAAAACGGGATGTTATTTCCTTCTCGTTTGTCAGATTAATTTTGGATTAGCTTTCGTTTATACACTTTACAGAAAAGATGGCAATACCGAAAATATTTTATTTAATTGCACTTACGTTTTTTATATTTGTAATTCAAATAACACAATCGAAACCAACAGGGGAGATAAGCAATTCGGCGTTACAAGTCTCGGCAATCCAAGATGCCGATGAAATGATGGAAACGGCGGAAGCACAGAATCCTTTCCTTCCACGCTTTGCTATGAAGAAGTTAAAAGAAAGACGTGAAAAAGCTCGAGCGCAGAGACATAGTCAAGCAGTAAAAGATCCCATCAACCTCATCAGCGACCAAATTGTTCACCGCAACGGTACTATGTAAGTGTTTAATATTAAACTGTGCTTAATTGTCACAATAATACACAAACTTTTCAGTGCGGATTTCTTTCATCTTTAAATCATTTATCGGATCTCAATAATTAGGAGCCACTATAGCTCGGCGAGCATATAGAATTCGGTCCCGGGACCAATGAAATGGTTAATTACAATTTTAAATTCTGCTTAGTGTAAATGTGTATTCTGCTTGCTGCAAAGTAAGAAACCCTACATGTTTTAAAGATAACAATAAACACAATAATAGATTTATTGATAACTGTGTTTATAGCTTTTAGATATTATGCAGTAGAATTCAATCCAATGTTCATGTTTTTGTTTAGACCATCGTTTCTCAACCTGGCGGTTTGTTGTTGAAGGAGGTCGCAATATGTTCAATAAATAAGACGAACGAATGAATTGTATTGTAGTGTTATAAAATTACATATTAACATGTAATAACAACATGAAAAACAAAATTATAGCTTGGTTTGGTTAAATAAAAGATTAATTTATGATATTATAATTTTATAGTCGACTCTTTTACTTACCTCTTTCGTGGGTAGCGTCATAAAAATGTTTGAGAAATAATGGTTTGAAACATCGAGTGTATTTTTCAGGGAACCTCGTGACCATCGGAATGTTACACTAATCATTTCTTTAAATAAACCACTTTGCGGCCTTTCTTCGACCCAGATTTTTTCTAATATAAAGCGAAAAATATTCATACTTACTGCATAGCACTATTTAGTATTGTAACGTCTTGTATTATTTTCAGAAAAAATGAAGACTTGCCTACTATTTTTAGTGATAGGGATACTACAAGGTGTAAACGCAAAAACAGGAAATTTGAATCAAAAGAAGGAAGGGCCCTTTATGAACAGCAGTGAAGCACCTTTGAAAGAAATTGAAGAAACTTTAAACAAAGATGTTATTAATAATAACGTTATTAAACAAAATGACTATCAGGATGATATAAACCTATCGGAGATCAATAATGAGGGTACACAGAAATATGGTGATAGTGAAGTGGACATCGTTATAGAGGAAAACATACAAAACACGCCCAATGACTTCGTTCAGGATGAAACTGCAACTGTTCTTTACGAGGAAGAGATTAGAGAACCACAATTATTTAATTCCGATTCTGAAATTTTCTATAAAGACCCGGCAGAAGTGATGGAGGCGGCAGCAGGTTTCGCGCCGCTTCCATTTATTCGAAATAGACAAAAGCAGCGACGACGCTTCGCGACAAGAAGGAATTTTAGAAGGAACCCATATAGAAGATTTCACTTTTTCTATCCCTATCCATTTTACTATCCTAGCTCTCTAAGATTTTAGTGATTACTTGCCAAATATCCTACGTTTAAGTTGGTGTAATTTACAGAATATTCATTAAAGTACTAGATATAAGAAAAAAAAAACATAACGTTAAAATTCATTTATTTCTAAAACCTATTCACCTATATTCCTATTCACGCATAAACGCCTCATTAATTTAGTATAATTTCTTAGTATTCCATATTTACACCAGTAAAAGGACTTCCTGGCTTCTAAACAATATTAGGAGACATTATAAATAACTATACTAAATTGTATTTTATTCATGGCAGTTGGGTCACAGAGACTCCGGTATATATTTCGTTAACAGAAATTTTGTTTTTAAATAACAATCGTATGACACAATAATAAACGGATCTATATAAATATGTACATGGACAATCATAAATACGTCTCCACGTTAAAATATATCGTAACGTTTTAAAAATATTACATGGATAAATAAATATAACGGGTAAAAAAAATGAGTTTATAATTTTATACACGGCTAATTTATAAGAATGAGTCTTCTTTTACAATCTAAAATAACAAAAGTACCTCATTTGCCGGGCCCCACCAGGGCTTCGTCCATGAGCTCGTCATCGGTGATGCAAGGGGAGTTGGAATGAGGCGAAGGGGCGACAAGAGGTGAGGGGGCGGGGCTTTTGGCCAGTTGCAACGCTATGGCGGGCGACGCGGGATACACCGGCCTAACGGCGACCAATCCTGACACCTTGCTACCGGACGACGAAGAAAAATCCAGCAACATCTCGGCTGCCTCTTGAGGAGTTGTCGCTCCACTCCTTGCCACCGAACCACTAGCAGGTGGCTTCATACAGGAGTCGGCACCCTTCCTATCCTCACAGCTACCTTTGGGTGCGGGAAACCCCTTGGCCATGTCAGTCTTAAAATCCAACGGCATCATTGGGTACACTCCTGAAAACCCCTCCTTCGAATCGTCCTTACTTCTTTGAGGACTTTCCCCTTTCGCTAGACTTTCTAAGTTTTTTGAAAAGTCCCCGGCTCTGTCAGAGTGTTCCAACTTGTTGGAGGGCACAGTTTTCGGACTCATCGCGCCCATGTTTAGTAAGGGCTTAGGTACGTTTAAAGGGTATCCCGATTTCTGTATTGATTCAGCATTTCTGACGTTGGAATTGTCGAAGTGAGGAAATGGAAACTTGTTCTGATCCAGAGACCGTGCGAAATCATTGACCAATGAACGACTATCGTATTGCGATACCGGACTATTTTTGTCCGGTGTGTTCTGGTTTTTTAGTTTCGGTATTTGAAACTTGCTGGTGTCTAGGGGTTTGATCAATCCTTCAACCAGAAAATTAGCTTCCTTGGAAGCTTTGAATCTGTCTCCGTCCACGTCATCTCTGGAGCTGCTAGGACTAGAGTGTCGTTCTGATTTCGAGGAAAATATGGACTTTTCGGAGTTGCTCATTAGTTTAGTTCTAACCTTTTCTCTTTCCCTGTCTCTTATTATTTTTGAGAGATCCGAGGTGCTGTTTTTTGGTGAGCCGGAACTAGGTTTGGATGCCGATTTTGAAAGATTGATACCCGCGCTGCCGCCGCTTGATGATTTAGAGTAAGGCACTTTAGGAACACTAGTTGAACCTGAAGATTCCGATGGGCTCGTATTGCTTTTAGGTGGAGTAGAATTCGTGGACAATCCGGACTTAGAAGATTGCATTGCTTGCGTTTTTTTTGACGCTGGTCCGCTAATAACGCCTGGCTTCAGCCCTGTGTGAGTTTTAGGGGAACCTTGGCTAGGTGGGGTTAATTGAGGTGAAGATTGCTTACTAGAGCTGTAATTCAGTTTTGAACTGGAGGATTCCTTAGACCTAGTTTTATTAATTGTGATCTTCATACCGTCTGAACTCGGTTTCACCATGTACTCCTGATTTTTACTTTCGCTTATTTTCAAACTGCCGCCGGCTGCACTATTCTTTTGATCGGAGAATTTGTTCGCACCGCTGGAGGAACTGGACTTTCCACTGCCCAGATCGGGATCGGCGCTGTGATGGGCCGACTTCAGTTTATCAATGACTGCACTGAGCGAACCTTTTCTGTTACGCGCCTGACTCGGTGCGTTGGATTTATTTAATTCCATGTTGGGTGGAGAAATTAACGGTTCTGTTACGGGACTGTCACACGATACTGGTGTTATTTCGAGCTGCTTCAGTTTCAATGGGTTTTTTAACTTAGGGCTACTGCGGCCGGAGTTAGAAAAAGATAAGCCAGAATGCTTCTTTTCCTTATCCCTAGAAGTCATCGAACTAGACCCGTAACTGTCTTTGGATATCTTTTTAGATAAATCATAGCCTGTCGTACCGGATTTACCTGAAGGGGAGCCGCTTGTCGCCGACTTCAGAGTTGACATACTGGGTTTTCCCGATCCTGAGGAACTGTGTTTAGGGGATGAAATACTGTGGTTTTTTGGACTCGAATATCCTGTGAGATGTTTTGGGCTATTTTGAACCGGAGAATGGCGAGGGCTGCCGTGATGACTGGACGTGCCTGTTGGCTTCCCCAAGCTTTTCACGGTGCTTGGGCTCGCGGACTTGGTAATGGACACCGATCTGCCGTGAGTAGGGCTCGGACTAAATTTTCTTAGGATGGAGTTTGGGGAAGTTGGACGCATTGGGGAAACGTCCGTTGGTTTTATACTCACCGAAACGGGTTTCGTCAACGGGTCTTGTTTCGGAGGGACCTTTTCCGGGGGTCCCATCGAGTCGTCTCTGCGCCTTTTCTTCTTCTTTTCTTTGCTCCGTTCTTCGCTCGACTTACTAGATTTCTTATCTGACCTGGAGTCGAGTGATTTAAGTTGTGATGATGTTATAGGTGTTATGGTTATTGAGCTTGGTAGGGTGGCCGGGGTGGCGGCTGATATAGGTATTATTTCTATGCCTGGACGTCTATCTAGACATAACATAGACGACAAATTAGATCCCGAGCCGACGCTGGGAGTGTTGGACGCGCTAGTTCCTATGGGAGTAATGCTTACTGAAGAAGGCATGTAGGATTTACCGTCAGTGAGGTCTAAGAGCAACGATGCCGCACTTCTGTTGCCTCTCGATTCCGATTCTTTGCTTTTTAACTTTTGCCTTTTGTGCTCAGACTTGTGAAAAGAATTCCTGTAACAAGAGCAAAAATATTAACTTTTTCTATCTTAATACTTCTTGGTAGAATAAAAAAATATATTCTAAAACAAACTAGTCTACATACAATCTACTATTTATGATATAATATAATCTAATAACAACTACAATCTATCACGGCTAAGAAGCGGTTCATCAAAATTGGGTCAACCAGATGTACAAACAAAAAGTAATATAAACTAACGGTTTATGATACGGTCTGCGAAACTTAAGGTCGTAGGTACGAACCTGCCCAGAACTAGCAATGACGCTTGGTTGAAGTGAATATATATATATATATATATATATATATATATATATATATATATATATATATAAATATATATATATAAATATATATATATATATATATAAGTAAAAAATAAACGCTATCATTTATTTTTTATGTGGTCACACCTGTCAGTGTCATACTGCACTTAAGTGAGGAGGTTGGAAAAAGTGCAACATCATGTACCGCGTGGTTTGTAGTTTGCTAGTTCATTTTGGAAAACAGATAATGGAAGCAGAAATAAAGTTTACATTGTGAGTTAACTTAATAGTAAATGAGTCCACTTGCCACACGAAACAGAATATTTAACGCTGATGAGAACGTCGTACTTTCTCAGTCGAGCTGACTCTTTCACGCCGCAGCTGGAAACAAACTAACAAACACAACGTGGCTCTACCGCCGTCACACCTCTACCTCTACAATACACTCGCTTCCTGTTAAAGAAAAAGTGAATAAGTGAACATGTACTAACCGAATCATTTCCTCCGCCTCTCCATCGTTGGAGTTGTCCATGTCCGATGAGGTCCTATTGTCTTGGACGCTTAGAGCGTCGTTCGCCTCCATGCCGGACAGCTCCAGGTCCGAGGCGAGCTCGTTCTGCGACACCGAAGACTCGCGACCTTCCAACTCGTCGTTGGTGGAGTTGCTGTTCATCGTGTTGTCATCCTCGTTCACGTACTCCGAGTTGTCGGTGTCGCTGTCGGAGTCGGCCGCCTCCGTGATCCCCTGCTTCCCCTTCTTCTGGCTCGCCGACCAAATGTCCGTGTCGGACTTTCTCTTTTTCGTCTTGCGCTCGTCTACGTGTTGAGATTTCGTGTCGCCGGTGTTTGGGTCTTGGCATATCATGGACAGATGGTGTTGTTGGTCGGATAGGTATGTGCCTGGGGGAAAGGATGTTCGCTAATAATATGGAACTAGTTGAACAATGACTGGGCCTGCTCGACTGCAGGTATTTAAACTTTATTGGTCACACGTTACAAAAAGGGATACAAAGTGCGGACTTAATGCCCCAAGGCATTCTCTACTAGTCGACCCTTGGCTTGGAGACATTCTGCTGCTAGGTTTAGTGCCTACATTCTAAACAATAAAAAAATGTTGAAAGTTAAAATTTAAATATATATATATATATATATATATATATATATATATATATATATATATTAGTATTAGCAGACCGCTCCCGAAAACGAAGACAGACGATAGGTCTAATGACACCTTTGATGATGGAACGGAAAAAAAATCATATTTTAATCATATTTTTATTAGCATTATTTACGCTCCATCATGTTAGTACAGCTAAATGAAACGATAGTTTCATAAAAAATACATTACTTTATTAAAGAAAACAGCAATGAAACACAAAACAAAAACAGCTGATGCTCGGATCAACCATAGAGCCAGGTGGTAGAGTCGTAATAATATTTTTATAATGTCCTCATTACTAATTAATTTGCTTTTGTTACGTATTGGACAATAATTAGGATTATTTAGCTCCTGAAAACACGTGTTTCTGACTTATTATAACCCGAGTTTACTTGGGTTAGTTTACAAACAATCTCAATTTGTCTAAACTTGTGGTTTTTATATTGAAGACGTCATAAAATGGGAAGCTCGAGAAATTAGCAGTGAAGTGCGTTCTGCCATCGTTGTTTTACATAATGAAGGCGAATCCGAACGTGAGGTTGCTTCACAACTGAAGTTAGCGAAGACTTGTGTTTATGGCACAATAACTCGATACAGGGGACAGGCAGTTTTCATGATCGTCCACGCTCGGGAAGGCCGAGAGCTACCACGTCTAGTGAAGATAATTTCATTGTTGTTACCAGCAAGCGAAATAGACGCTTAAAAGCACCAGAAATCCGCATTGAAGTAAATAAAACCCGAGTTAAACCTGTATCATTGACTACAATAAAACGGCGACTGAGAGATGCGAAGTTGTATGGTCGCGTTGGCGTTCGAAAAACCTCTGCTAAGGCCGCAAAACAAGAAAAAACGAATGCAGTGGGCTCTTGCCCATCGAGATTGGAGTGAAGAAGATTTTAAAAAAGTGCTTTGGACCGATGAATCCAAGTTTGAACTATTCGAACAGATGATTTCAGATTGTATAGTCCCAACAATCAAGCATGGTGGTAGCTCAATTATGGTCTGGGGTTGCTTTTTCTAGCCAAGGAACTGGTGATTTGATTAAAATTGAAGGAATTTTGAAAACGGAACAGTACAAAAACATTTTAGAACAAAATACCGTTTCTTCCAGGTTGCGATTAATTGGAGATGGATTCATTTTCCAACAAGATAATGATCCAAAGCATAGCTCAAAATGATGTAAAGTATATTTAGAAGAGAAAGGGGTACAAGGGGTGTTAAAAACATGGTTTGTCCTCCTCAGAGCCCGGATCTCAATCCCATTGAACTTTTGTGGGAAGAGCTTGACAGGAACGTCCGTAATCGTGGCCCATCCTCGCGAGAAGAAATGTGGAATGCTTTATGCGAAATTTGAAACAATATATCACAAGACACCATTAACAAATTGATTGCCCGTATGCCGAGACCTGTGAAAAAAGTCATAAAATGTTAAGGAGGATTTTTGATGAAAATTCAGTTTAGCTAACTATAGCCTTTTTTAGCATGGACTGTTAATATTTCTTTACGCTTTTAAAGTATATTGTTTGTCAAACAATGTTCTATTAGATGATTAAACAGGTTAATTAAACATTTAATATTAGTTTTACTTTATTTTTCTACTTTAATTAAGGTGGTCTTAAACTTTTGGCCCTCAATGTATATATAAAAATATATATATTACAATAAATAATATATATATATATATATATATATATATATATATATATATATATATATTAAAATTATACATATATACACTACCACATAAATATATTATATTTTAATGGGTGAAGGGAACCGGAGACGCTATAACCAGTGAGGTATTCCATCTCGGACCTCAGTCCTCTTAGTTGAGGACGGATGGACATTTCTGGACTGGAGTCACGTACCATGAACTTTTGTTTGTGTTCGATTGACCGATTCATGCTAAAGCGAGAAACAAGTTGCAACGTGGCTTTGATGGTGAACGTGGTCGGCTTGGACATGTTATTTGTATGAAACTAATCCTTCCCGATCCCTACATTCATCATACGGAACACGGCAGCGTTGACAATACTCCACGCTGGTATGGCGTGGGCGTGGTCGTCTCAATGCTATGCTCGCGATCAGACTCACCTCCCTGGTGCGGGTTGAGGTTCGCGGGGTAGAGAGGGCGGCCGTGCATGGCTCCGGGCTCGTGCTTGACGTGCTCACCCCCGGGGTCGAGGCCACCCAGGCCGCAGCTAAAATTCGAATCGAGCGCCGAGTAGTTGCCGTTCATCTGTTTCGTGGCCGCTTCACGTTCCCAGATTTTTACAAGCGACCTGATGGAAATTGCACTGTCTTTAATAATAATCTCAATGCCGTCTTCCGCTTTGATTTTTCCTCTCAGATTGTTTAAATAATAATAATATTCATTTCTTCCTTTTTGGCACACGCAAATAGCAAAACCAGGTCCGGTAAAAACTAACAAAAAAAAAAATTAAGAAAAGTAACTCCACTCAGGTACTGTTATGAGTTAGGGTCACAACCCTGATCTTCCGTGCAGCCTACACGAGGGATGTGGCGGTCCTCGTTTTATAAAGTATAATAAAGTAATGAACACAAACACAAAAAAACAATACAAAATAACAAATGCAAAAAATAAAAAAATCATACAGAAAAAAAAAATAATAATATGAAAGTTGACAAGATAAAGTCATTGTGTCATATATCAGGTTATAAAAAAAAATTAATAACAGAAATAGTAGATAAAAAAAAGAAAACTTTATATCGGGTGCCTTCCTTTAAATAATTAACTCATTTGAGTTCGCTGCGGTTATTGTACGAATATATGTTCCGAATAAGATACGTATCGTGATTATCCCTTTGTAATCCATTAATTAAATCTTGATTTAAATTTTACATTTGCCGCCTATATTATTTTTTAAAGAATATTAAAAATGCCATTAACATTACTAATATTCCGGCTAACCACTCGCAACTGAGCTGGGAATGCTTGCGCCTGGAGATGGCACCTACGACCTTAAGTTTCTCAGACCGTACGCCATTATGCTATCGATCGACTTCAGCTAAATTTGTAGGTAGTGTGAGGTTACACTGCTTTTGACAATTATAGATATTTCGATGATGATGATATTTATTTATCCGTAATGGGAAAGGCAAAGGACTTTAGTCCATACAGCCAGGTCTTATTCGTATGATGGTTGGTCTGAAACTTCTATAGATATTTTATTGAGATTTGAACGTCAAAAAAAAAAAAATACACCACCAAAACCATAGACACAATTTTTTTTTTTGTTTAACATACAAGCAGATATTAGTATGTACTTACCTCAATGTGATAGGTATGGAATGACTTTTCTGCAGTACACGACTGATGTAATCATCTATCTGTTCCCGGGGCGGGGAGTTCAGGGTGTACACCGAGGCCCTGGGCGCCGCAGGGTCTGATAGCTCCAGCTCCACGGTCGCCATGCTCTCGTCCAACGGGTGCTCCAGGGAGATGGATATGTGTTGCCAGGACAACGCGCTCACTTCGAACATTAGCACGGCCTCCAGGTCTATCGCTGTAAAGTTATAATGTGTAACTGCACGTGGTAGTTAAGGACTTCGGGTTCGCGTGCGATCAGGCTGATGGTTTGCCAAGGTGAACTTGGCTGAATAGGAACAGATAGGGGGGGGGGGGACACGCAGTTTGTTTCTAGCTGCAGAATGTATGGGTAAGCTCGTCCGGGGTAGGACCACGCGCTCACAGAATACCAGCGTGAAATAGCAGCATCTATTTCACGCTGTTATTACATTCGTCTGGTGACTGTAGGGATCCGGAGACCTTTATTACTGGTGAAATTCTGGCATTCCATCTCAGTCCTCAAGGGTGACAACGCATCTACATTATGATTCCTTGTAAAGGATGAATGTAGATGTCATGGGCCGCAGGAATCACTTGCCATCGAGTGCGCACAATGTGTGCTCATTCATTACTCTCAATGTAATAATAAAAAAAAAAGTTCCCTGGTGGTTAGGCTGGATATCAATGCATTCTATAGGAGATACTGGAGCCCCTACCAAAGGGTTTTTAGTAGTAAATCCCCCCTCCTAAAAAAGTTGCCCCTCACCTTGCTTAGTCTGCAGCCGGACGCAGGAGGATATGAGGGCGTTGAAGAGAGCCTGCTGCCGCAGACAGGCCATCAGCGGGGGCACGTGCGAGGGGTGCGTGAAGGGCACGCTGTACACCATGCGGCCCTCCAGCCCGCGCGACTCGCACACGAAGTAGCACTGCGTCTGCTCCGGCAGGTGCTGCACATCCGTGTACACCCTCAGCGACGGAACAAGTGCCCGATGGACGGACAGATATATATATATATATAGACATATACAGAATATGATACAAGTGGTGTTACAATAGATCATTAAATGCACAAACTTTCTGCCAGGCATTTCATACAAATATTATAATTGCAAACCAATTTAATTATTGTATTAATATAATTATAGCAAAACAATATCAGTTGTCAATTAATTACTTTACATACAAGGATTAGTAAGTAAAGTAAAGTCACTGTTAAAAAAAAAATTAAACTGACCACAAAAAGTCCTTTGCTGAGATTCAACTCGATAGTTTTGCCCGGAGTCAACTTGTTGTAAGCCTGCTGGGCAACCAAGCCCAGCATTGGTTTAACATTCGCCCAGTCGCCGCATACTTCCACCTGCAACATAGGAACAGTATATTCAAACGGAGGAAGGAGTGGAGTTAAATTATTATTCTTATTGAGATGGGGTTAAAGTTACAGAAACTTTTTTGTATAGGTCTTATATATTGAATTGATAGCGGTAACGTGGTTGAGAAAAGATGTGCTAGATGTTACACGAAATTAATTAAATGGCGGATTCGACGCTATAACCTTAAATTCCACAAAGTGCCAAAAATCCAAAAAAACTGACGCTCATTGGTCTCTTCAGTCTTAGGTAACAAACATGCAATGGATGCACACATTTGACCTGATGGTGATATCTCGTCAGCGGTAATAAACTGCGAGGGTGAATTCCTTTAGTGGTGAAGTCACAGTCATTACCATACTCAGATCCTATAGTACATGCATTATATAGGAATAGGGAAGAGAACGGGTGAGCACAATGTTTACGGCACTATAAAATATTCTACTCAGTTGATATCATCTGTCATCAAATCGAGCGAGAGAACTTCATCAACAGGTTTTTTAGTAGCAAGTATATGCTAATTGAATTCTTGGTTTTTGAGCATTAATCAAAGGTAAAGTGATTTATTAAATTGGGATTACATCAGTGGTCGAGTGGATAAGTTTTGCAAGTCCCGAGCATAGCGGCATTGGCTGTGATAATTTTAAGGTGAAGCATGCTGGCAACATTGCGCTGTTCTGTGGCACCAGCTGAGCGTACACCGGACCACTTCTGGAAATATAATACATATAACTAAGTTATTTATTCATACTTTGTATTTTTACAGCATGAGGCTTGGTCTGTATTCCACTCTATAACATCAGAGAGGTTACATAGAGTTCATGCACAAGTTTTAAGGATCTTAGGCATGAGATCGAATGCCCCATCAGCTGTAATTGGGTCTACGGTTCCCTTAAATCATCATACTAAACACAGGAGCATTATATCGCTTTACTGTATGAACAAAGAAGTTACATAGAGGTTAAGTCTGATAATTAGTCAGGAAAAACAAAAAAAATAATATGCCCTTGAAATATACCCTTTTCCTGGTCTCTGTCCGCCAGAGATAATTGGTGACAGTTGCAATTTGTTGGATGTCGACCCTTCTAACAGCACTGTAGCAGAATGTCCTATCGGTGTGTGTGAGGGGGCAACCAGGGAAGCCAAGCCGCTGGAGGATGCTGGTTTCCCCATCATCAGCAAGTCTATCGTTATAGGTTGCAATCCTTTTTCTTTATCAAGTAACTCATAGGGAGATACGAAGTAAGTGAGACGCATTGCGTGACCTGAAATGAGGGAAAAAAAGGCATTTTGTATACATAGGAAAAAATATAGATAAAAAATATATAGCCCTTTAATCTGTCTATCATATCACATCACAGGTCCTGGGTTTGTTTCCCAGCCGAGACACAATATTTGTGTATCACAAATTATTGGTTTCTTGGGTCTGGGTGAGTTGCATGTGTGTCCCAAGTCCTTGATACTGTATATGAACTTTCCTATGATCTTTTTGCTCACATCAGATTAGGGAAGGGGACAACGGAGTGTGTGTGTTGGATGAATGCTTATGTCACTACAATAAATCTTATGCAGTTTATGTCTTCTGGTAATAAACAGAAAATGCCTGTGATCGAAATCTATGGCGAAGACATCATTACTTGGATGTGATTTGCTTGATTTGGCTTTATTGTATTTGAGGGTGACAAACTATCACAGATATAGTGTTAGACTTCTATTTTACACTGGTAATCTGTTAGGCTATGGCACCATTTTTTTTGGGTCGGAGGGGAAATCTTTTTTTTTATAACATTGTGAGTAACAAACAAGCACACAGTTCACCTGATGGTGTTACCTGCGGCCCATGATTTCTACATTCATCCTTGACTAGGAATCATACTGCAGATGCGTTATCACCTTTGAGGACTGAAATGCAATGCCTCGTCTCCAGTAATAAACGTCTCCGGATACCTACACTCACCAGACGTAACACAGCAGCTTTATGCTGATATTTTGCGCTGGTATTCTGTGAGGGCTTGGTCCTACCCCGGTCGACCCATGCAGCAGTACACTGCAGCTAGAAACTAACTGCAGTGTAGCTCTATCACTGCAAAATTTTTCACCATCATCCATCAGTCTAGCTCTAGTCCACTGCTGAACATAGGCCTCCCCCACAGACTATATTATGGATTATAGGATCCATAAGTATAAGTGGAAATATAAGAGCCACACTAATGTACCTCCCTTCATCGGAGTGCAAAATAATATTAACATATCATTAGAGCAAACATACCTCCCCTGCGTTTTTGTAGGAAACCGATGGGACTTTTGTGAACCTGGGCCCAAGGGTCTTTGATGAAACTTTGTAACTGTCGGAGCATGCATAAATCTTCTTCTAGACTCTGAAGAGCACTGAAAGCCTTGCATTTCACCTATAATTTGATCAATAATCCACAATTAGCAATTACCTTTTTTTTATTGGATAAAGTATGATAAACAAGCACAAAGTTCACTTGATGCAGAGTATTTTGGGACCCATGACATCCATATCCATCCTAGATTGGTAATGATAATGCAGGTCTTTTTTCAGCCAAGAGAACTAAGATGGAAAGCCTCACCGCCAGCAATAGCGGTCTACTTTTATCTTTAATGTTGATTAATACTGAAGTGTAAATCTCATTCTGCCAATAGAGCAACACTAAAGTATTTGCTGTCTTAGAGAGTTTGTGGATAGATCATGCAGATTAGGCTCATAATATATAAAAAGGGTTGAGATAATATTGATGGAGCAACATTAACATAGTAAAGCCACATTGCCAGTATAAGCTGTAGCATGAATAAGTCCAGGGTGAGGAAGGAGCACACATTCATACCCAGTATTGGTACATTATCTTAATAGGTTGTGACAACAACATTATCAATTTCATTGGTAATGGCACCGGGGTTCGAACTTGGTTTGCTTGTGTACTTGGATGTACACTAAGCTTGTAATACGGCTATATTTAGATATATGTATCTAGTTAATTTAAATTTTACTTTATTTAAGCTGGTAAAATACCATGGAAGAGGGCATGGACCTTCCATGGTTGAGCCGTTGATGTTGTTCTTATTACTCTATTGGATTTAACACTAAACTACCACAGCCCTTAAGAAGAACTTATTACAAATATTTACTATCTTATGGCATTTATGTAAAAGATATAAGAAGAGCATTGAATAAGCTCTCTTTTAAGAGGCTGTTATGGGAACACTATTTAGAGACGTCTGATACTAATTAATATGCTAAACAATGACAAGATTGTTTGTTATATGTTTAATTATGTATTGCTATTTATATATAAATATATTCATACAGTAGTTTATACATTTACTTTTATATGTATGGTATGCTATTTTTATTTTTTTTATTAGTAGAATTATTTCTAATTCATTATTACAACATAATTGTAAGTAGTACATATTTTTTTCTCCTTTTTTACAATGTATGCACTACACATACCACAATGTCTCTCCCTGCCATGGGTTGACTGGTAGAGAATTTCTTAAGGCATTAAGTACTATAAGTATCTCTTTTTTTAAGGTGTGATCAATCAACTTATATAAATAAATAAATAATAAAAAATATAACCTTTTTTTCTGCATTTAATTGGTAAACAGCGGTAAGTCCTTCAAGTTGAGCTGTGAAGTCAGCGAAGTCCCCTCTGGTAATAGATGACACCATTTCCTCACAGCTCTGTTGTTCAATCTAAAAGTCAAAGAATACATAATAATTATGTTGGGTTTAAAAATGCTTGGATTTACATTCCACAATTAAGCTAATAATAAATAAAAGAATGTAAGGTGATGGTTTGCTTATCTGATACAGAACCAAGGGCAATTTCTGGCATCAATGGTTGATCGGGAAAGTATCATATCCTCTCAAAATATCAGATTGAAATAGCAGTATAACTCTGTTGTTTTATATGGTGAGAAAAGTGCAGATGCAGTTATAGGTTATGAGGTTTTCTATCTTAAACCTTATTAATCACATCTGCACTATGATTCCTTATTGTGAATGATTATAGAGGATTTCGTCTGCAGGAATCACTGTTGGTTCAACTGGGTACTATAAGTGACACTGACAGTGTTTTACGACTATTAGTGACATTCAGTCACTTATAGTCAAAAAAAACCGTATGGGCAGAACATAACAAATCAAAAAATATGATACTATAATGATATAAAGGCTATTTTCAAATCTTACCTTTCCCTCATGATGAATTTTCACATCTTTTACTGAACCTGATGATTCCACAAGTATTTCTAAATAGAACATATCTGATGATATGAAAAGATTCACTCCAGATGTGCCAACCACAAATTTTAACCTAAAATATGATTTTGAATATAAATTATTATTTTTCTTGTTAAATATATGCACATATTTATTTTATAATTTTTTCACATACTTAATTCAGAAGTTATTTTTATGCTAACAAGTGTTATGCAATATAAATATTACTAGTATTTATCCTCAACTTTGTCCGAATGGACTGCAGAATTGGATCCAGAGAGAAATAAATAGTATGTGAAATACACCATATGACTTTATGTATATATATTATTTTTGTGTATATAATATATATATATTATTTTATTATAATTACAGTATGTTTGGACACTCAATATTCTTGAACAATAATAAGAACCCATATAAGGTTGGCCATGTGAGAGACAAGAAGTGCCCAAAGTTTTTCACTCATTTTTTATTTCTATTTTAATCCAATTCAATCCATGCAGTTGTGAGCAGATGCTAGTTTTAAAATATATTGATAATAATTATTAAGCCATTTCATTTACTGAACTAAAAAATAACCTATGTTTTTTAATCCAGGTTATAAACTATTTATGTGCTAAATTTCATTCAAATCCATTCAACCATTTTTGAGTGATTGCATAACAAACATACAAACTTTTATATGTGTTAATCCAGGTTATAAGCTATCTGCGTGTCAAATTTGATTCAAATCTGTTAAGCCATGTTTATGTGATTGAGTAATAAAGATCCAAACATACAAACTTACTTTTACCAAATGAAAAGTATTTTGTGTTAATCCAGGTTATATAATATAATATATTACTATTATGGTATTGTCTATTCCAAATGGATAAAGATATGAATTGATATACAGATATTAGAAAAACCTATAAGCTTAAATTGAATTAGGAAATATGTAAATTTTAAACAACAAAAAAATACAAACCCAAGTTGTCTTGAAAGACATTCCAGTCTTTCTATTAGACTCTGAAGAGAGCTGACCTTTATGCAGTGCTGTAAACTGTCTAGACATTTTTGAAGGATTTGTCTATCAGCACTGTCTACTGCCCATCTCTTATCCTGTACATGAAGAAATACAAACTGATAAATTCCTGGTACATTTGTTTTTTATGAGATAAATGAAATGGTTCTGTTAAAATAAAACTGTAAGGGTTAAAAGGGTAGGGTCAATCATTGGAATTATTCTTAAAGGGGGTTTAAAATTATTAAGATAATTAAGATTCATAACATTTTAGATATCTATCTGCCTTCCGTCCAAATACCTTAAAATGTAAAATTCCACTGTATAAATTCAAAATGGATTTTTTTTATTTGTTTGCCAACTTTAACTTAAGAAGTAAGATGAGTTTGGTTTAATTATGAGATCAGAGAACAGAGATATGGAGAAATATGTGGTTAAAAATAGTATAATTATGGATTGACTTGAGATGAGACTCGGGACAATTTGAATTAGTTCTAATGTTGAATGCTAATTAAACAGCAAATTTAATAATGCCATGATTCATGGATAAACCTGAAAGTAAATAAATCTTGTAAGGAATATATTGTATATTTATAAGAAGAAATAAAACATACCAGCATAGCCATACGAACTGCTTTTGAGGTTTCACTTAAATTTTTATATTGTGACGTTTTGGACCTCAATTTTTCCATGAGGATTTCCTTCTGCAGCTCTTGAGACTGATCCATAAGGCCATTGGCTGTCACCATGGTTAAAAGTTTAATATCCGTCATGGTTTAAAAATATTGATTAGTAAAGTTGCAACAACAAACAAAACTGATAACACTAGTTTGAAGAATCACAGATGTCTTTTATGGATTAATAAATTAAGGATGTTGGTATAAAATTTGTTGACGTTTTTGTCAAATCAAATGGGTACTTGATTTCCATCTATTTAATCATGATATATTAATAAATCCAATTTATTTCTTGATAAATAAACTCAATAATGACCTAGTCAGGCTAGTGCAAGCAGACGAACTGTCAAATGCAGGAGAGATGCCATTTGCTATGAACGGAATAAATGGAATTACCGTTTTGAAATGAAAAATATCCTCTTTCCACCCATACAATTGTATAAAGAGTAAAAGAGATAAAATATTAAATGGTCGTAGATTAGATAACATCCATATTTGTCAGTACTGTTATTGCCAGCTGCCTTCTACGTTCGGAAATAATATATGATAATGAAGTATATTAAAATAAATAAATAAATATTTTATGTACAGTACGAACTATCGGTCGCTGTATGATAGGAGTACATCTATCCGTTATAAAAATTAGGTAAACTGAAAGCTCCAGTTTTCGTAATACTACTCAATCAAGAAAGTAGCGCGAAAAGATTTATTAATAGACAAATTGATAGTTATTCATCCAAATTTATTTTATTACCTTCAAAGTATGTTCATTCAAAAACGTTTACACTTACGCCAACGAATAATACAATCATCAAAACATTTTTAAACGCTTTTTCCAGAATTGAGTTCAGTTCTCGCCGCGAATTCTCCTTTATGTCCTCTACCGAATGAAAACGGGTGTCAGGAAGTGGTAATTTAAGTTTAGGAAAAAGAAAGAAATTGGCTGGAGCCATATCTGGTGAATTAGGTGGTTGCTCGATGGTAATTTTGGCCAAAAATTCGTTCACAATGGTGGCCTTGTCCAAAGGCACATTATTGCGGTGCAAAATTCAAGAATTTTACTTACACAAATCTGGCCTTTTTCGTCGAATTTGCTCTCTTAAACGCCGCATAACGCTCAAATAATATTCTTTACCGTTTGACCTTCGGGCAAGAAATCCGAGTGCACAACACCGCGATAGACAAAGAAAATAGTCAATATGTCTTCGACTTTTGATCGACTTTTGCGTGGTTTTTCGGTTTCGGTTCGGTTTTTAAGGCGCCACTCCGAAGCTTGTTGACTAGTTTGGATGTCAAACTCATAAAACCACGTCTCGTCACCAGTAATAATGCGTTTCATGAATGTTGGGTCGGAATTGACTCGTTCTAGCATGTCCTCATCAACTCATCAGCGATTGAGTTTTTGGAGGAAATTCAGGTCTTTTGGGCCTAGCTGAGCGGCAACATGTTTAATACCCAAGTGATTATATAAAATGGTTCGGTTCGACTCGTGAGTCACAGAAAGTTGGGCGGTTATCTCCCTCAAACTTGAATGAGGATTTTCAGTCACTATTTCCTTCACTTTTGCAATGTTAACTTTAGTTGCAGATGTTGATGGCCTATCAGAGCGACTCAAATATTTCATCACATCTCGATCGCTTTTGAACGCTTTGTACCACTCATAAGCACGCGTTTTGATTAAGTCGATTCACCGTAAGCCTTCTGTAATATTTTCAGTGACCCCGAACACGAAATTCCATTGGCCATGCAAAATTTAAGACAAATACTTTGTTCGAAGTGTTTGTCCATTATGAAATTGACAATACACACAAGATATGATATAACTAAAAACAGCATTTAATATAATTTAAATAACAGATGCAACTCAAACTACGCCAAAATGGAAAACAGTTGTGCCAATCTAACAACAACAAAAAAAAACAAAAAATTGAATTTGGACCTTAAACAAATCATCCATTCCTGATATTTTTTTGACTGGATGTATGAAATTCGTGAAACTGATTGTGCAGTCTATATCTTCTCTTATGAGAATCAAAATCTACTCAAAAAGGATTTAAACATGCATCTTGTTTAAGGTCATGTCTAAATATTTAAACTAATTCGATGAATATGTAAATGTTAAAGAAAAAATGTAATCATTTATGTACATGGTTGAGTCGATCTGGAGCTTGAATATTACGTACACGAATAAGTTGGCACGAACATACGTACGTACCAAACGTACCATTGAACAAAGCAACATAGCACTGTGAGTTTCGCGAAATCTTATAATTCATTTAATTATGGAATACTGAAGTTTCATTCTACACAACCCCTTCATCCTTTCATAATCCCTTATAATTTGCTGCGAAGCATGAATATAAGTCACCAACTTACCGCAAAAATTGTACAAGGTAAAATGAAAGAGATGATAAAAACTGAAATATATGATGATAACTTGTTTCTTATGATAAATATGTGCTAATAAAGCTTTTATAACGTTTACAATCTAGATAAATATTAAACAATCTTAAAAAATATGAGTATAACATTTAAGAATTGAAAATAATAAACTTTAAAGAGTCTCAGAGAGAAAATGCAGACGTAATTAGATTGTTTAGCCTTTTTACTCTATTACTTAGGGTTGATCCTTTAGTTCAGTGCACGTGAAGTGACTCGCATCTTTGAAAGAAGTATGAATAAGCAATTTAATAATTTAATTTTTAAAGAAGGAGCTATACTTGCTTCAATGGATCTTTTAGAAAACTATAAATTGTAAAATAGTAAAAAATTAAAAAATCACGCGTAGTCTTGAAATTATTTTATTATCATCGGTTCTTAATACATATAACATTTTTTAATTATTCACATTCCATAGATGGGCATTCGATCTCAGTCTTCAGGGATGTCAACGCCTGTGTATCTTATATCTTTGTTGCTAACGTGATGAGCGCAGTCATCACTGTTCATCAAATGAACTGTTTCCTCGGTACTCACCTCTAATATTATATAAATAAAAATGGATTTTTGGGGATGTATAATGTGTAATATGGTGTCTCTGTTCAAAAACTAATAATAAATAATGTAACTTTTTAATGTGTCTAAAGGGCATATGTGTGTTATTGATTTTTACATGACTCTATATCAATCCACAAATCCTATTTCCTGCGAAATCATCAAGGATGCCTTGTCGAGGTTAAGGCAATAATGATTGTAAACTTAGTATCCAGTCTTACTTACTTATACATAAATAATTTATTAGCATGTTACCTACATAACAGGATCGATTCTGAGTGAAAAAAGATTATATAAATAAATATAAATAACACTAAACTAATAGCCCATATATATAAATCCCATTGCACGGCTTAAGACTTTCCCTAGAAAGAGTGTTTCTACTGCGGATTGGTGAAAATCATATGTTTTCGATTTTGTTTATTTATTACCTAGATATGCAGGTTTTCTCGCCATGTATTGCAATTAACAATTTCATGGTGCCGTTACGAGAGATCGAACAGCTTTGCTCGCGTCAATTAAAATCGAGAACTTAGACACACAGCTACCGTGGTTCATAGATAAATTAATAAATTTACTATACAAAGTTGAATTGTTATAAAATAAATCGATTATTTATGAAAAAAAAAGATAACCTACTTCAAAACTAGTTAGTTCCTGCTATAGCAAGTTCTAAAGTTAAAAGGAACATCGGTATTTTATTTGTTCCAATTTTGCAAATTGCTATATCGAATATCCAAGTCACGGCGTTGAAGTAAAGGGATCAGCTCCGAGTAAGTGGAACGGGAGCTACATAACCTATTTAGGTTTACCTTTTAGTTTCTGAAATAAGTCTAGAATTCATTTGAATATTGCTAATATGAGTTTTTAAGAATGAAACTTATTGAGAATGATATGAATGTATATCGTATTTCTGCAATTTTTTCAAAAAATTGTAATTCGGAAGATGCGAGGGCCAAGGCCGATTTCGGATTGCCTCGTCAGAGATCGTTTTTTCTTTCTTCCTTACATTAAACGAAAATACTATTTCACTCGTGCCTACCTTTCGTGCTATATCTAGTTCAAATCTATTATGTGAATTTACCGTGTATAACGAAAGAACTCCCATAACCGAAATGTCGCTTGCTTGCTCGCAAATGGCTGCACATACACAACGGCGAAGCTGATATGATATGTATTTACGATCATCGGATATTGACCTGAAAATAATATTAAAGATTTCTGATTAAAATACAGCCGCCGAAACTGATTGCTGTGTGGATTGTATCGTATTATAATGATATCACTGGGTTTTGTTTAGAATATTATCAAATAATTGCTACACTGCAGTTTGTTTGTAACTGCAGAATGAATGGGTCAGTTCGTCTGGCGTAGGGTCACGCCCTCACAGAATATCTGCGCATAATGCTACTGTGTTTCGTTTGGTGAGTGCAGGGATCCGTAGAACTTTATTACTGGTTATTGGCTACTGTATTACAGACGTTCCAACTCCAGTCCTCAAGGGTGATGAAATGAGTTATGAATGAAGGGAGTTATAATTCAAGTATGAATGTAGATGTCATGGGCAGTTTTTTATCAGTCACCTAACATAAGTAATATTATAAATAGAGGTGTGAACAAGTGACTGTGCGAACGCGCCAATTGAAATAATATTATCAGCAATTCGGATGTGAGTGAAGAGAGTGAACGCGCCTATTTTACTTGAACCCCAAGCACATAAACATGATACATGTTAAAAAAAAGTAATAAGTAAGGTTTACAAGATTGGATGTGATGCCCAGTAACATTAATTGCCAGAGAAAATATTTATATATAAAATATAAATTTACAAATATACATATATAATATATCTATATACATGTATAAATGTATATAAATAATTACACAAACATCCATATATATACATATACAAATATACAAATTCATATACATAGGTACACAAATACAATGAGAAAATATATACCAGTCGTTATTTGTATTCAGACAATGTTCTCGAAGTTTTAATACAACATTTACGAGATACATTCTTGACATCATCCAGCAGGGTATTCCAGAGGAGTACAGCCTGTACTGTGAAACAAGGACGTGTACAACTATTACACTATTATTACACTAGTTGTAGCGTAGTGATGAAAATGGTAAATCTATATTTCGTCATGCTGAACAACCTACTCTATAGCGTAGATGATTAGATTTATAGTCTCAAGTACTTGGGTCGTGAGTTCGAATCTCGTTATGTTTATAGGAAAATATTTAAGATATATTATTTTACCGCAATTATTTAATAAAAGTAGAATTTGCGAGGCATTGGAAGTCGAGACATGCGTGTGATGCGCAGACCGATGTACATAACTTGAGTGTTGCATTGAAATGTGAATATACCGACACGAAACTAAAGTTAACTTAAGTAAAGTTAAAATTTAATAAGTGGTTTGTTCTAACAATTGAGTATTAAAGCGTATACAGCCCAAAGGGTTAGCTGACTCTTATAACTTCTGCTCCTGTAAGATCTTGCTATAAAATATATGTAACAAATATGAATTGTACCCAATTACTTTTAGTTTAAGAACACACCCTTGTATAAACCAGACAATAACATAAAATATATGTGTCAAATATAAATTGTCTCCAATTACTTTTAGTTTAAGAACACGCCCTTGTATAAGCTAAACAATAACCTTTCGGGAAGCTATCCTCCGTTAAAGGGTTAGGCAGAGTTCCAGCATAAAACCCTCCTGGCGCCATTCAACATTTAATTATAGTTAAGTTAAGGAGTAGCTTTAGTAGAGTAACTTTACATGTACATCCATAACAAAAGAAACAGCAGTAATTCTCAATCTATTTAAGATCTAATAAGATCGATAGTTAAAGATAAAATAAGTACGTAGTTATATAATGCTTCATTTGTCTACCGGTTTATGAAGCACAAATGTAAAGCTGACACTGAAATGAGATATTTAGGGTTGTGTATGTATATATATATATGCCAATATATAACGGTAGTCAATAAAATAAAGTAAGTTGATTCAATTATACAACCATCGAATATCTATACCTAGTCCGGCCATAAGTTCTGTTACAAATGAAAATGCATTTTTTTTTAATGAAGTAATGTAATATTATTAAAATTTATTATACCTACATATTTATTAGTCAGTCAGCAAAAAATAAAAAAATATTCTATTCGAAAGGTGCTTTTGGCTTGCGAAAAATGTGCGAGGAGGTTGGGAATTGAAGCAAGCTAATAAATATATTAAAAGTAACATAATATCGAAAACCTTTAATTTATTTGAAGAAGGATAATTTAAAAACAAAACCAAGAATTACTTATGACTTTAGCGTATTCCTAGTAAAAAGAAAAATGTACTCGTAAAAGTTCGTTCAGAAAACGCGAGCACTTCGACAGAGAGCGGTGCAATGACAGTTAAGTCTGCAAGTGACACAGTTTCAAATGCATTCTATTTCTTTTCGTCCTAACATCGACAGCATTACTTATCTTAATGATTTATTATATTTACGCGTATTTAATTTTTTTTTTTTTTTTGTCTAACATCGTATCTCAACCTGGGGGTTACGTTTGTAATTAAAAGGGGGTCGAAATTTGTTTAATAAATAGGACCAAGGGATTCGTTTATTAGGATTGAATTTTAATATAATTATATAAAATGATGATACTCAATCTACAGCCGAGCTAGCAGCAACTTTTGATGTTAACATCAAAACAATATTGGTCCATTTGCGGCAAATTGGCAAGGTAAATAAAGCTTGACAGATGGGTGCCCCACGAACTTAATTATCGCCAGCGTAACGTACGCGTTGAGACCTGCTTCGTTTTGCTCAAGAGGCACAGAAATGAAAGAATTTTGAACCGAATTGTTACGTGTGACGAAAAGTGGATTCTGTTCAACAATCTTACTCACCAGACCTTGCACCCACCGACTATTACTTTTACAAAATTTGAAAACTTTTTAGCGAGAAAAAAATTCAATTCCCGAGAGGCAGTACAAAATGCCTTTGTAGAGTTTGGTACCTCCCATCTAGCTGATTTTTACAAGAAGGGCATCAATAAACTAACTGCGTTGGCAAAGATGCATCGATTACATGGGTGATTACTTTGATAACAGAAATAAAAAAGTTTGAAAAAAAAAAAATTAACTTATTTCATACAAAACGGCAATTTCATAGGCAAAGACCTATTATATGATTGAGAAAAAATGTTCTATAGTATTACTGACGTCCATGGCGGGTTATTTGTTAGTTTGACACGTATTCTATAAGTTTTTATCTTCGAATAAATACCGTCAGCACTTAATAAATAACGAAAAGCTGTCAATTACTATTATTTCAAACATCTCAGAGCCCCGTGACCGTGTGTTCAGCAAATCACTAGAAATATCGTTAGTTAAAAAGTTAAAATTAACGCGATAAACTGCGTAAAATTAGTTTTATTTAATATGTACCTTCCTTTATAACTGTTGGATTGCTTCAAGGAGAATAATTTAAATATAAAGAAATTCATATTTTAAACGACTCGTCTAAATAAACTCCGGTACCTATTTACCTAAGCCAACAAAAGTAAATTGGAGTTGATTCAGTGTTCCATCAGGATAGCGATATTTGTTCTACAATTCTCTCCGTGGATATTTCTGTCAAGGTATTACATAACATTTTAATAAATATTCCAGTTTCTAATAACCCGATGTTAATCCTCAGGAAATTCAACATAAATATCTATCGCAGTATCTGGAGAACCATTTTAACAACTGTAGAGCCACGCTGTAGTTTATTACTAGATGCGACATAATTTGGTTGTTGACAATACAAATTAAAAGCGCGTTTAAACTTCTCAACGAAAGGTAAGGTCCAAGGAATCTTTTAGAAAGGTATTGGGGAATACTTCGCGGTCTTTGCCGATGTTCGAAATGTTTTTTTTACTAACATCTGCCCGCGACTTTATCTGCTCGGACTTCAGAATTAGATCCAGAGAGAATTGGAAAATGTGTGGGACGACATTGTATTATTTTCCAATTCTTAAGTAACCGACATAAAGCAGACCACTTGTGAAGCAAGGAGTGTGTATGACTTCCTGCTTCTCTCTATGTATTAATCCAAGTTATAAACCATCTGTGTGATAAATTTCATTCAAATCTGTTCAGCCGTTCTTCCGTAAAGAAACATCCAAACATACAAACTCTTATTTATTATATTATTATGGAAGTATAATTATTAGAACCAGTTCGACGTTGGGTAGGCAATACCTAAACACGCGTATAGTGACGTCTTTGTGTGTGTTATCTTGGTGTGATTCTGTTATTATGACGGTGTTCGTGATTCAGTGATCGAATCAGCATCATCGAATAATAATAGTAGGAATGGGACGGTGACGGGATACCACAGACTAGACAGTCTGTGGTATCAGATGTCGCCAGCAGTATTTCCGAACCGATGCGATACTTAACTAAGAAAAGAGCCTACCTTTCTTAAGGACCGACAATGCACCTGTGACTCCTCTGGTGATGCTGGACGATTATCAGGCGGTGATCACTAACCGGTTAGGTGCTTCTTCATTTGCCACCAATTCTATAAAAAGAAATATTAGGTAAAACACATCAACTGTTCTATTCTGTCCAGAACCAATTTTTTAATTGTATTTAGGGTGTAAAATAAGCACACAATCCACGTGATGGTAAGTGATTCTTGTGACCACATACATTCTCAATAAAGAATAGAAACGCAGATAACCGCAGGTAACCACCGAGGACTGAGATGGAATGCCTCGTCATTAGTTATAACGGTCTCCGGTCTAACGGACCCATTCATACTGCATCTAGAAACAAACTGCAACGTGGCCCTACCTCGGATACCATTTTGTATATATGCGTTTAAGCTTTTTATTTTATTTTAAAATGAAAGTGCTACGCTCCCTCGATCTAATTTCGCGCCATCAAACGTACAAGATACTTCGTTACGGTCCCTGAAACATTTTCTCGACTTTTCTTTGCGTGAAAGCATTTATTGCATTAATAAAACGACAATGGCGTCTGGTAAATATATATTCAGCAGACGCTAGTAAAATTGTATTATTAGGTGTTTTATCGTTGTCGTTATTGTTTCATACTATCGTTAGGTAAATAAACGGCAGCCCTTTATTTGGCTCGTAGAATAGGGCTAATGTCCCTGCCATATAAGGTGACTAAAAGGCGAATTGGGGGACAGCAGAGCGAGACCAGGATATGCCCAGTGCTGAGGGGCAGCGTTGCGTTCCGCAGGAGATCCCGGAGACCGTCTCAAGTTTTTAGTGTATACAAATCCCACATAACCCTGGTATCTTACCAGGGTATCTTATCTTACCAGACATCTTTGAAGGTCCCCAGAATGAGGGGTATTCTGAATTCCCCACCGATATAAAAAAATAATGTAAATTTCCACTTTAAACACAATTTAAAGTTAGAGCAAGAGAAGTAATTAACGATAGCTCTCTTTCTCACTGCAAGATATACCGCATCAATCGCAAAGCGTTTCGAATCGTCAATGATCAAGTTCCGATCCGATCTGCTTGATTTATTGGCTTTGTGAAAACATTATATTTCTATGTATATTTGCCGCGAGGACTAATATGGAATACCTCGTTACCGTTACCTCCCCTTTCGATAGCGGTCGGAGCCGACGCTCGTACCCTCTTATTAGAGGCCTTCGGATCGTATATCACCCCCCTCTGTTGTCGTCTACGTTCTTCGTCCACAAGGGTCGGAGAGCAGCGGTGGTGCGGCAGCAGTCTCCGCGCCTGCTTCACAGCATCGTCGTTGTCTCCCTACTCAGCGGGCTTCCCGCTCGCGAGTCTGTTTCGGTAAATATTTGAAGGTCACTGGACCAACAGCATCACACGAACACAAAATAAAAAGCAATTTTGAGTTGCCTGCATCTTCACCATACGAAACATAACAGTGTTATCCCTTCTCCCTTCGTCTCTCTTCTACTCTCTCTAGAAAGTAACTGGTATGTGTCAGTACCATTGTCTTGTGTATTTTATTATTTACATTTGACGTACATCCATCAGAAAAGAATTCATAGTTCTGTTCATGAAATGCTCGCCCCAAATTTCAAGGCATAAATGTAGGCTTTATTACAATATGATGAATGCGTTCCATGTACTCGTACATCTGTCAAAGAATGGATATCATTGTTTAAGGGAATACGTTATGTCATGTGGACATACGAATTCGCAATGTTCTAGTATTTTAGTCTATTTATATTTTTGTGCATTTTTGTAACGGAATGAAATGTTATTGACATTTCTAAAGTTCGCTCTGAATACATAAAATGTTGTTTTCAAATTCTCTCGCTCTTAGAGGAAATTTGAAAAGTTAAAAAAATGGAAGCAGCTTCAATGGATGGATGGTTGTGCGAAGGCGAAGGAGAAATGATTCTTCATTAATAACCGGTCACTAATGGAAAAGAAAATGAAAGATGTGGAGTGAATATCGGATATCGACTTCAGATGTCACAGGTGTCCCAAGTGCAACTACATTTTAATGGTTGTTACTAACATTATATTTCTTATGGACTTATATACTGTTTTCCTTTGCTCAGTCAAATAATTAAATTGAAAAAGTAGTTTTTTTTTATTCTTTCAACAATGCATTTGGGCTTCGTTCAACTTATAATCCTATGCTATTTATTATTATTATTATAATTTTCCTATTTGATTATAATTTACGAATTACATTACCCCTATATGATTTTTTTAGTTATTAATTTATTGCAATTCTATATGTTATTTTGTTGTATTAATAAATATTACTTTAAACTTTCTTATTTTAATTAATGTATGTCGTCGTATTTTTATTATGACCGCTGCATACAGATTCATGTTACACACAGAAGCAAGTTGTGACATATCTCCACCATCGCTTTAAGTATGTAATTATTACCTTTTCATTTTTCTACAATCTTATATTAATAATAAATACTTACAAGTCGAGGTGCAGATCGCCATAGAAGTTTATTTTTTGTAACGTACACTGCGTTGCACGCGCTGTTTTTTTTATTGAATATTATGTTTTACGTCAGAAGCTAGCTGCGACGTTGCAGTACCACTTATTTGTGTGTAATATTTTTTTATATACGCGTTCTATTTAAAGGCATCTAGCTAAGTTTAATTACGTAGAGAGAATCTTGTTTACGCAGTACGTTAAGAGTGTTAAAGGCGGAGGATTATCTGTGCTCGAATACAATCTACTTAGCTCGTGATTGATGGCTTCGAGAGTCTTAGTGAGAGCTTTGTCCTTTTGGGCAGCTTTTGCATTAACAGTCGCAAAGTAAAGTAAAGAGCCGTGGTGGCTCAGTGTCTTAGAAAAAATGTTGAGTAAACTTGCATGTCTAAGTAATAAATAATATAGAAAAAAGTTCGAAGCAGCGAAGTTCGTAGCGGGCTGTCTTTATTTTAAAAAGTATAGGAGCAGAGCTTCTAACATCTCCCGTTAACCTCTACAACTGAACGTAAATGGTTGTGCTACGGTTCGCTACACCGTCTGGCACCGTCGCCATTCCGCAAGGATATCGGTAAGGATTTACCTAAGAAAAAGAGACTTATCACTTATCACGTAGATTTTTAGAAATTAACGCTACCAAGTTGTTTGGGGCGGGGGAGGAAGATGGACCAGCTGCCTCACAAATAGGACGAAAAAGTGAATGACACATCTACAAATTGTTAATTGCAATTTTAAGTGCTGATTTATCACGTGCTCAGTGGTGAACTTGAAATGAATGAAATAAGTCAGTGGAAAACATCGTGAGGAAACCTGCATGTCTCTAAGAATAAAAAAATAATAATGAATAAGTAAAGTTCGCGAATCCACTGTGGAGTCGCGTGGTGGACTTTATTCCAAAACCCTCTCTAGACAGGACATCCCCAAAGTGGGATTTTTATATGCAGGGTGTAACTCAACTTTTTTATATAAATATATATGATGTTACTTTACTTTTTTACTGTCCGTAGATAGGTAAGGTTGAATTTTTTCTAATATCTTGCTTTCACGAGTTCATAAGGAACGTCCTAGATCGTTTATTCTAACGTTATATGACAATAAATTAATTAGTGTTACTCGTATAAAAGTAAATAAGATGCAAATGGTAGCTATACAGACTTCATCTCGTTAAACCCGTTTAGTATAAATTTTAAACTGAGAGGAAATATGTTGCAACCTGTACAACTTCTTTTTAAAAAATAATCTAATAACAATACTAACATTCCACTTAACCATTCCAGTTAAGTATGAAATGATTGTGCTAGGACAGTGGCAGAGCTATACTACAGTTTGTTTCTAGCTGCGAAATGAATGGGTCAGCTCGACCGGGATACCACGCTCTCACAGAATATCAGCATAATGTTGCCGTGTTTCATCTGGCAAGTGCAGGGATCCAGAGACCTTTATATATATATATATACCTATATACTGGTGACGAGGCATTCCATCTCAGTTCTCAAGGGTGCATTATGATTGAATGGATGAATGTAAATGTCATGGGACATGGTCAATGAATCATTTGCCACCAGGTGAACTGTGTGCTCGTTTGCTACCCTCAATGTAATAAAAAAAATGCTCAAGGACAAATGATGAATGATGGATTCGAACCTACGACCTCAAGAAGTGCAGACCGTTTCCTAATCCATTAGGCTATTGACGCTTCACTTAATACTTCATTGTTAATAAAAAGATTTCGTATCTTATGTTGACTTGAAAGCGATTATATTAAGCTCGTATGGGTGTTCTATGTCACGGATTGAGTATTTCCTCTAACTGACCTACATTTATGGTGTTCATTTTAGTATTATCTACTTTTTTATTTATTTATATATTTAGGACGACTAATGAAGCAAATATGAATCACTTAAGCTATATTTTATTTTAACTGTATATATTAAATACACAGGAGTCGTTGAAGCTCAGTGTATACTAAGCGCCCGATTTTAATGTCACTGTAGGAGAGCAAACCAGTGGTAGAGTTACAGTGCAGTTCGTTTCTAGCTGCAGAAATAACGGGTCATCTCGAATGGGGTAGGCCCACAGAACACCAGTGTAAAATAGCAGCATAATGCTGCTGTGTTTCGTCTGATGAGTGCAGCGGAATCTGTATTACTGGTGACGAGGCATTCCATCTCAGTCCTCAAGGGTGACAACGCATCTGTATTATGTGATAGGATGAATGAAGATGTCATGGGACACAGGAATCACTTGCCATCAGGTGAACTGTGTGTGAGTTTGTTACTACTGTCAACGTAATGAAAAAGAAACCCGAGTTCGACGCCCGGTGCCAGCGTCAATGAAATAATCACAATATCAAGAGTTGACGATACCAAGTTCTCTTGGTGAAGGAAAACATTTCAAGGAATAAGAAAGAGAAAATATTTCGGAAGCATGTATATATATAGTCCGTAAATCCGCATTGGAGGCGTGTGGGCTATGTTCCAATAGCCTATCTAGAGAAGAGGCCCAGGCCCAGCATTGGGGTTGTTAAATTGATTATATATATATATTCAAACTTACGTACTTAAGTTTCGCAGTCCATACCCCAAAGCGTTAGATTATATACATATGTTCCTCTTTACATATATATCGCTGTAAAACGTTTCGAAACGATTTAAATGTTATTTATAGAATTTTATATATAAAATCTAAATATATATATTCAAAAATATATACAGCGGGTGCAAATTTTAATAAAGGGTTTCCTACGTATGAATCAACGTTTCATTAATTACACGGTGTGCCTGCGAAATCGTGTCATCTACGCGCCCGAGAATTTTTCGAAATTTATTAACGGATTTAATTAAAACAAAAGTTAAACCAAACTTGTACATCGCTGGTTATTCAAATTGGTTCAGTCATTGTAGCTATTAACGTGCACAAACACACAGACGAACAGGCAAAAAATCTGTATCAATTTGTGAGGATTTTTAAATGCGACTTATGTCAAAATGTTCAGAGAGATTTATCCTAAATATAAAGTAAGTATTATACGTTATCACTCCAGACCATAGATAATTTATTAATAATTCATTTATCCGCGACAATATACCAGTCACACGAGAAGGGTAGAAAGCATCAGGCGGTTGCGTTTAAAATCAATAAAAAATGCTAATAAGAGAAATGATTCTGCTCGATAACAGAATTTTTTTTGTATAACAACATCACTTGACAGTTAATTTATAGTTAATGTGAGTAATGTGATAATTTTTGTCATTGACTTTGCTTTTATCTTTGGATTTATGATTTGGTTTTACAATTTTTTTTTAATTATTGTACATGTAAATATAATAAATAAAATTTAGAGGTCACGGGCCGCTACCATAGATTTGTAGTGACTTACCAACTATGTGCTGGTTAGTGAACCTTAAGATTATAATAAAACGAAAGGCTAAACCATTATACATAAGTTAGAAGATGGTCACCCTGATTGCTTAGATTGCAATTCATTCATCGCTTTTAACTTTAATGACTTGAAAACGCTACTCATGGTTACGCCGTCGTCACGTTTGTAACGTATATTGTTCTCGAATTTCACTATTTAGTCTATACGAGCCGCGGGTACTAAGTGTCTAAGCGATTTTAAATATATATATTATTTATATTATATTTATATACCTGAGTAAGATAGAATGTTTGTTATTAATTAGGTTCTCCAGATCTGCCCCACATCAGCGATGTATGCTAATCTACTATTTTAATCTGGTATTATGTACAACCCATCACCGTTAAATTTTTCTTAGTTTTAGTAATTAAACTAAGACTTCAATGTGGATGAATGAACCTTCATCGAACACGTCCAGGAACGTTCGGGAACACGCCCGTAAGGCCGCCATAGTCTTTTTTTTATTTTTATTACATTTAGAGTAACAAACAAGCAGACAGTTCATCTGACGGCAAATCTGGCGGTCCATGACATCTACATTCATCCTGGACAAGCAATCATAATGCAGATGCGTTGTCACCCTTGAGGGCTTAGATGGAATGCCTCGTCACCAGGAATAAAAGTCGCCGGATCCCTACACTCACTAGTCGAGACACAGCAGCACTATTCTGATATTTCACGATGGTATTCTTTGAGGGCGTGGTCCTTCTCCGGTCTAGATGACCCATTAATTCTGCAGCTGGAAACAAACTGCAGCACAGATCTACCACTGTTAATCTAAGATTAAATATACATCCAGTTGTCGCTTCTTGTACCATAGAATATCTTAATTGTCTAAAGTTCTATGTATTTCTTTTTATAATCTAACGGGTGGGAAATGAGTACTTAGTACACCAGATGGTCAATGATGGTTATCTCTGTTGACTGAACTGAACGCTTCGTAATCTGTAACCGTTTTCCCGGAGCCCTACACTTAGCAGTGTTACAGTGTTAATTAAGTCTGGTATTCTTCGTAGACCTGTTCTTTACCCGGTCGAGCCGCCTTATTAATGTTGTAACGGCAGCGTTCTCTGTTGATTAACGTATTCTTTTTGTTATTATTTCTCAAAGAGTTCGAATTCGAACCTGCAACCTTAAGTTTCGCAGTCCGTATCCACGTAATATAAACATTAGGCGTATTGAACGTATGAAGTGAAACAAAACATTCGTCTTATTAAACTTATTTATTTATAATAAATACAATATCATTTAAAATAATAATCTAACATAATATCAAATATTTTAGAGCAAAATAACATCATTTGCTTTATTTAACGATATACATTTATCATGATTAATTTTACGAGTTATGAACAATAATGAATTACAAGATCAAACCCCTCTCTCTTAATATTTTATTAAGATCTATAATAAAATTTATTATAAATTGGACATTTACATAGAAGTAACAATGAGTCAAGTAAGTTTACAATAAATGTATTTTAAATAATATTCTGTTATGAAACAGTAAAAATGAAAACGTATGCAGAAATATCAGAAGTGCGAAAGTTTCTCTAAAAACCGAGTTTAGTATTCTAAGACGCGGATATTAGCCAAAAATTTTATTATTTATTTTGTTGTGACAGATATTTTTTTTTAGGGAAGAGGTCTGTTTTGGTTGAACTCGAGGGACCTCTTGGAGCCGATGGGGAAGTGGGAGAGGTCGATCTCGTCCATTGGGTAGTCGGGTCTGTACCTCTTCTTGTCGAAGTTTGCTCTGTAAAAAGGTGTACAAGTTAGTCATCACTTTTTCACTTGACAGTTCGTTTACTGAGCCTTCTACTGAGCCCGTACCGAATACGAATACATTTGGACCAAGTGAGAAGTCGGTCAATTTGAACTTACGACAGTAATCGAAACACTGGTCGCTAATAAAAAGAGGAAGTGTGAGTCATTTCATCATCTCTTTGGTTGACAATCCACCACTGTGCGTTTTACGTGAAATTTCATGCCACGCACAACTACTCTGTTGATTCAGCTGTCGCCAGCGGTGTTGTGAACCGATACGACTTAGGTACTCTTAAAACAAGAGTCTACACCTTTCAAGGTCATCATCGCATCGCGATTCCTCTCGTGATGCGGATGTTCATGAGCAGCTGTGATCACTTACTATAAAAAAATAGCATTTCGTCAGCTAACAGCTCTTTTAGGTATTTTATTGTTTAATCATTTTAACAATACCATAGTTAATAATAGGCCAAGCTGAATTTCAGACCAGCTCAGGGTAAAAAAACTATGTCGTCACATGATATCAATTTAGTATAAAAGCATAACTCTGCTGTGTGTGGTGAGTAGGAATCCAGAGATCGTTACTACTGGTTACGCGACATTCCATCTTAGTCCATCGGGGTGAAAATGCTTCTGAATTATGGTTCTTCATCGCGGAAGAATATGGGTACAGGTTAAAAATATCAGTAATGCAATTTTATAAAAAAAAAATTAAAAAAATCATGTTGTCATTAGAAATTATATTCTTCATTGTATTGCCTTGTCAAATACACGTAGCATGTGGGTGGATGACATAATTAGAATATATTTATAGCCATCTTTTTTTTTGTATCGAGTGTGACAAACGAGCACAGTTAACCTGATGATAAGCGATTCCTGTGGTCCATGACACCTACATTCATCCTCTACAATTGAGGAAACATAATTAAGAAACATGGCTAAAAAATGATTAAATAATTCGAAGGCAACAGTGGTTTAACAGTGGTGGAGCTACACTGCATTTGGCTACCACGCCGTCACAGAATATCAGCGTAAAATAAGCAGTATGATGCTGCCGTGTTTCGTATGGTGCGTACGGGGATGCGGAAACCTTTATTACTGGTGACGAGGCATTCTCTCTCGGTCCTCAAGTGTGACAACGCATCTGCATTATGATTCCTTGTCAAGGATGAATGTAGATGTCACGGACCCAGGAATCACTTGCCGTCGGGTGAACTGTGTGGTCGTTTGTTACTCTTAATTTAATAAAAAGAAAGACATATGAACCGCCAATCCGCAGCGGACGGTTGATTACTCTAACACCTTCTCCAGATAGGTGGGTGGCCTATGCCCAAAAGTGAGATTTGTGTAGATAGGCTGTTGCTGTACTTACACGGGTGAATCGAGGTAGTTAGATCCGTAGAGGCTATAGAACCGTTTAGCTGCGTAGGGTAAAGGTTGATCGAGGTCGTCGATGTTTCGTTTCCCAACGAAACTGTCCAGTTCCGATCTGTCAACCCAAAAATATACAATTAAACTGTCACACTAATCTAATCTAACTCTAATGTTTTCATTAAAATATTCATCCTTTATTCTAATAATAATAATTATATTATACATTGCTGTTTGAATATCTTGCAAATGGGTTTAATGCCTTAGACATAAGTTTGTACCAATAATTGTTGTTTTAATCGATGTTATAAATCAAAAGAAAAAATTAGATTTAAATTGATACTTTTTTTTTATAAATTTTGCATTGATTGATGATTGATGATTTGATGTTGCATTTTTGAGTTATTTTGAAAAATGCTAAAAACATGATAACTCAAAAATGGTTTACTTTTGCATAATGCATATGGGTTAAAATTAGCGTAAATAGTAATAAAATAATCTAATTAATCCTAACGGGAATAAGTCGAATTACCATTCTCTTTTTAGTCTAATCTTTTAATAATCAAAAAAAAAAGAAATCTAATAGGTAACTATCACGATATACCTACCACACCTTGGGTTTGCTGATAGAGAATCCCTTTGGCTTTAAGTCTGCCTTTTGTGAACCTTTAATTTTGTTACGGTTAATGCAACGAAGAGTGTAGAAATAAATAAATAATATGTGCGTATAATATTAACCATATTATACGCACATATATTGACTTACCGGTCGATTTCATCGAAATTACGTTTGGGGTAATCATCTCGGTGGTACTCGCTGGAGACCAAAGGCCACATTTGACGTCTGCCAATCCCATAAGGCCTGATATGAAAATAATACACTTTTCAAAGAGCAAAAAGATGTAAGATTCTATCGTATATATATGTTAATATAATAAACATATATACATGTGTATATAGTATCATGTTTTGAAGGCATGTATATATAACATATATATAACAGAAAAATTATGACTGTCATTAATTTCGATTTTATATTGTGTTAAAAAAATGGAATAATAATTTCATAAATAAATAATTACTGCATAATGAACTTTATTATAACGAATGTTGTGCTCAACGACGGCGTTGGTGCCACAATTTCATCGTTAATCGTAATTATGAATAATAAGTTAATCGGTTTTCATAACCAAAAACAAGTAACACAGACAGATGTTACGGATAAGGTAAGAACTACTACTTTTATAACCTGTGGAACATTTGTTTAAAAAGTAAATATTTTCTTTCTGAAATAAATGTTCTCAAACTACAAAAATTTATAATAAACACCTTGACTACTCGTCACTACGATTAACTAGATTTTTTTATTAAAAATTCATAGACCGTTAATATTCGTAGACAGTATCAAGACAAACTTAATTATAAAACTCTACGTTGTTAAAATTTAGTTTCTTATGCAAAGAATTTTAAAGTACGCCCGAGCCAACTTTGCGAGTTTTTATTATTATATATTTTTCATTGCATTGAGTGTGATAAACGAACACACATTTCAACTGATGGTAAGTGATCATGCTGATGATGTCCGTGTGCCCCACATACAACATTGTCACCCTGAGTTATGGACCAGTGTAAATATATCCGGAGGTGTAGGACCAAGCTATTCGGTATAACAAGAAGTCCACAGGAATCTTAATTATGAATGATTCCTTATATTGATTGATAAAGGAATCAAAATGCAGATGAATGTTGATGATGTTGTGAGTGATTCACCAATTAGGTAAATTATTGGCTTCTTTTTAAGCTTTCTAAGCAAGTGCTTGACCACGATCCCACCTGATGTCAGTGTGGAAATGCAGTCCTGGATGGTAAAGCGTACTAGCTCAGTAAATGACTATCACTGTACTCTTGAAAACACCCACATTGTAATCGAAGGAAATACAGACGCGGGCAAACTATTCTAGTCCTTTGCTGTACGAAATTCCTTAATAATAGTGATTGAGGTTGAATGCGTTTGGAATGTACTGGGGAATTGTGTGCATTAATAAGCACACAAAGTAAATAGTATATGTTGTGTTGTGAAACGAAAAATAAATGAAAAATTTGGATATGAACATATAGCACGTGGTAATGAAAAAAATATATATTGATAATTTACATACAATATCAAATAAAACACGTACCCAGTGACGTCATACCGTCTGCCTCCTAGAAATGGAAGGAAACCGGAATGCCTGGATTCACGCACCTCGCGTACCAGATTGCCGCCGCCCAATGGATCCAGGTTTCTTGTTTTGTGACCTGTTCAGTGCCATGTACATATAGTTTAATACATATCAATACTATGTATGAAATAATTTTAATTAAAACGTCTCTTCTTACCTCATTCTTCAGATTAGAACAAGCATAACATTTATATCGTATTTTCGCGATTTTAGAAGTAAAGAGAGAAAAAAGGGAAAGGTATGTTGGGTTTAATCAAACACTGACGGAGATTTCTTATTTGCATGATATCTATTTTAAAACAATCGCCAACACCAAATAATAAATAAAATACAAACAATTTATTAAGTATCTCTTATCACATTCTATACGTTGTTCGATGACCTTATTACAAGCTAGAGAATGACATTGATTGAAAGGAAAAAATTACAAATCGTTTTCTTCGCCTAGGGCTCGCACAAAGTTGTCCCCGCCAAGGGGGTCCAAGTTACGAACGAAGTTTCCACCACCCAGTGAATCTAAATTCCTCTTAACAAGGTTCGGTCCACCAATTTCATCCAGGTTCTTTTTGACGAAGTTGCTACCGCCGAGTGAATCAAGATTCCTTACAAAATTCCCTCCACCGAGAGAGTCCAAGTTGCGCACAAAGTTGCTGCCGCCGAGGGGATCCACGAAACGGGCATGTAAATTGCTTTGTTCTTCAGCTTCGCGGCCTAATATGGTAGATCCTCCTATTCCGTTTAAATTTTTACCGAAACCTCTACCAATTAAAGACGGATCGATTCCATTCAAATATCTATCAGGAATTCTTTCGAAATGTCCATCAATCCGTGATGCTTCGAAGCCATTTACATTTCTTCCTAATAATGTGCTTCCTCCTAAACCGCCGTTAATGTTTCTTCCAAGCATCGTACTACCACCGATACCATTTATATTTCTGTCTCCATTTCTATGTTCATTTTGCATAAGGAATCTCAAAAGATATTCAAATTCCCTTTGTCTATAATCTGTAACAACAATGTCGTATTAAAAAGGTCAGCAAAAACAAGTAATGCGTAAATAAATGAAATATAAAAAAAATCACTTACCGTATGCGTGCGGGGGGTGTGCAGTGCACAAATAACATTTATCATCGTGCGGACACAAATTTTGTGAGAGTGCTTCCATCACCACGAACAGTGACAAACAATCGAAAATACAGTCATAGGTGCAATGTTCATAATACGTATAAATACATGATATAAATAGTTACCGTGTCATAAATATTGTGCATTACATTCTAAGGCATATATTTCACGATTACCAAATAAATACAGGTGTGAGGTGAAACATCGGATGGGGTGGTGTTTGGTGTTTTTAAAACATACGGACAAACGGATATGTGCTTCGGGTACGTGTATCGTAAGCATTCCCAAGTGCAAATATATTGTTACAGTAAATGTAGTCTCATTGTAGTTTGCGGTATCCTTACCGTTGGCATCGTAGCGATCTGAGTTGTGCTCACTTACGCCCCCGTCTTGTTCCTGTGTGATAAACGATATACATTATCATTTCTATTCGATATTATTAACTGCGACACATTCCTGCCAATATCACTCGATGCCTAAACATAAAAGCATTTAAACAGAGATGACTTATGGCACTGAGACACGAACCTTCACTACCGGCCGTATAAGAAAGCTCTGTCACTCAGTGAAATAGCACGCAGACATCTGCAGTAGAACGAGCGTGACCTACATAGCTCAAAAGATCAGCAAGCTGAAGTAACGATGCGATGGATATATCGTAGAACTGATAACCGATAGTTAATAAACTTTCTTGAGTCCAACCTCGTACTGGCAGTCGCATTGTGTCGCCTCGATTAGATGGAGCAACGAACTATGCAAATTTGCGTAGTCAATGGATGCATGTGGCCTAGATTGGTTTTTTGTCTATTGGTGAGGCCTATTTTCAGAGGTGAACTATTGATAACTAATTTCTCTCCATTACTTGTACTGCATAATCTCTGGTTATATTTGTCTTTTAAACTTAAAAAATTCCAATTAAATTTTTGCAGTCTTTTACTGCAATTAGATAAGAAAAACCTTTAGGAACCGCTCATCAATAAATGGTAGGATGAATTGTCGTTGAATATAATGAATAATGGTGTTATTATTGTATAAAAAATTTCTATTGCTTGTAAAATTATTCATATAATTATTCATGGAACTGTTAAGAGGTCGTTGGGATTTCACAAATAGAAGTAAATCTCACTTAAGACATTCTACTATTGTTCGAATTTTTACTGAAAATTTCACTGGCTATTTAGTGCAAAAATTCATTTTGCAAATGCCATGATAAACAATTTGATTGGTAGCTTAAGTACTTAATGTATTTTCACTCCAACGAGGCACTCCACAAAGATCTCGGGAGATGAATTGTAACGATGGAAATTAACATTCCGTCACTGTGTCTGTTTTTCCCTCAATAATTTTTTTATTTAACCTCAACTTCGCCACGATATTGTGACTCAATTAGAAATTGGACTTGATATTTTATTTTATTTCCATTGAACGTAATTTGATATAAAATTAGAGCCAAAATTTGATCACAGCATCCGATACGATATTAGTCTTTTTTTTATAGTACCGAAGGTGACAAATGAGCACACAGTTCACCTGATGGCAAGTAATTCCTGCGGCCCATGACATCTACATTTATCTTTGACAAGGAATCATAATGCAGATGCGTTGTCACCTTTGAGGCCTGAGACAGAATGCCTCGTCACCAGTAATAAAGGTCTTCGGATCCCTACACTCACCAAACAAAACACAGCAAAGTTATGCTGCTATTTTACGTTGGTATTCTGTGCGAGCGTGTTCCCAACCCGGTCGAGTTGACCCATTCATTCTGCAGCGTCGTAATTCTGATGCGTTGTCGTCCTTGTGGACTGAGATGGAATGCCTCGTCACCAGCGATAAATGTCTCCCGATCCCTGCACTCATCAGACAAAACACAGTTACATTATGCTACTATTTTACGCTGGTATCCTGTGAGGGCGTGGTCCTACCCCGCTCGAGCTGACCCATTCATTCGTAGCACTCCCACTTTTGGGTATCCGTTTTCCTTTAGTAGTAGCTAATAAATATAAATATATCATTGAAGTATAGTATCTATCATCGAACATTGTTTTGAGTGGTTCCTTAATTAATTATGTATTTTGGCTAAGAGTGTCCGTTACAAGTTTCCTTACCCTGCGTGGGTCGGCGCTGCAGCAGACCAATACGGCTGCGATGGCAACCGCCACCACTCTCCCGGCTCGCATCATTCTGCTGAACACACCTGATGACCACACCTGAATTTTTATTCTTAATTTATCAAATACACAAACACTTATTAGATAACTTCGGTATACTTCAATACAATCGCGTATCTATGTATGATTTTTTAACAAACGCGTATCTATATGTATAGGTTGCAATTCAATTATTAGGGTATTGATAACGTTTTTTGATAGGGTTTTTTCACTACTATACCTATATAACCATGAAATCAAGACTCATTACAATTTGAATTATTTATTTAATTTTCGTTTGCATATTACGTGTCGATGCTAATATACAAAAATTCTATACCTTTCCGGGGTAAAAGCAATTTATAATTATATAAAATAAATGCATATAACAAAGGAATCGATCCAATGTGACAACTTTGAAGATAGTTTACGACAATACTCGAATGGCGGATTCGAACCGAAGACTTTACGTTAACCACAAGGGTTTTGACGCCTAAATACTCGTAAAGATAAAGAGCATTTAGAAATGAAAAAAATAACTTTTTATCGTCGTTGAAGCGACCGAATGATATTTAAATTAACACTTAAATTTTCCGACCGCCATTAAAATTAATGAGCTTTTGACATGATAGATACAGCCCCTCATTAACACATCTACACGAACTTCACATTCACTTCATGGCATAGAACAAATAAATAACCACGTTTTAAACAAAGCTATACTGCTCCTACATTTTTAAATATATATATATATATATATATATATATATATATATATATATATATACATATATACACAACATCAACAATAACACACTACATTCAACAATAACGATTTTAAATGCAAACGCGTGGTATTTCCTGAGGGTTAATTGAATGCCTGGTTACTTGTAATTAGATCTCACCATACGAAACGCAGCAGCTTTATACTGATAATATGTCAGCGAGAAGTCTTTTCCCAATCAAGCCGACCGCGAGATATGATGGACCTAGAAAATATCTGTTGCGTGGTTATACTACTGTACAAATAAACTTCATACGTTGAATTCAACTAATTCGGTGTTTTGTTGACACGTAGTGTTGTATTGGAAGTTGAGATATTCCGTCTCAGTTTTCAGGGTTATCTTCGCATCTGCGTCTTGAACCTTCGCTGAGGAAGTACGTATTTATGAAAATGGGTTGGCAGTGATAATTATTCATAAATGGAAATGTATGATACTTTGTCACTTTTCGTTTCAAAAAAATTAAATAAACAATTTATAAATGTTGATTAGAGAGAAATGATGATTTTTGTTAATGTTAATTGCAATTTTAAGTTTTGCATCAACAAGTACTCCTACAAGGAAACTTCCCGAGAACTGGAGAGAACCGACCAGTGACATGGCGGTATCGCGAATTTCGAAGCTAAGTCCATCAAATCGCAATGGAACAGCGCAATCGTGGCTCTAACTTTTCTAGAGCTTGGACCTAAGCTCTGCAGTGGGATTTTTATATATATATATATATATATATATATGTATGTATATATATATATATTACCTTTTTTAATGTATGTCTGTCGTTTTTCTATTGAAATAAAGAACACGTAACACTGCGAATATAGTCTTTACAAAATTACTCTCTATTCCCTTTTCCATGAATACTATTGATTAGATTTTCTCCGAAGTAACATAATTTAAATGTAAGTTAGACACCGACTGATGGATAAGACTTGCTCGGGGAGAAGATATTTAGGGAAATATAGCGTATATATTTTTGTTACTTCAGTCCAACTTTCGAACATAAATATGCCGAGAGGAGTTATCGTGATGCAAAGAAGGTGGTGGACTCCTGACTTAGGCCGCTTGTCTATTGTATTTAAAGCTAGCCTGCTGTGACGATGACAGAGTGATGCTGCAAAGATGCCTCAGTAGCATAATTCATCACTCGAAACACGCACTGGTTAAAGAGCTTTGGATTTGAGCTTTGAGATATATTCGATTTACCAAAGTAGTAGAGCTACACTACGGTTTGTTTCCACCTGCTCGACCGGGGTAGGACCACGCCCTCACAGAATACCGGCGTGTGAAATAGCAGCATAACACGCAACAACGCAGTGACGAACCACAAGAACATTATGCTGCTATTTCACGCTGGTCCTACCAAGGTCGAGCTTACCCATTCATTCTACACCTAGAAACAATCTGCAGTGTAGCTCTACCACTGTTGCCACATTTTTATTGAATTACGGGTGACAAACGAGCAAAAAGTTCGCCTGTTGATAGGCGATCCACGCGGTCCACGATACCCACATTCTGAAGTTATCATAATGCAAGAGCGTTGCCACCTCTGATAATTGAGATAGAATTCTATTCGAAACACAAAAGCGTTATTCTGCTGTTTGACGCCAACTCTGCGAGGGCGTGGCCCTACCGCGGTTATGCCGGCCCATTCATTTTGAAGAAACGTGCCGCGGCGTTACGTTACGGCGTTAGTGGTTCCACCACTAACTCACAATTAACACTTTTTGGGACAAACTTTCACACACCATTCGGAGGTAACTGTGCGTATTTGAACAAAAGTGTCCCGTCTTGCAGAAATAGGAGACAACCATTTGTTCCTGTGTGTTTCGTGTATGGTGGCATTTCATCGGAGTCCGTTCATCTTCAGGTACTCCGACCACACCATCGGCTGTCGATTTGTTTCAAGATCATAATGTATTTAACAATGTTTCGTCACCAGGCGGTGTATTTAGTAAATGGTTTCGATTTCTCGTCGATTACTAAGATTGTAGTTAACCACTCAAATTAAGTTTAAAATGCCTGAGCTAATGTATAGTTGGTGACAATAATCGAATGGCGGATTCGTACACTAAGTCCCACTGTTGGGAATAGTATATAGGCGTCCTCTCTAGAGAGGCTGTTAGAGCATAGTCCAGCACGCGATTCTAATGCTGATTGGCCGACATGACATGTCTTTGAATGTTTTTATAATTTCTTTCTACTACGTGCTTCCTCTCGAAGTTTTCCTTGCTTATACTTAAAGTTGCAATTTTCTTACAAACTCTTTCTCAAGCTTTTAACGTATAATTCGTCGGTTTATACGAATATTGTTCTCTACTTTTCTACAAAGCTTCCCCGCCTTCTTTAAAATTCAGAAAACCAATTCAAAAATTGTTGCTCGTTGTTGTAGAAAATGAAACAGAAAAAGTTGTGGTTTAAAGTTCAAAACATTCTTGTGAACGGTAAAATCACGTTCGGAGCGCTAAAATTGCATTCAAAGTGTAAAAGACGACATAATAATACAAATAACCAGAAAATTAAAGAAATCGATTTAATAAGTGTTCCATCTTCAAATTTATAAGCAAATAATCAGTACATTAAAGAAATTGATTTAATAAATGTTCCATTTTCAAATTTATAAGCAAATAACCAGTACATTAAAGAAATCGATTTAATAAATGTTCCATTTTCAAATTTATAAGCAAATAACCAGTACATTAAAGAAATCGATTTGATAAATGTTCCATTTTCAAATTTATAAGCAAATAACCAGCCTTTATGACGGTGTATAACTTGCCAGTGTCAAAAATATGAGTAAGGACTATCTAATTTCTTCTGGCACGTGCCTCGTATATTTGTTAACGTCAATAACAATGGATTACCTTTTGTAAGGTAAAATAAAGTTATATTGCATGAGTTATAATTTCCTCTGTGTTTATCGCGAACGCTTATAGCACTACTATAATTCCAGCGCAGTTGATGTCATCTGATAATAACCAAAAAGACATCACCGTAGTCGAAATTTGTCAGAAGGACATCGTCACAAATATTCTAAATTTCGTATCGTGTAAGGTTCTGCGAGTCCTATTACAGCTAACGAGGTATTATATACTAGTCCTCCGAATCTTGAATCTTAGTTAATGATGGATCAACTAAATCCAAGATGGGCTGGTGTAATCACTTGCCATTAGGTGAACTGTATGCTCACCTCTTGTCAATAAGTGATAGAAAAATGTCACTTTTACTTTTAGTTTATAAATATATATATATATGTATACATATATATATATATATATATATATATATATATATATATATTTATTTATATATATAAAGTATATATGTATACTTATGTATATATAGAACCACTATGTGTAATAAGGTAGCTTTTTTGAAAGCGGGATAATTAAAAGAGAAATAGACACAATATCACGGTCTAATTCACTTGAATATGATCCTTTTGGAAAAAAGGAGGTAATTCTTTGAAGCGACACTAACCTAAGCACAAAGAGAGAGCTGCGAGGTCTCTTGCACATTTATTACGCTTATGTGATGACGCTTTCATATAACATTTTTTGTAGATATCCGATCAAATAATAAATCTTTGAATAAAGTCTACATTTTATTAAACACTACGTCTGAGTACTATACATAGATAAGCTATTATACCATATAAAAAATAACACTGCTGGTAATATTCCTGCCACCACAAAAATATACTAGGCAATAACGGCCCACCCTTTTTTTTATTACTTTCAGAGTATCAAACTCGCACACAGTTCACCTGATGGCAAGTGATTCCTGCGCCCCATGACTTCTACATTCATCCTTGACAAGTTATCATAATGCAGATACGTTGTCATCCTTGAGGACTGAGACGGAATCCCTCGTACGACCAGTAATAAAGGTCTCCGGATCCCTACACTCACCAGTCGAAACACAACAGCATTATGCTGCTATTTCACGCTGGTGTTCTGTAAGGGCGTGGTCGAGCTGAACCCATTCATTCTGCACCTGGAAACAAGCTGCAGTGTACCTCTACCACTGTTAAATATTACACTGTTATCATATTAAGGTTTAGTACCCTTGATAGTGAGTGACACGCGTTATCACCTCTGAGGATTGAGATAAATGGTTCCTACTCTCATCATAGGAAACACAGCAGCGTTATGGTGGCTAACGAGGAAGTGATTACCTCCACCCATGAATATCCGCAACACCAGAGGAGTCGCAAATGTGCTTTCGGCCGTTAAGAAAGATGTAGGCGCTCTTCTAGAAGATCGCTAAGTCGTAACGGTTTGGAAATACCGCTGGCGCAAGCTGATTACCCAGGGCAGTTGTGCGTAACAGGAAATTTATGGCCATGTGAAATTTGTGTTCATCGTGGCGATTTTTTGACAATAGCAATATGGTACGAAAAAAGACAATTACTATACTATACGTCTACTAATAAACACAATTAGACTTTGAATGCAAAATATTCCCTTTAGTTTGCATAAAAAAAAGAATTAGGAGTGAATATAACTCGGTTGAAATAGGTGTGATATCATCGACATTGTTAGTCCACCGAGAAATATAATAGGTCCCTCCCCAAGGACTAAACTAGAAGTTTATTGTCGAATTGTTTTTTTTATTTCATAAATGTTAGTAAAGTACTAATAATAATAAATTTAGACAACGTAAACGGAAGTGTAATGCCACGTTCTTTTTTAGATATTGGGACTTTGTCAGTCCGTCCGGACACAGTTCACCTCATGGTAAGTAATGATGATAAGTGATGACTGCACCCATGAGGTCTACAACCATCCTCGCCAAAGACTCAAGATGTACATACGTTGTCACTCTTGAGGACTCAGATAGAATGCCTCGTCACCAGTAATAAAGGTCTCCGGATCCCTACACTCACCAAACGTAACAGCAGTATCATGCTGCTATTTTACGCTGGTATTCTGTGAGGACTTAATCTCATTTCTGAAAGCTGATCCATTCATTCAGCAGCTAGTAACAAACTGCATATCTAACTATGATTAAATAATGATTTAAAACGACATAACAAAGAGGAAGAGAAGATACATCTTTTATCTTCTTTTTCCTCCACTTTTATTAATTTGGCCAGCCTTTCATGTCCGCATATTCGGGTGATACACGGACACTTTTGTGCTGTCATTGTTGATGTTTGTTGTGTTGTTGTTGTGTTTATATATATATATATTTCACCACACCATAGGTTGACTGGTAGAAAATGCCTATAGGCATTAAGTCTAAAGCGTTAAGTATTTTGTGTCCTAATTATAAGTATTTACAATAAAGGTTCAATGAAATGAAATGAAATGTTTGAGGTCTACCACGACCGTCGTTCCGCGTGTACGTTACATTGGCAAGTCTAGGGGCAAGCTTCACCATGTCTATGTACGTGGCCGTATCACCGTAACCATTTTTCTTTGATCTCATCTGTTACGAGGGCAACTTTAAAACACCCTCTGATATAATCATTTCGGATTTCATCTTATCGTATGTCATCCGCTGACTAGATAAGATATCAGATTAGAAATGACTAAAGATATGTCTTTTATATTTTTTTTATTCAGTGAGTTCACTTGATGGTAAGTGATTCCTGCGGCCCGCGACACGTGACATTCGTTCTCAATATAGTATCATATTATAGATTCTTTGTCACCCGTGAGGACTGAGATGGAATGTCCCATCACCAATAATAAATATCATCAACATTCTACAATACGACATTCAATAATACTTATATATATGTTTAACTTCTTTCTGAAAATATGAATAATTTGCTTCTCGTTTTACATAAATTTGCATTTAACACATGTTAACTTTCTCAACAGAATACTAATATGGTTGATATGCAGAACTGCTGCAAGTGGAAGACGCCGACCGTAATATAGTATGTTCTTCGTCGGTTCATTTGAATAAATTAGGAAATAACTTGTCATAATTTGGTATATATTAAATGAATAGGATGAAAGTTTAAAATTTACACCTATAACAAACAAGTTTACAAGTTTTACACTAAGGATGACAAATTAGCACACATTTGTTTGTCTCGAGACCTAATAGTTTACGGTACGGTCTGCGAGTTTGTTATGATATGTCAGATTTTAGAGACACAATTTTTTTAAATATATACCGTATAAAGATGTTGCCATTATTATTCCGACTCGATGTTAAATAAAGTAATATTTATACCGGTTCTTTTTCAATTACATTGTTCTTTCGTAAATACCCACTCTGATGTACCCGGTATCTGGTAGTGACAGGTAGAATTCAAGAGAGAAAAAAAAGTTATCTCTCGTATTTATGCCTCGAGTATTGTGGTCTTTTCATTTCAAACACAATAACTTTCTTATAATTAGTTACAGTTAGACGCGATCGTGTCTTATCGGCGAGTTATTGTGTTATTTCACAATAAATTGAATCGATAATCGGTATTCTATTTATTTCCAATATACCTAGTTTTAAATAGCAGTAGGGTGTGGTTTTCTTTTATTGTCCACCTGATGGTTAGTGGTTCATGCATTCTGACACCGACATTCATACTCGATAAGGATTCATAATGCAGACGCGTCGTCAACCCTCAGGACTAAGCAGCATAACTCTGCGGTGTTTCGTCTGTTGAGTGTGGGGATCCGGAGACCCTTATTACTGGTGACGAGGCATTCCATCTCAGTCCTCAGGGATAGCATCTGCATTATGATCATCTATTGAGGACGAATGTGGCTGTCATGGACCACAGGAATCATATATCATATCAAATGTGTGCTCGTTTGTCACCAACTCAATAGATAAGTCTTCAGGGGTGACAACACGTTATGATTACGCAAGAATCATATAACGTTAGTCCAACCCTGCGCTCGTTTGACGATATACATATATGACCGATGTCGATACATATAAATATATATATGTATACATAATAATAAGATAATACACAACTCAACCTCAAATGAAAGATGTATCGAGAAAACATAAATAAAAAAAAAAGGAATTAAGTATTGAGATAACGTAAACAAAGGACCGAGATACGGATAAATTATAAATCAGCCCTAAGTCCGAGTAGAATCTCCCAGTCTGCATTGTAACGTTATAAACGGACTAAATAAAACTAATCAGTTGATTTATTTATTAGTAGACTGTCTTAGTTGTTGATATGTAAGGACTTAGATAACATTAGTTCTGAGGGTCTTTTTTAACCTCAAACTGAACAGAAATGGTGTTTCTTTTAAATCAGTCACCTAACATAAGTACTAATATAAATAAAGGTGTACTCGTTCACACCTTTGTTTGTGCACACACGACTGTGCGAACGCGATGATTGAAATAATTATCAGCAATTCGGATGTGGGCAAAGAGAATGAAGGCGCCAATTTCACCTGTACCCCCAGCCCAAAAAATATGATACATGTTAAAAATGAACATCGGTGGACTTTGCGTGTAATCTATGTTTTGTTTCTCGCGACGTTTCCCTTCACCGTCAGATATAACTGATATTGGAGATCCAACTCGCTTGGCTTTGGTGAATCATTGCTAAATATTGGGTTCCGTTTGCATTTTCGTTATTGATATAAATTTGTGGTGTTATTAAAAATGTGTCATATGGTTGGACATCCATCAGATGGTATCTTATCTATGAAATTGATTAAGCCTAGTAGCTATAAAGGATCATATAAACATACGACCATATATAACTATACCCGTCTTTTGGCTTCGCTGTAGTCGGGTTTAAGTTAATTTTTTTATAATATTAGGTTAAACACACATCGATAACCTGATGGTAAGTGATCATCGATGACATCTACATGCGTCCTCAACAAAAATTACACGGACACATTCCACTTGAAAGGATGCCCAGGTAAAGGGGATAGCCCCGAGGTCCGTTACCTGCAGCCTTTAATCCTGTATGCTCCAGTACAGCAATGATTCATGATGCACATTCCTTGCCACCTCTGAGGATTTACATGCAATGCCTGTTATTGGGTACCCGAATCCTACACTCACCATACGAAACACAGTAGCATTATGCTGCTATTTCAAACTGGTATCCGGCGAGGGCCGAACTAGCTACAACTTGTCTTTACCACGAGAGAGGCAAAATTATAAGTAACGACGTATAACGACGGGGGTGAAAAAGGTCGTAGGTTCGAATCCGCCATTACACTATTGTCGTGAACCAGCTCTACAAGCATTTTAAGCTTTGTTGGAGTGGTTAATAATTCTTTTAAATAAAAAAAACAATTTAATCCAACTAAGTACTTTCCTATTATCCTAATCATACGTCTAAGTTATACGCATGGAATCCAATGGCAGTGAATCGAACAATTTCTTCGTCCGACAATTCTCGAAACCTCAAGGTTTAGAAATGTTACACGTGCAAGGAGATAATAACATTTGATTACTACCAATTTTTATGTCTAAAAATATCGTGCGATTATCAATCGTGTATATTTGTTATTAGGGTTTTATTTTTGGATATACACCCGAAAAAAAGTTTGTCATGAATGCAATTTAATAATATAATTGACGATGGTTTAAAACTTAATTGTAAACTCTTTTTCAATTTATATCTGTTATGTTATTATTATTTCGTACACGTATTATTTTGTAATAATATATCATAATTCTATATTTTTTTAATAATAATTTTTATTTAAGATATATATCGGAAGAAAGTTGTCTAATCAAGAATGCAATTTAGTAAAATATGAAATCTAATCCATGATAATTAATAATTTTAAATTTTAATACAAGTAGTTTTATTTAAAGATTTTTTTAATTTATAATATATTTTATTGTATATTAATTTATATGAAGTTTTTACTTATTTTGAAATATAAACGTGTATTTTTGTTATTACAGTTTTATTTTCATATATACTACGTTAGATGAATTTTAACGAAAAGGCAATTTAGTAAAATATTAAATCTTATATACCAGGATACTTTATACTACAATTTAAAATTTTATATTAATTTTAATTTTATACTAAGATTTTTATTGTTGTATATATCACGTAATCGTGTATTTTTAGACATACCTATACCCGCATAACTAAATGTGTCGTGCAATCAAAAATATAATTTTGTAAAATATTAAATCGGGACGGTTTAGAGTCCCTAATAATTTATAATTTAATTTTATATTTTAATATAAAAAAACATTTTTTCTTATAATAATATTTTTTGGTACAGTTAACGATAAGTTATAGACTACGTCCTACTAAACTTAGCGTCATAGGTTCGAATTAGCCCTTCGACTATTGCCATGAAGTGCTTCGTCAGAGTGGTTAAAGGGGATGTCAGTAATGTCAATAACATTGCTAGCGTAAATTTCCAAAAGTATCTTGTACTTATTTACGTTTTTAATTTTCTTACTTGTACTTATTTACTTTTTTAATTTTCTTACTTATACTAACTTAGACTGGAACAAAAATTATTTTGAAACTGTTATATTTTATATATCTTTGGAGACTGACATTACATTATGACAAGCTATTATTTTTAAACAATGAAAATGAAGCTATATTTTGCATTAATGAATTAATTAAAATCGAGCATATCACCATGCATTTTTATTATAAATATATAGCGTATCATTTAAAAGGTATATTAAATGTTATTGAAAACTAAAAATGTTTAATTAAAGTAATCTAAGATGAAAGTTCTGGTATGAAAGATAATAGCTTATTTAACACGAGCCCAAAAGTGTAGCGTGAACGAACCCACGCGGGGCTGAATATTTGAATTTTATTTAACCTGTTGATACGTAGCCCGTAGCAAACGCTACGACGAAGTTTTACGAGTTTGGGTACGTTATTCCGAAAAAAAAGGGTTAAAGTTATTAAGTTTATATGATTTATAATTATTAACAACCTTTATATTTTTTTTTCCATGTGGAATAATATGTATAAAATATAACGCAAATTTTTAAAGCGTAATTAGTTAAGTTTTTTTTTATTAAGCAGTTAAAATTATTTGGAACTCATGTTTAATGTAGAATAGTCTAACACGTACATTGAAAACTTTTCGTTTTTGTACATAAGAAAACATATTACAACATAAGTAAATTAATAAGTATATATCTAACGATTCAACAATCAGGTAATTAAGTCAGAACTTTGTCTAACAAATTGCGAAAATAACAATTCGTATTTAGGTATATAGAATATAGTTTTATATATTTATACACATTTCAATATAAACTTTACATAGAATTTATCACGTAAGTTTTATATATATTTTATTACAAAATTCTTTGTAATATTTGTCAAATACGTAATTAAAAGACACGTTCAAAACAAATATAAGGATATTTTGAAAATCTTACCTGTTGTACTAGCTGAGGGTTAGGCGGGTGAAGTGACGGTGGTTTTGGTCCGTTATGCCGTAGAGGACTCCGCGCCCGCTTATATATCCGTGAGGCGATGGGCGGGCGGCGCCGCCCTGCGCGTCGTTATCTCTCCATGCATCCAGCCCCACGCTAATGCAAATATACTATTGTCCCCCGTGATAATTTAACTTTTTTTTAACATACACATATGAAGGAAATGTTAATTCATATATTGTACTTGCTTTTATTTCTTTATTTCCTTGAGTTGAAACAAATATACGTATGTATCAGACGTGTGAATGTAGACTATATTTATAAAGTTGTTTTGGTGATAATGGATAAAAAATGTATAATAACAGCCTATATATATAATTCCCACCGTTGGGCATAGGATTGTCTTAAGAGACGGTGTTAGAGTATTGTCCACTTCACGTCATAGAATTTTTTTTTAATTTATTGCTCTGACAGTTTCCTATAATGTTTTCCCCATCGACCACGAGGTAACTTGGAATCCACAATTTCATTAGTTCTGGCACCGGGGATCGAACTTGGTTTGCTGGCATATCGTGTATTAAAAGTGAGCGCGTAGAAACTGAGCTGGCACGGCTATAGGTAATTTTGTGAAAAGTTTTCGTGCGATATTTAATTTGCTACCAAATTTTTAATTATTTAAAGGTGACACTACTATTATTATCTACAGACTTACCTCTTCAGTTACTGTAAGGCTGTAATAAAATATCTTAAACTATTAGGGAGCAACCTTTTAATTAATTTAAAAATAACGTAAATGTCTTTTAAAAACACCTAGGCAGTCAAATAATTCAATTCAAAAAGAGCATATATATAGCCCTATGTGGTTCAGTTTATGTAATTGTTTTATATATAAATTTAATTTTATTAAACCAAGGGAGACAAAATATCACACAATTAACATGGTTTATGTAAATAAATTAATAATAATATGAAGTACATATAGCACTATATATTAATTCGATATAAATATTCCATCTTTTATAATTGAATCAACTACCTTTATTTTATTGACTACCGTTATATATATATATATATATATATATATATATATATACATATATATATATATATATATATATATATATATATATATATATATATATATATATATATATATATATAAAAAAATCAGGATGCAGCTTTGCGTATAATCTTATTTAATTCGATATAACGATAGCAATATCAAATAAATGTATGATTACAGATAAAGAATTTTTTTCGTGACATACGACCGGACATGAAATATATTTCATACTGTTTGTTCTTTTTAATTTTCATTTAATTATTTCTCATACAATTAGTTATGTTTATTTATTTTAACAAAATGCAAATCATGATTGAATTAATATTACATAATCCACCTAAATATAAATAGATCTTAAGCCATTAATGATCTTCTGTTATACAAATATACCTTAAGTATAAGTGGGGTTCCGTTATAGTTCATTTAAAGTTATAAGTTTGTGTATGTATATATCACATGTGTTTGTGTGTATGTATGTGAAAATATATTTATATATTATTGTTGGAGAGTGATTGGTGTAAGGGAGTGCGTGCTTTCTAAAAACTATCTTGGAATGATCAATATATTAATATTTGATTTTCTTTTTACCTATTCATGCCATGAATAGGATCTTGAAATTATATTTCTATATAAAATTGGAAGAGCTATGCTATCGTTTGGTTGTAGTTGCGGTGTCAGCTCACAGAACAAAATAGCAGCATAACGCTAATGTGTTTCGTCTGATGAGTATACTGATTTGAAGACCCTTAGGTGACGAGGCATTCTAATTTAGAACTCAGGGGTCACGTATCTACATTATAATTTCTTATCGAGGACGAATTTGTATATCATGGACAGCAGGAACCACTTACCATTGGGTTAATTGTGTGTTCTTTTGTCACCGCCGATACAATATAATAAAACAAACTGATGAACAATGAGTTTAGGGAACCGGAGACCAAATTCCAGGAATCGAGGCATCCCATCTCCTCCTCCTCAGAGGGTGCAATAGGGGTGCATCTTGAAACTTACCTTCAGGTGTGCTGTGTGCTATCTGTCATCCTATGTTTAGTTACAAATCAATAAATGTTAATCGAAGTCGTGTCGCTGTCAAGATACGTTTTGAATTTTAATTTTTATATGGTTTATCCTCAGTATGATCTTTCTGTATTCCTGTTAGGGTCCTTAAATAAATAAATTAATAATTAATTTTTAGTATTAATGGCTTAAAACTCAAGGGTGATAGCGGAAAGGTGAACTTACGCGATAGAGCACAATCGTGCTAAAATTAGCATCAGCTAGTGCCTTAATCAAATTTATAGTCTTAAACCGAAAATCTAAGTATAATATAATAGATAGATAGATAGTCGCTTAGAGTTTAAACGAAAAATTCGAAAGCATTTGTTGGAAGTAGTGTCAGCAAATTCACTACATCGATAATAATTATGTATATATTTATATATATATTTACTTTTAGATATGTTTGTATTTATAATATGTATATATATTTGTTTGTATAATTTATGTAAATGTTTATAAATATCTATTATTTTACTTAGTATTATAAATTCCTAAGATAATATATAATGATATGTATATATAATTGTATAAGCATTTAGATGTACTGTATGTCTCTTTTTTCTTTATTATTATTCTTCTGTCCCTACCTTGATTTCTCTGAACCCTCCCAAGGTTGACTGGTAGATAATGCCTTAGGCATTAAGTCCCCCTATGTGTATATGTTAGTTGTACAAAAGTTTATAAATAAATAAATAAATAGACATTTTACATCAAAAATTATAAAAATTAAACACATAAAAAGATATAAATATTGATAATTGTAATATTTTATAAAAATATTAAATTATTTATTAATAACTCTAGTTTCTAGTATATTAAGTTTATTATTACCGCGCGTAGCGCGCACTGTTTAATCTTCCATCATGACTCCCCATCGAGTCAATTCCATTGAAAACAAGGATGATTGAAAAAAAACATATGTACTCATATGACCCTCTAGCAGGAGCAATGATTGCTATTACTACGAGCGTCCTGACATACTTTTTTACTCATTGAAATAAACTATTTAAAGAAAAAATACTTTTGCGTTTCAGCATATTGCAACCCCACTCATAAATTTTGCCACGTCACACTTGTATCAATCGTCTTCATTTAAATAAACCTCTTAGTCATGTGTTTAGCCGTCACTAAATTAAATATATATATATATATATATATATATATATATATATATATATATACCTAGTCCAGCCATAAGTTCTGTTATAAATGTAAACGCATTTTTTTTAATGAAGTAATGTAATATTATTAAAATTTATACCTACATATTTATTATTCAGTCAGCAAATATATTCTATTCGAAATGGCCACCTTTGAATTTTATACAGGCCTTTTATCTGTTTGGCCACGAATCTATATAATGACCGAGGGAATGTAGATACATTCATCCTCGACAAGGAATCATAATGCAGATGCGTTGTCATCCTCGAGGACTGAGGTAAAGGTAAAAAGGTAAAGGTCTCCGGATCCTCACATTAAGATCCTAATTATATAGATAGATCCTAAGACTTTAGGCCTCAGAGGTATTGCGTATTCATTCAGGATGGATAAACTTGTTGACGGCCTCAGTGATGTCTTATCATTAGGTGTGTTGTGTGTCATTCTTAATACTTAGTTTCATCAAAGAAACTACTTAGAATTTATTGACATATCATAAATTTGTTCTGAGTAGTTAAGTAATCATTCTAGGCATAATACAGCCTCGTTTTTTTTTTCCAGCTTCACTAACCAGTGGAAACACCTCAACTCAATCCAGTGATCTTCAAACGTCACCAGGTCTTCCGTATTAAGGACCATTCAACACTGGGCTTGCTGTAAACGGTGGCACTAAATAACATTTTTGTGTTCCAATGGTCATGAATTTTCGTTTTATCATTAATTTAAATAAATATCTCAAGTTTTGTGAAGCAATATTGTTTTGGCAACTGGGTGAATCTTAAAACCCAATTAACTCGAGTACCGCAAAAGTTTCGCTTAAGACTCAGAATTATTTTATAGATTCGTATTATTTAATAAATAATTTGTTTTTAGGTTGAATATTTATAAAGTTAGTTGATTTAAAAATTAAACTAGTTTTCTTTGATTATTTTGTTAGGGAAATTTATTAGATTGAAGTCTAAGTGATCAGGCTTCATAAACATTATTTATGATTTATTAATGATCCATGTAGCTCTTAGACTTTTGACAATGGTAGAGCTAAACTGCAGTTTGTTTCTAATTACAGAATGAATGGCATAAAATGGCGTAAAATAGCAGCTAAAACTTTGCCGTGTTTCGTCTGGTGTGTGCAGGGATACGGAGACCTTTGCTGGTGACGAGGCATTCCATCTCAGTCCTCAAGGGTGACAACGCATCTGCTTTATGATTCCTTGTCAAGGATGAAGGTAGAAGTCGTTGGCCGCAGGAATCACTTGCCATCAGGTGAACCGTGTGTGAGTTTGTTATTCTTAATGTAATTAAAACAAAAGAATAGATAAAAAATAACAAATAGATGTTATGTTTTGTTTAAATAAATTGAATATCAAACGTTTGTAGTTAATACTCCTATGCTTGATTATGGTCATTGCGTATATTATATCATATAGAAATTGACTTGGAAAAGTTGGAGCACGTAATAGCGATACCACAAGCTAGAACATCGCTTCCAACTTTTATGACTGGTAAAATACCTTGCAGCTTCTTTCAAGGTACGAACTGAATGGCTCGACCGGGTAGGACCATGCCCTCAGAGAATAGCAGCGTTAAATAGCAGTATAACCCTGCTGTGTTTCTTATGGTGAGTGTAGGGATCTGGAGACCCCGGCCCGTTAGTCCAGGGCTTTTAGTATAAGACTTAGGTGAGGTACCTTAGTCTTATTCTAAAAGCTTGTCGGTATATAAGGGTCTCTCTGCCTATCCGCTTGTCGTATAAGGGATAACGGTCATGCGAGTGCTCAGAATAGCAAACCCTGGAAGGAGCCTAACGATGTCTTATAAAATTAGAACCAATATGAATCGAGTTATAATCATTTAATTACATCTGTCATTGTTATTTGTTTATGAAGAAAATATATTTGTTACGAATTGTTGTTTTGTTCCAGTTATGTCGTGAGAAAAGTTGGACATACCAATGGACAAACAATGCGAGTGGTGGAATGCACTACATATACAATTTCTAAGGAAAATTCCATTTTCTAGGAATTTAATTTTGTTCTACAATTTAATTAATAAAATTTAATCTTAAATATTTCAAGATGAAATAGAAAGTTGATGTAAAATTTTCTGTACTTAAAGTAAGTCTTTATAATTTCCTATTAGTAGACGATGTCATCTAAGCAGGATATAAATTAGTGAACATTATTGAGCGTAAAGATTTGAATAAACGCAGATGTACTCTTTATCTCCTTCGCAGGTCCGAGGTAATGCATATGTAACTAAATCTGAGGAAGGTGCAGAGAAAGATTCGAAAGCCTTAAATCATAAGGTCAATAAATATTGTTCGCTGACCGACAACCGAATCCAGGTTCTACGACGCAATAACCAGGTAGACACGCGACGCGCACGTCAGAGCTGAGAGGCGTAAAAACGTTATATATTTAAGATGATAATCGAGCACACTTTACCTAATCATAAATAATTTCCGCAGCTCATGACATTCATATTTATTCTCAATTAGGAATTATAATGCCGATTCACCCCTGGAAACTAACATGGAATACATCTTCATATAATAAAGGTCTCCGGATCATATACTCACCAGACGAAACACATCAGTATAATGCAGCCGTTTTATAATGGTATTCTGTGATGACGTGGTCCTTCTGCAGTTAAGCTGATTCGATGGTAACACTAGAAATAAACTGGAGCGTAGAGATTTTATTAATAATACATTTTTTTTTATTACATTGAGAGTAATAAACGAGCACACAGTGGATGGTAAGTGATTCCAGGCCCATGAAATCTACATTCATCCTTGACGAGAAATCATAATCCAGATGCGTCCCTTGAGGACAGAGATTCAATGGCTCGTATAGAATAGTTAAAGTTTTCACATGCTATTGCTATTTTATGCTGGTATTCTGTGACGGTGTGATTCTACCCCAGTCAACCTGACCCATTCATTCTGTCATCATTCAATTACATATATCTTTACAAGGAAGATATTATAAAGTCTCAATTAAGATGCCTCGATAGCCTAATGATTTAGAGTGCGGTGTGCGAAACTGAAGGTGATAGGTTCCAATCCGCCATTCTACTATAGTCGTGAACTATCTCCTGGCTTTTTCAGCTTATTTGTAGTAATGTGCACTGCTAGCATTATTTAAAAAATACATCAAAAACATTATACACTCTTTAAAAAGTATATCGTTAACATTATACATTCTTTAAAAAAATATATCTTAAACATTATATATTCTTTATAAAATATATCTTAAACATTATATATTCTTTATAAAATATATCTTAAACATTATACATTCTTTAAAAATATATATCTTAAACATTATACACTCTTTAAATATATATATCTTAAACATCATACATTCTTTAAAAAAATATATCTTAAACATTATACACTCTTTAAAAAGTATATCGTTAACATTATACATTCTTTAAAAAAATATATCTTAAACATTATACATTCTTTAAAAATATATATCTTAAACATTATACATTCTTTAAAAAATATTTCTTAAACATTATACATTCTTTAAAAAATATATCTTAAACATTATATATTCTTTAAAAAATATATCTTAAACATTATACATTCTTTAAAAAATATTTCTTAAACATTATACATTCTTTAAAAAATATATCTTAAACATTATACATTCTTTAAAAAATATATATTAAACATTATACCTTCTTTAAAAAATATATCATTAACATTATACATTCTTTAAAAAATATATCTTAAACATTATAGATTTTGTTTATTTTAGCGAACCGTTCTCACTACTCGTTATTAATTTGTAAGATGTTCATATTGGAACTAAATTTCGTCCACTTCACGGGCGTTAATGATAGAAAACAATCGAAAAGGAAAAATGAACCACAAAATTGACATTGTTTCTTATATACGAGCAACTCGGTGTGTTGTGTATTTGTGGTAATTCTTTTTATTATTTTGTGATATAGTTTGTTGTTTGTTTTAATATTTTAAGATTTATTTTTATTAGAATACTAGCAGCTGTATTAACGTAACTAATATTCCAGTTAAATACTCTTAAATATCTAAATAATAAAATACTAAAATTAGCTTAAAATGCTAGGTTCGTGGTTGTTGTTTGTCGATGGTTCGCGACAAACCGATGACTTACCTGGTTTGGAATCGTAGCGTCGACTGCGACCTTGATGCTACGGTTCCTGAGAAAATTGGTGACCCACTTGTATAATTTATCGGGAAACGGGAATATGAAGGAAGCCTCGAAAACAGCGCTTTGTGCCAAATCCAATCGAAGACCTTCGCTGCGTAGAGACTAACTGCCAAGACCTATCCCTTGGTCTCAACTGCCTGCACCCACAGTTTTCCTCCGTGAGCTGGCTGGTGGTTTATAATGGATTTTTAGACATTACTTTCGAGAACAAAGGGATAATGGCAATAGGCAGGCTTATTGACATTATCCCTTGGATGGATTTGAGCGATCAGCTTTTTTGGGATCGGGAGCACCAGCAAATCGGCACGATTCCTAAAGAGTTGAAGTAAAAAGACGCCTGAGAACCGGTGCCGACTCTTGAGCACACGTCCTCAGTTCAATTGGAGGAATTCCATCGGGCTCCCTGGACTTGTGGACCTATGCAGAGAAAGAAGTGCTTTGCGCACTAACGTCCGCACAAATCAGACATGTGACATGGAGGTCTCCTACAAAAAGATGGGTTGGGAATTCTGGATTTAACAGCATTTTGGCCTTTGTAGTTCTAACTGCGCGCGACCGCCCCGATCTTTTCTGGTCTTCGACAGAGGAAGTGTTGTTATATAAATAACTAGTCTAGCCATATATACTGTAACATAAAAACTATTCTTTTTTACAACTTTTTAATTATTTTGAATTTGGAACACATATTTTATTTTATAAACTTCTTTCGATTTTACGGATTAAGAAAAAAAAACACGTAATATTTCTCGTATATTCCTTCTACACCTTTCATGTCGAATAAACGACTAATGTCATTCTAACGAAGAAAAAATAGCTACGATCTGAGCTCTTTGATCCTCCGTGTATAGGTTGGCTACGTGAGCTGTCACTGCAAGTTCGCTCCTTGTTACATGGAAGTCGAATTAAAGAGAAACGTCAGTCAGTAAGCAGGCTACGAGTGGATATTTCTATTTCAATTCATATTACTCAAATTGAATATATATTTATGAAAGTTTAAAAACGGGTCGAAGGAATCAGTATAATTATTTACTTATTGATTCTTTATGTTCCTTAAACAAGCCTACTTAATGCCCAGTGGCATTCTCCACCAGTCAACCCTCGGAGTTCGAGAGAATATAGTAGGCATAGAAATAAAAAAAGGTTTTTTTTAGATAAAAATATCAAATTACACATAGATACATAACAAAATAATACATAATGAATATAAATAAAAATACATATCGTATATATAACAATACATATACATAAAAACACAAATACCATGTGAAAATATATAAATCAGATATTATTTTCTTCAAATAATGTTGGCACAAGAAGGGATTTAATAGAAACTTTATCGGGTGCATTCTTGACATCTTCCGGAAGGGCGTTCCAAAGAAGTATGGCCTGTACTATGGAAGAAAAACGAAAGAACCCAGTGCAATGATATGGAAGAATAATTCTCATTCTATTTAGGGTTCAATAGAAAGTTCATAACACTTCTATATATTATAAGCGGTCTGCTATTGTCGAAGAGGGTACTTCTAAAAGTCAGCTGTGTATACTAAATGTAGAAAAATAAATAAATATATATATAGTTAGGTATTCTCTGTATTGCAGTCTTCATTGCATGCACTATCTGCAAGCGTGTATATTGCAATACTACCAGTGTGTACACTTGAAAGATGAAGAGTTAAAGATTATATAATCTATTAAATGCACCGTATCGGAAGATGATGATGATGATGGTGATATGTAGTCAATAATATAACATTTTGAACATTCAACGTTCAAAATATACATCCATTTTAAGATGCAATCTTTAGACAAATTGACTCTTGTAAGCTTTCAAATGCAAATTAAGTTGGCGTTGCGGGGTTCTGTTGTGAACGTAGTGTTGTTGATCTAGTGTACATTAGACACTTCGACATACTAAAACTAATTACACTTCCTTGCACCTCCACTCGGGTCGTTAATAACTGTTGACAGGAGAGCTACCTGCATTCAACACTTCAATTCACCAAATCCTAACAAAGGCCCATTTTAATTAACTTCCATTATATTCATAAATTTGTAGATCGTTATCACAAGATAACAATAGCAATAGTGCTGTAAGTATTTATACGCACATACTCAATGTAGCCTCTACCTAATCCTATACGATATAACAGAGAAATTTCGGACTAAGCTTTAGCGATACGGTAAGAGTACATCCACACGCGGAAACCGATAATTTATACCATTCGAACGAGTCGCGAACGGAAACTTAGGATGCAGTTTCAACAAAACATTAAGAATACACGCTGACCCGAAAACTAAAAAATAATGATCTAATCTTATAATTCAATCGTGAGTGGAAAATTTCGGATGAGTTTCGACGTACCAATTATATAATTCACCTAAAAGAGGAGAAAGAGAACAACTTATTCTATAAACAAATTGTTTATCATGAATATATTATCCTGCAAAAATATAATTTGCTTTAGGTTTCTATCTAGTTAATCGCTAGTTAATCTAGTCTTAAAATAGAATTTTATAAGAAAATAATATTATTAATAATTCATTCGATGGTGTAGCCCACGTAGCAGCTAAACGTAAGTAATCTAATCACTCTTTGATTTTTTTATACACTAAATCGTGAGAATTTTGTTCTTGTTATTAAGTGTGACAAACGAGCACACTGTTCACCTGTTGGTAAGTGATTTCTGCGGCCCATGACACCTAAATTCATCGTCGATAAGGAATAGTAGATAGTAGATACATTGAGGACTTTCTAGGATATATGATGATTAAAGACTGAATACCTCGTCACCAACAATAAGGGTCCGGATCCTCACTCACGAAAGGTACGCGTATACCCTCGTATTTTTTAAGGGCTGATCCATCCCATCGAGTCGAACGGTACATCATGGCTACTGGTTTATTTCGGCCATGGCGATATCTACTGTTTATACTATTTTATTATAAACGGTTTGGTCAATGAATGATAATGTCACCCTCATTGGTAAACTTACAATGTAAGATCATCTACGTAACAGTCCACCATTCACTATATAATATAACATTCCAACCTTATCCGACTGCGAAAGGCAAGAATCTTTTCACATGCACCAGTTTTATATAAATTAATGATAAATCTACTTATAGATTGTTGTCTTTCGGTCGTCAAATGTGACACATTGTGTAAAATTTGCGGTAGGGACTCTTCCCATCAAATATGCACAGCTGTTCAGTGTGATATGACCAGAATGAAACCGAAAAGCCATGGTTACATTAGTGGCATCTATCCAAGGGAAATAAAGTGGATTAAGCCGGATGGTTTTGTACTCTTACTAAGCGATCTTTCATTGGAATACTCCTTCCAAGATATAACACACTCTTGTTTTATTAAGTATATAAGATCAGAGAAATAAGGCAGATAATATATATGTATATATATATAGTAGTTGTGTTTATATGTATGTATATATGTATGTATGTGTACACATTTCAACGATTTTCTTTACGACTAATGTATAAAATTAGAAAAATTTAGCAAATAGATATAGATATAAAAGTATTGTTGAAGGACGCTTGATACAAAATGTGTTTAACTAATAAAGTTTGTGTCCACATAGCGGTTCCAAATACAATGTTAGTTTAAATAATCAAGAGGGGGCCCGGTGACTTGCAGTACAGGTGCGAGACCTAGTGCAAGCATCAGGTCCCACAAACCCTGTTACAAGTACTACTTATTATGTAACATAGTTTATAAGGATATTGTTTGTGGACAGATATAAAGTTCATTTATTATTATTATTATTTTATACCTTCGCTCGCATCCTCAGCAAAGCAATCCACTATCTTATTGACCTTAGACCAATATGAGCTAATATGATAGAGGTCAGTTCACGGATAATCCGAATTATCTTCTGGTTACTGCCAGATGATATGAAATTGAAGAATATTTTACAGAGGCAAGTAAGCATTGGCGTCAAAACAGACTCGTCGTTCCCCTTCCCTATTCCTGATGTGAAGCATAAACAATAAGGGCATAGGAAGGTTCAATTACTCTGTCAATAATACGAGACCTGAAAACCAACAATTTGTGATGAACTATTGTTCCTCGGCTCGGAATCAACCCAGGAGTCGAAGCCAGGTAAGCTAACCACTACACCGCGCATAGGGCCCATACATATCGCAGCTAGAAACAAACTCCAATGTGGCTCTTGTGTCATATTAATGCGTAGGTAAATACGTTACGAGGGAAAAATCCAAATAAATGTACTGCGACAACTGTATCCGGTCCACCCATCGACTTTGTTCAAGCAACAAAGCCTAACAGTATTGAAACAGATAAATAACTGAATGATCCCTGCTCATCAAACCCCTTCCCACATAGATCCTTTTTCGATTCTCGAGATAGATTTATATAATACACTAGCATCCGCACCCGACTTCGTCTTCTACTTCTCAATTGGGCTCAGAAAAAAATGAAAAATGAGTGAGGCGACATTATATGATTTATTATTTTCCGGCAGTACGTGTAAGTTTTGGGTACTCCTTTCTTCTCACCTGTCTAACACATATCATAGATCCTGAAATCCACGCAGACGAAGTCGCGGGCAGACGCTAGTTTTGACATAAATTGATTATAAGCCGTTTCATTTACCGAGATACAAAGTATAGTTATAAACCGTGTGCTAAATTACACTTAAATCCATTCATCCGTTCGTTCATGTGATTGAGTAACAAACATACAAACATACAGTTTCACATTATAATATTAGCAGGATACCGTATACTTACTTGAGACTGTCATAGATTTAATATAATTGTATTGAATATATAACATACACGTTTAAAATGATTTCATTGTCTTAGCATTTGAAAGTGGTAGAGCTACACTGTAGTTCGTTTCTAGGGGAAGAGCATGAATACAAGGGTCGGCTCGACCTGGGAAGAACTACGCCCTGATAGAAAGGCGAAATACCAGAACTACGCTACTACGTTTCGTTCGGTTTAGGGATCCTTTATTTCTTGTAATAATAAATAAATAAATAACGGACAAATAACATTATGATCAATTAATAATCAGTTTAACTCCTCATTCTCTATATAAAATATAGCGCTGTTTTGTTTAATTTGATTTTAATGAGGACAGTAATTATGAACGAGAGGAAATCTTGCGAGATGAAGCGTCGTTATAAGTTGGACAATATCAAAGATGGCCGACATGTAATTCTACCCACGAATGTTGATAGACACAAATTTACCGTGACTTGCAAGTAAATAACTTAGAACATTAGCGAATTAATATTTCACGAAACAGTGTCGTTAAATTCAGCTGGGAAATTGTGGACATTTTTGTTTATTTCTTTCTAAAGTGATATAATAAAACAATGTATCTTCTCGAATATAAAATGTTAAGTGCCTAAATGTACATGTAGCGATAGAACTTTTATACCTTAGTTTCTTTAAGTCCGAAGTTCCTAAGTTATTGTCAAAATACTACGTTTTTTTTTATGTAGAGGATTACTAACAGTTAAAATCTTATCATATATTTTATATAAGCCAAATGGTGTTCACTACATTATTTGCATGCTTCTAAATGGTGTTCACTACATTATTTGCATGCTTCTAAATGGTGTTCACTACATTATTTGCATGCTTCTAAATGGTGTTCACTACATTATTTGCATGCTTCTAAATGGTGTTCACTACATTATTTGCATGCTTCTAAATAGTGTTCACTACATTATTTGCATGCTTCTAAATGGTGTTTACTACATTACTTGCATGCTTCTAAATGGTGTTCACTACATTATTTGCATGTTTCTAAATGGTGTTCACTACATTATTTGCATGCTTCTAAATAGTGTTCACTACATTATTTGCATACTTCTAAATGGTGTTCACTACATTGTTGCATGCTTCTAAATGGTGTTTACTACATTATTTGCATGCTTCTAAATAGTGTTCACTACATTATTTGCATACTTCTAAATGGTGTTTACTACATTATTTGCATGTTTCTAAATGGTGTTCACTACATTATTTGCATGCTTCTAAATAGTGTTCACTACATTATTTGCATGCTCTAAATGGTGTTTACTACATTACTTGCATGCTTCTAAATAGTGTTCACTACATTATTTGCATGCTCTAAATGGTGTTCACTGCATTATTTGCATGCTCTAAATGGTGTTTACTACATTATTTGCATGTTTCTAAATGGTGTTCACTGCATTATTTGCATGCTCTAAATGGTGTTCACTGCATTATTTGCATGCTTCTAAATGGTGTTTACTACATTGTTGCATGCTTCTAAATAGTGTTCACTACATTATTTGCATGTTTCTAAATGGTGTTCACTACATTATTTGCATGCTCTAAATGGTGTTCACTGCATTATTTGCATGCTCTAAATGGTGTTTACTACATTGTTGCATGCTTCTAAATGGTGTTTACTACATTATTTGCATGTTTCTAAATGGTGTTCACTACATTGTTGCATGCTTCTAAATAGTGTTCACTACATTATTTGCATGCTTCTAAATAGTGTTCACTACATTATTTGCATGCTTCTAAATGGTGTTTACTACATTACTTGCATGCTTCTAAATGGTGTTCACTACATTATTTGCATGCTTCTTAAGGGGCAAATAGCCTAATGCTTTCATATAATATATTAGAAAATAATTAAAAAAAACCTATAATGTATGTATATGTATATTATATACAGGGCTTAAAGATGCAAACATCAGATAATTATTATATTTTCGAAGCCAATCTGCGACATACAGCTACATTACGTGACGATATCTACTGCGGATATGTTATAGTGCCGTAAGTAAATACTTAAAACGAGCAAATCCTCGAGCTTGAAGTTACTCGTTCGATCATTGAATCCGATACAACGCATAAGACTGGGAAAAGGTGGTTCGAAAGCAGTTCCCTTAACAGGACGGCTGGACGGGGAAGGATCACTTTTTCTTTCGGTCTGATTGCCGCTGTTAGCCCGAGGGCTTTTACAGTTTCGCCGGGTTGAGAAGTGGTTATGGCGCTCAGTCGTGATCTCTATTAGCGGGCAACCACCACAAAAACTCCCGATAGGGATCCTCGGCTTGGACCGTTACCCTGTTGTGTGAGAGCGTCTGATTCGAGGGTGCCCGAGGGGGCCGAACGTCGGCTCGGTCAGTTGCTTCTGACTAAGAATTATCTACGTCAATATCATAATAGTGATTATTTGCTATCTGTACCACCAATTCGGAATGCCTGGGCGCTGAAGAAGAAATGGCGCAAGAAACACCAGCGACGCTTCTATCTGTATGTACTGGAGAAGAAGAATAACGCTAAATAAAAATACTTGCAAAAAATTGTAGGTATACGCTGCTGTTTCGTCTCGCGAGGATATTAACCAAAAATTGGTAATAGCGTATTCCATTTTAGTCCATGACAACGAAATATTGACACTACATCAACCATTTTATTATTATCATCTGAATAAGATACTCTCCCCTTATTGCTGGAGACGAGGAATCTTAGCCCACGGGGATGACACGCGTTACCAATATCTGGACCCTGACCCCGGACCTCTACTCGCACCATACGAAACACCATTATGTGAAGGCGTGGTTGGTGGCGACCAATTCCTACTGCAGACGGAGAGAGACTATCTTTGTGAAAATACGCTCGTGGTAGCGGGTTTTGGCTTGTACCCCCATGTCCAATTTTGTGCCATTTGAATTCTATACCGCTGCCATATGACATTACGGCCGCGTGGCGTAGTGGCCTGCCTACTGATTTACGGATGCTAGAAGAATATTTGTGTACATCCCACTAGGGGAATGGAACCACGAGTGAACACCTCTATATTATTATTACTGGTGACGAGACATTCCATCTCAGTCCTCAAGGGTGACAACGCATCTGCATTATGTTTTCTTGTCAAGGATGAATTTAGATGTCATGGGCCGCAGGAATCACTTGCCATCAGGTGAACGGTGTGCTCGTTGGGTACTCTCAATTAAATAAAAAAAATAAAAAGTTTGCGCGAATTCTTGCTAACGAATGTATTTCTAATTTCTCATTCATATAGTTATTTAGATCTGTCTGATACATTTTAAATACTATATAACTCAATATTTAATCAATTTTTATTAAATCAAATTCTGAGCGAATCCCTTACGTGCGATGCCATACCAAATCTCAATCTATACCAACGTCGTTAGGATCGTAGCAGATTTGTATCTGGTTAAGGCAGCTCGTATATTTTTAATATAATTTTCAATTTCCGTTTTAAAGATAAAAACGGTTTGATAGCGCATAACTGAAGTTACTTTAAATTTGAATCCTCGCTTAGGAGCTTGTTAGAGATACAATAGTTCGTCTCGTTTAGAGTACGGTCTGTGAAGCTAAATGTTTCTAAGTTCAAATCTGTCATTACTAACCAATTGGCAGTGTATGCCCCAAAAACCCAGTCTCATATACATATATATATATATATATATATACATATTTATGTATATAGGGTTATAGTTACTGCTGTTACGGTTAAGTGTTTTTTTTAAAGATTACTGGAAATGCAATCGTCCTAAAAATCGTCGCATATCGTACCCTAAGTTTATTTTGATGGCAAGTCATATCTGCGACCCGTAACACCCAATTCTCGATAAAATGTAAATGCAGATGCGTTGTCGACCCTGTTATCTAAGATGGAATGCCTGGTGGTAATAGGTAGTATTTTAGTTTCCATTTTATAATATTAGCTTAATATGGATGGATGCAAGTGGTTCAGGTGTCGTTTTTCTATAGAATACCCGATGGTAAGTGATCACCGCCGCCCATGGACATCCGCAATACCAGAGGGTTCGCAAATGCGTTGCCGACCTTTGAGGAAGGTTAGGCTTAGGGTAACTAGCTGCAGAGTAAACGGGTTTGCTCGATCGGAGAAGGACCACGGCCTTACGGAATACCACAAGAGTAGCAGTGCCGCTGTGTTTCGATTGGTGAGTGTGTAGGGATTGAGAGACTCAATTACAGGCAACGGTGCATTCCTCACCTCGGAAAGACAACGCATGTGCATCCTAAAACTTTATTAATGCAGATGTCTTGTGTCGCAGTCTTTACTTACCATCAGATGATCTGCATGCTTGTTTATAATCTTAATATTATAAAAAAAACAAGAGTAAAACATCAATATCTTATCAATTTCTATGTATTTTAGTTGTGGTGAAAATAAATAAATAAATAAATTACAAGTATCAACATTGTAATAAACCAACAACAGAGGACATAAATTTTAGCAGTGACAAGTTATGGGTAAGTTGAAATGTGTTATTATCTACAATTTTTCGGTTTCGAGGGTTGATTACGTTGAAAGTAAACACCGTCGATATTATAATTAAAGGGTACGTTGTTAAATAAGTGGACGAAAAGTAACACTCAGTTTGTATACACCGAAGATGTCTGCCACAAGTTGAGCTTGATTATATAACATGAAGTAGAATTGGTAATGTTCCACATTGGCTATAATTTATAATTAGAAATCATAAGTATATTTTAAGACAGAAAACTTTAGGATAGATTTATTTGAAAAAAATAAACAGACAATCTAATAGAGCATAAAAAACCCGCGAAAAAAGGCCGCCATCTTATTAAAAAAAATGTTAAAGAACTACGGTTTCCCACTCGTATTTTATTTGACTACGGCGAAGCAAAAAGGAGGTTCATTATTTTAGAAGTATAAATACGAATGTGAGTGTGTAAATCTGTTCAATATAGCTCCCTAAACTATTTATCATATTTTCACATACGAATTGTCGTTAGCTTTGTTTGGGAGTTACGCGTGCCACAGCCTATTAAATACAACATATCCACCATGTTGAATTAAAATGTGACGTCTACTTAAATCCAACATGGCGGAAATGTATTGAATATTACGCTAGCTGTGTTATTTCATATGGTTTTCGTTATTTCAACTAAATATACTAGTTATTATATATATTGAAAATTTGTATGCTCTTTTGAGTGGAAGAAAATCTACTGGTGACGAGACATTCCGTCTGAGTCTTTAGCTGTGACTACCTATCAGCATTATGATTCCTTATCGACCATTCATGGATGTCATGGGCCGCAGGAATCACTTATCATGTGATGAACTGTGTGCTAGTTTGTCAATCTCAACGTTTTATATAAAAAAATACATGAAATTGTCTATGAATTTTGATGAATGACATTACCAAAATTCGTCACTTGAATGTTATTCTTGACGAAATATTAATATGTCATGCGTTATTAACGAACTTACATTAAGATGAGATAAGATAGATAGGAAGAGCCGAATCATTTCCTCCCTTCACAATAGCTTGGGAGATGCTTTCTCTACAGATTATAAATAACAATAACATGCTTAGCAAACTATCTTCTATACCTGAAAGACAAAAGTCTTTAATCAGTGCGTGTTGTCAGTAATGACCTATGGAACTGACGCGTGGTCTTCCACTGCTATTCGTATGGAATCTCAGAGTCACACACCGAGCTTTTTTTATTACATTGAGAGTAACGAGCGCACAGTTCACTTGATGGTAAGTGATTCTTGTGGTCCATGACATCTACATTCATCCTTGACAAGGAATCGCAATGCAGATGTGTCACCCTTGAGGACTGAGATGGAATGCCTCGTCACCAGTAATATAGGTCACCGGATGAAACACTATGCATTATGTGCTATTTTGCGCTGGTATTCTGTGAGGTCGAGTCGGTCGAGCTGACCCATTCATTCTGCAGCTAGAACAAACCGCAGTGTAGCTCTACCACTGTCAAGAGGTATGGAGAGAGGCTCGGTATTTCTCTACATGATAGAATACTTAACGTAGATATTCGTAGAACTGAGTTAGTCGACACAAAGCTCAAAGGATCAGTTGACTGAAATGGCAATAGGTCGGCCATATAGCTCTTGGAACCAATGAGGAAGAAGGGCTCTCGACTGGCAACCTCTTATTAGCCATTGTAACAACAAAGGACTAACCTAACTTGATAGAACGACGACCTATGCAAGTCTACAGGAAAGGTGGCTTAGGTTCGTACTCCGTCAAATACCGTTCGGAAAGCCTATGTCCAGTCCAGTGGACTAGTGATGAGCTGAGATGATGATGGTGGTGATGACCATTTTTAGCGTCTTAATCATTTGGTTTGATATATTGATCCATGATGAGAATCACTATATATATATATATATATATATATATATATATATATATATATATATATATATATATATATATATATATATATATATATATATATATATATATATATATATATATATATATATATATATATATATATATATATATATATATATATATATATATATATATATATATATATATATATATATATATATATATATATATATATATATATATATATATATATATATATATATATATATATATATATATATATATATATATATATATATATATATATATATATATATATATATATATATATATATATATATATATATATATATATATATATATATATATATATATATATATATATATATATATATATATATATATATATATATATATATATATATATATATATATATATATATATATATATATATATATATATATATATATATATATATATATATATATATATATATATATATATATATATATATATATATATATATATATATATATATATATATATATATATATATATATATATATATATATATATATATATATATATATATATATATATATATATATATATATATATATATATATATATATATATATATATATATATATATATATATATATATATATATATATATATATATATATATATATATATATATATATATATATATATATATATATATATATATATATATATATATATATATATATATATATATATATATATATATATATATATATATATATATATATATATATATATATATATATATATATATATATATATATATATATATATATATATATATATATATATATATATATATATATATATATATATATATATATATATATATATATATATATATATATATATATATATATATATATATATATATATATATATATATATATATATATATATATATATATATATATATATATATATATATATATATATATATATATATATATATATATATATATATATATATATATATATATATATATATATATATATATATATATATATATATATATATATATATATATATATATATATATATATATATATATATATATATATATATATATATATATATATATATATATATATATATATATATATATATATATATATATATATATATATATATATATATATATATATATATATATATATATATATATATATATATATATATATATATATATATATATATATATATATATATATATATATATATATATATATATATATATATATATATATATATATATATATATATATATATATATATATATATATATATATATATATATATATATATATATATATATATATATATATATATATATATATATATATATATATATATATATATATATATATATATATATATATATATATATATATATATATATATATATATATATATATATATATATATATATATATATATATATATATATATATATATATATATATATATATATATATATATATATATATATATATATATATATATATATATATATATATATATATATATATATATATATATATATATATATATATATATATATATATATATATATATATATATATATATATATATATATATATATATATATATATATATATATATATATATATATATATATATATATATATATATATATATATATATATATATATATATATATATATATATATATATATATATATATATATATATATATATATATATATATATATATATATATATATATATATATATATATATATATATATATATATATATATATATATATATATATATATATATATATATATATATATATATATATATATATATATATATATATATATATATATATATATATATATATATATATATATATATATATATATATATATATATATATATATATATATATATATATATATATATATATATATATATATATATATATATATATATATATATATATATATATATATATATATATATATATATATATATATATATATATATATATATATATATATATATATATATATATATATATATATATATATATCTTGAAAGATACACATTCGTTGTCACAGGACTGAGATGAAATATCTCACCACCAATAATTAAGTTTGCTGCATCTGTTCGTTATCAAAGTAATAAATGTCATTCTGGCCTCCTCTAATCACTAACAAAAAGAGTGATGAACTCATGATGAATTTCATTCAATTCATTCAATCATTAGTGGAATGGAGGAATAAAATTTCGTACTTCGGAGGATATCGCGGCCTGTTACACCTACCTTCATCAACGATAAAGCAACATAATGCTGATGCGTTGATGGAACGCCTCGTCACCAGTAATGAGGGTCTCCGGATCCCTAGTCACCATTAGAAACACGGCAGTGTTATGATGCTCATAGAATTCAAAAATTGTATAAGGGTGAGGTGGCCCCGTTCGAGTGTACTCATTCATGTTGCAGTTAGTCTCTATCTGTCATTGCCATTATTTATGTCACTAATAATTAGTGCCAATCAATCGAGCAAGCAGCTGACCTGATGATAAGTAATCATCGATGTCCATCAACATTCGCAACACTTAGAGGACTCGCTTTTCTCGAAGGTCCCTAAGCAGTGTTGAAAATACCGCTGGCGACGGTTGATTCCACAGATTAGTTGTGCTTGGCAGAAAACTTCGCTCAAACTGCACAATGGTGGATTGTGAAACATCAAGATAACAAGGACGTAATTTTTTATTCTGTCTTGTGTATATGACTTTAGAGATTTTCGCTTTAAAACATTTTTCAAACTTGTCAACGAAATATACGAAAAGCGCAAAGATTCCAACGTAGCTCATGGCGTTTTGAACCAATTCCATTATCTAGAGTGCTCTCGACACTTAATAACCGCACTCAATGCGAAGTGTGCCGATACAGATCTGAACTCCATTCACGTCGATATGCCACCGAATGATGTCACGGAATACTGCGTAAATGATACCTCCGGGGACGCTCGGCTCTGAAGTCGCTAATCCAGGACCGTGGGCATTATTAGGTCGAAGTTTTATGATTTCACGGGGGCATTCGTACGTCGTGCGTAATTCGTTATCGGTTTTAAATGTCAGATAAGATTACTCTTTATTCTACGTATCATCGAGGGCTTGAAAGTATTTACAAAGCTTAAGTTTTAGCTGATATAAAAAAAAAATTTAATATAAAAGAAAATCTGCCTATGTATATAAATCCCACTAATGAGCATAGGATCGATGTTAGAGCATAGTCCACTACGCTACACTGCGGATTGTCGGATACGATGTCTTTGAAATATTTTTTTTTATTATTTATTAGGTGTTCAAATTTTCCACACAATGTTTTCCTTCATTTATTATTACTTATTTAATATATTTTAACTAAATATAAAGTAAGGCCCTAGAGAGGGTTGGAGCATAGTACGCGATGCGGCTGTACTGCGAATTGGCGGACATATCTTCGGAAAAAAAAATATTCTTTTTAGGTTTCCTTATGACGTTTTCCATCACTGCCGAGAACGTGATAATGCAGCAGTTATAATTGATAATGCAAAAAAATTCATCGTTGACGGCACCGGGTATCTTCAATTCTTGCCTCGAACGCCGAGCAATTAACATTTTGTTTAGTACCCGGTCACCCGCTTTGTTTGTTTACCGTGAATTAAAAGCGAGCGCTCGGACTTACTAGCTAACTCGTTTACTCAGTAGACGGTTTAAATGTCAGATTAAATTATGTCTACGTTTTTCGATCGTAATGGCTCATAACTCAACAAAAAAAACATTCAAATAAATAACAGAATGACGTCGCCATGGCGTCGATACGACTAATTTAGTACAATGGAAATTCATCCCAAACTGCTTCAGCATACAATTTAAATTGATATGGTGAAATATCAAACTGGTTCAAAGCAATATTAATTTAGTTCTCTATACCAATTTTAGTTGTATGCAAAATTAGTGACATTAGCGATTGATTGAAACGCTCATATCGATCCTTCAATTTTGTGTGTTTGAGATAAATAAAAAGAGATATGCGTCGAAAATAATATAATATAAAAATGGCTTTTAGAAATGAAGTGGTAAGATTATTTTTAACAAACAACTAACTAATAATAAATATTTTTATACAAATAACTAACTTTTTTCATTTTATTATACGGGAACTTTGGACAATAAATGCTAATCTTAATTTTATTTTGAAAATTGAGTACATTTCTTGATAGTTTGATATTGAATGGACAACAATAAAAGGTTTGATAAATAAATGAAGCGTCTATTTAAAAATCCCGCTACAACGAACCTATTGATAACATCTGAAAGTTCCCTTAATTATCTACAAAGTTAAATTTTTTTTTAAATCCTACTATAATCGTAAAACTGAGCCTTTAGTACTGTGCTTAGTAGCAAAATCCGCTAAAACGATATGGGTGAATTTCAAATTCCTCAATAACGGAACGCTTGATTTGCACCACGTAACCGTGACCCAGTATGGCAGAATAATGGCGATTTGTTTTGTATAGTGAAGGAGTGTAATTCAATTTTATAGAATTTTAAAAACAAATAATAGAGGAACAGATGCATTTAGAAGTAAAATGTGACCCTGTGACTCGCGCATAAAAGACCTTCGAATGAAGCTTTATGGAAAGCATGAAGCGTCGCTCGTGAGAAACTGTGAGTGAAAAGTTACCCAAATCCTAAAATTAATAGTTGAAAAACCAGTTATATGTATATAAATATATATATATATATATGAATATATTGTACTGTAAATGCTACAGCGTTTTATCTATTAATTACACTATTTTCGCCTAAATTATTTTATATTGTTTTGATTATTAATTAGGTATATTTTTTCTAGGAGCCTACCGGACTACCTCAATTCCCAAAAATTAGCCATGACCAAAAGGCGTTCTGTTGCAGTAAACTAACATGTCAGGATATCTATCGGTAATTCACAAAAAGTATTACCGACGCTCGAACAAACTGGCACAAGACAATTTTCTGTTAAATACTGCTGTTACCAAAGTCAAGTGTTAAGTAAGTGACAAAAACAATAAAATACAGTATTCTTGGATGGCAAAACAAAATCCTGGTTGTAAGATTTTTTTTACAGGAAAACTTAGTTAAAAAAGAGCATATGCTTGAATAGATTCGACAATAGCGGTGGTGTCATGTCTACAGAAAATAGAGGAGAAGACGGCAAAAGTGAAAAAAATGAAGCAAAAAGGTTATCTATTAGTTTATAGTCATTTAAAGGACAAGAAAGCCACTATTGCCGATTTCATATTTTTAAATGAAATAAAAATATTAAATAAAAAATGTGAAATAAACAAAAGAAATAAATAAATGAAGCGTCTATTTAAAAATCCCGCTACAACGAAACTATTGATAACATCTGAAAGTTCCCTTAATTATCTACAAAGTTATTTCCTTTTTTTAAAATCCTACTATAATCGTAAAACTGAGCCTTTAGTACTGTGCTTGGTAGCAAAATCCGCTAAAACGATATGGGTGAATTTCAAATTCCTCAATAACGGAACGCTTGATTTGCACCACGTAACCGTGACCCAGTATGGCAGAATAATGGCGATTTGTTTTGTATAGTGAAGGAGTGTAATTCAATTTTATAGAATTTTAAAAACAAATAATAGAGGAACAGATGCATTTAGAAGTAAAATGTGACCCTGTGACTCGCGCATAAAAGACCTTCGAATGAAGCTTTATGGAAAGCATGAAGCGTCGCTCGTGAGAAACTGTGAGTGAAAAGTTACCCAAATCCTAAAATTAATAGTTGAAAAACAAGTTATATGTATATATATATATATATATATATGAATATATTGTTGCCTTTACAGCGTTTTATCTATTAAGTACACTATTTTCGCCTAAATTATTTTATATTGTTTTGATTATTAATTAGGTATATTTTTTCTAGGTACGAGCCTACCGGACTACCTCAATTCCCAAAAATTAGCCATGACCAATAAAAATAATTCACAAAAAGTATTACCGACGCTCGAACAAACTGGCACAAGACAATTTTCTGTTAAATACTGCTGTTACCAAAGTCAAGTGTTAAGTAAGTGACAAAAACAATAAAATACAGTATTCTTGGATGGCAAAACAAAATCCTGGTTGTAAGAATTTTTTTACAGGAAAACTTAGTTAAAAAAGAGCATATGCTTGAATAGATTCGACAATAGCGGTGGTGTCATGTCTACAGAAAATAGGGGAGAAGACGGCAAAAGTGAAAAAAATGAAGCAAAAAGGTTATCTATTAGTTTATAGCCATTTAAAGGACAAGAAAGCCACTATTGCCGATTTCATATTATTAAATAAAATAAAATATTAAATAAAAAATGTGAAATAAACAAAAGAAATAAATAAAATAAAAAAAAATAAAAAAACGTATGCCAAATTAACTAAACAAAACGTACGCATGCCCACTATTGGGAAGAAACAACACAAGCTAAGAGAAACAATGAAATTATAAGTGATTTTTTTTAAAGAAACAGAATTTAGATAAAAACGTGTAGATTCTAAGACCTATACCTGATGCGTGTTTTGACCGTAATCAAAACACTTATGGTTGCTATGATAGGAAAGGCTATACACTGAGTCCCTAAGACACGTTAAAAAGGTAGAATTATTGTTCCCCGTTGTCCGCCACTCGTATATTCCTCAGGCCGAGATTTTGCAAAAATTGAAAAGAAAACTAAAGAGGTCATAGCTTCACCTTTGGAATATATATTAGGAGAAAACAGAACATGCACATGTCTTGCGTCGATTCCTGTCTACGACTGGAAAAGTAGCTATGATATTGAAATAAAACCAACAACATCTCACGGCATTTTCCTTTTATGAAATGTAAACGACTTATTATGACGCGCACAAAGTTAAGTAATATTTTGATACAAGATGAGAAGAACTATATCAGTAAAGAAGGCCAAAAGGAAGTAAAATTAAAATAAGAAAGAAAAGTTACCAATAGAAATAAAAAAATACCAGCGCTGATTGCACCCAATGCAATAATACGAAAAGAAGCAAAATTTCAAGATGTAGACAAAGTTTTGACAACCCACTTTGGCAAAAACTAGCAAAATATGGAACTTTTGGTATTTTACTAACATGGAATGGCTATTATCATCAAAGCAAATAAATTTTACTTGAATATAACGATAATACTAAGTTATATAGTTTGTCCTAAAACCATTTTAAGTTGACAGTTAGTCACAAAGGATTCATTTCAAAAGTTTATATTAGAATTGTGATCCTTAAAACCACGTAATGCAATACGTCTATTCTGACTTAGTAGCTTTGACGCTGTAAGGGTTACGTGTCCTGATATATTGTTTATATAAATTATAAATGGCAAACCAACATACTGGCAGCTTGGGAAATTTACTCGTCTAGCTGTAGGAAGCACTACTTTATTATTACCTTTTTAATTTACTTGACTCGTTGTGTATACTACGTTGATGAAGATGTACGTAAATGAGATTTTGAAATTCGTTTCCAAATTACATTAATTAATAAGGAATATTCCTTTTTACTTTTGTAGAAATGTTGTATAAATTACATTCTCAACAAAGACTCAAGATGCACATGCATAATTACCCCAAGGACTGTGTTAGAATACTGCTATTCTGATATTTTACACTGTTATTCGTTTAAACTTTATCCTTCCTCCATCAAGGCGACCCATTCCAATATCTATGAATGTTCGTATGGACCGTCGGCAGGTAACAAACTTAAGGCAAACGGGTAAATTTATAAGTTTACCAACTCGTCTAGCTAAAATTAATTAAGGTGCCAGAGTGTTTAAATTTAACTAAATTAATTAATTTACTTTTGAGGTTAATTTAAGAGAGAGATAGAGAGTAAGAGAGAGAGAGAGATATAGTGATATTTTTGCCATTATCTATTACTTAGCGAAAATCGCATGTATATACTTTGTGATCGTTTGGCATCTTTCGTTAAATAAAGAAAAGGACTAAACTAAACTAATGAGTCGAATCAACCGGGGAAGGCGCAGGACTTCATTTATCAATAAACTAATTTATGAAATAAATATTTATCTAATAATATCTTTTTTTCCCTAAACTGCATCTGCATGCATAAAAATACTTTTTTTAATTAAAGCTTAACCTGAAGAAGAGTTATGTCGTATTTAAACTTAAAACTAAAATAATAAAAAAAAAAAATTATTTAATTTTTTTTTCAATAGTGTGTGAAGAAAAACACCAGAGGCATAGATTGTTCCATTGTTTTTCTGATTTATATTTTTTATTAGTTTAAATTATAGAAATAAATATAATAAATAAAAATAGTTATAACTAACCGATTGACAGATTTTTCTATTTTGAGTTAAAAATACACGAAATACACGAACGTGCAAGACGTTCCCCTAGAGTCATTTCAATAATGAAAATGTGTAATGTGGTAAGTAACGAATAGAATTGGTTCAAACGATTTTCAATTCACCAATAAAGGCCTAAAATTACCATTCTCAGATAGGTTCCAATTAAATCACCGATACGATGGGAAGGGTCGTTGGAAATTGGAAAAGTTCATTAATGAATACCCATTGTAGATGTCCGCATACTGAGGAATTTGCTGAGGGAACAGACTAGCTTCATCGAAAGTACGAACGCCGTCTGGAAATTAGCTAAATCCAATATTGAACATTTGTAACTTCCCTTTTTATACTCTATTCTTTATTATATTTACTTAAAATTAAGATTTTTCTTTTAATCTCGTTATGTACGCGCCGTGTATAAATAATATTTTTATGACAGAATTAAAAAAGCACTTCTTGTAATACTTATTTGATTTATTTCACATCTCGCATGTGGAGGTTGCATAGAATTGATCAAAAAAGGATGTTTGTTCAAGTACTCCTGAGTCCTTTTCCCTATATGGTGCAGAGCAGCTTTGTTTTCAATTTATTTATTAATTTTTGTTTATCTTGTTTTTAATTTTTTAATTACTCTAAAAGCCAAGCCACGGGGCCGTCAATAATATTTTTATAGATGCTGTATCTAATATATTTTTAGCTGATGGGGGTGTTTTACATGCTTGTCTCTTCAGAAGAGTCCTCCAAAAGCCCTTACCATGAACCATAAGAAAATTTCATATTTAAGGAGACGTGTAAATTAAAAAAAATTATGGTGCTAATTTGTTTAATTATTGAAAAAATACATGTGCAAAAATGTCATTACGTACATAACGGCTTTAATGTTAAATAATATACATCTACCTCCATCTAGTTCCCACAAAATTGGTCATCACTCCATCTAGTGGGGGCTGCTAAGCTGCGATTATAACATTATTTAATATGTTCATTGCAATTCCTCTTCGGTTTTTTACATTACATTTTAATGAATTCTATAATTTTACTTAAAACACAAACAACTACAAAAAGTGAACCTAGCTCGTAAATATTCACGTTTTTGTCCTTAAAGCCAGAGATGCGCAGAGATTTTAGTTTCAAACTGATGAAATACTAAAGCAGAATTTTGATTAACACATTAATATATTATTAGTAGATAAAAACAAGAAACTTTATACCATAAATCGTCTTTTGTTAAAGAAATTCAACGTAGTCACAAAAATATAAAATTGACGTAATAAAATCTAAAAAAAAATGGAAGAATCCAAAGTGCACACCTCTAACGCTCATATTGAAATTAAAAATAATTAAAAAAAAGAAAATTACATTTATAAGAAAAATTCTGACATTTATCTAACTTCTATGCAAACAATAATAGCGGAAAATAGTATGGTGTAATTGAATAGGGTTCTATTGTTATATATTACTTCAGTAATAAAATAATAATATTTAAAATTTCAATAAATTTAAAACAGTAAGCATAGTGCTATGCATTATATTGGTTCGACTTATAATACGTCTGATTAACATTATAGATTATTAACATTTCAGATTATCCAGTAGTCCGCTGTGTGTTAAAATTTAATTTAAAAAATCCATTATTTCATACATAAACACAGGTCAAGCTAATAAAAACGTGATAAAATGGACTCGATTTATTATAATAATCTATATAAATTTATTATTCTATATATATTATACAACATTAAAAGAGAAGCTTTAACCTTAATGAATGAAGTTTTTTGGCCGACTGTAGACTAGTGAAATACAAACACAGCGTATTAAGTGCGTTATAATAGACTATAGACTTTTCTCTTTAATCTGTGGTTTTTAAAATGTAAATTAACTGTTTCTTGTAATAATTTATATCAAATGACTTTAAATTATATCAGAATTGTTAAATAGTCTGTCCTGTGACCTGTGAATGACCTCTTGATAGTGAGTTTATTCACTATAAGTATATTGTACGAGTAAAACACAACTTCAGTGTCTTAGATGTGCAATAATAGACTAAAGAAATTTTTCCTTTAGTCTGTGGTATTTAAAAAAAATATCTTGACTATTTATTTTTAATAATCAAATTACTTTATATTATATCAGAATTGTTAAAAAGATGACCGCTTAAAAGTGGGCTTTTTAACTATCTAAGTGTTGTATAAATTTAGTGAAGATCTTTAAAACTGATTAGATCACATGTTTTTTAACGATTCAAGAGCACATGTTCTGCGTCCAATTATAAAATAGCATTAAAAAGAGACGTGCATTTTTAATCTTGTAGAGATATAAAATGGAAAAAAGTTTAAGACTATTATTAAGACAACAAAAGAGAGAAAGTAAATATTATAATCATTTTATAATTGAACACGTTTAAATAAACTGGTTTTATTTATTACGTTGAGAGTTACAAACGAGCACACAGTTCACCTGATGTTACGTGGTTCCTGCCGCCCATGACATCTACATTCATACACAACAAGGAATCATATTGCAGATGGCGTTGTCACCCTTGAGGACTGAGATGAAATGCCTCGTATACAGTAATAAAGGTCTGCATAAAGAAAGTGGATTTAAGATGACGGCATTTGTAGATCTTTAGGTAACGAAATCTTGAATTGAAGTAGGACAACGAGGTAGATTGCGATCATGCTTACGGCCTGTGAACATAAATTTTCATTATTTATTTTTATTATTGTTATTTTTTATTATAGTTTATAAAATGGGGACCATCACTTCTCTTCTATAGACTTCACGGAAGTTACGATTAGAAGAATGTACTATTGTGACTTAGGGTCACGTAAGATTGGAAATCCTTTTCTTTATTTGGGGCACAGAAGGTTTCACTTGTTATTTATTTATTTATGATTTATTGTTTTACTTTTTTTTTTGATTAGGCAAAAGTTTTTTTTTTGTTTTTTGTCTATGTTTGTTTTTATTGTACTTGATTTTGCTATGTATTGTTTATGTGTGCCAAGAAGTAATAAATGAATATTATAATTATTAATGAATTCTTTACTTAGGAGTTACTCCCAATAGCACGAACAAGCACATTTTCTCGATGATTCATGCGGCCATCTGACATGACATCTACATTCATCCTCGATAAGTAATTTAAATGCAGATGCGTTGTCAATGCTGAGGACTGAGATGGAATACCTCGTCACCAGTTATGATATCCGGATCTTCCTCCACTCAGCCCTCCTCGATTACCTCTGAGAAGCTTCTAAAGCTTGTACCTTTAACTAAGCTGCACATAACTGTTTCAAGTTGAAACATGAATCAGCATAACCAGGGAAGGACCATGCCCCGACAGTATATCACGGTGATATAGCAGCATAAAGGTGCTGTGTTTTGTATGGTGAATGAACAGATCGGATATACAATTATTTATTATTTATTAAAGAAGGCTAGTGCAGTGCCGTTAGCATAACTAACATTCCAGTTAATCAATCCACTTAAGCTTAAATACTTGAGCTAGGAGATTCACGAGATGGGCGTTAAAGGGCCTCAACAAAGAGGCACTGGTAGAGGGCTCTATTGTTAATTCGTGGTTGGCCCCTCCGTCTGGGGCTGTGGAAGTGGAAGCAGAGGTGGATTGGTTTCGTGACGCCATGACGCATATTTGCGATGCTGACATGTCGCACGCCAAACTTCTTCCTCCAAAGCGTCAGGTGTACTGTTATTCTCAAGAGAACGCAGCTATGCGAAGCGAGTGCGTTAGGGCCAGACGCCAGTACACCAGACATCGTAGAAGGCATCTCCAAAATGATGCGGTCGATAAACAGCTGTATACGGCATACATAGAACGGGTTAAAACCCTACAGCTGCCCATCCAAGTAGCGAAGACTTGCTCAGGAGAGGAGCTTCTGGAGAGTCTCAATCTAGATCCGTGGAGACGCCCGTATAAGATGGTTAGGGCCAAAATACGCCCTAGGGCGCCCCCGCTTACGGAGGGAGACTCTCGTACTCTACTACTAGTACTCTCGACGAAAAGTGGATTCTATTGGACAATCAAAAGCGCTCAGCAAGTTGGTTAGATCCTGGTTCAGCACCAAATCAATGCCCTAAACGAAATATTACCTCTAGAAAGTGGTACGGTCACTGATTGATGGTCTAGTGCCGGTTGTGGTTTTCTGGTATTCCGTGAGGGCGTAGTCCTAACCCGGTCGGGCTGACCCATTCGTTCAGCAGCTAGAAACGAACTGTAGTGTAGCTCTACCAAAATTATCGCGCATGTAAATAGCCCCCTATGTTGTTTTGACGCATGCGCTTTTTCTCTGGAACTGTTAAATAAATTTTGATCAGGTTATTGCGAACATTGAGCAGATTGCGACCTCCTTTAATAACAATTGCGACCCCCCAGGGGTCGAGGCCCCTAGGCCACTCTTTGACAACGATACTCTAAGGCATGTATGAACTATATAAGTAAGGTATAGGCTCAATTTCTTTTTACAAGGCCAGCAATACTTTTATTTATAACATTACCAACATTCCAGTTAACCAGTTAACTATAAAAACTAAACTAACAAATAGTGATTGCGCTAGAAGATGATTCGCGATAATTGTCGAATGGCGATTTCAAACATACGAGTAAGTTTCACAAACTGTAAAACCATTACGCTACTAACGCGTTTTTGTGTTACATTTTACAATAGATTATATAACGCTTTATGTATTATCGACACAATAAATCATTGATTTGAAAAATTAAAATCTATTCAAATTAAATTCCACTCACGTTACGTTACAATAAATAACTCACTGAAAACAGATAGGCCTCTCGTCTTAGAAACTAATATAATTTACTCTGAAATAAGACGCCAGGCGCCTTGGCTCTTACCTAACGAGTACATTTTAGTCACAAAGATGACAAGCTACCGTCGGGCGAGAACCGGCCGACTGTCAAAGCAATTGGAATTAAATAAACACCGCTCAAGTAAGCATAAACATTACATAATAGACCTGACAAGCTAATAATAACACTAAAAGTGAGCGAAATGCATTAATACATTACACGCAAGAACAAAAGAGCCAATAGTATTTTTGTCGCTGTCTACGTATGATTTCGCGTTGTCATATAATAACCGAACAAGTTTAGAACATGTGCATGCAAATTGTCGCATATCGACGTCTCGATTCTCTATTCGGCCGTATTATCCGATAATTTTTATGAACAAATTGACGAATATTCTTAACTTTCTTTATTCGGCCGTAATATACTATTGTTTTTAATTAGTCTTAAGTTTCTTCACTTTTCGGGTACACGGTGATGTCTAATCTATAAGATAGTTGATTTAGGATTTAAAGCGTTGGCTTTTGCAGCAATGAGGGCTCCTGTTTCGCTTTATCTAGCGATATCAATGGCTTCTAACGTTGTTACGCGGTCATTACTTTCTTCATTTTACTGTGAAATGGGGCTAAGTTAGATGTTCTTTTGTTACAAGTTGTGTTGATTATTAATGCGTAAAGTCAACGGCCAAAATATATAAATCCCACTGTTGGGCATAACCCTCGTTAGACAGTTTGTTGAAACGCATACCTACACACGGTTCCAACGGCTTGGCAGACTTTAAGTCTTCGAAATATTTTTATTTAATTCTTAGATAGGTATATAGATTAATCCGATATTTTCCATCACGTCGAATGGTAAATCAGTACTTGAAATTGCGATTAACAATTTCTTTGGCAGCACGCAAGGATTGATCTCGGATAAAATTTGCCCACCGTTATTAAAAACGCTGATACTTTAAGCTACCACATTTTTTTTTGAAATTGATATATTATATATTAGCGATGGCAACAAGAATTATATCTGAAAATAGCAATACTTACAAGATTTATACGTGAGTTTCGTAAACCGTACCGTACCCTTAAGGTTTAGGGTACGATCTACGAAACTTAACGACTTAAGTCCACCATTCGATTATTATCATGGACCATCTCGTTGCACAAGTATTTAAAGTTAACGGGAATGTAAGTAATATAATTATGTAAAATAACAAATAAAAATATTTCAAAGAATTATCGAAATAGTAAACTGAAATGTATACTGTCCTAAACTTATACTCATTTCAAACTAACAGTGCCTAAACGAGCACACAATGACAACGCTTTGTCTGGCTGAAATGGAAGACAAGGTACGTCACCCATAATTGGGTCTCTATCCCTCTTACCAAACACAGTTGTAAAAAAAGCTGCAAACTAGCTTCATTATATCAGAGATGACGAGCGAGCACAGTTCAGCTAAAAGTATTTAATTTAAAGGGTCCATATCAGCGCAAATTCTGGTTGCATGACGATGGATCGGGTAAGGACCGCACCCTCACAGAATACCAGCATAACGCTACTGTGTTTCGTGTGCTGTGTGAGTGAGAGGCATTCCTGCCATCTCAGATCTCAATGGTGACAAAGTATATGCATCTTGAATCTTTGTTGAGAATGGATGCTGTGGTCCTGGTCGTCGCTTAGCATCTTAAGAAATGTGTGTTGTTTGTCACCTTATATAAGAGACACATAATCTCTAAACTATTTCATACTATTGTGGTGTTGCTATTGTAAACTTATACTATTGTAGTGTTGCTATTGGAAATTTATACTATTGTGGTGTTGCTATTGTAAACTTATACTATTGTAGTGTTGCTATTGGAATTTATACGGTGATGTCTAATCTATAAGATAGTTGATTTAGGATTTAAAGCGTTGGCTTTTGCAGCAATGAGGGCTCCTGTTTCGCTTTATCTAGCGATATCAATGGCTTTTAACGTTTTTACGCGGTCGTTACTTTCTTCATTTTACTGTGAAATGGGGCTAAGTTAGATGTTCTTTTGTTACAAGTTGTGTTGATTATTAATGCGTAAAGTCAACGGCCTAAATATATAAATCCCACTGTTGGGCATAACCCTCGTTAGACAGTTTGTTGAAACGCATACCTACACACGGTTCCAACGGCAGCTTGAACAAGTCTTCGAAATATTTTATTTAATTCTTAGATAGGTATATAGATTAATCCGATATTTTCCATCACGTCGAATGGTAAATCAGTACTTGAAATTGCGATTAACAATTTCTTTGGCAGCACGCAAGGATTGATCTCGGATAAAATTTGCCCACCGTTATTAAAAACGCTGATACTTTAAGCTACCACATTTTTTTTTGAAATTGATATATTATATATTAGCGATGGCAACAAGAATTATATCTGAAAATAGCAATACTTACAAGATTTATACGTGAGTTTCGTAAACCGTACCGTACCCTTAAGGTTTAGGGTACGATCTACGAAACTTAACGACTTAAGTCCACCATTCGATTATTATCATGGACCATCTCGTTGCACAAGTATTTAAAGTTAGCGGGAATGTAAGTAATATAATTATGTAAAATAACAAATAAAAATATTTCAAAGAATTATCGAAATAGTAAACTGAAATGTATACTGTCCTAAACTTATACTCATTTCAAACTAACAGTGCCTAAACGAGCACACAATGACAACGCTTTGTCTGGCTGAAATGGAAGACAAGGTACGTCACCCATAATTGGGTCTCTATCCCTCTTACCAAACACAGTTGTAAAAAAAGCTGCAAACTAGCTTCATTATATCAGAGATGACGAGCGAGCACAGTTTAGCTAAAAGTATTTAATTTAAAGGGTCCATATCAGCGCAAATTCTGGTTGCATGACGATGGATCGGGTAAGGACCGCACCCTCACAGAATACTAGCATAACGCTACTATGTTTCGTGTGCTGTGTGAGTGAGAGGCATTCCTGCCATCTCAGATCTCAATGGTGACAAAGTATATGCATCTTGAATCTTTGTTGAGAATGGATGCTGTGGTCCTGGTCGTCGCTTAGCATCAAAAGAAATGTGTGTGTTGTTTGTCACCTTATATAAGAGACACATAATCTCTAAACTATTTCATACTATTGTGGTGTTGCTATTGTAAACTTATACTATTGTGGTGTTGCTATTGTAAATTTATACTATTGTGGTGTTGCTATTGGAAATTTATACTATTGTGGTGTTGCTATTGTAAATTTATACTATTGTGGTGTTGCTATTGTAAATTTATACTATTGTGGTGTTGCTATTGGAAATTTATACTATTGTGGTGTTGCTATTGTAAATTTATACTATTGTGAATTGTTGCTATTGTAAATTTATACTATTGTGGTGTTGCTATTGGAAATTTATACTATTGTGGTGTTGCTATTGTAAATTTATACTATTGTGGTGTTGCTATTGTAAATTTATACTATTGTGGTGTTGCTATTGTAAATTTATACTATTGTGGTGTTGCTATTGTAAATTTATACTATTGTGGTGTTGCTATTGGAAATTTATACTATTGTGGTGTTGCTATTGTAAATTTATACTATTGTGGTGTTGCTATTGGAAATTTATACTATTGTGGTGTTGCTATTGGAAATTTATACTATTGTGGTGTTGCTATTGTAAATTTATACTATTGTGGTTTTGCTATTGTAAACTTATACTATTGTGGTGTTGCTATTGTAAATTTATACTATTGTGGTGTTGCTATTGGAAATTTATACTATTGTGGTGTTGCTATTGTAAATTTATACTATTGTGGTGTTGCTATTGTAAATTTATACTATTGTGGTGTTGCTATTGTAAATTTATACTATTGTGGTGTTGCTATTGGAAATTTATACTATTGTGGTGTTGCTGTGTAAATTTATACTATTGTGGTGTTGCTATTGTAAATTTATACTATTGTGGTGTTGCTATTGTAAATTTATACTATTGTGAATTGTTGCTATTGTAAATTTATACTATTGTGGTGTTGCTATTGTAAATTTATACTATTGTGGTGTTGCTGTGTAAATTTATACTATTGTGGTGTTGCTATTGTAAATTTATACTATTGTGGTGTTGCTGTGTAAATTTATACTATTGTGGTGTTGCTATTGTAAATTTATACTATTGTGAATTGTTGCTATTGTAAATTTATACTATTGTGGTGTTGCTATTGGAAATTTATACTATTATTGGTGTTGCTATTGTAAATTTATACTATTGTGAATTGTTGCTATTGTAGAATTTATACTATTGTGGTGTTGCTATTGGAATTTATACTATTGTGAATTGTTGCTATTGTAAATTTATACTATTATTGGTGTTGCTATTGTAAATTTATACTATTGTGGTGTTGCTGTGTAAATTTATACTATTGTGGTGTTGCTATTGTAAATTTATACTATTGTGGTGTTGCTGTGTAAATTTATACTATTGTGGTGTTGCTATTGGAAATTTATACTATTGTGAATTGTTGCTATTGTAAATTTATACTATTGTGGTGTTGCTATTGTAAATTTATACTATTGTGGTGTTGCTATTGGAATTTATACTATTGTGGTGTTGCTATTGTAAATTTATACTATTGTGGTGTTGCTATTGTAAATTTATACTATTGTGGTGTTGCTATTGGAAATTTATACTATTGTGGTGTTGCTATTGTAAATTTATACTATTGTGGTGTTGCTATTGTAGAATTTATACTATTGTGGTGTTGCTATTGGAAATTTATACTATTGTGGTGTTGCTATTGGAATTTATACTATTGTGGTGTTGCTATTGTAGAATTTATACTATTGTGGTGTTGCTATTGGAATTTATACTATTGTGGTGTTGCTATTGTAAATTTATACTATTGTGGTGTTGCTATTGTAAATTTATACTATTGTGGTGTTGCTGTGTAAATTTATACTATTGTGGTGTTGCTATTGTAGAATTTATACTATTGTGGTGTTGCTGTGTAAATTTATACTATTGTGGTGTTGCTATTGGAAATTTATACTATTGTGGTGTTGCTATTGTAAATTTATACTATTGTGGTGTTGCTATTGGAAATTTATACTATTATTGGTGTTGCTATTGTAGAATTTATACTATTGTGGTGTTGCTATTGTAAATTTATACTATTGTGGTGTTGCTATTGTAAATTTATACTATTGTGGTGTTGCTATTGGAAATTTATACTATTGTGGTGTTGCTATTGGAAATTTATACTATTGTGGTGTTGCTATTGGAAATTTATACTATTGTGGTGTTGCTGTGTAAATTTATACTATTATTGGTGTTGCTATTGGAAATTTATACTATTGTGGTGTTGCTATTGTAAATTTATACTATTGTGGTGTTGCTATTGGAAATTTATACTATTGTGGTGTTGCTATTGTAGAATTTATACTATTGTGGTGTTGCTATTGGAAATTTATACTATTGTGGTGTTGCTATTGTAGAATTTATACTATTGTGGTGTTGCTATTGGAATTTATACTATTGTGGTGTTGCTATTGTAGAATTTATACTATTGTGGTGTTGCTGTGTAAATTTATACTATTGTGGTGTTGCTATTGGAAATTTATACTATTGTGGTGTTGCTGTGTAAATTTATACTATTGTGGTGTTGCTGTGTAAATTTATACTATTGTGGTGTTGCTATTGGAAATTTATACTATTGTGGTGTTGCTATTGTAGAATTTATACTATTGTGGTGTTGCTATTGGAAATTTATACTATTGTGGTGTTGCTATTGGAATTTATACTATTGTGGTGTTGCTATTGTAGAATTTATACTATTGTGGTGTTGCTATTGTAGAATTTATACTATTGTGGTGTTGCTATTGGAATTTATACTATTGTGGTGTTGCTATTGTAGAATTTATACTATTATTGGTGTTGCTATTGTAGAATTTATACTATTGTGGTGTTGCTATTGTAAATTTATACTATTGTGGTGTTGCTATTGGAATTTATACTATTGTGGTGTTGCTATTGGAAATTTATACTATTGTGGTGTTGCTATTGTAAATTTATACTATTGTGGTGTTGCTATTGGAAATTTATACTATTGTGGTGTTGCTATTGGAATTTATACTATTATTGGTGTTGCTATTGGAATTTATACTATTGTGGTGTTGCTATTGGAATTTATACTATTATTGGTGTTGCTATTGGAAATTTATACTATTATTGGTGTTGCTATTGTAGAATTTATACTATTGTGGTGTTGCTATTGGAATTTATACTATTGTGGTGTTGCTATTGTAAATTTATACTATTGTGGTGTTGCTATTGGAATTTATACTATTGTGGTGTTGCTATTGTAAATTTATACTATTGTGGTGTTGCTATTGGAATTTATACTATTGTGGTGTTGCTATTGTAGAATTTATACTATTGTGGTGTTGCTATTGTAAATTTATACTATTGTGGTGTTGCTATTGGAATTTATACTATTGTGGTGTTGCTATTGGAATTTATACTATTGTGGTGTTGCTATTGGAATTTATACTATTGTGGTGTTGCTATTGGAAATTTATACTATTGTGGTGTTGCTATTGGAATTTATACTATTGTGGTGTTGCTATTGTAAATTTATACTATTATTGGTGTTGCTATTGGAATTTATACTATTGTGGTGTTGCTATTGTAAATTTATACTATTGTGGTGTTGCTATTGGAATTTATACTATTATTGGTGTTGCTATTGTAAATTTATACTATTATTGGTGTTGCTATTGTAAATTTATACTATTGTGGTGTTGCTGTGTAAATTTATACTATTGTGGTGTTGCTGTGTAAATTTATACTATTGTGGTGTTGCTATTGTAAATTTATACTATTGTGGTGTTGCTATTGGAATTTATACTATTGTGGTGTTGCTATTGTAAATTTATACTATTATTGGTGTTGCTATTGGAAATTTATACTATTGTGGTGTTGCTATTGGAATTTATACTATTATTGGTGTTGCTATTGGAAATTTATACTATTGTGGTGTTGCTATTGTAAATTTATACTATTGTGGTGTTGCTATTGTAAATTTATACTATTGTGGTGTTGCTATTGGAATTTATACTATTATTGGTGTTGCTATTGTAGAATTTATACTATTGTGGTGTTGCTATTGGAATTTATACTATTGTGGTGTTGCTATTGTAAATTTATACTATTGTGGTGTTGCTATTGTAGAATTTATACTATTGTGGTGTTGCTATTGGAAATTTATACTATTATTGGTGTTGCTATTGGAATTTATACTATTGTGGTGTTGCTATTGGAATTTATACTATTGTGGTGTTGCTATTGTAGAATTTATACTATTGTGGTGTTGCTATTGTAGAATTTATACTATTGTGGTGTTGCTATTGGAATTTATACTATTGTGGTGTTGCTATTGGAATTTATACTATTGTGGTGTTGCTATTGGAATTTATACTATTGTGGTGTTGCTATTGGAAATTTATACTATTATTGGTGTTGCTATTGGAATTTATACTATTGTGGTGTTGCTATTGGAATTTATACTATTGTGGTGTTGCTATTGGAATTTATACTATTGTGGTGTTGCTATTGTAGAATTTATACTATTGTGGTGTTGCTATTGTAGAATTTATACTATTATTGGTGTTGCTATTGTAGAATTTATACTATTGTGGTGTTGCTATTGTAGAATTTATACTATTGTGGTGTTGCTATTGTAAATTTATACTATTATTGGTGTTGCTATTGTAAATTTATACTATTGTGGTGTTGCTATTGGAAATTTATACTATTATTGGTGTTGCTATTGGAAATTTATACTATTGTGGTGTTGCTATTGGAAATTTATACTATTATTGGTGTTGCTATTGGAATTTATACTATTGTGGTGTTGCTATTGGAATTCAATGAAATTGGTTTATGGTTTTTTTTTTTCGAATATTTCGTTTATTAAACCTCTTTTTGGGTGGGCCTGTCTACTGATAGAACGTCAATAGACAACAGCGTGTCCGCAACCCCGGCGGCGACCTGCAATGAAATATTTTTTGACGATTAAATTTCATCATAATTATCTCCTGCCATCACCAGTCCTATAGTGGACACAGGGCATACCCGCAGACTGCAACAGAGCATGATCCTGGACCACAAGCATCCAGCGACTTCTCGGGAACTTGTATATACCTAGTCCGGCCATAAGTTACAAATGAAAATGCATTTTTTTTTAATGAAGTAATGTAATATTTTTAAATTTTATACCTACATATTTATTAGTCTCAGCAAAAAATAAAAAAATATTCTATTTGTAATGGCCACCTTTGGCTTTTAAACAGGTCTTTAATCTGTTTGGCTACGAATCTACACTGTTTCCAAGGGAAATTTCGCCAAAAGTTTTTTCCAAAGATTTTTTAAGAGACTCAATGTCGCCGTGTCGTTTAGAGCAGACCATATCCTCTAAAACTGACTATAATTTGAAGTCTAAAGGGTTGAGGTCTGGGCTAGATGAGGGCCAGTCTTCAGATCTTATAAAGTCCGGAACGTTGGTTTCCAGCCAGGCTTGGGTAGTTCGTTCCTTGTGACCAGGTGCAGTCCTGCTGGAAAGTCCGCGGTATATTTTTAAAAAGTGTATTGCTGTGAGGTTTCACAACATGATTCAAGACTGTATCTTGATACACTTTGGCTGAAGTTTTCACTCCTTTTTCACAAAAATGTAGTTTTGTGACTCCTTGATAAGACACGCACATGGTACCTTTCCGACCACTTGAGCAGCTTCTTTAGAACTGTGAGCGTACACTTTATCATTTTGCTTATGGTAGTGTTCTTCAATCGTGAAAAATTTTCATCGGTAAAGAGGATATTTCTGTGCCTTTCACCTGCGTATCGCGACAGAAGGCGTTTTGATCGATCCACTCTCTTTAATTGTAAAGGTTGATGTAGGGCATGTCCTGTATATCGACGATAAGCACCAAGCTTCTTTAATAATACGCGACAGAGTCCTAGCGGGAATCATCATTTGTAGCGATAAGATTATTTGCTTCCAAATGGGGTTTCGACGAATTCTGGCTGTAACAGCATTAGCAGCCTTTGTAGTTCTAACAGCACGCGTCCGCCCCGATCTTTTCTGGTCTTCGACAGAGGAAGTGTTGTTGTATCTGTTGAAAGTATGATATACGAACATACGGCTGATACCAAGCTTTTGAAGTGTCTGGAATATGACCGACGGCTCCATACCCACTTTGTGCAAGGCGATCACTGCAATCCTATTTTCATTAACACCCCATTCCATATTGTATTACTATTTGATAATGAACACGAAAAAATGTGTGAAATGGCGCAAAATCGAGACAAGTTTTAAAATAATATACGTGTTCTAAATTCAAAATAATTAAAAAGTTGAAAAAAAGAAAAGTTTTATGGCCAGACTAGTTATTTTTTTAACAAGATTTATATCCAGTACCCAACAACTAGATGGAGCGACGACCTATGCAAGTTTGCGGAAAGTCGATGGTTGAAGGTGGCTCAGGATCGTGATTGGTAATCCATGGGGGAGGTCTATGCTTTTTTTTTTTTTACTTTGTGAGTAACAATAGAGCACCAGTTCACTTGATGGTAAGTGACTCATGCGACCCATGACATCTACATTCATCCTCGACAAGGAATCATAATGCAGACGTGTTGTCACCCTTGAGGACTGAGATGGAACGCCTCGTCACCAGTAATTTCACATTGATATTCGTGAGGTATAGTGGGCGTGGTAAATTGCCGGTATATAACAATCATTTATTGGCTAATCAAACAAACTATATCAGTAAATATCTGAGTAAATATCTGAGTAAATAACTTAAATATCCACACCGCATACTTGTCCAGTAAGGCGACCATCAGGGGACAGTTTTCGACAACTATTTTAGAGCTGGTACGGGTCGTACAGGATTGAGTTTCACATGAAATAACTTGATCAAACATTTCGTCAAGTTATTCCGTATGTTTATCAAGTTCAATTTTACGAGATTGAGGCTAATAGATAGCCAGAACTTGAGGAAGAATCTCAAGTTAAACTAGTGATCGATTGGAGAAAGAAAGAAATAAAATATAATAATGAATTATTGATGTCCTCCTGCTCGATCAGGACCTTCTGATTATTACCAGATGTCATCAACTGAATGCAGAATGTTTTATAGTGCAGCAAACATTTGAGCAAACACAGAGGCACTCTTCAATCATCTCATTCCTGGAAAGTGACAACCCGTTTGGATTTATGAATTCTTATCAAGGATAAATCTGGATGCGAGGATCCGCAGTTATCATCGAGAACCAACAGTAGATACACAAATACAAGACCCACAAAGCAGCAGATAGGTATTAGTATTCTATCCAATTTTATTTATTCCTTTATTGTTTTTATTTTATTACATTGAGAGTAACAAACTCACACACATTTCTCCTGACGGTAAGTGATTCCTGCGGCCCATGACATCTACATTCATCCTTGACAAGGAATCATAATGCAGATGCGTTATCACCCTTGAAGACTGAGATGGAATGCCTCGTCACCAGTAATAAAGGTCTCCGGATCCCTACACTCACCAGACGAAACACAGCAGCATTATGATGCTATTTCACGTCGTTCTATAAACTTGTCGGTTTCACTAATTGTCGTATAACTCTGATAACATAATATTAGTACCTTAAGAGTAGACTTGTGGGAGCAGTCGGCAAAGATGAAAAGCAGAGTAGAACAGTAGACCGCGTCCACGAATAGACCGACTTCTTTGAAGCTGAAGCCGAAGCCGTGGTCTACGATTTCCGACAATGCACCATATATCGCAATGGTTATGTTAAGGAACCTGCACCCGAAGTTTTATTTAAATACGATATGATACTTTTGTTTTGATGGCCGCGTGTTGCAGTCGAGCAATATTTTTCATATTCTTTGTTTCCGAGGTGTGTTATATGAATGTCCCGTGGCCCTGACGTTGCATCTAAATCTTCCTCCGATCTTATTGCATATGCTTGACATCGGAATAGGGTAGGGGACGACGAGTGAGAGCCGCTGTGTTTGCGCAAACGCTTACGGCACTGTAATATATTCTGCGCAGTTGATGATAGTTCATCTGGCAATGACCATGGCCCAAATGGACAACGAGCACATCGAAGTATTGATATATTTTTGTTCGTAATAAATAACAATTTGATACTATTTCTCCATTAAATACGAGGCGGTGTGATACTAAAACGGAGAATACATATTTAAACGTGATGGGATCGCTCGTTTTCATTTACATTATGAATGGGTTGGCTTGACCGGGGAAGAAAAAGCCTCCTGGAAAAAGCAGTATAATGCCACTGTGTGTTTTTCGTGTGGTAAGTGTAGTAAACCGGTGACCCAATTACATAACGAGGCTTTACATCTCAGCCTTCAGGGGGGCAACGCGTGTGCGCCTTGAATCTTAGTTGGAGATGGATGTAGACGTCAGGGACCACAACCATCACTAAACATCAGGCGGACTGTGTGCCGGTTTGTCACCAAAAATATATAAAAACGTGTTCATGAATAAAAAAACAATACCGACTTGACAGGTCGTCGTAAGGCGAAGTAAGAAGACTTCCATCCTCCATTATCAACTATGGCCGGAAAGAGAATAGAACAAAATTATTTCAACAGTTGCAGTGCCACGTCGCAGTAAGATTCTACCGGAATTTCATCACCGTCTGTTGGTAATTCATCACGGTGCGCTTTACGCGAAATTACCTGCCTCGCATAACTGCTATAAGAAATCATCTGTCGCCAGCGGTGTTTCAAAAAAAAACTCTTTGCAATATGAATGGGTCGGCTCGACCGCGGAGGGCCACGTCCTCACAGAATACCAGCATAAAACTGCTGTGTTTTGTATAGTGAATGTAGGCATCCGGTGAACGGATAAACTGAAAAGAAATGATGAGCCCATTTCTCTCATCACCCCAGAGGTTCTCACGCATGTGAATCTTTATTGTTTATTGATGGATTTAGTTGTTATGGGCCGCAGTCAGATGAACCGTGGAGAGTATACTGCGAGTGCGTGAACCTTCCCCGCTCGCACCGACTTGTGATGCAGCTAGATATAAGTAGCGTAGCTCTAGCAGCATATGGAAGTTCTTACATGAAGAGGCAATATGTGGAATAAGTGCGCGCGTAGGCGTTGCCGAGGGATTGCAGCTGCTCGGAGAGGTTGAGCCATAGGTAACGGTAACGGGAGATCAGCCCCGAGCTGCACTTCCTGTCCACGTCCTGGGAAGTTTTTTTTTTAGTTTTCTTTAAGAATGCTCTGCTGGCCACCCCGTCCTCAATATTTAAAGACTCAATACAAAAGATTCGTTTAATTAAAGGTTTAGAGTAAAATGATCTTTAATATAGTTTTAAAATTAAATATTACCATGTTATGACAAGGAAAAAATAATGTTATAGTGTTCTTTGTGTAAATAAATGAATAGTAATATTATTATAATTTTGTAGTGAGGGGGCTTTTCGTGCGTCGCGACATAAATTGGTTACGAAACAATTTAGTACGAGATGGTTCACGACAAACGTCGAATGACGGATTCTGATCCATATATATCTGTGGTCATAGATCAGACAATGATAAGTACATATTTGCTCAGTATGTCTTATTAATATAGGTATAATCGCCAAAAAATGCTCTTTCATTTGGTCATATCAGGATAACTACATGCAAAGTATTACTGTTGTATTGAATACTAATCAGATTATGATAACTTTTATATTTAAACTTTTGTCGATTATACCTATATTAATAAGTCATACTGAGCAAATATGTACTTATTATTGTCTGATCTATGACCACATATATATATGATATGCATATATATAAATATATAATAATATAACATATACATCTAAGCGCTGTTATTATATTGATTCATACAATGTCGTCTCACAAATTTTTCATTACTCTCTGGACGCAGACGAAGTCGCGGGCAGATTTTAGTATTATATAAAAGAATGCAAATGATTCTGTCTGTCGGTCTTATAATAGGCATTCCATTGCCTCAGCGGTAACAACGCATATGCTTTATGATTTATTACCGAGGATGTAAAAGATATTAAAGGGATTCGCAGTAAAGACTGGCAAGCGCAGTGATCCGACCTCAATCCCATCGCTGTCTATATGTGATGCTATACGTGTGCCCTACAAAATATACGAGAGGAAAAAACAATTTTTACGGCCGAACGACAGTTTATGCTTTAAAAAGTTATTTATTTCAATTTATTATTTTATTGTATAACACCATTTTAACATTTCTCAATTATCTAAATTAAAATATATATATTTTAGCAATTAAATAATATTTTTTAAGGCGACACCTTTTTTTTAATTGAAGCAATCTCAAAAAAATTTAAAAGAAGCAAATTAAGAAAAGCTAGTAGTCCAAGTTTTTTTTAATTAGTCATAAATAATATTTATATCACTTTATTTCATCTAATTTAATTTTATTAAACATTTAATACTTAAAAACAGGTTATTACCCATTATTTAGCAAACGTATCCAAATATAGATTAATTTCACCATCTAATACATACAAAGTAGGGTTATGGACAAGAAAATTAAAAAAAAACTTTAAACAATATTTTTCCGTCAGATGGCGCTTATTTCAAACCGTTCTCAAAACCTTCACTAGATGTCGTGATAAAATTTACCCGTATTCCCACATCGCGATGTTGAGATGTTTCTCGTTTTGGTTAGGTCGACTGCGACATGATCAATGGACATACTCTGGTTTCCCTTCAAAACGTATAAATCTTTCGCCTTTTACTAAAGATTTCCGTGGAGGGGAACACTCAAATGAGTCTTTAATATTTTTAAAAAGCCCTGTTCTGCAGGGTTAAAAATTGAATTATATACATAGAAGAGTGGGTTTCTCGTAGTTAAAAATTGGCATGATTATACTGCAATTGGTCGCTATTCATAACTTCCTACTGTGAGTGTGCGTGGTTTTGCCCCACATATGAATTATTTTATATTATTATTTATTTACACTTGCACAAGTGAAACAATTATTATTCAAAAATGAGCTGAGTTATGCCAAAAGGGATTCCTCTACCAGCCTGGCCTATTTTTGGGTTGAGCAAAGAATATATTGTGGATGCAAGAAAAAAAATATTTATTATTTTACGTGCTACGTAAGACCCCCAAATTTTAACTAAGTCGTGATAGGTTCGATTTTGTTTCTTCAAATGTATGTGATGATAGTAGCAATTAATAAATAAAAAATAGTAATGCATCGCGGGCTTAATATGAAATGAATAATAGTTCATTCGTTTCGCAGACTATTAAGTAAATGTTTATAAGTATACATTTAATTCTGTAATGTGTTTGAATTTAAAAAATAAAGTAAAACAATTATTTGTATACTATTAATAAAAAAAAAGAATTTATAACCGCAGTGTCAGACAAAAGAGGTTTATTGTAAGTTAATCGAATACAAACAGTTACTTCTACTACACGATACTAGTCAGACAAGTGTAACCTTCAATTGACTGAGTTATCTATTAACTTGGTGTTCATGATAAAGTTAAATTAGAAAAATAAGTAGTAGTAAATAGTACGATCTTATACAAGTGTATCCCGTAATTAGCAACTTAAGGAGAAGATAGGTTGAATAAAAAAAATCTTAGTAAAAGTGTCACCGTTTTCGAGATATTGAGATTTTTTCTAAATATATTCGCCCTTCACAAACAAACTAGACAGAACAGTACAAATTTTTTCCGACTGATTGCCTGTTTTTTTTTTTTTTTCGGGCTGAAGGCCACTGTTAGCCCGAGGGCTTTACAGTTTCACCGGGTTGAGAGGTGACCGAGCGCTAATGGCACTCAGTCGAGACCTCTATATATAGGTAACCAGCACAAGGGCACCCGAGACGGAGCCTCGGTTGGACCGTTACCCTGTACCGCGAGAGCGTCTGACTGGAGGATGCCCGAGATGGTGAACCTCGGCTCGGTCAGTTGCTTCTGACAGAGGATTCTTTAAATTCGCTATGATTATTAGCTATCTGTACCACCACTTCGGAATGCGTGGGCGCTGGAGAAGAAGTGGCGCAAGAAACTCCAGCGACGCTTCTATCTGTATGGACTGGAGAGAACCGACCAGTGACATGGCGGTATCGCGAATATCCTTGTTTGTGACGCCCTCGCCTGATTGCCTGTGTTCACCCGAAGGCTTTTACAGTTTCACCGGGTTGAGAGCAACCAGCACAAGGGCACCCGAGACGGAGCCTCGGTTGGACCGTTACCCTGTACCGCGAGAGCGTCTGACTGGAGGATGCCCGAGATGGTGAACCTCGGCTCGGTCAGTTGCTTCTGACTAAGAATTATCTATATTAATATCACATTTATTGTTATATTAATATAGATAATTTGCGTCGTCGGGGACGTCGAGGGAGTGCCTCGGTCTCCTTCGGATGCGGGTGAATCTATGATTCGCGATGGGATTGTAAGTGGCGGCACTTATAATCCGGGTTTGGGTGTGTGACGGCAGAGTCGAAATATCGGCGGCCTCGGTATAGCCTGCTTCAGGTACTGGGCTATGGTCGGCAGCTCAAGATCTATGTATAGATTTTCGTTACGCAAGAACCAAGGCGCACCGGTGGCCTTGCGCGGGGAGGCATGCGCAAAGACGGGGCTTGCGTATGTCATTATGGGTCGGATGCACGCTTTGTATCGTGTAATTTTATTACGCAGGGACATTCTGCTATTTTTATTAAGTAACGGGTGCAAACGACCTAGGACGAACGCTGCTCGATTCCGTACGCGGTTGATATGCGGACCGAAGGTGAGCTTTCATCTTAAGTGACGCCTAAGTATTTGACTGTCTTTTCCCAGGGGGACAGACAGTACAAATAGACAGGAATTTCTTTGGTTAATGCCGTAATCCGCCTTTTTGTACTTTGATTGTTTTACTTGTGCAAATAAAGAATAATAAATTAAATAGAAATATAAGTGTAAATACGTGGTACAAAAATGGACGGACGTACACCGAACACTGACGAATGTTTGTTTTAGTTGATTTAAAAACTTCTAGTTACCACAAACTAGGAGTGAGGCGTATTCATCGTAACAGATACAAATCACAAGTATTCGTAGATACTAGATAACAGTTGTTCCTGTGATGTCGTCAATCTGCATCTGCACTACACTCTTCACAGAACAAAAACAACTGTAAGAACCTATTCCTTTTCTCTGTTGTTTCTTCTTCGTAGGTATTAATCTATCTCGTTCAGACTTATTGTTGCTAAAACGAGAAGCACCTAGTATTACTAGTACTATTAATCTGTCTCGCTCACACTCGCTTGATTGAATCTTGCTAAAACGAGAAGCACCTAGTATTACTAGTACTATTAATCTGTCTCGCTCACACTCGCTTGATTGAATTTTGCTAAAACGAGAAGCACCTAGTATTACTAGTACTATTAATCTGTCTCGCTCACACTCGCTTGATTGAATTTTGCTAAAACGAGAAGCACCTAGTATTACTATTACTATTAGTCTGTCTCGCTCACACTCGCTTGATTGAATCTTGCTAAAACGAGAAGCACCTAGTATTACTAGTACTATTAATCTGTCTCGCTCACACTCGCTTGATTGAATTTTGCTAAAACGAGAAGCACCTAGTATTACTATTACTATTAGTCTGTCTCGCTCACACTCGCTTGATTGAATCTTGCTAAAACGAGAAGCATCTAGTATTAGTATATAATTAACCGAAAATTCAAATTGTAGTCTTACAAGACGATTATCATCCTTGAGAAGTGACAACTATTTCTAGTCGTATTATCTGCTTCTAACTTTCAGTTCGTAAACATTGCAAGAATAATACTAACATTACTGTGTATATAATTTTACAATGTTGAAATATTACTTCCTTTAGCATAAAATTATCAATATATAAATTCTAAATAATATCTAAATTATTTAAATAGGTTTTTGCATTATAGTATAATTACAACAGAAATCACCTGAAACGAAACATTAAAATAATGACGCGTATCCGAAATTTCCGAACAGAACGACTTTGTTGTTTAGTTGGAAATTAATAAATAATACACACATCAGGCTTATTATTGGTAACACGTCAAACCATAATTTTAAGAATGATATCAAATAATAATACTCAGTACTAGTAGTTACTCGTATTTGTTACTGTACGTCATTTGTTTACTGACCAGACTGTGATCAGAAAAGTAACAAGCTGTCCATTTAATAACAGATAATGATATCTGTTATTATTGCGTTACAGTAAACAAGATAAACGGATATCTTGTTTGACCTGTTATAACCCAAGACTACCCACAAACTAGAAACTGTATATGGCATTGTTTAAACCCTGCAGAACAGGGCTTTTTAAAAATATTAAAGACTCATTTGAGTGTTCCCCTCCACGGAAATCTTTAGTAAAAGGCGAAAGATTTATACGTTTTGAAGGGAAACCAGAGTATGGCTATCGATCATGTCGCAGTCGACCTAACCAAAACGAGAAACATCTCAACACCGCGATGTGGGAATACGGATAAATTTTAACGCGACATCTCATGACGGTTTTGTGAACCGTTTGAAATAACCGCCATCTGACGGAAGAATATTATTTAAAGTTTCTTTTAATATCCTTGCAATAATCCTACCTGGTATGTATTTAGTGGTGAAGTTAACTGAGCCGAAGTTCCGTCCTCTCGGACACCCTCGAGTCAACCGCTCTCGCGCAATAGGGTAACGGTCGAAGCCGACGCTTCGGGAGCCCTTGTGCTCGTTACCCACTAATAAAGATTTCGGCGGAGCGCCCTAAGCGTTCGCTCACCTTTTAACCCGGTGAATCTTTAAAAGCCCTCGGGCTAACAGTGATCATCAGCCCAAAAAAAAAGGAAAAAGTTAATCTATACTTGGATATGTATGCTAAAGAACAGTGTTTACCTAATTTTTCTACAAACTCAACCCATCAACCTATCTTTCCCAAAGTTTTTCGTACTACTTACGGGACACACTGTTTATATTTAAATCCGACAGCTCGGCCTAAGCCTCCTCTCTATAGTACAGTTGAAGCGTACTCTGCTAGAGCGGTTTCATTAAGGGTTTAAGGGACTTCACATCTTTTTTTTTATTTATTCCATTGAGAGTAACAAACGAGCACACAGTTCACCTGATGGTCAGTGATTCCTGCGGCCCATGACATCGACAAGGAATCATAATGCAGATGCGTTGTCACCCTTGGGAACCAAGATTGCGTGCCTCGTCACCAGTAATAATGGTCTCCGGATCCCTGCACTCACCAGACGAAACACAGCAGTATTGTTTATGTAGCAATATTGTGTATTCCTGCTGTTCCACGCTGGTATTCTGTAGGGGGGTGGTCCTAGCCCGGTCGAGCTGACCCATTCATTCTGCAGCTAGAAACAAACTGCAGCGTAGCTCTTAACACTTTTAAGTATATTTATAATGGTAGATAATTAGAATTACTTACTCTGCGGAAGCATTCAGAGAGGCTTTGTGAGGCTATCTTTATCCCCTTGCAGTTAATGTACCATAGTGCGCAGTTCATGTTAATTATGGTGATGATATGGAGATAGGCTACTGTGCGTTTAAGAAGGAATCCGTCCAGCAACACATACAGGCTGAGCAGGAAGCACACGGCGAGGAGCAGGCAACCAAAGCTGATGATAACGATGGACAGCTTCAAGTTCGGAAACTGTAGATTGTCACCAGTCACCCTGTAATATCTGACCTGGTGAAGAAATATCACGGTGATGTTGGATGAGATTTTCTTTTGTATATGACAAGTGAAAGGCGATAGAGTCATGCTTCAGCTAGTTCCTAACTGTTACATAAATGGGTCGGCACGACCGGGGAAGGAGAATACGTAAAAGTTTTCAACGCTGCTGTGTTTCGTATGGTGTGTTCTGGTGATCTAATTATAGGTATCAGCCATTCCATCGTAGTCTTTAAGGGTGACAACGCATCTGCAGGATCCTGGGCCGCAGGAATCACTTATCAGGTGAACTCTGTGCTACTTGTCACTTTTAAAGCATTTTTTTCCCGAATTCTTAGAGATAAAACGTATAACAATCAGATATATTAAAGAAAATGTGACTATTGTCACCATCGGCCAGGATGTCACCATCATAGAAATAATATCACAACTTTTTCGAGATATGCCATATTCACCTGAAATTTTCCCCAGTTGGTTTTGTAGATCGCCACCTGGTGAGCCACTCCCCAGCCGACGAACGGTATCCAGAAATGAGGGACCAGGAAAACGACGAAGAGAATGGCATAAATGTAATCGTCGAACTTCCTGATCGAGCGCAATATCAGGATCCGCTCGTAGCCGACCATAAGCACGATGACGGTGGCGGCGGTGTAGAAGCACATCGCGTATATTGTTGCCGATGACGTCCAGCTAAACGTTAGGGTGCCTGGAATTAAAGTTCTGAAATACGCACTCCTGATATCACCCTTGGCGGCTGTGTAGCATAGTCGTTGGAATAATAATAATAATAATAGTCTTTATTTATTTACTATGACATAATTACAAGTTTGTGGTAACTCTGTAGCTTGTGCTAGTGTAAACTGTGTTACAAGCTACAAGTGTCTTCCCAATTAATGTCACTAGTTACATAGTATATATCTTTCAGTAACAAAATTAATTAAAAAAAAAGAGGAATAGAAAAAAAACTAAATAAAATAAAAATTATAAACAAACAAAATTGAAAACTATTGCTATAAACTACAATGTGTGCATGTGTGGATGTGTAAGGAAGTCTCTATTCAACTCGTTCCAAAAGCTTTTCGGTGAACTCGTAATCTAACGTTTTGAGGATATTATATAACGTCTTTTTAAATTTGTGGTTATTATAAGTTTTAGTAACATTATCAATAATTATTTTATTATAAAATAGTGGGGCACAGTAATCATAAAATCTTCGTGCAGTTAGGCTGTCTTTCGTGTCCCTGATAACGATTTCGATTAAGATATCAAAAATTGTATATCACAATTTATTGGTACAGTTCGGAAGTATTTTTTTTATTAATAATGCTAACCACTGACAATGTTAACACAAAATAGTGCCAGGAGATAGTAGAATGGTAACGAGCTTTTTTTAACGACAATAATCGAATGGTGTATTTTTTTTATCCTTTTTTTTTTCAACTTGCCGTTTGCGGTCGTGTATATTACAAAAGAGGGTCGGTCGCCTTTGTTCATTAAATAAGACTAAACATTCGTTTAATAAAGGAATTAATTTTACGCTTATGCTTGTCCTATATTATTAATATCTGGACCTTCACCCGAATTTTTGTAGATGCAAATTAATCAGATTAGACGAGCAGATAACTAGTGGAGTGCCTCTGTCTTTGCTTACGGCACTATAGTATATCCTGCGCAGTTGACGTCATCTGGTTATAATCGGTAAGTTATGATCGTACTCTGTTGCCTGGTTATGGAATCGTGTTAGCTCGAACAATAGTTCACGTAATTCACCGTGCGCGAGCTAATTATGTTCGATCCCGGGCACAAATGGAATTTTTAATTGTATATTTTAAGTGTTGATTTGACTAACACGGTGGCCAAGGAAATATGTAAAAAAATATAGTAGTAGTCTGCCAATCCGCCGTGGATGGAGTCCACTCCTTTCTAGAGACCCCTCTAACTGTTCCTTTAGTTTATTTAAACTAAACTGACTAAATTTACCTTTAATATATTACAGAAAGACAAAGTATAAACCTGGTCTCGATCGAGTGATGGGCATCACCGCCAGGGCTCGGAAAAGCACCAGCAGGAGTTTGTGATCGCGGTAGAACTGGTCGTGGATCTCGCAGGTGTCGCCATCTTGTGAGGAAAGCATGTCGCGCTGCTCTTGCTCCTACATGTATATACACGAGCTAATAAGACTTATTCAATTCCGAGCTATACGGTATTGCACATACGAGAACAACATATTTAATTTCTTGTCAATTGTGGATCTTGCTTAGTGCGAAAGGGACAGCTTCCCGAGAACTTTGTTGTTTTTTTTTAACTGATACCTTATACAAATTTGCACGTGATAATGAGCATGACATGAACCGGTCGACTCGCCCGGGGAAGGAACACGCTCTAACGGAATGTCAGCGTGAAATAGCAATATAATGCTGCTGTATTTTGTCTGGTTAGTGTAGGGATTCGGAGACCTTTATTACTGGTGACTAGGCTTTCCATCTCAGTCCTCAAGGGTGACAACGCATCTGCATTATGATTCCTTGTCAAGGATGAATGCTGATGTCATTGGCTGCAGGAATCACTTATTATCAGATGAACTTTTTATTGTATTGTTGCTGATATGTATTTTTTTATTATATTGAGAGTAACAAACGAGCACTGATCGAGCTGAACCATTCATTATGCAGGTAGAAACAAACTGCCCTGTAGCTCTATCATTGTTAAAACTGTCATGATTAAGGTCTGGGATGGAATGCTTCTCCAACAGTTATAAAGTTCTTCGTATCCCTACCCTCACCAGACGAAACATAGCAGCGCAGCGGGTAAACTGTTCCAGTCCTTTGCTGTATGAATAATAAAAGAGTTCGGGTTTGGGGGATGTTCACACCAAAAGGATGAAATCCAGCAGTGCGTCGTGAAGTCCGATGGTGGAACGGGGATGGGGGAATTAGATCATGTAATTCCTGAGCACACTCTCCAAAATGCATTCTGTAAAAAAACTGAAAGGCTAGCCACCTTACGCCTGTGTTAATAATTTAGTTAGTTTAGTTATGTAGTTTAAATTTGTTAATAATTATGCAGTAATATGTAATCACAATTAAAGGTACGAATATAGAGAAGTCTTTCAGAGTGCCCATTTACTTTTTAAATTCACAGAGTGCAAATTAAATCGATATCCGTAAAGCAAAGTCAGCGATGTCACAGAGGAAATTTAAAGCGCTTTTTCACTTTTCAAATTATGATATTTTAAAAGTTCTACTCACGTAATCTTTCTGTGTACGCTCATACACGGATCTGGTCTCCAGAACGTGTCTCATATCTTCGTGCAACAGAGAATTATTAATGCCCTCATCGAATAAATGATCCGGTATCATTCTGTACTTTTCTAATGAAACTTCTCACTCGACTGCGTCGTGTAAAGTGCCTTCTATAGTTGTTATAAAATATTCAACTTCGTTACCACTATCGGACAAACAATACGTGTAAATTTCATGAAATTCCAAAGTAAACGACGCCGCCCCTAACTGAATTTCAATGGCATACCGCCGACCTGTTTCACGATGAAAAATTAATATCCATCAGCGATTAGCCGCGATGGGGTGACGTTATTTGTGGCAATTCATTTTCTTTTAAAAACACCACAGTTAATAAATAAAAAATGGAGTATACACAGATGTATTTATGGACTAAATAACAATAATAGTAATAACCGCTCGTATAGTTTGTTGATTCGTGCTAGCTCAGTTCCTGGTTCGATCCCCGATGCCGACACCGATGTCATTGTTAATTGCTCATTTACATGGAAACATGCCTATCTAAGAAATAATAGAAAAGATTTCGCATACATGTGAAGTCTGCCAATCCGCAGTGGACTATGCCCTAAGACACTCTTTGCAGTGTAGTCTTATGCCCAGCAGTGGGATATATATACATATAGGATGTTCTTTTACTCGTATAGTCTGCAGGTTTCTCTCTTTTTCGTTTGGTCCAAGGATTCCATCCATCTAAATGATCTTTACATATGCATTTTATTGTATTATATGTATGTTTAAACTACGACGGGTTACTATTTGACGCAGGTCTCAATAAATGCTTGGTTCTTCACTAGTGAAATCGAGCTATACATGCAGACGGTTAATAGCTGAGACTTGGTTAAAGAGCTGTAGCATAAATCTTATTACTAATTACGAGGCATTTAATTTTATTGACCAACCGGGATGAGATAGAAATGAATATCCCCAAAAATAATTATTTGTTTATCAAAACATTGTTTACAAATGAACAACGTAGATATTTAAATACTCAAAACATTCTTTTATCATGAACCGATGTTAAATAGTTTTAAATTGATCGTCACAATTAATTTTTCTTTAGCACCTCCTCTAAGTCGTCATTACCGTAATAAGTCCACCAGATCACGCATAATTTATAATAAAGACTTAAAATTCCTTAAAGTAACAAGTGATGTGTACACACACATGCATACAATGGGATTAAATATATATAGTTTTATTTATTTATTTAATTTGGGTCATCTATAGTGCACATGAAAACATTCTTAATCCATAAATACATGAAGTCAAATCTGATGCATGCACCAATTAAAGATGAACACATCATTTGTTATAAGTAACGGTTATCGTGTTACAAAAATTAAATAATGAAGAAAACTAAACAATAACTGATTCAAAATAAAAACAAAAAACAAAATTAAATTATCCAAATGAAATAAATTAAATAATATCGTAATAAAATAAAATGAATAATAATAAAATTATATCTTCAACAACAACCATAAACAATTTAATAGCGATTAAAATCTAAACGTTTGAGTTTTTTCAAAGTGTAGAGTGAATAGGCATTTACTCAGCTAGTGCGCCTTACCTTCCAGGACTGTATTTCCGCTTAGCATCCGGTGGGATCGTGGTCAAGCACTTGCTCAGTAAGTTTAAAAAAAAATTGATCGTTAGTTGTACGTTAGTTTTTGAATTTTGTTCTTTTATACGACCTAATAACGTCAGCTGCGAGGGTTTAAGTTTAATTTTATGTATTTATACGGTGTTGGTCGTATAATTAGAAACGCTACCAACGGTCCTTGACATTATGTAAGATACTTCACCGCAATCATTTTATTTTGAAATTAAACAATAAATAGGACAACAATATGTTCAACGATTTAGCATTTATTAGAAAAACAATATAAATCCCATTACACAAGTGCAGTTTCAATATTACATTACGGATAAACATTTAAATTAGTTTTAAGGTATGAACAATAATGGTCAACTAATTAGAAAAAACAACAAAAAAGTATAAAAAACAATATTTTCTTAAGTATTAGTAATTAGTATTGTTATCTAGGAAACAGCTACTATCCACAGCCTACCAATAGTTATAATTAATATTTAGTGGCGTATCACTTATTTTCAATAACAGCACTGCAACGATGTGGCATTGATTCACTCAATTTCATACATTTTTCTAGGGGGATTGAATTCCATGCTTCAACAAATGTTTCATATAGTTCGTTTTGACTAGATAGTTAGATTTTCTATCGGGTTTAAATCCGGACTATTTGCTGGCCAGTCTAAAACTGATATACGCTGTTCGCTAAGGAAACATTTGGCGCTATTGGCAGTGTGTTTAGGGTCATTGTCATGCTGAAAGATCCAGGTTACAGGCAAATGATCGTCCGAGTAGGGAATGATTGTGTGCTCTAAGATATTTGTGTATTGCCATTGATCCATTGTACCAACGTCCATCCAATCTTCCGAACGGGTCCAACTCCACATCCGGAAAAACAACCCCAAACTTTAATGTTAAAGCCACTGTGCTTGACTATACTCCTTGTGTATTCATAATTAAAAGCATTGTTTACAGGACGTCTAACATAGCGCTTTCCATCGGAATTTACCATATTTATTTTTGTTTCATCTGAAAATAACACTTTTTTCCATTCTCGTATCGTCCAATTAACATATTTTTAGCGAATAATAATCGCTTCTCTCGGTGTTGCTTGGTAAGAAGCGGTACCTTTCGAGAGATTCTTCCAAACAATTTAGCTTCCACTAATCTTCGGCGTATCAGTCTTGACGAGATGTTTCTCGGGTCATCAGGCGAAAAAACTTCATTTTTAATCTGGTTGGAGCCTTTACTTGGGTCTTTTTTAGCTAAGGACACTGACGGAATGGCTCAATATCTGTAGTTAGGACTCCGGATTTCAACACTCACGTTAAAAATAATTGCCACAAAAAACAATACACATTGGGAAACGGAAGTGACTCAACTATTACTTTTTATAGTCCCATGCAGCGCTAGTTTTCAGCCACCTCCTGGATCTCCCTTAGATGTAATGCGGGAATCTTGGGGATTGAGGTCTTCCCGATAACCATATTAAAGTCATATTTTACGTAAGTGTTTATACACAACAGAGGAAAAGAAAAATTAAGTTAACAGTAACAAGCAGAGTATCCACTGCTACTATTATCACTAAATATGTTTTCTCTTGCATGTGCGTGTTTACATATATCATAAATCGTTTTTTTTATTTTTTGGGGTTATTATGTTTGTTTAAAAACGAAATATATATATATATATATATATATATATATATATATATATATATATATATATATATTATATATATATATATATATATATATAAAATAAAACAAGAGAATTTCGTATAACCATAATAGATCCCTTTATTTCTGACAGCATATAATATATAAAAATATCACAGAATTTATTTTCACATTATAAGGACCGGCTAATACAATTGATACATTCAAATAAATTGTATTTATATTTTATGAGAAAAAAATGTATATTAAATACAAAATCTAATACTTTTCGCGATAGTCGAATGTTATATATTAATTTTAAAAAATCATGTAATTTTGCATGATTACTGGTGAAATATTTATTCTAATTATCCTTTGACGCCATATTCTGAGTTATCTATATGTGCATAATAAAAATATATTCTAATCTAATTTTATATTATTAAAAATAAATGTAAATATATTAACGAATCATAAGTAGTCTATGGGCCCGATACAAAATGTCAAATGAAATTATAGACTAGCAACTAAATTCTTCCCGTTTTTTAAATAAAATTAAGTTTATTTTCCAATAAAAATTTATAAGTTTTTAATCGAAAATGTATTCTCTCTAAGTAGTTGTTTATTACTTCCTCCCACTGTTCAACAAGATATGCTTGTTGGTAGAAATCAATCTGTTTCCACCAAGATCTAATTTCTCCATCCGTATTAAAGGAAACCCAGCGCATGGCGTATGAAAGAGATCGAAAGAGGTGGAAATCCACATATATGTACTCGAACAATAAAACAAAACACAGATTTCCGGTTGAACAAAACAAACCTGTCATAAAATCTTAAACATCATGCCAAAAACATTTAACGTCATGCAGTACATAAAATTAAAAAAACGAAAAGGACTTAGTTGCCAGCCATAATATATGAGAAAAATAAATGTTATGCAAACTTTTTTCTTAATTACAATAAAATAAGTCATTAGCATTTTTATCAACAGCCACCATTCCAGCACCGCTAGAGTTGGTCATTGTCAGCTGACAGAAACCGGATGTATAATGCAAAAAATATATATATAAGGAAGTGACGTGCAAGATGTCAACCACTAGTGCTGTTTGACAATTGTGAAATCTTATTAGACGTGGTTTTCAGACCAACCATCATACGAACAAGACCTGGCTGTATGGACTAAAGTCCTTTGCCTTTCCCATTAGGGATAAATTAATATCATCATCATCATCATCTTATTGGACGTTTTCTTATTAAGTTTTTGGAGTAATTGCTATTACGTTATATTTAATGTTTGACGTTGTACAGTTGTATTGGACGACTTTGAATTTGATTAACGCTCTCGTTAACCTGGAGTGTTTACAAAACTTAAATGCTTGTTCTTGTGCAAATGGCGGACTCTACGTTAATTATCGCAGACCGTAATCCATTTGCCATCGTTACTCAACCCATTCGCGTTCTGTACAATAAATAATACCCCTATACAAAAAAATCGTTTATTAAAGGAATGAATTCTAATGTTGTTTTATTATATTAATTTTATTCGTTTGCTGCAAGATGGCTACGGGTGGTTCTAAATCGTGCTTCGTGGAAAACATAGGCCTCCACCAGCCTATGTTCCGCAGTGGACCATGGAAAGCCGGGTGATGATGAGGATATATAAGCAATATTCAGCTCTACGCTCGCACATTTCACTAACCGGCCTGCAGCGAGATAGTAAACGCACTATAGGATCGAACCGCGAATCAGAACCGCGGTACTCCCACTACTTCGGCGCACGGCTGTCATTTGTAATACCACGAATGCGTAATTTTATATATACAATACAACAAATAAATTAATATATACTAATCATTTTTTTTAATTTTATCTTGTAAAAAGTCTAATGAAATACATAAGCTGCGATGCACATTAAGTAACAAATTTAACACGCAAACGTCTCTCCATATAACACTTTGGTTTTTAAGATACAAAATAACAGTTATCTTAACATTTTTGTTTAAGAATGCAATTCATAACATTACTAATATTCCAGTTTAACAATCCACCTAAGCTTAAAATGCTTGGTGCTAAGATGGTTAACACCAATAATCGAATGTTGGATTCGAAACGACGACCTTAAGTTTTGCAGACCGTACCCTAAACGATTACGCTAGTGACGCTTGTTATCTTAAAAAATAATAATTATTAAATATAGAAATAACTCTTGTAATGGCAACACACAATACATAATGTCAAATTAATCACATTACGGTTTTGATATTTTTGGCGGGAATTTGAACGGTTATTTATAGATCCATTTTATTTTCTTCTAGTTTTTTTTTTAATATTGTAAGTTATACAGTGTAAGATTTTTGTTGAGTGTCGAGATTTTTAATTTTATCTTGTAAAAGTCTAATGAAATACATAAGATGCGATGCACATTAAGTAACAAATTTAACACGCAAACGTCTCTCCATATAACACTTTGGTTTTTAAGATACAAAATAACAGTTATCTTAACATTTTTGTTTAAGAATGCAATTCATAACATTACTAATATTCCAGTTTAACAATCCACCTAAGCTTAAAATGCTTGGTGCTAAGATGGTTAACACCAATAATCGAATGTTGGATTCGAAACGACGACCTTAAGTTTTGCAGACCGTACCCTAAACGATTACGCTAGTGACGATTGTTATCTTAAAAAATAATTATTATTAAATATAGAAATAACTCTTGTAATGGCAACACACAATACATAATGTCAAATTAATCACATTACGGTTTTGATATTTTTGGCGGGAATTTGAACGGTTATTTATAGATCCATTTTATTTTCTTCTAGTTTTTTAATATTGTAAGTTATACAGTGTAAGATTTTTGTTGAGTGTCGAGATTTTTAATTTTATCTTGTAAAAAGTCTAATGAAATACATAAGATGCGATGCACATTAAGTAACAAATTTAACACGCAAACGTCTCTCCGTATAACACTTTGGTTTTTAAGATACAAAATAACAGTTATCTTAACATTTTTGTTTAAGAATGCAATTCATAACATTACTAATATTCCAGTTTAACAATCCACCTAAGCTTAAAATGCTTGGTGCTAAGATGGTTAACACCAATAATCGAATGTTGGATTCGAAACGACGACCTTAAGTTTTGCAGACCGTACCCTAAACGATTACGCTAGTGACGATTGTTATCTTAAAAAATAATTATTATTAAATATAGAAATAACTCTTGTAATGGCAACACACAATACATAATGTCAAATTAATCACATTACGGTTTTGATATTTTTGGCGGGAATTTGAACGGTTATTTATAGATCCATTTTATTTTCTTCTAGTTTTTTTTTTAATATTGTAAGTTATACAGTGTAAGATTTTTTGTTGAGTGTCGAGATTTTTTAATTTTATCTCTCTGGTGAAATTGAAGGTGTGAATTTCGAGTTACACCAAATTGTTGCTTTACTAAACGTGAGTTGAAGAAGAGAGATCGAGAGGGGATTAAAAATAGCAACCTCAATTTATATAATGGGAAAATATTTAATAAATGTAAGAAGCAATAAAATACAGAAATTTATTATAAATATTGACGTAATTTATGCAGAAAAAAAATAATATTACGATACGGCTGTATAGACTCTAGTCCTTTGCCTTTCCTATTAGGGAAGAATGAAAATAATATCAACCATCATGGTTTTATCAAGGTATACTCATATATTTTTGAATAAATTCCCTTATAATAGTAATTAGTTACTAGAGTTATTTCTACATAAAAAATAACATTAAATTGTATATTTTCCTCACAACTCCTAAGAACAATCTATGATTTGAGTTTGGCCAGTTGCGCCAGCAACTCCTTGTCAGCGGTAGATTCGCCAATTTTGTTGCGCGATACTGAAGGAGCATTTGCTATCTGTAAAACACAAATTTAAATGATTTTCTCTGCAACCAAGCTATACTAGAAGATGGTTCGCAACAATAATCGAATGACGGATTCGAACCTACGACTTGAGTTACGCAGACCATACCCTAAACCATATTTCGCTATACCTAACCTATTGACGCTTCAAACTCTAACTCATCCAAACAGTTAAGAAAGAGACAGCTGCTAATACTATTAATTTTTCACCAATGTTTAAATTTCAAAAGTGATTCTATATATTTGTTAGAATTAAAATTAATATATATATATATATATATATACGAATATTCCCGCTAACCACTCCAACTAAGCTTAAATACATATGCTTGGAGATGTAGTCGAATGGCGGATACGAACCTATCCTAAACCATTAGGCTTTAGTAGCCTATGTATTATTTATTAGGATATTACTTTTTAATTTCGGATTTGCAATAATAAAACATTAAAGATTTTAATTACAATAAAAGTACAGTCGGGGTAAAAATAAAGGTTCGTCACTTTAAAGTCGACATTTGCTTGCTCGAATTGCGAGTCATGCCAACATTCCATTCCAAACGTAATAGTCGCAATTAAAAAGATTTGATGTTGATATGAAACTAGATTTAGATCAAAGGTGTATACTATATTAACCCTTGTTACCATACCTAATAGGTATAATTTTATATGCAGTTGTCAGCTTAGTGCTTTAGTTTCAATAGGTACTAAGAGTCTATGACGTTGATAAAGGATTGAATTTGAAAACTATACTGAAAATTGAAATTTGATTAACCAGTACATTACAGTATCCAATCACCAAGAGCACTTAATTTTCATTTTTTTAAAACAGATGTCGTACCATTAATGTTTTTACAAGTAACAGTCGCTGAGCTTCTTAAAATCAAGAAGTCAAGCTAGCCTCTTCAATGCTCTGAATCTATACTCTGTTATTCTCTTAAAATTCAATTATCAATATTAAAAAAAAATACGACTTCGGATAGTCTTTGGTAAAACATAGCTGAATGATTAAAAGGAAATAATCACCTTTCCACTGATTTCAATGCCAATCTCGTCTAGTACTTTGTTAACAATTCCTTCAGTCTCCTGTTCATCACCAGACTCATCCATGATGTCATCAAGAGTGTCTGAAACTAAAGAAAATGTGGTCAATTTTAACTTTGGAACTGATGCACTAACGGGGCCTTGAATTTGCAACTGACCTATTAAGTTTGGTCTGACCTATTAAGTTGTGGGTGACTTTTGGGGACATTACCTCTACGCTTTGTAGGCCACAACAGTATTTCTTGTTACTAACTGCTGCAATATGGATGAGTTGGCTCAACCTAGGAGGACCACCTCACACATCAGTGCGATGCAGCAGCATAATGCTGCTCACGTTTAGTGAGAGTAAGGATCCATACCCAGTTACTGATAACGAGCATTCCATCTCAGTTCTAAGGAGTGACAAGACATCTTAACTCTTTGTTGTAGATGAAGGTGTCTATATTTGTATTAATAATAAATTTGTTTTCCTGGTTGAATTGATCAGGCATACAAAACAATAAAGCAAATAATATCGGTAGAATCAGATGCAGTATCAAAGATATGAAACATACAAAACACTCAGACATGTAAACTAATAATTTGTGATGCACAAATATTTTTCTTCAACAGTGAAGTAAACCTAGGTCCTGCATACAATACAGTTGTCAGATACTGTAACTGCACCACAAGATTGCCACTTTTGCATTACTTTGTATTGGTTTAGTATTACATGTAAAACTTATTAAAAAATTTAAACTCAATCTACAAATATTGTCATATTTAATTCAATGGAACTTCTAAGCAAATACTTTTCCTACAAATAGATGTTTTTATAAGTGTTAAGAAGATGGAATATATATTTCATCATTGTTAGATTGCATACTAAAGGCATATGCTTTAGTCCACCTTTTTGAACAATGATGTTTTAAATAAATAATAAATAAAAAAAAATGAATGAATGGATGGACAAATGAATAAGTAATTAAATATAGTTTAAGATTAGGTTTTAAAACAAATAAAAACAATTTACATATAGCAACACTTACTCATTTCATCAGTCATATCCATTTTAGCATTAGCCTGCTTGAAGGCTTCCATATCCTTAGCAATCTGGTGAGGGTTCAACACTTTGTTGATGTTGCCCATGGTTTTGGCTGTTGTGCCCATCGCCCCCGCTATAGCAATGTTAGCCCCCATGGCCTTATTGTGTATTTGAACACTTGATATCTGCAAAGTTAATTGTTTTTACTGTATTTAATACAAGAAATATATTTCTTATTCCACACCTCGGATATTGACTGTTCAAGTTCCCACCATAGATAAGAGTGTGAACCTTGTGTGGTGCTCGTATTTTTTTATCATCATAATTCAACAGCCTATCCATAGTTAATGCTGAACATTGGCCCCTCATAGATTGATATAAGGCACAGCCCAGAGCCGCCTGCATCCATCAACTTCCCGCTAACATGCATATTTTTTATTCTAGAATAGATACTTATTGCAATAAGGATATTCTTCTTAAAAGAATGCTAGCAGCTATTAACATTCCCAATAAATTCTTTTAGATGTAAGAGTGACAAACAAGCACACCAGTTCCATCAGTTCACCTGATGGTGAGTGACTCCCTGACTGGCTCATGACACCCAAATCCATCAAATCATTCATCAAAAGATAAAGAATCGATAATGCTGTGCATTGTCATCAAAGCACTAAGATGGAATTTAATTAATTACAATAATTTGTTTTAGTTTTAATCAACTTCATAATTGCCTTAAAATAGGCTAAAACAATATTGATCAAAACTACCAATATATGAATATGTTAAATGCAACAAAACCAATGAAATTTAATTGAATTTGTATAAATATTTAATAAATTTATTATGGCACGGGAATGGCCCACAGAGAAGGAAGTACAACAATGATGCTGCTTCAAATACTACAACTCCTCTATAATCCGACCCCTATTGACGACAGACATCTATGACAAGAAGGTATTAAGGTATTCTGTAAAAGATTATTATTATTACCCATGGTAGTTGAGTTAGGACATGAGATGGGCCAATTGGACTGGGGAAGGAATATGCCCTTGTGCAATACAAACATAGACTATGTAGAGTATGCCACAATTAACACATATGTGAACTATGCTTGTTTATCATACTAAATTCCATAAATAAATCGGTAACATACCATAATAACTATAATGTAATATTTATTAAATAAGCTTTATTTAAGATACCTTGCTGTTTGCAGAATATATTCTGGTCTTTTGTTTTCTCATTTGAACCAATTGTTTAGCAAGTATTTTGCATCCTTCATTGTTTCCTGCATTAGCCATTTTCTTTATTTCCATTTCCTGCAATTATGAAATTTTTATTATAGAAAATTGTATTGAAAATTTATCATTTGTATTAATAATAGTACAATTTAAATAAAACGACGTTAATTCTACAACTTTTTTATAGTCAGCAAAATGTTTCCTTCTTCCATATGTTTCGCCATTAAATCAAACCAGAATATGGTTCACCAAAGAAGGAATTAATGTAAAGATCTATATTATAAATTATGAGCATTTGCAAGGAACTCCATCTGCATAGACTTAAGAACTGGGTCTAGAGAAAAATACAAAATGTGTTAGACAACATTAAATGATTTAATATTTTCGACCTATAAGTTGTGGGTACTCCTTGCTTCACATGGTCAGCTTTATGTAGGTTGCTCTCATATTGAGTGCTCAAAACTTACACATACCAGTGGAAAATATTAAATCATACAATATCATCTCACAGATTTTAGGGATCAGAAGTAATAAGACTTAACAAGATATGAAATCATCACATTGATTTAGTTGTGACAACCACACATAAACTAACTAGAATGTGGCTTCATTGGTATGGCCAAGTGATGAGACATTCTGAAGCCCTTGTGATTCAAAGGCCCTGGAACTAGCTAATACAAGAAGGACAAGAGAAAATACCTGATGCTACATGGTTGGATATAGTAATCTGCATCACTGAACAAGCCCAACTTACGAAAATGACAATTCAGGACTTACTGATAGGGTGCATCAGTAGGAGAGCCAACCCCAAATAATGGGAAAAGGCAATTAAAAAGGAACAGATGGAATGGAATGGATGGTCTATAAAAAGTCCACTTCAGTAAATCGGCTCTTTCAATAAATTGCCACAAAGGCTAATTTTAAGCCATATGTATTCATTGATTTCATACATTACTATTTACTTATCTTGTAATGTACTTTTTGTTTGTTCAAAACAGATTATTGTCAAATAAATAGGTAAAGAAACATATAGTCACTCTATGTGTATGTGTACTTTAGTCTCTATCAAATAATTCTATAATTCCAACGAGTTTAACATCTCTCGCGATTTTTTGTCACAACAAATATTGCTGTTAGTGAACCAAAAATTAAATACCATTGACCAACGAGTGTAAACACTTACCAATTTCTTTTCTTCTCTTTCAAGTGCTACTTTGTCTCTTTCTAAGTCTCTGCCCGCTTTACGTAGTTCACGATCATTTTGTCTTTGTTGTTCTTAAATAAAAAACCAAATTTAGTTATGAATTATATGAAAGTTTGAGCAGTTCAATTCACTTCAATTACAATAAAAACTTAATCATATTTATCAAACCTTTAACAGTAGGAGCCTTTTTGAAGAAATCCATAATTCCTTTTTATTAGATTTGAATTGATTGAAATGAAATAAATACAACTAAATATATAATAATATAATACAATACAATTAAATCAAAACTACAATATTAATATTAAGATGAAAAATTGACATTTGACTTGACGTTAGTAACATTAACGTCAGATGACTAATGATGTGTTATATTATATATTAACAATAAGTAGATAAGGGTTTGTATAAATTTTTTACTAAATGTTCGATAGAGTTCTTTTTTGGTACCGATTCCTGTTAGTCTAGTTCTAAATTATAATGTAAAGATAAATGCGATTCTTAATTATTATTTATATTTGTGTAATTAACATTCAGTTCAGTTATTATTCGTTATTACTTAAAGTATAAAACACCTTAAATAAGTAAATGATTTGATTGTGTTAGTGTTCAGTTGTAATAATAAAATGTATATAGATGGCGTACACCGAGAGGGCTCTAAAAAGGATTAATTTGAGTATCTTATTGATATTGCTGTTTATGAGCTGATCAAGCAACAATAAATTCCGAAATCTACTGCCCTGCGTTTATATGTATACCCAGTAGCCCCTTGTGTTACAGAAGTACTAGCACTTCCTCGGAGTGGACTTTATAATTGGGTCATATTTTAACATTCACATCAGCAATTACATTGAACGACATGAATTCGGAGTTCTCTTTAACAATCTGTTGCCATAGGTGACAAACATTTTGTGCTCTGTAACTCCTAATTTCGGAAGTCTTCCAATTGTAAATAAAATATTTTGCATTTTTGCACGTTTAAGTGCGTATTTCTGTATACACACATCCTGTAGTTATGAGAGCAATTCTGGTCATTGCCTTAACCCTTATTTCATTATTTTTATGGATACTTTCTCGTTTGAAGACCTTTTATTATGCGACACTTCCCCTCATACTCGACAGTATGTAAATCGTACGTACGTAGTGTAATTACTTTCATTAATATTGTTTATCATACGAAACAAGTCTATTGTTTGGAAGTAATATGTACTTCGTACAATAAGGTGTTCCATTATCATAACGAAGGAAAAATTACACGATTCTTTTTTTTCAAACAAGACAAATCTGCAGGCCAGCGCGTTACTGACGGACGTCAGACGGCCATCGCCCTTCGCTCCCTTTCAATATCTTTGTCGTCCTTCAAGTCCTCAGTGACCACATGTCACCATTAGCTCGCTCTTGCGGACATTGTATATGAGGCTATGAGTGTTCGCGTATTCCTCACATACAACGATCAATCGTCTCAGAGCGGCGACCGAAGGACTCAGCAGCACCATGTCGTCCGCATAGCTGTTACTGTTCACAGAGCAGCCGTTGATGGAGCACCAGACACCGGTGCTGCCGAGCTCGACGATTAGTTGATTTATGTACAGGTTGAAAAGCAAAGGCGAGGAAATACCGCCCTGTCTCATCCCACATTCCAACCTGTACGCCCGAGAATACTGATCCAGTCATTGGACCTAATTAGTTTGATGGCCGTACCAATATTTTAAAATACTAATAAATATATTCACCAGGCACACCGGAATCGAATAATTTAGACCATAAAACGTCGTTCCTAATCCGATCAAACGCCTTACTGAGGTCCAGGAAAGCCGCAGAGACAGCAGTCCTTCTATTCGTGTAATACTTGATAGTGGACAAAATGGCAACTCTGTTGATAACGGCCTGAAGCCGAATTGTGCGTCATGCAGTGTTAAATGACGCTTGACTTGTCCCTCAATCAGACCGTCAAGTATCTTTGCTGCAGCAGTACCTAATATGATCGGCTGATAATTATTTTCGTCCCCTATGTCACCCGTCTTATTCTTAACAATGGGAACAACAACCTCATTAGATCCGCTGGCAAGTAAGAGTGCCTAATACAAACTCAGAAGTCTCGGGAGGTGCGCGGGCCCGCGTATGAGAAACTATCTATATATAAAAGATCGTTATATTAAGAGTATATTATGGAATTACCAAGAACTAGTTTTGTCAATTGTAAGAACATACTTAGGTTTTATTTCACAAATGTTCGACACATATATCAAAAGTGAAAAGTCTAAACTATTAATATTTACGAATAGATCTGGACACTGCATCGGTAATTAAGAAAATAGTATTGAGCAGTAGCTCAATTATCTAGGCCATATACTTAACGAGTACTTGAGCGATGACATGGCCATAAAGTGAAAGGTTCTGTCTGCAGTAATATAATCACACGCAGATTTTTTTTCTATTTTGTCTGTCCCAATTTTTAGACTTCTGTCTTTTTTGAGGTTGATGATGATGATATTAATTTATCCCTAATGGGAAAGGCAAAGGACTTTAGTCCATACAGCCAGGTCTTCCCATCATGACATACGCAAGCCCCGTCTTTGCGCATGCTTCCCCGAGTCACATTCACCGACTTCAGGTAATACAAAATCGTTTCATGCGCAAGGCCACCGGTGCACCGTGGTTCTTGCGTAATAAAAATCTACACATAAATTTTGAGCTGCCGACCATAGCTCAGTACCTGAAGCAGGCTTCCCGCCGTTATTTCGACTCTGCCGTCACACACTCTAACCCCTTGATTGTAAGTGCCGCCACTTACAATCCCATCGCGAATCACAGATTCACCCGCGTCCGAAGGAGACCAAGGCACGCCCTCGATGACCCCGACGACGTGACCACCAGGGCCCAAGCCCTTCATAAAACACAACACACGTACATTGCACCCTCACATCGCCCCCGCCGACGGCGAGGTCGTCACAAACAAGGATATTCGCGATACCGCCATGTCACTGGTCGGTTCTCTCCAGTCCATACAGATAGAAGCGTCGCTGGAGTTTCTTGCGCCACTTCTTCTCCAGCGCCCACGCATTCTGAAGTGGTGGTACAGATAGCTAATAATCATAGCGAATTTAAAGAATCCTCTGTCAGAAGCAACTGACCGAGCCGAGGTTCAGCCCTCTCGGGCAGTCAGACGCTCTCGCGAAACAAGGTAACGGTCCAAGCCGAGTCTCCTTCTCGGGAGCCCTTGTGCTGGTTACATATAATAGAGGTCTCGACTGAGTGCCATTAGCGCTCGGTCACCTCTCAACCCGGTGAAACTGTAAAAGCCCTCGGGCTAACAGTGGCCTTCAGCCCGAAAAAAAAAAAAAGCCAGGTCTTGTTCGTATGATGGTTGGTCTGAAACTCCTCTTTTTTTTTTTGAGATTGCTTCACTCTGACATGATACTGGAAGTGTACCGCGACACTAACAGCTCTATTTACGTATCAGTAAATAGGAATGGAAACCAAATGTAGGGTTTATTAATACATTAAGTTTAATTTACGCTTTTTAATTTTTTTGTGTTAATTTATAATAAATAAAAGACATATATTTTCATGTTTATTTATTTCGAGAGCAAAATCGATATAGCTCTTTTAATATTTTAAGTCACTTCATTCTTATTATATTTCCGTTATAAATAAAATTGTAAAAGTACAATATTAAAATTATTTAAAGTAAACGACAAACTGACAGTAAGTACACATAAAAGACACTGTGACAAATAAATAGTGTAGGCACATTAAAACATAAAACATCATCTCTAATATTAATTGTAAAAAATATAATAAAATAAGTACCAATTGGTATCTATTTGTTTTTATTTATTTTTTAAATGTTGAAGGCAATAAAATTATAAATAAATCGATTTTAAAATTTTGCAACACATCCAGTAATTTGATCAAGTTATAGTACAGTTAACAAATATAAAATATATAATTGATCTAGTTGAATTCATATAGTACAGCTTTGCCAGATTGTATTATTTTTTTAAATATTGATTTTAAAAGTTTTTTTTAAATTTAAAGTAATAGCGAAAATTAATAAATGTATACAATTCAAATATTTTTAATTTTAGCAGAATTTCATAATAAATTTAATAATCATATAATTGTTTTTAAAAATCACGGTAATATTAAAACAAAAAATAAATACCAGGCAACGCCCACAGTGAATAATAAAATAAGAAGTTGAGATTGTAAGATTGTATTGAAGAGGTTATTCAAATTTTTGTAGACTTTTTCTAAGTACTTGTCCAGCCATTATTATCAAATATAAAATTATCTAATTATTATATATGATTAAGTTGATTGAGAGATTCACCAGGACCATTTGGGTTTGAATGGACCGAAGGCCCATTTGTCGGGGAGCCCTTCGTGTGGGATTTCCTTAAACAAGCTTTCTGACCACTGGAACGGTTGGAGAGTATCTTTGTTGAGAGTTTCTAAGGACTCCTGTTCTGCCTTCTGTTTGACAAGGTCTCGTATTTGCAAGCCGTTGATGGTTGGAACGTCGTCGAATTGGTCTGTGTATATGGATGCTACATTGCCTTTATTAATTTGACTGTCCGTTTGGTTCAATTGTGGAGGTTCAGTGAAAGGCGGACTGGATATCGCGACCAGTTCCAAGTTATCGTTGTCTGTTGTTCCTGTGGATGAAATATTATGGTTATTATGTCCTAAATTAACCACAGAGCACCAACTGGTGAAAAATAATAAAACACCTGGAATAATGCATGCTGCATGCTTGTGCCTCGGCACAACTTGCCCAAGTGAAGCTGCCATAACAGTGGAACTACTGTGTTTCTTTTATTATATAAGGGGTAACAATGAACCACACAAATCATGTGATGACTTCTAATCATAAATTCCTACACCTGATTTATATGCATTGTCATTCCCGAGGACTTTTATTTTATATTTATAATTATAACATATAAATTTTATTATAATATTAGGGGTGACAAATAAGCACACTGACAACATGACAAGACTCATGTTTGTTGCCGTACCCAGTGGTCTGATATGGGATACCTTGTTACCAGTAATTGGGTCTCCAGTATACCGACACTCATCATACGGAACGCAGCAGTATTATAATACAAATTCAAACTGATATAATGTGATGATGTGGCAGTTACCCAGCTACCAGCTCTTGCTTCTGTATAAATACATCTTCATTTGTTCTTATGCAATTATATGATAATAATGTTGAAGTTATTGCAATAAAATTCAACTATGGTGGTCACCAGAACCAGAAGATATTATATACATTTAATTCAGTAAGTCAATTAAGCATCCAGATATTTAATAGCCCAAAAATATAATGAACTCACCAAAAACGACTTTTGTGTCAATAACCCCATATGCTTCTTGATGCTGTCTTACGATATCTCCTCTGACACCGAGCATGGACCAGAGGTCAGCTTCCTTCAATATGCAGTCAAACTCATTGGAGCACTCTGGAGGGTTTGTGTCATTCCCTCTGTTCACGGCCGTCACGTTGTTCCTCCTCATCAGCTCGATGATGCTCTCCAGCGAGGTGGCGTTCTTAAAGCCGCGCTTGAAGGTGACTGCACGCGGCGATTCAGACTCCGAGAACGTTTTGCCGTAAATTTCTTCCATTTTTGTTACGTGTGTTATTTCTGCGACATCCTGTACGACATTAAAAAAGATAATAAACATTTGTTTAATTTAAAGTAAAGTAACATCCTATATATGTAGATCCCACTACTGGGCATAAGCTTTCATTCTAGAGAGGCGGACTTCACATGTCTTCGAAATATTTTTTTTTAATGAAATAGTATGAACAGAAAAAGAAATATATATTAACACGCGGGCAGAAGTGAAATAGTGATTTCAACACTATTAAAAAAAAAGATAAATTTAGGAAGTATAATCATGTTGAGCGTTCACTATAAAATTATAATACGATTTTGATTAATAGTTTATTTACACAAAAGCAAGATATAAGTTTATTTTTTCATGTCGCTATTACATGGTAATATGTTACGTTAAAAAATTTAACGAATCTTTTGTATACGGATCTTATTTATTGAACAATTCCTCCTTTTAATGACAAACCCAACCCTCATGTTGAGCAAACGAAAGTTCAGACCATGCCGTTTGCGAAACTTTGCACCATGCGAATATTGCCGTGAACCATCTAGCGCAAAAGCATTTAAGCTAAGCTGGAATGTTAGTTATTTGAAAAGCACTACTAGAAAATCTTTTTTTAAAAAAAAAAATAACGTCTTTTTTCTACCACTGCTATGTAATCTATCTTTTTTGTTGTTACATTGTGAGTAACAAACACGCACACAGTTCACCGGATGGCAAGTGATTCCTGCGGCCCACGACATCTACATTCATCCTTGACAAGGAATCATAATGCAGATGCGTTGTCACCCTTGAGGACTGAGATGGAATGCCTCGTCACCAGTAATAAAGGTCTCTGGATCCCTACACACGCCAGACGAAAGCAGCATTATGCTGCTATTTTGCGCTGGTATTCTGTACGAGCCTGGTCTTACCCTGGTCGAGTTGACCCATGCATTCTGCAGTGTAGCTCTACCCCTATTGAAATCACCATCTGATAATGCAAATAAGTATAAATAACTAACCTTGAAGAAGGGCAGTCCGTATGTAGTCCAGTGCTGAGTGTCCAGGAGTGCTGCGGTGATGTCGGCGGACTGCGTGCGCCCAGCCACCTGCTCCAGCAACCAGACTACGCCCTTGCCGCGCCCTCCGCCCGAGCGGTGTATGATCGTGTGTTTTACGTCCCTAAGAGCACACCGACAGCATCATCAACACAGCCTATCAATAGTCCAATGCCGAACATAGTCCAGAGATTGCCACAAACCATGATTTGACAGTGGTAGAGCCACACTGCAGTTTGTTTCTAGCTGCAGAATGAATGGGTCAGCTCGACCGGGGTAGGGCGACGCCCTAATAGGATATCAGCGTAAAATAGCAGCATAACGCTGCTGTGTTTCGTCTGGTGAGTGCAGAGATCCGGAGACCTTTATTATTGGTGACGAGGCATTCCATCTCAGTCGTCAAGGGTAACAATGTAACTGCATTATGATTCCTTGTCAAGGATGAGTGAAGACGTCACGGGTAGGAATCACTTGCCATCGGGTGAACTGTGTGCGAGTTTGTTACTCTCAATGTAATAAAAAAAATCCTGTGGCAGCGTCCGTCGACTTCCCGCACACTGGGACTGCCACTCAAGAACCTTTCTTGCCCATCGTTTATCGATTCTACGAGCTGTATGACAACTCATTGCCCTACTCAATCTAAGTCAACTAATCTCATGAGCTACGTCGGCCAACCTCGTTCTACTGCAGTGTACGAGGCGTATTCTATACACAGAGAAACAGAGCATAGCATTGACCTTCGTTCTGTACAGTAAGTTAGTTATTGTACAATTATTGTTCTCTACGTAACAATCACAATGTCAATCAAAAATCGTCATCGTCATATGAGATATCTTTCCACCAACAAACTAAACATTTATAATATTTAGTTTGTAATAGTAATGACATTTAATTTTTATATTTAAATGTCATTACTTTATATGTGAAACTGTTATTAGAACTTTTCCTTTTTTTATACTATCTATTTGTAATGGAATATTGGCTTTTTCTATGTGGAGATGATTTTCAATGAAATTATTATGTTATAATTCATAATTCAGATATTTCAGATCAGAAATTCAATATGAAATAGATAAAGTTTAGGAAAAATAAATAACTTAAATCTAAGCTCGATAGATGGCATTGTTTCTAAACCACGCTACGGTTTGAATACGCGGCTTTTAGCTTTTTTTACTAATTAAACTACGAGAATTATTTTAATGTACATATATATATATATATGTACATTAAAATAATTATATATATATATATATATATATATATATATACATATATATACACGCATGCGACGCTGCGGACAACAGCTAGTATTTTCATGAAAGTGTACGAAGTAAGAAAACCTCTCGTGAGATGTGCGGAAAATACCGCCATGATCGAGATTTATCGATTTAAAACAATGTCTAATTGAATGACGCCATTTATCTTGTGAACTAATATAAAGTTATGCGTACATGAGGAAAACCTAACACGGGATTTCCTACTTTAGCTAAATGATATTATTTATAATGTAAATAAACTTCAACGTTTGTCCTTCATATATATATATATATATATATATATACCGACGTAGCTCATGAGATTAGTTGAGTTAGATTGAGTAGGGCCATGAGTTATCATATAGCTCGTAGAATCGACAAACGATATATATATATATATATATATATATATGCATCCACGAATGAAATCTCTTGCATCTCTTTATTTACTTTTATTACTTTTTTACCTAGTATGCCTAGTAAGATGAAGATAAAATATCTTCCCGGATGAATCCTACAAACGCGATGGCTTGTGATTATCGCGAGATGACATCAGGACCAGGATATATTATAGTGCCGTAGCATTAGCAATAACACAGTGTCATGTTTACACCTCTGATCCGTGCGCTTGTGCACCAAGATTGGAATGTTCCGATGGAGTGTTCGAGTTCCTCGGCAGTTAATCACACCTGCCATTGTGATATAATTTAGTCTGAAAGCCACGCTATACGTCTTTCGACGTCACATCAATTCGTTTAGTAAATAATTTTACAGTCAATATTCCCTTTTCTCTTGCAGGTCTAGTCATTTCACCAAAGAGACTTGCGTGCGTGCGTGCATGCGTGCATGCGTGCATGCGTGCGTACGTACGTGCGTTCGTTCACGCCTACGTGTACGTATATTGTATTTAGACTTAATATATTATACTCACTTGTTAACAGTGATTTCAGTGATAATCTCCTTCTTATCGCTCTTGGGAACCTTCCCGGCGTGTGAGTGCAGACGCTGGAACTGAGCGAAGTCGACGACGAGCCACTGTTTGCTCGCGGTGCCCGAGTTGCTGGCGGCCAGGGTACGTCCCCACGAGCTCACGTTGGAGGCCAACTTGTTAGCTGCTGCCACGCGTGGACCTACTGGGACCTGGACATTATATTTTTAGCATAAAGTTCCGAATCAGGTACGTTGACCTGCATCGTATGTGCCTGGCTGCCCCACCTGCCTGTTTTATTGGACAAGGTTCGAATGCCAAGTGTTAAGATCACGGGAGTGTACACCTCTATCAGAGAACGAAGACTGCATCGCACCAATATTTCCTCGCATGGTAATGAAACCCAGCGATGCAGCTAGCTGTCAGTAGACTCTTAACATCTAAGTTTTATTTTAGTAGGACCAAAATAGCCCATCCTTCCGCTTCAGAATGCGGGCACATCAGGCATTTCCCCACATATGAAAAATACTAAGCTACAGTAAATATACATTTTTGTTTGACATAAATTGAGCTATATTGTATATTGTATTTTGGAACAAGTTCTACGCACGCTTGCGTCCTTGCCACTGGTGCTTCGTGATATTCTCACTGATCTTCGGTGCGATTGGTGACAGGTATGAAAAGTTATTTTCTATATATAGTTATTTTCTATAGAAAGTTATTTTCTATGGACAGTTATTTTCTTTACTGTCTGACGATAATATCCTCCTGGTAATTTCAACCGGGGATATCAATATCTCCTTGGTTATTGCTGGATGACATAAACCCACCTGTTCCGTGATGTTGACACTCTTCCATAGCTTTTTATTATAATTCTTTAGCGTTGTTCCCGTGACCGCCATCCTGTGGTTGTCTCCTCTGATGACGTAGAATTCGTCCTGGCTGGTGACAGAGCCCGGGTAGCCCGAGAACTCTACGGACGCCCCGGGGGCGAGGGCGTCGTCTCTGGACGTCTTGTGATAGTTTAATTTGTACTTCTTCAAAATGCGTGTCATTGATGAATAGCTGAAACGGAAACGGTATGTAAGTTGAAAGGGAAGTCACAACTTACAGAGACAAGACATTCGCATAAAAGGACAAAGGTGGATTTGATATGTCTTCGAAATATTTTTGAAACCGCTGTTGAAAGCTTGACCTTCATGTATGTTTCATACATGTCATAATCTGAAAACTGCACACGTATTGTAAGAGTCGATGACAATACAATAATTTCTAAAAGAAAGCAGACGGACAATATTTGTGCGTCACAAAATGTTGGTTTTTGGTTGTATGATACTGCATCCTGCACCTTCCTCCAATCTTTCTCGATCGATGAAATTGTTTATCGTTAATTTAAATGCTGATGATTTATCAGGTGCTCGGCGGTGAAGGAAACCATCCTGAGGAAACCTGCACTTTTAAGAAATAACAATAATAAAATAATATTTCGAACACATTTGGAGTCCGCCAATCAGCAGTGTAGCCGAGTGCTGGACTACGCTCTAGCACCCTCTATAGAGAAGAGGCCCCTAGGCCCAACAGTGGGATTTATAAATTTAAGGTGTTACTTCAGAGTCGAGTGATTGAATCCGTGCTGGCGCCAGGAGATATCGATGTCGACTGAATAGACAACATCATCATAATGTTTTTTTTAAATCAACATTATGTGTGACAAACGAGCACAAAGTTCACCTGATGGTAAGTGATGACAGCGGCCTATGACATCTACATCTGTCTTCTAGATTGAAGATGCACGATCTTTGTCATCCCCGAGGTCTGAGATGGAATGCCTCATCACCCCCGAAATCCTACACTCGTTGGTTTTTTGAGACGGCGTGTTCCTCTCCCGGCTGGGCCAACACATTAATTTTAAATGTTAACAACTCGAAGCGACACTCACCTTCCAGCCACGTTATGGGCGACGAATAACTTCCTAGCATCGGTACCATCTTCCAGTGTCTCGTTTACGATCCTCAGGAAGGCACTGGACAGTCCGGGCAGCTGGCTCGCGGCGGACTCGTCGACGGTGATGTTCAGCTTCCGCTGCAGCTCCACCGCATCCGACACGGAGTTCAGCCAGTACAGGTCGGATATGTCCGTGTCGTATTGGTACCTCCCGCTGTTGGTGGTGCGCTCAGTGCCGTGCCTCCAGCCGGTGTACATGCCTCCGATTTGTGTGTAGTACAGAGATACCTACAGGTATCAAACCGGATTTTTTTTCTGTTAGTCGTATCAGGTACAGTCGTACCCAGTCGTATCAATGACAACGCTTTTCGTCTGAGGGAAAGCAACCTTAGAAGACCTTATTGGTTATGCGAGATTCCATCTCTGTTCTGAGAAGCGAATTACAGGGGAATAATATGAGTCGACCCGACTGGAGAAGGACCACGCCCTTTTTTTTATAATCGCCGCGTAGTTACCATCCCATGGATTCTGACAAAGGGAAGGACAGTGGTAGAGCTATGCAGCAGTTTGTTTCTAGCTGCAGAATGAATAGGTCAGCTCGACCGGAGTAGGACTACGCCCCCACCTAATAGCCAGCGTGAAATAACAGCATAATGCTGTTGTGTTTCGTCTGGTGAGTGCAGGGATCCAGAGACCTTTATTACTGGTGATAAGGCATTCCATCTCAGCCCGCAAGGGTGCCAACGCATCTACATTATGATTCCTTGTCAAGGATGAATGTAGATGTCATGGGCCACAGGAATTACTTGCTATCAGGTGAACTGTTTACTCGTTTGTTCCTTTCAATGTAATAAAAAAAAACAATCGGGTAAAATGTGTGCTAGATTGTCAAAATAAAAAGAAAACGATTTCGATTCCCCGTAACAGAAACAATAAATATTGAGAATCGCGATTGTTATTGCTTTAACACGTGGTCAGCGATAAAGAAAAACATCGAGATGAAATCTGCATATCTTAAATATGAAATAAAAAAATATTTTAAGGCCTAATTGTGTCCGCCAATATGTACTTGAGATTTATATATACAGGCAGTTAATTTTATTAATAACTAAAAGTTCATATGACCGTTATCAGCTGTCAAGGCATAAAACATTTAATTATAGATTCGCATGTTGGTCTTGTCATAGGAAGCGGAAATGAAGTGATGTGATTTATGTACCCGTGTATGGTAGACACTAATAGAACATATATCAACACCTTCAAATATGAATCGAATGTCACACTATATATATATATGTGTAATGATATATGTAATGGTTTGGGGAAAAAGTATTTTATAAGTGAAAACTTGCATTAAAATCTCTTTGGTTGTTTTTATATGTGGCTGGTTTTGATACCATTAAATAGATAACATTTTAAAAACAGAAAAATAAAAAGGATTAACTACCATTTTTCAGTTTTTCTGTCCACCAAAATGTGTGAAACCAACGAAGAAATTCAATACATTTTGAAATTCTTTTACAAAAAAATGTCACACAAGGCGCGAAAAATTTTCGGCAATTTATTAACACAAGTATTTAAGCTTAGTTTAGTGGTTAACTGGAATGTTACTGATTTAATAGCATTTCTAGCATTCTTCTTTAAAATAAAATCTTTGGCGACCCACTACATAGTGATGGATCAGAAGACGCAATTATACGTGACGAGTAATTTGATCTTAATTGTCAGAGTGATAAAGCTTATTCAATGTTTGTTGATGGATTTAGTTGTCGTTATCATCACTTACCATGAGGTCAGCTGTGCTAGTATCCCTAATATTATTTAAAAAAAAACAACGTTAGAGAGAGAACGAGCGGAGAAGAAGAAAGAGCAAGCAATAGATCCCGCTTTTTCTCTTACGTGTAAAGTTCCTATTCGCTGTCCCTTTTACGTTAGGAACGTTTCATTTCAAAACGTCGCACTCACACGCACGTTGCACCATCGGATGATCTTTGTGCTAGTTTGTCACACTTGATATATTATAAACTAGAGATTATCAAATAGCCGTTTCCTTACATGGTGCCAGAAGGGATCGACAGCTTCACGATCGGCAGCATAGCTCTTCCAGGTGTTGACAGACTTGTCGAGCTCGTCGCGGATCCTGTCGCAGTGCTTCTTCGAGCGCTGGCCGCCGCACTTCGCTCTTATTGTATTGTCCAGGTGTGTGTGAATGAGGTACGAGGTCAATGCGCCCTCCACTATGCCCGCCGCGTACGCTTGTATGTCGTCACTGTATGACCCATCTGTTTCCACTTCCAGAAGGGACCAGCTGGGGAGATAATTCTTTTTTAATTTTTTATATCAAAATTTATATGTACTGATACACCAATTCCTCAGAAATTACAGAACACATTAACACCATTATTTTATTGAAAGGTTCTCAAATGGCTCCTAAATAAATGTTTGGTCGAGTACTTTATACCCACACTCCAAATAGTATTGAGTTAAAGAAAGAGCCACAACGCAGCTAATTTCTAGACACACGATGCGGGGAATGACAGCCTTCTTGTTTCGACTGAGTGTTGTGGCATTTGAAGATCTTTCTAACCGGTGCATTCGTTCCGTCTTTGTACGTTTCCTTATCGAGGTACGATAAGGAAATCAAGGTCATGGTACGATCTCACCGAACTGTGTGTAGTGGACCGTTTGACATTTAATACAATAAAAAAAAACATACCCTGTCGTTTCGATGTCCATCCTGAAGTATGCGCGCGCTACTCCTCGGGGAAGGTCTGCTAAGTCATTACTCTGGCCCCAATACTCGATGCGGTATCCAGTTTTCTCTGAGTAAAATACTGTCGCCGCGTAGTTACCGTCCTCTTGGATTCTGACAAAGGGAAGGACAGTGGTAGAGCTATGCAGCAGTTTGTTTCTAGCTGCAGAATGAATAGGTCAGCTCGACCGGAGTAGGACTACGCACCCACCTAATAGCCAGCGTGAAATAACAGCATAATGCTGTTGTGTTTCGTCTGGTGAGTGTAGGGATCCGGAGACCTTTATTACTGGTGATAAGGCATTCCATCTCAGCCCGCAAGGGTGCCAACGCATCTGCATTATGATTCCTTGTCAAGGATGAATGAAGATGTCATGGATCGCAGGAATCACTTGCCATCAGGTGAATTGTTTGCACGTTTGTTACTCTCAATGTAATAAAATAAAAAAAAAACACTCACCTCTCGATTTGTCCAGCAAAAAGCGCCAAAATAGCCAGAACACCCAGGAATCCCAGCACGTACGAACTTATCTTCGTCTGCAGCCAGGAGGCGCCTACGACTTTCAGCATCTTTGTCATTTCGTATGTCGGGATAGATGCGAGATAGATATATGCGATAGAATTATAAAATTAAGAATATGTTAAGGAATTTAATAACAATGAAGTGACAGTGCGTGTAGATTATTTTCTCCAGCGGGGGATCAACCATCAAACTGGTGAATGTTCACACTCCCAGTGGCCAGAGTTCACGGTTCCGCTGACGATGCTCCGACAGCTGGGCTCGGAGACAGCATTGGAGGCGCCGCGGGTATGGCGAAGTTGTCACACCTTATAAATGATATTTCTCTCTCTTTTAACCCTGGAACAATAATATACACGTAAGGTAATTAGAAGTGACATAGCTCCAAGCTTTAATAAGCTTCAAAGAGGCTACACCTATGTCAATGGCCGGCAGCGCATTTGCTATTCCTCTGGTGTTGCGTATGTTCATGGGCGGCGGTGATCACTTATCATCGGGTGGGTTGCTTGATGATAAACCACGCTGCAGTTTCTCACTAGTTGTAGCATGAATGGGTCGGCTTTACATGTTCCGTTTGTCTACATATGAGTGTAGGTATACGGAGATCCTAGTGGTGACAATTTATTCCATCTTAATCCACAGTGGTGACTATGAATCAGACTTTTGTCGTGGATGAATGTGGTCGTGTGAACAGGAATCGCTTACCATCAGGTGAACTGTGTGCTCGTTGTCACCCTCAATATGATAAAGAACTTGATGTGACAATGCCCGATGCATTGTCCTAAGCTTTTACTTTGACCTAAGCTCGTAGAACGTATGACCGATTGGGAGGAAAGATTACCCTATGACTACCTTGTATTAAGCCATTGACCTTCCACAAGATCGCGTGATGACGTTCAGTTTAGACCCTTAGTTCCAGGTGGATCCCCAGGGGTCCACGGAAGACGCGACGGGGGTCTACGTTGGAGTGACCAAAAATGGGGGTTCACAATTCGTAAGCGGGGGTCCACGAAAATTGATTTGCTTTCGATAGTGAAGAACTAAAATGTTGGCTTGACTTCACCTATCAATGTAGGCAGATAATATTTTAAAAAGATCAGCGACTGTTACGTGTAAAAACTTGCATATTACACATTTTTTGTCCAGTTTGGGAATATGGTGGAAATGTAGCTGCAGGGGCCGGCCTACCGGAACCAGCTAAATTTTGAAAGTGGTCTATGAGAAAATAAGTCTCTCTCCTCTAATTTAGACCTTAAGTTTGCGGGACATTGAGAAATGTCTTAGTAGAAATCTTTATTGCTCTAGAATTTTTATTGGGTTTGTGTGATGCTGTTAGCCTAGTAACTTTTACAGCTTTATCGAAGCAGACTCGCGAGCGAAGAGACTCACCGAGTAGGGAGACAACGACGATGCTGGCACGAGAACTGCTGTTGCAACACCGCTCACTCCGAACCCTGTGGACGACACCTCGACAACAGAGGGGGCGCGATAATACGATCCGAGGGCCCTACATAAGGAGGTTTAAACCTCAGCTCGGACACGCTCGCTATCGACAAAGGAGGACTCTCGGGGACATTGATTCTAAACAATTTTCATGTAGCGACCCACGAAAATCTAGAAAGGTAAGTATTAGGACTTGCTATAAAACATAATAATAATAGTTTATTTATACGTATAAACCGTCAAGACTGCCTCCAGAGGGACCAATCTTATTGCAGCAGTAGGATGTAATATCTATTACAAAATGTATTAGGAACACTACTCGTATTTTTCTGATTAGAATCAGTATGGTGTTACTTCACGCATGATTTTATGTGATTGCTGATTTTTATTTTTATTTTTTAATATTATAAAGAGTAACAAACGAGCACAGTTCACCTGATGGCAAGTGATCCCTGCGGCCCATGACATCTATATTCATCCTTGGATCCATGACAAGGATTTTTTTAGCGTGGGGGAAATGCATACGCGACCAAAACCCCACGGTGGTCACCACCAATACTAGCGCGGGGGTCATGCCTCGTCCCTACATTAAACAGACGAAACACAGCAGCATTATGGTGCTATTTCTCACTGGTATTCTGTGAGGGCGTTGTCCTACACTAATGTATGTTTTGGATGATGCATCAGGCTTTCAGTGTCAGGTTCGAATTGTGAGTTCTTCGAATGGTCTTGAGTTGATACAAAGATACTAATACGCAACACAAGGGAAATAATGTGAATTTGCTATTTCATTATTTATATTGATATAAATAATTCGCAATAATCTATTCTTGTTATATATTTAACGTCTATATTATCTGTATGTATTTATTACGTAATTTATTGTTTAATATATTTTATTTATTATTATATATATTATGTTACTTATATTGTTAATATTTAGGATTATTTGTTTTTGACACCTGACGCGCGCGCGTCATATTATTGAGTGATAGGGCTTTCCAGTGTATTTAATTATTTTCATACTTGTTATATTGCATTTGGTTCACGTTATAGTTGCGTAGCTTTTTATGTTGCATTTGATTCACGTTATAGTTGCGTAGCTTGTTATGTTGCATTTGGTTCACGTTATAGTTGCGTAGCTTGTTATGTTGCATTTGGTTCACGTTATAGTTGCGTAGCTTGTTTTATTGCATTTTGTTTACGTTATAGTTTCGTAGCTTGTTATGTTGCATTTGGTTCACGTTATAGTTGCGTAGCTTGTTATGCTGCATTTGGTTCACGTTATAGTTGCGTAACTGTTATGTTGCATTTGGTTCACGTTATAGTTGCGTAGCTTGTTATGTTGCATTTGGTTCACGTTATAGTTGCGTAGCTTGTTATGTTGCATTTGGTTCACGTTATAGTTGCGTAGCTTGTTATGTTGCATTTGGTTCACGTTATAGTTGCGTAGCTTGTTTTAGTGCATTTGGTTTACGTTATAGTTGCGTAGCTTGTTATCTTGCATTTGGTTCACGTTATAGTTTCGTAGCTTGTTATGTTGCATTTGGTTCACGTTATAGTTGCGTAGCTTGTTATGTTGCATTTGGTTCACGTTATAGTTGCGTAGCTTGTTATGTTGCATTTGGTTCACGTTATAGTTGCGTAGCTTGTTATGTTGCATTTGGTTCACGTTATAGTTGCGTAGCTTGTTTTATTGCATTTGGTTCACGTTATAGTTGGTTAGCTTGTTATTAGTTACAATTATCTAAACATTATAAGAACGTAATATTAAATATTTATTTATTCTCTATTGTAAACGTTGGTGAAACTTAAATATATAAATAAATGTTATCTATCAAGACCTTTCACATGACAAATGATTTGAGTGTTTTACGATTTTTTTTATAACATTGAGAGTAACAACCGAACCCACAGTTCACCTGATGGCAAGTGACCCCTGCGGCCCATGACATCTACATTCATCCTTGAAAAGGAATCATAATGCAGATGCGTTGTCACCCTTGAGGACTAAGATGGAATGCCTCGTCACCAGTAATAAAGGTCTCTGGATCCCGACATTCACCAGACTAAACAGCAGCATTTTGGTGCTATTTTACACTGGTATTCTGTGAGGGCGTGGTCCTTCCCCGGTCGAGCTGCCATTCATTCTGCAGCTGGAAACAAACTGAAGTGTAGCTCAACCACTGATAAACGTATATTATTATTATTGATACTTTGTTAAACGTTAAAAATAAACAACAATCGAATAAAAAAAGTTAAATTTAACTACATACCTACGTTCTTAACTATACAGTTAATATCAGCCTTTTAATATCACAGTTTAACCGTATCACTAACTGGAAATAATGATTATATATAGATATATTATATAAATAATTTCCACATGTCGTTCGGTCTATTCGCGAGTTCTCGTAATAACTAAGAGGCGTACAGGTGGAAATCAGTTCGTGTATTCTTATCTTTGTTTCAATACAAGATAGTTCAATGTTTGTACATCGCGATCTTGTATACAAATAATGACAAACTGTCAGGAGTTAATGCTGATAATTTACAAAAAAAAATGAAGTAACTACCTATTATATAGATCCCACTGTTGAGCCTTAGAGTGTATTAGCGCGGCGTTGGTGGACTTGAAATGTATTGAATTTTTTTTATTTATCCCTAATGCCGGTTTCGTCAGGTCATGTTTTTCTTTCATCGATCCCGGCATCGGGGATCGGACTCGGTTTCGCTCGCGTACGGTGAAATTCTAAACGAGCATTTAAACACTGATCTAACACGGCTCCGTAATTATTAATTGTGATATAATCATAATAAGTATCAACTTGAGAGTGAAAAGAATGAAAACAAGATTTACGTTTAAAATACATATCCACAAGTTAACGTAATTTAAAAGGTGACACGAGTTAATTAAGTTTAAACAGTGAAATAGCAACATGACACTGCTTAACTCCTTTCGTTCAGTAAATGCATTTAACCAGATACCAAATTGGTTTGTTACCAGTAATTTGTGGCAATACTGTGACATCAGCTGGAATGGAACTTCAAGAAAAGAGCCTACACCTTTTTTAAAGGCTTGCAGCGAATCCGTGAATCCTCTGGAGTTGCTGGTGTTCTTTTGGACGGCGGTGATCACTTAGCATCAGGTGCGCTGATCGTTGCCACCTATTCTATACACGAATGTGCATCTTAAATCTTCGTTGAGGTTTCAATGTGTCACATTTATCATTTAAGTGAAGTGTGCTCGTTTGTCACCCTTAAATTTAATAAAAATAACACAAAATATGTATGTATAGCATTGAAATTTTAAATCAATGATTTTTTAATGTACCGTTACAGAGAATGCGTATAACTTAAGTTTTTATACACCTAGTCCGGCCATAAGTTCTGTTACAAAAGAAAATGCATTTTTTTAATGAAATAATGTAATATTATTAAAATTTCTCTTCTCAGCAAAAAATTAAAAAAATATTCTATTCGAAATACCTTTGGCTTTTATACAGGCCTTTAATTGTGTTTTGCCACGAATCTATGGATTTACGCACTGTTTCCAAGGGAAATTTTGCCACTGCTTGCTCCAAAGATTTTTTAAGAGACTCAATGTCGCTGTATCGTTTAGAGCAGGCCACGTCCTCTAAAACTGACCATAATTTGAAGTCTTTAGGGTTGAGGTCTAAGCAAGATGAGGGCCAGTCTTCAGCTCTTATAAATTCCGGAACGTTGGTTTCAAGCCAGCCTTAGGTAGTTCGTGCCTTGTGATCAGGTGCAGAGCCCTGCTGGAAAGTCCACGGTATATTTTAAAAAAGTGTATTGCTGAGAGGTTCACAACATGATCCAAGACTGTATCTTGTTACATTTTGGCTGAAGTGATGATGACCGACGGCTCCATACCCACTTTGTGCAAGGCGATCACTGCAATCCTATTTTCTTTAACACCCCATTCCATATTGTAATTTGATAATGAACACGAAAAAATATGTGAAATGGCCCAAAATCGAAAGTAGAATAATATACGTATTCCAAATTCTAAATAATTAAAAAGTTGAAAAGTTTTTATGTAACAGTATTTATGGCCAGATTAGTTATATTGTTTGTATTTCATAAATATCGCAGATTATATTAAACTATACATTTAAATTTAAACTTTATTATTTCTAGTTCTGATAGAATCTATACAACTTAATATTTAAAGAAATAAATTTATTTTCACTCACAAAATCAATTTTCACACGAAATGATGTCTTATTTATTTGGTTATAACACAATCCACAACATTTCACGTATAATGAACACACACACAGGTTATTTACCACAACACACACACGAAAGAAAAAATACACTAATTAGAACACTGTTGCCGTTTTATCTGTTTATCAGTGGTAGAGCTATGCTCCAGAATGAATCGCTCAGCTCAACCGAGGTAGGACCACACACGCCCTCACAGAATACCAGCGTAAAATAGCAGCATAATGCTGCTGTGTTTCGTCTGTTGAGTGTAGGGATCCGGAGACCTTTATTACTGGTGACGAGGCGTTCCATCTCAGTCCTCAAGGGTGACAACGCATCTGTATTATGATTCCTGCTCAAGGATGAATGTAGATGTCATGGGTTGCAGGAATCACTTATCATCAGGTGAACTGTGTGCTCGTATGTTACTCTCAATGTAATGTAATATAATACATATATATATATCTCAACACTAATCTTACAGAGGTATTTTTTCTGTATCTTTGTTTGTATTTAGTAGCTAATCTCTTACCAGTCGAATGCTCCGCTATCCTTACCCCATCATAATCGCCACAACGTATCCATTGTCCACTACTGTACTTAGATTGTCACAAAGCACGTTCTTCGAGGTTGGCCACTCCAGAACCTTTCTTCTCCATCTGTCATCGGTTCTACGACAGCCCATTTCCACTTCAGCATGTTAATCTTTTGGGCTATGTCATCGCCCTCTACTGCGGATGTCTACGCCTATGCGTACTACTGCGTATTTTATCATGCAGTCAAACAGTGAACATAGACCGCTTGTCTAACAATGCGGGACGAATCATGGGGTAAGCGCTAGTAAACGATAAATTTTGACTGCAAAAGACTTGAGTAAAAAAAAAAAATACTTAATTTAAAATATATAAACATTTATTGTCTATTTATATATGTTGCTATGCTTTAATAGATAAACTTGGTCATGAAAAAAATACGTCGTTAATGGTACCCGACTCCGCTGATACTAGTATGGGCAACAGAATACGCACTACACTATCGACGTTGGAACCGAACTTGAAAACCGACTCACTTGAACTATCCAGTATTTATCCGGAGCGCCTACCATGCGTTACTGGTTACACGAACGACCGCCCCGAATATATAAATGGTACAAACTACACTATATATATAAACACCTAAATAAGATATAAATATTACATAAATCATCTAGAATTCATGTTGCCCAAGGTGTTGATTGAATGTACTCCCGGGATATAGTAATTCCTAAAATAGCTCTGCACGTAATATATTTATAAGCTATGCTTATCAGATATATATACAATAATATTATATACATAAACATTATATATATATAATATATTTCCGATCTTACTGCATATCGGACTAGGTAATTGTTTATGTTTGCGCTTAGTACAGCACTATTAATCCTATTCTATTTCTAACTATTCATCCTTCACATTTGCTTAGTATCTGTGTATTAATATCTGACACGTAACTTTTTTTTAACTTATATGGCAACTGTCGTTATAATAATTCTGCCAATGTCTAGTCAGAAAAAGGCATGTATATGAAATCGGTAACAAAAGCAAACATCAGAATGCAGGAGGACACTAGGTTGGGACTTAAAAATAGGTCAAGGGACATCACGGTAATATTTACAATAAAATATTCTTTTAGAGCACATAATCAGTTGAACTTTATAAAAAAAATGAAGTTTCGAAGAAGGTATGTTTAAAAAACATGTGGCTATCTTCATAACTTAACTTTATTTTTAATAATAAAACATTATTAAATCATTCATTAAAAAAATATGTCAGGCAACGACAACACCATCATCATCGCCAGGGGAATTGTGTTTGTTTGCCGCCATATTGGTTTATTCTTCGGATCAATACCACCAGCCCATCACGTCGTGAAGAATTTAATTTTTCATCATCGAAATCTTGATTGTTTATAATACACCAGTATTTACGAATTAATTTGTAGAATCAGCTGTCGTCAGCGGTATTTCCGATCTCATACGACTTAGCGATCTTCAAGAAAAGAGCCTATTCCTCAAAAGCCGCACCTGCATTTCCTCTGATGTTGCAAATTACATGAGGCAAGCTGCTAGCCAGTTAAGTATAAAAAACTTCAGATTAGATATCAGTGATTGAGTTACAGCTAGATTCTGTTGATGTTGATGCTGTTAGCCTATGCGGCTCTTACAGCTTCATCGGACACAGGGCTCACGGAACTGAGAGGTCCGTGAGCTGGTTATTACGTGTTCCCTATTTGTGGTTCTCTTACTTACTCAAAGCGCTCATAAGCTGAGCGTGTCGCTCTACTCTCTGGTCTCATACCTATCTGATAATGCCACGCAAGTTGCCCTAGCTATCGAGAGATTCTCCCGAGTGGAGAATGGACGGTGATGACTATTGACCGTCCGAGGTTTTGGTGTGCGGACCTAGCCTCTGACGGACGCCACCTATTTTCTTGTGAATCGGAAGCTTTGGGCGGTGAGAACCGCCCTGACACGCGGGTGTAATGAGTGTGTTGATTGATTTACGACGCTGCAGAATGAATGGGTCAACTCGACCGGGTTGGGAACACGCTCGCACAGAATACCAACGTAAAATAGCAGCATAACTTTGCTGTGTTTTGTTTGGTGAGTGTAGGGATCCGAAGACCTTTATTACTGGTGACGAGGCATTCTGTCTCAGGCCTCAAAGGTGACAACGCATCTGCAATATGATTCCTTGTCAAGGATGAATGTAGATGTCATGGGCCGCAGGAATCACTTACCATCAGGTGAACTTTGTGGGAGTTTATAAATTAATAATAAAAAAAATAGCTGTCAAAACTCCCATTCCCATTAACGAACGGACCTTAAACCATTAGGCTAATGACGCATTCAAAACAAAACAAACGAGATGGTACACAAATCTGAGTCCACGTTTGTGGACGTTCGGAGCCTTGGGAATGCCGCCAAGTGTAGCCAACATCGTCCAGAAACGTGATCATAGGCGATTTCGATAATACCGATGTTTACACAAATCCATCCGCATAGGCACGCGCTTAGACGTTTCACGCGGTCTTTGAACGACAACCCCCCCTCCCTGATATCACCCCCCTTTATAGCCTGATGTAACACGTAAATATATCGCAATATGCTATGTATGATTACCTTTTAAATTATAATTTATTTTGAGAATATAACAACGAAGGGGTGGGAGGGGCGGTAATTATTATTTATTGGACTACTTCATTGGTCGATATTATATAGTTGAAAAAATTTAACACATTTATTATAATAATAATAATATAGTTTTAAAAAAATAGTCAAACTTTATTAAAATTATATATATAATATATAAAAAAAATAATTTAATTTCTTATGTAGGCCAGCTTGGTTCTTTCTGACTCTTTTTTAAATTTTCTATTCCGTATGTCTCTACACGATTTTGGCATAATGTTCAATATATTTTTTTCTACCGGAATCTATTTTTTGTTTTATAGTTTTTCTACCTTTTTCGTTCTCGGAGTTTCGTTTAATACTGATGCAGATTGCTTGAATGATTTTGTCGTTGTTGAAATTGGGTGATTTCTACCAACGAGGTGTTGAAAATCTTGTTGAATGATGAGAGAAAGTCGTTATCGATTAAAATTATGTTAATTTTGTTTATTGAAAAAAACAAAGCAACACCTTAGTTGTCAAGCTATTATATATTTTTATCTAAACAAGCAAGTGCAAGCGCACCGGGGTGTCATTAGACGCTTCCGTGCTTAGATTATCTTTGTAACGAGAGTCGACGGCGTGATACACTACCTCTAGCGCCACATTACGGTCGCCATGCCAGTCTCGCGTACTATTACCACGTCATATCATTTAAATGATCACTTTACAATGCAAATTAAAGCTGCGTTTACAAGAACAATGGCTGATTCAGAGGATAAGCAAGCTATCGAAATGTATAAATACGACTCACCTGAGATGGCGTAATATGACGTACGTTGCTAACGCGATATACTAAATCCTTGCCGTGTTTATATTTTTAATAGTAAATGTTTTTTTTTTTTTATTTCAGTTATGTACAATCCAAACGCGATCGGATGCTAATTTAACGCGAGAGCACTGTCTTAGTTAGTCTTAGATTAATAATAATAAAATATAAAATTTTATTAACATCAACTAAGGTGCGCGGACTTCAAAAAGGACGTCCGACGAATGCGTAAACATTTATCAAGTAAATCAATATCCGTCTGGAGCCGGAGTACATACATTTGGGTTTCATGAATTTTATGATGATTATCTACGTGGTGAAATATGTTTTTGAAGAGCGCACGCAGTGTGTCTTGAAAGTATACGCGAATATTATTTACAATGAAGTGGATACGTACACGATGTTAGGAAGCGGACCACGGGCCATCGATTTCGAATATTTATTATCTTATATCACATCAAGGGTGACGAACGAGCACAGTTCACATGATAGTTTTCTTTTCTTTGATGATGGTAAGTGATTCTTGCGGACCACGACATCTACATTCATCCTAGACAAGGAATCATAATGCAGATGCGTTGTCATCCTTGAGGAGTGAGATGGTATGCCTCGTCGCCAGTAATAAAGGTCTCCGGATCCCCGCACTCACCAGATGAAACACAACAACACTATCATGCTATTTTACGCCGGTGTTCTGTGTGGGCGTGGTCCTACCTCGGTCGAGCTTACCATTCATTCCGCAGTTAGAAACAAACTGCAGTGTAGCTCTACCATTGTCAAAACTGTCAGTGATGACTGCAATCCAATACATCTACATGAATAGAGTGGATACGATCACAGAGTTTGTAAGGGAGCTACTAAATAAAAGTTCCGACCCGTGTCTTTGACATTGCATTTGAACTATATAAAAAAAATGTTAGTTACGCTATAACCTACTATTACTAAAAATCACGTCAAGCCACTCCAACTAAGTAACTAACTAATAACGCTTGTTCCACGAAATACTTCCACAATGGTCGAATGGCGGATTCTACTACCTTAAGTTTCGAAGGCATTATTACATGCATTAAACATTTTTATGTCGAGAACCACGAATTGGCCCCTTAATTTATTATTTTAATTTTAAAATTATAATATTATTTTAATTTTAAAAATATAATATTATTTTAATTTTAAAATTATAATAATATTTTAATTAAGTTTGTTTACACAAAGCAAGCTATTAGTTTAATTTTTCATGTTGTTTTTATTACTTTGAGAGCTTCAATGAGAGTCAAAATTTCGAACTTTTATGAATTTATTCTTAATGTTATCCATTTACACTTGGTAGTTCTGGGTAGTTTAAAAGTTGTAAAGCTATACTGCAGTTTGTTTCTAGCTGCACAATAAATTGGTCAGCTCGACCGGGGTAGTACCACACAGAATATTAGCGTGAATTGGCAGTATTATGCTGCTGTGCTTCGCCTGGTGAGTGCAGGGATCCGGAGACCTTTATTACTGGTGACGAGGCATTCCATCTCTGTCCCCAGGGTGACAACGTAGATGTCATGGGTCGTAGGAATTACTTACCATCAGGTGAACTGTGTGAAAAATTGAATTCTAATCTTAGCGTTCTAGTAGTCTCTCAATGTAATAAAAAACAGTGTTTTAGCGATCGCTTTTAATTAACTGTACGCTAGCAAAGAGTTCGCTGGCGGCGGGATCAATGAAATTTTTAATCGCAATTTTAAGTCCGCCAATCCGCAGTGGAGCCGCGTGAAGGACTGTCTCTATCATCCTTTCTAAAGAGGCCTGTGTCCAACAGTGGGTTAATAAACCGTGATATATATATATATATATATATATATATATATATATATATACTTATTATCCATTTTAGTAACTGCAAACATCCATTTCGTCATTCGCATAAATATATTTATGTGGTAATTTCAAATTTCAAAATTAAACAAAGCATATAAATAAACCAATGATTACACAAGTTACACTAACAGTGGCTTTTAAATTATTCAAATATGAATTATTCACACAATGAGATAATAAACCGTGACTGATTGTGACGTCAAACGGTTATTTGAGTGTGTGATCGTGTGTGGCATATTGTCTTTATTGTATTAGGCGTCGGACTACCCCACAGTTCACCTGATGATGAGGATGATATAACATCTGCATCCATCAGTAACACAGTTTCAATGCGAGGATCCAATTTCTTAGCGTCTATAGCCTTAATGTTCGAGGACACGGTCAGGGAAATTCAACGTGGTAACTTTGAACGATATCCCAAGCATATTAAGCTTAATTGGAGTGGTTTTTGTTAATTTTAATATTATAAATAACATTATTTAAAAAAAATACATGCGTTGTCACTAATGTGGATTGATATATAGTGTCCTTAACGCGGAGTGGTAGCTAAACAGCTGAACCGTTCGTGTTGGAGCTGATCGATTTCGACCACCGATATCTTCTCGTATTATATTGAAAGATAACAGTTGATCTGCGCAGAATATTATAATGGCGTCCCTTTCCCTGTTCCGATGTAATGCGTGTGCAATAACATCGGAGGAAGCTTCAGATGCAGTGTCAGGGACACGGGACATCGCACAATACACTCAGACGAGGAAACCAATAATTTGTGGTGCACAAATATTGTTCCTCGGCTGGGAGTCGAGTCGACAACCCGCTGTAGCCTAACTAACAACTACACCACGAAGCCGTCGCTGTGAAAATATTGCTGTAATAAATGGAAATTGTATTAATTACACCTTTTAAAGTGTGTTAACAAAACGCTGACAGTCACCTTTGGACATTGCATTTCGTCATTCACGCATTACAATAATCTATTTAGTGTCTCATATGAAAAATCACGTGGATTAAAATTGCAATCTTTCATATTGTTTTCAGCAAAATATATGTCTGTTTCATCTAGGGTTGTCAAACGTAATCTCAAAATGGTACTCAATTTTATATCTGTACTTTATCTATAACACTTAAAAAGTGTGAGTTCGATCGCCGGTGTTGAAGAATTGATATTTTAAGCGCTGACCTTTAGTAATGCTGACAATGCATTCCATCTCAGTCCTCAAGGATGACAACGCATCCGCATTATGATTCCTTGTCAAGGGTGAATGTAGATGCCATGGGCCGCAAGAATCACTTGGCATTAGGTGACCTGTGTGCTTGTTTGTTACTCTCATTAATATCTAGAGGAAACCTACATAACTAAGAAATAATGTCATGACTAATCTCTAACACCTATGGAGCTCCCTGTCTAAGGAGATGGTTTATGCCTAGCAGTGGGATATATTTACATATAGGTATAGACACAAATCAGCAAACTAAAATACTCTACATTAACTCTGACTGTGTCTGTTAAGCCCTAAATGCCAAGTGGCATTTTAAACCAATAATACGAATATATTATAAAGTTTTACTATTTAAAAAAAATGTACCGCAAAAAGTATAAAAAATACTGTTGTATAAATTTTAATACATAACTCCGTATTTACCCTCACTAAAAGCGGATCTATGTACTTTATTACTTCCAAAAACAAAACGTTGGCAACCCTAATTTCATCAAATGCGAGCAGCAAAATTTTCAGAGTATCGCCTTAGTATCATTTTTATTGAGTACGATTTACGAGCGGCCATGTTTCTTTTGGTTTTATTACGAACCCAATGCAAAGGTATTCCCGTAATAAAATGTGAAATAATTTAATTTTTTCAGTATGTTTACGGTTATGCGAGTTACAAATTAAACTTATACGTCTAACATAAACTTATAATCTTTGATATACGCACATACACTTTAACGATTTAAACAACGCGAAAGCTCATGAAATAGACGCGGGAGGCAAGGCGTTAGTTGTGAGTTTGTAGTTAGCTTTATTAGGGGTATATTTAGCTATATACTTATATTCATATTAATAAATAGGTTAATTTTTATTTTTATATATTTACTCTTGTGTTGTCTTGTTTATACAAGAAAACTAAAATAAGTAGTTTGTACAGAGAAGCTGTTTATTTTATCAAAAAAAAAATCTCTTTCAGCAGGTATATACCGGCTCAGCTTTTTAATCCCGGGCATAAGAATAGGGCTAAAGGTACTTTGTATGTCGTACAAGGCAAACGGGATTTCGGTAAACGAACTCGGGCGACATGTGAACCCGAAGTGGTCCGAAGGGTTGCCGTCGCTAGCACATCGAGGGTGCTAGGAGAGGCGAGGTCTCCGTGTTTTGTAAATCCCGGAGAACATAAAAACAACTCCCACAAATTCCACATAACACTGTCTTTCCCCTCAGGAGGGTATCTTATGAAGATTTTCACCACGACGTAAAAAAGATAGATATATAAGATATTATATAGATATATAAAGATAGATAAGGTATTTCTCTGACAGATTATACCTGTACAATATATATAAATAATATTTATATAATCCAATTATATAATAATTTAAACGAAATCATTCCTCGTTGCCTCTCGATAAATTGATGTTTTGCAAGATCAGTGTATTGAGAGACAGCCGCCACTCGAAGTTTATGCGATTTTCAAGGAGCTATTTCGAGTACGAATAAAGTTGATTCGAAATGTTTGTTGTACCATGTTGATTATTATGATGAATTATTACATTGATTTTTTTTAGAAGAATGCCAGTAATCATTACTAAAACTCTCGTTCTTCAACTAAGCTTAGACTGCTTGTGGTAGGTGCTCCATTACAGTCGAATGTAATCGAACCTACGACGTTGTTTCGCAAGCCGTACACTAAATCATTAGGATATTGACGTTCTAATATATATCTTAACCTGCAGGTCATAAGAGCGATCTGAACAGATGGAATTCAAACCCAATAACTTTAATTTGGCAGATATAAGGGCAGGTAATATATTTTATTATATTTAATAGGTTTTTACATGTAATGTTTTTGTAATGTGCAGTACTTTGAGGTATTATATTCAATGTACACTATTATATACAATGTGCAGTACTTTATTCAATATGAGGTATTATATTCAATGTACACTATTTTATACAATGTGCAGTACTTTATCCTATATGAGGTATTATATTCAATGTACACTATTTTATACAATGTGCAGTACTTTATTCAATATGAGGTATTATATTCAATGTACACTATTTTATACAATGTGCAGTACTTTATTCAATATGAGGTATTATATTCAATGTACACTATTTTATACAATGTGCAGTACTTTATTCAATATGAGGTATTATATTCAATGTACACTATTTTATACAATGTGCAGTACTTTATCCAATATGAGGTATTTTATTCAATGTACACAATTTTATTCAACGTTCAGTATTTTTATCAATCTGCACTATTTTATCCAATGTTCAGTATTTTATTTCATGTGCAGATTTTATTCAATGTGGCGTATTTTGTACGTAGTGTTCGCGTAAATATAACAAATCATAATTTACTACATGTCCGTCACTAACAAAACATCTATCATCGCCACATACAATTTCAAATATTTTAGCCGGACGCCCTTCAAGTGTATATGTTTGTTGGCATGAGTTTACGCAAATATTTGCTGGTCGAATTTTAAGTATCGAGATATGAATATCGTCACACAGAACACTTAATAATGATATATGCGGCTCTTGACACCCGCATCCTCGATAAGGATTCATAATGCAGATGCGCTGACACCTCTGAGGAGTAGCATAGAATGCCTCATCAATGTATAACGGTCTCTGGATTCCTACTCACCAGACGAAACACAGCGGAGTTATGCTACTTTTACTATTTGCTTCTACTATTGTTTTACACAAATAATTTATAAAATTGTAAAAAAACTAGAACAAAACACAGTCATGAAATTATTGTATTGACATCATGATTCTTAATACGTCTGCATATGTTCAGATTATTCACGTCTGGAATTGGCCGAATATATATATATATATATATATATATATATATATATATACACACGTATAGGTCAAGCTCATAAAAGCAAATCAAATATCATAAAATAAAAAACTGTTATTGGCGGTTAAATTTCTTTTAAGTTTTAATTTATAGAGAGTACTATCGTATTTTCAAACGCTATGATTATATAATAAATAAAAAAAAGCTTGTCAAATGGTTCCTACGTACAGATTGACTACACTACTAGCTTAAGCCGGTACCTTGGTTTTTGTGTCTCCGACCCCCGAAAAAGCCAAAAAGTTAAGTAATAAAAAAGCCTTGCGACCTCATATATAATATTATAATAACATTTTGATTATTATTTCATTTACACAAAGCAAGCTAAAAGTTTACTTTTTCATGTTGGTATTACGTGGTAATATTTAATTTTATAAAGTACATTAAAATTTATACTTTTAATGAACGAATCTTTTGTATACAGGTCGTATTTAATAGATTGCCCCTTCAATAACAAACACGACCCCTAGTTTCAGAAACGATAATACAGATGAATGTGGATGATGTAACATGCATGTGTGGCTTCATGCATGCATGTTTGTGGGCGTGTCTTAGCTGGTCGATCGCCCGGGCAACATATATATAAGTGAACGGGTTGACAAGGTGACAGTGGTAGAGCTACACTGCAGTTTGTTTCTAGCTGCAGAATGAATGGGTCAGCTCGACCGGGGTAGGACCACGCCCTCACAGAATACCAGCGTAAAATAGCAGCTTAACGCTGCTGTGTTTCGTCTGGTGAGTGCAGGGATCCGGAGACCTTTATTACTGGAGACCGGGCATTCCATCTCAGTCCTCAAGGGTGACAACGCATCTGCATTATGATTTCTTATCAAGTATGAATGTAGATGTCACGGGCCGCAGGAATCACTTACCATCAGGTGAACTGTGTGCTCGTTTGTTACTCTTAATGCTATAAAAAAAAAAAAAAAATTATCTGCATTATGACTCCTTATCGAATACAAATATTGATGGCATCGGCCGCGGGACTCATTTATCATCAGATGAACTGTGTGCTAGTTTGTCATCTTAAATACAATAAAAAAAATCGGTTGACAAATAACAAAAGATATGTTAACCTTGAACTGCGTTTCGCGAGTACTCGTGATATGTTTTCGCGTCATTACATTATCTATATATCAAATTAGTACTACACGTTTATCTGAAACTATTTCTGGTTAAAAAAAAGAACTGGTTTTGTATAGAGCGTGGTTTGATGCTCACTGAATGGAGACCCCCGGTACTGGTGAAGAGGCATTCCATCTTAGTTCTAGGGTCTGATTATGATTCCTTATCGAGGGTGAACTTTGGTGTCATGGGCCGCAGGAATCACTTATTATCAAGTGAACTTTGTACTCGTTTGTGATATTAAAAATAATAATTTATTTTTTTAACGGTTGTAAAATAAATAGGAAACTTTTTTGCTATTATTAATTACAATTCTGTCAAAAGAAATATATGTAATTTGCTATTTTTTCATTAATTAACTCCGACCCTCCAGCGAAAACGAACCGAGGACTCCTCTTAAGGAGATACGAGACTTTCCTATTATATCTTATGTCCTGAACGCAAGTGCATTATGATTCTTTATCGAGGATGTATGTGGGTGTCATACATGGCTCGCAGAACTTGCTATATGATGAACTGTCAGATCGCTTGTCAAACAATAAAAAAAAAAAGTTATAAAATTATAATATTTTGTCATACAGTTCAATAATGAACACGATATTCGAAAGATGATATAAATATCTGAATCATTATTCAATTATTAATTGTTACGTTTATATCGTTTTAATTAGTGAAAATCCAGTTTAATGTTTATAACTTATGTTAATAGGTGAATGCACTTATGTAGGCGCGTGTGTATGCACTCTCCGCGGTTGAATGGTGGCGTGGGAGGTCATTGACCGAGTTCTCGGGATGGGCTTACAAGTAGCGCGGCCGTGCATTCCGGCCCTAATTAATACTACTGGGAACGATCAGCGATACGGCTCATTAGGATATGTAACGTCGTTACGTTATGATAACTACAATATAATTATATATAACTTTACATAATATAACTATATATTCTTATGTGGACGAACGGACTCGACTAGGGCGGGACCATAGCTCAAGAATACAAAACGTGAAATAACGTAACGCTGCTGTTTCGTATGGTGAGTTTTGGGAAGGATCTTTTGGGAGGGATTGATCTGGAGGAAGACAGGTTTGTTTACGATTTGTAACCACTAAAACCCCCTTCGGTGTATAAGGAGGGGCTACGGAGTTTCCTACGATCCGTCAAGCCAGGGAAGGCGTCGTCTTCGCTATATATATATACATGTATATATATATATATATATATATATATATATATATATATATATGAATATATATTTACTTATCCTGACTGACTGACTGAATAATCAACGCAGAACCTAAACTGCTGGGGCTACAAACTTAAAACTTTGGCAATTGATGAGGTTATGTTATAAGCATCCATTAATCCTAAGAAGGTAAGATAGGGGAGCAACGGTTGTATGGAAGTCCATCAAAATCCAATGTACGAAACACAAAATTTCATATATCTTCTGTTTAGAAATACAAGTATTCATATATCGATCGAATTTTCTTCTAAAATGGTGAATTAAGGGCTGAAAGTTTATGTTTTTATATATCGAAGGAAGAAGCATAAAATCTTCTTATATAATAAGTTTAGGATACAATATTATAAATAACTTTACATCTAAGCTCGATAGAGCGCGTTGTGCACTGTTTCTGAATCGCGCTATGTTTTCATGTTTCATTACGCGGCTCTTAGCTTTTTTGACTACTCACACTACGAGCCTTATTTTAATATACATATATCTACGCATGCGAAGCTGCGGGCAACAGATAATATTATATATCTGTGGTCATAGATCAGACAATGATAAGTACATATTTGCTCAGAATGTCTTATTAATATAGGTATAATCGCCAGAAAATGCTCTTTCATTTGGTCATATCAGGATAACTACATGCAAAGTATTACTGTTGTATTGAATACTAATCAGATTATGATAACTTTTATATTTCAACTTTTGGCGATTATACCTATATTAATAAGTCATACTGAGCAAAAATGTACTTATCATTGTTTGATCTATGACCACATATATAAATATATATATATATTGTATAGTATTGTACTCTGTTATTTTGTACGACGCTAATTGTAGGAAAAACAAAAAATCTTATATAGTACAAGCTACAGACAATAATACGTCATAGAGAAGCAGCCTCTATGTATGAGTAAGCGCCGCCAGACAGGCATATCCGGTCCGTAGACAAGCTAAGGGTCGAAGCAGGTCAAAAGATAACGAACAAAGGTGAATGGATGATATATATACAAAAAACTGGCTTACGTCGCGGCGTATGTCAGGGCGTAGGTGAACGAGTTCCAAGTGTTATTTCAATTCGAATGTCATTTAATATTACAAACTGAAGGACAAAACGGTTATAATAATATTTTTAATTATTAATTTTAATTTTTTTAATAAGAATTGTAGTTACGTATTACCTACGTATTAACGTCACCGCAGCTATAGATTTGGCGGTTAAGTGACACTAACCTAACCTAACTACCAACCTACACCTTTTGAAAGTGTTTAGCTTTTAAATAAAGTGTTTTATATTATGATTTTTCGCAAAAATTTTAGGTGCACATTGGCGGCACTTAAAAACCGCCAAATCTATAGCTGCCGTGGCGTTAATACGTAAGTACCGTTTTTTCTTATGTAGTTACAAATGGTTATAGTAAGTTGAGGTTACAGCTCTCTCGTTGGTCAGTGATAACTTCGGTCCGTGACACCTACATCCAGCATTTATTCAAGATGCCCATGCGTTATCCCTGCGGACTGATATTGAAAGCTAGGTTCTGTAATTGGATATCCATGAGAACGTCCTTCCCAGATGAAAACGACACATTCAAGCTAACGAAACGTCTAGTTCCTTAGTAACGTGACTGGACCACTGTACGATATAAAAATTGTACGAGTAAGTGTAGAAGATTTTTTTATATTGTATTATACAAAAGACCTGCGCATGAATGCATTTTTCTATCGAATTTACTAAGATGAGTGTCCGGAATAATTCCAGCCACTTAAAGTTTAAACATCGTACATCACGACAGAATTAAAAATTTAATTTTTTTTTTCGATTGATGGTCGCTGTGTTTAGGCTACAGTTTCACCGGGTTGAGAGGTGACCGAGAGCTTATGGCGCTCAGGCGAGACCTCTATTAACGGGTAACCAGCACAAGGACTCCCGAGAGGGAGCCTCGGCTTGGACCGATACCCTGTTTCGCGAGAGCACCTGACTCCAGGGTGACTGAGAGGGCCTAACCTCGGCTCGGTCAGTTGCTTCTGACTAAGGATTATCTAAGTTAATATCGCGTTTATTATTAGCTATCTGTATACACTTCGGAATGCGTGGGCGCTGGAGAAGAAATGGCGCAAGAAACTCTAGCGACACTTCTATCATTATTAATCTCTATGTTTAACAATCCACCACTGCGTGCTTCACGCGAAATTTCCTGCCACGCACAACTCTGTGAAATCAGCTGTCGCCAACGGTATTTCCGAACCTATATGACTTAAGGTCCTTCAATAAATGAGCCTACACCTTTCTTAAAGGCCGGTAGCGCATCTGCGTCTCCTCTGGTGTTGCGGATGTCCACAGCGACGATGATCACTTAACATCAGGTAGAGCTGCTTGCCACCTATTCCTTAAAAAAAATCCTACAGAACTTCTTTGAGTGTAATGAAAAAAGTTAAGTCAATTAGATTACAACGTTTTCATGAAACGTTTCCGACGGAAAAACGAAGGGAAGTAGATATTTGGCCATTGAGTAATTGTACTTTGTTAATTTCTGCACTAATTAATATAAGAGATACCCGTCTAAAGTCAGGTAAATAAATAAAAAGGTTATTATTGTCTACGGAGTTTGCACAGTAAATAGAAGGTATTGAAGGAATGTCGGTCCGCATGCGCCTACCTGCTTACACGATAAAGTGGTTTTTATGGACGCAATGTGGAACATGGCATCGATTTTTTTAAAAGATCTCTTTTAATAGTGACGCTCGCCGATTCTTAACGATATACATCGAATAATGTCTTTTAAAGTTCGGCAACAAGAAACATGTAGATACGTCAGCAAAAAGCTAATGTTAGAGCCACACTGCAGTTTGTTTCTGGCTGCGGTCACGCAGAGGTCGGCTCGACTGGGATACAAAGCTTTCACAGAATACCGGCGTAAAGCTTGCCCGCTGCCCATGACATCAGCATTCAAACTCAATAACGAATTATAATGCAGAGGGCGTTGTCACCCCTGAAACCAAAGATGGAATGCCTCATCACCAGTAATGAAGGTCTCCGGATCCCTACACTTACCGGACGAAACACAGCAACATTATTCTGCTATTTCGAGCTGGTATTCTGCCCATTCATTCTGCAGCTAGAAAACTGCAGCGTAGCTCTACCACTGTATTAAGGTATAGTATTTAAATAAAAACATTATGCGGAAGGTCATGTACAATTGTACAAGTGGATTCCGCTCAAGTATACATCTTTGTTAATAAAACTTCAAGGTAAAAGTAGACGGGTAGACAAGTATCGAGCTCTCATCTACTCGTTCAAAATCGATTGTATGCTAAACACAAGCAAATAACTAGGCAATAAAAGTTTAATGCATTTTTGAAATAGGCTGGATCTATGACACGAAACTGACAACTATAACAATATATATTATTATATATATAAATGTATAAGTATATATATATATATATATACTTATACATATATGTTTTATTTATTTATGTTATTATAGCTAATATCGTTCAATTATTATTAATTAACAATTATTAATTATTTTATTTAGACCAATTTGACGAATATAACAATGGATAAACCCATAATAATAATACATTTATGGTCAAATATATACAGCCGTTGATGACCGATGAAGCAAGTGCTTAATAAGCACTTGCTTATTACATATCACAAGTCATAAGTAATATTTTAGAAATATTATGAATTCTTCTTGGCGTTAAGTCCGCCTTCTATTTGCCTATGTGGCTTGTACAAAGATTATATGAATAAAAATGTTATATGCTAAGGAAGAATTATAAGAACATCACATACTAGCTTGATGAGTCATTAGAAAACTATTATATCGCATAACATTTGAAATCCTTGTATTTATAAATTTTATAATATTTATGAACTTGATATGTATTGATATAAACCCTTATATTACTGGTGTGCATTCCATCTCAGTCCTTAAGTTTAACAAAGCATCTGCATTTTCTTTCAGGTGAACTGTGTGCTCGTTTGTTACTCTCAAAGTTTCCCTTTAGTATAAATGTAAAATACAGGTATTTTCGTCTTATTAGAATGGGCAATTCGACGGAGATGTGTCCGATGCTAGCAGATTATATATTATTACGCATTTTCCTAGCGTCTTCGCGCTGATGTCGTCCTTTGCATGATGTCAGTGACGTAACAAAACAGAATCAGGTCAAATATGAGCTAGTAAAAAAGTAATTTCTCTCAAAGTACAGTGTTCGCTGTAAATATAAGAATATATGATTTTTATTTAAGGAGAAATAAAAAAAGATCACGCTTGTACTTACAACGTCAGTGGTGTGGACCACGGAGACAGAGTGTCGGCGTACTCAACCCATCTGGATAGGAATGCTCGCTACGGTGTGCGAAGGGATCACAAAATACTATTAGACAGCTGCAGATCTGAAAAATAAAAAGAAACAACATTATATAAGTGTTACTTTTCATCCGTTTCAAACATTCAAAGTAATAGAACGCTATTTTTATGACATTAAGACTAACAACGCACACGGCAAGGAATCATAATGCAGATGCGTTGTCACCCTTGAGGACTGAGATGAAATTCCTCGTCAGCAGTAACAAAGGTCTCCAGATCCCTGCACTCACCACACGAAACACAGCAGCGTTATAGCTGCTATTTTACGGTGGTATTCTGTGAGGGCGTGGTCCTCCTACCCCGGTCAGGCAGCATTCATTCTGCAGCTAGAACACTGCCAACATATATATATATATATATATATATATATATATATATATGGTTCTCTAGAGGGAGTCTCGGCTTGGACCGTCACCTTGGGCGCGAAAGCAACTGTGTGTAATCGAGAGAGCCGATTTTGCTCGCGTATCCATGATAATTAAGGCGAATGTGTTTAATCATTAAGCTACCACGACTCTATTGTCATCTTATTAGAATTTATGAATACAATAACGTTGCTAACGTAATCGTTGATTCTGTTAATATTATCCTACTGTATTATCAACATCAGAAAGGTTTTATGGTTATCGTACTTAATGGAACGGGGGAAAAGTTTTTTCGTATTTTATATACAAATCAAGATATTTTTATCATAGTTTCTTTTTTATATTTGATTATAATATATAAGTCCCATTTTGTTCGATAACTTGACATTTCTGACATAAATACGATGGCAAAATGGCGGGAAACCGTTTTTACAATGTCATATATTTAATGGTATCAAAACCGGCCAGATACAAACAGTACAACCAAAGACGATTTTACTGTAACTTTTCAAATATAAAATACGAAAACACTTTTTCCCCTACTCATAATATATATATAAACGAGTAGTGTAACATTCATTTCATATTTGAAGGAGTTGATATATGTTCTATTATATCGTTTTTTACGGCGAAGGAATAAAATGCCTGCGGCCGGCAGTTTTTTCGTCCGAGTAATATGCGGGTGTATTCAAGACTGAATAGGTATTTGCTGAGCTAGTGCGTTCGACTATCAACGCCTACATCGCTCAACACCAGGACTTGAGCACACAATAATTAAAAAAATCAAATTGACGTTAATGAATTGGAATATGTCCGTAAATTCAAATTCATTTACTAATAGTACTCGGATTTCGTCTAACAATTTTTCACACTATATACTAAATACCATGTTAATATCAAACATACGTCAATTGCTTCTATTAACGTCATATTGGTATTACCTAGATCAAGGTACGCGAGGGTTCTCATTTATCTTCAGTAATAAAACATATTTTTACATGTTTTATTAAACTTAAATCCTTTTCAGATAAGCCTGAAATAACTCAACTCGACTTACGTCGTTTCGATTTACATCGCGTAATTTATTTATTTGTTTAAACTTTATTGGTCATCATACAAAAAGGGGTTCAAAGGGCTTTAAGGCATTCTTAACAGTCAACCGGTGGTGTGAAGAGAAAATGTGGTAAAAGAAGTGCATAAATTGGAAAAAAAAAATAAAACTAAAAAATATTTAATAATAATAATAATAGATACAAAAGATTTAACTACTTAAATTTCTATTTAGAATGGCGCGTTCAAGTAAGACGTCATTCTATTTTACTAACTACGACTTACGGAGTCTCCTTTTTGAAATTCGAGTTGTAGAGTATAAACATGTTACAGTGATAAAGGCTAAATAATTCGAGATACCGCGTATTTGGAGGTTCAACGGAAGTAAACGGATTTTTTTTGTCTTACTAAGAAATGCGACTTAACGGGGTTCGAGTTATAGAGATTCCACTGTATATATAATTTAAAAGTAAATATATATACACTACCATATTTATATGTAATAGAAAAACATAATATACTTATATACATAATTAAACATATAACAAACAACGACAAGAGTAATTTGCCATTAATTCAAGATCCTAACATGCCGTAAGTACGAGGACTGCCTGTATGCATAAATCCCACACATGGGCAAAGACATATGGTCCTACCTAGGTAGACAGTCAAACTCCACTGCAGGTTACTCAGGATCACTCCTGATATAAAAAGAAAATGTTCTATGCGCGTACCGTGAAATTAAGAGCAAGCGTCTCGACCACAACTCTCGTAGGATATGAATCCGTTTAATAATAAACATTTGTTTATATGACCTTAACTCCTCGTTGCCTTCAGTCAGATGGCTTCCCATATACGGTACAAGTTACCTTCAATTGACCATATGAAATATTTCGAACTTATTTAATAGTATACTTTTTCATTCGTATCTCTCTAAAATGAGTAGGAGTAACGACGATGAAGTTATAAAATACTTGTGGCATATTATGCGAACAACTGAGGAAGGATCACGTTTCGACATGATGATGATGTTTTTTAAGGAAAAACTAATATATATATAATATTCTAATAGTTAATATGCTATTACCACTACTAATATTCCGGTTAACCACTACAACTAAGATGAAAATGCTTGTGCTAGGAGATGGTGCACGACATTAGTCGAATGGCGGATTCTAACCTACGACCTAGTCTCCCAGACCGTACCCTAAGCCATTAGCCTAATGACGCTGTCAGATGACATCAACTTTTCTTCTTCTGCCTAGCGATTTCCCGGCCTACTACCAGAGCCGCTGTCCGACTGTCTTCTCCACTTTTCCGTTCTTCGGCATCCTCTTCCGCGAGATTGTTCTCCACCATGCCCGCTTTCCGTGCAGCCAGCGTTTCTTGGCCTACCGCGGGATCATGGGCTTTGTAAAACGAGGTCTAGGCATCTATTTCCGCCGTAGCCTGGAGGCCTGCGGCTTATGTGGTCATACATACCATCGGAGACGACTTGGCTGGAGCTTGTCTGCTATGTCACGGATGTGTTCATTTCTTATACGATCTAATCGCTTAACGCCACACATAGATAGCAGCATCTTCATCTCCGCATGGTGTAGCTGCTGGACATGTCTTCCGAGGGATAGCCACGCTTCGCTGCCATACCATAAGACTTCACCGGTATTCGATTTCGATTCGCTGAGCTTACTTTTTTTTCATAGATAAGGTGGTAAACGAACAAGCAGTCCACCCGATGGCAAGTGCTTCTCGCCATTGCCATCGCATGCCCATGCCGCCCAGCGTGGCTCTACTTTTATTAAATTAATTGTAAATGTAAAAATAAAAATGTGCAAAATGTATTTAGTATAAAAAAATGCATAACAATACTTATATACTTTGCCTCTGGGTTCTAGGACAGAATGCCTCGTCGTCGGTTTCTTTCTTTAACCAGACGAAACACGCTTATTCAAAACACACGCACAAGGAAACCAACTTCAGAACAGACGGTATAAAATATAAACGCAAACAGACATATAGTTTGCGATTTTATTACATATAGAGATATTCGACATGTTTTGCATTAATAACTTTCAATACCTAACATAAGACAGAGTTATTCTGTAAGTGTGTAGTTGTGTCATGTTAATGTTGAAATGGCTTACTTTAACACGTTTTTATTAGATTGACCTGTATGTACATACGTATATTGAAGTACGTATGTTGGTATATATGAATGGAATCTTAACTCAATTTTCAGCTACATACAGACTTATTAATAATCTAATATTTTGCAGACAGTATTAACAACTAAAGACGACAATGGATTCCTTATCCGTGTTGTTTTAGTTTTTGAAAGTCTATAAATGACTATTCGTCAGAAAGTAGTGTAATGTATAATGTAAATAATGAGATAACATTCATTGTTTGGATCTTAATTATTTAAATATATTCATAATCTCTTTTACACTTAACTTTGGAGTACAGTTGTTTTAATTGAGGTCAACAGTCTGAAGGAATTTAGCTTTTTTTTTTCCAGAGAAGTATGTCAATGGCACTGCATAAATATTCCGGCCCGTAGTAGTTCAGAGCGTAAGCGGTTTTAATTAATCAAAAAAGAGTTCGGAGCGAGTTAGATCCCGAAATTCGTTGATTGCAAATTTAAGTGCTGAATTAACGCGTGCTCGACGGTGAAGGGCAACGCCGCGAGGTAAATTTAATGATTAAGAATGATATATAGAAAAAACATAATTGCGAAGACATGTGAACTACACCAATCTGCGTGGTCGGCGAGACTGTTGAGCATACGCTATATATATATATATATATATATATATATATATATATATACACGTATATATATACGTATATATATATGTATATATATACATATATATATACATATGTGCCGCAGCTTCGCATGCGTAGATATATGTATATTAAAATAAGGCTAGTTGTTTAAGTAGTAAAACAGCTAAAAGCCGCGTAACGATACCATAGCGAGATTCAGAAACTGTGCACAACGCCATCTTTCGAGCTTAGGTATAAACTTGTTTATATAATTTTTCCTAAACTATTTATTCAGGCCTTCATATTGTATTTCATACTTTGTCCTATAAAAGTGACGAATTTCCCCATATAAACTTTCAACCCCAAATTCACTATGTATATATATGTATATATATATATATATGGATATATGTGGAATAAATATAGATATGGAAGGACAACGATAAATTACTAAACCGTTCGGTTGACATTCGTTCATTTTAAAATTTATCTCTGCACAGCAAACACAGTCTTGTCAACATTTTACTTATTCCTTCAAGTTCGTCCTAACGTCGCTTATAAAATAATTTTATTGTGGATGACTGCGGTCCATGACATCTTCCATTACAAATCCATCCTGAATGAAGATTCAAGATGCACACGCGTTGTCACCCTCAGGCCTGAACGCCTTTTCACCTGTTATTGGCGTCCGGATATATGTCCATACAAGCGTTATGCTGGTAAGGTGGTACTCTTTGAGGATACACCTTTCACGATCGAGGCGATCCATTCGATCGACGTCACATGCCCTACACTTTTTTTTATAAGTCCTCAATAAGATATAAGACGTAAGATATAAGATATAAGACGCACAATCAATAATTACAATATTAACCGGCTGGATATCGAAGGAAGGTCTTGCATGTCAGCAACCATAATACTCCTAGCACTCCGGCTAGAAAACATCTACAGAACACAGTGCTTGTCTACAAGCCCACCGGGTGTTAAGTGAGGTAGACGTTGATGGTAGACCACTAGCTCAGCGAATGCCTGTTCATCATTCTTTTGGAAACTCCATGGCCAAAAATCAGTATCACATTTATCTTTTGTTTTCATTATAATGAGAGTAACAAACTGAGTAAAACAAACGAACACACAATTCACCTTGTTATAAGTGACTCCTGCGGCCCATGACGTCTACATTCATTCTTGACGAGGTATCATATCAGCAGATGCGTTGTCACCCTTGAGGACTGAGATGGAATGCCACGTAACTAGTAATAAAGCTCTCCGGATCCCTACACTCAACAGACGAAAAACAGCGGTGTTATGCTGCTACTTCAAGCGGGTATTGTGAGTGCGCGGTCCATCCCCGGTCGAGCTGACCCATTCATTCATCAGCTAGAAACAAACTGCAGTGTAGCTCTACCACTGTTGACGTAGCTCTGCCACTGTCTATCTTTCAAATTACTTCTAAAGTAGCGTATAAGGAAAAATATTTTAACATCGTGCGTAAACAATGTGTACCGATGGGTAAACAATGGTTATTCCAACCCACGAGACACTTTTAGACAACATGTTTATTTATTTGTAATGGGATTTGTATTTAAATTTATGGTACGGTCGCGAAACTTAAGGACGTTCGAATCCAACATTCGACTAAAGTCGTGAACCATCTAATTATACGTGGCAATAAAATATGTTATATTAGGGAGTTATCCCGCATTTATTTATTTAATTACATTTTTATATTTTATTTACTTGCAGCTCAGTAAGCGATAATGACCGCCCATGAACATCCGCAACACCAGAGAAGACGCCGGCCTTTAAGAAAGGCGTAGGCTCTTTTATTGAAGGTCCCTAATAGTATCGGTTCGGAAACAACTGACGACAGCTGATTGTACATAGTGCGTGTCCGTTACTACTAATTACTAGTCCACAAATGCACGTGGGCCTTCGCCGTAGAACATCGACTTCCCTCATACCGTGCAAGTTAAATCCGACCATGACCTTGTTTATTCGAAGAGTCAATACTCTCATTTAGTTTTTTTAAATAGGTCTTCGCTCAGTCCAGTGTCCACTTCCTCCTGTTGAGCAACTTAAAAGCAAAACTATTTATTTCAAATAAACCTTTTTTAAAAGTGCCATTGAGACGTCAAATAATCTGTCATGTCAGGTCCGAATTGCGTCAATGTAGCCCAGCTCGGCCATATGCCAAGAAGTACAGGCGAGAAACTACGCGGTTTTTTTATATAGATTTTTTATCACACAAAAAGTAAGTGTAGTTCTGTGTGGAATATGGTATGTTTTAATTTTTTTTATATAATTTATTAAAATTGTCAATACAGTGACAATTTTAATAAATAATTGTAATTGTAACGGTTTGTTGGTAATCTGACGTCACTGACAGATAATGGTCTTAAAAATCTAATTCGAAATCTTGTTCGCTGTTTGAAATTTGTAAATCTTGCGACTATCTCAACTCCAAACACGCGAAACCTACCTGTAGTTTTGTGGTTGTCCGTTTTGATTATTCTGTTATTGTTGGCTTTATAAATATATTACTCATAATAATAAAACGACTAATTATATATTATATTATAAATTAATTTCTGCAAACAAACAATGAAGTTTCTAAATAGGTCGTAATATCCGCAATTCCATTCTTTAATTTTCATGCCATGTTGACTATTCGAACATGGAGTTATGAACGTCCTTTATTTTTCGTACTATAAGACGCACCTCAAATTGATATGATAATATTTAGAAAAATTATTTCTCTTCACTCTCGGCAATATCACTCGTCTCCTTAATGTCGCCGTTCGTATTACTTTCGTCTGATCTATTATTGTCACTCCTTTCAAAAGCTGCGTCTTCTTCAGTACAATTTATAGCATAACTTATTCCTTATTACACGTACCCAAAATTTGAGTCCATTTTTCTATTTAAAAAGTTACGACTTGTAGTCCGAAAAATACGTTACCTATTTAATAAAATTAACTGTCATCATACAAAACACAGCACCGTTATGCTGATATTGCACCCTGGTATTAGTTCCCACATATGAATGTCCATCATGAGATAAAGATATTACTTATTGGTGTAGGAATCTCTGGTGCAGAATGTATTTTTTTACACATTCACGATCACATTCTACGGGGTCTGGGGGCGCAATTATAGTTAACGAATCATTCCTTATCAGAAACCTTAGTCATCCTACCTACCAGATGAACTGTGTGCTAGTTTGTCCTAAACAAATTAAAAAAAATGTTATTCATTTCTCAGTTTACCCTCAAATATCTTAATATTCCGCTGATGAATTGCAAACGCGACGATAACCGATGGCAATTATTATAAGACATCAATTGAGGAGAATATAAACGCATACATTCATCGTCGCGTTCCGTATTACAATATTGCATGCGCAATAGATAGGAAGGTTCATATGCAATGTCAGGGTCACGGGATATACTACACAATCAGACACGGAAGCTAACAATTTGTGTTTTAACCAATATAGTTTCTTTGGCTAATAATAAAGCCTAAACCGACGAGTCTAGTCTACCTACGCCAAACAAAAAACCCTCATATAACGCACACGACCAAAAAAGAACCTTATAGAAACAACGCATCACACTGCAAAGCAATAAACAATAGCGTAAGATATTGATAGCATTGTGGAAACGACCCCTCACGTTACATCACTGGTGACGTACGATCGTTCCATTTAAATAACAATCAATTTATTATACATCAAGAATGTACGTTACAGCTAACATCGACGTTACAATTAATAAATAAACACATCAATAGGAACGAATAAATACTCATATGTACAAACTTGCTTTAATTTTTTTATTTGATCTATGGCAACATTCAATCGGTTCGAACTTAACTCTAGGCAGATTTTTTGTGAATGCAACATTCTATAACTATCATATATAATAACGGTTTTGAAAAACATTTATATTACATAACATACGTTGTGTATTTCTCATTGCATTCCGCTAATTGCCGTTATTAACGTCCAATTAATTTAATACATGTCCTTCTTTCTGACTAGATTGGTAGAATGATCACATGAATAGTTTCCTTAATTAAAGAAGAAACAAATCACATACGTTTTTGTTTCAAGAAATCTTAATAAAGTTATTTTATATATAGTAACGAAGCAAGGAAATTGACTAGTTCAAAATATTAAAAGTAAAAAAAAAAGGTTAAACATTAGTAGTGTAAACAAAATGGAGTACATTATGCTGAAATAAATTGTTTTCTAAGTACGAAAATATTTTAGTTATAGTTAATGGCACCTAAAAATTTAGTTTCATCCATTTGCGGACGTCTGAATTATCTGAAATTTTGCAGACGTATTTAGAATCGAAGACAATATAATAATTTAATAAATATATGCGTTGTTTAAGTTTTAAAACTAAAACCTTACTTTTATAAAGCTTATCTATGCATGATGTTTACACACTATGATATACTAAGATACAAAGATAACGAACGTGTGAACGTCACTAGGATATTTCCACAGTTCTGTGAAGTGTAGCTATAATTCATATTTTATCTGTGGACGTTAAAAGTGGAAAGATTTATTATTTCTGTTTCGACTATTTTTAGGCACATGATAGTATCCGAATATTTACTACACTTCCTTAATTATAATCAATGAAAACTGCTTACCTAATCACACAAAAAAAGTTTTTTTACAGTTTCGACGCAGGCATCAACAGCGTTACACGTGCACTAAAAATATAAAACTTTATTAAAATGCCTATTCTTGATTACCCATGTTAACTGCATTAAATGGTAATTATTTAATAACATAAAGTGTATAAAACGCAGTCGTATCTTATATTACATTATATCTCGCATATTTCTCTCCATTTCTAACTCTATAATTATTTAAGTTAAAAAACTACGATATTAAAAAAGATATATTTATTTCAACTCAACAGATGGGAAGCCCGTAAACCATAAATATTTATAGCTGTTAATTCCACGGGAATCCCCTCGATACACTTTATAAAGTGGGATATCGATCATGAAAAGTTAATTTAATATTATCGCATTGGTAGGATTTCAATTAAAATTTCAATAAAAATGTTAACATCACATATTTATTTTCTGATAGCAAACAAATGCAGCAACATAAAGGTGGACAAAGTTTTTTTATGACGTTACGTGATGACAAGTAATGACACAGTTACAAGAAAGGAACACTTCATCACCAGTAACAACGTCTCCGGCATCTCTCGCTCATCAGACGAAACACGGTAGCGCAATTACCCATATCGAGCTGATCTATCTATTCAAGCTCCTGATAGGCAGGGAATTGCGATTATTGGATTGTTGGCATTTTCCTTTACAAGTTTTCTTTCAACCTTTTTACTCGGCGACGCAGTAACTATACTCTTTACAAATTCGCGACGCCCTTACATACTTACACGCAAAATTTAAATAAAGGTAACTATCCCAGAGACTCAATTCCCCCGGGTCAGCTTAGATAAAAATATCGTATTTGTAAATCACGCGACACACTTGACAGATGCTTGCGACACAACCAACGTGTCGCGAGAACCGCTGGCTTAGAGAAACGTCTCCTGTGAGTATTGCCTTGACGTGGTTATACGCCCTGTTATTTTTCTTAAAGCCCAGGTGTACCAACCTCGCCCGGAAACCTTAGAAGCTATGAAAGAAGCAATAGGACAGGAAATCGATAACATTCCTCCTGAAATGACTCGCAAATTTTCGAGAGGCTTAATCAAAGTATAGATAAAGAACACAGCTTGCGTCACGTAATTTTTGACAACTCCTTGATGTAAAACTGTTTTTTTTTAAAAAAAACATTAGTATTAGCAATATTGCCATATATAACTTTTCCGGTTAACCACTCCAACTACTCTTTAAAAGCTTGTGCTAGAAGATGTTCACGACGCTACTCCAACGGGACGAGTGGAGATATATCTCACATCATAGAATCTATGATCTTAAATTTCGCTGGCCGTAACCTAAACCATTAGGCTATTGACGCAATACATATAGTATCGTACAAAATATTTGTACAATACATATAGTATTGTATAAATATATTTTTGTCATATCTATTGTGAATTTAACAAATGGGAGAGTTCTGTATGCCCCACCGTGTTTGAGCTAGACTAGGACCGATCTCCAGCCCTCTAGCCACTATAGAATATGGCTGAGGTAAGAGGTTTTACGGAAGATCAGGGTGAAAGACCTGATCGTAAACTTAAGTAAGCCGCGGGAGGACGGCATCACGGAGCGTTCCATAGAGTTTATACTATAAATTCAATTTTTTTTTTTTAGTTTAAAAATAACTGAACCAATAAGAAATGTTATGGGCCCTTACTACGTGTGCAAGATTAATTTTATTGAGACTTTGTTTAATATCATATTATGGGTGTCAAATTATCTCCGTTCTCTTAATAAATGCAGTGCATGAAATATCAGTTATCCACGATAGAGATTCAAGATGCACACGCTTGATTAACCCTTAGTACTGAGTTGGTATATAAATTGTAATTAGATATCCGGACTTCTGCACTCACCTACGAAACATCTTTAAAATGATATCCCATACTGATATTGTTTTGGCGTGGCCATTCCCCAATTGAGCTGACCCATTCATTTTGTTCCTAAAAACTGGCTACAACGTGGCACTAACAGTACATAACGTCCGGAAGCGTCAATAGCCTAATTAGGGTACGGTCTGCGAAACTTAGGGTCGTAGGTTCGAATCCGGTTAATCCTTCGGCTACTGTCGTGAACCATCTGCTAGCACAAGCATTTGCAGCTTAGTTGAAGTGGTTCAGTAGCATTGCATTTAAAAAAAGAAAAAAAAACGTCCCGAAGTGTGTGAAAGTTGAATTCAAAAAATAAAATACATTCATTCATAAATACACACATAGAGAACGGGCTAATAAAAGTGTAAAAAACTAAGCAGACGCATATGACGTTAAACATAATTATCCAGTCACAAGACATTTCTTGAAAATATTGACTCACAAATATATTATTGTCTCTATAACACAGAAAGGAATGATTGTAAATCATTCAACGAATGTGTTCCGTTCCGACGTTTGCCACGAAGGACAATACGGCACGTGCCGCCAATAATTAGAACGCAGGGTTGCCAGTTCCAACGCGAAAATGCCGTAAAAATATTTACCATTATCACAAGTATTTGATTTTAAATCGTCATTAAAACATTGTACGCTTAATTCTTAGTTGTTTAAAACTAAAACTATAATTAATCATATTATTTCTCGTGACATTCCATCTTAGTTTTCAGGGGTGACAGACGAGACCTTATCGAGAATCAAATGTGGTCAGATTTTTTTTATAATATTAGATGTGAAATACAAGCATGAACAGATATGTATCGTCAACAAAGGTTCCAGATACACATGTGTTGCCACCCTTAAGGGATTCGGAGCCCTATACTCTCCATACGAAAAACAACATTATCCTGCTATTTTACGCTGGTATATCTTGAAGGTGAGGTCCTTTCCAGTTCGAGCTAGAAAAAGCCTTTGTCCTCGGGGGTTGACAACTCATCTGTATTATTTATTACCGAGAATGAATATGTCATATGGGCAGTAATCACTTACCAACATACATTATTAAAAGAACATTGAACAAAATTACTGTTCTCTACAAAACGACGGTACATTTTTTTATACGGGTAACACAGACTTGAAGTGATTATTTGAAACATAGAATTAGACGTCTAATTAATATATATATTTTTTTCGTTCTGATGGCCGCTGTTAGCGCGAGGGTTTTTACAGTTTCGCCGGGTTGAGAGTCAAGTCAAAACGTCTATTAGTGGGTAACCAGCACGAGGCTCCTTATTTAATAATGCTTTTTTATTACATTGCGGTTTTCTTTTACACAATAGGTGGCAAGCGAGTCAGCAGCCCACCTGATGGCAAGTGATTCCTGCGGCCCACGACATCTACATTCATCCTTGACAAGGAATCATAATGCAGATGCGTTGTCACCAGTAATAAAGGTCTCCGGATCCCTGCACTCACTACACGAAATGCAGCAGCATTATGCTGCCACTACGCTGGTGTTCTGTGAGGACGTGATCTCCTTCCTCGGTTAGGTGACCCATTCATTCTGCAGCCAGAAACAAACTGTAGCGTAGCTCTACCGCTGATAATGTAATATTCTTCGTAACAGGAAGTGCAACATGTCATAACTGATAATTGTAACACTGTTAATAAGTTTTTAGTGACAATAACATTAAATCCCAGATCTCGTTATTCATCATTAATGAAAGGACCACGGACATGTACATGTTAGTGAGTTTTAAGTGGAACAGTATTAGTCATACTTCAGCTTCTAGTTGTAGCTCTTGTAGCAGTAAATAGAAACAATCTAGATCGGGGAAGGGTTGAAGGCTGTTGGGTGTAGGGTCCGTAGACCTGACAACTGACAGCGTCGTCCACCTCAGTTCTCAGAAAATGTCATGTGAATTTTAAACAGTTTTTTTTGTTAGCGTTGCTTATCATCAGTTGAACTGTGTGCATTATCATTTTTTTTTAAAAAAGCTATCAATAAAATACGATAAAATCTTCCGTCACACATACAAACCCCTTGATTGCAAGTGCCGCCAGTTACAGTTCCTTCGCGAATCATAGATTCACCCGCGTCGGAAGGATACCGAGGCACGCCCTCGACGACCCCGACAACGCGACCACCAGAGCCCAAGCTCTGCTCAAAACACTACACACCAACACTGCAGCATCATACCGCCCCCGCCGAGGGCGTCGCAAACAAAGTTATTCGCGATACTGCCATATATCAGGCCGATTCACACCAATTAACATATACAGATAGAAGCGCCGCTGAAGTTTCTTGTGCCACTTCTTCTCCAGCGTCTACGCATTCTGAACTGGCGGTAAATGTCGTTAATAATAAATATATTAATTAAGTTAATCCGCTAGAATCGAGCGGAGGTACGGCCCTCTCAGGCACCGGTTGCTTTCACACGCAGGGTAATGGTTCAACCCTTGTGCTTGGTAACCATTAATGTAGGTCACGCCTGAGTGTCCTATGCACTCGACCACGTTTCAACCCGGTGCAGCTGTAAAAGTCCTCAGACGGTGGCCATCAAATCCTCAAAACCATGGCTCTTCACGTCACCAGTAAATAATAATGGGTAAATTGTTTTATAAATATAATTTTTTTTAATAAGTTTTATTTTTTTCAGTGTCAGATTAACCTGGAATAAGAGGATCTTTAAATATTTTTTTTGAATTCGTTTGGAAAAAAATCGTAGACCTTCATATCACCGATATACACGATGAACATATTCAAGTGATTAGAATTGATAAGATAACACGTCAAACGCGCCGCATATCAATTAAGTAGAATTGTATTACTGGAAATAAAGTAGATACTTAGCACCTAATGTCTACCACCTATAACATGAATGGGTCGACTCGACGGTGTAATAACAGCGCCCTCACAGAATACCAGCATAACGCTGCTGCGTTTGTAATGGTGTTCCAATTACAAGGAACCAGGTATTATATCTCAGTTCCCAGGGGTGTCAACGCAAATCTTCAATCCATATTGAAGATGGATGCCGTAGTCATCACTTACCATCAGGTGAACTGTGTGTTCGTTTGTCACCCTTAATGTTATAAAAACGCTTGCGTCTAGCTGCACCATGAATGGGTTGGAACCTAAACTTAGCCTTTTGTTTATAGAATAGGTGGCAACCGCCGCCCGTGAACATTCGCAAGACTTGAGGAGTCGCGGATGCGTTGCCGGTCTTTAAGAAAGGGTGTAAGCTCTTTTCTTGAAGGTCCATAATTCGTATCAGTTCGGAACGGGTACGGAAAATTAAAAGTGGTGGATTGACAACCATCGAGATGGCGAGGATGAAATTTTGAATTCTGTCGTACGATGTTTAAACGGCAAACATAGTGTAGGCCGATGACATTTGTAGGGCAGCGGGTAGAGCCCACAGAAGAAGAACTGAAGACCGTGTTCAGTGGCATGCCACGGAGGAGGCACTGTCCAGCAGTGGACTGATACAGGCTGATGATGTGTGTATGTGTGTGATGTTTAAACTCATAGGCTGATGACAATCGTCAGAACACTAGCCGGTGAAGCACCACGTCCTCACAGCGTGTATAGTTTTACCACACTTCTTAACAGTACAGTGCGTGTGCAGTCTGAGCGTAGGGATACGGAGACCCAGTTACGCGTAAAGAGGCATTCCATCTCGGATCCCAGAGGTGACAACGTATCTGCGCTAAGATTCCTTGTCGAGGTTGAATGTGGGTTTCATGGGCCACAGGAATCACTTGTCATCAGGAGGACTTTGTCTAAATACCATACAACAAAAAAAAGGTGCAAAACATCCATGGAGTATAGCAGATAATGAATACTTGTCGATGCTTACTATTCCATCATAGTCACGATAAAACGTGTACTATACTAACGTCAATAATGACATGGAATGTAAATATGTATGATGCCACATTCATTGATTAATAATCAATGTATTGTTATCACGTTATACGTCAAATACTTTCGTCACAAGTACGAAATTCACCAACAATTATAATAATATCATTATTTCGACATAGATACTTTTGTAATTGCATATATGTATATGAATTTATTTACCTACGGAGTATTCTGACAGGTCCTTCGAATGCGCTTCCGCCGCCGAGTTTAAACTTCGTAAATCACGACAGAATTTCAATATTTCATCCACATCTCGATGGTTGGCAATCCATCCCGCGTGGTGCGCAGAAAATGGGCAAATTTACTGCCACGCACAACTACTCTGTGGAATCAACTGTCGCCAACGGTGTTTCCGAACCGATACGATTTAAGGACCTCTAGACAAACATCTTTATGGACAATGCATTGACCTATAACAACCCTTACAGCATTTATTGTAGACATAAAAATTCTCAAGACAAGTGACATCACTAGGATATGGAGTGTACGTTCGTCACCTTTACTTGGATAAAGTTAATCTTATCAAGTGAAACATATTTAAGTCACGGGTACGGAATTTATCAAAAATTATAATACTAGTTTTTAAAAGATACTTCATAATTATGAAGCAGATATTTTTGTAAATATCTTTTTGTGTCCCCACTTGTAGGCTCTTTTTTTTTAGTCCATTGACTTCTACACACAACCCTTTCCCGTTTTTTATGGTCATCAGCAAAGGACAAATATTACGGGAATGTTTGTCTGTGTGTCTTTTTTAATTTTGACGTTTAATTAGAACTCGAGCTATGTTCGTTCTGTGATTATACGTTTGGATTCCAATATTATTTTATTTTGGTTATATTTTGTGATACTTCAGACTAAATTGATATTGTCGTCTGCCTCGCAACGGGTTATAAATATACCAACCACGTGTTATTCGACAAAATGTAGTGTATTGTAGAGACATACTTCGGTCCCATTCAGTACAAATCCGATTAAGGTCAAGCCGCATGTCTGGGCAATGCTTTATATTACATTTTAATAAAATGTTTCCTTTAAACTTCAATAAATACATATGATTATAAGTTATTTCAATAAAATAGGACGTGTAACGTCATGAAATAACTACAACAATTTCCTGATTTCTGAACCAATGAGCATGAACAGGTCTAGAGCTAACTTCAAACAACGATGGAGAGAAAGTTGCGGTAAAGGACGCCGCACAATGCATGAAAATAATAACAGAAAATACCACGATACAAATAATTTAGAAATCATCACGTTTATTGTGAAAAACTAATTCGATATGAAAATTGTGCAATATGTATTCTATGATTAATGTGAAAATTTTCGTTATAAATAAAATTACTTACGTTTTCATCGATTATCCTCTCGAAGTTCTGAAGGTGGCCTTTGACGTGAATAACACCAAGGGGACTACATTTGAATAGGCACTGTTAAGGGCTTTCGTGCGAACTACAATGAGCCCTGTAGAAACACGACCACTCTTGATCACATCGAGTTCACGATTGTCGCCTTTTGTACTTGTAAATTTGTAAATGTGATTGGATGGCGCTGTCATCGGGCGGCGGACACGCAGCGAAGCCGAGCGGCGCTTGCGATCCACGAAACGCTCGTGTATTTACGGTTCCCTAGATTTTAAAATAAAAAAGTGTGTCACTTACCCGCATCATTTCTCCACTATCTTTATACGTGATATAGAATGTTTTATAAATTATTATTTTTTTCCTAAGGTTTATTTTAATGTTTTAAATGCCACGTATACGTAATGAAGCGTATTATAAATATAGTTTGTAATATAAAATTAAATTATGATGATTTCGTTCATATTCTTATCTTACTTATTCTCATATCTTATATATTCTTATCTTAGACAGATAATATAATAATAAATAAATAATATATAAGACAAAAATAAGAAAAAGTCACATATAAATAAAATGTAGCTAGCGACTTTCCTCGAAATGTCCTTAATTGATAACAGCGACATCTATACATGTACGTACTGTACTAAGATGCAGTTATGAGAGCTTATTTCTGGATTTATAAAAAGTAAGGTCTTGCTGGCCTTGTAGAGTTTTAATATTATACAAGATGTCTCTGGTATCTACAAAAAAATATTAAAGCAAAATATTTTAAGACTTAGCAAATATTAAACATGGTTGTCTTAATAAAGGTACTACATTAATACTTTATTGCTTATAATTTATATAACTTTTCTGTTTATATATAATGATTTAATGAACAACTTTTGAATGTGGGTATAGATTTTTTTGTTACCTTGTCATAGAAATTTGTAATACCGTACGGAAGGTCATCACTAGATATCATATAATAGTTGTTAAAACGAGATTGTGAATTCGGTTTGCATATTTTTAAATCAACTGCTTGAATTAATTAAATACCGGAATGGATATAACAACAGTTTTTGGTTTAATTGGTAACAAGGAAACAGAAAAACAAACACCTACTGTGAGTTATATGTTTAAACACGTGTTTTATATGTACGGATATTGTTATATCAGAATTGCAGCCTTAAATTTCTCATCTAATCATGTAATATAAATATTATAGGAACCTACAAATCCATCCGAGGAACTGGGATCCAATAACTTCACCGTCAAAACTGGTAAGTTCCACGTGTGTCCACGAATAATTTATTTATCAGTTCATAAAAAAAAAAAATTAATAAATAAAATATATAAGGATTCATATCGTGCTCCCACCAAGTACTTACATATAACTCTATGTAACATTATGTAAAAAGATAACATTCTGTTACACATGTTACGTTTTGTTACAATATATTTTTTTTAATTACATTTGTTTGACCAATACCTGTATAACGTTTTTTAACATACTTTATTTAAACGTATGACATTTTATAACATTAGTATCGGACCTGACAAATGTTGTAGAATATAAATAATTCACTATCGAGCTATAATTTGTTCACGACGACCGTCTGGTGTAGTATTTAGAGTAAATGGCTGCTGCATTGAAAGTTCTGGGTTAGATTCCCACGAGGAACAATATTTGTACATCACAAATCGTTGGTTTTCTGGTCTGGGTGTGCTCTATGACAGGGAGCTGAACGTTCCTTCAATCTTATTGCGCGTGCATCACCCCATGGTTGGAGTTGATTTTTGGGTACCTCTGGAATAAAGGATATCATTATGATAATTTGTTCAATAAACATTTTTGTAATATTTTTGGGTACCTGTGGAATAAGGGATATCATTATCATAATTTGTTGAATAAACATTTTTGTAATATTTTTGGTTACCTCTGGAATAAAGGATATCATTATCATAATTTGTTCAATAAAATTTTTGTAATATTTTTGGGTACCTCTGGAATAAAGGATATCATTATCATAATTTGTTCAACAAACATTTTTGTAATATTTTTGGGTACCTCTGGAATAAAGGATATCATTATCATAATTTGTTGAATAAAAATCGTTGTAATATTTTTGGTCACCTTTTCTAAACATTGTGACACTTTGTGAAATAATGTTACGTAACAAATTTTATTAAATTCTTTAATACTGCAGGGACACTATTGCCTAATGGTTAACTAAATAATACTTTTTTTTTCTTTCAAACAAAGTATGCAAGGCCAATGATGAAGAAATATATGCTTTATGTTCACAAAATGTAACGTAAAAGTAACAATCATCCAAACATAAAAACTTTCACAATTATAATATTATATATTAGAAATGAAAATAAATATATTTTTTTATTTATTTATTATTTATAACAACATAAAAAGGCGCTGCTTCAGACCTAGCAGATTAGGACCTTAATATTATGTTGAATAATAAATGATTTGCTACATAATACTATGATCCTTTTTTTTTTCAAATTTAGTGACAAACGAGCACAGATCATAAGGTACGCGATTAACACTAAAATCCATGCTCAACATATTAGATGCAGGTGATAATATGCACACGTATTGTCACCTCTAAGGGCTGAGATGGAATGTCTCTATTGTAACTGTGTTTGCTGATCCCATTACTAACCAAATGAAACACAGCTAAATACTATTTATATACTGTTACGAATGTGTTGCCATTCCGCGGTCGAGTCTTTCATTCATGATTTAGTCAAGAACGAGCTGTTACAATTTAGAAAAAAACTGAGCTATAATATTTATATAATGTTAAAAAGTAAAGGTGAGATTATGAAGTAATAAAATATATTGTTTTTATTTTATTTTTATAGATGCATTGTCCGCGGTAAAATTGGATCCAGCCGTACTGGAAGCTCAGGTAACCATTGACATGGCCCCTAATGTTGCCAGTTACGTATCCGACGACAACCTTCACGAGGATACTTTTGAAAAAGGTATTTATTACGGACTTCTTTACCTTGTCATTTTTTTTAGTAAAGCAGAAAAAAACAAAACGTCAATTTAAACCTCATTTCTTCTTCTCATTTATGAAAACGATTAATCACTGGTTATTTATCAATATTAAAACAACAATTATTGGTCCAGATTTAAAAATGCACGACGAATAACGATATTATATTAATATCTTTTTTAGATATTTTTCCACTAAAATGCCTAAAAAAATCGTTGTGAAACGTGAAACTTGACTTGCGGGTTATTTTAAAACCGTAACCGTTATCGTTGCTCTCCAACAATGCATTACAACTAGGAACTTATTTCAAATAAACGAAAAAAAAAATCTCAAAGGAAGCAGGCGGAAATTTATATTCTAACTAAACTTAAGATCGCTGTTTGAATATCTTGGAAATAGGTTTAATGCGTACCTAACGCAATGCAGGAATTTTGAAAAAAAGCTAAAAAACATGATAACTCAAAAATGGTTCACTTAATGCATATGGAGATTAAAATTATCACAAATAGTCACCCCCTATCACTTCCTAACGGAAATACGTTATATTACCAATAACCCTGTATAATAGACTTAAGTCAGTGGTGACGAGTTTACCTTCGACGTGTTGTGGTGACAACGCATCTTCATCACAACTCCTTATCACTTACTATCGGGTGAAGTGTGTGCCCACTTGTCACCCTAAATACAATAACAATATCATAACTCGAAACATTTTAGCGCTTAGGATTTAGTGTAAGGTACACTACCTTACCTTACTTCAACTGTAGGTATGTTTATATTTTATTAGTTGTACGAGTCACGTTGCAGATCGTTTCTAGCAGCAGCACGATTCGAAATGATCATACACTACCAGCGCGATGTGTTTCGTCCGAGGCACTCCATATCGAAACGTATACTGCATCTATATGACAGACGACATGGATGGCAGTCACGTACCGTCATGTGAACTGTGTGCTTATTTGTCACCCTTCATGTTATATAAAAAACATTTCTTAGTAACGCAACAAACTCGTTATTGCCAACTTCTCGGTTACTTAATGTCTCTTAATGCTCATTCATAAGATCTCCGAGAAATCTTACAAACAAGTATTCGTAACAACTTCCGAACTTTTAAAGGAAACTATTAATGTCGTTTGAAGAGTTTTGACAGTGGTAGAGCTACACTGCAGTTTGTTGTTGCACAATGAACGGATCAGCTCGACCGCGGTAGGACGATGCCCTCTAGTGAGTGCAGGGATCCGGAGACCTTTATTACTGTTGACGAAGCATTCCATCTCAGTCCTCAAGGATGACAATGTAACTGCATTATGATTCCTTGTCACCGATGAATGTAGATGTCACGGGTCGCAGGAATCACTTGCCATCGGGTGAACTGTGTGCGAGTTTGTTACTGTCAATGTAATAAAAAAAAATATGCGATTTGTTACCATACCCGACAGTAACATATGATCACATCATTTCTTTGAACGTAATTAATTTATCGTCTACTTTTCTTCTTGCTTACTGCGACATTAAGCTCACCATGTGTCTGCTGTATGCCGGTTTCTCAAGAGTATCGAGTCCCCAAAATTTACGCGTACTGGTGGAAAATAATAAAACGTACTGTGTCGTCTCACACATTTTTCACTTCTTTCTAAACTCAATTTCGAGGTCCAAGCAGACGCAGTCGCGGCCAGATGCTAGTATTAACATGATTAATAACAGTCGTTAAGTCACTTACTGAGATAAAAAGTATCCTATGTGTTAATCTAGATTATAAACTATCTGTGTAATAACTTAAATCCATTCAACCGTTTTTGCTTGATTGAGTAACGAACAATCAAACACATTTTGTCACATATGTATTTACATACATATGAAACCCTGTGGTAGTCTGTGGGGGAAGTCTATTTTCAGAAGGGGACTAGTGATGGACTGAAACTATGATGACGAAGGATTCCACCTCATTCCTCAGGATTGACAACACATATGAATATTTCTAACAAAGGATGTAGTCGAGAAATGTGGTTTTATCTACATATTATCTATACCTAGTCCGGCCATAAGTTCTGTTACAAATGAAAATGCATTTTTTTTAATGAAGTAATGTAATATTATTAAAATTTATACCTACATATTTATAAGTAAACAATTTAAAAATAAAAATATTCTATTCGGAATGGCCACTTTGGCTTTTATACAGGCCCTTAGTCTGTTTGGCCACGAATCTATAGATTTACGCACTGTTTCCAAGGGAACGTTGGTTTCAAGGCAGGATTGGGTAGTTCGTGACTTGAGACCAGTTGCAGAGTCCTGCTGGAAAGTCCACGGTATATTTCTAAAAAGTGTATTGCTGAGAGGTTTCACAACATGATCCAAGACTGTATCTTGATACACTTTGGCTGAAGTTTTCACTCCTTTTACACAAAAATGTAGTTTTGTAGACTCCCCCCATATAAGACACGCCCCACCAAACCATCACTGACGCAGTATGATGACCACGTTGTACCTTTCCGACCACTTGAGCAGCTTCTTTAGAACTGTGAGCGTACACTTTATCATTTTGCTTATTGTAGTGTTCTTCAATCGTGAAATTCTTTTCATCGGTAAAGAGGATATTTCTGTGCCTTTCACCTGCGTATAGCGATAGAAGGCGTTTTGATCGATCCACTCTCTTTAATTGTAAAGATTGATTTAGGGCATATCCTGTATATCAACGATAATCACTGAGCTTCAGGTCTTGTTTTATAATACGCGATAGATTCCTAGCGGGAATCTTCATTTCTCACGATAAGATTTTTTGCTTCCTAATGGGGTTTCGACGAATTTTGGCTTTAACAGCATTAACAGCCTTTGTAGTTCTAACAGCACGCGGTCGCCCCGATCTTTCTTATGACCGACGGCTCCATACCCACTTTGTGCAAGGCGATCACTGCAATCCTATTTTCTTTAACGCCCCATTCCATATTGTAATTTGATAATGAACACGAAAAAATATGTGAAATGGCGCAAAATCAAAAGAAGTTTTTAAAATAATATACGTGTTCCGAATTCAAAATAATTAAAAAGTTGAAAAAAAGAAAAGTTTTTATGTAACAGTATTTATGGCCAGACTAGTTATATATTTAATGGTAAACATAATCGATTAGTTTATTCTTCGATATAATTAAGTCTGAATTGATAACTTATCCGAACGAACGAGTCTATGCCCTCTAGAGCCAGGGTTCTTGGCGTTTCGTCAGCCCTATCAACCTTTTATTCCTCACAGCTGTAATTAACCAAACATATCTCAAACACGTGAAACATAATTACAGGTTATTTTTAGACCTCGGGCCAACAATAAATATCTACTTCTAGGAATCACAGTCGAAATGTATTGTATACAACGGTCCAAGGTAATGGCCTAAGGACATAGTCGCGAATAGACATTCTCCAAAGATTGCTAAATCTATCCAATAGTGCATGCGAATTATATTTTTAGTATTTTTGTATACACTATAGTTAATATAGGAATTAGTCGAAAACGGATGTTCACCTGTACAGAAAACCAACGAAAATATTAGTATGCTACTAAGAATAAATATCTCAACATGTATATATATATATATATAATTTAGTATTATATTTTTTAAGTTGTTCCGTCGTACCTTCTTCATTTCTCATTACTCCCGGGGTTGTCGGTTAAAGAATTCTTCTTAAACTTAGTGTTACAACTTTGTGTTAGGTTTTATTATCAATTCGAGATAGGGCTATTTCTAGATAAAATATGTAGTGCACTATGATACATGCTAGGTCATGTTTACATCGTTCTTGAACTATGTGATTACATCTTCACACAAGACAAACGTGATAGCAACATAATGACACTATGTTTCTTGTGGTGATCCCAATTTGAATCTTTGTTCAGAGTGGATGCGTACGCATTGCATTGTGTGCTTGTTTACCGTTCGATGCTATTTCGTTTTTAGTATTTTAAATTCTTTATTTTTTACGGTTAGCACAAATAAATAAACATAATATTTATAATAAATAAAATATATAAAATAGATACTTAGTATGTGACTCCGTCATGATCTGTAACAAAAAGCAAAATCACAAAGGATTTCATAAGAGTTTCTGAAGTAACTGCCGTGATTTGTCCGAACATTCTCTGCTTTCATACGAGCTTATTCAACGATAGGCCGACATTGTTGCGCCGACATTTATAGAACTTCCGTGTACATCGATGAAACGTGTAACAGAATTCTATTGTAGCGAAGATGTAATTTATTTTTTTGAGAAAAATGGTGACAATCTTGCACACATTTCACTGACTGTACACTGACAGTTCGTAATAACTGTAGTTGACATGGCGTCTAGAATAATCCACAACAAAGATTAAAGATGCAGATGCCGTACCACCCTTGAGGTCTGAGATGGAATGCCTCCTCACCTGTAATTGGGTTTCCAGATCCCTACACTAATCAAACTGGCACACACAGTGACACAGTGCACGAGGGCTTCAACTCGTAACCTTCTCATCCCTTGGGATTTTAGGTATCCGGAGACCTTTATTACCGGTGACGAGGCATTCCATCTCAGTCCCCAAGGGGGTCAAGGCATCTGCATTATGGTTCCTTGTCAAGTATGAATGTAGATGTTATGGGCCGTTAAGGCCCCTCTCGGCAACCCTTGTGCTGGCAGTCCATAAGTTAAAGTTTCAGTTGAGTGCCCTAAGCGCTCAGCCACCTTTCAACCGGGTTTAGCTATGAGGGCCACTCGGTCCAACATGGCCATTAGCCTCACCATTTCAAGCTTTTTTTAGAACACAAAAAACTCTCTTTATTAGATCAAAATTACATATTAAACAAGTCACAGGAATCACTAACCATCAGAAGAACTCTGTGCGAGTTTTCTACTCGTATGTAATAAGATAAAACTTATTAATTTCATATATTTAAAACATTTCAGAGGTACCGCCAATGAACCCGACCTTCGAGGAGTTGTTGGCTTCTATGCACCAGAACGCCCAGCTAAACATCACCTCACAGCAATGTGCCCTCCTCATGATCTACGCCAATAACCTCAGGAACCAACGATTCGTTTATAAGAAACAAAACGTAAATATTGTAGTTTTTATATTTAAACTCGATTTCTCTCACTTGATTTGGCAGAGCCACGGTACAGCCGACATAGTTCAAAAGAAGCTGAAATGGCATTAGGCTGTCCATACAGATCGTAGAACCGATAATCGATGGGGAAGAAAGGTTGTTGAAGTGGCAACCCTGGACTGGCAGTCACAGTGCAGGACGTCCCCCCACTATGATGGAGTGACGACCTATGCAAATTTGGTGAAAGTCGATGGCTGCAGGTGGGTCAGGATCGTGCTTTGTGGCAATCTATGGGGGATGGTTGTGACAGTGGACTGTGGAGAGGCTGTGATGATGATGATGATGACCTCGCAGGATATCACCGTGAAACAGCAGCATAACATCGCTGTGTTTCGTATGGTGAGTAGGGGTTCGGGGACCCTAATACAGACAACGAGGCTCTTCTTACTTCTCACGGGTAACAACGCATGTGCATCTATAATCTTTGACAAAACGTTAAACACGTTTTTTTTATAGAATAGGTGTTAAGAGAGCAAGCAGCTCAGCTGATAGTAAATGATCGCCACCGTCCATAAAGAAGATACACCAAAAAACCTGCAGATGCGCTGCCGGCCTTTATGAAAGACGTAAGCTCTTTTCTCTAAAGTCCCTAAGCCTTATCGGTACGGAAACATCACTGGCGACAGCTCATTCCTCAGAGTAGTTCTGTGTGCCAGAAAATTGCCGGCCATCGAGATGAGGACGTATTTAAATGTAGATGTCGTGGGTGGCAGTAATCACTATTATAAAACTGTACCGTTGTCGTCAGGAATGTGCGTTTTGCAAGAACAACGGACAGTCCGCCATGTGGTACACCGGTCACTCCCTGAGGGACGGCCGCGGCCGTGTCCGGTGTCCCATGCTGCGGGCCATCAAGTGTCCCCGGTGCGGAGGTACCGGCGACAGAGCCCACACGCCCAAGTACTGTCCCAACAATAAGTACAGGTACAAACTATATATGCATATATATTTTTTTATAGATTTTAATACTCGAAATTTTTGCTTTATTTATTTTATTAAAGAGAGTTTGGTCAATGAATGATCATATCACCCTCGTTGGTAAACTTTCAATACGCTGGTTAACGCAATCGCAGCCTCCCAATGCAAAGATGCCACACCCGTCACTTGGACACCTGAGCTCGAGTAATGTTTCAACATCTTTAAAGAAAGCTTGTCATCTGCTGTTCTTTTAGCTCACCCGTCACCGGAGGCACCTTTAGGACTTTTCACCGATGCATCCAATTCTCATGTTGGTGGTGGTGGCCTGCCTTCAACGGAAAGTTCTATCTACGATACAGTCTAGATTTAACAACATGATATAAAATTCTAGCCTCATCTGACTGGGGAAAGGCAAGAATGTTGATGACACGCACCAACGTCATATAAATTAATATTAAATCTACTTATAAATTGTTGTCTTTCGGCCTGGCCTTACCTTTATTTAGGTCTCCAGGCCTCTGCACTCATCTTCGAAACACAGCGGCGTCATGTTGCTATTCCTATCTAATATTGTGTCTCCTTCCTGTATTATAGTGCATTTAGCATTCACGCAAACAGAGGGACTCACTCGTCGTTCAATTCGAAAAGAGCCTACACACCTTCCTGAAAGGCCGGCAATGTATTTGCAACTCCTCTGGTGTTGCGGATGTTCACGGGCGGCGGTGATCACTTACCATTGGCTGGGCTGCTTGCTCGTTTGCCACCTATTCTATAAAAAAAATCGATGATTTAGATTCGATTTTAATCAATTTAAATATGTCAAATGTTATGGTATTTCGGTGTCCACCAATACGTAGTGGCGTCGCGGTACAGACTATGCTGCACTCTATATACGAAGCTTATGCCCAACAGTCAATATATATAGAATTGTTTTGCGGATCGCTTTGTTAAAAGTTTTTATGACACTTGATGATATCAAAAGTAAGTTCTAAAACATTAACAGCAACAAAAATTGATTAGTGGCAAAGCACCGATGCAGGTTTTTTCTATCTGTAACATGAATGGGTCGGCGCGCCCAGGACGACAGCACAGAATACCAGCGTGAGGTTTCGTATGTTTAGTGTGTGTAGATTTGAAGACCCAATTACAGGTGACGAGGCATTGCATCTCAGTCCTCAAGGGTGCTACAGCATCTGCATCATTAATCTTTGTTGAGGATTAATGTAGACGTCATGAATTGCAGTTGTTACGAACTGTCAGTAAACTGTCTCCTAGATTGTGATCATTTTTCACATGAAATAAATTACCTCTTTGCTTCAACGGAAATGTGTTACACATTGCATCCATGTACACGGAAGTTCTATAAATGTCGGCACAACAATGTCGGCATATTGTTTAATAAGCTCGTATGATCTCAAGTCTCGGGAGTTATTTCACAAAATGTTATTGGATTAATTGTGATTTGCTTTTTTTACAGATCATAACGGAGACACCCTCACGTACACACATACTAAGTATCTTTTTTAATAAAGCTTTTTATTATGTTGTTTATATTATTTTATTTGTACTAACCGTGATAATGAAGAATTTGAAATACTAAAAACGAAATGGCATCGAAATGTCGACTCTGTTTATTATGATATAAGTCTAAAGTTGTTATTAGTAATTAATAGCGAATGGAATTTTTTTTTTGCTGACTGGTGCTGTTAGCCTGAAGGCTTTTACAGCTTCACCGGATTGAAAGATGGCCGGGTGCTTATGGCGCTAAGCTGAGACCTCTATTAGTTTTTAATCAGCACCAGGGCTCCCGCTAGGACCTCGGCTAGGACCGTTACCCTATTGCGCGATAGCGTCTGACTCGTCTCGACCAGTTTCAGACTAAAGATTATCTAAACTGATATCTCTATTATTATTGACTAACTGTACCACCACTTCGGAATGCGTGGGCGCTGGAGAAGAAGTGAGACAAGAAACTCCAGCGACGCTTCTATCGATGTTGACTGCTATTGTCTGGTAGGATGGCGAACCGGCCTCATAACTAATAGGCTATTTAGTTGTATAATATGTGTAATCTTTCCCTCGGTCGAATATGGCTCGTAAAGTACTAGTATGTAATTTTACAAAAAAAAATAACGAAGGAACACTACTTATCTTTATCCAGTTGAATATATAATAAAATATTATGTTAACTTTATTGTATGGTATATATATATATTTATAACTTATGTTTACATTATATAATATATGTATTTTTATTTATGTATTTATATGCATGTTTGTAAATAAATATAGTCCTGTATTTATTTTTATTTATTTATTTTTTTGTTTTTGTGAGTAAACTGTTTTTTTTCCGATAATATGTCCAACACTAGACCATCTTTTGAGATTTTTATTGCCAAATAAGCTGCGCCTTTGTACATACTTTCTTTATATAAATGCTTTGTGTACATAAAAATTAAATAAATAAATAGAAATAACACTAAACATGCTATAAAAATTGTCCCATAGTGTCTGTCGCTATCTCCGTCTATCTCAACAGGAAGCTTAGGATTGCTTTATTTGCGTAACTTATAAACGAGCCGGCTCACGTAAACAATAAACAACAAATTGGCAGGAATTTCGCGGTAGAAACATATTCAAAATACTTGCTCCGAAATTAGAATTGAGGCATGCGTAAGCGGACTAATCCCGAGTCGATCGACACAATTGCCTTAACGACTTCGATTAAGTGTTATATAGATCTGACATCAAGCAATACCCGTAGAGAAGTATTATTATGTAGCACGTACGTATGTGTGTCTTATTACATAACTTGTATTGTAGATTTCGACCACTGGCCGTTTAATTGAGAGCAGACATTAAATCAATATATTTTTATAGTATTGTCAGCGTTCGCGCAAACATAGAAGCATTTATTCATCAACCCCTTCCCTATTCCGATGTAAAACACGTGCAATAAGATAGTAGGAAAATTAAGATGCAGTATCATTTAGATTTTTTTTTCGGGCTCATGGCTTTTACAGTTTCACCAGGTAGAGAGGTGACCGAGCGCTCATGGCGCTCAGTTGAGGCCTCTATTAATGGGTAACCTGCATAAGGACTCCCGAGAGGGAGCCTCGGCTTGGACCGACACGCTGTTTCGCGAGAGCGTCGTGACTCGAGGATGCCCGAGAGGGCCGGACCTCGCCTCGTTCAGTTGCTTCTGACTAAGAATTGTGTAAATTAATATCGATATTATTATTAGGTACCTGTACCACCACTTCGGAATAAGTTATACAATAAATAAGTAAAACGACTGTTCGTAATTTTGTTGACTAATAATTAAAATCACTAGCCTTATATAACGTGGGCTGAAAAATCGCATATTTAGTAAGTGACGAAAAATGTTTATTATCTCTTTTGCTCTTAGCAAACGCGTAAATGTCTTTCGTTCCGATTCTAACTTTGTTATTATACTGTCAGGTCTATGTTTAATACTATAATTATGGAGCTATAATTGGTCAATTCAGGAAAGAATCTTATTTCCTTTAACTTCTATTTATATTTTGCCTTATTCGTTGAATATGAGAATAATAAAAAAAGTATCAAGCTGAAACAATTTCTATATTTTTAAAACACTATATGTATAAGACATGACGATGTTAAAAATGTTCAGATTGCGGTTAAAACTATTTTATTATTTTGATGATGATGATATTAATTAATCCCTAATGGAAAGGCAAAGGACTTTAGTCCATACGGCCAGGTCTTGTTCCTATGATGCTTGGTCTGAAACTCTTTATTATTTTGAATTACAATTGACATTATCATAGATAAAGGTAATTGGCATTTACAGATATTTATCTTTTTGGGCTCAAATATTATTAAATAATTGAAAAATTAAGTCTGAAATCGACATAATTCTTTTCCTTGTCATAACATAAAATAAAACTAACATATTTTTTTCGATTGTACCTGCAACAAATAAAAAGTACAGAATCAATTACGTATGTATTGAAGAACAAAACCCCTCTGGTATTTTGCGTTTAACAGTGATAGAATAGCTAATAATCATAGCGAATTTAAAGAATCCTCTGTCAGAAGCAACTGACCGAGCCGAGGTTCGGCCCTCTCGGGCACCCTCGTGTCAGACGCTCTCGCGAATCAAGGTAACGGTCCAAGCCGAGGCTCCTTCTCGGGAGCCCTTGTGCTGGTTACATATAACAGAGGTCTCGACCGAGTGCCATTAGCGCTCGGTCACCTCTCAACCCGGTGAAACTGTAAAAGCCCTCGGGCTAACAGACGCCTTCAGCCAGAAAAAAAAAAACAGTGATAGAGCAACACTGCAGCTTATTTCTGGCTACATCATGAATGGGTTGTCTTCATCGAGGAACAGATTATCAGCGTGTAATATCAGCATAGCAGAGATCCAGTTAGATTCGGATACGGAGGTCCAAATCCATCAAACTTCTCTGGGATGATAATGCTTGTGTATCTTGATTTTTTATTGAGTATAGGTGTTTATTGGCTGCAATTTGAACTTACTATTATATTATATTAACTCATATAAAAAAAACAGCACAGTAACAGCATAAGCCCCTTTTCGAGACGGAGCTGGAGCAGAGTAATTTTTCCTTCATTTATAAATAAATTATTAAATTGCCCAACTATACAATATTTATTAATATATACAAGAAATATATATGAACGGGTCAATTAATTTTTGTGGAAGTCCATTAAAAAACAGTGAGAAGTTCGTGCAAAACGATAATATTTAGTCTGTATTTGTCATAACCGTATAAAAAATATATAAAGAGATAAAACATGCAACAATGGTTGTTATTAAAATTGTTAGCTGCCTAGTTAGCGATCGCTCGTGAGCGTGCTTCATTGCAGGTCACTGACTCCAAATACTCGAGCTCACCAAATTGCATGGCGCGTTGAGGTAGGACGGAGCATGTCATGCCGACCGGTAGCCGGAAATAGCCGAGCAAGTGCGTATGTTTGACAAATATTAATTCAAATGATAAATGTGATGTAGACACGTATGGAGCGCGTGTCCTATATTTTTAATTTGATTAATTTCTATCAGACGTACAACGTTACTATAATTTTTACAATGTTTATATATAACGTTTCTACAATTTATATAAAAAAAATATATGTTAATTGAATACTTCGATAAATGCAGTTTTTCCATCGCATCGTTTTGTCTTAGCAATTTTATAAACTTTTATTCTTACATCGCTTTATAATTCTGTATCCATTATTTCGCGCCATAAATAATGTCAAGATGTAAACTTTTTCAAATAATAAAAAGACAAGACAAGACAGTCTTCAAAACTCAATCGATTTTCAATTCAAAAAATACTATTTTGCATTGCTAGTAAATGACATTTGATTTAGTCACTGTAATAAATTTTTTGCTATGTGTATAAGAAGAGATAATTTTCATTTTTATTAAATCTAGACAACGTTGTTATTACCAAGTGGCATAAAAATATATAAAAGCTAAATACAAAAAAAAAGTAACCAGTTTTTTGTTGTAACTATATTATAGCAAATATGATAATGGCAAATCACGAAACCTAATGCAATGTTTACATATTCAATTTAAACACAGTAACGGCGATGGGGAAGTGAGCAATCCGCATAGTTGTAACCTAGCCAAATGCGACTCACTTCTGCTGGCAAAATGTTTACACTGTTTCAGTATTTTCATTTACTTCGCGTAATTTTAAACGCCGCTTTGCCCTGAATAATGATCTAATAAACGCATTGCCTTTATACTGCTTTATGCTATTAATATCTGAAGTGTAATTCGGTCAACTGCTACATTTCCCCGCTACATGTATTAACCTGTTTTTTAATGACTTTAAAATGTAACTATAATACTTTTTAGATAGCTTGGCGGCTATGACACATAGAAATGTCACGTCAGTAACGTAAACACAGTAATAAATATAGAAGTGACAAGGTGATAATATTTCTAAGAGAGCGGGATGCATTTACGCATGACGTTCTAAGAGTAAAAGAGATGCAGTAGATTTTGTTGTCCTTGTTGCGTTTGAGACTTAACGTTCCTTCTCATAACCACCCAAATTAAAAATTCGTTTATGTTTGACTTATATAAAATATGTAATTATGCCGGTGTGCAGTACGACTTTTAATTTTCCTGAGTATTGTCGTTAATAACGTTATATAATGAAATGACAATTTAAGTCAATTGCACCTTTTTTTATTATAAAACGATAAAGTAAGAAATTAATAAATATTTTTTGCTAATTAACTTTAATTAATTATATGTAAATTAATTAAAATTTTTAATAACCGGTAATCACTTTACACTTGTACTAATTTATGGGCAATGACAGTAATAGACCTTACGGAATATATGTTTAAGAGATATTAATAAGCATATAATAAATGAATTAATAAATATTTATATATCTATAGTTGATTTATTAAACGATATACATATAACCTGTTTTAGTCGATTTAACGATTTACTATCTATGTTCCAAGGACCGATTGATTTTGTCGCATTTATGTTATTAAATATTGAAATGTAACTATTAAATACTGTTGCATCGGCATAACCAAAAAATTACACTAACAATACTTCCCTATAGTTTTTTTTAGTGGACAAAGACAATGGTGTGATATTAGTGTCTTTATCGATAATGTTATGGAAATGTATTTTTACCGTTATCGGTAATTGGATCTTTGGTTTCTAACAGTAACCAATGCAAAATACTAGCGCTACCGTGTTTCGTGTGTTGAAAGAAAGAAACCGGAGACCTAATTATTGGCGATGAGGCATTTTAGCGTCGTCATCAGTGTTGCCAACACAGCGGACCGAAGAAATCACTGACCAATAGATGGATTGTGAGTCATTATTGTCGGACTTGTTTATATATATGATAAAACTAACGCTGACAAACGAGCACACAGTTTTACAAGTAGAGCAACACTGCAGCTACTTTTTTTAAAATTTCTTTGTGAGTAACACAGTTCACCTGATGCCAAGTGATTCCTGCGGCCCATGACATCTACATTCAGCCTTGACAAGGAATCATAATGCAGATGCGTTGCGTCAGCCTTGAGGACTGAGATGGAGCGCCTCGTCACCAGTAATAAAGGTTTCCGGATCCCTACACTCTACCGACAAAACACAGCAGCATTACGCTGCTATTTTGCTGCGTAATGCTGCTTATTTTTCTGCTGTTACTCTGTGAGGGCGTAGTCCCTCCCCGTTGGAGCTGACCCATTCATTCTGCAGGTAGAAAGAAACTGCTGCCTAGCTCTACCACTGTTGTACGCTGACTCGGGAACCTAATTACTGGTGACGAGGCATTCCATTTTAGATCTCAGAGGTGACACTGATAACGCCATGTACATCTTGAATGTTCGATAACGATAGACATCTTACCTTGCGCCGCTGTCACCTATCTACCGTGAGTCCATCTGTGGGACTGTTAAGTTACTATATATTAATAAGGTAGTTGTCATCTCTGAAGACTAAGATGGAATGCCTCGTATCCAGTAACAGTAACACGACAACGAAATAGCAGTGCTAGATTATAATTTGAACTGGTATTTAGTAAAAAACTTAGATTTACAACCGAAAGATCGCCCTGGTTGAAGTTAAAAGAAGTACATCGTTACAATCATTTTGTTTTAAGAACGATAGCAGTGCTATTTAGGAGAGAGTTCACGAAAATAATCAACTAGGACAATTCGAAATTACGACCTTAACGTTCGGAAACCGTACATAAAGTATTAATTAGGTTTTGTTATAAAAATCATTTTTGAATACTGACGGGTTTTTTTTTGAATACGGTACATGATAAGGGTCTTTGTTAATGCATATCGACAAGATATTTTCCAGTATTCGCTTCGACGTACAAGACTAAACTGCCTTTGTTTAAAATGGATCGGGTAACAGAGATTAAAGAGCCGATAGTCAATTACATTAGCGACCTCAGGAATCACTTACCATCAAGTTAACTGTGTGCTCGTTTGTTACTCTTAAAGTAATAAAAAAAGAAAATAGTGTTTCTAGGTCGTATCAACACATGATATACCGTAGACCCACCATTGTTTCCCACACCAGTCGTTACACATTCTGTCACGCAATGAAATACCAAAAATGAAATACACACGATGTGCGAGTCAATGGTGAGACATATGTACATATACGTACACACGATGTGCGTGTCAATGGTGAGACATATGTACATATACGTACACACGATGTGCGTGTCAATGGTGAGACATATGTACATAAACGTAGACACGATGTGTGTGTCAATGGTGAGACATATGTACATATACGTAGACACGATGTGTGTGTCAATGGTGAGACATATGTACATATACGTACACACGATGTGCGTGTCAATGGTGAGACATATGTACATAAACGTAGACACGATGTGTGTGTCAATGGTGAGACATATGTACATATACGTAGACACGATGTGTGTGTTAATGGTGAGACATATGTACATATACGTACACACGATGTGCGTGTCAATGGTGAGACATATGTACATATACGTACACACGATGTGTATCAATGGTGAACATATGTACATATACGTAGACACGATGTATTGTGTCAATGGTGAGACATATGTACATATACGTAGACACGATGTATTGTGTCAATGGTGACATATGTACATATACGTACACGATGTGCGTGTCAATGGTGACATATGTACATATACGTACACGATGTGTGTGTCAATGGTGAGACATATGTACAAATACGTACACACGATGTGTGTGTCAATGGTGAGACATATGTACATATACGTACACACGATGTGTGTGTCAATGGTGAGACATATGTACAAATACGTACACACGATGTGTGTGTCAATGGTGAGACATATGTACATATATGATTAAACAGTATATATATAACATGTATAATTGTGTGATTTGTTTTAAGAATGCTATGTTTTTGACCCTAGTAGAGCCAAGTTGCAGTTTGCTTATAGTTACAGCGCAACCAGAACTGGACCTCATAGAATACCAGCTTGACATAGCAGCTCCCATCTCCCTTAGATGTTATGCGGGAGTTGTGAGAGTTAAGAACACCAATCACCATCTAATAGTTACATTTTAAAAGTGTTTATACGCAACAAAGGAAAAAATAAAAATGATTGAACAGGTTAACAACTAAAACAACTATCCATTAAAATAATATAATAATTTTTGATACTATAGCATGTGTGCATACGAATGTGTTGTTTGTTTGTGTTCATTTGTTTTATAATATTAATGTTAGGGAATAAGTGCTTTATAAAATAACATGCAATAAGTAATATTGTACTAACAGCCTTACCTCAATTGTCGTCCATAAAAAAATATATAAATTAAGATAAATATCGATGTATCGCCACAATCCCACACGGCAGTATAGCATTATAACGCGTCATCAAAGATTGAAATTTAGTTGCGTCATGTGAAACAAAAACAATCTTGTTCAGAAAACAGGCGCAGTCCGATACTAGTGTTGTCAAGCCTTTGTGAGGAATATCGATATATTTTGTTTAGACAGTAAATTAAACACAGTTTGTTTAAGTTTATAATGAAAGAGAAACTTACACTTTCATTGGTAGGTTTTACTTAAAAAAAGGCTTTTAAATTAAATACATTATTAAGGATAGTGTGCAGTATTCTTTACTAAGAATACAAATATCTGAACTATATTTTTTATATTTGTATTCTTAGTAAAGATGTCGAGGGAAGTATACGGTATACATATAGTGTACGATTATATTCCTAATTGGTATTTTTTTTACTTCCGTAAGTAAAAGAAAAGTAAAATAGCCATAATTTGGAAGTTTGTTATCAATAATCGTATGCCCTTTACTATTAACATAGATAAATAGATTTAAAAGTAAAATTGAATCAAACTGTGCAGACAACGCAGCGATAAGTTTAAGTTTCTTTTGGTAAAACCGGAGTCGTTACTGGTGGAGGTATTTCTTTTGATTGGCTCATAATGTGGAATTTATTGGTATTTTGTATTTAAAATTTATCTGTATATGTATGTATTATTGTTTATTTATACATTTAATATTATCTATTTTTGGTCTTTTCTTTTTATTAATTAGTTTATGCTACACCTATCACAATAACTCACCACACTTTTGGTTGACGGGAAGAGAATGCCTTTGCCATTAAGTCCACCCTTTGTAATCCTTTAATTTTGTCAATTTCAGTGAGTAATAAAAAGTAAATAAAAAACAATACCAAGATTGATCCTCATTACAATCATAATTAAGAGACGCTGATGGGATCACGGTGGTTTTAAATCACCCCACGAATCACAGCAGCGTTAAGCTTAGTAGCTTAACGCTGCTGTGATTCCTGATTCGTTACGCTCGAGTTTTATGAGAATGTGACCTTTATTCCGACTAAAACTATCCAATTACACCACTTAGTCTACAACTGCGATGAGCTCTATCACTTGGTAACAAATTGAAAAAAAAAAGTTACCGTGATTTTCCTTAGTAAACTCATGAACCATCATACCAATAAATATTTTTAAAAAGTTATCGATATTTACACGAATCGATATTCGTTGACATCACTATGTTTAACGCAGTCTCACTGCACTAGTGTTTAAGCGCAGCATACGTTGGAATGCTATAAAATGTTATTGTTCTGACGTGAAACTTCGACGCGTATGTTGTATAACAATGATTTTATCGTACATTTTGCGTTTAAAAAATGCATTTTGCTTATCTGAGTAATGCTAATAATTAAATATAACAATTCAAACAGTTAACACAGTTTGTAAATTATTATCTTCATGCATAGGTATTATTTAATAATTTACTAAAATTCCACCGGTCACGTTATGCGACAACAGTAATTCTTAGTGAACTTATGTGAAGAATTGCGTGGTATTTATTTAGAGACAGGCCTAAGGTAGCCCTGGCTTATAGGATAGGGCTAAGGTACTCTTTGTCAGTCGTATAAGTCGACCAAAAGGAGATTTCTGTTTTGCGGGCGATCAGGACGGGGCTCTTATCATCCGGGATAGCGAACCCAGCAAGGATGGCACGTCGTAGTGGTCTCGGGTTGCCTTAGTCTCACCGCAGAAGGGAACCGGTGCATTCCGCAGGAAAACCCGGAGCAAACAAGAATACCTACGTCGGATATCTTCCTTACGGCTTGCAAACATAAAGAAGTAAGTCAGATACACCAACAACAATAAAAATCGTCATTCGAGGCATAACCGTCTTCTCCTATGTCCTTCTCATCGTACTGATTTCATTCACTCATCATTCTTTGTTTAATCTATTCTCCTGTGGAATGCGCTACCTTTCAAAATCAGAATGGCTAAAAGTCGCTTAGAGTTTAAAGGTAAAATTCGAAAGTATTTGTTGGAGGTAGCGTCAGCAGATTCACTTCATCGATAATAATTATGTATATATTTATATATATATTCACTTTTAGATATGTATGTATTTATAATATGTATATATTTTTGTTTTATAGTTTATGTAAATGTATATAAATATCTATTACTTTATTTAGTATTACAAATTCCTAAGATAATATATAATGATATGTATATATAATTGTATAAGTATTTAGATATACTGTATGTTTCTTTTTTCTTTATTATTATTCTTCTGTACCTTGATTTCTCTCAACCCTCCCAAGGTTGACTGGTTGATAATGCCTTAAGGCATTAAGTCCGCCTTTGTGCATATGTTAGTTGTACAAAAGTTTATAAATAAATAAATACACTGATTTGATGACGGATATCTTACCTTACGGCTTTCAAACATGAAGAGCTTCGTTGTATACACTGATTCGATGGTGGATATCTTCGTTATGGCTTGCAAACATGAAGAGCTACGTCGGATACACTGATTTGATGACGGATATCTTCGCTACGGCTTGTAAACATGAAGAGCTTCGTTGTATACACTGATTCGATGGTGGATATCTTCGTTATGGCTTGCAAACATGAAGAGCTACGTCGGATACACTGATTTGATGACGGATATCTTCGCTACGGCTTGCAAACATGAAGAGCTTCGTTGTACACACTGATTCGATGGTGGATATCTTCGTTATGGCTTGCAAACATGAAGAGCTTCGTTGTACACACTGATTCGATGGTGGATATCTTCGTTATGGCTTGCAAACATGAAGAGCTACGTCGGATACACTGATTTGATGACGGATATCTTCGCTACGGCTTGTAAACATGAAGAGCTTCGTTGTATACACTGATTCGATGGTGGATATCTTCGTTATGGCTTGCAAACATGAAGAGCTTCATTGTACACACTGATTCGATGACATTTATCTTTGTTATGGCTTTCAAACATAAAGAGCTACGTCGGATACACTGATTCGATGACGAATACCTTCATTACAGATTTAAACTTCACGATTTCTATTTGTATAAATATAAGTATAAAATATTTATTATATCACGGTTGGAATATTACCTCATTAGCAAGCGAGGTTGTCTGTCTTATCGCAAATTTAAAGTTCAGAGGTCTGCTATGAACGAACACACACACAATCGAGGCATTATATAATTATTAAATAACACATAATTAAGATATATAATATATATATTTTTGGGATAATATTATGAGATACAAAAATGAATAAACCGAATTTTTGTATATATTTTTCATATTAATACAAACAAGAAAGTATATTTTAAATCAAGAGTTCAGGCGGTACAACACGCGGCTTCTTCTTCTATTGCTCTTTATAATAATAGGAACAATATCCATTTATTCCTCTTTGGCACACATAAATAACAAAATCAGGTACAGTAACATCGATTAAAAACAAAAAGTAAAATACTTTTACCAAATCAAAAAAGAAAAAACAAAGGAAAACTAAAATATTAAGTAAATGGAAGACAAATGAAACCTGTTGTGCACCAAATAAAGAAAAGGATCTCCACTCAGGTACTGCTGTGACTTCAGGAAAGACACAACACTGATCTTCCGTGAGGCGTACACGAGAAAAGTCTTCATTTTATAAACTATAATGACAAAATGATAAAACAAAGTAACAAAAAATAATAAAAAAAAATTAAATTTATTATAATTATAATATGAAATTTGACAAGATAAAGTTATTGTGTATTTAACAGCTTAAAATAAAAATATTTAAGTAACAGGAACAATAGAAACTCAACTATGTAAACTGTGTGTTTGTCTGTCAAAAAATAACTCGTTTGCTGTTTGTTCATAACAGTTGTTATAATGATATGAAGTATTCATCCCTTGATTCAAGATGCACGGTTGTTCACCCTGAGGACTGAGATTGAATGTCCCGTTACCTGTAATAGGTTCATACGGATCCATACTCACCATACGAAACACATCAGCGTTATGATGCTATTTCCTAAAATCTTTCAGTTAATAAAAACAAATTTCAAATAAATATTATATTTATATATTAATAAATAAATAAATGAAATTATATATTAATAATTTAATTTATAAATATACTTATAAAAAGCAAGACATACCATTTTTTTTTATTACATTGAGATTACGAGAGACAAGTTTACCATGGGGAGTGTTCTGAGGTGTTGTTCGGATTAATTTCAGTCGATGAGTTTAAACATCGTATTTCAAATTTCATCCTCATCATGTCGGTGGTTGGCAATCCACCAGTGCGCTAATTTCCTGCCACGGACAACTGCTCTGTGGAATCAGCTGTCGCCAGCGGTGTTTCTGGACCGATACGAGTTTGGGACCTTCAAGAAGAGAGCCTACATCTTTCTCATACGCCGGCAACGGTGCATCTGCGTCTCATCTGGTGTTGTTGGATGTCCATGGGCGGTGGTAATCACTTGCCATCAGTTCTTCTATTACTTAGCTCGTATTCCACCTATTCTATACAAAATAAGTGGTCCCGTATCAGTCCTTTATGAGTAAGATCAGGTCTGTGATGGCCTCGTCCTTCTCCATTCGAGCCGACCCATTCATGTCGCATCTTGAAACAAGCTACAGTGTAGCACTACAACTGTTACGTGGATACCATATTTGATTAAAATCCGATCATTTATTAGGAAATATGCCATATGATCAAATACACAATTTGTTTTTCTCAACTTGATAAACAAAAGATTGTTTATCAAAGTAATAAGTTAGGAAAAGTTCCTTTTTTCTTAACTCAACGTCAAATATGATTCCATTTCTTTCACAACTCGTAAACTACGTAAGAAAACGTTACTTTTTTTATTTTTATAGCTGTTGGCCCAAGGATTTTTACAGCTTCGCAGGGTTAAAAGGTGGCCGAATGCTCATGGCACGTAGTCGAGACCCTTGTTTATAGGTAACCAGCACAAGGGTTCCCGAGAGGGAGGATCAGCTTGGACCATTACCTTGCTCGTGGAAGCAGCTGACTCGACGGTGCTCGAGAGGGCCGAACAGTATGGGCAAAGCTACTGACAGTCGAAGCGTTACACTGCAGTTTGTTTCTAGTAGCAGAATGAAGAGGTCAGCTCAACCGGGGTAGGACCACCCCCTAACATAATATCAGCGAAAAATGGCAGCATAATGTGTTTCGTCTGGTGAGTGCCCTACACCTTTATTACAGGTGACGAGGCATTCCATCTCAGTCCTCAAGGGTGACAACGCATCTGCATTATGATTCCTTGTCAAGGATGAATGTAGATGTCATGGGACATTCTCAATGTCATAAAAAAACACATAAATCAATATTTGGTCGCTAAACCGCGTGGATTATGCCTGACACAATTTTCCTTTTAGATCCTTCCACAATAGATTGCGTATTGACCTAGGTTGGTTAGGTTTTATGTGAGGCTAGGTTAATAACCTCATCTATTTTGTTTTTTTTAATATTATATTAGGGATAACAAACGAGCACACAATTCACCCGATGGGATCTTTTAATTAATGTTTCACCTACACCCTGACGTTATGCAAACGTATCAAAAACCGATGAAAATATGTTGATTGTGTTGTTTTAGTTTTTTAAAATTCTTATATTTTAATATCCGGTAGCAAATCTACTAAGTTAATCTCTTGGGAGACAGGATTATGCAGGACTTCTTCCCATTAAGGCCTCGAATTTTTCATGAGGAGCTATGGAATCATCTAAGGAACGAATTCCGTGTTAATCTTTTGCACGCCTTTGGTGTCTCCTCGATGTGTTACGGCAATACTAGAGCACACCGTATTATCATCCTTCCCTGAGTCACTTAAGTGGATGTTCAGGGAACTCAATCGCTCGCAAAGCCAAAGTTCACATTTAGTCGTCTTACATTACAGGCGGTAGATTTATTAGCCTGGGGATTATAAAACTCAATCCTTCTGAAACTAATGTTAGGGTTCGCTAATTTACATTCTTATTTAATTAAATTGTAACGCAAAAAGATTAGTTTCCACGCCAATAACTATTTGATTCGAATATTTTGTACTGGCAATACTTTAGTTTGACTTTAGTGGTCTTTAAAATTATCGAAAAGATGAGAGGTAGAAAAAGGTCGGTTGAACATTCTGACTGGAGCTGTTGGACGAGAAGGTCGTGAGAAAGAATATAGTTGTGTCCCTATTACCTGGATTGTACTGAAGTACTTCACCTAGGCATCCTGAGAGTCTAAATTCAGTCCCTAGTATCAGTGTTTTTTATAGTATTTACAATAGTAGACTTGACAGCTCACCTTCCGGGCAGTCGCTTTTTTATTCATGGTACGCTAGGCATCCTGAAAGTCTAAATTCAGTTCCTAGTATCAGTGTTTTTTATAGTATTTACAATAGTAGACTTGACAGCTCACCTTCCGGGCAGTCGCTTTTTTATTCATGGTACGCTAGGCATCCTGAAAGTCTAAATTCAGTTCCTAGTATCAGTGTTTTTTATAGTATTTACAATAGTAGACTTGACAGCTCACCTTCCGGGCAGTCGCTTTTTTATTCATGGTACGCTAGGCATCCTGAAAGTCTAAATTCAGTTCCTAGTATCAGTGTTTTTTATAGTATTTACAATAGTAGACTTGACAGCTCACCTTCCGGGCAGTCGCTTTTTTATTCATGGTACGCGAGGAATCAGATTCGATCCCCGGTCCCAGTATCAATGAAATTTTTAAATGCAATTTTAAGTGCTAATTTACTATGTACTCGACGGTGAAGGAAATCTGCATGTTTAGGATATAAACATAAAAAAATCCAAGTGGTCGCAGCGGAGCAAAACGACACGTGCTTGCAGCGGAGCGTGATTAAAGCGAACTATATATAGGACTTACTTTACTTTTTATAATTTTAAAAATAAAAAACTTTAGAATATAAACAGATGCATCACGTTAGGTTATACTAAAACTAGATTTAAAACTTAAATATTTTTAGAATAAGAAAAGATCAACTCAACGATTAAATTAGACTTTGGACAAGTTATAAGGCAGTTTATTTTTTAATTATAACCTGTTTTGTTACTCTTATAATGATCTTAAATTATAAAAATAAAACTACAAGAATAGCTTCACATTGGAACCTATTCAGATGATCGCATTCTTCGTGAACACGAAGGTTGTTTGAAAAAAAAAAACAAAACTCTAATCAATGCGGTGACGTCAATGAAACTCGGAGCTTTAATTAAGACGCAATACAAGGCCTCCGACTTCAACCCGTTAACCTTTATGGGAAAAAATTGCATGTTATTAATATCCGGAACGTATAATAACTCCTCCCTTTAGATAGCGATCCGAGTCGAGGTCTCGTACCTCCCTACGAGGGGCCCTCGGATCGTATTATCGCTGTTATCGTTGACGTCTTTGTCCCCAGAGGTCGGAGTGCAGCGGTGGTGCAGCAGCAGTCTACGCGCCAGCTTTGCAGTATCGTCGTCGTCTCCCTACTCAGCGGGCCTCCCGCTCGCGAGTCTAATTAGATAAAACTGTAGAGGTCTCTGGACCAACAGCAATAATTACACAAAAAAAAACAAATAATTATTCTAATTAATTTTGCAACATACAACATTTGTTTGTTAGAAAACGAATATTTGATCATATTCCGGGTGACAAATGACCACACAGTTCATAAGTGTTTCCTGCGGCACATTACAACCATATTGATGACTTACACATGGTCGGGTCACCTCAGCCCATGTAAGCACCAAGTCTCGTACCACCGTAGACCAGTTACAAAGCTGAACAATCTGGAACTGGAATCAAACCCACCGGCTTACCTTTGGATTTGTTTTTTGGCTTATAGTGGCATGGTCCAGATCTAGCGATGATGATGCGATCCAGCACCATGCCGTAACACAGCCCAAGTGCTATCCTATGATTTTACACTCGTGACATGTGAAAAGGTCCTGACTCGGCTACAACGTAGCTCTATGTGATTACCAATATAATAAAAACATATATTATGTGTGTACATTTCCAGAATCCTCTTAACCAATTGTACTTTTTGTGAGCTATTAATACTTAAGCCTTTTGGGGACTTTTCTTAGTGGAGGGGGGGGGGGGAGGACTCCTCGGTTTGGTTTTCAGGAAGACGAGTGAGGATATAAACATAACATACCCTGCACATTTGATGTTATCTGAATAAATAACAGAATAAAAATACATTTGGTTACCTTATGGTTAACCATTAGGCTATTGATTAAGTGTAGGCTTAAAGTCGTAGGTTCACACCTGTGGTCGTGAACCATAAGCTTACTAGCTTTTTAAGCTTAGTTGTGTTAACCGGAATATTAGCATAGATATTAGCATTTTTTTAAATCATAATGAGTAAACACGAAAATTAGATACATAGGAGTGAAGAAAACTTTGCTTTATTTCAATAATAAACTATATCTGTATAAAAAAAATGATATTAGTTGGTAAACGCATCACGAGAGAACCGCTGGGCTGATTTGGTTATTTTCTATTATAAATATTCGTAATAATCGTTATAATAGTATATATAGCTAGTCCGGCCATAAGTTCAGTTACAAATGAAAATGCATTTTTTAATGAACTAATGAAATATTATTAAAATATATACCTACATATTTGTTAGTCTCAGCAAAAATAAAAAAATATTCTATTCGAAATGGCCACCTTTGGCTTTTATCTCTTTGGCCACGAATCTGTGGATTTACGCACTGTTTCCAAGGGAAATTTCGCCACTGCTTGCTCCAATTTTTTTTTAAGAGACTCAATGTCGCTGTGTCGTTTAGAGCAGTCGATGTCCTGTAAAACTGACCATAATTTGAAGTCTAAAGGGTTGAGGTCTGGGCTAGATGAGGGCCAGTCTTCAGCTCTTATGAAGTTCGGAACGTTGGTTTCAAGCCAGGCTTGGGTGGTTCGTGTTGTGACCAGGTGCAGAGTCCTGCTAGAAAGTCCACGGTATATTTCTAAAAAGTGTGTTGCTGAGAGGTTTCACAATATGATCCAAGACTGTATCTTGATACACTTTGGCTGAAGTTTTCACTCCTTTTACACAAAAATTTAGTTTTGTGACTCTCCCCATATAAGACGCCCCACCAAACCATCACTGACGCAGGATGATGACCACGTTGTACCTTTCCGACCACTTGAGCAGCTTCTTTAGAACTGTGAGCGTACACTTTATCATTTTGCTTATTGTAGAGTTCTTCAATCGGGAAATTTTTTTCATCGGTAAAGAGGATATTTCTGTGCCTTTCACCTGCGTATCGCGACAGAAGGCGTTTTGATCGATCGATCGACTCTGTTGAATTGAAAAAATTGATTTAGGGCATGTCGACGGTAAGCATCGAGCTTTAGGTCTTACGTAATACGTCGGTCGTAATACGCGACAGAGTCCTAGCGGAAACCTTCATTTCTCGCGATAAGATATTTTGCTTCCTAATGGGGTTTCGACGAATTCTGGCTTTAACAGCATTAACAGCCTTTGTAGTTCTAACAGCACGCGGCCATCCCGATCTTTTCTGGTCTTCAACAGAGGAAGTGTTATTGTATCTGTTGATAGTACGATATACGAACATACGGCTGATACTAAGCTTTTGAAGTGTCTGGAATATGACCGACGGCTCCATACCCACTTTGTGCAAGGCGATAACTGCAATCCTATTTTCTTTAACGCCCCATTCCATATTGTAATTTGATAATGAACACGAAAAAATATATGTGAAATGGCGCAAAATCGAAAGAAGTTTTTAAAATAATATACGTGTTCCAAATTCAAAATAATAAAAAAGTTGAAAAAACGAAAAGTTTTTATGTAACAGTATTTATGGGCAGACTAGTTATATGTATACTAGCATTCTTTTTTTAAAAACAAAGTGTGAGTAAACACGAAAATGTATCTATACATAGGAGTGATGAAAAATTTGTTTTATTTCGAATATAAACTATATCTCTATAAAAAATTAAATGCTGTTAGTTGGTAAACGCATCACGTGAGAACTACTGGACCGATTTGATAAGTTTCTTTTATTCGTAATAATCCAAATTAGGTTATTATGGAAAATTTATTATGGTTATTATGAAAAAATTGCAGAAGTTGCCCGGATAATTGTAGAAGTTGCCCGGATAATTGTAGAAGTTGCCCGGATAATTGGCAAATTCGGGAAAAACTGAAAGTTTATTTTTAGTGTAACCTCAAGACCATTCACTCACACCATCACACGATTCGTATATGGGTAACACAGTAATCACAAACAATTTTATTGAAATATGAAACCGTCTGTCTTGTTAGCTAGTTCAAAATAAAGCCCATTTTAATGAACACGAGGAAAATTTCAGTAAATATTTACACGAGCGTATTATTTTTAAGATAGCTTAGTTTTCTAATATAAACACACAGAAGAAAAGGCTTAAGTACTCTTTTAGGCGTCACCCGAACTGCTGGAAGGCAGCTTTGGTGCACCCGATCCCTAAAAAAGGTGATCGCTCAGATCCCGCCAACTACAGGTCTGTTGCCATTAACCCCTTGTTCTCGAAAATAATGGTATCCATTATGTGAATCTTATGAGGCACCTAGAAGATACACAATAATGAGTGCCAGTGCGGCCTCCGTCAGTCTCTCAGCTGGTGACCTTGACTTATTGATGGGCGTAGGAGGTCGAGACCAAGAAGGTGGCCTTGGCGGTTGGTCTGGACCTAGAGAAGGTATTCGATTGAGTTTGCCATAAATCACTTCTTTTAAAGCTTTTTGTGCAAGCGGGTTACCAGTTTCTCGCGAACCGTAGCATTATGGTGACGAATGGTGCAAGCTTCGACTCCAAGCCATTGAATGCTTGTGTTGCCCAAGGATGTGTACTATCTCCTACCTTGTTTCTTCTACATATCAATGACATGTTGCAAATCAATAACATTCAATGCTATACGAACAACAGCACAATGAATGCGTTACACTGGTTGCGCCAATATATCCCGGGAAAACGTCAATGAATGAGTTACACTGGCTGCGCCAATATATCCCGGGAAAACGTCAATGAATGCCGGAACAAACTAATGTCTAAGGTCGAAATTTTGTTAAACAAAGTTGCAGATTGGAGCCGACAAAATCTAGTCCAATTTAACCCTACGAAGAGACAAGTTTGCATGTTTACTACTTCGTCGTGTCTCCTAATTTTGTAAACACTCCTCTTGTTACATCAGCTGGTATCGGAATCCTTCACGCTAACATATCGACCGAAGTTCAATTCTTCAATCACTAGCAGCCAAATTGGCATCTAAAAACCTTGGCGTAGAGCGAGACAGTATTTTGTTTTGGCCCACTGGTTACAGCTCTACATAGCGCAAGTTCGGCCTCGCATGGAAAAGAACACTTTTCATAAAGGTTGGCAGTGCATCTGATACTCCTCTGCTATTGCGAATGTTCATGGCATCAAAAAAGATGGAAATAATATATGAATGAATAATTATAATTAATTTAATAGTACTTTTATCAAGTGTGTGTATGAAGTATGAAGTATATTATTTAATGTATTTTTTTACATATTATTTTTTTATACTTTATTTTATTTTAAGTAAAGACACTTAACTGTCACACCTTACAAAAAGGTATTAAAGGGTGGACTTAATGCCGTGAGGCATTCTCTGCCAGTCAACCCGTATATATATATATATATATATATAAACTACTCAAAACAAAATTAACTAAAAAAATTGTTGGGTTGGGAAAAAAGAAAAAGAATCTGTAAAATTCATTTATAAAACATGGTGGGCCCTATTTTGTTTTGAGTAGTTATATATATATATATATATATATATATATATATATATAAATATTTATATATATATATATATATATATGTATATATATATATATATATATATATATATATGTATTTATATCTATATATTCATATACATATATTCAAGTAACTTAATATAAGGAGTAATTCTATATCCCAACAACAGCCCACAAAAGCAGTACACTTTCGTCAACTGTCAAGAAATAGAATTAAACATTTAAATACTGCCACGTAAACATTTGCATGTTTGGCATCAAACCATCCAGTTATATACTCCTCGTTTAAGTACTTAGCTGGCAGTTTATCGTGAAGATGAGCACGTCTGAACTTTGCACGGAATAATTAGAAACAGTAGCTTTAACGCTACGTTTTGCGAGAAAATGTGAAAAACTAGTCTTCCAGCAATGATATTAACAGAACTAATATTCCCGTTAATAACACCAACTATGATCAAATGCTTCGAAGATGTTTTATTACAATATTCGAGTGATAGATTTATTACTTCTTTTATTGGATTGGGGGTAACAAATATATTGGGTACATATTTGTTTACTCATCCTCGATAGGGAATCATAATGCATTGTCACCCTTGAAGACTAATTATATAATTCGTCCCGTATTTCGTATCAGATCAGGGTAGGGTATTCGGATCAGACCTCACCAGGCGAAACACAGCAGCGTTATGTTGCTATTTTACACTGATATTCTATGAGGAATTCCTCGGGAATCACTTACCATCAGGTGAATTGTGTGATAGCTTGTGAGAACCCTCAATACAATTAAAAATATATTTTGACATTGAGCTACCACGCTCTCGAAAATAAGAAATAGCACTCTCCCTCAGATATCTTTTAACGTCAGCCTTTTGGCTGAAACTATCAAACTATAAATATATCTTCATATAATGGCATATGAAGATATATTTATGTTTTTTTTATGAGATAATTATGACTTATAACAGCAACCTTCATAAAATATAAGCTATAATTAACATATTGATTTGAGAATAGATAACTATAAACCCAATATAGGCAGCAATCGAGTAACGTCGTTTCGACTTAAGTTGTTTCGAGTTACGTCAAACAATTTTTGACACTATTCTTCAAACATATGTTTCTTAGATTTACGTCATAGGGAAATCCGCGTAAATTATCGTAAGTATATATGTATATCTCTTAAGTGTATATATCGTAAGGCATAATTTTACGTAATAAATGCAGTTTTATTACATGTTGCAAAACCTAACCACCAACGACTCGACTTACGTCGTTTTTATTTACATTGCGTGCTTCGAGAACCTAACATGCCGTAAGTACGAGGACTCAGTACGACGATTTGGAATTTTTCTGTGAAGTATTTATTTTCTTGGTTTGTAGTTTAATACGGGAGTTCTTCTATTCGTTTACAGTTTTCTTAATTATAAATAAAACTTATAATAAATCTAATAATAAAATTTGACATTTGTTTTGACTAGCGCTATTGTTTATCAATTGATTTTATAGTTATTCTTTTTAGTTTAATGTCACTATTGTTTATCAACTCTTAATATTTATGTTTTTTAGTATAATATCACTATTGTTTCCAACTCTCTATATTTCTGCTTTTTAGTTTAATATCACTATTGTTTCTCAACTCTCTATATTTTTGCTTTTTAGTTAAATATCACTATTGTTTTCATTACTTTATATTTCTTCTTTTTAGTTTAATATCACTATTGTTTCTCAACTCTTTATATTTCTTCTTTTCAGTTTATATCACTGTTGTTCGCATTACTTTATATTTCTGCATTTTAGATTAATATCACTATTGTTTCTCAAGTCTTTATATTTCTGCTTTTTAGGTTAATATCACTATTGTTTCTCAACTCTTTATATTTCTTATTTTCAGTTTATATCACTGTTGTTCTCATAACTTTATATTTCTACTATTTAGTTTAATATTACTATTGTTTCTCAAGTCTTAATATTTCTGCTTTTTAGTTTAATATCACTATTGTCTCTCAACTCTTCTCGATTCCTACACTCACCGGACGAAACACAGCAGCATTATGCTGCTATTACACGCTAGTATTCTGTGAAGGCGTGGTCCAACTCCGGTCGAGCTGACCCGTTCATTCTACAGCTAGAAACAAACTGTAGTGTTGCAAGAAATATCGTAGAATGGATAACCGATGGGGAAAAAGACTAGCAGTTGCAGTAGACGACTCCCCCTAGATGGAGCGATGACGATGTTTGCAAGAAACCTATGGATGTTCAGCAGTGGACTATTGATAGGCTGTAATAAAGATGATGATGAAGCCTATATGTGATGAACCTGGTATAAAGTGATTGATGAAAGAAATGTTTGTTTCACGTTGTTCATTTTATGTTCATGGCGTTTCTTTTTATGAAACTAAGCGTGACAAATGAGCACACAGTTCACCTGATTATTAACCTCACATCAGTTGAAGTAGATTTCGCCGTGAGAATTCAGAAAATAATATATTTGTCAGTTAATTTAAAATTGGAAAATAAATTTTAATGTTGGTTTGAAAAGACGAATTTTTATTGTTATAAAAATCGATTTTTGGTCGCGAAGAAAAACATAAAAATTATAGACATATATTTTAGGCTTTAGTATACTAATGTCTTTCATTTAATCTCCTTTGCTTTGCCTAGAAAAAACTCAAGGTATTGTTCGAAAAGAATAAACGCTATATACTTTATCTTTTTCTTAAGGATAACAAACTGATCCTTTGGGAAGCTTACATGTATTTAAGAGGAAAATAAATATTTCACGACTCATAAAATCTACTTAATATTTTATTTCATGTAACTGATAATTAGTTAAATGAAATAAAATATTTTGTTTTTATTCCTCCCTTTCCAATACAAAGCCGTGTCATTTCTCTCTGCGCCAAATTCTTAAGTCCACCCAGATGAAGTCCCGGTCATAATATAATTCGATAGTAGTAATTAAGCCAGGATTAAAAGTATCATGTGGTAATCCAGGTATATATAAATATCTGTGTACCATGTTACAATTAAACATTTTCAGCCGTTTTTACGTGAACATGTAAGAAACATCCAAACTTTTCCATTTTTAATATTAGTAGTAAAACTAACTTATTACTTAGTAACCTATAGAATTATACCATGAACCACCAGTGCTAGAGCCACGTTGCAGTTAGTGTCTGACTGCAGTATAAATAGGTAGGTCGTGACCGGGATAGGATCAACTCTCGTAGAATACTGCGGTAAGTTAGTGAGCAGGGATCCGGATATCCGTTTATAGGTAGTAGACACAATACGTCTCAGACCACAAGGGTTACCATGTTGGGTTCATGGGGATTCAAGAACACAGATCTTGAATCTTTATTGAGGTTGCATGAATATATTTGAGGGTTATAGTCATCGCTTATTATCAGTGTGCTCGATTGTAACCTTTCATACAAAAAATTGTCGAATCGGAAAGAATACACGCATTCACAGCTTTAACACTGTGGCTAGTTTCCAGTTGCGACACGAATGGGTCGGCTTGACCGGAAAAGGACCATGTCCTCGTGGAAGACCAGCGAGAAATATTCACATAACGGATACCCTAATTGGGTTATGACTTACCCGTGTTATGACTGACAACGCGTGTCCATCTTTAAACTTTGATGATCTACGTACGTGACTTTGTCCTGAAGTCATTACTTACCACCAGGTAAGTTTGTCACCCAGAATATATTAAAAAGAAACATCGACAGTGGTAGAGCTACGCTGCAATTTGTTTCTAACTATATAATGAATAGGACAGCTCGGTCGGGGTAGGACCATGTCCTCACAGAATACCAGCGTAAAATGGCAGCATGGTGCTGCTGTGTTTCGTCTGGTGAGTGTAGGAATCCGGAGACCTTTATTACTGGTAACGAGGCATTCCATCTCAGTCCTCAAGGGTGACAACGCGTCTGCATTATGATTGCTTGTCAAGGATCAATGTAGCTGTCGTGGGCCGCAGGAATCACTTGCCATCAGGTGGATTGTGACTCTCAATGTAATAATAATAATTTGAAAAAAAATCGGTGTAAAATACGTAAACAGATTTACATAAAGCGTACAGTGCGTAGTATTCTTGACTTTGTAAGCCGATCGCGTCGTAATTGTGATTTCATACTCGCCTTTACTCGATTACGACGACTGGATTCGAGTTACACGTGATAACTAGAGTTTGACTATCGACATCCTATATCGATAGTCCGTAAGTTATTTCAATCAATCAAAATCAGTAGTCAATGTTTTGCACATTATAAACCCCTATTGTACCCAGTTACGATTCCGGACCGACCTTTTCAGATAACTGGTGTAGGGCTTTATCTATCTATCTAGAATTTTGGTTTTGCACAATATTTTATTAATACACTATATATTAGCAACGAATTCGTATTGACCTTGTAAGACTTACCTTATCTGATAGCGCTATAGTAAAATATGTCATCGTATTTTAACAGAGTTCAAAATGAGGTGCTGTAATTGGCACGTGGGTAAGTTACCTGACAATAAGCGATTCATTCTATATATTCATATTATATATCAAGCAAGCTCGGTAATGGTCGTGTCCGCTTCTAAATATCGACCTGTCCTCCCTTTAGATAGCGATCCAAGTCGATGTTTCGTACCTCCTTATGAGGGGCCCTCGGATCGTATTATCGCCCCCCTTCTGATGTCGTCAACGTTCTTAGTCCACAGGTCGAAGTGCAGCGGTGGTGCAGCAGAAGTCTCCGCGCCAGCTTCGCAGCATCGTCGTTGTCTCCCTACTCAGCGGGCCTCAGTCATCTCTGTAGACTAAGATGGAATGCCTCGTATCGAGTAACAATATCACGACAACGACAACAGTTCTAGATTATAATTTGAACTGGTATTTAGTAAAAAACTTGGTCCTTACGATCCTAAAGCCGATGGATGCAGTTTGCAGGCTTAAATTTAGCGGTGGTCTTTTGATGATCTCTATCCGGTTCATATGGCCTATTCCGCAACGTGGCACTATCACGTAACACGATATCACCGTCACCTTTCGTAATCTGATGTAATTTTTAATCTAATCAAATGTAACAAATAGGATATCCGATAAGAAATTGTATTTCTGGCGTTAGCAGCCTTGTGCGTCAGCCGTAATCGTTGTGTCCATCTTTAATTGGAGATATATTTTACAACGTTCCTTCATTATGTGCTTATATTAAGTTACAGCACGTGGTCGGCGGTGAGGGAAAACAACGTAAGTAAACCTACATGCCTAAGAAATAATTCGAAGTCAAGTAAAGTCCGCCAATACGCAGCAGAGCCGCGGTCCTCTTTTTTTATTTTATTACATTTAGAGTAACAGCAAGGACACAGTTCACCTAATACCAAGTGATTCCTGCGGCCCATGACAACTACATATACATTCCTCCTTGACAAGGAATCATAATGCAGATGCGTTGGCACCCTTAAGAACTGAGATGCAATGCCTCGTCACCAGTACAGGTCTTCGGATCCCTAAACTCACCATTTTCACACTTACGCTAGTATTCTGTGAGGTCGTAGTCCTACCCCTGTCGAGCTGACCCAATCATTCTGCAACTAGAAACATACTACACGGTACCTCTATCACTTGTAAAGTACCTCACTCTATCCACAAAGGTCTAAGGTATTATACCTAAATGTTTTTCATTATCCCAATAATGTTATATTCAGGAGCTGAAAGAGCTGCAATGTGGTTTTTAAACGTCATAAGATTGTGACATTTAGCCAATTAGAAATGTGAAAGAAAACTATCTACCCACAATGGGGAAACTTTTAGATACCTCCTCACACACCCTCTACAATAAAAAGATCCTCGTGTTCCAAATATTATGCCCACATTAATTTAAAGAATATAAAACTACCACAATGACCGCACTTTCACAGAATATCATAATAGCTTAGGGCTATCGTATACTATCCTAAACCAGAGACCTCACTACCGGTGACGAGCTTTCCATTTCGATCACAAAGTGAAAAAGTTGTCCAATCAAATTCGTGTTGTTTCAATTTCTTTCCAATCTATCATATCTCCTTACTTATTTTAGTCTACCGTTTATTAGATGAATAATTTACTTCTAAGGAATTTGTTAAAAAAATGTTTACGAAATATTTGCCATTAATATTCTCACGTTTCCTTTTTAGCCAATTATTTTTCATGGCATCAAGGAAAAAGCTAAGAATTTCGACACAAACTCCAATTAATTATGTTCAATACGAATTCAATTTTGTATGTTTTGTTTATTACACACATATTTTTTTAAGGAATAATATCAATGCTATTATATATATATATACATTACTATGATTACGGTTAATCATTCGAACTAAGATGAAATGTATTTGTGCTAGAAGACAATAGTCGAATGGCGGCTAACGAACTAAATGTCTTATATTTCGGAGACCGTAATTAGTCTATTGACCTTACCAACGGCGATACCAATATTAGTAATATGTCATAAACATAATTAATTATAGATAATTAAAAAATAATTGCTCTTTAAGAGATCACATCCAAGGTCCACCAAGTACGACGCGCGGTGAAGGAAGACATAGTGAGGAAACATGTATAAAAAAATATTTCGAAGACATGTGAAGTCCGCCAATATAGCCAGCCTCCAATATAGCGCAGTATAGCCAGGCGCGTGCTGGACTATGCTCCAACACCACTCTTTAGAGAGGAGGCCTATGTCCAGCAGTGGGATTTATAAACTTACTTTTATAAATCCCAATGCTGACTTAATTTTTTTACTTTTTAGATACGTCCTCACACAACTACTACAATAAAAAGATCCTCGTGTAGCAAACATTATGCCGACATTAATTTAAATAATATAAAACTATACAAAGATCATAACTAAAACCATACCCAAAACGAAGATCGATCCACGGGTGTGATAGACAAAAAAAGGTTAAAACAAACCCTGCATTCTTTCCAAGTCAATAATGCCAACTGGCAAATAAATATTAAGCCGTAATAAATGCCATCGATGCCTCTCATTTTTTTATTGCAATTGGTTAGAAGCACTATAAGACTAAGAGCTCAAGATAATAGTCTATACCTTTTTTAAAACCCCAATAGTTTATTGGTTTAGGATGCGTTGTGATAAACTCAAGGCGGTTGCTTCGAATCCACTATTCCATTATTGTCGTGAACAAATAAACAAACCTTAAAAGTATTAACACTTAGTTGGTTAACTGGAATGTTAGTGATGTTATTAGCGCAGGTAGAATTCTCATTTTCAAATAAAAAGAGGCTGATAGCGCACCTTTTAACAGTGGTAGAGCTACACTGCAGTTTGTTTATAGCTGCAGAATGAATGGCTCAGCTCGACCGGGGTAGGGCCACGCCCTCACAGAATACCAACGTAAATTAGCAGCATAATGCTGCTGGGTTTCGTCTGGTGAGTGTAGGAATCTGGAGAACTTTATTACTGGTGACGAGGCATTCCATCTCAGTCCTCGACGGTGACAACACATCTGCATTATGATCCCTTGTCAAGGATGAATATAGATATAATGGGCTGCAAGTGGAATCATTTGCATCAATCAGGTGAACTGTGTGCTCGTTTGTTACTCTCAAAGTAATAATCAAAAAAACCTTCAGTTCCTCTTTTTCCTCTGCGGGCCTAACTAAGGGAGACGTCGACACTACCGGGACTTGGACTTCTCGGGACGTTGTCATCGCTGCAGCGGTTTGTGTGGAGGCGGTGTGTGGAGTGCAACAATCAGTTTAGGTAATACACCATATTTTGCTGGAAACGAATGCATATAAATATAGATAGGAATGAGGTAGGGAGAGGTGGGAAGCACGACGTTCATATAACAGATGATAACAGACTCGACTTCTCTGGTGTTGCGGATGTTCATGAGCGGCGTTGATATCTTATCATCAGATCAAGAAAATACTATTCCGCATGATGGTAAGTCGCGATGAAGTTTCATATGTGCTAGTTTTGGTATTGCAGCGGTCACGGGCTGCAGTTTCCACTTTGCTGCTTTGCGCTGTGTGCTTGTTCGTTACATGAAATTAATAAAAATCCATACAGACATTAATTTACACAACAATAGTCTAATTCCAAAGATAACACACACCTATATATTACATAGTATATTATTTTTCCTTTGAAATCGCTTTCTCGGTAGAGGCACGTGTGGTTTGATTGAAAGAGCCCCCCGTAAGTACTCAATTTATTTAATAAATCCGACGTCGATACCGTGTAATATCAACCGCTAGCTCGGGGCGCATCAAAGGTAATTAGAATGGAAATAGAAAAATTGATAAGTTTCATTTTAATTTAAAATTTAAAAAAAAAACGTTCATATATGTGTCGCAGGGAAATGATGAAAACGGAGGTGTGGTGTAACATAGTAGGTAATTACATAGTCCCATTATGATGTTTGTTTTTTATAAATGCAAATATTTAGTGCCTGAACAGACGGTTCTTCTTACGGATTATATCCATCAACAAACGAGTTACCTTTAACTAGTTTAAGTGTTCCAACATGTGGTAGCAACGGTTAAAATGGGCAACTTATAACCTCACATATTCACGTGCTGATAGAAGTGCTCACAAGAACGTGAGAACATTTCTAACGTGGCATTCCTACCCTAATTTGTTTAAAATATAATTAATATATAAGCCTGTCGACATGTTGCAATAAGTCAGTTGTTAGCTGCCAGTTGATCGCGCGTGCGTCTGCTTATATTTATCGGAAACTTGTACTTTCTCCGTATCATTCGTATTGTACTTTCTCTACTATTCTTGTATTTCTTAGTGGGTGTACCTCTATGTACTTTACTGTGCGTATACTTCCTTGTGTTATTATATAACTTATTGTAAAGCATAAATAAAATTTAAACTGTTTAATGCTACTGTTGTTTGTTTAGCTATGGCAACACTATCACTAAACGGGGATTAGATCAAATCCCTGAGGTAGATGATGAATTCACAGAAGATTTCCCTGAAGAAACGAAGTGACTTGTTCAAATCCCTCACATTTTTAGTCTCTTAAACATAACCTAACTTAAACCTAACCGAAATCTAACCTAAATCTAGCCTAAACCTTACCTAAATCTAACCTAAACCTAACCTAACCATAACCTAAACTAAACCTAACCTAATCCTAACCCAAAACTTACCTAAACCTAACTTAAACCTAACCTAATCCTAACCTAAACCTTACCTAAACCTAACCTAAACCTAACTTAAACCTAACCTAAACATAACCTAATCCTAACCTAAACCTTACCTAAACCTATCCTAAACCTAACCCTAACCTAAACCTTACCTAAACCTAACCTAAACCTAAACCGAACCTAAACCTAAAGTAAACCTATATCTAACGAAAACCTGTCATTTGACAATACAGCACCGTTATGATGCTAGTTCACTCTTATATTCTATTAGGGCACAGTCTTTTCCTGGTCGAAGTGATCCATTCATATTTAGACCTTAGCTGCTGTACATTAGTTATTTAAATTTTTATTTTAAATTATAAATAATAATAAAATAATTTGGTATACAAAAATTATAATAATAATATTACCATCCCGTAGATGAAAACCACGTGAAAGCTGAAACTGTATTAATTTATTTAACTTTTATGTGTGTAAAAAATAAACTACCTAGTCCGGCCATAAGTTCTGTTACAAATGAAAATGCGTTTTTTTTAATGAAGTAATGTAATATTATTAAAATATATACCCACATATTTATTAGTCTCAGCAAAAAATAAAAAAAATAAAATTATTGGAAAGGTTATATAATATCTATTCGAAAGGTGGCCCCTTTGGCTTTTATACAGGCCTTTAATCTGTTTGGCCACGAATCTATGTCGCACTGTTTCCAAGAGAAATTTCGCCACTGCTTGCTCCAAAGATTTTCTTAAGAGACTCATGTCGCCGTGTCGTTTAGAGCAGGCCATGTCCTCTAAAACTGACCATAATTTGAAGTCTAAAGGGTTGAGGTCTGGGCTAGATGAGGGCCAGTCTTCAGCTCTTATAAAATCCGGAACGTTGGTCTCAAGCCAGGCTTGGGTAGTTTGTGCCTTGTGACCAGGTGCAGAGTCTTGATGGAAAGTCCACGCTATATTTTTAAAAACTGTATTGCTGAGAGGTTTCACAACATGATCCAAGACTGTATTTTGATACACTTTGCTGAAGTTTTCATTCCTTTTTCACAATGTAGTTCTGTGACTCCTTGATAAGACATGCCCCACCAAACAATCACTGACCCAGGATGATGACCACGTTGTACCTTTCCGACCACTTGAGCAGCTTCTTTAGAACTGTGAGCGTACACTATCATTTTGCTTATTGTAGTGTCCTTCAACCGTAAAATTTTTTTTATCGGTGAAGAGGATATTTCTCTGCCTTTCACCTGCGTATCGGGACAGAAGGCGTTTTTATCGATCCACTCTCTTTAATTGTGAATATTGATTTAGGGCATGTCCTCTATAACGACGATAAGTACCGAGTTTCAGGTCTTGTTTTATATTTCGCGACAGAGTCCTATCGGGAATCTTCATTTCTCGCGATAAAATTTTTTGCTCCCTAATGGGGTTTCGACGAATTCTGGCTTTAACAGCATTAACAGCCTTTGTAGTTAACAGCACGCGGCCGCTCCGTTCTTTTGTGGTCTTCGACAGAGGAAGTGTTGTTGTATCTGTTGATAGGACGACATACGAACATACGGCTGATACCAAGCGTTTAAAGTGTCTGTAATATGACCGACGGCTCCATACCCACTTTGTGCAAGGCGATCACTGCAATCCTATTTTCTATAACACCCCATTCCATATTATTTGATAATGAACACGAAAAAATATGTGAAATGGCACAAAATCGAAGGAAATTTTTAAAATAATATACGTGTTCCAAATTCAAAATAATTAAAAAGTTGAAAAAAAGAAAAGTTTTATGTAACAGTATTTATGGGCAGATAAGTTATTATTGACAGTGAATTAAACCATGTGTTGCTCTGTAATCAAAGTTTTATAATAACTATTTCTTTATATATATACATACAAAGTATAATCAGATAAAAAAGAGACGATGTGTGCGCAGGCGCAGCTGTGTGTTCCCGTATCAGTCCGTTTACAGTCCCATGTTACGAACGCTTGTAATTAAACCTTGGCAACGGTTGGATGTTTGGTAAACATTCAACCGGTACACAGGACGGAGCCTATGACCCAACTGGGTATATATAGTATACACTGCAACGCATGAGATTCACATCCGCAACAAAAATTCAAGATGCACTTACATTGTCGTACTTGAGATGGAAAGTATGAACGAAGAAAAATATCAACAGAATCTATCATTAAAACATTGAACATTGTCCATTGAACATAGATCTCATTATTAGATTGGGACAAAACAAATCCTGGGCCATCTGCAGTAATCGGATTCCTTCAGACTTGTATAGGTCGTCGATGAATAGTAGATGTTCGGAATAGAACAACGGTGAGCGAGATAACTCAAAAATACGAAACTCAAAAAACGGCAAGCTAAAATAGGCTGGACATATAGCTCGTAAATCGATAGCCGATGGGGAAGAAAGATATCAATAACAAGAGATCGATAACAGATTGCCCCGGATACTATCTACTTTCAATGGGATATTGTTAGATTCTGTTCATATTTTTTCGTTCATATTTTCCATCTCAAGTAAGACAACGTTTGTGCATCTTGAATCTGGGGAAGGCTTATTCAGCAGTGGACTACAGTTAAGCTGTAATGTTGATGAATAAAATAGTTAATACATATTTCAGTATCACTTATTACTTGTTAAGAGTTCATTATTACACGAATACAAAATGATCACGGGATAAACTCGCGAAATTATTCAATCGATATAAACTAGAATAAACGTTTATATATACTAATATATAAATAATAATTTAGCAATAGCAAAGAGATCATGCTTTTATATTGGCCGAAAGCGTCTTTTATTTTATAAAAACAAGTGTGACAAACGAGCACACAGTTCACCCGATGACGAGGGAAAACTGCGGCCCTAATAAGTCTAGACGGAATGCATCGTCAGTAATAATGAATATTACCTGGCACAATCGAAACACAGCTACGTTATGATTCTATTTTATACTGTTATTCCGTGGTCCTTCCTTTCCTCTCTTTAGATATTGATCCGAGTCGTTTCGTACCTCCGTATGAGGGGCCTTCGGGTCGTATTATCGTACCCTCTGTTGTCTTCGACGTTCTTCGTCCACAGGGGTCGGAGTGCAGCGGTGGTGCAGCAACAGTCTCCGCGCCAGTTTCGCAGCATCGTCGTTGTCTCCCGCTCGCGAGTCTAATTTGATAAAGCTGTAGAGGTCTCTAGACCAACAGCAATACTCACACACAAAAAATAACAGGTCCTTCCCAGGTCGAGGCGACCCATTAATGCCGCAAATAGAAATTACTGTGTAAATAAAAAATATATAAACAAATAATCTAAATAAATCTAAAAACACATCACAAATATTGATAAAAAGCAATATACTATACAAAGTATGTTCCAATTCTACTATACCAACGTCCACGACAAAAAAATAGTGTCACAAATCTGCAAATATATTTGACAGAGGCTACCGAGAGGTGGCTTGAACTCAAAAAGGACATCGTATTGGAAATCTAACCGGCCGATCGGACGTTGGTTCCTATTTCCAATTTGCCACTTTATTTCTGCATACTAATGTGGACTCCGGCCGGCCGACGGCATCCATTATGCATTCTGTTGCAATCGATCGACCAACTCATTGTAATATAACAGGTATCGACATTTTAGATTTCACACATCCGATAACATATAACATGGAACGGCTCAAGTGCGGGCAAAATACACGAAAACAATAATTTTTACTGCTAATAATTTATAACATACCAATAAATATTATAAATAAATATTTCTTTTTTATTTATTTAAATATACTAAAACATTCTTGCTTAAGTGTAAATATTTTAATTTATTTCTTTGATGTGCTGGTCAATTCTGTAAACAAGGAGCAAGCGATCTTATGAAAAAAATCACCGTCAACATCAGAGGAGTCGCAGATGCGCTGCCGGCCTTTATGAGGCAATTGCCGTGTATTGATAAAAAAAACATTTAGATTGTCTATACTAATTATATAATATCAAGTTACCAGATATGCTATGAATAATTGCTTTTTTATTATAATTACAATAGAATTATTATTATTTATTCTAAGACTACTCCAAATCTAATGGTATAAATGCAAATAAACATTAACAATTGGTTGATGTGTATAAATTGAAATATACAATTAAAAAAGTATGTAATTTAGGAAGTTGTTAAGCAATAATTACTTTTTATGTTTATGCGAATACTGTTTGAAACTAATTTATACGGATTTTATCGCGTTTATTTTAAACGGTTTTTTTTATCCCGACGCTTCGAGTGCTTTAGTATTCATGGTCACGGGGGGACTTGGGTGCTCGACGTCTCGATGTCATAATTAACCCGAATTACTGTCAGTTTGATTTACGCAAAAAGAGATCACAGTATCTGGTCTATATCTGATATGGGATTTAATTTTATTTATCACACGATCCCAAGCCATTGGTAGCTTGAAATTTGGATGTTTTCATATATGAATATCCTCGCGTATTATATAGCCTTGGTTTCGTTAAACACATCTGATAGAATGATAGAGCAGATCTAAGGTATGATCACAGCCATCTTCGCTATTGAAATTAGGCTGTGTTTAAATTTCAATAGGTTCGTGACTCATCGGTTTTCTTTTTTTTATGACATTGAGAGTAACAAACAAGCACACAGTTCACCTGATACCAAGTGATTCCTGCGGCCCATGGCATCGAGGTCAATTCTGCGAGGTCGCGGTCCTACCCTGGTCGAGCTGATCCACTGAAGCTAGAAACCAACTGCAGTGTAGCTCTGCCACTGTCAAAATCGGAATCACGGGCAGGCCTCGGTGTTCTTTTGCGAGGATTTTTCGTTTATCAAATCACAGACTGCTCTCCTTGAGTAGAGAGTAGTCGATGACGGTAGTTCAGATTACCTGCGACGTGAGGACGCATCGACGTCAAACACCTAAGTCCCACTCAGTGACCGTAACTTATGTAACTCGCACGATGTAAGTCTGTATGTCAAAACGTCGGGGTGAAAAAGAGAAAATAAAAGAAAAGCACGATGCTGTTACTTTTAAAGGCAGTTTGTGGTCTCAGGTCCTTTTAGTATATTATAATTTTTTGTTATTACATTATGCTAATTTTAGTATTTAGGTTATCCTTTATACAAATACGTATTGTGAGCAATACATATTTATAGAAAGGATAACCTAAAAAGTAAAATAAATCAGGGGAGGAGGGGTATAAGGGGAGGGGGGGGTAAGTATTAAGCATCTACAATAGAACAATAAGTTGTTCTATTGTAGATGCTTCATATATCCATCCAATCCATCAACGTCGTAGGAAGATTGACACCCTTGACATGTAGTGCTGGAGGCGCTTGCTAAGGATAAAATGGATTGCACGCCGCCCTAACGTATCCACCTTGAAAGAGCTGATGCGAAGCTTCCAGATGTTTAGGCATATTGTCCGCAAAGAAAGCTCATTGGAACGTTAGTGATACAAGCAAGAGTAGACGTCAACGTTCTCGCGGCCGATCATCCACAAGATAGACAGACCTTATTAAGTCCTCTACGAAGTGCTCCCTTAGTCAATGTACATTCAGTGCCATGAATTGAGCGAGATGGAGAAATCTTACAAAAGCCACAACCAAGATACCATGGCCCATGATCCATGACCACGACCACACCGCCAGGAGTGTACGACTAAAAAGAAGAAATACGTATTGATTTGTTATTAAAAATATTTGAATGAAACTAAATCGTTGTCTTTTTGTTTCGTTTGTGTGCGTGTTTCTTTTTTTTAAATCTTAGAGTAATAAACAAGAACACAATTCACCCGATGGAAAGTGATTCCTGCGGTCCATGACATCTACATTCATCCTTGACAAGGAATCCTGATGCAGATGCGTTGTTACCCTTGACGACTGAGACGGAATGCCTCATCACCAGTAAATAAAGGTCACCGTATCCCTACACTCACCAGACGAAACACATGAGCATTATGCTGCTATTTTACGCCCTTGTTCTGTGAGGGCGTGGTCCTACCCCGGTCGTGCTGACCCATTCATACTACAGTTGGGAACAAACTGCAGTATAGCTCTACCACAAAATAAAACGTGCGTACATTGGAGACATCAATAGACACTTTTGGTTTTCGATATCAATGGTGACAAACGAGCACACAACTCAATTGATCGTAGCCCATGACATTAACACATCGTCAATAAACGTTTAAAATGCACAAGCGTTGTCAACCCAGAGACGGACTGAGATGGAATTCCCCGTTACCAGGAATTGGGGATTACCCACAATCAAAATACAAAACAGAGTAGCGTTATTCTGCCCTTTTACGCTAGTATGCAAATGCACTACATCAGACTAGGAAGGGGCCAGCGAATGACTGCCCGTGTTTGCGCAAACCCTAACGGCACTATAATATATCCTGCGGAGTTGATGTTGACCTAGAAGACATCATCATTATCATATTTACATGAAAGTATATGCTTACGATAGTTTTTTTTAATTTCATTGTGAGTAACAAACTCGCACACAGTTCACCTGATGACAAGTGACTCCTGCGGCCCGAGACATTTACATTCGTCCTTGACAAGGAATCATAATGCAGATGCGTTGTCACCCTTGAGGACTGAGATGGAACGCCTCGTCACCAGTAATAAAGGTCTGCGGATCCCTGCACTCACCAGACGAAAGCAGCATTATGCTGCTTATTTACTTTGGTATTCTGTGAGATCCTAACCCAGTCCAACTGATTCATTTATTCTGCACCTAGAAATAAAATGCAGTGAGGCTCTACCACTGTCAAAATGACCGGGGTCACAATTTAACGGTAACATAATTTTTACGTGTATATATCTATGGGGAGAACCCCGCAGTGGACTGGTGAGGATGTGAGGACCTGAGACGATGATGATAAGACAGTGTCGTCATCTTATAACAATCACAAGTTTAAATACAGAGGTTTAAAACAACGAGAACATACCTACGTACGTTATCAAATGCGGAAGAATAAATATGATAACGAATATTTTATAATATGAACATGGCGAATTAAATACAATAATCTTAATGAGATATGCATTTGAATTCATATTTTTTTTATTGTACTGAGGGTCACAAAGAAATCAAATGTATGCGGAATTTTTCAAAGAGATTATAGTAATTAGTTGAATAATAAATTTAAAATAAAAATATTTTTTTTTGGTATGGTTTTTTTTTTCGTGCTGATGGCCGCTTTTATCTCGAAGGCTTTTACAGTTTCACCGGGATGAGAGGTGACCGAAAGTTTAGGGTGTGGTATATTTATAAGGGTGTATACTGTTTATGTTTTTTGTTTTCTGTTCTTATTAAGTTATTTTATTTTATTTTTTCGTGACTACAAACGAACACAGTTCACCTGATGGCAAATGAAGTGCTGCTAACAAAACCCACATTCACCCTGGATCGAATGAAAATGCAGATCCGTTGCTAAGATGGCCTCGTCACCGGTGATAAAGGTTTCCGGATACCTACACTCACCAATCGAAACACAGCAGCGTTATGCTGGTGTTCGACGATGTTCCTTCCCCGATCCAGCGGACACATGCATGCAACCGCCAGAAACTGCAGCGTGGCACAAACACTGACAGTTTTGTCTTGTTTATCATCTTTGTGAAAAACAATTGCAAGCGTTCTTTGCTTAAAATAACTTTTTAAAAGGAGAATTTTCACTTACAAATTTATTAATGGACAAGAAATACCTTAAAACATTCCATATTCTACTAATCTAAATATTTTATGTACTCTCAACTATGCCTTGCGCCTTAGAATGGTATCTAAGATCCTGTGACGTCACGCGTCAATATTGTCTTTAGCAACTAATGGAAACTGGTGATTCAATTAATGTATCGAGCCATCCATTTCACTCCTCAGGGACGACATCGTAACTGCATCTTCATTGATTGAGGATGGAGTTTACTATCTTGGGAAATCGACGATCTCAGTTTCACAAAGTCGTGGGGAAGGAACACGCTATGACAGGATACCAGCGAGAAATAGTTGCATCTCAGAGGTGAAAACGCACATGCATTCGGAATCTTTGTCTAGAATGGATGTAAATGTCACGGCTGAACGCATTGTCGTCAAATGGACTGTGTACTTGTTTTTCACTCATAATAATATATTATAAAAAATAATAAAAAAAAAACACATTAAACATAATATATGTATATATTTTAAGTACTAAAAAAATAATAATATGAAACTTTCAATGTTCTCTAAGATCTGTCTGATGAGTCTCAAAACGTTTACCACCACTAATATAAAAAAGAAAAAACATAAGTAATGCATGGCTATTCATTTAAAATTGAAACCTCCGATTTGTATATATTAATAATTATAAAATATATATTATTAGAACAAAATAATTCGACTCTTGGTCTTTATTAAATTTATAATTGACACTTCTTAAATTAAAATAAAGTAACATTAAGAAGAAAAATAAATTATAATTTTAACAAGTAAATATAGATTTAATAATAACAGGATAAACTAATATCTGAACATAAACTAATAATGGACGGTCTTATTGCCAAATAGAATTTTAAAAAGAGAAACGGAAAGAGAGGAAAGCATAGAAAGATATTATATAATATGGACTATTTATAGTACAGTTTACAATATTGTATGGCAAACCACACTACTTTAAATAAATACATCAATTTTACCACGTACTAGTAGATACAATATAATTTGAAATGAAGTTCCAAAGCTCTGTGTTTTGTAATAAAACCGCTAGGTCGTTTAATCTAAAGTTTGTAGCGTGCCGGTCAACGATGCAACACGAGCTCCCCCTCGCCACCCACCCGCACCCCCCAGCACACTCGTAAACCAAACATTTCTCTGGACTGTGTTGCCAGCTCTCCAAAAATACCCGACTTTTTTGTTTTTATATTGTAAAAAGGAGCACACCCTCTCAGAATACCAACGTAAAGTTGCAGCGTAAAGCTGCTATGTTTCGATTGGTGAGTGTAGGATTCCGATGACCCTTATAACTAGTGGCGAGATATTCCATCGCAGTTCTCGGGGGTGACAACGCATCTGCATTATGATTCCTTGTCAAGGATGAATGTAGATGTCTTGGGCCGCAGGAATCACTTACTATCAGGTGAACTGTGAGCTCGTTTGTTACTCTTAATGCTACAAAAAAAAAACAAATAAGATTTAAAGTTTGAATTTAAATATATATTTAAATTCGTTATTTTATTACGTTGTGCAGTGAGGATGCCGTTCTTGGTGTACTTTAATGTACTGCTTTTAGTTCTTACCGTGACCATTGTAAGGAGTTTGGTCCATTTCCAAAATTATTAGCTCCCAACAGTCTCTGGCGCTCCTCCAATGTCTCTTAGGTTTACAAAAAAAACACACGCTTGCAAATAAAGCAAAAAAAACAAAATTATATTTAATTGTCAATGTAAAATTTTTCGTCTTTAAATTTTTAAAGAATAACTTTACAAATTCCGAAACCATCAGTCTGAATCATCCATGAATTAAGACACATTTATAAATTAATCACAAGTTTGCCGTTACATTTAGCGTGAAAGTAAGTTAAATTAGGAGTAATAGAACTGGCAACCCCCATGGCAACACACACATGTACAACAGGTAATATCATAGCAACATCGTTGCACACTGCACTCGGAACGTCGGTTTACAATGTAAGTACAGTATATATTTAACCCTACTATAACTTCCTTTATAACGTTAGGTATCATTACTGATATAAACTGCGCTGCGTTCACCTTTCTAAATAATACGAACGTTTAGTACGTAACGGAAAAGTTCAGAATGTTATATAGATATAATTGTAATGTTATTTTCTATATTAACGTCTCTTTCAATTCTCGGAGCAAACCGGGTTCTATCTCATCGAAATCAGCATCGTAATAACAACCTATCTATAATCCACTGTTCAACATGGGCCCACGCCTTAGAATGCCACAAAGCACGCTTAAGAGTCACCTGCCTCCATCGATTTTGTCATCATTTTACAGTGGTAGAGCTACGATGCAGTTTATTTCTAGCTGCAGAATGAATGGGTCAGCTTGACTAGAGTAAAACAACGTCCTCACAGAATAACAGCTTAAAATATTAGTATAATATTGTTGTGTTTCGTCTGGTGAGTGCAGGGATCCGGAGACCTTTATTACTGGTGACGAGGCATTCCATCTCAGTCCTCAAGGGTGACAACGTATATGCATTATGATTCCTTTTGAACGATGAATGTATATGCCATGGACTGCAGGAGTCACTTACCATCAGGTGAACTGTGTGCTTGTTTATTACTCTTAATAAATAAAACGAGTTCCAGTAAACTTGCATATGGCCGATTCGAGTTTGCCACTAGGGAACCTTTCTTCACCATCGGTAACTTATATATATATATCGGTGATAACTGGTAGAGAATGCCTTATGTATTAAGTCCGCCCTAAGAACCCCTTTCTGTATGGTGTGACCAATAAATATTGAATAAATAAAGAACTTAAAATAATAGAAAGCACTGAACAAAAATTCTTAGTAAATATAGCATTCCTCTTCTAACTTAATCCTTCTAGAATATATTATAAGTAAGTTTGTATGTTTGTTACTTGAGTAGTACTTGAGTTCTTGCGTGATTGATCACGCAAAAATAGCTATACGGATTTGAATGAAATTTAGCACACAGATAGTTTATGACCTAGATTAACATATAGAATACTTTTTATTTTGACAAATCAGATGGCTTCTCCATTTATATTACAAGCACCTTTGCCTGCGTGGACTTCAGAATTGGGCCCTGAGAGAAATGAAAAATGTGCGAGTGTGGAATGTGAGAGTGGCGGGAATTAATTAGGGCACTCTTTACTTATCACAAATAGCTTTGTCTGGTTGCTCAACAACATCGGATGTCCTAAACGCACGTACTGATGGAAACTAATAAATCACGCGCTGTCAACTACTGAAGTATATTAACTTAATATATGTACATTAATTTAGTGGTAGAGCTACGCTGCAGTTTCTAGCTGCAGAATGAATGGGTCAGCTCGACCGGGGTAGAACCACGCCCACGCAGAATACTAGCGTGAAATAGCAGCGTAATGCTGCTTTGTTTCGTCTGGTGAGTGTAAGGATCCGTAGACCTTTACTACTGACTAGGCATTCCATCAGTCCTCAAGGGTGACAACGAATCTGCATTATTCACTGGTTTGGAGTCAGAGCATGCACCGTCGACTACGATCTTGATGCAACGGTTCAAGAGAAAACTGGTGTCCCACTTGCATAATATCTCGGGAAGCCCATAGGAAGGAAGCTTCGAAAGTAGCGCTTTGTGCCAAACTCGATCGAAGACCTTTGCTACGTCCAGACTAATCGCCAAGGCCTCTCCCTTGGACTCGACTGCTTGCGCCCATCGATGAGTCAAGTAGACCAGAAGGTCAGCAACTGAGCGACCCCGACGGAAACCGTACTCGTGGTCACTAATCAGCTCGTGTTCTTCTATGTAATTCATGGGCTGGAAGTTTACAATTGATTCCATTATTTTCAAACATGAGGGCGTAATAGCAATAGACCTGTAGTTCTGACGGATCTGAGCGACTCGTTTTACATTTCTCTCTGTACCCAATTCTGAAGTCCAACCAGACGAAACCACCGGCAGATATAGTATATTTGGACTAGATTTCTAGATCTAGAAGTTAAGCTGCGTTGTTTTCTGACGTGGTTTCGATAAACGAAGTGGTTTCGTGGTAATGTATATAAAACAATTCTAAAACAAAATATACTTGTATAACTAGAACAAACCATGAATAGGATTAGGACCCATAATGCAGATACGTTGTCGTCCTTGGGGACTTGGGTCTGTGGATTCCTACACTCACCGAACGAAGACGTGCTGTCATGCTGGCTCATGCTGCTCTTTCGTTTTATATTCGGGCTTTTAAGGTGACATGCAATTACACAGTTCACCTGATGGTAAAGATACTTCAGACCCTTGACCACAAAAATGCTCAATAAGAGTTCATGTTTATCGTCTCTCTTAAGATCGCACTGAAATGTCTACCGCACAGACTTGATCGCGCACTAACAGATTTATCACGGTCGCGTCAAATCATTCGTGTTACAGCCAATTCACACTTGCGACGTGACTCTACCACGAAATGCTCGCATACCGTGAAATCAATGCGAATGGAAACTCCTTTAAGGCTGACGATTATTCTGTAGTACATTAATTGTGATTTTTTTTTATGATATACATAGGTGGCAAACGAGGCAAACAGTTCATCTGACGGTAAGTGATTATCACCGCCCATTCGCATCACCAGAGAAGTTGCAGATGCGTTGACGGCCTTTAAAAATGATGTAGGCTCTTGTTGACCCCTGAGTCGTATCGGTTCGGAAACACCGCTGGCGACAGCTGATTACACAGAGTAGTTGTGCGTGACAGAAATTTCACGTAAAGCGTACAGTGGTGGCACAGATGCCGACCACCGAAATGATGAGGATGATATTTTGAATTCTGTCGTGATGTACGATATTTAAACTCAGAATTGTTGTTACAGAACAGTTTGAATTAATCCGAACAACACCTTAGTTCCATCTTAAACTGATAATAAATAATACAATAAGACATACATTTTGTTTGGTTCTTATAAATGATCACTGGTGACGAGAAATACGATCTAACTCCTCAGGGGTGACAATGAATCTGCGCTGTGATTCCTTATCGAAGATGAATGTGTTTCACGAACCGCAGGAATCGATTACCATCACGAGAACTGTTTTTCTTTTTTCATTTCTCACCCTAAATACACTAAAATAAACAACATCAAAATAAGAGCCAATTAATAACATGGACAATTTTAAATCATTCTATTGAACTGGATATTTAAATGTAGATTTTCTTTCCAGCTTATTCCACCCACGTTCGCTTTGAGACACCCTTAGTCTAGCAGAATAGGTCTCTACCTAGATACTAGGGTTAAGGTCGTATCGGTCTCCTAGGTAACGGACGGCGCGTGCCACGAACGAGGTACGAGATCCCTATTACAGTAACTCACATGTTTATCACTTAAAAAAACATTTACTTGTAGTTTTTTTTTTATTAGTAACAAACTCGCACACAGTTCACTTGATGGCAAGTTATTCCTTCGGCCCATAACATCTACATTCATCCTAGACAAGGAATCATAATGCAGATGCGTTGTCACCCTTAGGACTGAGTTGGAGTGCCTCGTTACCGGATATAAAGGTCCCGGATTCCTACACTCACTCTCATACTGAGTCTACACATCTCGTAGTGAGCACTCTAGGCATTCTATCGTAATCCTCAAAGATAACTTATAGTATGCCTTATAATTGCTTATTAAGTATGAATGAGGGTGCCATGGGGCGCAGGCACCACTTGCCATCATGTGAAATATGCGCTCATTTGTCACCATTGGTACAAAGTCCTTTTTTTTTCATAGAATAGGTGGCAAACGTGCAAACAGCCCATCTGATGGTAAGTGATTACCACCGCCCACGAACATCTGCGACACTAGAAGAGTCGCAAATGCGTTGCCGGCCTTTAACAATGGTGTAATTTTGTATAACGTGTGTGTTTTTGTTGTGCAAATAAATGAATTAAAATCCCACTGCAGGACATAGGCCTCCTCTCCAGAGTGGGTTACTAAGGCGAAGTCCACCTCGGAGATACAATGCGGACTTCACATGTATTGAAATATTTTTTTATATATCTCTTCCTTACCCTTGTTTCGTCATCGTCGTCGTAGTGAATCAGAACCTTAGAATTGCAACTTTCAAACTGAATACGCTTGAAAAGGGACCAACCATTACCAAATTATATTAAATAAAAAAATATATTGTTAAGAAGTGATACATGAGTGAGTTTTCTTAGTAGAAGCCCCCTCGCTGGAGCCCTGCGCACGTTGCCAAGCAACCACCCAGGCACGCGCCATCTGCTCCCGCCGCCATATTTAAAAAATAACGCTCTTATTGCATTCCCCTACTCCATATTGCAATTTAGTTTTTTTATGAACAGACATAGAAGAATACGTTTAACACTGGATATATATTCTTAGAAGGAATGCTAGCAGTAATTAAGGTTGCATACATTCCCGTTAACCACTTCAACTAAGCTTAAATACTAGATATAGATAGTTTACGATTATAGTCTAATGGCGGATTCGAAGCGACGTCGTTAAGTTTCGTATACTGCAAGCTAAACCATCTAATATATTAAAGGGGTCACAATGTTCAATAAATAATGTATATACAAAAGTTTCTTTTATTATACGAATTAATTTTAATGAATATATATACAATTAAATATTATGTCAGATCAATTGAAATAACATACTTATAACTTGCTTTGTTTAAAATGATTATTCATTAACATTAAATAATTAAAGCGAAGTTTAAACGTATAAATAAACTATTAATTGAAATGTTATTATAATTTTTTTATTATTTAATTTGTAAACCATGTAAATTTAATTAAATAATTAAATTTACATGGTTTGCGTAGTAAAAATGATTGATAAATAACGCACTAAGTTATTACGCTATTTACGCTATTGAAGTCTATTTCTTTTTACGTCAATCATTTCGAGACATAAATTGTCATAATTCCCGGAGAAAGCTAAATTCGTATAGATTATTTCTTGCAAATTTCCAAGGACGCGGTGGGAAAGCGTCGTGAAGGACTTAAAATAAATCCCAAAAATATTTTTTATGAGCCTTTGACTCGTATAAATATAAAATTCTAAAGAGTATCGAACCTACCGATCAGACACATTTCAAAGTATTGAGTTATTTATAATTAGATGCTACCATATCATAGTACAATATCAATGATAATCTAGCGTATCGTATAAGAATCGTGGATTCTGTACGTGGTTGAGCTACGATGCAGCTAAAAGTTGGATGGTTGCATCCGTCTGCTTGCACGGGGAAGAATCAAGGCTTTCACGGAACAGTGTTGGAACCACGGCCACGCCAAGTATGAGCGTGAAATGGCAGTATAAGCCTGTTGTGTTTCGTATGGCGGAAGTAGGGAACTGGAATCATACCATCTCAACCCTCGGGTTTAGCTATACGTGTGCATCTTCAATGAAGATGGATGTTGGTATTTGTGGTCCACAGTCGTATGTGTTATAAAAAAGAAGTTGTCTTGATCAAATTAAATTTTTGTTATCGCTTTTTGAGTCTGCAAAAGTTTTACATCTTTCGAACGGTGAATTATAGTCTAGAGTGTATTCAAAAATCCCATGGAATAAATAACTTTCCGACTAGCTCGGATTTGCCAATTTTCCGGCAACTTTTCCATAAAAACTTAATTCGGGCTATTATAAACATTTAAAAAAAATACCTTAAACGATCCAGCCGTTCTAAAGTGATGTGCATACTTTATAGTTATAATATAATTTATCGAGTTCGATGCGTTGCTATAGCTAATCCCTACGATATGCGCTTTGACACCCCTACTATTGTGAAATACATACCACAAACACTTTTGGCCTTGGGACCAAAAATCCGGACGGACAACCTGAGGTGGAACGGCCATTGCCCCGTCGTTCTTTTTATTTTTATTATGTACCTTGATGTGTGTCCAGTTACCTCTACAGTTTAAACGAAAAAGTAATTCGGGCAGAAAGCCTGCTGAGTGGGAACACAACAAACCCTGAAGGCGAAGAACGTCGCTGACAACAAAGGGCAATTAGCGATCGTTATCGAACAAGGGAACTTCGTTATTCCATAGGAGCACTCTGTATATACTCGTATACCATGTTTGTTCAGAAACTGTGATAGCGTGATTCACGCCATTTGGACGATTGTTGACGTTGCCTGTGAGGCATCGATGCTGCCACAGATTTTATATATATATCTATTTAGCTTTTAATGTTACTATCACACAAACATTAATAAATTATAGGTGCGGTCGGTTTTAAAATGCCACGTTGAAAGAAATTTTACATTGTGTTTACAGTTTAAAACTGTTTTAACGACGCGATAATGCATGTAGCACACCGAGTCATAAACAAGACAGATAGGTGCACTATCAGAATAAAGTGCAAAAGTTAGGACCGTAACTAACCTACGATGCCTTCACTACATCGTAAGCAAATCGATGTCAGTTCAACCCGGAAATAATCAAGCTTTCAAGAAAATTGATGCAGGCCATACTTTCAGAAATTGTTTCATTTCAAGAACTTGCCATCGCACTGTGTCTTTAATGGTAGAGTCACGCCGCAGTTTTAAAATGGGTATAGTATTAATGGATTGATAGAATCATGTTTACCTAAATATAGAAAATAAACCAGAGTAGAATAATAGATTAGGACTTTTGTTTTTCATTTGGTTTGGAAACAGAACGTAGGTTTTAATACTGTTGGCATTACGTCTTAAAACACAGGGTGGCAATGCGTTATGATTCTGCCTCACGCTCTCGTTTGTCACCAGTAATAAGATAAAAGAATTATCATCTTTAATTGTCACACTAATTTAAATACAAAAAGGATTCATCCTACGAAAAATAAGTAAAGGCATTAAGTATTGATGTCAGGTTAATAAATATTTTAATTCTATCAATCATTGGTCATGATGTAAACTATCTTATGAATTGTTAATAAATCTACATAGGCACTTCTTCTCCAGCGCCCACGCATTCCGAAGTGGTGGTACAGATATTCAATAATAATAATAGAGATATAAATGTAGATAATACTTAGTTGGAAGCAACTGACCAGGCGGAGGTTCGTCCCTCTCGGGCACCCTCGAGTCAGACGCTCTCGCGGAACAGGGTAACGGTCCAAGCCGAGACTCCCTCTTGAGAGCCCTTGTGCTGGTTACTCACTAATAGAGGTCTCGACTGAGCGCCATAATCGCTCGTATACCTCTCAACCCGGCTAAACTGTAAAAGACGGCTAACGGCCATCAGTCCGACAAAAAAAAATCTACACAGTATCCAATGTAAATTTTCCTTACATTTTCTTAAATTTTGACTTAGAAAATGTAAGGAATTGTTTATGTAATTATACCTATAAGTCTCTGTTTTGACTAGTAGTTTAGTAGTAGCAGTAGTTTTAGACAAACTGTAGTCAAAACAGAGACTTACATGTTAATGATAGTCAAAAGTTAAATAATTCCGGGCTGACCGTTCAGAAGTTCAAGCTACACTCCGATGGGTATATAAACTTTCAAAATGGGTATATAACCTTTACAAGTATTATAAGATTGTAATATAAGTTGTGTACTGAAAAAAAAACAAAGTCTACAACAGTTTGCATAATATACTATTTTCGACGAGGTAATAATGCCAATTTTGTAAATATGTAACGCCGTATTGTTTTCAGATATATTCTAAATATACAGTTCTTAATATATAAAACGAAAATAACAACAAAAGAAGCGGAAACTAGCTGAACGTTATTATTTCCGGCGGTAGAATGGAGGATATTAGACAATGATCGGATAATTTCTTTTTGGTTTGATTTGGAGACGACGTTATTTTAATATTCTGCCACTTCACTTTTTTTTTATAAACTACTCATTACTATTGGTGTGATCGTATGAGACGACCACGGTCCAAAAAGACCTACATCCATCCTCAAGAAAGATTGACACGTCTAAGGACTGAGATGGAATGTCTGGAATTAGGTCTCTCACTCACCCTGCGAAACAGGTAATTTTATGCTGCTATTTCTTGCTACTATTTTGTGAGGGCGTGCTCCTACAGTCGAGCATACCCTGGTTTCTACTATTGTTAAACCGAGATCATTACAGTCCCAAGATTGTCAAATATATCCTCAATCAATTAAGATACAGTTACGATGTCCAAGCCCAGGGGGCTTTGATGATTGATTTTATGATGTACTCTTGGCCGAAGAATTATCAGATGACATCAACAATATTTAATAGCATGTAAGACTTCGCGCAAGCATAAAGGCGCTCGCTATTCGTCCCCTTCCCTATTCCTATCCAATAAATGCACAATTAGATCAGAGGATGGTTCAGATGCAGGCACAAACGCAGTACATCCAGACTAACAATTTGTGATGTACAAATACTGTTCCTCGGCTGGGAATCCAACCTACCATGCAGGTACTCTCGCCAAGACTAAGATAAGTACATAGACAATCACCATAAGAAACAGTGGCGGTGTGCCATTATATCACACTAGTATTCTTATCATCATAAGCGAGAGCGCTTGAATTTTTTTTTACATATTATAGCTGGCAAATGTGCAAGGCACGACTGCCCATAGACGTCCGCAACACCAGAGGAGTCGCAGGTGAGCTGCCAGCCTTTAAGAAAGGTAGGTAGGCCTTTTAAGTCCCTAAGTCGTATCGGTTCGGAAATATCGCTTGCGATAACTGATTCCACAGATTAGGTGTGCGTGGCAGAAAATTTCGCGTAAAGCGCACAGTGATGGATTGTCAACCATCGAATTGATGAGGATGAAATTTTCAATATATTCTGAATACAAACTCTTTTTTATCACAATTTAGAGCAACGGCATCCAATTTCTTCTTTTTAATTGGCAGACCATTGCATCTTTGTTATTATTTAAATATCTAAACATAAATACAGTATGTTTATTGTTTATTTCATTATATACAAACCATTATTTCCTTTCTATTATCGTAAGTACTTTTCCATTTGTATTACACGTAGTGTAGTATAGGCGTATTCGTTTTTTTAGAGGTAGGGCAACAGTGCAGTTAGTTTCTACTAACAAAATGAATAGGTAGTGAATATGAACGAACGCTTCCGCCCGTCAGCCCGTTAATCCCGGTATTATGGAATAGTTCTAAGGTATCCCTTGCCTGTCGTATTACGCGACTCGAAGGAGGTTTCGGGTGTCCAGGGGTACTATACTAGCCAACTCTGTGTAACCCTGGGTTGCCATAACATAGTATTGGAGAGGGAGGCCTTTCCGGCGACGTGCGCCGGAGCGTTGCGTAGGATATCCCGGAGCGTCTCTCAATGCACTGAGTATGGCCACCATGGGGGGTTTTATTGTGTACAAATCCCACATTTGTGTCCCTGTTTTGCGAATTGTGTGCTTGTTACATTAAGAAGACACTCTTAATGTAACATTAAGAAAATTTAGTGGCAGAAAATTTAAAATACCCACGTCTCCATCTTATCGCAGAAAAATTTTGACAGTGTTAAGTTTGTCATCCTTAGTTGATAACCACAGTTAATGGAGGAGAGGAAGTCTGCAACATAAGATAGAAGGAATCTCTCCTATTTTTAATAGGTCTGTGGTCATCCTCCATTCTATTAAATGACGGTGAAGTATTTGATAGCGTCTATAATGTATCGTGAATCTTTTGTATAAAACATATTTTTTTAAGTAAGCAATAAAAACTACTGACAACATGTTTGCAGATTGAATTCCTAACAACTATGTTTAGTGTTTCCAATAATATTTTAAAAGCAAATTAATTAATTGTACATGCAATGAGCTGCAAGTGCGTAGCGTCTAAACGCTCGCTTCCAATTTACGGTAAGCTGGCAAACCTAGGCGAGCCCCGGTGCCGGCGCAATTGCAATTTTAAATGAGGATGAAGGAAAAACATTGTGAGGAAACCTGCCTTATATAAGGCTGCTGCTTTTTTATATATAAATTTATAAAAAAACCCTCAAAATTTGCTCATTTTAACTTTTTTTAAACTTGTCTATGTCTTGGTACATAAATTGTATACAATTTATGTACCAAGATTATAAAAACTCTTCTATTTTATTATTTTTAATGCAAGCAACAATAATAAGAATATTTAGGAATTAGGTTAGCTGTCCCTGGAGACGGAAATATCGATCTCTGCCCTCTCACGTTGTCACGACACAATAAATAATTCATTTGAACTTAAGTTACTGTAATGGGCATCAAAATTGGTGGACTAGTGTTTTTATTTACTTGGCTCGATAAAAAAAATAGACCAATAACGCCTACCCTAACAACTTGAAATAAAAAAACAAATCATTTAAAATTATACAGGCAGGGCCAGAAAGACGTACGATTTTACAAATGTAACTGTAACTTAACCTGTAGGCATAAATTTACCTACCAATATTATACCGGAATTAAAATATATAAATAAATATAATAAAGACTAATTCAAGAGCCAAATTTATGTCAACACAGCAAGAAGTAAGATAAAACATTTTTTCACCCTACAAAATCGTGTAGCCTTTTACCCCAGATTTCATTCAAAGAAAATTTGGAAGAAGAAGCGGTACGTTTGTTTCAATATTACGTTCTTGATATTTTGTTTGCTAATAAGAGTTATGGTAGGAATAATTAAATTATGTTATATTTAGGAAATTACATTGATCATGTCATTGAAAACATGAGTCAAACTGTGCTTTCTTGACTAAAAGTTGCGATCAAGACTTGTGCCCATTTTTGTCAATTTCATTTTGTTTATTTAATTAGTCTTTATTATATTTATTTATATTTTTCCTGTGTTTTTGATGGTTAAATGTTGGTAATTTGTAATTTTGCAAAGATTTAAAATCTGCTTTTTCTAAATAGTCAATTTCATATTTAATTACTTTTAAAAACACAAGCTTACGAAGCGAAGACATATTTAAAAATATATTATCTTACTAGTTATAAAATGCATCTATTTCAAGACAGATAATCTTTCGTTACTCACGTGACAAGAAAATTTTATGTGGCAACATTCCAAACAAAAAATGCAACAAGCATCAATACTGTGACAATGTCTATTTCTATTCTATATGTCAAATATTGACTTCACAGAAGATTTTGCAGTGTTCGAGCCAACATGCAGCTAGTTTCTCGGTGCAGCATGAATGGGTCGGCACATCCGAGGAAGGACCAAAGGATCACAGCATACCAGCATGCGATAGTAGCATGATGCTGATGTATGTGGATGAGTCCGCTCGTAGGGTTCCGGAGACACAATTACAGAAGGCGAGACATTCCTTCTCAGGGTCAGACAATAAAAGTGCATCTTGAAGCTCTATTATGTGTGGTGTATTAAGGTGGCAAACGAGTAAGCAGCTCACTGGTGGTAATTGATTACCACCGCCCATGGACATCTGCAACACCAGAGGATTTCCAGATGCGCTGCCGGCCTTTAACAGCCAGGTGAACTGTGTACTCGTTTAACGCTTAAAATTATTTAAAAAAAACTGCTAGTAAACAAAAGAAATCGTATAGTTTACTTCTATAGGCATATGGCTGCCACGATGGTAACAAAAATAAACAATTAAGTTAGTGATAAATTTTATCTGTATCGATATTGCCGTAGGTTATAGTTACCAAGCTACTGTCACTCTATAACAATAACATAATAATTTGATTAGTTTTAAAAATAATAATTGATAAAATAAAACACCAGCTTATATATTAGATAGTAAGTTACCACTGTACAACTAATAACTAACATGACAATTTTTCACAAGTACTATTACGTTTTCTAAGCACTTATATTCTAAAGTTTTTAAAAAAATGTGTAAATACCTGACTTGCGTTCATCCGGGTCTCTAACGAATAAAAAAATATTATACGGCAGAGGGAGAGAGAGATAGAACATAAGAAGAAATAGGAGAAAAAAACGTGCCCAACAACATATATGATGTATAGACGGATGACAGACACACCATTCCGCATTTTAGTATTCAAGTAATGTTATATGAAAATGGATATGAATATAACATTACATTATATTTTAAAATAAATAAATTAAAGAACGTATGGCTCAGTATACGTGACAGAAGTGAAATTTCTTTGGCGGTCTACAGTTCTATTTGTTAGCTTAAAAATGGTAAAGGGTAACTGAAGAGAGAGAGACGGAGCGAGGAAAGAGGAGAAGAAAAAAGAGCCTAGAAAAGTATACAACATGATCAAAGAAAAAAAGAGAAAACTCTCTCGTTTTCTTTGGTCAATTATTTATTTTCTGTTCTTTGCTTTTTATATAGAAATATTGCACTGAAATTTGACCTTGTTTGAGAACTCAATTTGAAAGATAGAATAATTTATTTTAGTTTTTCTTTAATAATAATTTCTCAATACTATTTGCGTTTTAATAGAAATTGAAGTGATTTCATTATTACTTACATTATTAGAACAAGTATTTATTATCTTACATTTGTGGCCATAATCAATTTATTTTAGATAAACAAACAGTTGTAAATATGTTAACAAAGTGCATAATCGCATCTCTTTCTCGCTAAATACCTCTGCATATAGCAAATGGTAAGTGTTGCCTGCTTTAATGCTTCAAATAAAATAATATTTATTGATTTGTGTGATTAATATTATGTAATATTTATGATAGTGTGGAAGCTGTAAAGATAAATAACTCTCTTACATATTGTTTTATAATAATATTTGGGGCTATAATACACACGTACACAGTTCACGTGATGGTAAGTCGTGACTGCCCATGACATATGTATACATCTTTTAAGTTACGGTACTCGAGAAACCCGAGTATGGTCCTCAATGAAATTTTTCTAATCTTTGCTAAAGATCATAGAATGGTTTATGTTTGTAATGCGTGATCTTAAGTTTTTATCGCCTGCGATATTAAGATATCTTCTTCTTAGTTCATTTTGTATTAGAATGCATGTGATCTTACATCTTATTGCTGCATTATAATTGGGCCTGCCTGGAAAGTTTAAACTTTTAAATAAGCTATTAATTAAAATGTTAGTATAATATTAAAGTGAATTTATATTTATTATATTTATATAATTATTTTACATTATTGGCTTTTATATCTTGGGTCCACACATAAAAATGGCTGAGAAAAAAATTACGACAGTATTTAATCTTTACTAATCAGATTTTTGACTTGACACAAAACACCACGCCTTTGAAAAGATGTATGAGGGCCGAACTTGAATCCACAAATTAAAATACACAGAATTAAAAAGTTCAGTAAATACATTCTGACATCGAGAATTAAATTCCTTTCACACAAGACCTCTTGTAATCTGAGAAGATCGTTGCGCGCTTTCTCTTCTCGTCTTTATTTTTAATCCCAACAAGTGATCGTTGTATCTTTCGAGATATTCGAAATTCTTAAACCTTTGTATATAATTATTTATAATCCGTAATTTCTTGATGTTTAGTTTTTCTTCATAATCATATATTTTGTTTTGACAATCTTGATTTTTCATTAATTAAGAAACAGGCAATTACTCGAACGTTATATTATATAAGACTTCCCTATAACCAAACTCTAAATATAAATGCAAATTTTATGATATAACACGGGTTTCGTTAGGCAGCGTGACTAACATAGGATCATGTAAGTAACAAAGTTGTAACTTTGTGTGATATATATATATATATATATATATATATATATATATATATGATAATTTTAATTTTAGGTCACTGTAACCGTATATTTTATTTGCTGTATTAAACATTATCTTTTGTTAAAATAACTGATGCCAAAAGCATGCCAATAGGTACAATCAATGACAAATTCAATTTTTTTAAAAAAAATTAAATGATATTATCATAAAACTGTAATAATTTATGGTTTTCTTTAATAAATATAAAGTTTAAATAAACGGTTACGCTATTGATTCCTTTCAACATAAATAAATTATCCGAATATTAGGGTAAGTAAATGCATCTGGTAATACCGACAGAGGCGAATTAGCGGTGAAGTATGCGATGCGGGGAAGAGCGGACGGGTAGCGTGTAGGGAGGGGGGAATGGCAGCCGTCAGCCCATTAACCGACACAATACAAGGCCGTTGGCCGGTTCGATGACCGACCAATGTCACCTCTAGCGATGTGCACGGTGCAATGAAAAGATGGACTCCCCCACACCCCCCGCACTCTCCCCTTCCCCTTATCTCTCATAGCTATAATGTAACGGAATACGCTGCTGTTTATCGAGAATGCACGACATAACGATAATAAATAAGGACGACATAATGTTCACAATCACACGTCGTGCGTTAAACACATATTTATACTTCAAATATACAATAGCAGTTAAATGTAAACGACTAAATTGTTACAAATCTTTTTTTATATATTATTAAGGTTGATGGTAAGTGATGACCCTGACACGTACATTCATACTCGATAACAAATCCTATTGCACATGTGTCGTCACCCCTGAGGAATGAGATGCAATGCCCGAGATCAGGTCTCCGGATCCTTAAAGTTACCACACGAAACACAGCAATGTTACGCTGCTGTTGGACGCTGGTATTTTGTGAGGGCGTGGTCCTTACACGGTCGCCCCGACAAAACCTGTATCACCTCATATGCGTGGCATTCCGCGACTTCCGAATTAGAGATACCATAATTTCTTATCTGCAGAAGAATTTCCCATGAAATTTATTTTATTTGTGTATCAATTAATTGTAACTGGAAATAAGTGTTGATACTAAAATATGTAGAAACTACTAATATTTATTATCATCACAGCCTCTCCACAGTCCACTGCTGAACCCACCCATCCCCCATAGAATGCCACAAACCAGGATCCTCCCCCACCTGCATCCATCGACTTTCAGCAAAGTAGCATTGGTCGTCATCACAGTGGGGATCGTCCAACATACTGTATTGCCAGTTTTATATATATATATATATATACCCCATCGGTTATCGGTTCTAAGAGCTATATATTATAGGCTACGGATGTCCACGTTGCATATTCAATCACACAGTGACGCAGACCGACCATATACGAGTATATGTTTGATAATTTAGTGTTTAACAAGGACAATTTATATATATATATATATATATATATATATATATATATATATATATATATATAGATATATATATGTATATAATATATAAAAAAAATTACTCGTATAATATAACCACCAGGTAAGAGGAAAAAGACAATAATACAAAGTAATATGGGACATAAGTAATTTTAATCAATTAAACGTTTTATTGTTTTATGTTAAATAAGGTGACAAAGTTATATATGTCTTATGAGTAAGTCACAGTACAGATATATTCCCAACTTTAATGATTAAGATGAAATGCCGTATTTAGTCATTACGAATTACTGGTATAATCAGGTCACGTTTAATCCGTTAGAAGCAACCGACCAAGCCTAGGATCGGCCCTCTCGGGCACTCTCGAGGGTGACGGTCGCATCCGAGGCTCCCTCTCGGGAACCCTCATGCTGGCTACAAATTAATAAAATAGTCTCGACTGAATGCCATAAGGGCTCGGCCACCTTTCAACTCGGTGATGCTGAAAATGCCAAATGGCCAAGAGCGGCCATAAGTTATAAAAAATTTCGGGACCCATTCACATTCCGAATTCACAGAATGGAGAGAAATATTTTAATTTTACTTTCTATGACAACAAGTCCATTTTATTGATATACAAAGATAATTGTAGACGAAGATGAAATAGCACTGTATATAAGAACTTCCACTGGTAGAGGCAGGCTGTAGTTTGTTTGTTCTTAGTCCATAGATGCCAATACGTCTGCATTAAGATTCCTTATCGCGGATGTAGATATGTGGCGATTTTAACACACACAATAATCTGTAAACCTAACTTATTTATACCAACCACTGCAATCCGGACCACCGAGCCTCCTGCCGGTTCATCATCCTTGCCCCTAACCTAACCACCATTAAAAATAAATGTCCATTTAAATAATGATCATTGGTTCATTACAATTCTACATTTACATTCGTCGTTGAAAACTCACTCCGTGAGTACTCTGTTGTCTTCATTTCAATTTATTTAAATAAATTAAACCTCTAAAATAACGTATTAAATGTATGACCAACCAAACAATGCGAATAAAGTTAACATATTGAAATACCCAGAAGCCTTTAGTAATTAATACACTAATTTATAAAAAATATATTTCTCTGTTCACATTACTCCGATAGAAGCAACTGACCGAGCCTTCTCGGTTCAGGGTGTTGCGCATAGTGTAACGGCTCCCTCTCGAAAACTCTTTTGCTGGTTACCCATAAATTAAGGTCTTGGCTGAGTACCCTAAACCTTTCAATGCGGCGAAGCTGTAAAACAACAAGCCAAGGACCATCAGCCCTATAAAAAAAGTCTTTTCATTTTCAATGAGTTCACGCATCATTCATCAAACTGAGTTAGAATCTTTGTTCAGTTGTTGTTGGCACTTACAACTAGTATGGTATGGAATTACAAAAAAAAACAAAAAAATATATTCTAAAAAAACATTAAGAGATATTTTTTATGTTATAAGGAGTAAGAAACGAACTCAAAGATCACCAGGTTAGTGATAACTCCTGCCCATTATATCTACATCTATTTTGAAGTACTAAGGTGGAGATCAATGGTAGAGCTACTCCGAAGTTTGTTTCTAGCTGCAGAATGAATGGGTCAGCCCGATCGGGTTAAGACCACGCCCTCTCAGAATACCAGGGTAAAATAGTAGTTTAATGCTGCTGTGTTTAGGCTGGTGAGTGAAGGAATCTAGAGATTTTATTACGTATTTATTGGTGACGAGGCATTCCATCTCAGTCCTCAAGGGTGACAACGCATCTGTATTATGATTCCTTGTCAAGGATGAATGTAGATGTCATGGGCCGATAAGGCATCCTCTCGGGAACCCTTGAGCTGGCAGTCCATAAGTTAAAGTTTCAGTTGAGTGCCCTAAGCGCTGTCACCTTTCAACCGGGTTTAGCTAAGAAGGCCCCTCGGTCCTACATGGCCATAAGCCCTAAAAAAAGTCTTACCATTACAAGCATTTTTTGGATTACAAAAAACTCTATTTGATCACAATCACATATTAAACAATTTAATAACCCAATACGAAATATCTTCTGTCGTTATACCACTTTAAAAAAGATTTGATATTTATAAGAAAAATAATTAATATTTCAGTTGAATTTCAAAATTATAAAAAATAAAAAAAATTGTAATCTCGATTTCCGAAATTGGCAACACCCGAGCGGCCCAGATTGTTTTGGCGGGCACCTTGAAGCCCCGCCATTGACCGTGGTCATGGCCGCCGCGTCCGTGACCCAAGGCATTACTCGCACCATTCCGACGCGTTGCTGATGTAATACTCAATGTGCTGTCGACCACAAAACCGACAATAATACCGATTAATTTAAAACGTACGAAATACAATGCCAATATACGCTACGACTGTCGTCCACGATACGTTGGCATTTTTTTTTTAATAATCAAAGCAGTGTTATTTACATTAGAAACATTCCGTTTAACCCTTGCAACTATGCTTAAATGATTGTCCTAGATGGTTCATGATAACGGTTGAATAGTGACCTTAAGTTTTGCCATACTCTAAAACATTCGATTATTGACTCAACAAACTATATGTAATATAATTAATAAATGTAGCAGTAACTATTTCTAATATGGAAATAATAATACTGCGTGAATTAAGATAATAATTTTGTGTCTACCTGCTTGCGTATGCGATTTTTCGCACGGTATCATAGTTGAGGAAAAAACTACAAACTAGGTTATATAATAAATAAAGAGATTAAGCAAATTCGATTATTATTATCATGTCCAAGTTGGTTAATTTTGCTTAAATCTGGATGTTCATTTGATAATACGTTAAACACTAAGTGAAAATTATAGTTATAATTAGAATATAATAAATATATTTAAAAAGAAACCATTTAAACCCGAAGTAAACCTGATACGAAAAATACTAAAAGTAAATTCCAGGGAGTGAAATTTTCATATCATATCCAATATGGATAACTTTATTTAATCTAGAAGTTAATTTCATATTTAATACTCAAAATACGTAAAGTAATTTAAGAGAGTAAAGAAAATATTCATATCATATCAAATACGGTTCACTAACGTCACGTTGTTTTACCTTGTAAGACGACAAAACAATAGAGCCGTTGTTTTGATTGTGTAATACAATTAATTATACTAACGGAATACAATGGATTAGTGGAAAATAGATGTTTAATATTTATTGTTGCAATAAAGCATAAAATATGACTAATAGAAACAAAGAAAAGTTTTGTGAAATTTATTGTCTAATTAATTTTGATTATAATCTAAAGAGGCAAACAAGGCTTCCAGATTGAACGTTTTACTGTATGGTTACATTTCATTTAAATCTGCAAATCCCAATCATTTAATATAACAATTTAACCTTTGCTATCTATTATTGATTATTATTACAAGACAGTGGTAGAGCTACACTGCAGTTTGTTTCTAGCTGCAGAATGAATGGGTCAGCTCGACCGGGGTAGGACCACGCCCTCACAGAATACCAGCGTAAAATAGCAGCTTAACGCTGCTGTGTTTAGGCTGGTGAGTGAAGGATCCGGAGACCTTTATTACTGGTGACGAGGCATTCCATCTCAGTCCTCAAGGGTGACAACGCATCTGCATTATGATTTCTTATCAAGTATGAATGTAGATGTCACGGGCCGCAGGAATCACTTACCATCAGGTGAACTATGTGCTCGTTTGTACTCTTAATGCTATAAAAAAAAAAAATTAAATAAAAATAAAATGTATTATATATAAGATGTATATATAACTTCATATTTTACGTATTTAAAGTTAAATATTAAAATTCTATTTTATAATAAACGTACAGAAGTATAAGTCTTACCACCGAACTTCTGTGTCCCAGATTTGAGTCCATATCAATATTTGTATGCATGTTTTCACAATGGCATGGCAACGCAATGGCAACAATGGCATGTTTTCGGGTCTGGGTGTATTGTATTTTTTGTATCCAGCTGATGACCGCTGTTAGCCCTAGGGCTTTTACAGTTTCACCGGGTTGAGAGGTGTCCGAACGCTTATGGCGCTCAGCCGCGACCTTCATTAGTGGGTAACCAGCACAAGGGCTCCCGAGAGAGAGCCTCGGCTTGGAACGTCATACCGTTGATGTATTGCATAGCCCGTGTTCTTGACACTGGATTTGTGCCTTGGATCTTATTGCACATGTATTACATCAGTGGTAGAGCTGCGTCGCAGTTTGTTTCTAGCTGCAGAATGCATTGAATGCGGCATTCCATCTCAGTCCTCAAGGGTGACAACGCATCTGCATTTATGATTCCTTATCAAGGATGAATGAATGATGTCCTGGGCCGCAGCAATTACTTACCATCAGGTGAACTGCGTGCTCGTTTGATAATCTTAAAGTAATAAAAAAAAAACTAGGGAGGGGGACGATGAGCGATAACTTTGTGTTATATATCAATATATATCATCTCGTAACTGCACAATGACATCGTCGTAGTCGAAATCAACCAGATGGACATTATTTTTTTTTGTTTAATTGAATCCAACTTTATTATTATTATTTGTATAATAATTTTTGGATTGCCACTTTTTCACGTTCAATAAAATTTATATCCTTTTACAAATTTAGATCTTCGACAAATATGTTAATTACTTAATAAGCAATTTAGGTGTAAGGTGCGGAAGGTGTAAATCACGATAAATGTCAGAGTTCAGTGACCGTGTCATTTTAATAATTTAAGCCGGTGATTGTCGTTGAAGTTTTTTTTTTATTTTGCTTAGGTGGCCAACGTGCAAGCAGGTCACCTGATGGTTAGCGACCACCAACTTCCACCAACATCAGAGGAGTCGGCGACTAAAAGGTAAAATCTACGATATCCGTAAATGTTCTAGATACACCCGCGTGTCAGCGCGGTTCTCACCGCCCACAGCTTCCGATTTACCAGATAACAGGTGGCGTCCGTCAGAGGCTACGTCCACATACCTAACCTCGGACGGTCAGTAGACATCACCATCCATTCTCCACTCAGGAGAATCTTCCGATAACTAGGGAACTGGCAACTTAGCATGGCATTCAGGTAGGAACATGATCAGAGCATTCCGACCCGTTCAGTGTATGAGCGCTTTGGTGTAAATAAGAGAACCTAACACTAACCAGCTCAGTTCCGTGAGCCTTGTGGACTTTTAGTATGTATGTTTGTTTGTATATATATAATAGAATCTTTCATTTCATAACCAGCCACTTACGGTTATGAAAATATCTGACCTTTTACAGACGTTTTGAGAAACCGATGACAATGCAATAATTTCATATATATGCGTGATGTTTTAGGTTTTTACTATTCTAAATTTATTAAATAAAAATATGTTATTGTAAAAACTGACATGATTGCAATTGGACTAGTGGACCTTGAGTTAAAATTATAAAATCTTATAACGTTAGTTGGAAAAACAACACGGTGACTGTACAACATTGTGTAGATCGACATTACGATTTCCGTTTACAAACCGGTTTTTATTAAATTCCAATGTACAATAAATAAAAAACTATGAAGTAGGAAAATATAAACAAAACTGTTTACGAATTAATTTCAGTGGCTGATCCAGGATCGTGTTTTGTGGCAATCTATGGGATCTGTTTAATTATTTTGAATTTGGAACACGTATATTATTTTAAAAACTTCTTTCCATTTTGCGCCATTTCACATATATTTTCGTGTTCATTATCAAATTACAATATGGAATGGGGTGTTCACAAAAAAGGATTGCAGTGATCGCCTTGCACAAAGTGGGTATGGAGCTGGCGGTCATATTCCAGACACTTCAAAGACCTGAAAAGATCGGTGCGGCCGCGTGCTGTTAGAACTACAAAGGCTGTTAATGCTGTTAAAGCCAGAATTCGTCGAAACCCCATTAGTAAGTAAAAAATCTTATCGGACGAAATAATATAGGACTCGCGTATTAAAAAACAAGACTTGAAGCTCGGTGCTTATCGTCGATATTCAGAACATGCCCTAAATCAATCTTTACAATTAAAGAGATTGGATCGATCAAAACGCCTTCTGTCGCGATACGCAGATGAAAGGCAGAGAAATATCCTCTTTACCGATGAAAAAAATTCACGATTGAAGAACACTACAATAAGCTAAATGATAAAGTGTAGGCTCACAGTTCTTAAGAAGCTGCTCAAGTGGTCGGAAAGGTACAACGTGGTCATCATCCTGCGTCAGTGATGGTATGGTGGGCCGTGTCTTATCAAGGAATCACAAAACAACATTCCGGACTTTATAAGAGCAAGGCCCTCATCTAGCCCATACCTCAACCCTTTAGGCTTCAAATTATGGTCAGTTTTAGAGGACACGGAGGCCTGCTCTAAACGACACGGCGACATTGAGTCTCTTAAAAAATCTTTGGAGCAAGCAGTGGCGAAATTTCCCTTGGAAACAGTGAAAAAATCCATAATTTCGTGGCCAAACAGATTAAATTATAACACAGATTAAGATTAATTAATTAGGCATACGCATATTTAATAAAATTTCGCAAATAATCGTTTTGCCATTAAATATATAAATAATTTTCGGTTACTATCACTTAATAAGCTATCAGCTCTGGCTTCAATACTGGACAACTCTTGGACATTTTGTAACATATAACTTAAAAAAAAAAGCAACTAGTTGAGTTTCTTGCCATTGCTTCTCGCTAGGAGCTGCCTTCCGAAGCGGTGGTCTAATTAGCTATGTTGACGATTCAAAAGTGTTTTGTATAAACTTGAATAAAACTTTCTTTTGGTTTGATTTAATATGGTGAGTTGTATGCGGAGGGAGTGTCACTTGAATCTTTGTTGAGAAAGGACGTAGATGTGGTGTGTCGCACCCATCACTTATCATCAGATGAACCGTGTCAACATTTGAACCATATTATGATAAAAAAAGCTGTATATGATCCTGAATAGATGTTATCAGATGTTATAGATACCGACCCGTTACCATAGTTCAGTACCTGAAAGTGGCTTCCCGCCGACATTTCGACTCTGCCGTCACACACCCAAACCCACCCTAGTGGTCGGGCCCAAGCCCTGCTCAAACTACATTTACAACAACACTGACATTGCACCACCTTACCGTCCTGGCCGACGGCGAGGGCGTCGCAAACAAAATTGTTCACGTCTCCACCATATTTTAGGGCGGATTTCAGGGACAGGACCGTCGCTGGAGTGGAGCTTCTTGGGCCGCTTCTACTCCAGTGCTAACGCAGTCCGAAGTGGTGGTAAATGTCGTCAATAATAATAATGTCATTAATTTAGTTAATCCGTCAGAAGAAACTAACCGAGCCGCTTTCGCACCCACTGTAAGGGTCTAAGCTGAGGCTCTCTCTCGGGAACCCTTGTGCTCTTTACCCATTAATAAAGGTCTCGGCTGAGTGTCCTAAGCGCTCGGTCACCTTTCAACCTGTGAAGCTGTAAAAGCCCTCGGGCTAAAAGTAGCCATCGGCCATAAAAATTAAAAAGAAAAAAAATAAAATAAAAAGATCTGTGTTAAAAATGGTTAGATTTATATATAAATAAAAATTAAAATATGTTCGTTGGTAAGCGCATTTAAGGATCAATTACGTTATTATTTCTTCGTAATAGTCCGAATTAGGTTTTAATAGAAAAAGTTGTATGGGTTTTTATATGAACTCAAAGATGACATTTTTGATCTTCATCAAATTAATTAATTGGTTGCATTAATTGTATGTAATTTTGAAAAGTGTATGCGGTTTTATGTAATATTAGGACGATTTTTATAAAGAAGAATCCATAGAGAAACACAAGTAGACAAACTCTGTGTAGTAAGTAGTAAAGAACATAGGAGGCCTACTTCTGAACTATAAATATACATATGCTACTACTAAAAATACCACAGAAGCCGGTTCTGAAACCGAAATAAATCTGATCATATCTTTATGAAAATTTACTTTTTCTGATGAATAAATAAAAATCAGTTTTAGTAATCTATAGTAGTTAATTCAGTTATATTTTTATTGAAATCAAATGTTCAAACTCATTTACATGTTTATCTTCAAATTTAAATTATATTATAATAATGTGAGCTTATATAAAATAAATTATAATTAATTATAAAAATAGATATATTAAAAATATATAATTATACAAACCAAGCCAACGACTATCCACAAGGTTCTTTTGGAGATTTTTTAGAGCATATGGCGTTGCTTTTATTTGCTATAATTTACATAAAATATGTAATCTAAACTGTACGTCACTTACCTTCAGATACACTGTGTGCGTTTGGCATACCATTTAATTTTTTCTTACGAAACATTTGGAGTCATTTAAAAAAACTATATGCACGGCTTATTTTGACAAATGGCATCATATACTTTCGTATTTATTCGATGTAATTATGGCTGAGTTAAAGCCAGTACCAGTATTTTTTGATAAATTTGCCTTCAATATTTTATATATAATAAATAAATCTGGCTAAATACAAAAAATTGCCCAAGTCTTTGTTTGAGATAATTCCGAGCGAAACAAAAAAAATTAAACGATATCCTTCAAGTCGGTATTCACTAAAAGGATATCTTTTAGCTTTCACCAGATGACATAAAATATACATATATTATAACTTATATATTATAGTTCCACAAGTATTCGGGTACACACAGAGGCTGTGAATTGTCATCTTTCCTAATCCGATATAATGTGTAATATCGAGGGAAGGTTCAAATGCAATGTCAGGAATACGGGAAATACCCACAATACGTTCAGACCTGAAAACCAACTATTTGTATATATATACAAATATTGTTTCTTGACTGTACAGAACCTGTGACCTAGCCAAGTCTCAGAATTTATTGCTGTTGACAATGGCAATATTGGCCACCTATTATAAATATTCGTTTTATTATAATAAAGACGACGATTGATAGACTGTGTGTGCCCGAATGATTATGGAACTAAAATATATACGCTCTAACGCTTGCAGTGAACACCGACTTGAAGGGCATCGTTTAAATGTCTTTGTTTCGCTCGAGAATATCCCAAACAGAGACTTGGGCAATTTTTTGTATTTTGCCAGTAGAATATTATATTGAAATATTGAAGGCAAATTTATCAAAAAATAGTAGGCCCTACTATAGTGATATCGAATAATGGATATTAACACGGAGTTATACGATGGCATTTATCAAAATAAGCCGCGTATATAGTTGTTTAAAATGTTTCGTAAAAAAAAAAAACGGTATGTCAAAAGCGCACAGTGTACCTGAAGTGACGTATAGTTTAGTTTATTCAGGAAGGATCGTGACATAGCACAAAGGATATATAACTAGAACTAATAACAGATGTGGAAGCAAGCAGCTTCATTTCGAGGTTATTGCAGTTTTTGGTAGATCTACGCTGAATTTCGTTTCTAGCTGCGGAATGAATGGGTCAGCTCGACCGGAGTAAAACAACGTCCTCACAGAATAACAGCTTAAAATATCAGTATAATATTGTTGTGTTTCGTCTGGTGAGTGCAGGGATCCGGAGACCTTTATTACTGGTGACGAGGCATTCCATCTCAGTCCTCAAGGGTGACTACACAACTATGATTCCTTATCAAAGATGAATGATGTCATGTGCCGGAGGAATCACTTGCCATCAGGTATACTGTGTACTCGCTTTTTACTCTCAATGTAAAGAAAAACAAGAAAGTTAAAGTAGACCCCGACTAGTATGCAAAAAGTCGGAGAAAAATCTGTCGATGTAGGTAGGTCGGGATGGTGCTTGGACCCGAGATAGGCTGATGATGCATATATTGTCTTAAATTTTTCACATTCCACTTCCCCATTTAGCAAAATCAAGTTATTGACTGACATTTGACATTTCAATGAAGCTTACATCCGTTAGGTGATAAGTTGTTTTGAATACAAATGGATATATGTATGTTGTATAGATTAAAGTCAACGTTGATTAATTTAATATTAATATGCTAGTGAATCGTTAACGGAACAATTTATATCGGGGAAGAATGTACTGCCACTGAATTCTAGATTATCTTCTTCTCAAGTAGCAGGATACAGTTGTTCTAGCTGCTGCATCAAGGTATGAGCAAGGTCTTACAGAACACCAGCATAAAATAGCAGCATAACGCTGCTGTGTTTAACCAGTGACGAAGCATTCCATCTTAATCCGCAGAGGTGACCACGCATCTGTAATATGATTATGAATATGGCTGTCATGGGCCCGAAGAATCGCTTACGTAAGATGGATTGAGTGCCCGTGTCTCAACTAGATACAATAAAACAATCACTACACGAAACAGAACAACGTTATGCTGCTATTTTGGTTACACTGGTATTCTGTGAGGGTGTCGTGGCGACCCCATCCAGCAGACCCGTGCAGCAGGCAGCTATACATTAACTAAGCAGCATGGCTTTACCACTGCCAATTATACGTTCAAAAACCAGCACACAATTTACCTGATCACAAGTTATTCCCACGGCCCGTAACATCTACATTCATCCTTGACAAGGAGCCATAATGCAGTCGCGTTGTCACTCTTGAGGACTGAGATGTAATGCCTCGTTACCATTAATAAAGGTCTCCGGATCCCTGCACTCACCGGACGAAACAAAACACAACACAAGACAACGAAACAAAACAAGACAAAACGCTGGTATTCTGTGAGAGCGTGGTGCAACCCCGGTCGAGCTGACCCATTCATTCTGCATCTAGAAACAAACTGCAGTATGGCTGTCTTACGCTGCCTTTATAAGACGGCGTGGTCCACCGATCGAGGTCCTTCGTCCTTCTAGTCGAGCCGACCCATTCGTGCTGCAGACGGAAAATAATTACAGCTTGCCTATACCACGTGGCGTCGGCGTAAAACGTGGATGGCAGCGCCTACTGGAATTAAAATTTCCCTAAGGATAGGATGGCGCGCGTAATTAAAAAAATAAAGAAGAAAGATGTTACCAGACATTGAAATTAATACTTAGTGAAGCAATTGTTTTATGTTTTATAAGTTTTCAATGGGGAATAAAAGCACGCAAATAAGAAAATTTATACTTAGAAATTCCTTTTTACTTAAACACAACAAACACAAAACTTAATTAAATTTCAGAGTAAATAAATTTAGAGAGAAATAAAAAGCTACTTTGTTTTCTCATTCATTATTTACTGAAACAAAACAAAGAAGAGAAGGTTGTCGAAAGAACTGTAATAACGAATTAAATTTGTCAGATAATTATGTTTGGATATGTTTTATTATGCCGTCTTAAATAGAAGTATAAAATATCCAAAGTTTTTTCCTAACTTACGAAATCTAATAAATAGAAATGTAACCATTCAAGCTTTAACGCTTCATAAATAAATCCCACTGCTGGGCAAAAATGCTGAAGATTAGCAGACATCACATGTCTTCGAAATATATTTTTTTATTTATTCTTTTGAGATGCCAGATACATACTCAAGATAGACTACTCAAGATTGCAATAAACAATTTCGTCGGTACCAGCACCGGGGATAGCAATCGGATTTCTCGCGTTCCGTGAGGTTAAAGGGAGCGATTAGACACTGGCTTTTTCGAAATAAAAATTTAAAGGAATCTATTACATATGTATTTTTTTTTAATTACATATTTAGTTGCGTGATACGGAATTTAGACATCCGCAGTAGAACGAGGGTGAGCGACATAGTTCAAAAAAATCGACAAACTGAAGTGGGGTGACCATAGATCGTAGATAACCGATCGGGAGGATACATTTTTGTGTGGCAACCTCGGACTGACAGTCCCGTAGGGTGACCCCCAACTAGATGCGGAGGCGACCTTTGATGATTGCGGGAGGTCGATCGATGCACGTGGAGTCTGTAGGTGTGTGTGGAGTGTGTAGGGTCGGAATATATAGACTGTGAAGATGATTTGGTTAGGACGCGAGGCATGCTAACAGTGGTAGAGCTACACTGCAGTTTGTTCGTAGCTATGGAACTAATGGGTGAGCTCGATCCGGTTAGGACCACGCCCACACAGAATAGCAGCATAATGATGCTGTGTTTCGTCTGGTGAGTGCAGGGATCCGGAGACCTTTATAACTGGTGACGAGGCGTTTCATCTCAGTCCTCAAGAACAACACATCTGCTTTATAATTCCTTGTCAATGATGAATGTAGATGTCACGGGTCGCAGAAATCACTTGCCATCAAATTAATGGTGTGCACGTTTATTACTCATAATGTAATAAAAAAGCTAGGACTAACAATGGTGACCTCCAATCCTGTATTCTAATATTTATGATTGAATTTAATAATATTCTTTGAGAACTAATTGATAATTCAATTAATAAAACATGTGGGAAATAAACATTTTTGCGCGCTTCCATTAAATGTAATATATTCAATGTTATTGGTCCATCCGGGTAAGATATCGTTATCCGGAATACTAATCTAACATTTTTATCATAACTATCGTTTGATGAAGAATGAGGGAGACCTCATTAGTAGTTATTACATTATATATAGCTAAAGAGTCGTGATAGCTCAGTGTCGATCGCTTTTAATTCATACTAATCGTACGCTAGCAAATCCAGTTCGAACCTCGGTGCGGGCATCAATGAAATTGTTAAATGCAATTTTAAGTGCTAATTTATCATGTACTCGGCGGTGTAGGACATGTGCATAAGTGAAGAAATCTGCATGTCTATGGTATATTAAAAAAAAAGGAGCCACCAAGCGGGCTATGCTCTGAGGTTTTATATATATGGCAGTTATTTTATTGTTTTATCATATTAAACATCGTGAGGAAAGCTACATGATACCAATCTAAGGCCGTCACATCGCACGCTCGATCTCCCATCATTTCATGCCACTTGTATTTTTCATAGGAAACTTCTTTTTTTTTTAATATTAATGTATACTTACTGCAAGTAAATGAATAAATGAAAAATATTTATTCATTTATTTCTAGTAAGTATACATACAGTCTATATTCCAACGTTTATATATAACTATTTACTTCCATTGTTATTATCGTAGAAGTAAAATATAGATTAACGGACGTGTCGGTCACCGGCGCCTTCCCACAACGAATAGATTCAAGAATAGTGCAATTAGTATACAAGTGTTGCCTTTATGATATTTATAAAAACTAAAAATTAAATTGTAATATAAAAATTAAAATATTGTTAGAGTAAACGTTTTTAACTGCAAGGCTTTATATGTAACATTAAAGGAAACATCCCTCAAGCAAAAAATGCATAAAATACTTATTTGGCCTTAGAGAGAACTATGTTACATACTTTTCTAGGCTCATTTTTGTTCTCCTCTTTTCTCTTTTTCGTTTTGAATCTCTACATAGGTATAGATCGTTAATAGGGCTCTATGTTATTTAAAAATATATTGGTATGCCGTATTCATATTTATTCTTATATAACATTAGCTGAATACTAACGTGCATCCAAGATTTATATTTAATTTCATTCGCACAATATTGCATATCGTAATAGCGATTATAGCATATAATTATCTGCTAAGCTATCTGATTTTTAACACGATATACCACATATATTTACGGTCGTCACGGTGATATACGAGCACATAGTTCTATATTGCCTATACGGTTCTTACAGCTTCATTGTACTCTGGGCTCGCGGATGCGGGATTTGCGAGCTAGTAAGTATACAGTTCACATGATGCTAAGCGATGACTACGCCCCAAGAACACTTATATATGTTGTCACCACAGAAGATGGAGATGGTCCAGATGGCCTACTTTCATAACACGAAACACAGCAGCGTTATGCTGCTACTTCAAGCCGGAAATCTCATTACTGGACAGATTACATCTTAATTCAGAGGAGTGATAACACAGCTGCATCTTGATTCCTTACAAACAAAAGACAGACAGAGTATGTACTTTGAACCACAAATATTATATTACTTATAAACAATACATGTAATTATCTAAGTATCATGGGCCACATGGTTAAAATATATAAGTGAAATCGACCACAAATATTATTACATACCGACAATATATATAAGTATCGTGGGCCACAAATATTATTACATACCGACAATATATATAAGTATCGTGGGCGACAAATATTATTACTTATCGGCAATACGTGTAAGTATCGTTGGCCACATGGTCAATGAATATAAGAGGCATGGTCCAGAAATATTATTACATACCGACAATATATATAAGTATCGTGGGCCACAAATATTATTACATACCGACAATATATATAAGTATCGTGGGCCACAAATATTATTACATACCGACAATATATATAAGTATCGTGGGCGACAAATATTATTACTTATCGGCAATACGTGTAAGTATCGTTGGCCACATGGTCAATGAATATAAGAGGCATGGTCCAGAAATATTATTACATACCGACAATATATATAAGTATCGTGGGCCACAAATATTATTACATACCGACAATATATATAAGTATCGTGGGCCACAAATATTATTACATACCGACAATATATATAAGTATCGTGGGCGACAAATATTATTACTTATCGGCAATACGTGTAAGTATCGTTGGCCACATGGTCAATGAATATAAGAGGCGTGGGCCAGAAATATTATTACATACCGACAATATATATAAGTATCGTGGGCCACAAATATTATTACTCACCTGACAAAGGTCTTTCACATGCCCTCTGTCCGCACAATCGGCCTAAGCTCTCCAATTATAAAGATGTGTAATGAATTTAATATGCTTGATCGTAATAGCGATTGTGATATTAACATTTGCCACGACTCGTTTACTATATTCAGAAGCATAATAATGAAATCATGCCTCCAATACTGGTAAATTATGTAAATGAATTGTAATATTTTATTAATATGAGACATTTTTCATTTGTTGTTAACTTAGCCGTTAGAATTGTTTTATTTTTTTCAATTTTAATAAACTATTATTTTATTTTATTGTTTTTATCTCTAATATTACCTGTCAGACTAGACACTTTTTTATATTTAAATGTTCTTATTTTCTTAACTGATTGTTAACTCCACTCATCTTCCTGTTTTGTTTTTATGTTAATTTCTGTTATATTTAAGACACGTACCTAAATTGCAAGCGCTGTACATACCTGGCATTGGTGCGCATATCGGAATTTAAGTACGGTTTATAAAGATTCAACCTCTGAAATGTGCAATATGTATGTTGGATTTTTTTTAATAAATAGACGAGTGTAGTCTCTTGGGTCACACGCCAAACCCGCTGATTGTGAGTGCCGTCTCTTACAATTCCATTTCTAATCACAAACACCCGCGTCCGAAGGAGACCGAAGCGGCACGCCCTCGACGACCCCGACCACGCGACCACTAGCTTCCAAGCCTTGCTCAAAACACTACACACCAACATTGCACCAACTTACCGCCTCTGCCGACGGCGAGGGCATCGGAAACAAAATCCTCCGCGTCACCGCCATATTTCAGGGTGGTTTTCACCAGTTAGTATAAATAGGAGTGACGGTGTTGCGTTGCCGCTCTGCCTATCCTCCGCGACTCAAGCGGGGGTTGCACCGTATGATGCGGCTGCGGTGGGGTCACGGGGGAAGAGGAGTGTCGGTGTTGCGTTGCCGCTCTGCCTATCCTCCGCGACTCAAGCGGGGGTGGCACCGTATGATGCGGCTGCGGTGGGGCCACAGGGGAAGAGGAGTGTCAATGTTTCGTTGCCGCTCTCCCTATCCTCCGTGACTCAAGCGGGGGTCGCATCGTATTATGCGGCTGCGGTGGGGCCACGGGGGAAGAGGAGTGTCGGTGTTTCGTTGCCGCTCTGCCTATCCTCCGCGACTCAAGCGGGGGTGGCACCGTATGATGCGGCTGCGGTGGGGCCACAGGGGAAGAGGAGTGTCAATGTTTCGTTGCCGCTCTCCCTATCCTCCGTGACTCAAGCGGGGGTCGCATCGTATAATGCGGCTGCGGTGGGGCCACGGGGGAAGAGGAGTGTCGATGTTTCGTTGCCGCTCTCCCTATTCTCCGTGGCTCAAGCGGAGGTAGCACCGTATGATGCGGCTGCGGTGGGGCCGCGGAAGTGTGCGAAAGCGTTCCCGTGACCCCACCATACGCGACGAAGGTGGAACACCATAGGGTTATAGTCGGTGCGAGTCCGACATAACCCATCCTTGCCCCCCCCTTTTTTTTTTTTTGTTATCAGGGGGGGAAATCTTCGAAAGATACCCTGCCTCCTGGGGGTGAGACAGGGTTATGTAGGACTTGTAACCACTAAAACCCCCCCGGTGGTCATCCTCAGTGCATTTAGAGGGGCTCCGGGATCTCCATAGGAACGCACCGGTGCCCCTCTGCACGGTGCCTGAGCACATCCCTGGGGAGGAAAAAACCTCCCCTAGCAGCCCCCCCTGGGGTGAGTCTGCGTAGGCATCCCCATGTAAAAAAAGAAAAAGAAAGATAGGAGCGTCGCTGGAGTTTCTAGCGCCAACGCAGTCGTGAAGATGACGCAGAAGTTGTGGTAAATGTCGTTAATAATAATAATGTTATTAATTTTGTTAATCCGTCAGAAGTAACTAATGACCGAGCCGAGGTTCACCCTCTCGGGAACCCTTGTGCTGCTTACCCATAAATAAAGGTCTCGACTGAATGCCCTAAGCGCTCGGTCACCTTTCAACCTGGTGAAGCTGTAAAAGCTCTTGGGCTAACAGAGACCATCAACCGTAAAAAAAAACCTTGGGTCACAATGACAATTTACGGTATAAGATATAAGTGACTTGGACCACAATTGATTTAAGATTTACCAACAATAAATATAAGTGTAATGATTCCTAATAGTTATAAATCAAGTTTGATTAGTAACCCGCTACAACTGTCGACCCGGTGAAACTGTAAAAGCCCTCGGGCTAATCCACTAATATCTCTTCAATATATCTCTTCGTCGTCAAACCTCCAAATGTGCCGCTGCGCATTGAAATTCCCGACCAGCGTCTCGAAAAATCTGTAGCGATCGGTATTCCACAACGAGCCGCTTCGGGCTCAAAATCGGAAGGCGCTGCTCCGCCGGTCTTTTCCCTCTATCCCTGACCCTTGATCGTTTGGCCTATCGAGGGGCCTCCGTCTGGTCGGTCTTTTTTATATGTTTATTTTATTGTATTACATATATTTGTTTTACTCATTTTAATTTATATATTTTTTACTATTATGACTCTCCATAATAATATTAATTTAATAATATTGCATAACACAAATGCGCAAATGACGGAAGTACAATACGCAGTTGCACGTTTTGCGCAGTTAGCGCGTCCTAATCAGAAGAATCTATAACTAGGGTTGTCAACTCTATGGAAAGACGACAAAGTGGACGAGGACAAAGTTTGACGAAAGTTTAAAAATGTACACACTTTTTTTAATAACAGCTTCACTGCTCACTTTTAATATTTACGCTAATAACCATTTTCAAACTTCTATGAAGGTGCTCGCAGTGGAAAATTCTCTTAGAGTAGCTGTTTGTAAAAATTAGTCTGGGAATTGTTGGTAGCCCATATTAAAAATCGTTCCGTGTGGAAAGGGTTAAAAATTATCATGTAATAACAACATGAATAAATAAATTTATAGCTTTCTTTGTTTAAATATACTATTAATTAATTTGTTATTACAATTTTATAACGAAGGTGTTCAAAAGGCTTTTTACCTACCTTTTAGGCTTGTTCATGGGTCGCGTCATAACTCTACATATGTAAGGCATATAAATATTTTTCATATAAAGGCATAAGATTCCATAATATCGTAGCTAATAAAAAATAATGTTTTAGAAATATGTCACGATTATAATTGCGCACAAATTAATAGCTCATTTATATTCATAGCGCTTTATAAATATTATTTATTATTTACAGAATGTCGTAGAGTCGTGGTAGCTCAATGTGCTAAACGCTAGCTTCTAAATCACGGTACGCGTGCAAGCCGAGTTCGATCCCCGTTGCCAGCACCAATTTCATTAATTAAAATTTTAAATGACGATTTATCACTTTTATATCTAAGCAGCTGTTTATTCTGAATATATCTAAATATCATTGTGTATCTACAACTTGGTTTAAATAAATTTATACGTGGTTGTCACGTCGCTGTCGTAAAATAGATATAACAGGAATACGATAACTCCATCAAGTTTTCCAAAAATACCAACAAAACAAAATAATAGTTTAGTACTGTTGTTTGTGTAATATCTATACGGAATATATAATGCGGATAGTTTTGGAAAAAAGGGACAAAGGTGTAGGATGTCGGTGGATAGCAAACCTGAGATATACAGATGCAGACTCTTCTTACAACGTCACAAGCTGATATAGGACGGTTTCTTTCGCTTCTGGAAACAACCAATTCTGAATTTGGCCTTACCGTGATAAAGCCAAAATGATGTTGGTGGATTTTAAGACTAACAATCGACCTGATTTACGTGAAATAACTTAGTGCGAAGATGTCCAAAGTTAAATCTACATGGGACCCACAATCACAAATACTGAAAGTTGCGAAGAAGAGATCAAAAGACGCTTGCCAAGACACGATCAGCTGTGGAAAAGCTCACGAAGATATGGAAAGATCGCCGCGTAACTAAAAACACCAACATTTGCCTAATGAGACGCTTATATTCTTCTAATAACTAAACTACTACTTACTAAACTAAATACTTCCTATCGTCCTGTATGGAGTAGAAACATGAACGATCCATCAAAGACATCGTAGGAAGATTGACGCCCTTAACATGTGGAGCTGGGGTCGCCCTTAACATGTGGGGAGGATAAATTGGACTGCACACTGCACTGGAACGTTTCCATTCTGGAAGAGCATCAAGGAAAGGCTTTCGTCGAATGTGCAAGTTCGAATCGTCACGATATTTGTACATATCACCCGCAAAGAAAGCTCCTTGGAACGTTTAGTGATGCAAAGAAGAGTAGAAGGTCAACGTTCTCGCGGCCGATCACCCACAAGATGGACAGACTTCATTAAATCATCTAAGAAGTGTTCCCTTACTGAATGTACACGCAGTGCCATCAATAGCGAGAGATGGAGAACTCTTGAAAAACTGCAAAAAACCAGACGTTCCATGACCACGACCACTACGCCAGGAGTGTAGGACTAAGAAGAAACTGCTGTTTCGTCTGGTGGAAGAAAGAAGCCGGAGACTTTATCAGCAGTGACGAGCAGTACCATCTTCAAGTGCGAGAACGTATCTTCATAATGTTTCCTTATATATAATTAAAATTAGTGTTCTGGGCCGCGAGAATCACCATCAGGTGAAATGTGTATTACTATGTCACGCCCTATATCATAAAAAAAAGTTATTAATTATGATTTTGTGTTTGTATTTCGTATGCTAACGATACATGCCTTTAATTCTCCGCTGATCCGTTTGATACTGCACAAGATACGTTCAATGGCTTTCTGGCAATCTATTAACGCTTAATACTGATTAAAAATATATACATGGTTTTCTCAATACGAAACCGATAAAATTGAAAACATCTTCGCATAGAAGTACATAATTGTCAGAGAGAAAGTAGAAGCAACTGTCATTGTCGTGTAATAGAGTGTACTTGTCACCATCAATACCTGGGAGCAATCTCGGATTCGCAACTGAATTTTAAGAGACATATTGGATTGTTATGCGGTACACTTCGAAAATTAATAACAATTTTTAAAACTTTTAGGTATATTGCCGATCCAAAACCCGTCAAACAAATTCAATTTGCCCTCTGTTAGTTGCTCATGACTTCTTGTATAACCTCATGGAGAGTAGCTCCGGCTTCGACAATTAAATCTTTAGAAATCGCCCATTGTAACGGTAAATACTTTTCAGCCATTTTTATACCCCACAAAGATTTTATATCAAAACTGCCAAGTCCTTACGGTGAGACAATTACTTTTACAAAGCTGTCTCCTTCAAATTTATATTTTAGCATAGTGTAACAAAATTTGATGAACGAAAGCAGTTAACCCGTAAAAAAGACAAGGTGTACGAATCGAGGAGATTTCAAACCTATGGGCCCTTTTTAACGGACTGCCAAGGAATGTATGTATGTGATGTCTTCCAAACGGCTGGATAATTTCGACATTTAACCTTTGGCATCTTTATATTCGTCTTAAAATCCCAAGTATCCTTCGATAGGTGTTCGAAAAAAAATGGTGGATTTTCGGCGTGAAATAGTAATACGTTAGTAAAAAAAACTTACCAAACCTATCGAAGGTTTGGTTATATTTTATAGAGTTTTTGTAGGGTAACAAAATAAAGGAAATTATATATTTAAATTTAATGAATAAATTGGTTTAAAAGTTTTAATTTTTTTTTATAAGCAATGCATTATCGTTGCTTATAAATAAAATAGGAAAAAAGTCTAAAATAAATAATTTAAAATCCAAAATGCGAATGTTATTTATTTATTTTTGTACAACAAAGCTAACACATTGTTATATATTCCCTTAACAGTAATCAGTTTAAAAGTAATATCTGCATGGTTACAGTCCTTGTACTATGCTGAAACTGAAAGTCTCTTAATTAAAAGTCTTAAAATAACTTTGTGATGTTTTAATTAGAGCAGTACCACTGTAAAATGCAAAAATCATAAGATTCTAATTTAACATATTACAGCTAAACACACCCTCTCTCACATACACAAGTACACGAACACAGCGAGTGGTCTTTTAATTTAAATAGTTTTTTTTGTGCTTTCTCTTGTGTTAACTATTTCGTTTTTTGTTAATGTGTACTATTTTGTTACTTATAAAGTAAATTTTCTGGGTCCGGGAACGGCACCGGAGGCTGTAATAGGTGTTTTTAAACGAGTTCGTTTCTTACTTTTGTTTCGTAACTTACTTTCTTGGTGATGTAATGTAGATTAGTAATAAGTTTGAAGCAAATTTTGCATTTAGAGTAAAATAAAGTTTATTATTATTTTTATTTATATGCTATAAGAGTCACCATAATTTTTAACAGACATGTTTATCTCATTCGAAACATATATGTTGAACTCTCATAATCTGTTAATGTTAATGACCAGTGATTCTCAAGCACTGTGCACTTTTGTATGACGCCAAAGTATTAAGTATGCCGCCAAATTTTTAAAGTGTTCCGCCAAATTTTAAAGTGTACCGCCAAATTTTAGATAATCTGTGTGCCCTCCTACCATACAAAAACTTGTCACCCCTACTATAAAAAAAAGATATCTCTAAGACTTTAGAGACTTTATTCACTTATATTTAAACAATGGACAGAGGTTTTAATAAAACAATAGTTATGTTTTCCCTTTTATTACATACATCAAATAATGCAATGTATAATTGTATTACTACAAAATATTATACAACGGCAGCTGGTCATAAATCGTAAAAAAGGATTATTGTAATAACGGAATCAAAACACGAATTGAATGTTACATATCTTTCAACTATATGTTCGTACCGCTCCTTAACAATAATTTTCCCGCCAATACTTATTATTATCAATTTCATTGCAAATTAGATATACTCTTCACAACCTTACTTCTATAAAAAGATTATCCACAAATGTCATTTTATAAATATACTAGTACACATAAATTTGGGATTCCAATGGCGGACAAATTTAAATTATCAACAATATCATTAGCATGGTTTCGTATTAATCTAAAATACATTCTAAAATTCCAATGTGTTTAATGTATATGAAATCTTTTCACGAGTCAGGTATACGTAAATTGTCAAACTCGTAATCTTTCCGCTTCATAGACGTAAATCCTTTAGTTAACCTAATAAACAAAAATCAAAAACGCAAATCATCGTCTAAAAGTCAACGGTTTTAAAGATCTTTGTCGCTATTTTACAATTTCATATCTAAGTGTTAGAAAAAATACAATTTGTTCGATATAATTATATATACATAACAAGTTCTAAACGTCAATATTTCATCATTATCATTGTTAAAAACACCAGTCTTTGTCTATTATATATTGTACTATCAGCTTAAAAAAAATGTATTTTGTCTCTGTGCATACGGAAAGTTTTTGCGCCAACGCTATGTCTGATAGATCAATACAAAAGCGCGGTAATGGCAATTGAATCGAAAGAAACATTCTATAAACGAAGGCGCACTGTGGCTATAAATGGACAAGCCACGGCAGAATCAAATCAATATCAAGTAAGTTAACGGACAAAACCAATTCAAACAACAAATAACGTTTCCCAAGGTACAATTTCCGAGTAAATATCAAAGTTCCGAGGATTTTACATATTTATAATAATTTGTCTAGGCTAAAGTAAATAACGTACAAGACAAATACAATTATTTCATAATTACAATGTACCAAACAATTCACTAACTAGCTTATAAATATGCGGTAACACAATTTACGAGAACATCACAATCGAAATAATTCGCTGTACAGCAATCAATGCATGTTATGTACTAAGTTTCATTTAAGCAACATCGACACATTCAAATATGATATTAGCACTTACTTACACATCTTACGTCTGTGCTATTTAAATTATTTAATAAAAACAATTACCTCGTTGATAGAGAAAAAAGTAAGACACACACATTAGGTGATTAAATCGTCCTTTTAAAAATAAAGTACGTTCGTAATATATCAAAGATATTTAACACTACGGGCAAGACTTGCCATTTAGATGTGTTCAATTATGTTGGTTCTTATTTCGTTTCCACAGATCAGTTTGTAAAATTATGTTAGTGGATTTGTCTTAAAAAATTTGAATAAACAGTACAACGTACATACCATTGCAATAAAACACTTATGATTCAATCGATCTATTAATTTGGAGATACAATCCTCAAACCAAGGATCTTAAAACATCCCTTGCCAATTTGCTTATTAAACCTTGCTGGTGTGTATTTCGAATGAAACAATACCTCAAACTCGCAATACCTCGGGGTGTGAATGTATATTAATTAGGGTGTTGTATTGTTTTGAGATATCTTTTAAGAATTTTAGAAAAGAACGATGTATGAAGTTGTTTCTTAAGTTTATATCGCAAATAATCCATTTTTTATTTCTTTTTCTTACTTTCTACATTCTGTACGAGATACACTAATACCCTGATATTGGCACATGCTACAATAAATCAAGTATTGTCAATAACATATTTTCCTTGACTTTTTCATCCACTCTTGCATTAAGAAAAATAATAGGTAATGGGACCCGCAATATGACATTTGAAATTGGAATATGATAACACACCAATACCATAATCTTTTAAGTAAATTATAAAACAAACATGTATCTTACTAATGTAAATATACATATCTATTGACTATGTCGCATCCAGGAGAGAATAAAATTAACGTTTTAAATACAAAATTACCAAAAATTGTTCAATATACTTCCCTGTAGCTAGCTATCCTAGACCGTCGACCAAATCGATGCCAAAGTCGTACATAGTGTCAATTTTTTTTTATAACAAAAAATATTTCTATAAAAATGTATTTATTATTTAAAAAAAAAACTAACTTCACTGGACTCGACGCATGAACACGCAAACATTAAAAATATTAAAAAAAACCTATAGGTGAATATAATAAATTTCGAACCACATCTCTCAGAATACCAGCGTAATCGATAAGTCTGCATTCAATTTTGCATCTAGACACATTGTTGACGATCAACACTTACTATCAGGTGAACAGTGTTGTCAGGTTACGTTTCTTAAAAAAACAAAGTTCTTGGAACGTTTGCGAGACCAATTCGAACGCTGATAATTACCGAGTAAGAAAAATTAACACGCATTTTGACTTAGAAATTTCATAGACCCCTGTATACAAATAAAAAAAACGCATCGAAGTTACTTCGCCTCTTTTGAAATCGATTTTAATGACAAAAAACGCAAAGTACACACCCAACAAACATTTCTCATTTGATAAGCAATTGATGCCAAAAACAACAATGTTTGTAGCTCAAAAAACTTTTTGAGTACTTGCCTACAGCTGACAAAGATTAGCATAACTAAAATATTACTTCCCTGATACAAAATTAAATATAATATGTGACCATACATACATGTAATCCGCATACAGATGCACAAAATAAAATATTAAAAGTTTTCGAAACCTATTCAAATAAATCGCGCCATTTTAGAACTGTTAATATTCACTTTATACAAATGGACAGGATTACAACCATTTTACTATCGACACTGTACTCTAAGATACCCTGCGTTGTGTACAATCACATCCTATAATGGCACATACTACATAGCCGTATGCATAATGATGATGATATTAATTTATCCCTAATGGGAAAGGCAAAGGACTTTAGTCCATACAGCCAGGTCTTGTTCCGTATGCATAAACACTAACCGACCGTTTATTGTCTATTTAATTTCCCATATATGTATATATTTCTCATAGTGTGGAAACAATGAAAGTACAAACAAAGCATGGCACACAAAATCTGTAGTTATAAAGCATAAAACTAGATTCGCATTGATGTAGAGACGAAAAGTATGGAAACGACGCTTTAAAATTTTACAACGCATATTGAGATACGGCTCCACAATGTAATGCACTTTGTAGAGAAAAGAAAAAAAAGGTGCTCCGTCGCCCTCATTCGCGAGCGTCTGTTACCGGGTAACGCCGATTGATGCGCTTGAGATACAGGTCAATATGCTATATAAAATATTAAACCGTCGCCTCGATGTGATTCAGATTTAAGGCATCAATGTGAATCGAAATTTATTCATTTTCGAAAAATAAATTTTGTGTCGATTTTAGTACGAATTTATTCACATGTTAATATTAAGTTAGGACGATGACATATTTAAAAAATAGTATAAACACTATAATCTTTATTAAATAAACAAGTGTCTTTCTTCACCTAGGTTATGCGTAAAAGGCCTGGAAATATTGAAGGCAAAAAAACTATGTCAATCTGCGTATACTACACGAAAGATTAGTTTACACTTATTGGTTTCAGATTATATTGTCATATCCAAGTCAGAATGACGCTCTGTCCTACCTTATCTGTATTTATCAGTACACAGTTTTAGTTTATTTTTTATCTGAAATCTATTTAAATTATTTTTATCTTCTCCTTCAATCACTCATTTACCTTACAAAAACTACATTAAATTAAAAAATTTAAAAGATGGTAAAATACGAAGGTAAATAAATTTAAATAAATAATTTGCACTTGACAAAAGATTTTAAACAAACATTTTTTTTACTATTTATCCGTGGAGATATACAAATATAAACATAATGGTTTAAATTGAAAAAAAAACAGTAACAGGAAAATATAATTATATATTTTAGAGCCGATCAAACAGGCCTTGAAATTTTACTATAAACACCTAACGTAATTATATAAAAACTTAAATATTGCAATATATTTAAGGTAGGTAATGAATAATCTGTTTTTCCACAGGCAAAGTTAAGGTCCCACTTGTGTTGTTTTATTATTAACGTTAAGATTAATTTAGCTGTAATAATAAGTGTACGAAACCATTAAAATCCAAGGATTGAAACCGTCGTCGATTAAAACTGTACTAACATAAGTATTATGTTGGATCCAAAAGAGCCGGAATTCACAAAACGTTCAATGATTCACGTACAATACAAAAACTGACCTACCTCAACAGCCTACTATGGCGGTCATTATTGAGGTAATAGGCGTACAACTAGCAACTACAAATAACACCGCGCGTTCTGCGACGGAACACACTACTAGCGGCAAACAGTATCCAGTCTTAACGAGTCTTCCAAATAAGACAATAATATAACACTACGGATATGTTGCATGAAAACTATAACCGGCACAGTAATTCATTAAATTCTTCATGTAGTGTCCGAATTCTCTTTGTAATTATAATATTTTTAAATAACAGTCAGTCAATTGACACAGTCAAATTACAATATATGTAATTAAAAAAAATTATGATCAATATTCCAGATTCCAAAATTTTCCAGAGAAAAAAGAGTTTCTATTTTTATTTCTGAACTAGTTAACAAATAAAATGATATTTGTATATGCTCTTGGCACGTAACGAAGTTTTAAATTAAAAAAAACTAATATTTATAACCTTAATAACTGGCAAACACTTATTAGTTTTTTTGTGTATAGCCAAACTTATAAATCAAAATTGATGATAAAGTTCAGTGAGTTCGATAAAATTATGTATTTAAAACGATACGGTTTTGCTAAATATGGTAATGCAAAAATACTATATAGTTTATATCAAAAGAACTGTACAAATACAATTATCATCAACTAATATACATGAATAATATCTCATTATTTATTCGATCGTATTACAGTTTAAATTATTACGTAAGAAGTATAAGCATTGTTTATTATAAATTACGCTGTGACTATTTTAGGAGCGGAACGTATTTGGCAATTAGACACACATTTTGACGTCATTGTGGTTGTATAAATTTATTTGGTTACAAAAATATATGTAACAGTATACGCATATCCGCGTTTCTGAACTCTGCAATCTCGGCTCTTACGGACGAGTTCAATTATTAAAATACCATGGAAATGTAGGGATGTCCGACAGATGGCGTATTAACTATATCAAATATACCTGTCCCCAATAATATGACTAATGACGAACCATAGAGTCATAATACCGAAATGTCTTAGGGCAATATCCATATTGGCGAGAGCATTCTTACAAACGTGAATCCAGACAATTTATACCAACGAAATTCAAAGAGCAATGTCTAATAATTACAAAAAGGAAAATAAACCAAAAATTTAATATGCATATCGTACCGTCTCATCCAAATGTGTATTAATTACACTGTCTTGTCGTCAGTCCACGGGTCTACGGAAAGCTTTCCTCCGCAACAAACTCATATAAATTTCACATTTACATTTTTTTTAAACCTGTGGTGTCAATGCTGTCGGTAATTTACTGAATAGGGTAAATTCTCATATATCTTTAGTTCATATTTTAAAATTTTCACTAAGGAAATTTATCAAAAACAGTTATTATTAACTAATACGTTTTAGTCCAATTTCTGTATTTTATTTTTAATATCGATCAATTCGAAATTTTTGACCTCTTATGAGAACTCCATATATGTACATGTACTAAAGCGTGTGCGTAAACTTACAATATTCAGGAAAAAAATAGATTTGAGCGTGCTTTGAGAGTTTATAAAATACTTAAGAATGATTACATTTTGAAGTCAATCGAAGGACTAGTTTCCATTGAATAAATATGACATAGTTTAGTTACTTTTGTTGTATATTAAGTTGTTTTTATTTTTATGTTTTTGTAGAATATCACAATATGTTCGACCGACTTAAAAATCAAACATTTATTTCGATAACCACAAAATTTATGAATATCGGTGGAGTAATTTGGAGACATGAATGGACATAAATTATAAGTCTCTTTTTGAAATTCAGTAAGCAATCTTTGGAATAATTTGACCTATTATAATAAATCTCATAACGGCGTTTGAACAAGTTCTTTATGATCAAATTTATTCATTCCAATTGCATACGGAAAATACTCACTAAATCAAAAATTAATAAATAATAATCTTTGTTTTTTTCAAATCGCTCATTTAAATGTCAATTTGTCATCTATAAGGTAGTATTAAATATTAAAATAAGCTCTATCGATTGAAACGGTGATAACTCGATAACTAAGAAAGTTGAATTTTGAGAGCTAAAAAATAAATTTTAATATTTATACATACATTCTATATATTCGAGCTGCAAAACTAGTAAACGAAGTAAACCTTTTTCGAAAAAATCATTTTTTGTATGTAGTAGCAGCAATGACATTGTATGATATCTAATTATGGAACCGGGTCATAGATTGATTACAAATACGGGATATGGATTCGGGTGCGGGATACCGGACAGTCACGGAAAAGCTTTCAATAGACACACAATAAATTTATCAATTAATTTGCGATAACGTTATTTTGTGAATCTTATTTGTTTAAATGCTTTCAAACCAATGTCCAGGATGTCCAACGAAGACTAATGGACAATATGATCAACATAAATGTAAAATATAAACTAAATTGTCATTCGGACGCGTGTCGTTTTCCGATTGGCTTCTTATTCAAGGGTTTTATGATCGTTCTAACCTAACCTAACATTGTTTGAGTAAAACAAATTGTTGGTTTTCGTGTTTGTATGCTCGTATTGTATGTAAGTGATATTGCATCTGAATCTTTCTCTAAACGTTATTTCAAATAAATTATAATAATTGCAACAAGACGGCGAGAGTGTCTTCGTATATATACAAATGCTGTCAAAACAATACCATATGCCGTGCAGTTGATATCATCTGGTAACAACTAAAAGATATAAATATAGGAATACGTCAATACGTACGTTAGGAAGCGTCAATAGCATAATGGCTTAGGGTACGGTCTGCAAACTTACGGTCGTAGGAGTCCTAGCATTTCCAGCTTAGTTGACATTTGGTTAACCGCAATATTAGTAATGTTAATGGCATTGCTAATAATCTTTAAAAAGAATAAAAGCCATAGTCCAAACAAAACGAATAAAAAATCAAATCATCAATACGATGTCGGGGCACCATGACAAATCTGTTTACAGTTACTGTAATAAAAATGTATATTAACCGTATTGCTCTCGTGATTTTTGTCATTGTAGTACCTGGATCAGATATATAGTAATTCTTAATGTACTAGGATTCTTTATTTGATCTTAAAGACATTGGATGGTCAATACATATTAAATGTACGTCACAACTTTACGGTTTTCGGGTCTAGGTGTGTTACATGTCCTGTGTTCCTAATACTATATCTTCAAAACTTCCTGTGATCATATTGTATATGCTTCAAAACATCAAACACATGCATTACATCAGGACATATGCATTATATCAGAACACATGCATTATATCAGAACACATACAATATATTGGAACACATGCATTATATTAAAACACATGCATTCCATTGAAACACATTCATTATATAGGAACACATTCATTATATAGGAACACATGCATTATATCGGAACACATGCATTATATCGGAACACATGCATTATATCGGAACACATGCATTACATTGGAATAGGGGTGAGTAGCACCTCTCCATGCAATATAAAAGGCATTTTTGCAGCTTAGAAGTACATACTATCAAAAAAGTTATTTTATAAAGACATTTCAATACTCATAAAACCTTAGAATGAAACAATATTCATAGTGGTTCACGCGGTAATTTGAGAATTTATTGTTTTTACATTTGACAGTATAATTTTTCCTAAGAACATATAAGCTATAATCCAATAGGTACTTTAATATTTATTAAAAATTAAAAAACTAACACCCTGAAATATGAGGCAATGCTGTGAAAAGGGGACACTTGGTTGATTTATATAGTAGACACTTGGTATTTTTCTATCAATTTACAATATAAATTTTACCAAGTATTTAATATTTACAAGAATATTAAATGCTTGGCTTTTTTCTATTAGATAAGCTATAAATTGAGCCCTAAAATATTGGCACATAATCCAGTGTCAGCTTATTTCTTAGTTATGACATGGGTTTTGTTATATGCAATCAAATTACTGTAAATAAAATGGAATTGATCAATCATAAGTGTAACACAAATCAAAGGAAATGCGTTTATTACTTACAGTTTTAATATAGGGATCCATTACAAGTATCAAACAACTCAACAGAACAGTTATCAAAAAAATCAACAGAAAATGTGCTTGAATCTTTGTTGAGAATGGATTGAGTTGTCATGGGCCATTGTCATCAATTACCATCAGGTGAAATGTATGTTAAATTGTCACCCCTAATATTATGAAAAATAAAATTAAAAAGAAGTTAGCTCTTAACTAGAGTTTCGGTATATTTATTTATATGTATAGTAAATTTTTAAATTGAAATCTTATAAAAAAAAAAGAAAGAATCTTATAAAATTAACTTAGGAATATTTATGGCAAGGTGTATTATGGTATGATAAATGAAGTTGAGATTTCTATAGCTTTTGTTTATTATGGACACCAGTTTACAATTATATAAATATAAATATTAGAAGTTTTATTCAACAAATATGAAAGAAAAATTTAGACATTATTAATCTTCAAAATGCTAGCAATCTACCAACAACCTGACCTAATCCAACTTATAATCCAATAAGTGGCATATAACTGGACTTAACCGTGCAATAATTTTACACAATCTATAGTAGAAAAATACTTTTTAAGTCAGCTTACTTTTGTTAGAAAAAATACCACAGTTTTCAGACTTATTTTGGATTTTCTTTCATAAACGCTCAAAGTGCTCTTAAAGCATCTATAGTTAAGGGATGGATATGTTGGAATTGAATTATAATATTGAACAAATGGACTTGAAAATGTGGACCCTCAGTTATGTTAGGTTATTTGACATAGTTGTTCTACATCAAATGAGTGCCGAGAATTGTACATGGAATAAAAAATCATTCTATAACATTATTAAGATTAACATAGTTATTAAACATAGCACATACATTGTAGTTACCCATATACACATTTTTATAAAATGGATATACCAGAACACAAAACACAAATACCCATTGTCATTACTATTATAGTATCAAGGTACACACACAAGTGTAAGTCTTTTTAATAATAAAGTCAACTGTGTCTTTTTAATTGTTCAATATTTTCATTGCAATCGGATTTTTTTCTTTTCCGTGTATCAAACCTCACTCCCGTCTCTTGGACTACCTTTTCGCTATTTTTAATTGCTGATATTATGTTTTCTTTTGATGGTGCGACTAGTTTAAATTCATCAGTATTTTCACATGCTGGGGGTTCTACTAGATGCATCACAATCCGCTCTAGTCGTTTAGGATGTTCAACAGGTGCTTCGTCAGTGCATGGTGTCCTTTCATTTTGTTTCCCCATATCAACTATGACAGAATATTTTCTTTTCATATCATCCATCATCCTTTTGCCATAGTCTTCACCTATTACACTGTTAACACACACAAAACTTTGAACTTTTTTAGTGTTCGTATCAATCTCCAGATAACCACGTGTCCTCATATAAATAAAGTGACCTGACCGTGACATAAGCCTGTAATATGACTCACCAAATTCTCTACTTTGGTCGTACATTTGCCGTAGTACACATATAACCCAGCGAACATCTTCCTTATGCATAAATACAAAGGCAGAAGTGCCTGTAACTTCTTCTATCAAGTAGCCTACAGCTAGTGAGATACTTTGATCACATTGCACAATGCGACCATCAATTAAATGCCTTGTCCAGTATTCGGAATAGGCTGTTGGTGACATTAGGCGAGCTGGTATGGAGTTGGATAACACATGGACCATTCCGATAAACACAAAGTCATTTCCACTTGAAGAAAAAGTGCGGTTGTGCCTCACTCTCTGCCTTCTGATTATTTGTTCATCCTGCACACCATTGGATGTTGCTCGGTCTGCTCGTCTGTGCATGCCATTAATATGACATCGCTCATATCGCGGTGGATCAGATTTGGCTCCTGCTCTCAAAAAACGAATATGAAAGTTATGGTGCTGTTTAAATAAACTCTCATCACACCCTGTTTGCAATTCTGAAGGATAAATATGATATCTCAGTATATCTTTATCTTCATTATGTATATATTTATATATATCCTGTCCCAGTAAATCAATATGACAATATCCTAGCTTCTCTTGAACATTGGGCGAAATTATAAAAATACGGCCACGACAAGTGACGGCAAACATGAAGCCGCCAAAGAGATCAAAAAACTTCATAACAGCCGAAGACCAGGTCTCTAAATGACTGCATTTAATGGTGTCACCAAAAACATGTTCGTTCCGTAACTTATCAGCGGCTAGTCTTAACACGCTAGTTTTGTCCACTTTCCGTTGTGTTGGTATTATATCGGACAAAAGAGACATTATATGGTCGATTTCCGCTTTATACTGACTTCTACGAAGCTTTTCGGCTATGATACGTGACACCCGGTCGCTCGCCTTTGCTGACGGCATTTCTGGAGAATGTGCATCTGACGAGGAATCACCACAACTTGCAGTACCATGCGTAGACGCATGCACAACGAAATTTTGAGGAGGCGGCACGGCAGCAGCCATACCGAACTCGGGACTCGCAGGACCTACCTGACTAATTGCCGAATGCATGGTGAGTCGGGCATTCGTTGAACCAGGAGAGGTCATTTTAACTTGTATCACAATTTTATACTACACTATGATGTCCTTGTTTATGTCTAGTTCATTAAAATCAGCACATAATAACTACTTATCAAATTGATGACCGTAGTAAACACTTCTCCACATTGTATAATAGTTTAAAAAGTTCACATCATTTTAATACAGAACATTTTCATTTGTTCATGTATAGAACGGTAAAGAAGTTTTTATACTTCATTATACAGTTATAAGATTGCCAAGTTTTTACTCCCGTCCTCTACAACAACACACGACACGGACGGTTGTGGAAGGACTAACCACAGATATAGCATAAATCTTTGAATAGAAATGACACTACAGATAAAACAACGCAGGACCTCGAAACAGAAAAAACCAAACGTAAAAAAACATTTTTAAAAATTTGATTAGATTAATTTGTTTTTATTGCATATAATCCTTTTACTCCAATTACGGATGAAGCGTTGCTGCCTGTTAAATTGAATAAAATATCGTCTTTTTAATAACCATAAATACTCTAAAACTATTATTTCCGTTTGAACATAAATACATAGAGTAACGTAATGAATTCAGAATATATTTAAAATTTACGTTCTCCATTGCATGCAGAATATTTAAAGGCCATTCAAAAAAAACAATTTGCAAGTTTTTGTAATGTGTTTTTCAGAAGGTAAAAGGAAAATGTTTTTGGACAAACTTTAAGTGCTGTTACGAAAAGTAAATTAAAAAAGAATATTATAAATATAATTATACTCATAGACAATAACAGAAATAAGATAATAGTACATATTAAATAGTTTCCCTCAAGATTCTGTTGATGTGGATGCTGTTAGCTTATGCGGCTCTTACAGCTTCATCGGACACAGACTATATAGTTCGTAAATTCTAACACGTCCTTACTTCATAGTTGTCATTGAAATCACACCTAACAAATTCCGTATATTATAATGGTAAAATGTATTAATATAAATCAAGGTCATACTTAATTGGTAGATGCGCACGTCGCGTTATCTTGACCACAGCCTATATACTATCTTAAAATAAATAAATAAAAATCATTTCTTTTAATCGTCTCTTGCGATCTATAATTGAAGATATCGACAAATAAATTTAGATGAAATAAATTTGAATCAAGTAATATATATATATATATGATAACAAAGGCTTAACGTAGATCTAAAGGTTATGTGGTAATCGGCAGGGTATCGTTGATTATTTTTATAAGATTAACATATTTTACTTGAAAGTTATTTTAAAGTGCTAAGGCGCTTTCATGAACTTATTTCTTCCATTTTGTGCTGTTTTGTTCATTATTAAGACGATATAATTTTTTAGTGGAAATCTTGAGTTGATGATAATATTTTGAAGAAAAATGATATGTATAACATAATTTAATTGTCGTCCATTATGTCAGTGAGGGTATATTGTATTTTGAAACTGTAATTGTATAATTATTTATCTTATCTAGTCTATGTATACCGTTCATCTTTGTTAACTGTCAATTAGTTCCTGTCAAGTATCAAGATATTTTTAAACATGAAAACAAATATTAGCAAAAGATGTGAGCCCAGAAATGCTGCTATAAATACAGAACAGGAATTTCTTATAATTCATACTCATTATTATTTACACAATTTATTGTAGTAACCGAGACACGATGATATAATTTAGTTATAACTTTGCGAATCGTCAACATTCTATGATTCTTACAAATATTATTTGATCATTTTTAAGAGGAAGCATCACTAATATCAATTATCAATACAAAGTACAAACCGGTTCTAGCACGGAGACGAGTCTGACTAGTTGGCATTGTCAGTTTGGTCTCAGCTGAGGAAAACTGTTTAGGGTCAAGTAATTGCAAGTGAAAAATAATGACACTTAAGTTATATATGTTATTTAACGCCTTGTTTTGCGCCTGTTTATACGCGGCAGAAGGTAAGCGCTCAAGTGAAAACACTTTGGTTGGTCAGTAGCGTTCATAAAATAATAATTAAATAACGTACGTAATTTCAGTTGGTGATAATTGTGTATCAAATGATAAGAAAATTACTGGTATTTGTGTTCTGATTACCGACTGTTCAGTGGCAGTAGAGTAAGTATGGGCATATATTATTCCAAATTAATACATGTCAAATAACAAGTTTAATTCCTTTTTATTTATTATACAATTAAAATATACTAAAGATTTTTATCTAATGGTATTCAGCTACATTGAAAACTGTGTCCTAAAAGTTATATACAAAATATAGTATTATATAATATTCTTTTATTTTTTAATAATGTATTGCATTTTTTCAAACTTGAATCATATTTTTTTTCGAAAATATTTTTTAACATATTCAATAATTTACAGTGAAATTAAGGTTAACAACCATCATACCTACAAAAGATGCGGTTTTAGTGATATTACAGAAATTGTTTGTTGCCCAGATCATACTAAAGAGAGATATGGTATGTATAATTTTATCTATTTTTGTATGGACAAAATAAGTATTATATATAGTCAAAACTCTATAACAAAACTCAAGGGAACGAGCATTTTTTATTGTTGTAGTGAGTTACCGTTATATGGAGTCAAGATATATATATATATATAAGTTTTAGGTAAATCAACCAAATTGTGCTCTTTTCTATGTTATAGAGAGTTTATTGTTATAAAGAATAACATTATAAAGAGTTTACACTGTATTATAATTAGTTGAATAAGTATTTTTTTTCTTTATCATAGCTGTTAAAACAGTAGTTCACACATAATTTTTTAAGATTCCAGCAACAAATAATTTTTTTCATTGGCATATGTATTAAGAAGTAAATAGCATATAAGATAACAAAGCCAGAGGGTAAATGTTATAAGATCATAAGCATGTCAGTAAACATACTAATAAATTATTACATTTTCTGCAAATTACTCATGTTTTCCTAATCTGTAAAGAAAAAGTAATGTAATCTTTATATGGGCAAAGCATGTGGTAAATCAGCACTCAAAATTGCAATTCATATAAATTGTAAATACAAAACAATACAATGCATCATTCACGAGATTCCTTGTCGAGGATGAATGTAGATGTCATAGGAATCACTTACCATCAGGTGAACTGAGTGCCTGTTTGTTGCTCTCAATGTTGTGAAATAAAAAAAGGGAATAAAAATTCTTACATAATATTATTGAAGTGTGTGAAGGATTATTTTTGTGCTGATTGTTGTACACACCTATGCAAGTTTTCCAGAAGTTTTGCAATGTGAAGAAGTGTCAGAAGTGTGGCAATCTTGGGAGATCTATGTCCAGCAGTGGACTATGGATAGGCTGTGATGATGATGATGAAAGTTTTTTTTAAAAGATTGTGACAGTTATCACTTTCCTATCGCTGTAATGTTGTTTTTTTTTAATATAAAATAATATTTAAAATATTGTATTACTGAAAACAATATCAGTATACAATGTACAAGTCATTGCTATCAATAATGGATTAATCATGGGGTGAACCCAACTAAATACTATAGGTAGTTTGTATATTCTTCAACTCTTAGCGAGGACCACAACAGTAATTTAGTTAATATCATCTTTATTATGCCTTCACTTGACTGTGTCTGTTAATTATTCATTAGACAGGATATTCTTATAATAGAATTTTAATTGAATAAGGAAAAAGAAATATGACATAGTATGTAACAAATATATATATCATTGTTTCTCAAACATTCTTATGTCGCGACCCACAAATATGTCAATAGTGGTAGAGCTAAACTGCAGAACTGATGGGTCAGCTCGACCGGGGTAGGACCACGCACTAATAGAATACCGGCGTAAAATAGCAGCATAACACTCCTGTGTTTCGTTAGGTGAGTTCAGGGATCCAGAGACCTTTATTACATCTCATCTCTTAAGGGTGACAACGTATCTGCTTTATAATTCCTTGTCAAGGAAGAATGTAGATGTCATGGGCCGCTGGAACCACTTGCCATCGGGGGAACTGTGTGCTCTCACTGTAATAAAAAAAATGTCAACAATGTAAATAAAGAACCTTGCGATCCCTTCGCCGGCCAAAATCACGTTCACCGCGGTGGAGGAAAAAAAATGTATTGTACGTGAATTTTGTATGGTAGCCCATGTCCTGCAGTGGTATATATATATATATATATTATGTCACTTTACTTTTTTTACATCTATAAACATTAAAAATTATGATGTGCATGGTTGCAATAGAAAATCGTATCGAGGTTGCAGGATATAAGGAATGTGCTTACGTTATAACGAATGTAAATAATATTTTTACGTCAAGATAATTTTATGTCCGTTTTATAAGTTTATTGTACTATGGTAATGTTTATCGGATAACATTAGCATTGTCACCCTTGTAGAAAGGGACACGATACATTGTCATCTCTTTCAGCTCGTGTTTCACATAAAATGCGTATTCCGGTTGTACGTAGTACATATTACTTACAAGGATATATTTTATTTTTTTATTAAGACGTTTTAATGGTGTCAATAATATGTTATATTTTTTTATTAGCTTGAGCTTGTATAATTTATAAGCTGATACAAAACGTTACAGTTTCAGTTCTGTCTCAGTCACGACAATCAGGTTTGCTTCACCCTAATTATCAGTAGACTTGAAACCTCCGACGACAAAGCGTTTCTAAAACGATTCTATTACTGTTTAACTCTAACTGGTAACACTGAGCTGATTTTATGAAAAAGTGAAATAGTGTCTATCGACTCAAACGATAAACAAGACAAACAAAACACACTATATGTATAACGTGTTAATATTATGTCTATAAACATTTAACTTCAAAACGTAAATATCTGGTACTGCGTTAAAATACAATGGCCCTAATATATGTACACATATGTATCGGGTTGAATTCAATATGTTAGTTTCGCATTAGCGCGTAAATGCCCTCAGGCCAACAGCCCGAAAAAAAAAGCATTCATATAGGAGCATAATAACTCTACCCCAAAGCAGCGCGTGACTTTACGGGGTCTTCTTTAAAAATTCGCGTCGCGCTCAACTTGTGTAGGGGACATAAAAGGTCTGGTACTAATTTAATAACAGCGTATGGATAACTCTTGTTATTTCGGAAAGTACCAGTTCATCAACGATTCGAGCCGCTCTCCGTTGAATGCGGTCAAACGGAAGAAGCTGGTACTGGGGTGCCCCGGGCCAGAGATGTGAGGCAGAACTTGAGCTTTGTAAAGTTGCACACAGTGGGCCGACATGAAATACTGTCTCGCTGTATTAAGCACGCCTAGTTTTTTAGAAGCTAATTTGACCTTAACCTCCAAGTGACCCCGGAACTGAACGTCGCCCGATATGTCAACGCCTATTCCGATACTAGAGAGACTCTAACTCTGTTTGCTCGCGTGCGTTTCGTAAATAGAAGGAAACGCTTAGAAACTAAGCTAGGTATATTATATTTTAGTTTTGGACAAAATACATTTTTTTACAATTTGGATATTTGAAGGTGGTTTGCAGGTGCCTCTCTGGCAATACTTTTAGGAAACTGACGCTGGATTGAATCAATAGATGACTTGTTAGAAATACGTGTTAAGAAGGCCGGAAGCCTGTGAAGATAAAAAAGTCGATTTGCTTTAAAATAATGGCTATTTTTATCAAAGAAATAAACATATGGAATGGGTCGTATCAATTTCGTCATATTTCAATTTATTACCATTTAAAGGAAAATCCTTCGATTAATTTTTATTTGCACCGAAAAATAATTAACCAATACCAATTTCGTCATTACCATACCGTGTTCGTCAAAGTTTTCCGCTTAGTAACGGAAATCGGAAATTGTAATGACTCGGCGAGATTCCCCACGAACTTAATTGCCGTGTATTCCTGTATTACAAATTTAGCTTTAAATTTATTATCTACCCGTTATGTTAATGTCTTTATAACCTTAAGGGTAACTTAACTCTTAACCCGCTTGATCCGATTTCCGAATCTTTATTTCATTTAGAATTGAATATGTAAAATTTGAAATTAAATAAAGATTACATATTAAAAATACATCATTCCATTTTACTCTTACAGATAACTTATTCAAACTCAATTCGTTTATTTCAAATGGACTTTTTTAAAAGAACTTTTTTCAAAGATCTGGAAGCTCGTTATCTACTTAAAAAAGCTGGCAAGTAAATTAGGACTTGCTCTTTTCAATACTTATATGTTATACATGTTCTTTTATTTATTTATTTGTCACATCAAACAAGATATCTATTTATAATTAAGATACCCAACAGTGATTACCCATAACAAGTTTTCCATAATTATTGTGGTTGTTGAAAGAATGTGTCCTAAGTTATTACACTCGAAAAACCAGTGACATACAGATGTTACAAGAAAATAAATAAGAAGCTTAGATAATTCTACAATCGATTTAATTTTATTAAATTATCTCCACGCTTATAGGTATCGACTGGTGAATGGAAAAAAATCGAAGACATTAATATTACTGATGACGAGTAATTCCATCTCGATCCTTGCTGATCATGCAGTTGCATTATAATTCCTTATCCAATATGAAAGTATGTCATAGGTTGTAGGTTGTATTTATTTTCACTACTAAATACACAAAAAATATTCCTGTTACAATTACCTACATATATAGCTTAAGTGCACCTTGGCACCATGACGTCACCTTTTTACTAGCTAAATATGGCAAAACATTACTAAACGGTTTACCCACGGTAATAGAGTTAATATTGGAAAATCCAGTTGTGACTTATTGTCGACGATGTATCAAAGTGTTATCCTTATGATTCATATTTACATATTTGAATATGTATTTCATTATTTTAAAGTTTCCGAACGCTGTCGAGACGTACTGGATAGCGTTAATATATGTGAAGATGAACTTACTAAACCGGACTATTTGTCATAGGTCAACATAGCGCGTTATTGTTGATTCGTTCATTTTTAGAAAAAACCTTCCAAAGTATTTTAATATTCTTCGTATATGCGTTGTTAAAATATTTTAGAAACCTGTTTCTTTAAATCAATGTAACCATTCAATTGTGGTAAGTTCGGCCATATATATATATATACACCTATATAAATCATTGTGTTAGTTTCATCATTAAATATAAAAAAAAATAATTAAAAAGCTTGTTGAATGGGTTATCATAAGGTACGCTTATACGCAGTGGACTCCGTGTATGTTCCAAAGATAACTGTATACATGCAGCCAATGCCCAATAGTGGGACCCTTGCATATGTGGACTTTTTGCATGAGCGGAAAAAAAAACCTTTTCACCTTATACGATTATATAGTAAAATATTAAAATAGCAGAACTCTTAATTCCTATTTTGATTGAGAAAAGCCGAAAACCTAATTCCTGGCATTACGTATCTTAGTAACTCTTCCATAACACCAACATATGATTTTTTTTACAAATTAAATTATTGTTTTACATAATTATGGATTGATAATTGATATAAATATGATATAATGAGCCCAACGGGCCAGTCATCGATCAACATGTCATGAAATTTATTTATTTATTAATTTACTCTTCATTGCATTAACCTTTCCAAAGTTAAAGGTTCAGAAAGGTCGGACTTAATGCCGACGGCAATCTCAACCAGTTAACCCAAGGTTTGTGGTTTGATATCGTGATAGGTGTAGCAATAAACTAATTAATTAAAAGAAAAGACTAAAAGTAACTAATATATGAATAAAGAATAAGATAAAGTGTTTATCTATCTGTCTATCTATATATTGTATATATATATACATTATATATATATACATATATATATATATATATATATATATATATATATATATATATATATATATATACATAATATAATACAATAGCTACCAATAAATTAAGTAACTTAAGTAAGTAATCACGAACCAATTAAACCAAACCATTAAAACTGATTTTATGACTCTCCTTCCTGATGTCTACGGGCAAGGAATTCCAGAGTAGTGTAGCTCAGACAGCAAATGAACTTGCAAAAAAAACCGTTGAAGTGAGCCGGATTACAGATCTTGTTGTTAAAAGAACACCAAAGAAGTCCGTCATGAGATATTGAATATTGGAATTTATCTTTAAGGTGATGGCGGATCATTTGAAATGGAGAAGAGAACAAGGGAAATTCTGTAACCATTCGAAATACAGCAGCGTTATGCTGGTATCCTGTGAGCGCTTAGTCTATCCTCGGTCGAGCCGACCCATTCATGTTGCTGTTAGAACATACAACATAGCTCGCTCACTTTACCTGATGGTAAGTGATTCTGACAACGACATTCATCCTCGATTAGGAAACATATTCGTAACGCACATGCGTTTTTACCTGTGCCCTATTTACCTCAGTCGAACTGTGTGACCGTTTGTCACCGTCGATACAATAAAACAAAAAGAAAACACTAATTTGTTTTGTGTGTATTACAGGTGATACAATTGCGAAGACAAACGCTAAAAGGATTGCCGACAGAGGTAAGTTTTTATTAGTTTTAGTAATATTTTTATTACACACAATTCACAGCGTGTTGATCTTTAACAAAAATTTTCTTTTAAAACTGCATTAAAATTTAGCCTTATCATAATTTTACATAACAAAGTATTTACAGTATTATAATATTTAAGGCTCATTAGATCCTTTAAGAAAGGGACGAGCTACTTTTATGGGCCTTTCTTTCAACTTCGGTTTCTAGTAACAGTAAGCCTCCTGTTGTACTTAGTACTTAGCATTTCTTCTTCTGCGTCCCTCGTAACGGGTACATATGAAATATGAATCTTAAGGTTATTCTAATATGATAGTATATTGAACATTTGGAATGTTCAATATACCATCATGGATTAGGTGCAGTCAGAACGATTTATTATCCTGTGATGTTGAGATAAGAGAATGCATCAATCAGTTCAACACGAGCTGTGTGTATCCAAGGAGGCAATAGGAAATAACAAGTTGAGTTTGCGGGAATGAAAGTGGTCGAGGATCATGCCTCATGCCTTGTGGGATTACCAAGATCTCCTTTAACTACCCTAAACAATTAACAGTAGTATAGTTACGCTACAGCAGTTTTCCCAAGTGCGACACGATGCAAATTTTAAACGTCTCATTCTTTTTATTGTCTTGTCTTTTACAGAATGCAACAAAATAGTTACAAATAGCATCCCACCACTGGACTTGCACATTATTGGTGGCGAGATCGTGGGCGTGGGAGAATATCCACATATGGTGACTGAAATATACTTTAGTCTTTATTTTTTTTTAATATAAGGGGTTTTTCTTTTCGTTTTTCCTCAAGGGTGACAACGCATCTGCATTATGATTCCTTGTCAAGGATGAACGTACGTAACATGGACTGCAGGAATAACTTGCCACCAGGTGAACTGTGCGCTCGTTTGTTACTCTCGATTATTTAAAAAAGAAAAAATAACACAGTACGGTAACTAGGGATCCGGTGACCGTGGTACTGGTAATAATTGGTGATAGAGGTATCCCATCTCAATCTTCAAGGGCGACACTGGTTATATATCTTAGTTCTTTGTTCAGAATGACTGTTGGTGTCATAATTTACCATCAGGTGTACCGTGTGCCTTTTGCCATCCCCACTGACTTAACAGACACAGTTAAAGACGCAATGCTGCAGCTTGTTTCTTGCTCCAGCATGAATGGTTCGTCCCGGACTGGGTCGTACAAAGCCTTTACAGAATGATAACGTAAAGTATCAGCATACCGCTGCTGTGTTTCGACTGGTGAATGTAGGGATCCGGATCCTTTTTACTGATGACGAGGTTTTCCATATCAGTCCTCCTGGTGACAACGCATCTGCAATATGATTACAGGTTCAACTATTGTCATGAACCATCTCGTAGCACAAGCATTTTCAGCTTAGTTGGATTGGTTAACCGGAATATTAATAATGTATAATAATCACGGATACTATTGACTGAATTTAGAATTACAGGATGCCTAGGTGTAGTACTGAAGAAAATCCAGGTAACGGGGAACACAACTTTATTCTTTCTCACGACCTTCTCGTCCAACATGATGATGATGATATTAATTTATCCCTAATGGGAAAGGCAAAGGACTTCATACAGCCAGGTCTTGATCGTATGATGGTTGGTCTGAAACTCTCTCGTCCAACAGCTCGAGTCAGAATGTTCAACCGACCTTTTTCTACCTCGCATTTTTTCGATAATTTTAATGACCAACTGACAAACTAAAGTGTTGCCACTATAAAATATTCGAATCAAATAGTTATTGGCCTGGAGACGAATCTTTTTGGGTTCCAATATAATTAAATAAGAATGTAAATTAGCAAACCCTAACATTCGACCATCCTGATAACGTGTGCGTCCCTGCACACGGTACCTGCTGTAACCCTAACGAATATTAGTAGCATTTCTAATATTTTATGAAAGAATATCTAAGTGTTATCTGTAACATGTGCCTGTCTCTCATACTCATTATAACTCTACTGTCATCAGAATTCGTAGAATTAATATATATATATATATATATATATATATATATATATATATATATATATATATATATATATATATATATATATTCAGAAACCTTAGATACGTAGCTGATGTAAAAATTATTAAATGTACTTACTTTGTTCTCTACCAATCTTTAATATCATATTGCATAATGATATGGAGTGGTGCTTCAAAAAATAATTCTTATTAGATTAGAGCGATTTTAAGAGAGCTACTTTTTACTTTTTTTTTTTAATTATGTGGCAACTATCGTTGTGAACTTTTTGCTTTAAAGAATAATATTGTAATGAGGATTTGACATATCTGACATTTAATTTTTTTTTTGATTTTTTTTGTCTTTATCATTATTTGCATGCTATGAGTAGATACAAGAGAAACCATTGCATAATTTGAAATTTATACCATCCTAATTAATATTATTCATTGTATAATGACAAATAAATTATTATTATGGGGATATTTTTTTTCCCATCTCCGCCTGATTGGTCAATAGAATAAATAAATAAAACACTATGAACATATAAAGAAACAAATATATACAACATAATAAAGACCAATCAGACGGCAATCCGTCGACAGGGGAGACCAGATGGTCAAGAGTTAGGGCGCAAGGGAGAGAAACCTGCGGACTATACGAGCGGTGTCAAGTAGCACCACCTTCTGCATTTGAGCCCCGAGCTGCCCGTCCCGAAGTCCCAACCGCGTCAGGTTATTCGAGAGGCTGGTTAGGATTAACCCGTTTGCAGATACGACTATAGGAATAATTTCCATTAATGTGCCAGGTCCAGATATTTTGTCTTTTGTCTGTTTCGGCTTTCACGAGGTTCTCGTTATATGGGATCGTGATGTCGACCAAAACTGTCCTCGACTTATAGACTGAGACTCGAACCCACGACGGCAACTGTACTCAATAATGTAACATGTTTTTTTTTTCGCAGGTCGCTCTGGGATATGAAAATCAAGACGATACCTCAAGCTACGATTTCCAATGTGGAGGCTCGTTAATATCGAAAACGTATGTCCTGACAGCTGCCCATTGTGTAAACACCCTTGCACAGTAAGACTTTTTTTTTTTTTACGTTGAGATTAACAAACTAGCCCACAGTTCATCTGTTCAAATAAGTGATTCCTGCAGCCCATGCGGCGATGTCGATGGCTCCATGGCAACCCATGCGGGAGGTTAATGTTCAGCAGTGGGTTATGGGCAGCTACGCTGCAGTTTGTTTCTGACTGCGGCATTAATGTGTCGTCTCGTAACGAATAGGTGGTCCTATTCGTGATTCCTCCTCACAGAATAACAGCATCTGACGTTGCACACGCGCATCGACGAGTTTCATGTACGTGTTGATACTTGAAAGACGAGTCCATTTCTACATTGTTATTGAATATATCCAATTGTCAGCGTATTCAAAACGTGTAAACGTTGCCAAAATGAACTAAGGGATGGAGTCCAATGTACAATGTGTCGTGATCATCTAGACCCTTAGTTCGCAAAGTTGTCCAGGTGCAGACACCCAGGGGTCCACGGGAGACTCGACGGGGTACTGCATAAAAATGAAGGTTCGCAATTCGTAAGCGTGGGTCCACGAAAATTTATTTGCTTTCGATAGTGAACTAAAATTTTGGCTTGACTTCACCTATCAATGTAGGCAGATAATATTTTAAGAAGCTCAGCGACTGTTACTTGTAAAAACTTGAATATTCCACATTTTTGTCGAGTTTTGGGAATATGGTAAAAATGTAGCAACATTGGGTCCACCGGAACCAGCTAAATTTTGAAAGTGGTCAATGAGATTAAAAGTCTGGAAACCTCATCTATACTTTCATTATGCTGAGTTTACGGAGGCAGGTTACCGTAAACTGGGAGACAGAAGAAACGCTTGGAAGTGTAACGCGTGTAAAAATTTGTTAACTCCGAAAGATCCCCACCCCTCTTACTACCACCGGCAACAAGACTTCTTCGTTTAAGCACCAGACGCCTGTCGACACAGAATCTTTACTTTTGGAACTGAAGCGGTTGGCTGTCCAGATATCTATTCTCCAAGAACACGTACAAGGGCTGAACTTGATCAAAGATGAGCTCAAAGATCTCAAATCTATTCGTCTTGAGATCTATTCTTTTGAATCTCTGTCATACAAGATATCTCCAATTAGTGACGATGTTAATAAACTTCAGAAATCAAGATCCAATATACACCAATTGCAATCAAAAAAACTACAATTAAAGAGCCTTAATTGTGAGAACGTACAAAGATCGCGATGGAATAATATTAAAATCAAGGGAGTTGCAGAATCCCTGTCAGAAAATATTTTTGAAGTGTTGTCGAAAATTTGTGTAAACGTAAAAGTGCCTGATTTAGGAAGGATCAAATAAATTATATTACACGAGTACCCATGCTGAACGACAAAGACAATAAAACTTCTTAATTAAAAATTCTTATGAAAAACTCTAGTCTCTATACATAATAGGTAAGTTAAAGATAACTTCGTGTCCGTGTCGAGTAAGTGCCGGCGGATCATTATCATTTAACATGCGAGGCGGAGACGGAATATAGGTACGTCAACGAACATCTTACTGTGGAGAACAAACTACAAAAAGCAAAGTGGCGAAAAAAATGGCGAAGGAAAGAGGATTTTTATATGTAGGGAGGAAAGGTTGCAAAATCTTCGTACGAAAAAACCCGTCATCTCATATAATAAACATAAAAACAGAAATAGATTTAAAAAAGCTACAAGTTATGAGCTACTGTGTTCGTATGTATTAGTTACTGTTTACATTTATTATTATGCTTATCTGAAGTTACGTTGTTTATGTGAACTCAATGCTTGAAAATATTTCAAATCTTTACCAATTTTATAAGGATGACACCTTGTTAGATGATCTTCGAGCTTCGATGGTTTCATAGAGACATTGCTCAAAACTTTGCTGCACAAAACGCATATGGACAATCGCTTGTCTGCCTTTGATGGAAGAAAACCAAATTTTAAATAATCAACATTTGTTCTGAGATTCCGCAATGTTTCGTATAAGTTACCTACCTTTAAATAAAAAAACTATGTTTTAGTAATCCTAAGGCGGTCTTACTCAAGAAGATATAACAACTTTAACAGAATAGAATCACCTAAATAATTATTGCAATGAAATAAACAAAGTACCGACGTCAAACTTATTCTAATTATTAAAAGTAATAAATCGCTTCATAAAACTCTATTATGGATCTCCATAATAGAGTTTTATGAATACCACTGAACCGATTTTGATGAAATGTAAAACATTTTTTCATAAAATATATTTTGATATATTTCTGTAAGTTCGATAAAAAATACTTTTAAATAATATTTTGATATCAAAACTCAGGGATTTTAATTACTTATTTATTAAATTGATTCACGTTACGAGTATGTAAAGAAAAGGTGAAAATATATTTTCTCGGCTTCCTGATCTTTTAGGGAAGTATCTAATAATGACACTGTTCAGTATTAAATTTCTAATACGTACCTACCACACACAAACGTTACAAATATACTTATTTCAACATAAAATAAATGTATCTATAAGAAATAGGCAGGTAAACATTTACTTTTTCTGACTCTGCCAAACACTAACATCGATTCACTTTACTTTTCTTTTCGAAATTGCCTTGGCGATATTGGTGCAGAATCAAAGAAGTTGATGTAAGATTGCAAGCACATACATCCCTTTGCACGTGTGAACAAGCGTTGCGGACGGCGGCGGCGCTGTGGAAGTCTCGACACATACTGAATATGGAATATGCAAATTTTTACACAGTAACAGTCGCTGAGCTTCTTAAAATATTATCTGCCTGCGTAGACCCCTGTCGAGTCAAGGGAGATTTTTAGCAATGAGTGTTGATAAAGGAAGCTAGTGACGCGATATATTTTTGGATCTAATCAAAAACGTTTTACGTTTGACATGGTTTCTGGATTTTTTTTGGTGTATCGAAGGTAATAAACGAGCGCACTGTCCACATAACGGTAAGTGACTCCTGCGACCCATGACAGCCCTCCATAGGGAATCATAATGCGTATGTGTTGTCACCCCCGTAGACTAAGATGGAATGCTTCGTCACCAACAGGTGGGCAGCAGATCTTTGGACTAAGTTCTCTCGTGCTGATGAACATCTTCATGTAAGGTAGAGTCAAAAGAGAAGGTTATGACCTGGGGCTCTTTCATTACGATTCCTCGATGATGAATGCGGGTCTCAAAGACGTTGGAAAAACTGCATTCAGCTCTAAAAAGCGCAATGAACAAGATCACCGATTATGGTAGCGGTATCGAACTCGGTTTGCTCGGATACCCTGAAGTGAAAAACGAGCGCATTTGAGGGTAGCACAGCGCATTGTATTTATTTAACGCGCCCTAATATAATAAAAAAAAGCCGTACTACACAGACCACCTGTGGTACTGTGGTACCTGTGGTATTGCTGTTACTATTTATTAAATTAAGACTTGCGTTTCAGAGTTCTTCCCACGATAGTGCGTACGGGTATAGTGGATTTAGGAGACAATAAGTGGAACAACGACACGGATGTCGATATAGCGGACATAATCACACATCCCATGTACACCAGGCAGAAGAAGTACCATGACTTGGCTCTTATCAAGTATGTATTAATTTTGTCATGACTTAGCTCTTCTCAGGTATGTATTAATATTAACATGACTTAGCCCTCCTCAGGTATGTATTAATATTAACATGACTTAGCCCTCCTCAGGTATGTATTAATATTAACATGACTTAGCTCTTCTCAGGCATGTATTAATATTAACATGACTTAGGTCTTCTCAGGTATGTATTAATATTAACATGACTTAGCCCTCCTCAGGTATGTATTAATATTAACATGACTTAGCTCTTCTCAGGCATGTATTAATATTAACATGACTTAGGTCTTCTCAGGTATGTATTAATATTAACATGACTTAGCTCTTCTCAGGTATGTATTAATATTAACATGACTTAGCTCTTCTCAGGTATGTATTAACATTAACATGACTTAGCTCTTCTCAGGCATGTATTAATATTAACATGACTTAGGTCTTCTCAGGTATGTATTAATATTAACATGACTTAGCTCTTTTCAGGTATGTATTAATATTAACATGACTTAGCTCTTCTTAGGTATGTATTAATATTAACATGACTTAGCTCTTCTCAGGCATGTATTAATATTAATATGACTTAGGTCTTCTCAGGTATGTATTAATATTTACTTGACTTAGCCCTTCTAAGGTATGTATTAATATTAACATGACTTAGGTCTTCTCAGGTATATATTAATATTTACTTGACTTAGCCCTTCTCAAGTATGTTTTTATGTTGACATGACTCAGCTTTTCTTAGTAAAGTTATAATGTCGAACTGATGTGGCTCTTCTCAGGTATGTAATGATAAAATTTAGTAAGCGGAAGAGATCTGCTGGAACATGAACGTGTCGTCTCGACCGGCGCAGTGTTTCGCTCCCACAGAATATCACCGTCAAATAGCAACATAACGCTGTTACGTACGATGGGTGCAGGGAACCGAAGAATCAATTACGGGCGAGGCATTACATCTCGGTTCCCAGATCACTTAGCCATTTGGTACTTAGATTTTGTGTAATATTTAATATTCTTCAATGCCGCAATCAACACTTCTCAGGTAAACTGTGACTTCATTTGTTAGCCGCCGTAATGAAAGAAAGAAAAAATTTATAAAAGTGCACGACAACATCTACGATATTTATGTTAATGGAACCTTTAAATTCAAGTTTCACCCATATCGCCTGAGTAATATGAAATCTGCAGACATGTTAAGAGCCCGACTACAATGCAACAAATTCATGACTAGGCTCTAAAAACTTATCTTAATACTGTAAACCGCAACGAAATATAATTGTAAATGACGTAGGGGATTTAAATTCAAAGTTACTAACACACAAAACTATTAATACATCTATTATTAATTACTATCGGCCGCCCCGGTGTTGCCCAGGTGGAATTTTAGTTTTAAAATGATTCCCTTCCAAAATTCAAAAGTTAACACACAACTATTAATACATCTATTATTAATTACTATCGGCCGCCCCGGTGTTGCCCAGGTGGAATTTTAGTTTTAAAATGATTCCCTTCCAAAATTCAAAAGTACTAACACACAAAACTATTTATACATCTATTATTAATTACTATCGGCCGCCCCGGTGTTGCCCAGGTGGAATTTTAGTTTTAAAATAATTCCCTTCCAAAATTCACCTCCTATAATTGATAGACCAATTTCCAATACAAGTAAATGTTCCTCGAAAAAATAGTGTAAACCAGAAATAAGTTCACCGGATTAGCGCTGTCGTACAGTCACAGGTGGCGTTTATTCATTACAATTTTTTCTCTCTCTAGATTAGCAAAACCCGTCGAATTTTCAACCACCCTGAACGCAGTATGCCTGTATACTAGTTTAGAAGACCCGAAAATACCGCTGTCCATAACAGGTTGGGGCAAAACGAGCACCACAAGTAAGTTCGTCATACGTAGTACATATCGTCATCCCTTCCTAGAATATAGTCATAAAGCACGATCCCGAACCACCTGCATCCATCGACTTCCCGCAAACTTGCGTACCATCTACAAGGTCCTCCACTGGAAAGTAGTTCCCACTCGGAGCCAGCTTCTTGACCATTAGTTATCGGTTCTACAACCTGTTGCCGACCCAATGGCCCACTCTTCAGAGTATGTGTAAATACCCCGGTCGAGTCGACCCATTCGCTCTGCAGTTGAAACAAACTGCAGTGTAGCTCCACCACTGTAGTACTATGATTTTACTGTATTGGTTTAGAGTACTTTCTGCAAAACTTAACGTCCCATGTTCGACATTTACTGAACATTTCCATATTCTTTCATCATTCCAATGCTGTAGTTCTTAGTTCGATAGTAAGTGATTATTCCTTTTCCAGAGAACCTCCGCAGCAATATGCTGTTGAAGGCGAACGTTACGCTGGTGTCGCGGGACAAGTGCGGTGAGTCGTATTCCACGTCGCGGAGGTTGCCTAGCGGGATTTCTGAAGAACAGTTGTGTGCTGGAGATCCTAAGGGCCTCAGGGACACCTGTCAGGTAATTATAAACATTGTGGCAATTATATATGATAGCTGCGGGCAGCTGCAGGGCGTGGATGTAGGTGTCTATAGTTCAATTCATTCAGCGGCCGAACTATGCTGCGTGAATGGGTCTTCTTTACAAGACATCTACCAGCGTGAACTGCACACAGTTCACTTGATGTTAAGTGATATCTGCGGCCTATAAACCATCCTCAATGAAGATTCAAAATGCACATGCTTTTTCCATGAGGATCAAGATGGAATTCGTGTTAAAGTCACTGCTATTTCACGCTGGTTCTCTGTGAGGGTGTCGTCCTTTCTCGGTCATGCCGACCCATGCATGTTGCTGCTAGAAACTGTCTAAAGTGCGGCTCATTGCATAAACTTATATCCGTACTATCATATCACATATAGTCGACGAATAATGTCTCCTTTCGACGATTAATGTACCCACAGAGTTTTAGGCTGCAGCCATCTGCATGAAGTTCCGATAGCCTTATGGTTTAGATAACGGGACTACGAAACTAACCGACTTTAGTCATGAACCACCAAGCACTCGTATGCCAGCTGGACTACAGTAGCTGGATAACGTTTGTATTCATATATTAATAACAAAATCAATATGAACGTGTATGGTGTTTAAGTTAGGGTTTTTGTTGGTCAGGGGGATTCGGGCGGTCCCCTGCAGGGGTTGACGCACTCTGACGGGAACTACCGGCTGGTGGGCGTGACGTCATTCGGCCGCGGCTGCGGTTCCCCTGTGCCCGGCGTCTACACGCGCGTCGCCAGTTACCTCGACTGGATCGAAAGCGTCGTCTGGCCCAACTAATCGACGAGCACAACAATGTCGACCCAGACACGAGATATAGGGGGGCATGAGTGAAGGGTTCTTAAAATAATCAGTGAGCAGCGTTCAAGTCTTGTACGGTAGCCACACTGCTAGAATTGCACAAATCTCGAATTGGCAAATTGATTCATTATCTGCCAAGTATGTGAATTCTATTTGCGGGAACGTGGACTCACGTAAATCGTAACGTGGTCACCATACTCTTTCATTGTTCATCTAATACGACGAATGTAATAACAATTTTAACACAGTTTTAAAAAATCTTTTGCACTGATCTATAAATAATGATTTGTTGATAACATATAGTTATTATGAACATCCTATATAGCTTGTTTATTAGAAATTAGAAATTTTTCGATAGACGTGGCAATATGCCCAAAAATAATAATTTTAAGAACCCTGAGCCTAGCACGTGCCCCATATACATCACCCCCCACCCCGCCCCCTCCCACTGATAATGATGAAAGTATTTTTTACGTTTCACTCAGTGCTCATATATAATAGTTTGTTGTGATTTTCCATTCATAAAACTGACGCTATTTTAACAATAATCTAACAACATTTAAAGTTAAAAATTAATCAAGTCATAATCACACATCAAAAGATATATTATATAGTAAAAATACCTATCCGAAACCTCACAACGTCTATTGGCTATAATCCGGCCCGAAGGACCATACATTTATATATATAATATATTCAGGTAGGAAGAAGATCAAAATATGTATAATAAACATTTTGTTCTCATTTTCCCGTTATTTGACAATAAGTTTAATGTTATTGTAACATTTGCATTTTTAATCTGACATATTACATTTAGGTTATGTTTAAGTTTGACGTTAAATGTGTCTATGACAGACAGAACAATCATGTTAATCTACACTGGGTAAATAATTTAGAATATAACTATTACATGTTATCTTTCCTTTGATTTCGCTGTAGTAGTTAAAGCAATCGTATAGTTCTATTATATATAATATTTTTTATTGTAATTAATTATTTTTTAAATAAAATTTGCCATCGAATTTGTGGTGGAAAGAGGTAACTATTAACCTGTGGCTTAAAATCAAATTACCTTTCTGGTTAACATTAGGGAACCCTTTATTTTTAACAAAACTCATAAAACAAAAAACCACCTGACACCTACTTTTATTTAAAAGTCTCATTATTGCATTATTATTTACATAGTGTAACACATTTGCGATAAGTGCTTTAGCCACATTTCTTGCTGGCGAATGCGTAATCATGATGCAGCCAGCATCTTGATTCATCCACCCTCGTTCGTCGGGGATAGGACAGGACCAAGCCCTCACAGAATACCAGTTTGAAATAATCTAATGCTCCTGTGTGTTTCGTGGTTAATGGTGGGCTTCTACCGTTCACGAGACATTCTATCTCAGTCCTCAGGGGTGACATAGCGTTTCTTATTGAGGATGGGTAAACTGTGAACTCGTTTGACGTCTGTTCTAGAATCAGAAATAAAAAAACACAGCTCCACAATTGTGCCAGTGTATTTTATATACTTGTAAGTAAGTAAAATTAATTGTGCCGTATTATTTATTTACAAAAAAATCCTCTTTTTTTTTTAAATAATGAGAGACAACCGCACCGAAGCTCAGAACAGTTTGTTATTATTTCTTGTTACGCTATAAGTTGTACACTACCTTTCTTTTTTAATTTCACCATCAAAGAAGGCAGGTGATTGAGTGTTTTATTAATTCCTTATTGCAAAATGTGTATACAAATGCAGCACTAAAAATAGTGATCTGAATATTACATTTTATTAATAAATATTAATTGACATACACATAAATATGTATATATATATATATATATATTTACATATATTATATACATCAAAATATAAATAATGAATTACAAGGAAGGTTTAGACATATAAGAATGCCATGTCCCAGGTAAGCATTTTTGTGAAGAGTACGTATCGTTGAATGGTATAAGTAGTACATAGCAATGTGACAAATAGGTATAATTAAAAGTAAAATAAAAAAAATAAAGTCTCGAAAGAGATAAGTAAATCCAATTTTTATTTATTACTCCGGGTCATTTACATTAATAAGTTCATAAAAGTTGCGTTATAAGATGGCCTTATGATAAATGTTTTTGCCCCAGCGACATTATCGGGTCATTATTTGTGGAATCGAAATTAGTGGTGCCTAAAGGTACTTCGCGATAATTTAGGCATATGAATTGAAATGGACGAAGCATTTGCATTACATTTATATTACTTATTAATAATATTAATAAGTAATTATATATATAATAATATTAAATAGTTCTCTAATGATTTAATAATTAAATATAAAATATTGTGATACTGATATTAAAGTATTCTTATCGCGGGACAATTTGCTTTCACAATTACGACGACTTATTATAGTAGTAGAGCCATGATACTAGTTCACCTAGAAGCGTCATGGATGGGTGGGCTCGACCGCAGAAGGACGACGCCCTCGTAGAATACCAGAATGAAATAGCAGTTTAACGATGCTTTTTTGTGTAGGACATCGTTTCTCAATCTTTTATCAATCAATCTGTTTAATTAATAAGACCTGTATACAAAATATTCCTTTAATAAATGAATGAATATCAATGTAGTTTTATAAAATTAAATATTACCATGTAATAACATAATTATATAAAATTAAATATTACCATGTAATAGCATAATTATATAATTCTAATTTTATAGTGAAGGGAGTCGCAATGCGTTTTTGACTTTTTCGTGGGTCGGGAAATAAAAATGATTGGGGAACAATCGTGTACGCATTAGGGAATCTATGTACAGGTAACGAGACATTCCATCTCGGTCCGGGCTGATAACGCATGTGTTTGCTGAATCTTTGTTGAGGATATGATATATTGAGCCGTACTCATCTCTTACCACATAACTGTGCGTTCGTTTTACGCACATAATATAATAAAAAACTTGTAAAAGCAGGTTGGGATACACTAAGAGCGTAAACGCGCACCTCGTCGAAGTCCGATAATGTGGCCGAGGCATTACTTGCTATTTATAAATTATGTCTTTATATCTAAAAATTAATATAATAAGCGTGCCATTATTTTTTTTCTTTGCGTTCATATCTTTTCAAATTCCTTTGTTTCTTCGTATCTGTCGTCTATTTGATAACCTTAGAATAAGCGATTTATTAAGATATAAATTCATCCTAATTAATTTTATATGTAAAACATATTTCTTCTTTATCATAATATATATATTACTAATGTGAAGTTGTTTCATTTTTCGCATAGTATATATTTTTTTTCAGTTTTTAGTAATTAATCAACTATAGTTTATAACTAAAGGAATCGATGACCTGATGGTAAGTGCTTATTGGGAACTGTAGAAAAAATATTTCACTGAATAATTTAAAATTTAAAGCTAGGTTTTAAGCTACGAGTTCTAGGTTCAATTCTGGACAACCGCTAGAACTTTTTGTTTACAAAAGTTACGTATGTTTTTTTTTATTTGTATTCATTATTATTTAAAATAAAGCAACTAATCGAGCATCTTGCCTTTACTTCTCTTTTGCGTTAGCTATCTTGATGATTCAGTGATGTGTTTTGTATAAACCTACTTGAATAAAGCTTCTTTTGATTTTTGATCAGTATTTCTACCATACACAAAATTATTATTGAAGAAAAGAAGAAAAAAAAACGAATCCATTCGTGGGAATGCTTGTCAGTGAACGACTAAAGAATATTGATTTGAAGTTTTTACGACGAACGGCGGATTTGAACCTAGTTGAGACCTTAGTTTATCAGACCGTGCCCTAAATCAGCGGCTCGCAACCTTTTTAATTCAGCGACGCACTAACATACTTACATGATGCAAAATTCAAATATCGTATATGTAAATCTTCGCACACACTTGACAGGTGCTTACGCAACACCAATGTGTGGCGACATGACGGTTATTAGGCTATTGACGCTTCTTGAATTTTGGGACTGACAAACGAACTGCGAGCCTCGACATCAACATCTATCTTCAACGAAGAATAAAGATGCCTATGCGTTACCCACCCATGGGGACGGACACAGATATGTGAGAGCGTAGTCCTTCCCAGGTCGAGCCCCCCATTCATGATGGAGATTGAAGCTAACTGCACAGTTACTCTACTATTTTTTTTTAATAAAAATGCTAGCTACGCTAGAAACATTACTAACACTACGGTTAACCATTGTCACTAATCTGAGAATGCTTGCGCTAGGAGATAATTCACGTAAATAGTGTAATGGTGGTTTCGGACCCTCGAGCCTAAGTTTCGTAGACTGCACCCTGAACCTATAGGCAAAACTTTAACCTAAACTGATGTCGAACGGTCAATCAAATATACATATCTTCGTATATTTTTGTGATTATAAGAGTCTGTAGATAATCGAGCACATGGACAGCTAAATTGGTATATACATATATTGTTTTTCTTTTATTACATTGTGAGTAACAAACTCACACACAGTTCACATTACATTCATCCTTGACAAGGAATCATAATGCAGATGCCTTGTCACCCTTGAGGACTGAGACGGAATGCCTCGTCACCAGTAACTCTTGGGATCCCTACGCTCAACAGACGAAACACAGCAGCATTATGCTACTATTTCATTTTCATTATCTTGGAAATTTAATTGACAAGAATCTTAATTATAAATCTTACATAGGCTTACTCTCAGGTAGAATACGAAAACTCATTTATATATTTAAATACTTACGACATTTAGCAGATCTTAGTGTCATAAAAATGGTTTATTATACAATGTACCAATCAATTCCTACATATTGTATAACTACATGGGGTGTGAGCCGCCAAATCTCACCTTAATCAAATTGAGCGTGCCCAAAGAGACCTTCTTAAAGTGTCTTCTTTTAAATCTTTTATGTACCCGACATGATGTGCCCAATGGCTTAAATTTTAATTTTTTATTATTTAGTATATTTCTTTATTTCACTTTATACCAATAATGTTTCCTCATTATATGTTCGTACTGGTAAATATGGGGCGGGGCCTGGTGTTTTGTGATACAGGTGGAAATCTAGTACAAGCTGCAGCTCTCACAAACCCTTATATCAATTTTTTTTCATACCATTACTTGTGATTTAGTTAATGTTTGTGGTGAGAAATAAAGAATTATTATTATTATTTCACGCTGCTATTCTGTGAGGGCGTGGTCCTACCCCGGTCGAGCTGCAGCTAGAAACAAACTGCAGTGTAACTACAAAACACTATCTTTTACAATGATTCAAGATACACATTTGTTGTTTCATGCAGGCATTCTGCGAGGGCATGGTCCTTCCCCTATTGACCCGTCCATACATATTAAAGCCAGTAACTAGCCGCAACGTGGCGCTACCATTGTTAGCCTTAAGCGCATTGAGGTGTCAGACGGACCCCGAGTTAAACCCCAATACCGATACCAGAATTAGAATCAAATAAATACGATCGACTTCGCCTTGGATTGAATTTTACACTGTATCGACCCTTAAGGCCTGACGAGACGAAAGAAATTTATTGTTGTACTAGCTGTGCCCGCGACTTCGTTCGTGTGTGTGTGTGACTAAAGGATTCTTGTTATGTCCCATGCAAAGCAACGCTCTTTTTTAGAACTTTTAAAGTAGAACAATTCCGTAATACATGATTTTTGCGTAGCCGTTCACGCAGCACACGCAACGGACGCTCTCAAAAGGAATAATTTTGCCCGTTTTTGCAACATTTTTCATTAATGCTCCGCTCCTATTGGTCGTAGCGTTATATTCTTTAGTCTATAGCCTTCCTTGATGAATGGACTATCCAACACAAAAATATTTTTTCAATTCGAACCAGTGGTTCCTGAGATTAGCCCATTCAACCAAACGATCTCTTCGGTTTTACAATTTAAACTAAGGGTGACACTGCGGCCACATGTAATCACATGTACATTCCAGATCTGGAATCATAATACAGATACGTAGTCCCCGATTCCCTACACCCACCAGACGAAACACAGCAGCGTTATGGCGTTATTTCACGCTAGAATTCTTATGGGGGCGCGATCCTCCCCGGTCGAGCGAAGCGTGATACAGCCAGAACTAGTTGCAACAGACTCGACCAAGTTGATAATAATAAAGATATTTATTTCAGGACAGGTCCATATTGTGTTCGTAATGAAACGATTATTAATCTATTGTTAGTAAGATTATAACAATACAATACAATAAACAATTAATTATCCATCAAATTAAATGAAGATAAACTTATTATAAACGAATATGGAATACAAATAATTACAAAACCTTCATCCACCTTCGTCCACAAGGGTCGGAGTGCTGCGGTGGTGCAGCGGCAGTCCTCGTGCCAGCATTGCCAGCTTCGTCATTGCCTCCCTCTCACTCACTCAGCCGGCCTCCCGCTCGCGAGTTTATTTAGATAAATCTGTAAAGGTCACTAAACCAACAGCGTCACACAAACGCAAAAAAAAGGCCGTAGTACTGTGGATAATTTTTGTACGGAGTACTTTACGTCGTGTGCGTCATGCTATGCATTTCTAAGTTATCTATTTTGACCAAAAAGTTAGCTGAGGACCGTCCGCGTCTGTGGTACATGAAATACTTCCTTAAAACATCTATTTGCGATTCTCGACTAGAATCGTTATAAGCTGGTATTATATGATATCAGAGTGTTTCGCGAGTATAGGCGATAGTCCGGCCAGACAACTCAGACCAACAAAGAAAAAAACAATCGTACTGAACGACAGTTTGACGATTTCGTGACTGAATCGTGGCGGATGACGACGCGAAACATTTCGAAATTCCCGTGCGATTACGAAGGAAGCAAATATATATATTGCGCAAAGTAGCTCGGATCGAATCGGATTTTTTAAAATACATCTGCATTTGAGGATAATATATATTATATACATATATTCCAATCATATCTATATATATATATATGCTTGGACTATGCTTTTGTGCAAAAATTTGCATGACTTAGGAAGTTCCGCTCTTGCATAGCCATTCTTAACATTTAATAATTAATTCTACATTTACTTCTATATATAACTCCGCTGTATTTAGACTGTATACGTCCACGATCGATACTTCTATATACTAGATGACCCGGTAAACTTCGTATCAGCTAAAATTAATTAGATTATAACTTTGACCAGCGAGATTAATAATACTGGCTGCATCGTGTACGGTTTGAATTTTGTTTGGTTATTAAATGAGACTTGTAATTCAAATGAATTATTTTTATTTGTTTGAAAGTTAAATACAGTTACATAATGTAAATCTTTCTGATAAAGTACGTTATTTAGTTCTCCGGTGCCTAAATGTACAAAGCAGATTGCTTTCCGACACGCGTATATTGTTGTCTTTATACGCAAACTTTGAAGGACTGGCCTCTTGATATGTTTATGGCTATCGCAAAGGTCAGGTCACGCACGGGGGATTGTAGTCGCTTAGAATCGAATGAATGACTTACGTTGGAATCGATGTATCCTCTTCTTGGTATTCGTTGCCTCTCGTTCCATTGCACAGTCGAGGTTGATTATTGTTACGCAACCTGATTGCGACGGAGCGAACATTAATTGCAAATTGTGAGATGGTAGTCCAGACAATTCCAGAGCATTCAAAAATTCTGTGAGATAGTTGATTACGTCATCCTGGCTGATAACCTTATCGATTGATGTAAAGGAAAATAACTGTCCCGGAATTAAATTTTGAATGGTCGAGTTGAGATCATTGTTTTTCACCGTCAATATTGCTCATATGCTCAGGCAATTATGGGTTTTTGCGCTACTTCCGGACAAACGGTCTTAATGAGCTCCTCCTTCGATTTTGTCAACTGACAGACAACTGTGGTTAATGTGATGGCTCCATGGATCATATTCTTTGTCACCGCTGCATGTATTTTCTGATCAACAAGCCTCCTTCAGGTACTGAGCTATGGGTGGCAGCTCAAGATCTATGTGTAGATACTCATTACGCAAGAACTACGGCGCACCGGTGGCCTTGCGCATGAAACGATTTTAAATTACCTCAAGTCGGTTGAATTGACCAACTAGGACGAACGCTGCTCGATTCCGTCCGCGGTTGATATATGGACCGAAGGAAGGTTTTTCATTTAATGTGACGCCTAAGTATTTGACCTCGGAACGTGTTCCCTCGACGCGGTATCGAAAGGTGCGATTGCGGAGAAAGTCTCGTATGATTAGTACGAGTCGAACTAGCACACCAAGTTCATATAGTTTGTATGTGACCTTCACCCAGTACCTTGTCGAATCCTTTCGCTACGTCGAGGAAAAGCGTCCCGGTTTGGTAGCCCCGAATTAATTTACTGTGAATGAGCTCCGTGATGCGGTGCACTTGATGTGTGCATGAGTGTTTGGTGCAAAACCCGAACTACTCTTTGATGGGTAGCCCTCGGGACAACATGAAATCCTTGATTAGGGCGAGGATGAGCCTTTCATACACCCTACCCAAGGCTTTGAGTAGGTTTATAGGTCGATAGGCCGATGGATCGGTTGAGTGTTTCGAGGGTTTGAGAATGCCTATGACGTCGGCTTCCTTCAAGGTATTCGGAAAGGTGCCTTTGGACATAGCCGCGTTGTAGATTGTTACCAGTAGGTATAGAGTAGAAATTGTTGATCATACCATCGGGGCCGGGGGCCTTACGTGGCTGCAGGTTTTTAATTATAGTCTCAACTTCGGTGCATATAACTTAAGTAACGGAATCACGCGGTGCTTCCTTAGTCCACCGGTCGACCTCGCTGTCAACCATTGCTAGGTGAGCGGCGTCGACCGGTAGGGTGCTCGGTGTGGATTGGACCTGCTTGCGTACTCATGCGCAGGCATTTTGTCATCCCTGATGACGATATAACGGCTATCGGATCGCATCCGAATCAATTTTGAACATTTTTATTCATTCATTTTTCTTCTGATGAAGGAACGTTTGCAATTCTTTTTTTTTCTATTACATTAAGAGTTACAAGCGAGCACACTGATCACTCAAATGGGCCCATTTGAGTGATCACAGAATCACTTACCATGTGAATTGTGTTAAGTGATTCCTGCGGCCCATTACATCTACATTCATCCTTGGAAAGGAATCATAATGCAGATGCGTTGTCACCCTTGAAGATTGAGATGTAATACCTCGTCACCAGGTCTCTGGATTTTCACTCATCTGACGAAATACGACAGCATTATGCTGCTACTTCCCGCTGGTATTCTATGAGGGCGTGGTCCTACCCCGGTCGAGCTGACCCATACATTCTGCAGTTAGAAACAAACTGCAGTGTACCTCTACCACTTTAAAATCTTTGATAACTTCTTTGGCTCGCTTCATTGTTGGATTGTGAGCATAACGATGACCAACTTCGGCAAACGAACTGTCCAATTTTCACCGGCACAACACAATGCAGGAGATTCACCGCTGTATTTCAACGCCTTACAATACGACTGTCATTCCTCCAATTGTTACCGATTTGTTTCCTTGTTCCGGTAATCGATTCCCGGATCGTAATGGAATGCCGCTCGTTCCAGGTTCACACGAGGACTGCGTTGGCGCAGTCGCTGTTGTTGTGAAGTCACACATTGTCATCTACAGAAGTTTATTAACTTAAACAATGTGCAACATATAAAAAATATAAAGCGATATTTTTCCATATCCATATTTAATTTCTCTCTGGACCAAATTCTGAGATCCACACACTAAGTTGCGAGCAATTTATCGGGATATAAAGTATCTCACGTGTTAATTCAGGTGTGTTATATCCAGATGAAAATCTGTGTGCCTAAATTTCATTCTAATCCGTACAGCTGTACGTGATTGAACAACAAACATACAAACATACGCTCTTTCATTTACAATATATACATATATATATCGGGGAAAGTTTAAGTGGACTAGGAGGAAAACAACATTATATTACCTACGAAAATGCCGTTCTTCAGTATTGGCCATTTCAAACCAAAAAAAGTTATGAGTGTGAATTCTAAATTTAAATTAATTTTGTTTTAAAATCATGACATTCTTTTTATAAAGTCAGCCTTTTGTTTATTGATTACCTTTGTATTTTCATTACGTTTGAAAATTTTTCGTCATAATGGATACTTTAAAAATTCGTGTAATTATGGAATATGAGTTCCGTCGTGGCATCAACGCGGGGCACCCATCTCTCCACGAACTTAACGAACGCTAGCGCAACGTACGCGTTGAGCTGCTCACCAGGCACAAAAATGAAAGAATTTGAAGCGAATTATTATTTGCGACGAAAAGTGGATTCTGTTTGACTATCGAAAACGCGCAACAAGTTGGTTAGACCAAAACACACCAAAGCAATACCCTAAACGAAAAATGACGTGAAGTTGATGGTCACTGTTTGGTGGTCTAGTGCCGGTGTGATTCATTCATTCATCACAGTGTTTTTACCAAACGGCATGAGCATTACTGCAGATGTGTACTGCGAAGATCTGAAGACAAGGATGGAGAAGCTCGCACATCTGCAACCAGATTTGGTCAATCGGTCATCCCCGCTGCTCCTACGACAACGCGCGACCCCAAACTATACAACAGACAGTCTCCAAGTTGCAACAGTTGGGGTTGGAAGCTCTCCCTCATCCACCGTACTCACCAGAACTTGCACCCATCGACTATCACTTTTTCCAAAATTTGGACAACTTTTTAGCGGGATAAAAATTCAATTGCCGAGAGGCAGTACAAAATGCCTTTGAAGAGTTTGTTGCCAGGCTTTTATTTTGTTGTCCAGCTGATTTTTACAAGAAGGGCATCAATAAACTACCACTGTGTTGGCAAAGATGCATCGATTACATGGGTGACAAAAAAATACTTTAATTTATTTCATACAAAACAGCAATTTCATACGTAAGACCTATTAGTATGTCCGGTTTTCCCGCCCTCTGTTTCCACTATAGATAAGTAATCACGTCATTGGCCGGTTTGTCTTAGTTACGATTTTGTTGTGTGGTGTACGGTACATTGAGGGCGAATTTTTTAGTGCGTAATAACCATTTTATATTACAGTTAAAAAAAATTGTGTTTAAAATTCTACGCGAAAATATTGTGGTTTACTTTGATAAACCTGTGAAGATGTGGCTGAAAAAAATTTTGTTTCTTTGCTTATTTATTATAAAACTAAGTGAAAATATTGACGGTGAGTTTGAAGTGAATGTTTATTGTTACGAAATCGCATTTACATTTACATATCTGATTTAGTTGATGGTTGATAATTTTAATAGTTTAATTTCCAACTACATTGAACGTCTATTTCAAAATGTCTAAACGTAAATATTAAGTTAGTAAATGCTTAGCTTTCTTCATTCTTTACATTTCATTACTCAAGTGCCGTTGGTGCTCATTGTATACTTCAATAAAAAAAAAACTTCAATAAGAAACTTTTTAAAACGAGCTTTTATTAAAAAAATGTGTGTCAACAGATCCACAGTAATAAATAGATACATGATACACATACTAATATGGAAATATTCAATAATGATATATATAATTATAAAATATATATATACATAATGATATTATTTATCCATTTTTTCTCATCTTTAGTTAAGGTTTACAAACGCGGAGTTAAATTAGTGGCATACTCTGCCAGTCCTTACGAGGAAAAAAATAATTTTAATCTTCACTATCATGTATTTTAAATTATTTTATGTCTATTTTTTTTGTGATTACTCTTTCTTTTTCCCGCAATATGTCCAACACCAGGCCTGCTGGAAGAAATTTTTATTCTAAATAAGCGTCTTTATACATACTTTTCTTATCTTAGTTTCCTTGTATGCTTTTTGTACATAAAAGTTAAATAAATTAATAAAAATTAGAAAAACAATTTTAGTAAATTAAAACTATTTTATAGACGTAGACGTACTTTTATCTCGTGAAGATTTATTAGTTTTTTGTATATGCTTCTTACTATCTAGCTTCAACATGAATACGTCGACACGGCCCTAAAGGACCACGCTTTCACAGATAACCAGCCTAAATTAGACATATCACGCTGCTGTGATCGAACTAAGGTCACTGGGGTTACAACACATTATGATTCCTTAATGGGGATGAATGTGGATGTCAGATACCATTAGATAAACTGTAATAAAAAATAAACTAAATTAGAGAAACGAGCGCACATTTCGCTCGGTCTCAAGTGATGATACTACGGTAATCTTCCGCCATTCACAACAACAAAAAACTTTTATACTCAGAATTGGTGATATATATACATTGCAGTTGGTGAAACATGTCGAAGCAAGAACGAAGTCGGCCAGTGTTTATTAATCAACGATTGCGAGGTTGCCGTAAGGTCAGTTACAAAGCAATGATAAGCCATGTTTGATTCATTAAATGTATTTAAATAAATTTAAAAAGGAATATTTAAACACCATTTTTGTGTCAGGAAAAATATAAAAAAGTAAGTAAATAGCCTCGCCACCCCTTCACTATAAAATAATTTAATAAATTAAATAATAAATAAATGTACGTTTAAAACTTCAAGGCTCCCTCAGGCGGTGTCAATTATATTGCAGCAGTAGAATGTCAGATCACATGCGTCCAAATACAAAATTTACTAAGAACAGATATCCAATGCGGCGGACGATAAAAACGGCAACTCGAGCATTACAAATTTAAATTAAGGCGCGTATAAATCGTAATATTTAATTTTATAAAATTAGAATAAAATTCATTTCTTTATTGAATATATATTTTGTATACAGGTGTTATTTATTGTACAGGTTGTGACCCTCTCTAATAACAAACGCGACCCCCGGGTTTAGAAACGATGCATTAGAGTATTGCAGGACGAACCCCCGCTAGATAAAGCCAAATCTCTGCAGATAATAAATAGGCTTTAGTTTAGAGTTGCTGTTGTTTCAATAGTGTTCCAGTCATTTTCAATAAAGAATGGAGTTAGTACATCATTTAACTAAAATTTAACAGTGTTAGAGCTACACTGCGGTTTGTTTCTAGCTGAAGTATAAAAAAAAAATGTTCCGTCTGGTGAGTGTAGGGATCCTGAGATCTTTCTTGCTGGCAACAAGACATTCTATCTCAGTACTCGAGGGTAACAACGCATCTGCATTATGATTCCTTGTCAAGGGTGAATGTAGATGTCATGGTCCGCAGGAATCACTACCATCAGATGAACTGATTGTTCGTTTGTTACTCTCAATGTAATAGAAAAAAAAGAATCATCACAGACTATCAATAGTCGAATGGTGGGAGCCCTAAATAGATTGCGATAAAGCAAGATCCCAATCCACCTGCATCCGTCGACTTAACTTAGATAAGTTTCCGGGAAGTCGACGGATCGACTTTTATCAGTCGTCGCTTCATCCATCTAGTGGGTTATCGTCCTCCGATATGACTGCCAGTCCGAGGTTGCCACTTAGCCTATGTAGCCACTTCACCTCCTCGTTGCTCCTTTTGCATCCTTAGAGCAATATTGCTCATTCTCCTTCTGATGTCTGCGTTACGTAATCTATCACGCAAAAGTCACCCACATCAAAGCGGTCGACCAGGGCGCTCGACCGTTTCACTGTTAGGTCCATACACGCCTGTTACCCACGGACGGAACAGCGTCGTGGTGCTTCGATTCTACGCGAGTAAGGTACTGCGATCGAACATTCAGTTCTTGTGCTGTTTAGTAGATCATATAACGCTCGAAAAAAATTGCGTGTACCGTAACATATAGCTTACGTTATGTAGACACGCCGTGACTATAAACTACAACAACTTTCACAGTAGTGTTCACGTTGCAGTCTGTTTCTAGCTTTAGTATAAATGGGTCGGTACGACTAGGCAAGGCCCGCGATCTCACATTATACCGTGAAATACCAGAATAACGATGCTGTGTTTTGTTCGTTGAGTGCAGGGATCTGGAGAGTCACTGCTGGTGAATAGGCATTCGGTCTGTCCTCAGGTGTGACAACAAGTCTGCATTGAGGCTTTATCGAGGACCATTGGGTGTCAAGGGCTGAAGGAATCACTTCCAATCGGGACGGCTGGGCGATGGTTTTTGACCCTAAGCACTGAGACTTGGTATTACATGTTTAATATTAAAATAAATTACATTTTAATATTCTAGGTCTATTACCACAACTGGTTTTCATCAACTAAAAAGATGCGGCTTTCAGGATACTACAGAAATTGTTTGCTGCCCAGTTTCGAAGTTCCCCAGTAAGTTAATTTATACCTTGATGCTTAAGACTTTATATTTTTAACGACCTTTTATTGTCATGATCTGTATGTATATATGTGGATATGTAAATATGTATATAAATAACAAAATACAAACAATGTGTTTACAAAACGTCCAGGATTCAACCCAGATCTCAAAATAATATAGCTCCATATATCTTACGATTATTGCCCATTTACTAGTTCAATTTATTTCTGTCGTTTAAGTTTATTTCTTTAATTTCCAGTTATCACTCGGTTTACTCCCACAAGACCCGCTGACCGAGGTAAGTGTACTTTTAATATTTCTGTAACTTCTGGGCTCTCGAAAATAATGGATTCCATTAGAGTTGAACAGACATTAATTATGAGGTATCAACAAATGCACCACCTCATTAGAGTCCACCAGCACGGCTTCCGTAGGGGTTGCTCAGTTGGTGATATTCTGATAAACTTGAATAATCGATGGGCTTATACAGTCGGAACCAAGGAAAAGAACTTGGCTGTTAGTCTTGTATATGCGAATTCCTTCAATCGAGTTTGGCTAGAAACGCTTTCGAAGGTTCCTTTCTGAGAAATGAAGTAAATGAGTTAACAGTTTTCTCACGAACTGTAGCATCAAGGTAATATGACGCCGCATGCACCGATTCCAGTCCAGTGAATGATGGTGTTCCCCAAGGCTGCGTGCTTTCTCCTACCCTTTTTGTTCTGCATATCATTGACATCAGTGCAAATTCGTCACATTCATTGTTACAAGGATGCGATGGACACTAGTCTCGCTGATATTTCTCAGGAACACGTCAACGAGTGCTGGAACAAACATTCTGTTAACTTCATCATTAGATATTTCTCAGGAACACGTCAACGAGTGTTGGAACAAACTTTCTGTTAACTTCATCATTAGATATTTCTCAGGAACACGTCAACGAGTGCTGGAACAAACTTTCTGTTAACTTCATCATTAGATATTTCAGAACACGTCAACGAGTGCTGGAACAAACTTTCTGTTAACTTCATCATTAGATATTTCAGAACACGTCAACGAGTGCTGGAACAAACTTTCTGTTAACTTCATCATTAGATATTTCTAGAACACGTCAACGAGTGCTGGAACAAACTTTCTGTTAACTTCATCATTAGATATTTCTCAGGAACACGTCAACGAGTGCTGGAACAAACTTTCTGTTAACTTCATCATTAGATATTTCTCAGGAACACGTCAACGAGTGCTGGAACAAACTTTCTGTTAACTTCATCATTAGATATTTCTCAGGAACACGTCAACGAGTGCTGGAACAAACTTTCTGTTAACTTCATCATTAGATATTTTTCGTAAAAAAATCTTTTTTCCACACTTTCATACTTTACACCAACGTCACCTTCTGAGCCTTGGCTCTTGGCATGTACCGCCATGTTCATTCGCCCAACAATAATGCAATGTGGAATAACAACAATGGGAATGTGGAATTTTCGATATATCACGACTTGGGGATCTTCAAGAAAAGTGACAGCCCTTTCTTTAAAGCCAGTATCACACAGTGATAGAGCTACACTGCAGTTTATTTATAGCTGCAGAATGAATGGGTCAGCTAGACCGGAATAGGAACACACCCTCACAGAATACCAGTGTAAAATAGCATCGTAATACTGCTGTATTTGGTCTGCTGAGTGTAGGCATCCGAAGACCTTTATTACTGGTGATCGGCATTCCATCTCAGTCCTCAAGGGTGACAACGCATCCGCATTATGATTCCTTGTTAAGGATGAATGTAGATGAATGTCCTCAGGAATCACATCATCACGTGAATTGTGTGCTCGTTTGTTATTGTCAATGTAATAAAAAAAAAGAAAACACTTGCAACTCCTCTGGTGTTGATGTTACAGTGCTAATTGTATATAAAAGAGCTCTATGTGTGATCTCTATGCACATTATTTATTGATTACCGTCCAACAAAGATTAACTCTTTTTTATTCATTTCAGCATGTAAATATATAATTAATAATTTCGCCCCACCGTCCGGCGAATACATTCTCGGCGGTGAAGATGCTGAAGTAGGCGCATTTCCACATATGGTAATGAAACCTTTAATTTTAGATTTCTAGATAGTTAAAAATATTCTGTCATTTATATAAAGGCATTAAATTTTTTATATAAAGCTCAGCCTCCTCGTGGGTCAGAGTACTGCTGGCGAATACGTGGTGGTACTATTAAATGACATCTTGCAGCTTTGTAACCAGTGGAGAGGTGTGCTAAAAGAGCACGGATAGGATGGCCAGTCTGTTGGTATTTTAAAGGATACATTTTGCGTTACACAATTTAATTCCGACACTTCAGGACTGCATCCCGTCGTGTGGTTATTCTTAACATCGGACATAATGATTGTAATAGATGCAGCCTTTTTTCTTCGTTCGAATATAACTTGAGTGTAAAATAGGCTTTTACTTAGAATTTACTCTCTAGAGCCACATCGCGACACACCAACAGGTTGAATTATAGTTATCCAATAGCAGAATTTTAATTAAGAAAAACAAAGTGTTAGCAAAATTCTCGCTTCGTAGATTTGACCAAACCCTGGACCTGGACAAGCTAAGCGTTCCCTAATGTTAGAGATTACGATCCTCACCACCACGGTGTCACCAGTACATGGATACGGTATTACGGTTTCATACTCTCGGCCATATCGGTGTCATACCCGATAAACGTTAAAGTAATGGTATGGTTTATTTACTTATACTTTATTGAATTTACCTTTTCTAAGAGCTTTAACAACTTTTTTATTTTTTTTTATTACGTTGAGAATATAAACGCGCACACAATTATCCTGACAGCAAGTGATTCCTGCGGCCCATGACATCTATACTCATCCTTGATAAGGAAACATAATGCAGATGCGTTGTCACCATTGAGGACTGAGATGGAACGCCTCGTCACCAGTCATAAAGGTCTCCGGATCCCGGATCCGGATACACTCGCAAGACGAAACACAGCAGCGTTATGCTTTCATTTTACGCTGGTATTATGTGAGGGCGTTTACCTACCCAGGTCGAGTGACCCATTCATTCTGCAGCTAGAAACAAACTGCAGTGTAGCTCTACCACCTATTGGTATTCTCTACCGGTCCACCCAAAGCGCGGCAAGATAGTGTGATATGAATCTCAATTAAAAATAAGTGACAAAATGAAAATGGTATATATATATAACATACCAATAAAACACATAACGTTGAACAAAATAGTATACTGTTGACGTTTGGAAAAAAGAGGGAATGGGATATCTTCCCAATTTTTGAGTTAGTATATGTTATATTTATTAATTTAAGGCATCGTTTCTCAACCCAGGTTGCGCTGTCGCGTTTGTTATTACATGGGTTGATAAATGTAAATAAACTGTGAATTAAATTTTTATTATAATTTCATAGGGAAGGGGTCGCAATGTATTTAAGTTACCTTTTTCACGGGTCGTGACATATTTTTAATTTATTTTGCAGTATTTTATTGACCGGTTGGTTAGGCGGAGTTAAAAATGATTGTACTTCAATAATATTATTCCTTTATTTTCAGGTAGCACTCGGGTATAACGTTTCAGATGTACAAATTGCTTTTCGGTGTGGTGGTTGTTTGATATCAGATAGATATGTTCTAACTGCGGTCCATTGCGTTACTACAGTAAATGGGTGAATATTTTATTATCATATATATTAATATTTTAATTAATTTTAGTATCCGTTGAAACCTTTTTTTATCAATTTAATATATGGCGTTTAATTATCTAAGGGACTAAAATGGAAATCTGGTTGCCTGTAATTTGATATAATTTCATTACAATTTTACTATGCCATTTATATATGAATTTACTGTTTATTGCATCAACCTTAACAAAACTGAATGTATACAAAAAATACACGAGAAACGCGGTGGAAGCGATCCCAAAATAAACCAAACCAAATTGGTTTGGTCCCATATGAAGAACAAATGAATACTATGACAGATGTTCTGATTACTAATTCAGATGTAACATTATATATTTAACGATTTTTTTTAAATATTTAAGAGTAACAAACGACCCCACAGTTCTATATATATATACACATATATGTACGATTGCTGGGCATAGACCGTATGTCTAGGTAACATACTCTATGTGAGAACATAATCTACCACCATTGCGACTTTTTTTATATTTCTTAGATATGCAGGTTACCACCATACGATATCTCTTTTTTTCAGCGATGTGCCGATACTCGGCCGAATGGGTGTCGTGAATATAAATGACACAGAATGGAACAAAGAGACAGACTACGCTATAGAGGAGATTTTCGGACACCCAAAGTACCAAAAACCACGGAAGTATCACGATATAGCACTCCTCAGGTATTATATGTATTTCTTAGCAGCAGGTCACCAATTTATGATACCACCTATACTTGCTTAATAATTTATTGGCGAATGTAAGAATTATATTAACCTACAACAAATGGTGGTAAGTCTTACTTCGACCTTTTTTTTTATTTTATTGAGAGCTATAAACGTGCACACAGTTCAGTTGGTGCTAAGTGATTCCTGCGGCCCACGACATCTACAATTCATCCTTGACAAGGAATCATAATGCTAGATCGTGGTTTGGAGTTAGCCACGGTGAAGATAAGAGATACCCAAACGGTCGGCCTAAGGCGCTCTTCTCCTTGCTTGAATGGGTGGGTGGATGGGTGCTGGAGGAGTAGAGAGGGGGATGGGGGAGGCGGGGTCACGGAGGTGTGCGAAAGCGTTCCCGTGACCCCACTATACGCGACAGAGGTGGAACACCATGGTGTTTTCGTTGTCGTTGCGAGTCCGATAAAACCCATCTTTGCCCCCGCAGGGGTAGGTATGCGTAGGCATTCCCTCATGTAAAATAAAAATGGTATTTTTATAAAAATAAGCTTAGGTTAATAAACACGTTGCTGCATGCATGTTAGGTTATATTAGGTTTTTTTTAAAAGGTTATTAAACACATTTCTGTACGCAGGTTAGCTGAGCCAGTCCGCTTTTCCGTCAAAGTGTTCCCGGCATGTTTGTACTCTAGCGATATCGACCCAACCACAAATCTCTATGTCACCGGATGGGGCGTCACCAATGTAACCAGTTAGTACTTTTCCCCTTTTAAGTACTATGTATTTTTTTAGTATAAGTGAAGATAAACATTGAGATATATATATATAAATATATATATATATATATATATATATATATATATATATATATATATATATAAAGTATTTAGCCCTAATTACTAGTATATGTAGTTACTTACTAAGAACATGTTCGCGGAGGGTTGAGTCCCAGATGACGGAGGGAGAGAAACCGGCAGACGTTACGGACTGCTATTATTATATTTGGTGTTTTTTAATTTATTATTCATTACTATTAACATTACTAACAATCCGGTTATCCCCCAACTAAGCTATTGCCTCTTCTAGGAGATGGTTCATGACTATAGTCTAATTGTGGATTCAAACCTACGACCAAAGTTTTGCAGACCGTACACTAAACCATTAGGCTATCGATGCGTCCTTTATTATTATTATTGTTAAGTATGGCAAGCTGGGTCAGCTCGGCCGGGGTAGGACCACGCCCGCGCAGTATACCAGCGTGAAATAGCAGCATAATGCTGCTGTGTTCCGTGTCCGGTGAGTGTGGGGATCCGGAGACCTGAATTACTGGTGACGAGGCGTTCCATCTCAGTCCTCGAGTGTAACAACGCGTCTGCATTATGATTCCTTGTCAAGAAAGAATGAAGACGTCATGGGCAGCAGGAATCACTAGCCATCGGATGTACTGTGCGCTTATTTGTTATTCTGGATGTAATAAAAAAAACAAACAGTAGACTTTCTAGAACGTCGGAACTTTCAAATCAGCATTAAGTACTTTTATGCTAATTATAATTGATATTTTCGTTCGCCCTATGTACATGTCTATATAAATCGGTCTAAGAGGACGTCCGTCGACATTCAAGTGACGAGTCGATCCTACTATCTGATACCCACAGTCTCCTAGTATCGTAGTATTGTTTGATAGTGAAATAAATACAAAATCTCACTGTGTATTCAATTTTAGGATCAGTTACTAGCAACATATTGCTTATGGCTGTTCTGAAGGTAGTGCCGCGCCAGACTTGCAGCCCGCACTACACGAATGCGCGCAGACTGCCCAACAGCATCACAGACGGTCAGATATGCGCCGGCTACTCAGGAGCGGTCAAGGATACTTGCCAGGTAAGTGGCTCACGCCCACGCGACCCAGTATAACCTGTTACGTAATGATGATGATATCCTGAATGTGTATCATGGTGACGTAAGCACGTTCGCAAACACAGAGGCGCTCCAACGTCGTCCCCACCCTTTCTCCATAGCGATCCGTGCCGCGGTTCGAACCTTCTCCTGAGCAATCTCTCTTCGTGCCAGCATCGCCGTTGTCTCCCTACTCGGCGGGCCCCCCGCTCGCGTGAGTCTATATATCTCGAGGTTATACGACCAACAGCATCTCACAAACACAAAAAAATATTCATCGTCCACTTCCCCATTCAGTTGTAATGCAATAAGATTGGAGGGAGGTTCGAATGCAGTGTCAGGAATACGGGACAATGTATGTCTGACTTTCATTGTATGTACAATACACCCAGACTAGAACCAACCAACAATTTGTTATACACAAATATTGTTCCTCGGCTGGGAATCGAAACCACGCACTGGCCAGTTACTTTAACCAGTTCACCACCAGGCCGTCGTAGAATACACGTCCATATTAATATTATATTGATATTACATTATTTACTCTCTTTATGTTAATATAAGATTATTTTTTTATTTATTTCCTCTTTATTGCATGAACCATAACAAAAGTTAAAGGTTCACATAGGTCAATCTTTAATACCAAAGTCAACCCAAGGTGTGGTGAGATATTGTGATAGGTGTAGCAATAAACTAATTAATAAAAAAGAAAAGACTAAAAATAACTAATAAAATTAAACATACATACAGAAATCTAATATATATATACATACATATATGGTATAATAGAATACAATGCAATAACTTCCATGTGTGGATGATTAACTTATCTAACTACAGGTAACTTAAGTAAGTAGTCACGAACCAAACTTAAAACTGATTTTATAACTGACCTTCCTAGTGTTCAGTTAGTTTTATTTTTTTGAGATAAAATATATAAATCCCACAGCTGGGCATAAATCAATCACTAAACATCAATCAACTCTCTTCGCTAGAACTGAAATAAGGAAATAAATATGTTTATACATTTATCCTGATACAATTTTTATACGTTGGGAAATGCCTTATACCCGCTGTAAAGTTAATTTAGTTTATGTTATTTAAGTCGTAACTAGATGTCGCTACATGTATATTGTCTCGCGCTTTTGTCTCTCGAGTTATTATAAGGTATTCGACAATATATAGTATTTTTGGCCCCACCGAAAAGGATCGAGCCGAGGTCTCGCACCTCCTTAAGAGGGGCCCTTGGATCATATTCGCCCCCACCCCCTGTCGACGTTGACGTTCCTCGTCCACAGGGGTCGAAGTGTAGCGAAATTGCAGCCGATACCGTGCTAGCAACGCCGTTACACTCCCTACTCGCGGGCCCCCTGCTCGCGAGTCTTCACCGGCGAAGCTGTAGAGGCCGCAAGGCCAACAGCATTACACAAAACCGAAAACAATACAAAAAAAAGTATTTTTGGAAACTGTCAAAAGTACCGCTTGCTGATAACAAAGAATAACTATTAACAAACAGTGTCATTGAGACCGGGGCCAAGGATGGGTTATGTCTAACTCCCACCCACTAAAACCCCATGAGGATCTATCTTAAACAATCCAGCAACCCTCTCGCACATATAGGCTGACCCAAGCACCCTCCTCGGCCGCTGATTTACAGCCTCTCCTTGAGGGAGAATTATCCTGGTGCCCTGACTAGGGATATCAGAATAAAATATCGATATATCGGTTATTTTCAAAAGATTTTGCGTTTAAAATAACAGTTTATTTAGCTCAATATGGTAATACCAATAGTATCTTATACAAAATTATCTAAATGTATAACGATAGTAGGGATGGGTCGTATCGCTTTTTTTAAAAATCGTATCTGAATCAGATTTCGACTTTCAATATCAGATTTCAAAACTATATATTCTAATATCTAGATATTTTAGGTTCGCGTATCCATCTTAGATTCATAAATCTAAACCGATACACGGTTTAAATAGGATATACCACGATATCGGTTTCGATACAATTCGGCATTGTAGATATAATAGGAATATATTGTTTTAAGTAAATGTTCCCTTCCCTTCATACTTTTTCCAGGCGTAGGACTGGCTGCTTTGTCTTATATTATAAATAGAATATTTAATCTACTTTGTTTGTTAGCTATACAAATCAACACAAACCGGACATCTTGCTTTCTTATCAGAGTCGTTTATTTTTTGAAAGTAGTCTCAAACGACACTGACATTAATTCGTGACATTTTTAATATTACTAACAGAAACTAATACCTATCTAAGACACAAAAAGTTTTATATCTGTACACTTTATTTACTTTTTTTTTTCATATACACTTAAATATAAACTTACTTTTTATTTTAATAAATATTTACAATTATTAACGCAATAGAAATAAATCATCAAAGTTCCACTTGTCTTTATTTCTATTATTATGTACACTAATATGAATTTGTCCGTTATTATTTTAAGCTATAACTATTGATTAGAAAGTCTATTAAATTAGAATAATTTACAACGTCTATAACAATAATGTTTCTAAATTTTAAAACGCGGAGATAATTAAACCAAACTTTCCTACCGCAATTATTTCGACACAATAAACAATTTAACTAAAGTTCGAGTTCAAGGTTAAATAAACAAAATTTAAAAACATGATTCACACCATTATTTTATATTTATTTGAAATGAATTTAAAATGACAGTCCATGACAGTGACATAAAATCCATTCCTAAATCTGTTACTACAATATCAGATTTTGGATTTTATGCAGTGAATTGTGATGGATATTTCCGTACCTCTCTAGTGCAATATCTGTTCCGTACGGCAGATGCGTATCGTATCCGCGTTGGTAGATATTGAGCAGTGAGCGAGTATTCGGTAAATCGGAAATATCTAATATATATTGTAATACATAGATTTTGAACAAGCCAGTAAGCGATTTTTAGATATTGTATCAATATATAGTTTTCGGATCTATATACAATTTGTATGTTAGAATAGTTTGTAAGTTAGTATAGTTAAAATTTAAACAGCCAGATGTCATGATGACCAAATTAGTCAGTTCTCAGTACAGTTACTTTTTTTCCGTGTGGCTTTACGGTTTTCGATTCTAGTGAGTGTAGTTAGATAAATTAAACAATATATCGTTTTTTTTTTTACAATTTTCGATATTGGATATTTTGTATAGATATATCGGATTAAAATATCGATATATTGAATTAAAAATCTCGATACGTCGACATATCAATACTTTTCAACAAGCCTATACCAGACTCCCCTCTGTTCTCGTCGAAGTTCTTCGTCCACAGGGGTCGGAGTGCAGCGGTGGTGGAGCAGCAGCCTCCGCAGCATCGTCGTTGTCTCCCTACTCAGCGGGTAGTTACTACCTCCCGCTCGCGAGTCTAATTCGATAAAGCTGTAAAGGTCTCTGGACCAACTCACACACAAAAAAAAAACTATACCAGACTGAGTAGAACTGCTTTTTACCAGTGGTGTGGGCAACACAGAATGATTATATAGGCAGATAATAAATATTGCTGTTGTGTGGACTCAGGGTGACTCCGGTGGACCGCTGCAGGGGCTGACGGCGAAAGACGGCCACTACCGCATCGTGGGCATCACGTCCTTCGGCAGGGGCTGCGGCTCCGGAGTGCCCGGTGTCTACACCCGAGTCTTCAAGTACCTCGACTGGATCGAGGGCATTGTATGGCCGTCGAGCGGATGACAGGATATTCATGCTGATTATAACCTTGAAAATCTCTGGTTTTGTGTTTTTATTAATTAGTGAGCTAAAGGTATTGTTTATTTGCCTTTGTCTTTCGTGATTTTTTTTTAAAGTAAACATCTCCTCATATGGTATGAGATTCCTACGCCACATGAGACCTATGTACATCCTCGACACGGAATCATAATGATGCGTTATCGACCCTGAGGACATAAATCGTATGCCTCGTCACCAATAACAATGATGTCCAGATCCCTTTATTTTTTATATTTTTTACCCATCCGTGTACGGGCGAGGATGGGTTATATCGGACTCGCACCGACTAAAACCCTATTGTGTTCCTCCATCGTTGCCTTGTATGGCGGGGTCATGGGAGCAATTTGAACGTTCTGAACGGCTCTCCACCGTTCCACGCCCTCGTATTACGGCTAACCTTGCTACTCGGCCTCCTCTGTATGTGGTAAGCGGACCCCCACGAGTTCCTTCCCCAGAGGCCATGGGGGGCTGGGAAAGCCATAAACAATCACAGCCTCCTGCGGCGGATCTGGTCTACGGCTCCACCGCCAACCAAAGTTCGGCCGCGGAGAACAGGGAGAGCCCTTCCTGCTGCTGCAATCCGCTTCGAGAATCAACAGCTTCTTTATATATAAGTTACATTTTCCTGGGAAACCCAAACTCTACAAAACCAACATATACAACAGTGGTAAAATTAACGGATCGGCTCGACTGAGAAAGCAACACGTCACTACAGAATACCACCTGGAAATTGCATAAGTGATCACCACTGCCCATGGACATCTGCAACACCAGAAGAGTTGCAGATGCGCTATCGGCCTTTAAGAAAGGTGTAGACTTGTCCCCAAGTCGTAACGATACCTAATTACCATAGGCGACAGATGTTCCAAAGAATTTGTAACTACTACCATATTGTTTTTGAGATGGGGGTTCCCAAGCGAAACGCGGAAACGTACGAATCATCAATTCCGCCGACGTGCGGCGGTGATACTCTCCCGGTCAAAACGGCCCAAGCAAATACATTTTTTTTTTCCTTTAAAAAGTATATTGTGTTTGAATATATTTAAAAATAAATCTAAACATAACCAAAACATTCAAATTAAATATGAATGAAATGTCAAGTTCTATGTTTATAATTAAAACAATTATAGACAACAAGATTTATTTTTATAAACAAAAGGTGATGCGTTTACTCATACTCTCATATATATAACGCCACTGTGTTTCGTATTAAGAGTCTACACTCCTCCGGATCTGGAGACCGATTTACAGGTAACTAGGCATTCCATCTCAGTCCTCAGGATTAACAAGGCATGTGCATCTTGAATCTTTGTTTTGGTTGGATATGTAGCTGTCGTCACTTATCATCCGATGAACTACGTTCTTTATTTGCAGGAATATGGAATAGAATAAACATTTATTAGACACAAGAGGACAAAACAAAACAAGCACAAAAATGTAAAACAAAACAGAACAATAAGAAAAGAAATTAAATTTAACAAACATGAAAACAAAATACCTTGTGCCGAAAAGGGGTTCGCTCAACATATGCTGAGCTACAGACATGTAACACAGCGCTGATTTTCAGCCGAAAAACCTAAAAAACCCAATGAAAGGCGGACGCTGTTCGGTTGCGTGTAAATATGGATATGGAAAAATATGTTATGTTATATTATATTATATACATGTTTGGTGATGTTTCTTTTTAATATGACACTGATGACATTCTTTGATGTTTAAATTCGATAATGTGGTTTAGACATAAAATAAATGTTTGCACGCTATTAGTATAGTTTACATAGTTCTCCCGATGGTAAGTGATACCTACCCATGACATCTACATTCATCCTTGATGCACAACCACACAAACTCGTTGTAACCCTTGAGGTCTGAGATGGAATGCCTCGTCATCAGTAATAAATGTAAATTTTACAGACAAATCGTCGTGTGGTTATTCTTAACATCGGAGCATAGTGATTGTAATAGTTTGACGGCGCATTTTTCTTCGTTCGAATTTAACTGGAGTGTTAAATAGGCTTTTACTTAGAATTTACTCTAGAGACACATACCATCAGGTTGAATTATAGTTATCCAAATGGTTTATTTATTTATACTTGATTGTTTTTAACACGTTTTTGAAGAGCTTTAACACCTTGTTTCTTTATCCGGATTACATTGAAATTAACAAACGTGCACACAATTAACTAAGGTACTATAAGTAGTAAATTATTCCTGCGGCCCATGCCATCTACATTCATCCTTGACAAGGAATCATAATGCAGATGCGTTGTCACCCTTGAGGACTGAGATTAAATGCCTCGTCACCAGTAATAAAGGTCTCCAGATTTCAACACTTACCAGATGAAACACAGCAGCATTATGCTGCTATTTTAAGCTGGTATCCTGCGAGGGCGTGGCCCTACGCCGGTCGAGCTGACCCATTCGTACTGCAGAAAGAAACAAATTGCACTGCAGAGTAGCTACTATTGTTGTATTTTAATATTTAACAAATAGTCACGCCTAGCTGGCCTAAAACAACGACGCTCTAAGTCTCATCTCGGTTCCAGACAACATAATCATCACAGCCTATCCATAGTCCACTGTTGAACGAAGGTTTTCCCCATAAACTGTCTATCTCATCATAGATCGTCGCTGCATCTAGTGAGGGTTCGCCGCCACACTGCGTCTGCCAGTCCGAGGTTGCCACTCAAGAATCTTTCTTCCACATCGACTATCGGTTCTACGAACTATATGTTGGGTACATACACTTCAGCTTGCTAATCTTTGCAAATATTGTTTGCAAGCAATCATAATATATCCCGGATAACAAACCGCAGCCGCTGAGTTTAAACATCGTACATCACGACAGAATTCAAAATTTCATCCTCATCATCTCGATGGTTGGCAATCCACTATTGAGTGCTTCACGCAAAATATCCTGCCACGCACAACTACAATCTGTGGAATCAGCTGTCGCCAGCGTTTCCTAACCGATACGACTTGGGGACCTTCAAGAAAAGACGAAAATAAACTCAATAAAATCCTTCATTTAGTTTATTTAATATGTCATATTCGCATAATGATGTAATACATTGTGATATATTATATTGTATTTCTGTGCTGTACTTTTTTTATGTTACTGATTTCCGCTGTTAGCCCGAGGGCTTTTACAGTTTCGCCGGATTGAGAGGTGACCGAACGCTTAGTCAAGACCCCTATTAGTGGGTCAGTTGCTTCTGACTAAGAATTATTTACACTATTATTATTATTATTGGCTATCTTTACCACCATTTCGGAATGCGTGGGCGCTGGAGAAGAAGGGCCCAAGAAACTCCAGCGACGCTTCTGTATTGACTGGACGTTTTTCTGTGCACCTCACTAAAAATTCAAAACGGGTTTACGATCTAAAGTCGAATATGGAAACTTGTTCTTACATCCGTCTTTAAGCTTAAAATTTCCTCAAACAATGTAGTTATGCGTGGAATAAGATAGCGAAAACATGCATGAGTTGTTTTTATTTGAAATTTTTATTTGAAAACAATAAACAAATTAACAGTATTTAGTTAAAGAAAAATACCACAGACAATATAGTTTGGTTAGAAGTAACAATTAAAAAAAAGGAGAAAGCGTACACCGTAGTGCAGGTGATAGTAGTGTAACTTTTTTCGTCGATATACATTACATCACTATATATATATAGTTTTTTTTTAAATATACTTTAATATATTCAATGAAAAAAACAAGGCAGTAAGTAGTAAAACGGTAGTGAGAAAAAAAGAAAGAGGATAACAAACGAGTTCAGCAACGTATATAGTTCTGTCCTTTTCCCTCTCAGGCCATTTGCCGTCCTTTTTGCGTCATGAACGTTTTATTAAACGTTACATAGGTATATGTGGAAACTTGCACTCAAAGTCGACCTTGAAATTCTACTCATGATGTTCACAGATATATCTATAGAGAAAAAATATATTTTATATATATAATGAACTGCGCCAATGTATATGTATATATATATACTTGTATATCATAAATCTCACTAAATTAGCTGATGACGAAGATGTGCAACTAGGTACAATATAGATAATTTACATGTTATATTCGACGTTTTTCCGTGGATAATAGATAAGGTTTCGTAGAAGATCGTACTGACTTGCTTCGTAGTGTTGTCGGCACATAACTTGAGAAGCTGCGCGTGTATATAGCTTAATTTAAAAATAAAATGTAAAAAAAGAATATATGAACTAGTTTTGAAAATAGCTTTGTAAAATACTTGTGGATGTGTTTGGCAAACGTAAGAAATAAAAATGTGGAAAACGTTGTTAATATTTAGCTGTTCATTAACTACGACACTAGTTGGCGGTCTAGTAGGTGAGTTTTATTATTATTATTAATTATTATTTTGACAATACCTGCTTGTTTCTGTTATGAACTGGCAATGGAAATGCACACATGTAAGGGAAAACTTAATTATTATATTATGTTAATTGATAATCTTCATAGTTTAACCCGCCCAATGTTATTTCTGTCTTTTCCTTTGTTGCGTATAAACACTTTGTAAAATGTAAGTATTAGCCAGTGATTGTTCCCCGCTGTTGTCGAGGGCTCCGCAGCCCTCAACTCTCACGACTTCCACATAACATCCAAGAGAGCCGGGATTGGCTGTAAACCAGCGTTACATTTTTCTAAAGTGTATTATAGTATTGCTATATATATAATATAAAGTTGATTTTATTTCTCCGACATGCGGCAATAAACTGTTTTATTATTATTATGAGGTCTAACCGCCATAACTGCGCTTGGTTAAAATACAATAAATAAAATAATTATGTGATAAAACAAATACTATATACAATACAACAAAATAAACATAAATAAGGACCAATCCCTCGACAGGGGAGACCTAACGGTCGTGCTAGGGTGATAGAAGTAAAACCTGTCTTTGAGCCCGGAACTGCCCAAGAGGCCGGTTGGGATTAACCCGTTTGCAGATACGAATATAGGAATATATTCGGTCGGCATACCGCCCCACATGTCGGTCACCTCGTGTGCCAGGTCTAGATATTTTGTTACGATTATTATTATAGGTTAACTAGGTACAGAAATTACTACAAAGTTCAATATATTAGTAGGATCCGTAGATCGCGTATTAAATGACATGCGTACGAAAATGATCAGTTGATTGACATTGCTTATTAATATTTGAACTCATTCTTTATGTATAATGTAAGATATTCAACAAACATCCCGAACCGGTGACCGCTGGCGGACTACCTACCGCGCCAAGGCATTTGTTGTATTAGCATTAATTACTGTCGATAGAGGCCAGTTTATGAAGAGCTCTACTTATTAAATACGCCGTATATCTTATGATCCCCTGGTATTTGTTACACAACGTCTAATGGTGTCTAGAATATTACTAAAATGGCGCTCAATCGTTCTCCGCAAAAGTTATCAAAGAAAGAAAGCTAAGAAGAACCTACAGTACCATGGGCCCGTGCCCAGTATACATGCTAAGACAGACAATGATATCACTACTGCATCAAGAAAATGGCGTTCTTATGAACTTTTGACCTCAGAGATTTATTTATTTATTTATTTAAGCTTTATATACAGCATGTATAAAGGCGGACTTATGCCTTCGGCATTCTCTACCAATCAGCCTTAGGGCAATGCAGAGATGAAATAGGTAGATGTATGCTTAAAAAATTTGTCGCGATTATAATACTATTATAATAATTATATTATATAACGCACGGGCGCTGATACCGCGGAAATGATCAAAGTGCCGGCGGCGGCGGCCCACCGCAAAAGGAGCGGTTTGTTTTGGCGGGATTTATTATTATGTTTAGTATTTTTAGTTTTTGGGACAACCTCGCTCGCGCGTTCGTTGATCCGAGCGTCAGCTGTTTTTGATTTTGTGTTTCATTGGTAATTTTTTTTAGTATAGTAAAGTATTTTTTATGAAACTATCGTTTCGGATTTTGGTCGAGCGAATTTATAATTTAAATTTCATAAAAATAAATTAAAAAAAAATCTTAATTTATAACTTAATCGATCAGAAGTTCTCCGGTATGATTTTAACACCAAAAATGAACGTGGTTCTAAACGCTCTACCATCATATTTAATTCATAATTGAAATATCCAACATAATGATATCCGTCAATCGATTTAGGATAACATGATATTCTTCTATCAAAAATAAATCTCTTACGCATATACTATATTCATACGCTATAAAATAAAATCGATAATCTGGACAGACTCTCGAATGGAACGCATACTTAAATACTTAATGTGCAAATGAAACGACAAGAAAACAACTTGTCATCAATTGTAGTGAGGACTGGTGAAGTTACGGGATGTTTAATTAAGTAAGCAGACATGAAACACGTGTTCCGTCGATCGATAGGGTGCTCAGTGAGCATTGGAGCTCGAGATTTTCAGCCAGACATTCGGCTTTCTCTTCGTCTAAGAAGGCGGGTGGTTTATTGGGACGCGCTAAGGGAGGCATTGTTTGGGCGTTGCCCCCTTTTAGGGATTTGGGAAGTCGCCAGAAGGCGAGATGGGAAGGTTCGATGTTGGAGAGGTGATTATCCCTCCGATCGTTCCTATACTGGGCTATGCGTGATCGGACTTCACGCTGAAGGGTACGCAGCACCAGCCGGTTAATTTCAGTGGGATATAAGTCGTGGGCACGAGTCGCCGCATTCTTGCGCCTCATTAGGTCCTTTATGTCGTTTGGCAGGGTCCATCGGTGGTCTTTCACCGAGGGAACCTGCCTCGAACAATCCTCGACTACGGTCTGGATGTGCCTAGTGAGGGCATGAACTGCGAGGTTCGTGTCATGTAATGTGGCTTCCCTCAGGGCGTTCCTGAGTCGGTCCCAGTCTACAATGGTTTTGGTGGAGGGTGAGGTTGGGGCGGAGGGCCCTAACCGAAGAAGAACGTGGCGATGATCGGAAGCGAGCTCATGGATTACCTCTATGGATGGCTTGCCATTGGAGTCCCTTATGGCTTTTGCAAGGGCTGAGACATCGGCGCCGTTGAAAACGGCGGCGAAGCGACACACAAGGTCGAGGTCGCTTTCGTTAACCGGCCGTCCGGCTGATGGAGGGGGCTGCTCAACCAGTTGAGCGACGGTCACTACGCCGATAGGAGTTTTCCATGCGGGACGTAGAGGTCGAACAGGAGCGAGAATAGGCGCGAAGGCGATCGGTGTAGCTACCTTAGGTGCGACTTTAAGTGCCGGGCGTTTCGGCTTGGGAGCCTTTGGGCAGCCAAGGTAATTAGCTGTGTGTCCCTCGGAGTTGCACAGGACACATGCGGGGGGCCCGAAAGCAGCCAAAAGGGCCTTGTCCTTGGGTCTCGGACAGTCGGTGGTGCCATGGTTCCTGGGACCTAATCACTACGTGTGGGTTTCCTTCAGTCCCAGGGGTGATAGCACCTGGATCTTGGTTGAAAGAAACTACAAAAAACGTCCTAACCTCCATTTCTACTATGATTGTAAAAGAAGTTTTATAATAGTTTAAATATTCATTATGCAAAAAATCTTAAAATTGTTATTTTTTATCAATGCGCATAAAAGAACATATATTACTCTGTGGTTACACCACGCCTCTCCATCCTTTCCCGCCTCGGGTTTTTTTGTGTGATAATCCCGCCACGCTACTGTGTGACGCACTCATGATGCACTCATGATGCAGTCATTGCTTGTACGTGGTACATAACAACTAAAATTTAAAAACTTGAGATTAGTATGAATAAAAAAACATGTCAAATTTATAAACAGCAACCGCTAAGCTGGTGCTAGTAATGCTTTCAGCACATTATGCTTAAAATTACCGACTATATAGAACAAATAAGGGTCACCGGATGCCCACACTCGCCAGACGAAGCACAGCGTGATCCTGGTCTTTTACTCTGGTATTCTGGCATTTTATAATATGTGTGTGTGTGTTACTATGTGTTCTTAGCCTGGCCATTCACCGTGCAGCTTGAAATAAACTACAGCGTTGCTCTACCACAGTTACAAATTTCACCAAGAAGTATTGTTTTTATACGAGTATACGATATAATAAACACTAAACTAGTTTCTTTAGCTAAAGTGACTTATCATAAAAACCTTTGTGGATGAATAATATGTATATATATATATATATATATATATATATATATATATATATATATATATATACGTTCTCGTCCGATATGTCATTTATATACACAAAGAGTAGATAATATATTTATTTATATATTTGTACGTCACTGCGAACAAAATATGTTTTATTATATAGTAATGATAAAGGAGTACACAGTTCACCCGATGGTAAGGTTTCAACGCCCTGTCTGATGTCACTAAGCGAGCTCCTAATAAAAAATGATTAAAAAATTATTCGTGAGTATCACATATCATCACATACACACGGGAAATCATCTAAATTCGCTACTTATTTATTTATATGATATTTACTATGTAATTGTGTATATTAAGTAGATACAATTAAGTACATATATTAATATATAGGATTATTTTGTAATTGAAACTTACAATCAATGTTTCTCCATCACAGGAGTTGACTGACAGAGAATGCCAAAAGGCATTAAATTCGCTCGCTGTACTCTTTTTTTGAAATTATGGTGTTTACGATTGAAAATTAAATAAATAAATAACCCTATCCTCCCCACAGGAGGCAGTATCATTAAAAGATTTCTCCCACGAAATCAAAAAAAAGGTATACCTGAGTGCACTAAATGACATTTTTCTTCGAAAGCTTTAAGCTTTGATGTCCTGTACATTTTCAGTGTCCTCATAATTGGGCGTTGGCAGCCAATGTTTAACTAAAGTTTGCTCCTCGACAGCTTTTGATTAAATATAACAGTTCCTTATAACTATGTTGTGCCCATGAGCTCTACTAAACTCTACTTGTACGAAGCGTTGAGAGCAGTATTTACGTGTGGAGTAGAAACACGGTAACATCTATTCTTGATAATTTCCTCGTATTCCTTTGAACACAGAGAATATTCTGCTACGGAGCAACTCAACGACTGCGTTAACTCAAAGACGTAGGTGGCACGAATGTTGTATCTAATACATATATACATTATTACTAAAATCTTTGAACGCAGCTCAAATGTAACAAAAGAAAGTTAAAACCTAAACCTAACATCTTCCGTGAATTGATTATCTATCATTTTCATAATTTCTGCGATATTAGGCCATCTTTATTGATTTTTTTTTGCAGTTGGTGACCCCTGCTCGGTTAATAATGAAAATGGACGTTGTACATTGATTAGCGAGTGCCCGATTGCCGTAAGGTCAGTGACAAAGTGATTAAATGAAATGTGTTTTCATTTAAAAAATATTAATAAAAATTTGTTATAATACCATTTAAGACTGTAATGTAAAAAAGTGACAGCCTATATACGTATTCCAGTACTGTGCTTTGACCTCGTCTCAAGAGGGCATATTCCAGCGTAGGTGGAATAACACTAAATTGAACATATTCTATATTTCTAACTCACAATTTTTTTTATTGTTCCGACTTACGTTCAATTAATAAAGGTGTCTCAGATTGTTTTTCGTTTTTAGATGTTAAATAAAAAACAAAATATCAACTAAATCTCGTTTTATTTAATGTTAATTTAGCAATAGCAATTCTTGAAGTTTATTTATGAAAAACAACGGTTTGCAAATGCACACCATTCATTTGTTTACACTCATTTAACCTGGAGCTAAAATTTTCAAAAACTCGCTGGAACATCGTTCTTGGAATAGAGTTGATTTCTTCAGTGATTCTTTGCTTCAAAACATGCAGGTTGGGTGGCAATGGATTGTTAACTTTGCTTTTTAGATATCCCCATAGGAAGAAATCAAGTGGCGTTAAATCAGGGCTCCGCGGTGGCCAATTGATGTCACCTCGGCGACTTATCACTATTCCAGGGAATAAATCGTGAAGACCAGCTAATGAGTCATTTGTAACATGAGAAGTGGCTCCATCTTGCTGGAAAATGATGTTGCGGTTGTAGCCCTTCTGGTTTTGCATTTCTGTAGCCAAAAAAGTCCGGATCATATGGCAATATCGGTCAGAATTAACGGTCTGAGTTCGACCTCGCTCATCCTCAAAAAAATAAGGTCCGATAATTCCTTGACTTGATATGGCAGCCGAAACAACAACTTTTGGCGAGTGCAAGGGCTTCTGATGCAGTTCTAACGGATTCTCGGAAGCCCAGTATCTGCAATTTTGTCTATATATGACCGTTGATGTGAGAATTCGATTCGTCGGAGAACCAGATTTTATTGAAGCTCCTAAAAACGGTTTTTCATTGTCCTGCAGAATTCGACCCGTTTATCAGGATCATCAGGCTTCATTTCTTGAACAATTACAATTTTATAGGGGTGAAAATGTAAATCTTTCGAAATAATGCGATGAACCATAGATTTGTTCAAATTAAGAGAAGCTGCGCGCAATCTCAATGACTGTCGTGGGTCGTCCATAACAAACTCTCGAACGCGATCGACGTTCATGCTCGTTCTTGATGTCCTTTTACGCCCAGTCGATTTGTCCGGCATTGTATTCCCAGTCTCTTCAAACTTTCACACCCAATGCTTAATTAAATTGGCACTTGGCACATGTCTTAAGCTTTTTGAATTAAAATGTGTCCTGTAGACACGACGAACAACAGTGTAGGAATCGTTGTTTTTATAAAACGCTCTCATGCAAAACGCGCGCTGTAATCTCGTGAAACGATTCATGGCTACTAAACTTAACAAGCCGGCCAAGCGTTTGAGTCCACTCCCCTCCCTCTGCTACCTGCGGTTGGTGCGTATTGGTCAATTCAAAAACGAAAATCATTATGAGACACCCTTTAGTAATACAAACAGTAGGTTTTTCAATGGTGAGACTAATTGATTACATATACGAGTATATATTCAATTCATCCTAAGTTCTTCTTTCATTTAGAGAATCTTTCTTTTAGTTAGCGATCAGGGCAGAGATTCCTCATGAGGGGCCGAGAGTATATCACCCCCCTCTGTTGTTGTTGACGTTCTACGTCCACAGGAGTCGGAGGGTAGCGGTGGTGTAGCAGCAATCCTCGTACCAGATTTTTATTTCTTCGGATTGATGGCCTCTGTTAGCCCGAGGGCTTACACAGTTTCACCGGGTTGAGAGATGACCGAGCGTTTATGGCGCTCAGTCTAGAACTCTATTAGTGGGTAAATGGTGGGCTTAGTCCGTTACCCTGTACCGCGAGTGCGTCTGACTCGAAGGTGAACCGAACCTCGGCTCGGTCAGTTTCTTCTGACTAAGAATTATCTACATTAAGATCACTAATATTGTTATTGGCCAACTGAACCACCACTTCGGGATGCGTGGAAGCTAACGAAGAAGTGGTGCAAGAAACTCCAGCGATGCTTCTATCTGTATTGACTGGAAAGAACCAGCCTATGACAAATCGCTGGAGTCTTGAGCTAAGAGGTCCTCGGGGGACGAAGGGCTATCCAGCTCCATTTTGGAGACTGTGGATGAAGTGGATGCCCTTGTGTAGTGTCTTTCAGGGAGCGGTCTTTCATTCAATATGGTTCTGGAAGACATCAGGATACTTTCTTTTTAAAACGCTGATGAAATACCGCATGAACTCAGAAGAAGAATCCTCCTCGGCCTTTCGTTGACTGAATTATCCTTTTTTCTGTCCATCTTCGTGGCATCATCGTTTAATGTTAACAAATACCGATGATCAATTTTACAGCGACCAAAAAAAATGTTGGTCCTCATAAGAAATCCTAAAGAAGAAATAAGTCCGCGTGAAATGATATCCTCCCGGTCGACTACGAGCGAATCTATATCTTCTGATTATTGTTAGATGACATCGAATGCGCAGCATATTGTGCCGTGAACATTTGCGCCAAAACAGAGGCGCTCACTCGTCGTCCCTTTCCCTATTCCGATGTAATGCAAGTGTAATAATATCGAAGGAAACTTCAGATGCAATGTCAGGGACACGGAACATACGCACAATGCACTCAGACAAGTAAAACCAACAATTTATGGTGTACAAATATTGTTTATTGTTACTGGGAATCAAATTCAGGACCCGCTTTGCAGTAGCCACCAGGTACTGTAACCACGCGGCCGTAGTGAAACGTGAAATAATACGTGGCAGAACCATGCTGCAGTTGATGAGTTAAGGGATCCGGGGATCTAGTTACCAATGGATACGTATGCATCGTTATCCCCGAGAGCTAAGACGGAATACCTCGCTGCCTGCCATTAGATCTATACACAGCTATATCTATAACCAGCCCATACGTCCGAGCGTGTTTTGAAAATTTCCCGCCTGTTTAATTATTAAAAGAACATATTTTATAATTTTAGGGCGATTCGTGCGAAACATTCTCATCAGTTACCAAGATGCGGCTTCCAAGATGCCACAGAGATTGTTTGCTGCCCACCAACAACGGTCGACTGTAAGTTATAATAATATAAAAAAGACTTCCTTTTTTATAATTAATAATTCGCCATTGAATTAGAGATGACTTATATACTGGAAATACGATACATTCCTTGCAAGGGGGTTAAAGTAGAGCACATTTGCAGAAAATTTGGATATATGATACAGTGTTTGAAACTTACCAACTACTAGGGTACTAATTGGGTTAAAGGTAATGGGGTTTTTATTCAAAATTTTTAAATCTTGAATTACTTTCGGACACTACATCATATGACCAAATTTGCTCTAGTTTAATCCCTTGTAAGGAATATATCGTATTTCCTGCAAAATTGAATATTAGCATTATTTTAATTGTGGTAGAGCCACGCTCCAGCTTGTTGCTAGCTACGGCATGAGTAGGTCGGCTGACGAGGGAGGGGCCACGTCCTCACGGAATACCAAACTAAATTAGCTAAAATAGACTAGTTAAACTAAAATAAATAGCAGCATCATTTGCAGCATAAAGCTGTATGTGTATTCGACCGGTGATCGTAAGGATCCGGAAATCCTTGCGGATCCTGATGATGAGGGTTACATAGTATTCCTCATGAGCGACAATCCATCTGCATTATGATACCTTATCGAAGATGAATATCGGTGTCATGGGGTCGTCAAGTCACTGTCAGGTATTGTCGATGGCGGATGCAAATGAAAAATCCCACAGTACAACCATTCCATTAAAATTCGAATATACTACATTTTTTTTTAATTACGTAAAGGTTAACGATCACACAGTTCACCTGATAGTGAGTTAACATTTCTCATTAAATAAAAAATGAAAATGTCTATGCGTTGTCACTTCTGAGGACTTCCATACGAAAGCTGCGTAACGCTGCTTTTGTTTTGTTAGGATGTAGTCTCTCCCAAGTCGAGCCTACCCATTGATGTTGTAGCATGGCATAAAAAGTTTAATCTCCACTTGAGCCCATAAAGTTATAAATATGATACAAATACCAGGTTAAATTATTGAATCGTTATTTTGTTTGCAGATAGTCAAGAACTCCCAACGAGAAATCCGATAATACTAAATTCGAAGGGTGAGTAGAAATAATATTACTTTTTATAGAATAGGTGACAAACGAGCAAGCAGGTCACCTGATGGTAAGAGATCACCGGCGCCCATGGACATCCGCAACTCCGTCGCAGATGCGCTGTCGGCCTCTAAGAAAGGTGTAGGCTCTTTTCTTAAAGATCCCTAAGTTGTATCGTTTCGGATATACCGCCGGTGACAGCTGATTCAACTGAGTACCAGAAAACTTCACGTAAGCGCACTGTGTTGGATTGCCAACCATCGAGATGATGCAATTTTGGGCTGGTCGGTGCGTTCAGCTTATGTTAAGGACAATAAATCTGCCTATTTGTGAAGTTTCTTTTGGATTCATGCCAGACAGTTTTAAATAGAGTTAGAGCAATAACTAGGTGGATATCGCCGTGGTCAAAATCGGCCAGCAAGACATCATAATCACCAGTTTAGTGTATGGGCTTACCAGACACCAGGCACGATACCAGAGGATACCGAGTTCGATGCTGGCACCAATGAAATTGTTAAATTCAATTTCTGAAGTTACTGATTTACGACATGCTCTACGGTGAACAAAAACATCCCGAGGAAACCTGCATGTCTAAGAAGTAAATAAATAAAATATATTTCGAAGACGTCTTCGAAATATTGGAAATAGTTGAAACTGATCCCCGATCATGACAAACGAATACACAGTTCAATCCAAAAGAGATTCCTGCAGTCTCCGTATATCCAAGATATGTGTGGCTTCACCTTGGAAGAGCCACACCCTCATAGAAAACCAACGTGAAACACTGTCGTTTCGTGTGATGAGTAGGAAACCGATGAACCTGTTAAAGGTACCATGATGAAATTCATCTCAGTATGGTTTTTTTTAATATATTGAGAGTTACAACGATACGAGCACACAGTTAACCTGATGTTAATTGGTCTGATTCCTGCTGTCCATGACATCTACATTAATCCTTGACAATGAATCATAATGCAATACGTTGTCACCCTTGAGGACTGAGATGAAATGCCTCGTCACCAGCAATAAAGCACTCATCAGGATCCCTACACTCATCAGTCGAAACACAGCACTCTTCACTATTATGAAGAAATGTAAGCTTCTTGTCACCCTTACGTATCCTAAAACACTCTCTCACACTTCTCAATCTGGGGTTCGCAGGTCACAGTCAGTATAATAAACGAAACCTATATAGAAAAGATTCGTTTACTATCGATACCGTATAACCGAGTTTTAGAAAGATAAATATTACGATTTACACTCGCGATTTAGCGTTTTTATCGGCTGCGATATTGCGATATCAGTTCTTAGTACATTTTGTATTCGGATGGATGTGATCTTACATCCTATTGCTGCAATAAAATTGGGCCTGTTTAAACTTATAAATGAACTATTAATTAAAAAAAATATTATAATTTTATAGTGAAGGGGGGTTTTTTTCCTGGGTCGCGTCATAAAATTGTTGAAACAGTGTGTTTAGCAACCAACTGTACCAGCAGTTTTGTGGATGCAGTGCAAATAACAGTATGATCTGAATTCGTCATACTTTTTTTTAAAGGAATGCTTTCAATTAATATTAAATAACATTCACCCAGAACAATTTTAATTAAATTTATTCCTTTTCCAGCTGGTGATGAAACTACAAGACCTGCCAACCGAAGTACGTATACACGTCCATAATTTTATAGCTATATAATTATTTTTCACCGTGTTCACCGAGGCTTTTCTGATCTTGGTGTGTTGTTCGTATGTCCCGTGTCCCGTGACATGGCATCGGAACTTATTGCACCTTTTTCCGAACTTATGTTGCGGGGATGATGCGACGAGAGAGTCTGTTTGCTTAAATACACTTTGAGGCACTATAACATATTACGTCATATAGTAATAACCAAAAGATATCGTCGTGGTCGAAATCGACCAGGATATTATATTGAGGGTAAATTTTTACCGTATGATATGCGGTGAAGAAGATAATCGTGAGTAAAACTGAGCGTCTTATACATATATTTTTTAAAGTCCACCACGAAGCATTGGAATCGAGTGATGAATTATGCTCTAACGCCCTCTCTGGAGAGAAAGGCTTTAGTTTACTTTTTACTTTATTTTTCCTGCCACAGTGGTACATGACACCCAGGGTTGACTCACATAGTAATGGTATAGTACTTAAAGGTTATTCTTTTTCTAGATTATAACAATAAAGTGTAAATAAATAAATAATTTATATTTGTGCATTTTATCGGGTGACGATGAAGACCATTTAATTTTTTATATGGTTATTTATTAAACTAAATCATAAACTAAATTTTATAAGCAAAAAGTTACATTATAATGTCTTTCGTTGTACAATTGGTATGTGGCTGGTTTTGGTTTTTATACCATTAAATAGACGACATTTTTAAAATGGAAAAATTAAAAGTAGAAACGGTTTCCTGCAATTTTTCTATTGCTTTTCTGTCAGCCTAATGTATGTCAGTTAATTTATCGAAGAATTCGATACATTTTGGTGTTTTATTACAAATAAGGGAAAATGCGACACAAGACACGAAAATAATTATTTACTAAACTAAATGATAAACTAAATTTAAAAATAATCAAATTAATTTGTTATAATTTCAGTGTGTAAAAAAATAATTGACAGTTTCAAGCCGCCCCTTGGCGTATATATACTCGGTGGTGATGCTGCCGAAGAAGGGGAATTCCCACACATGGTAATGTAATAATAATATAATAATAATAATAATAATATCTTGTCTCTATCGGCATGTTATCTCCGGTTGTTGCGGCGCTGTCTAACTCCGAGTATCTTCATAGGTAGGAGTATCTGGTTGCCGCGTCACAAGCTTACAGTTCGATGAACTGTATATGCATATTTATATTATAAAACGAAACTTTATATATATATATATATATATATTTACATAAGAATTAGGAATTTATTCTTTGGTTTACAGGTTGCGCTCGGGTTCCCATCTTCAAATTCCACTGTTTTTAAATGCGGCGGTTCTTTGATATCAAATAGATATGTATTAACGGCAGCCCACTGCGCGAAAACATTGGAACTGTAAGTACAATATCTTCATTTCATTTATCCGATCTTCCAGCCATTCCATATGTTTCTATCCCAGAGTCGTGTTAGCACGGTGTTCAAATGCTCGCTTTTAATTGACGCGAGCAAACCTAGTCCGACCTCCGGTGCCTCAATGATAGTTAGTTGCCATTTTAGGTGCATTGCGATTGCAAAATATATATTTCGAAAATCTGAGATTTAATAGAAGTAGATCCACGTTGTAGTTGGTTTCATTCAGCGGCTTGAATGGCATTGGTACAGGTCCGCAGAACGACAACCTCAAAATCTGTAGGACAGCAGATAACGGGCCTCGAGGGGTAACGACTCCCCCGGTTGTTGACACCACGATTTATGTGGATTATGTAGACGTGTTTATACTTTCATTAATGCAAAAAGTTACATTATAATGTCTTTGGTTGTACTGTTTGTATCTGGCTGATTTTGGTTGTTATACCATTAAATAGACGACATTTTAGAAACATAAACATAAAAAGTAAAAACGGTTTCCTGACTGGAGTTTTATGACAAATAAGGGAAGAATGCGACACAAGACGTAAAAATTTTGTGACGTTTATGGACTTAACGTAGCGGGAATTTCGATGTCACAGATGAAACCCGCTCTGATCGACTTGTCACAGATAAAGTGGGTGCCATTTTAGAAAAAATGGACCTAGATCGGTATATTAGTAGTTACGGCATAGCTGAAAAGCTAGGGGTTGACCACAAAACAGTTGTGACTCATCGAAATGGCACATATATATTATAATCAAATGTAAATAAACTATCATAAATAATATCTTAAATTTGTATATAATATACGAGAAATCTTTTTACCCGATCCATTATGTTAAGCCAGAAAAACTTGAAAATAAATCACTCTACAATCAGGTCCTATGTCCTATGTTGGATGCTGCTCCATTACTTCTCATGCACCTTGAATCTTTGATATAGATGTCACAGTCCGCAGTGTTCATTCAATTATAAGTTGAATTGTGTGTTTGTTTTCACACTTCATACAAATAAAACTCACATTCCAGACAAGTGGTTCGTGTTTTTCAGCATACAGCCTAGCTTGGTGCGCGTGGGCGTCCTGAATATAGCCGGGTCCGAATGGAACGACGTCACGGACTATACGATAGAACACATTGTCGTGCATCCAAACTACCAGCGATCACGAAAGTATCACGACTTGGCTCTCCTCAGGTATCTCTTCTTTCTGCATCCTCGCCTGCTGATCAGTAACTTGTTTAGGAAAACCCACGATTTGAATGAAGGATGATTTTAAAAAATACACAAAACGATCACAAACATATTTATTGAAATTTGAACAGGACAAGCTCTTTCGGGTCAGCAGCTAGTTGTGAATATAATATGTGATTCTTATATAAACAATATCACAGGTTTATACTGCGTATATGGCGAAATTTTCATCCTTCAATGTTTGAAACCGAATAAGATATATACTTAATCTGTATCGTAAGGAATAAATAACTCTTGCTATTTCTATATATTATCTATTTGTATCTTGATACCCCACTCATCTCCCCTTAACTGCCCTAAGGTTATCCCGCAATAAAACCGGCGGAAGATTAGGATGCATGTCAACGCCATGGGATATACACATAATATACCCTGGTATGAAAGCCAACGATATGTGTTGCGTAAATATTCACCTCGGCAGCGAATCAGATCCAGTCCTCTCTCCATCTCAATCGCAGGAGTTGCGACTCAAATTTTAACAACGCTGAAAACTATGAGACGTAAAACTTTTACTTTTGCCTACTTTTTACTAATAGTAAAGCTATAGTATAAAGTATAGTGTTGCTATACCAATAAATGTTCCCCTTGTCCGCGGACAGACTGCGCTTTCACAGCGTAGATTAGTCGCCTAATGATGAACGGAGACTTAATTACTGTTATAGAGTCGTTCTGTTTTAGCAGGGCGGTTTGTTTCTAGCTGCAGAATGAATGGGTCAGCTCGACCGGGGTAGGCCACGCCCCCACAGAATACCAGCGTAAAATAGCGAGTGTGTCGGAGACCTTTATTACTACGACGCATTCCATCTCAGTCCTCAAAGGTGACAACGCATCTGCATTATGATTCCTTGTCAAGCATGAATGTAGATATCATGGGCCGCAGTAATCACTTGCCATCAGTTGAACTGTGTACTATTTTGTTAAATATAATTATAATATGTTACGCTCAATGTAATAAAGAAAAAAGTTCTCCGAGTTGACAACGCATCTGCTTTACAATTCCTTATCGAGAATGAATACGGGTGTAATGTGTGTGAGGAATCTTAGTCCCTATTAGTGATGTTGATGGTAAACTAAAATTGGAACTATTTCTCCACGCAGGTTAGCTAAGCCAGTCCGCTTCTCACAAAACGTGTTCCCGGCGTGTTTGTACTCCGACAATCTCGATCCCACCATATCACTCACTGTGACCGGATGGGGTGTGACCGATGTTACCAGTAAGTTTTTATTCCAAGCCATATGCCTGTAACAACTTATACCTTATATTGTACATGTACATTAAGTCAAATAAGTATCGTGAATGGTAATTTGTTTATGGTTCCAAATTCAATTTGTTGTTTTTTGACGCGACAACATCTTATAAATCGGTAACGCTAGGAGGCATTCGCAAAAAAGTATGACATTGTCTCGGTTACGCTCGAACCGAGAGTAAGCGTTTTTGCACAAAGTTTTCCATCATTGGCTTTGTGCAAAAACGCATTAATCATGATCGAATTTTTGACCAAAAAGTCAACAAATATCATCGATAAACAAATTATTCACAAGATATGGCTCCAGCAGACTCCTTTCTTTTTCCTAAACTCAAATTACCACTACGTGGCACCCGTTTTAATTCTGTAGAAGACGTAAAGGAGTATTGGCGGCAAGGACTGTACTCAATTCCGGAAAAAGCGTTTTAAAAATGGTTCGATGATTGGATTATTCGTTGGGGTAAGTGTATCGTTTCTGAAGGAGCATACTTTGAAGGTGATAAAATAAATTTGGATGATTAACTAAGAAAAACGAGAACAGAGAGAAACGCCGAAAGTAGTCCTCTCCAAAACTCTCCGAGTATAAAAATATGTTCGTGTGATTTCAGAAGCAGCCACTAGCAACATATTGTTAAAGGCTGTACTTCGTACAGTGCCGCGTGAACTTTGCAACAATCGGATTACAAAAACTAACAAACTGCCAAACGGCATCGTAGAACAGCAATTATGCGCAGGAAACATAGCGGGCACCGTGGATACTTGCCAGGTAATGATGCATCCTCCCTGACTGATCTCCCTACTAGATAGCGGTCTGAGCCGAGTATTCGAACCTCCTTAAGAGGGGATAGGATCGTATGTCGCACCCCCCCCCCTTTGTTGTCGTCGACGTTCTTCGCCTATTAGGTTCGGAGCGTAGCAGTGGTACAGTATCAGTCATCGTGCAGCATTGCCAGCATCGTCATTGCCTCCCTACTCAGCGGGGATATACTCTCCCGCTCGTGAGTCTATTTAGATAAACCTGTAAAGGTATCTGACCAACAGCATCACACATATACAAAAAAAACGACGATTGTCACCAAGTTTCCAATCCGAAAACATAACTCGAGACCAATGTTTTACACAAATATTGGTTTCCAGTAGTAATGTATTACTCTGACCACTAAGCCACGCGGCCGCACCCAATAATATTTGTAAACATTGACATATTTGTACACACAAGCTATACTGAAGATAGACTAATAAAATGTCAAACATTTTCCGTCAGAATCGCAGTAAATCATAACACATTATGGTTGGTCTCGCGATAAGAGTTTTTGCTTCCTAATGGGGTTTCGACGAATTCTGGCTATAACAACATTAACAGCCTTTGTAGTTCTAACAGCACGCGGCCGCCCCGATCAATTCTGGTCTTCGACAGAGGAAGTGTTGTTGTATCTGTTGATAGTACGATATACGAACATACGAACCGACGGCTCCATACCCACCTTGTGCAAGGCGATCACTGCAATCCTATTTTCTTTAACACATGGGGTGTCCATATTGTAATTTGGTAATGAACATGAAATAATATGTGAAATGGCGCAAAATCGAAAGAATTTTTTTTAAAATAATGAACGTGTTCCAAATTCATTCAATGAAAAAAAGAAAAGTTTTTATGAAACAGTGTTTATGGCCAGACTAGTTATATATCTCAACAACTCTGCTCAACGTAGGTTTGTTTGTGGTAACGCACTCCCTAGAAATAATATAAAGTTATGAATAAACTTGGTGAACTAAGTTTAAAGTAATAAGTTTTAAAAAACTCAAGCAAAAGGAAAATTTAATCTTATTCGTTTTCTTTACATTTTATTTTATACATTCTCTAGAAAAAATAGATATAGTGTATTTAACACTATAACTATTTTTTTTTCAAAATATCATCAAAGTATTGTACTTCAATAATAAATAGAAGCATATCACTATCAGCATTAGTAGCATCACTTTCCATCTCAGCGCTCAGGATGTGCCCAAGGTAACGGTCCAAGCCGAGTCTCCGGCACCTTTCACCCCGGTGAAGCTGCAAAACCCCTCGGGCTAACAGTGGTAAAATAAAAATAAATTATATCAGGGCTGAGAGCGCATAGTACATCTTGAAAATTTGTTATAAGTTGGTTAAGTGTTTTGTGTCTTTGGCCACGGTCATCGTTAGTGATCCATCGTCTAGTAAACTAAGTTCGTGTTAATAGTGTGGACAGCTAATATTGGTGTCGTGTGATTCAGGGCGACTCCGGTGGGCCGCTGCAGGGGTTGACGGGATCAGACGGCCACTACCGTATCGTCGGCATAACGTCCTTCGGCAGTGGCTGTGGCTCCTCGATTCCCGGTATCTACACGCGCGTCTCCAAGTACCTGGCATGGATCGAGGACATCGTATGGCCCGATAACTAAATATCTCTTCTCGATACTGATATTCTTAATAAAATCTAACAAACCGATTACAACGATTAATTGTTTTATTTTTAATGAACTATACATAACATAAATACATAAATAACTATTACTCACTCCTGTTTGATACTTCACGGTGACGTTTTAGGTAGAGAATCAAAAGGGGGGTAACGGGTAGAGGGTAACGGTCCAAGCCGAGGCTCCCTCTCCGGATCCAGTGCCTCTTGGGAGCCCTTGTACTGGTTATTCACTAGCGATCTCAATCCCAATAGAGATCTCGACTGAGCGCCATAAGCGCTCGGTCATCTTTCAACCCGGTGAAACTGCAAAAGCCCTCAGGCTAACAGCGGCCTTCAGCTCAAAAAAGAAAAAAAACGCATGAGATTAACTGTTCAACAAAGTAACCTATTGTACATTCATCCAGGAGAGCATGCCTAGATGAAGGTCTATTGCCGTCACAGACTTCGACCGCGGGCCAACACCAATATAATGGATGACAGTGAATTATGTATCATGTGTAAATCTATTATATATAATTATATATAGTCGTAGGATGTTTAAGATAGTGATCCGAGTCAAGGTTTCGTACCTCCTTGAGGGGCCCTCGGATCGTATTATCGCCCCCCTCTGTAGACGTCGACATTCTGCGTCTACAGGGGTCGAAGTACAACTTTGATGCAGCAGCAGTCTCCGCACCAGCTTCGCAGCATCGTCGTTGTCTCCCTACTCAGCGGGCCTTCCACTCGCGAGTCTAATTAGATAAAGCTAAGGTCTCTGGACCAGCAGCAATACTCGTACACAAAAAATAAAAAAAAGTCGATGGATGCAGGTGGCTCAGTATCATACTCTATGGCAGATTCTTCAGTATTCAATTGTGTGCCCTATATTTTACAGTAACGACACACTATCGAGTCACTGACGTTTATCTTTTTAGACAATTCTAGACGTGAACCTTGTTGGACTAGAAAACGGTATATTTGAGGTTAGTATTCGCAGCGACGTGTGAATATTTATCGCCTATTCGCATTATTAACCAAAGTCTTGGGAGATTTTCTTGTGATACTGGTTAAGATTTTCTTCTCTGAAACTGCAGAGTCGCAGGTGTAGCCTTATTACAAAAGTATGGAAGGCGATGTCGTATATTGCTACTACACAACCAATGCCTTTCTTTTTCTTATTTGGTATTGAAATACTTATCTCCGTTAGGAGTTTCGATATTCGTTACGAGAGATACTTCACTAGCATTCTTGCAGTTCAGAAAGATATGTGTGTGTTTGCCGAACTGGTATTTTAGGAACTGTATAAAATGTGTCAAATTCCTTAATGCTAAATATTCCGCTCTATCGTCTGACTTAAGATGTATCTAAAAACAATGATTGTCATGTCAAATGCATATTCATTTTGACAATTTTAAATAAATGAATTTAATTTCTCCCTCATCCTTTCTCCCTCCAATTGAAAGATTTAACAAATTTTTAAAATAACGCTAACTTCTATTTCCTCTTCGCTTACTAAACGCGACGGGGCACTAGGCATTTCTTTCTTGCTAATATTTGTTTTTAGTAATCACTATGATTTTATTAGATTATATATCATGAAAAAACAAAAGATACAGTTAAACAGTAAAGATATACATAAAAATATAGTAAAATAATAAATAAATGAAATATATGTTCGTTTCGTAACTAAGTAATCATACGGCGATTTAATCAGTTCGCGGCACCGATGTGCGATACAAACAAAGTTAGGCATCGTCTCCAACCATTAGGATTAAACAATCTAATACAAATTTAGATATTCTTAAGAATTAAAAAAAGGATTTAATTTTATATATACACAATTTAGTACATATAATCTTATATATTAATAATGGAGTCCGAGTTAGACTCTGCTATAAACGTAATCTAGGAAATTATCACTCACAGTTACACCCCCAAAACGTACCTACATAGGCTGTCGTAAGCAACAGCAGCGTCGCTTAACTCGTAAGCCGTCAGCACAGTCTTCTGTGCTTGGAACTATGCCTGCTCGCAATCAAACAGTTCGACGCACTCTTAATGTAGTGTGAAGTATAGTATAGTAATCAGTTTTCACATAGATTTCAGTAGTATTCAAAGTTCACTTCGAAAACGTACTTGGGTATGGTATTTTCCTATCCCACCGCTGCCACTAAAAATATTAAAAGGGTTCTAGATGTTAAGTTTTAAGAGTAAATATAACTAACATTAATTATTACACTTAACTTACAACATAGAAATAGAAATTATTAATTAGGATATAGAATATAAAATTTGAGTTTAGACTTCCGACCCGTATTGAGATTGAAGAGCAACCGACTATTGTGTGCCATTACGGGAATATGACGGCTCACTTAAAAGTGCCGACGTAGCAGTCTAGATATACAACGGAGTGTTAGCAGCTAATAATCCCTAACATGGTAATCCGTAATCCCCAATGGTGTATCAATATGTATCTAGTTACCATCCTTGCTCAGGAAGTAGCAGTAAGCCAATTGTCTAGAGTATTGAGTACGATATACGAAAGCACATATAAATCTCAAAAACATATTTTTGCTTGCCCACGTACCCAATAGATCAGAATAAAAAAAACATATAAATAGGCTACAATACCCGGGAAGTACATTAATTTCAATAGTACCGTCGAAGAGATAACATGAAGCGAAATTAGAGCTGTCATCAAATACCTTTGCTTGAAAAAAAAATATATCAAAGCGACTTCGTGGAAACATTGCACGCTGGAGCAAGGAGTTCAAGCTGGGCAAAATATCCACGGAACATAAATATCGCGAAGGAAGGCCATCCACATCCCCCACTGAAGATAAAGTGAAAAAGTCGAAAATATCATATTAGAAGTTCGAAGAGTGACGACCATCAGACGGATCTCATATGGCTGTGTTCAAAGAATCCTTACGTACTAATTGCATATGGAGAAAAGTCTCTTTTTTTCTCTCGTTTCGGAGGGAATCTTGAAAATTTCCAAGTAGATCAGGACTTTTTCACATTTCGTGACAATGGACGGACACTTGGATTTAGCATTTTAATCCCGAAACCAAACAATAATCCATGACTTGGAAACGAGCCTCTTCACTGATGTCTTAGAAATTCAAAGCGTCAAGTTCGGCGGGAAAAGTACGGCGAAGGACGCTGAAGATATAATTATGGCAGAGTTTTTGGTAAAGGGAGCCTCTAATTCCAACTTTCTACTCATTACGATTAACTAAATTAATATCATTATTATCATTAACGACATTTACCACTACTTCGGAATGCGTTGGCGCTGGAGGAGAAGTAGGGACCCCGGTAAGAAAACGAGACAGGTGCTAGACTTCGTACGCTCACAACACGACTCCGCAACACTCCGGCGAGACATCATATAAACAAGAGCTCACAACGATCACCGTACCGCGATATGTGTTCATAAGCGGAAGCGGGTCGTCACCAGTCCTGCGGAAACTAGAAGACATACCTAATGTTATCCAAATGGAGAACAAACAACCCCAGCTTGAGTGTGCGAATTGTGTGTACCAAATTGCAATACATCGCAGGTAGAATTACAACGAGAAGTACAAGAAGAAATAAATACACTAAACAAATCGCAGAATTGCTCATCACCGAACATAATATACAGAAACAAGATATAAATTATTTAAAGTCACAAAACATTACACACATACAAAAAAATTTAGTATTTGAAGTTGAGATTTCAACACTTCAAACGTGTCGGGTATAATTGAATTAAATGACTCGAATAAGACTCCTTGATATGAACATACAAAAACAAAGTTTTGCATATAATTAAAACAGTGTATCAGGCATGTCCAAATCTATGCAGAATATTAAGGCTTGGTAAGTATATCTCTAATAAAAATCGACATCCTGTATCAAATCCCAAGATAAAGCTAAATACTTCTAAAGCAATAAAAATAAGGTTGCCTTAGATGAAAATCATCATTTACTGAGACCATACTGAACTACTAAAACAGTATATACATCAGTTCCTCGCTGAATTATTGCTTAGTAAACAAAATGGAGAAAAAAATATAATTAAAAATTATGTTAAAGGTACAACGCCTTATATTGCGCCAAGAATATATCAAAAATAACAACCACCATAAAACAAACAATAGCGAAACTTTACTCACACTTTTATACAAATGTAAGTTAAGTTGAAAGTAACAAATTAGATGAACTTACATACATACAGGCTATAAGAACCTAATGCTTTAGGGCACGGTCTGCGAAACTAAAGGTCGTGGGTTCAAATCCACAATAAGAATATAGTCATAAACCATTTCCTAGCACACAAGCATTAGCGTAGTTGGAAAAGCTAACCGGAATGCTGGCAAGGTTAGTATTGCTAGTATTCTTAAAAAAAAACTAATGTAATTTTAATAACTGAAACTTTGATTAAATCCAACTTAGAAGCACAACCAACAATAACGAATTAAATGCACATATACTCCTATAGAAAGGGGCGTATTGGTGGAGTAAATATGAAGGTATCGAATTACACGACGAAACGAGGACCTTTGAAAACACTTATACGAATTTCGAATACCTTATAAAGAAAAATATGGTCTAGATATAGGAGTGGTACACAAACGGCCAAATACGAATGTGAATGAGAAAAAAAGTCCACCATAAGAAAAATTATATGATAAATATGATGATGAAATTGACGAACTCAACGACTATAAACTAAATACTATAAATATCAACTATACTATACTATCAATTGTGCACTGTGCACAATTGTTAATGAAATATTTTGCTTACAAAAACAATTATAGATCATATGGCACTACTCCACGCACCACTTTCTTACAATGAGCAAATATATTAGGAAGTTCAGAAACCCAAAATAGTGACATGAATACCTGGTGACAAACTATAGTAAACTATATATGTCATTAGAGAAATAGTTTTAATCATGAGAACAGTAATTACACAAATCTGGAAACATTACTTACAAACCAAATAAAATTTTTAAGCAAGATTACAAAAACTAAAATATTGAACACGCCATGAGAAGATTGGATTATCAAGAAAGTACTAGATCTTAGCTATAGTATATTTATCGATAGTATCTATAGTATATTCCCTGTCTTCCTTCTTATTCCTTCTTAGGAATAAGAAGGAAGACAGGGGATATACTAGGAGAAAACGAAATTTTGCATTGTATGATCACAAAAAGGATACTGAAAATACAAGATTGGAACTAAAAGTAAGCCAAAAATCTATCAAAAACATTAAAAGAAAATACTACTATAATTTCAAGAAATGTGAGAAATGACCGAAGTTGTGGGAGTTAATTAATATATTAGCTAGTAATAGTATATAAATAATAAGCTTAAAGAACAGAGTACCTACAAAATATTATACAAAAGACAAGACAAGATTACAATTGGACACCTAATATGCCAATAATTTAATGATTTCTTTGGCACAATGTGTTCTACCGTAACAAAAAAAAACACCTGTTTAGCAAAAACGCAATCACCGTTTCAAACATTTGATATACCAGAACCCTGAACATGCAAAGAAATATGTGAAATCATTGATAGCTTGGATACACACACAAGTGGTGGAATAGAGATTTAAGTGTCAAAGACATAAAAATCATCAAAATTTATGTTTTGTGTTTTGTAAATTTATATTTATGCTTTAGCTAGTTGCATTAATAAATGTATCAAGCAAAGGATGTTTCCTAAATACCTAACACTAAAGACAATTTGGAACCTAGTAATTATCGGCCTATATTCATCTTGCTTCCAAAAATTTAAGAATAATCATTAATTTTCGCATCAATATATATCTTACAAACATTAAATATTTCTTGTCATAATAATGGCTTTCAAACTAATAAATAATCCAACACTTTATCAGTAACCATAGAACTCACTACTAAAATAAAAAATGCCATAAACAACAGACAATTCATTCTAGGTATCTTCATAGACATAAAAAGGCATTTAATAGAATCAGCCATGACCTCTCAGATAGGAACGTGATCAGAGCAGATCGACGCACTCAGTGTATGAGCGTTTTGGTATAATTAAGACAACCAAACTCTCTAACCATGCTCATGGACCCCTCACATCCATGAGCCCTGTGTCCGATGAAGCTGTAAGGGCCGCATAGGCTAATAACATCAACATCAACAGAATCTTGACAGCCATGACCTATATAAATTAGGTGACATTAGAATTGCAGGTTTTGTATATCAAATTATGTCATATTTAAATAAACAGACACATATTGTCAAACTGAATGACTCCAAAAGTGTATTAATTGAATGTACTGTTGATGTACGGAATGACTGAATTAATCTATGGAACACTGCAAGATTCAATACTTGGCAGTTTGTTATTCCTGGTTTACAATTACAATATTGGTATGTCAGGCAGTATGTGGAAAATACCTGTCTTTTGTACTTTGGCAATAATTTCAATGGTTTAGTTAAAGAAGCTCAGACAGACTTGAATATCTTAAATAATTTGTTTTATGAAATATTTTAACTATGAAAACATCTTACATGATAATTGTTGAAAAAATTAAAACATAAATGTTGACTCTTACAATTAAAAATGAACAAATAGCAAAGAAAAATAGTGAAAAATATAGAGGCTAAATCAAGTATGTATGAAATACAAACTATGCAAAACAAAATTATTAAAATTTGAACTATGACTACTTAATGCCCACAGAGAGCTGAGGTAGAGCTATACTGCAGTTTGTTTCTAGCTGCATTTTGAATTGGTCAGCTAAATCGGGGTAGAACCACACCCTCACAGAATACCAGTGTAAAATAGTGGCATAACGCTGCTGTCTTGTCTGGTTAGTGTAAGTATGCTTTAACAAAAAATCATACATATGCCAAACCAGACAATATAACAAATTAAAACTAACAAAGCCCAGAAACAATTATAACATATAGCAAGAAAGACATATTGTTTGAAGGAGCACAATTTTACGACAACATACCAAAAGCTTACCTAAACGTAACAACAAACTAATTAATAAAAGCTTTATTCTATTACAAAAATCAACTTGATCAAAATTTCATAAATAAACATTGTTCATTCAAAATGTAATTGATTTGTAAACTTTGTTGTTTTTTGAGAAGATAAATTTCTATAATGAACCAAGCCAACAATCTTCAGACAGTTTTGCAGACCATACCCTAAACCATTAGGGTATTAAAAATACCTATAAATTGAATAGTAGTAAATACAGGGTATTTAAGGTCATAGTTCCTTGGCTGCATACATAGAATTCCTATTTGTGAATTGACTTCACTGCTAACCCTATAATATATAGCCCTTAAAATATTTGTGACCATATTTTCAATATAAAATCAAATTTGTTCATCATATACACCTGTATGTTGTAAGACATACATTGACAAACATCAGGTAGGACCATCCAGAACTTAATGCACAAAGTAGCTAACAATGTGTGTTAGTGATGCCAGCGAACACATACCCAAGACAGATCTAAAATAGCACCATAAATCAAATAGCTGGTTTTATATAGTGAGTGACAGAACTAGACACCCTGTAACTGGTAATATGCTTAATATAAAATTTTAGCTTTAATATAATAGAAAATATAAATAACATTAAAAAAAATACTTTGAATTATGTCAACACAATATAGCAAAAGGGAGAAAGTGTTAATTTACCCGTGTTTATTTGTTCGATACGAGATAATTCATTCATCTAGCACATTTTTAGAAAATTAAATTTTAAAGAGACATAAGCAAAATTATGATATGTCATACGTCTTATCTCTTTGAATACACCTGGTATTTCCACTTCTTCAGTTGATTTATTTCTTATGTATCTGAGGATATGAGACAAGCAAATAGTTCACCTTATGATAAGCGATGACTGACTGTGATTAGACGTGTGTAAGTCTTTACTGAAACGACTCACTGTTCCGAAACGTTCAAGTGTCCCAAAAGATTGGAACGGTACCGATATTTCAAATGCATCACTTGTCTCATTTGGAAAACACCTACTCGACGCGACTTGAACCTCGAAGCGAACAAAGTAGAGCGGTGATCCGATGTTATCCTGCTCGTTCTAACTGAGCAACTTTGGTATTTAATATCTCCGTCCCTCGGTCTGTCGTCACTAGCAACTTACGAGAGAGTTAAAATATGAAGATAATAGTACTGATCTGTAGTGAGAAAGAGACACTACATTTTTTAAATTTTGCTAAGCAATGCAATATTTTCTGTTCACCCAAAAATGACCTTTAAAATGCATATAACCTATTACAAACGAGGCGTTTTATGCATGAAAGTTTTATGCGTTAGTTTATTAGATTTACTTTGATTTCAATAATATTTATGTTCGCAAAAAGGTGACTCTGAATCTATTACAGGAGGTATAAAAAAGACTGCTTGCATATGGTCTATATCAAAAAACTTGGTGGCATTGGAGTTGACAATGCAAATGTTATGACGGGAGTACAAAATGGAGTGTACCAGAAATTGAAAATGGATGTACCTCATCTTATTACGATTAAGTGCTCTTGTCATTCTATCCAACTCGCAGTTTCTCATGCTTCCGAATACTTACCAAGACATTTAGAATATTTAGTTCCACAAGATGGCTTTCAATAGAACCAGCAGTTAAAAAAGTGTTGGGACAATGGACAGAATTAAAACTACATTTTAACGTCACAAGAAATTCTGAAAAATGTTACGCTGCAGAAACTCTTTACAATTTATATCAAAATCCTACAAATTAAGCATATTTGTTATATATCCATTCCGTTTTAGAACAGTTGCAAAATCTTGTGAAAATTTTCCAATCCAATAATATAGATCCTAGTAAATTATTAAACGACCTAATAATTTTTATTGAATCTATTGGAAGAAAAGTTCTTAACCCCAACATACAAATTGATATTTTTGAAGTTAATAATTTAGATTTTTTTTTGGTTCCAAATCCTTATTTAGGATTCAGACTAGAAAGCAAGCTTAGAGAGATCTGAAATACAAATAGATTTTCAACAGAAGATGAAATGCAATTCAGAGATAAATGCGTACATTTTACGATAGGCATTATTAAACAACTTAGACAAAGACTACCAGACAACTACCGCAATTTGTTAAAAGTGAATCAATTATCAGTATCAAATACTTTAAAACAGGTTAAAGAGAACATTACACCACTGGTGCACGAAATGGGCCATGATGATGATTTCATCAATAAAGTAGTTTGTATGTTTGCCAACATTTTTGTACTGTCTAAAAACGCTTTGCTTACATTAAATTATTTGCATTAATTTAATGTAAACAAAGCGTTAGTCTATATATTATAATATGTTACCCCATGTCAATATCACTTAAATTGTTTAAAATATTAATTTTATATATATTTTTTTTATTTAGCTCCTTTTTAGCTCTTTTTTTGTATTCTTCTAGCTCTATTTCCAAATTCAGTGTTGGCAACACTGCAGCCCACCACACGGCAATAAGCAAAGTCATCTCCATGCATTGCTCATTGTACATCTCATTTTTAAAGAAAAAAAACCGTTTTATTTTGATACGAAATGCCGAGTATCGCAATGAATATCGATACTCGAAATAGGAACTCACAGATATAATATTTTTTTTTTTTTTAGTGTGTCAATTGCCTGCAAGAGATTTTAGTCGTGATTAATACCATAATTACAATGTATTTAATACCTAACTGATTTATTTTAAAGTTGAATAATTTGTAGTGGTTAAAAAATTGGTCAGATTGTACTCTTGGGCAACGCTGTTGCCATTTATAAAACATTCACACGAATTCATTCTTCGTTCTTTCCCACTTCACAAAGTTCAGTGTTGCAATGTAAACTGAACCGACGTGTGTATAATTTTCGGTAAATATCTTAAAAGTTAGGAATCTTCAAAATAAATATCAATTATAATTACTATTTTATTTTTATAATATCAATCTAATTTAATATATTTAGTTAGCTAAATTATTATTATTGTCATTAATAATATACATAATAATTAAAAATTCCATAATAATATAGTTATTGTGATAAATAATAAATGTTATTTATGACAAATGAAATTTAAATTTTCTACATGTACAAAGATATATCTTTTCCTTTTATTTACGTAAATGATTAATCAGGTGTATAATTTTATTTGTGTATTACAATATTAAAAAGGTGCTTCTTTTCGTTATGTACATACAGTATTAAATTTCAATATGTTTTTTGTACGAAGGAGCTTTCTCTCTAGCTAGCTCTTTCGCACAGATTTTCCATATGCGAAAATACTTTTTGGGAAAATTTAATTTACGATCGTAACACTGATGCGGTTCCATTCTCGGTAAACGACTGGATGGCTTATCATAGTATTTAAGGATTCTTTGTAATTACGAAAAGGAATTCTTTTACTGTTGTATCGTTTGTTGGGGACATTGAATTATTTAGTTAGTGTAATATTGTGACGCTTTTTAATGTAAGTATTTTAACCCTACGTTATTTAGACTTATTTGTATAAATAAGCGTTCGTTATTTATCATGTTGCATAAACGTGTAATTTAGTTTGTTCATAATCAAAATATAACTATTAAATTAATCATGTATGTTTATACTGAGTGATGTATACTACTTACCCCATAGTAATTGTTCTAACCAAGCTATACCGTCGGATATGAAACAAAGAATTGGTTGATTGGGTCATGCATTTCACCATCTTTGCGTTTGATTTGTTTTATTTTTATCTTTATTATTAGTTGTTTCCACTGGAACATTTAAGGCTATTATAGTCCTGCCATCGTTGAAATATTGTTTGTTTTATCCGTTTAGCAGATACGTATACATACATGGTTGTCCGGTAGTTGTACCAATCAGTGCATAACGTTTACATAAATAATTTGCGGAACATGACATTTAGTAAAAATGTCACCTCCTAATTAATGTTTTCTCTGCCTTAGGTTTCATAGTAAAGGAACAAATTAATTAAATAAAAATGGATGACGACGCCTTACGCCTTTTTAACGGTAAGAAATCTATTTAATTTTAGTTTAAAAATTTAATTTAAAATTGATAATAAAGATTAAACAACTATCAGCATTTCACCTTTTTCAACAGTGGTAGAGCTACACTGCAGTTTGTTTCTAGCTACAGAATGAATGGGTCATCTCGTCTGGGGCAGGGTACCTGCATAATGTTGCTGTTTTTCATCTAGTGCATTCTATTAGTGCTGAATTAATTTAAATTTAAATATTATTGTTAAAAATAAAGAAATCATTTAATTTTATATATGGTCATGTTCTTATGTTAAAGCAACGGCAACGCGTGGCCGGGTCTGCTAGTGTATATATGTCTGTATCAGAACTTTAATTAATATGTATATTATTTCTTTTAATATTTGATTTATATGCTTTAAAAATTAATTAATGTAAAGATAATTTTTTTTTTTTTTTAAGAATATATTATCGCCTACTGAAGGTAGACTGGTATGCCTTGTGTTTTTTGTGCATTCTAAAAAACTATAAATTAACTTATTAAGAATTTAAATACAAAATTGAAGGATACGACTTTAAAAAAAAAAGCGTAAATAATGTGAAGCTTCTTTCGCGTACTAAAACTCGGTTGATAAACTGTAAAAGGGAACCAAAATTAGTGAAAAGGAGAAAAAAGCGAGCCCTAGAAACGTATATCTTTCTCCACACGGATGACCTTGAAACTTTTTTTTTTCTTTCATCAAAACTGAATCTGTATAAACAAGTCAAACTAGATTTTTCAGGCAGCGTATTCCGAAGTACGACTGTTGATTTATGGGCATACTCGAAATGATCGTGCTAACAGTGTAAACAGCGTCAAACGACGTAAACAAAGTATAACAGTGTAAAAAAAAATGCTAGTTATAACTAGCATTTTTTTTTACACTTACTATCTTACAATTGCTTAATGATAGAATAGCGATCCGATTCGAGGTCTCGTACCTCCTTATGAAGGGCCCTCGGATCATATTATCGCTCCCCTGACGTTCTTCGTCCACAGGGGTCGAGGTGCAGCGTGCCAGCTTCGCAGCATCGTCGTTGTCTCCCTACTCAGCGGATAAACTGCGCAGGATTTGTTATAGTGCCGTTAGTTTCGCACATAGTCCTCGTTTAATACGAGCATTGATTACCACCAACTCGCATACTTTCCCGAAACGTTTCGCGGATACACCTTCTGTTTCGTTCTGTCGGTCAATTTGTTTTGGAAAATGAACAATGTTCTTGTAAGTGACAGAAAAATTTCTTTCGATTTGAAAGCACTTTTTTTGTTCTTTGTTTTGTTTAATAAAAATTCCAGCAGTACTATTAACATTTCCAAAAAATCCAATTAACCACGCCAACTAAGCTTAAACGCTTGTGCTAGGTGATGGTTCATGACAATAGTTGGAATGGCGATATCGAACCTGCAATCTGATCTTAACGAAACGTACTCTAAACCATTAAGCTATTGGCTTCAAGCTAGGAATTGTACAGCTGCACTAAATCGAGTGTGTTTCTTCATTCTAACGCTGCCATAATAAGCTAGTATTAATGGACAAAGTATCGAAATTAAATTTTTTTATAAATACCGTCCATTGCAGAAAATTGAAAGAATTCAATTGAATAAATTGCACTATCTACTTAGTCCTTCTGCTGGACCGGGCAGATAAATGGGCGCTCAATGAGCTTCCGGATAACCAAACGGGAGGATTACATATACTCATCATTTCGCACAATGTCATTTTTAACGCCATAATGATTTTTCACTATATAAACGTGATTGCAGTGTCGGCGTCGACTTCGAACACATCGAGATCAATTCGCGGCAATTGTCAGAGCAGGTCAAGAAATGTAAATAATATACGAAACAACCACAACCCGCTAGTGCCGTTACAAACGTCTGGCACAAATTTTGCCAATCGACGAGGTGGCCGTGCACGAGGTAAGTGTGAAAAGGAGAGCTTTAACAAACAAATGTTTGACCACCAATTGTTTAAATGAAATAAACGAGAAGTGTCATTGCACATAAAGACATTGATAAATTGGATAAACTTCAAGCGTTGACTTCAATGTATTCACCGGTTATTTTATTAATTGCAAAATTGTTGCTATATAGGAAGTGTCAGTTATAATTTGCCAAGTATTCAGATTCTGTAACCCTAAGGTATGACCTTAATTTCGCCGACAGATACATGGTATTGACGGGGTTTTTTAACGGTTTGTAAAACATACACGTTATGTCGAGTAAGCGGAATAACTTTCATAGAAAAAGTGCGATGAAAAATCGCACTGCGTTTCAGTCGTGAAGCAAGTCGGGAGCAATCGAAAATAAAAGAAACTTGCGCATAATCAATAATTTTTTTCATCAATGGCTTAATAATGACTCGATAAAATAATATTTTAAAGATAATTAAATAACTGTTTACGCTGCTGGCAAAGTATGTAATTTATCCTGTAGATGTTATCTAGACCGTACAGTCGAGCAGCGGAGTGACTGGCACTGCGATCACTAATCTCCCCGTCAAACGCAATTCTCTAAAACCTCACCATGGACCTAGAGAGGATTATATTCAACTTCTATTTCATGTCATGTAGACACGTATCATTAAGGTAGCAACGGAGGGACACTTTTCGGTTACACTTACGTATCTATTTCAGGCTTCAAAAGTCAAGACAACAATATTTCTGGAAAAAACGGAAGAAATGAATACCCCCAGAGATCAAATTCCACGAGCCATTCGAGATTGGAACAACAAAACTATACCTCCAGCACAAGCAAAGAAAAGAATAGTCGTACACACAGAACGTATAGAATGGGATTTAAGATTTTAGAAGAGTTGGCTAATGCGGACAGTAGCGAAATGCTCCTTAAAATTAGCGAGAAAAATGATGCGTTCATGGAATTTATAAAGTCACCGATAAATCGACCAGACGTATTTGCACTTATTATTCAAATTTTAGCAAAAGTTAGCCAATCCTCGTTTGACAGTCTTAAATTAAAATTTATGATAGAAGTATGCAACTCACAATTTTTTATTTATTTTCAAAATTACTTATTGAATTTGCCATATGACAGCCGTAAGGAGTTGAATAAGTTATACTGGAATAATCAGACTGAATTTTGGAATAACTTCATACAGTTTTGTGAATGCATTATGAATATTTCACCATCGATAGCGCTCCGGACTTGCAGATCTCTGATAGAGGGCACTTCTAAGATTTGTTTAGACGGATTATGTGAACGACATGATTTTAAACTGACGGACGAATCCGCATCGAAATTGAATCAGCTACGGACGAATATGACACAAACGGAACCAGAAGTGGAGGTAAGTTTTACCTCATAATTTATTTTTTAATTAAGTTTCGGACTGATAGATCTTCCTACTGGTGACGGCTCATTGCATTTCAGTTCTCAAGGGTAACGATCTACATTGTGATTCCTTCTCGAGAGTGGATGTGGATTTGACCTTCACATAAGTTACGTGCAATTCGGGCTGAATTTAATAATATTTTTTAAAAAAATATATCTCTTGCAACTTAACTTGGTAAAAGCTGACAATATCCTTGGGTGATTCATTAAAATTTAAATCAAGCATTACAATAAAGTTTAAATTCATCCACTATTACATCTTAATTGATTAATATTTTCATTTAATATGCTGAGTAGGTCTAAGGTGACATATTTTTTGTTTTAAAGGTGAAACAAAAGGGTAAACGTCATTTCGTCGACGACGACGACCTATCAGAGCCACCGGACAGTTTCCGGGCATTGAGTTCTGTGCCGACTTGCGAGGATCTTTTGGAACAGCGGCCCTTCTTACGTGCAAATATTGTAGACGGCGCGTACCGCGATGTAGAACATTATCTGGACGTTCAATTCAGACTGCTACGAGAAGATTGCATCGGTCCGCTCCGTGAAGGCATTCGTAAGATGTTTTGTTTAAGTTCTGCTTCAATAAAACTCAAATGAGATCAGTCAGAGTGCAGAGTTGGCACCCATGTGATTTATATCAGAAACATCAAGATGTACCAGTGACCTTTGATTGTCTCTTATGTTATCCAATAACACTGCTTATCAAAATTACATAAATAATAATACTAACACTGCAATAGATTTTTCTAGTAACAGTCCATATATAAAAACATTTACCGGACTGATTTTTATAAAACATGCACGTTTCCCTATGTTGAAATATAAAAATAACTATTGCAATTATATGCGTTGTATGACATATAGTTTCATCTGCTTTTATGTATAAAAAAAAATAAAAAATATTACCAAACGATGCTGCGCTGATGTATCATAATACAATTAGGTTTTTTTTCGATCTGATAGCCGCTGTTAGCCCGAAGGCTTTGACAATTAGACCGGGTTGTAAGTTTATGACAAATAAAAAAAATAATTACACGAAATTTGTTGAATGCTCAGTACTATTAGTCCACTTCAGAACCTTCCTTATTTATAGTTCGTTAAAATTATCTTTTTATTGTGTGGTGACTTAATATATACTTTTTTTTACATTTTGCAATAGTGAGTGTATTTTTTTTACGAGTTTACTTAATAGTAAGCGTTGACTACGGCCAATAAACACCTTAATCCTAGAAAGAGTCAAGGTGCACGGTTGAGATATTCTTTGAGGGTATTTTAAGCAATGGCAGCTCAGTGCCTATAGTAGACTCATTATGAACTGAGGCTTCGGGTCATAAATCATATTTATCTGTCTTGTCTCGCTCGCACTAACAGGTCTTATGGAGAGGTGAAGTGATGTGCGTAAAAATTGTAGAGGTGCATATCGATAACGGGATAGGTACGATCGATATGCTAAATGATGTTAAGCATTAATGGGAATAACTTTTCGCTATCTGAAAATAAAAGTTTTTAATTTGTAAGATAAAATGTTTGTTTCGACGTAATGTTATTATTCGATCCACGGTCGCTATACTAACTCCACTCCACAGTGCTGCAAGCTCTCGTGGATTATTGAAATTGAGGCAAGCTTTTTTCTCGGGGTCAGTTTTCAATTTTTTAAAAACGGGAACACGTTGTGAATTACAGCCCGAGCTTGAGCGTTGATATCACAATTTAATTTCTTCAAAACTACGTTAGAAAATAAATTCTCCATTGTGCGTAATGCGTAACGAAGCGTAAGTAATTTAAAGAGTGTCATAACAAAAATCTTATATTTATAGAAAAACAGCAACCCTTACTCGTAACGACCAATCAGGAGTCTAGAGTGCTAATGAAGGTCACGATGACGATCGTCATCGTCCCCGCGTGCGCAGGTAGCTAAGTATCGATAACGGGTTGCATTGCGTGCACATTCCTACTGTCAGTGACATTTATTGCCCGACGACTCAGTTTAAAATGCGTCGGCTATGCTAAACGAGCTAACCGAAGATGATCTCCGGTGTCGCCACTGAATTTGTTAATTGCAATTTGAAGTGCCGATTCACCACGCGCTTAGCGGTGAAGGAAAACATCTTGGGGTCATGCGGGTTATGTCTACGAAAAATATATAAAGAAAAAAGTATTTCAAAGACATGTGAAGTCCGACACTCAGCAGTGGAGCGGCGTGGTGGAATGCTCCAACGCCCTTTCTAGAGGCCCAACAGTGGTATTTGTATATTCTGGAGTTACTTTTTTTATTGTCATGCTGTAGCTAGAAAGTTTACAGTGTAGAGGTACTCTGTAGTATTTGTTTATAAGTGCGGTTATATACCAGGGGAAGGACCACACACACACAGAATATCAGTGTAAAATAGATGAATAACACTGGTGTGTTTCGTTTTGTGAGTGCAGGGATCCGCAGACATTTATTAATGGTGAGGAAACATCTTAATTCTCAACGCTATTGCATCATGATTCGTTATCGTGTATGGGTCATGTGCTAATGTGAATTGACATGAAGAACAACAGTTAACTGTTACGTTTCATTTTAGGTCAATACGTGCAGGAGCCTTCGAGACATAAATACGATAGTATACGGTTGGTATTTTTTAAATTTTTATAAAAAAAAAGAAACACTCAATTTATACATTCAACAGAAGTATTAAGAAATACCTCGCAAATAATTAGGATAACATAGCCCTAAGCCATTTTCTTCTTAATGAATTTTTTTTTCAGCATCTTTCGCGACGTTACGTTCGTGGAACCTTATATATCCCAGTTGAAATCAGGTTACATGATACAATTGAACCATAGTTTTTTGAAACGATTCAAGAATATTAATTGGGCTTACAACAAGCGTTTTATATATGGGTCGCTTGTGTTATTTACTAAAGACAACTGCAAGAGCTTCATCATTGGTACTATTCTGGATCGGGAGATAAAACATCTTGGACAAGGAAAGGTATCTATAGTCATTTCCTTTGATGATTTCCACTTCAGACTGGACCGCATAAACTATAAGATGTCATAAACTTTCGTGAAAATACAAGTACTCACTCGTCCTTCCTTAATTTAATGTAATGCATGCACAATAATATCTCAGTAAGGTTCAGAGGAAGTGTTAAATATGTAATATCCGGTTCAAAACGTAGAATTTATGTTTGACGCACTGCCCAAGAAAAGATGATATCAGATTGTGTAGTCCCAACAATCAAGTATGGTGGTGGCTCAATTATGGTCTGGGGTTGTTTAGCTAACTACAGCCTTTTTTTGCATGGACTATAAATAATTCTTTAAGCTTTTAAAGTATAATGTTTGTCAATCAATGTTCTATTAAACAGGTTAATTAAGCTTTTAATATTTTACTGGAGTTTCTACTTTATTTTCCTACTTTAATTAAGGTGGTCTTAAACTTTTGTTCTGCAGTGAACTTCATTTCTAACTCACAATTTTTTTTGTTGTTCTGGCTTATTTACAATTAATAGTTATACAAAAATCCGGACACTTTTATTACTGGCGAGGCATTTCTTCTCAGTCCTTAAGGGTGACAACGCATCTGCATTATGATTCCTTTGTCAAGGATAAATGTAGACATCGTGGGCCACATGAATACATTGCCGTCAGGTGAACAGTGTGCTGCTCGCTTGTTACTCTTAGGGTAATAAAAAAAATATTGGATACATTATTCCGATACTTTAATATGCTCAATAAAAAATATTTAATATATATACAACTACATTATTCAAGTCTAGAAAGCATGTGTATAAATTTAAAAATTAATAAAAAAATAAATGTTTCATTTTTCAGATACCCATTGCATTAGTAGACGAAACCATCGGAATGAATATATGTTTTAATAATGACAGATATACTATGATAGAGAGTGAAGTTTACTTCGAGCCTTATTACCATGTCCTCAATGCGCTGAAGGATCCGACATTTCCCAGTCATTTAGCGATGAGCAAATACATAGTTAACGTAGAAGTAAGTTTATTTTTAAAAATACATTACAATTTTATATATTGTTTGTAGCATAAGCCACTTGAAAATTGGAAACAAAAGGCGGACGCTAAGTAGCATTCTCTTACGGCCAAAAGGAGTGTAATGGCGCTTACGTAATAATTTAAAAAAAAAGATACTACCAAATTAACTAGCGCAAATTATAGTAAAACAACACAAATATACATAATTTTCTTCCTACACAATATAAATTAACTGCTTCATATAATACCTTTGAAATTTCAGCCGGAACCGAAACTTCCAGGCTATATAGATCCCAAAACAGAATATGCTGTTGAATGTGACGAAGGTGATTCGCAAGCTGTGTTTACAGTAGCAGATAGTCAGACCTGGCCTTCTGATGAGCAATTAGGCTTGAATAAAAGCCAGTATGAGGCATATAAGCTGGCACTCACCCACGAATTTGCAGTCATCCAAGGGCCCCCGGGTACAGGAAAGACTTATGTTGGGGTTAAAGTTGCGTCAGCGCTGATAAAAAATATAACCAAACAGAAATGTTGTCTGCTTTTGATATGTTACACGAATCATGCCTTGGACCAGTTCCTGGAAGCGATTCTGCCTATCACAAATTCTATTGCACGTATTGGTGGTCAATCCCGTAACGATGTAATGAAAGATTACAACATATCAAATCTGAGGCACATATATTGTAACTCTCACCAAAGAAAAAAATTATTTAATTCAGAACGTGATACTTTAAAAAACTTGAATAACAAACTAAAGTATGCACAAGACCGTCTCCATTCTTTAAACTATGAAGTCCTTAAGTTCGATTGCGTCCGACGATATGTCGAGGAGTGTGATGCATTAGCATCGTTTTATGGATCACGTAACCAAGACCCGTTGCAATGTTGGCTATTTGAAAATGTTACTTATAACACGCAGTCTCTACCAATCGATAATATCGAATCAGAAGATTCTGATGCTACGGAAAATATCCCCTTACACAAGAAGGACGACTTCTTATTTGACGATTTGGACGAAGATGAGGCATCGCCAACAATAGACATAGCCTTGGAACATATATCCAGCTCATTTTCAATGAAAGAAACTATTTTGGTAATAAGAAACATGCAAGTTAAATACACAAGAAGTAAAGACGAAGACGAACTGCGGTCTCTTAGAAAAGAGATGGATATTTTGAATTGTCATTTGCAACTGTTCAAAGTAAGTTATTATTATTTTATTTTAAAAATGTATGTTTTAAATACCTTCTCATATTGGACAGAGTAGTGTAGGAAAACCAATTAGATGGTATAATGAATTCTGTATGTCGAGTGGGAATTGAATGGCTGTCTCAGAATGCTTCAAATCAACCATCTTTTGGGGATGTACGTTCAACCGTGCACTTGGATGTCCTCCTGGCTGATTTTGACGACGGCGGTATATCTGTATTATTACCAGATGAGATACTAAACAACTACACTGAATATCTTATAGTGTTGTAAATATTTGCACGAATAGATTAGGCATCCATTCATCGTCCCCTTTCCAATGTAATGCATGCACATTAAGATCAGACGAATATTCAAATGCAGAGTTTTGAATTAGACATTGTCATATACAAATATTGTACATAACAATTTCTAGCCGTAATGGAGCAGCTAGAAACTCCCAACTTTACGACGGAGATGACTCACTGGCCACACTACTCTCTTTAAGTAGAAACATATGTAATAACGTGCAAGGTTTATGCAAGCTAACGAAGTATAATACCAGAACAATCATTAAATATCACATATGAGACAGACCTATAAGTTCATAATTTTTACTAGCATGTGGTTTAGTCACGATGCTATGAACTTGCCATAGCGCCAATAAGTTTGTTTCAATCAGGCAAAATGCTATAACAGAATACCAGTTTACATTAGTAGCTGTCTAAACTGCCTTTTTATGCGATGAGCTATAGAAACCCGACTGGGTGACACCTTGCTTGTGACATCATATATCTCAGGGGTGACAAGACATTCTTCTTTACGTATATTTTTTTTAGTTTTACACTTAATGTCAAAAAATTATTAATCTTTGGTAGAAGGGATCAGACTCTATAATTCTCTTTCTTTCTTGCCGCCCTTAAACGAATTCTACCATGTTGATTTTTTTTATTTACGTTTATGGTGATTCCTGCGAACCCATGACATCTTCATTTATCTTTAACAAGGCATCATAATACAGATGCGTAATCACCCTTGAGGACTGAGATGGAATGCCTCGTCACCAGTAATAAAGGTCTCCGGATCCCTTCACTCACCAGACGAAACACAGCAGCGTTATGCTGCTATTTCACGCCTATATTCTGTTAGGGCGTGGTCCTATCCCGGTCGAGCCGACCCATTCATTCTGCAGCTAGAAACAAACTGCAGTGTAGCTCCCACTTCGCGTTAAGTACCGGTCAAATACGCGAGGCGCACCAGCTCAGCAAATTCCTATTCACTTCTCTTGAAGACAACCACTTTATACTCGGACGGAAAGAATATCGCAGACAAATTATATCAATCCTTCGCTGTTCGCATTAAACCTACGAAGCATATCGTTTCGCCATAATGTTAGGAATATCAAACAACGCAAGGCTGAAACCCGCCGTGTGTCTTGTTGTCCAGTTATGAAAACAGGATGGGAGTATCGTGTTATTTTAATATTCTGCACAATGTCCAAAATGTATCCTGTAAAATGTGTTCTGACATATTGAAATGACTTCCAGGAAATGTCTGCACATCGTCGACGTGCCAATGACGATGTTATTTTTCGAAAGAACAATCCTTCACGCATGTCTACTAAAGAACGCTGGCTTGTTTACTTTTCTTGGGCTAACGTTATCGTGAAAGAACTTATTTCAATCATGCTCCCATTACAGGTGAGAGTGGCCTAAAGTGAAAAGGAATTGGCATAAAATATCCTAGCCTCTAATGACTTGCTATATTTTCAGAAATCCTTTGAGGAGGCCAGCGTAGCTTATGAAGAGTCCAGGATGATGATTGATCAAGAAATATTAAAAAATAAAAAAGTGATTGGTATGACCACAACTGGGGCCGCAAGATTAAGGAAGCTACTGCAATCTTTGTCGCCTCCAATCGGTAATATGATTTACTTTAGGACTACTTACCTAATTTTTTTCTAATTATAGTTTTTTTTTATATATAATTAATGTTTTTTAGCTAAGTTTTTAATTCAAGATGAATATGCATTGTTACCCCTGAGGGCTGGATGGAATGCTTAGGTATCCGTAATTGGGTGACGTATCCCCAACATTCAACTACATAGAACACAGCAATTTTTTATGCTGGCATATTCTGAATGCCTCCTTCCTCGGCAGAGGCGACCTATTCATGTTGCAGCTAAAAACTAGCTGAATCATTGCTCTACCACTGTAATAATTTAATACAATACTCAGTGTAACATTTGTAACAAAGAATATCATATCACAAGTTGTCTTATGTTACAACTTACATTACCCAATTCACAAGCAATAATGTTACCATATGTTGCTACTTTCTTAACCAAAATATCAAGATATTATTTTATAATAATAGTAATAATATGTAACAACTTTCTATACTCTAATATCAAGCAATTTGTGTTACCATACATAAAAAACTTTCTTAACCAAAATATCAAGATATTATTTTACAATAATAGTAATAATATGTAACAACTTTGTATACTCTAATATCAAGCAATTTGTGTTACCATCCATAAAAAACTTTCTTAACCAAAATATCAAGATATTATTTTATAATAATAGTAATAATATGTAACAACTTTCTATACTCTAATATCAAGCGATTTGTGTTACCATACATAAAAAACTTTCTTTGATATTAGTACAAGTGTAGTGATGTATAATTGAGATATAATAAGTTTGTATGCATACTCTAAACCAAACTGTTCTCTTACAACCTTAGCTAAAATTATCGCACACTCATCTATATTCTACGTTATCTTAATATCACCTCATCTCATTACCATATCGTTTCGTAAACTTTTTTTTAAATCGCGATAAAATCATTAAGCGTACTCCTATCTCACTTCATCAAGTTTGACTGGTAGAGTTTTTTCTTTTGGGCTGATGGCTGCGAGATTAACCCAAGGGTTTTACCAGTTTCACCGGGTTAAGAGGTGATCGAGCGCTTATGGTGCTCATTCTAGACCTCGATTAGTGGGCAACCAGCACCAGGGCTCCCAAGAGGGAGCCTCGGCTTGGACCGTTACCCTGTTCCGCGAAAGCGTATGACTCGAGGGTGCCTGAGAGGACTTACTGCTTCAATAAATCGTTAAATAAATTTGTTGTTACTTTAACAGGCTGTTACTTTAATATTTCAATGACGTTTTTGTTTTCAGTTATAATAGAGGAAGCTGCCGAAGTGCTAGAACAGCATATAATTACATCTTTGACAAAAAAATGCTTGCATCTCATATTAATTGGTATGTTACGTTATAATATAATATATCTTTAACTATGAAATTGCCGTTTTGTATGAAATAAGTTAAAGTATTTTTTTTTGCAATTTTTTTTATTTCTGTTATTCAAAGTAATCACCCATGTAATCGATGCATCTTTGCCAACGCAGTGTTAGTTTATTAATGCCCACCTTGTAAAAATCAGCTGGACAACAAAATAAAAATCTGGCAACAAACTCTTCAAAGGCATTTTGTACTGCCTCTCGGGAATTGAATTTTTTTCCCGCTAAAAAGTTATCCAAATTTTGGTTGTCCCAAGTCTGTTATGCAGTATGCGGTCGCGCAATGTCGTGTAGGAGCATCGGGGACGAGCGATTGACCAAAGCTGGTTGCTGTGCGAGCTTCTCCATCATTGTCTTCAATTATCCACGGTACACATCTGCGGTAATGGTCATGCCGTTTGGTAAAAAACTAGCCCACCAAACCGTGACCATCAACTTTCTAGAGGTCTTTTCGTTTAGGGCATTGCTTTGGTGCTGACCCAGGATTATATTGTTTTGATGTTAACATCAAAAGCTGCTGCTAGCTCGGCTGTAGATTGGGTATCATTGGCTTCCACAATCGCCTTTCCAAAATTTCCAGAACGGAACCGGGCAAACCAATAACGGGTTGTACGTTCGTTAATAAAGTTCTTTCCGTAAACGTTGATGTAACGTAACCGTTTGGGCCGCGTTGATGCCACGACGGAACTCATATTCCATAATTACACGAATTTTTAAAGTATCCATTATGACGAAAAATGTTCAAATGCAATGAAAATACAAAGCTAATCAATAAACAAAAGACTGAATTTGTAAAAAGAATGTCATGTTTTTAAAACAAAATAAATTTCAATTTAGAATTCACAGCCAATCAAAACATTTTTTCGGTTTGCAATGGTCAATACTGAACGACAATTTCATAGGTAAAGACATAATATTTCAAGTACTTTTTTTTAAAAATAGATATTTAAACACTTCATGCACATACTAAACTTATCATGAACCAATATTAAAATTTTACATTTATCCTTGTTGTTAATTTTTCTTTTTCGACAATTTTGCTTTTTTTCCATCTCATATACTCGCGAGTGGGCCAATCCGAGATGGAACTTTTACCAAATTCGTTCATTGTATGCGATGAAGATAGATGATTAATTTTTAGAATCACTGCAATAAGTATCCAAAAATCATGCATAAAATTATCGACATAACATATAAATGTGTGAAAACTTTAAGACTACGTCATAAATTACCTGTCGCTTTGTAATCACTTATCATCATCTATATAATTTTTATGTATACTTTCATCATCATCATCATTTCAGCTCATCACTAGCCCATTGCTGAACATGGGCTCCCGCATGCATCGACTGCCCGCACACTTGCACAGATCGTAGTTGTCTTGTTGCAGTGTATAAAATATTCATAAAAATATTAATTTTATAAATCTCTTATTAATATGATGATAAGTATTTTTTTTATTACGTTGGGAGTAATAATCGCCTTTCTGTGGGCGTAATTTTTTGTTTTTTTGGGCTGATGGCCGCTGTTAGCCTCAGGGCTTTTACAGTTTCACCGGGTTGTCTGTGGGCGTAAGTTCTCGGTTATCTAGGCGAGGTTTTAATCTTTTTTTTTTACTACACTGAAAGTAACAAACGAGTACACAGTTCACCCGATGATAAGTTACTTAAACTTAATTACGTTTAGAGTTACAACCAAGCCCACAGTTTATCTGATGGTGAAACCTGCGGCCCATGACATCTACATTGATCCTTGACAAGGAATCATAATGCAGATGCGTTGTCACCCTCGATTGCTGAGGGGGAATGATTCGTCACCAGTAATAAAGGTGTCCGGATCCCCTACACTCAACTGACGAAACACAGCACCATTATGCTGCTATTTCCCGCTGGTATTCTGTGGGGACGTGGTCCTACCCCGGTCGCGATAACCATTTCATTTTGCAGCTGCGTTAGCTCTACCACTGTAAGAAGTAAAGCGCATCAAGCATTATCTAGTCTACAGTGTAAATAAATTATTATAAAGTTAGTAAAAATGTTTTTTGAATCGATAATACATATGAACAATTTCAAAAATATATTGAAATGGTCGTGTTTATCGGCGTACATATTTTAAATATCGATATCTATAAAGCAGATATTGAAAGAGATGTAAACTTTTTTTATGTAAATTGCAGTGCTGTTCACCATTCCAACTAATCTTAAAATGCCTGTGCTCGATGTTCACGCCAACAGCCGAATGGCGGATTCAAACCTAGTACGAACATAAATTTCGCAGACAGTACCCCTAATCTATATTCGAAAATAGTAAATAACCATAATGATTCTGCCTATTTTTTAAATACAATTTTATTCAAGCGAAATTATATAGAAACTCTTTATTAAATATTGCAGAAATTATATAGAAAATCTTTATTAAATATCGCAGAAGATTAAAAGAAACGCTGTATCAAATATCGCAGAAAAACGATATCCTCTTTAAAGTTCTACAGAATTAACATATTAATTACACCGTAACACTTTTAACAGGCGACCATCAACAACTGCGGCCATCTGCGGCCCATATGAAGCTGGCCAAATATTACAACATCGAAGTATCACTTTTCGAGCGCATGATTATGAATAAAATACACAGCCGCCGACTCGAAGTCCAGCACCGGATGCGGCCCGAGATAGCCTCCCTCATCTCACCCCACATATATACAGATCTACACAACCATCCCTCCGTCAATAACTTCCCCGATGTACGTGGGATCACTGGAAATCTTTTGTTCCTAACACACAATCATGCGGAAGAGGTATGTGGGAAGTTTTGAAATAAATGTTTATTTTTCTTTTTTTTTTTTAAAGAATGTTAGAAATGCTATTGCCGACGTTACTAACAATCTGTTTAGCTAATCCAACTAAGGTCAAATGCTTATACTAGGATATAGTTTACGACTATAATCGAATGGCGGACCTACGGAACTTGAGTTTCGCAGACCGCTATTGACGCTTTTTAATATCTTGTAAAAATTATTGTTTGCAGAAAAACGATGAAAGTTCGACCAAATCAAATGCAAAAGAAGGAGATCTGGTCCTTGGGTTAGCCAACTACCTAGTTCAACAGGATTACAACCCAGAGGACATAACGATACTATCCGCATACTCTGGCCAAATGTTTTATATGCGAAAGGTAATTGATTAGACTTAAATTATTTAAAATAGTTAAGTAATAGGGATATATATATCCTAAATCCCACTGTTCTTTTTATTAATTAATAGTATTAGCTACTAATATTCCGGTTAACCACTCCAACTAAGCTGAAAATACTTGTGCTACGAGATGGTTCGTGACAATAGTCTAATGATGGATTCGAACCTACGACCTTAAGTTTCGCAGACCGTACACTTAACCATCAGGCTATTGACGCTTCCACAACCACTTGGACATAAGCATCTTCCCACTATCGAGAGGTTACTACAGCAAAGTACACTACGGGATAGGCAGACTCCACGTGTCTTAGAGATATTTTTTTCGTTACACGCATTTTTTTATTTATTATTACATTGCGAGTAACAAACGAGCACACAGATCACCTGATGTTGTTAAGTGATTACTGCGGCCCACGACATCTACATTCATTCTTGCCAAGGAATCATAATGCAGATGTGCTGTTATCCTTGAGGACTTAGATGGAATGTCTCGTCACCAGTGATAAAGGTCTCCGGTTCCCTACACTCACCAGACGAAACACAGCAGCCTTATGAGATTTTACAAGTTGTAACATTGATTACTCTATTCTTGAAAAATTAATTAAAAAAAAACACCTAGACCCGAAAATCAAGAAATTGTAATTTGATTATTGTAATTGACGGACCATGTATGTGTAATTATTTGCCATTAAATATGTCTTAAAATAATGATGCTTGAAATTATAGCAACGCTCACGGCATGCGCATTTGAAGAACGTGAAAATAACAGTCGTGGATAATTATCAAGGCGAGGAATCGAAAATTATTCTCCTGTCGCTAGTCAGGAATAATGATTCAAACAAAATTGGATTTTTGGGAACCGAAAACCGAATTTGCGTGGCGCTGTCCAGAGCTCGACAAGGTATTATTAAATGTTTTAATATATTTTCCTTTGTGGCCGCCAATGCATTTATTTAAAAAAAGCGAAAAAAAAATTGATTACATTTAGAGTAACAAACGAGCACACAGATCACCCGATGTTAAGTGATTCCTGCGGCCCGTGACATCTTCATTCATCCTTGACAAGGAATCATAATGCAGATACGTTGTCACCCTTGACGACTGAGATGGAATGCCTCGTCAGCAGTAATAAGTCTCCTGATCCCTACATTCACCAGACGAAACACGGCAACTTTATGCTGCTATTTTACTCTGGTATTCTGTGAGGGCGTGGTTCTACCCCGGTCGAGCTAACCCATTCATTCTGCAGCTAGAAACAAACGGCAGTGTAGCTCTACCACTGTTGAATCATGACATGCGCTTCAGGCAATCCAATCCTAATCGGTTTTTGCGCAAGGCCACCAGTGTGCCATGGTTCTTACGCAACGAAAATGTGCACATCGATTTCGAACTTATGACCATAGTTCAGTATCTGAAGCTAAATCTTCAAAAAAAATAACCCAATGCGTTTTACGAAAGCCGAACCGCGGAAAAGGGAGACCGAGAGGTGTCTTCGGCGAATAAGACGACGTGATCACTAAGGTCCAAATTGTTCCCGCAACACTTAAAAAACTCACCATACAACAAAATCGCCCCCGCCGTAAGCGAAGGGCGTATTAGATTCAATGACCACCATATCCCTGGCAGGGTCCTTGCAACCAATATGGAGTAGAAGCGTCGCGGGATTCTTCTGCGACATTTCTTCTCCAGCGTGTAAGCATCTCGAACTAGTGGTAAATATACTATGCCCCGATAACGATGACGAATGATAATTAGTTACTGTCGTTCAGTAACTAATCAGCTAAGGTTCGGCACTTTCGGGCGCCCTCGAGTCAACTCGCGCGCAGGATTAGGACCCAAGCCGAGGTTCCCTCACGGGGGACCTTCTGCGGGTAACCCAGAATTTATTATGAATAAATTTAATAATCAGTCAAAGGAAACCGCCGAGCATGTAAGTTACCGGGGACCAAACTTTATTTGCTCGCACACCGTGAATTAAATAAAACCGCCGAGCACATAAGTTACCGGGGACCGTGCTTTGTTTGCTCGCGTACCGTGAATCAAAAGAACCCTCCGAGCACGTAAGTTACTGGGGGTCGTGTATTAAAAGCGAGCGAGCGCTTCGATACTGAACTACTACGGATCATAAACAAACATGTTTTTTTAAGGTTTCTATATGTTTGGAAATATAAACATTCTTCGAAAGAATTCGGAACTGTGGAAAAAAATTGCGGTGACATTAGAAGAAAACGGATCGCTCGTAACCAATTTGCGATTGCGTTGCGAGCATCACCCAGACCAAGTGACCTTAGTAAGTATATGTCTTATTTTTATTATTTTTTTTAGAAGTAAACCCCCCCCCCCTCTCCCCCCACTTCACCTTTCCCTTATATAGATTAGGTGGTAAACGAGCAAGCAGCACAATTGATGGTAAGTGATGATCACCGCCCATGAACATCCGCAACACCCAGAGTCGTCCTCTAAGAAAGGTATAGGCTCTTTTCTTGAAGATCCCTAAGTCGTATCGGTTCTTAAGTACCGTTGGCGACAGCTGATTCCACAGAATGTGGGACATTAAGTATAATCAAAAAAACATTAAAATAATATGTTTTATATTGTATTTATCGTTCAAAATGTGCGCCAATGGTAAAGCCGAAATAAATACCGGGTTCTCTTCGAGGGGGTTACCCAAACGGGTGACCATAGTATGTAATATTATTAGACAGGAACTGTAAAAGGGTTTTAGGTTTTAATGAAAAGTAAAGAATATAAACTACAAATAACCAATTCAGGACTCTTAATATTATATAGTCTACGCGCGTTATATATGCTTGGATCGTCTCATGTAAGGCAACACTTTTTTTTAGAACTTTTAAAGGAAACACTTTAACCGTTTACGCAGTATACGAAACGGAAGCTCTAAAAAGGAGTATTTTTTCCAGTTTTTGCAACATTTCTCATCGATGCTTCGCACCTATTGGTCGTAGCGTGCTGCTTAGCCTATGAGCCGCCTACCTCGATAAATGAATGGTCTATCCAACACAAAAAGAATTTTTCGATTCGAACTAGTAGTCCTTGAGATTAGCGCCTTAACTAAACAAACTCTTCATCTTATTACATTTATAGTTTTATTAAAATCAAACAAATTAAATTAAAAAAGATCATTCAGGGTGTCAATAAGTATACATATTAAAAATTCCTGGTCACTCATGGTTTTATGCAACTTGGAACAGTCCAGTAACTTACGATTTGTACCATAGGGGAACTTTATCCTGAATACATTATTTTCTACGTAAAAAAAGCAAACAATAAACAAATTATACATTATTAATATTTAGACTACTACTAAATATTAATAATGTAAAATTGTTTTATGTTGAAATGTTTTCTCTGTTTTTGTTATGTAACTTATTCGTAGTGAAATCAATTTTTTTGAGTAATAATTTATATTCAAATTATCAATTGTATATTTTTAATAGATATCAGACGCAGCAGACTTCGATAAAGTACCCGAGGGAGGGTGCAGCTTGAAATGTACTTTCCACCTGTCTTGTGCTCATATGTGTCCAATGGTTTGCCATGGGTATGACCGGGGACATAAGGAAACAAAATGCATATCGCCTTGCGAAAGGTAAGTGCAGTGATTCACTTGATACTCCGTATCCATTTTTTGTTTCTTATAGATTAGGTGGCAAACGAGCAAGCAGCCCAACTGATGTTAAAACAGATCACCGCCGCCCGTGAACATTCGCAACACCAGAGGAATCGCCCTTCTCTTGAAGGAACCTAAGTCGTATCGGTTCGGCGACACCGCTGGCGACAGCCGATTCCACATTGTGATTGTGCGTGGTAGGAAATTTCGATGTCAAGCGCGCACAGTGGTGGATTGATAACCATCGACGTGATGGGAATGAAATTTTGAATTCTGTAAGTTTTGTTATATTGCTTTGATTTTGACTTAACACACATCAAGGAACTTGGTAGCTGTGTGTAAGCGTTCGATATTTATTCACAATACAAAAGCGAACCGAGTACGATCCCCGGTGCCGACACCAATGTAATTGTTTATCGCAATTTTAAGTGTTGAGTTATCACGTGCTGTGAAAGAAGGAAAAAATCGTGAGGAAAATGGCATTCGAAGTGGGCATATCTGCAGTAGAGTCGCGTGCGTTGACTATGCGGACTCGAACACTATAGAGAGGTGACCTGAGACAAGCAGATATATATATTTATATATACATACTGGGTATTAGGAGACCGCTTCCGAAAACGAAGACAGACGATAGTACTAATGACACCTTTGATGATGGGACGAAAAAAATCGATTCTGATTGAAAAATGGAAAAGCCCAGATTGAATCCCTTGTTACCTGTAATTCGGTCGCTGGATCCTCGCACTCATCAGACGGAATCACAGACAGCAGCAGCGTTATGCAGCTATTTCACGCTGGTATCATCCTACGTGCTCGTGGTACTATCCAGCAGAGCCGCTAAGATCATGCTCCAGCTAGAAGCAAGCTGCAACATGGCTGTACCACTGCCATATGTACATAATAGACATATTGAGTATTAAGATTTTTTTTTTATAAAATTATCAACATGTTCAAAATACTCAGTTCCCCTGAAGGTAAGTGAAGAATGAACCCGCAACACCAGAGTAATCGCAGATACATTACCTGCTTTAAAGAAATGTGTAGGCTCTTTTCTTGAAGGAACCGAAGTCGTATCACTGGCGGCGACAGCTGATCGAACCACAGAGTAGTTGTGCGTGGCAGAATATTTCGCATGAAACGCACAGTGATGAGTGATTGCCAACCATCGAGATGATAGGGTGAAATTTTGATTTATTGATGTACAATGTTTTTCAAAAATCTGCTTTTCCTTGTAGAATAACATCAGATACTGGTTTAAAAATAACATTAATATACTATCTGCACTATTGTTCAAAATAAGCATCGAGGAAAAATCCGAATAGTTTGTCAGGGGTTTGCCTAGGATGATATATGGGATATGTAAAACTTTCAGGGTCATTTGTGAACTGGGACACGTATGTCCGTTAATGTGTGCGGACAATTGTGAGCCATGTAAGAAATTGGTGACGAAGAAATTGCCCTGTGGCCATGAGATGGCAGTGGCTTGCCACTTGAAGCCTACAGACGGATCTATCCGATGTCTCACCGTCATTGATATAGTCTTATCGAACTGTGGTCATGAGGTAACTATTACTTCCATTGCGATTACCATTCTATTCAATGATCAACCTCGCAGAATATTGAAGTGTCGTAAGCGTTTGTGCCATCACAGATAAACTCTTCCGGTGTACTGCATGTGCTGCAATAAGATCAGATCACATACTATAACTTACACAGACCCTAAGATCAACAATTTGTTATGCACAAATATTGTTCTTATAACTATCACAACACCACGAGACCGTCATCAAATCTATTTACAGCTTTTATTAACTCATGATGCCTGTAAAATAATACAAGCTTTCTTTTAAAAAAAATTATATGGCAACTGTCGTCATGATATTTATATGAAAAAAAAACCCTAACGATGTCCTGATGCCATTTTTTAACTTCACTATCAAAGAGTACAATCATTTGAAAGAAATTAATTTGAATATTGACAACTATTTTTTATTAATGGTCGCAATCTATAAAATAAATAAGACCTGTATACAAAAGATAGGTTTACACTAGAGAAATTATTGATGTATGAATGTAGTTTTATAAAATTAAATATTACCACATGAAATAATAAACTTATAGATTGCTTAGTTTAAAATGACTGATCATTAATATTATTAATACATGCGAAGTTAATCTGAGGACTACATTACTGTGAACCTATTTCTTTTAAATGCTATTTTCAATTTGATTTCATTTCAGTGAAACGGGTAAGCCCGGTCTCCCCCTCAGTGAGCTTAATTAATTGGCTGTCGACTGAAAGGCCAGATCTAGATTAGAGAATGATAAAAAAAATTGATTAGTTAATTATTGTATAAGGTATTGCTAGTTCGATATTAATGCTAAAATAAATATGTGATAAAAGAAAGATTATTATTTTATATATGTATTTTTCTTGAAGTAATTATCGATTTTCATGGAAATTTCGTTTTATAAACTTTAATTTTGACCAAACTAGTGAACCTTTCATAATAAAACCATGGTTATCCTTGTGATGAAATGGCCTTCCTGGGGTTGTCTGTGAACTTCCGAGGGTTTGGATACTGTGATCATTCGTCTTATATACCAAGACAAACAGATTTGATACGCAAATTTTAAAGCTTTTTATGTCTCCCCCCCCCCCCTTTTTTTTCAAAAAAATTCTTAGTTCATTGTAGTGACCATAAAAATTGATAATCTATAACATGGAAATATTTAATAATTTTTTACGTAACGACTTCATCATCTTACGTGCTCCAAGTCTCCAAGGAGGCATAATACATAATAGACATAGACCAAGTTTGATTTTTCCCGCTGTTTAGGAGGAGATACAAGCACGTAAAATAGATACAGTGTTTGCAAGTGTGTGTTTTTTTTTTTCAGGCGAAAAAGTTATGTTATCTGGACAATAAATTTATCTTTTGCCAAGTCCCCTGCATATATAGAGTAGATAAATGTGGCCACAAATGTCAACTCAGTTGCCATGTAACTAACGATCCCAACCACGAAAATGTAAGTTTATTTTTTTTACCTCGTTTTATTATTATTATTTTTTTAAATGTATACAACGCCAGTGCTTGTCTATAATCCCGCCTGGTCTTAAGACTGGTGATGTAGACAAAGATGGAGTTTAAGAGATTTCAGCAGATGTCTATTCACTCTACTCTTGACTTACTCCTTTTACAGTGGTAGAGCTACTATTTAGTTGGTTTCTAGCAGCGTAATGAATGGGTCAACTCGACCGGGGTAGGACCATGCTCTCCTTCGTATTCTACCAGCTTGAAATAGCAGCATAATGCTGGTGAGTGTAGGGACCCGGAGACCTTTATTACTGGTGACGAGGCATTCCATCTCGATCCTCAAGGGTGACAACGTATCTGGATTTTGATTCCTTGTCAAGGATGAATGTAGATGTCATGGGCTGCAGGAATCACTTGACATCAGGTGAACTGTGCAATATTACACCTCACCTTTCCAGGGTTTGTTGAAACTTCCACTTCAATGGGATAAAAATTTTAAATTTATGCTAATCCACGGTAAAGAACGCGGTGGTCACGTAAAAGTTTTGCTGATAATGATGGAAGCTGTCGAATGTGCTCATTTTGACTTTGGAGTTTGTGATTGATTGAACAGTTGATTCATTGACATTAAAAGAAAGAATCCAAACGACTCCCCAAGACGTATCATTTCACGTAACTTTTAAGCGAACTAAACAGAAGAGAAGTTTCACCATATGGTGAATGAGGTATGAAACTAATTGAACAAGCACGATTGCGGTTAAGGCGGCTTATATCAAAGGACGACCTTAGCAGCACCCGTAAAATGTTGGGCGGTGGCGACGGCTAAGTTAAAGAATGTTACGACTTTAGCCAGAATAATATTTAGAACTAGTTTTAGTAGTCATTGGAGTATAGATGTTGTTTTTCTTTAAAATTCATGTACCTTAAAATTTTGGACGCGTGAATGAGAATATATAATAGAAACTAACATTATCAGTCATGAATGAACACCAAAAGTGGTTGCAATTTCTAATTCGATAATACTGAATACTTGATACGAACATTGAAGGTTAACAAACATCTTTTTCTTTTGTCACTTTAGTACTTATGTCATAAGCCTTGTGCTAAACCGAAGGAGGGCTGCATGGCCAACTTAGTTGGAGACCGAGGGAACCATCAGTGTATGAAGCAGTGTCACGAGGCTTGTGACCCATGCACCGTAGAGGTACGTATTACCTGCGCCTTTTTTTTCTTTTTTTAATAATAATAAATAAACTCCGGGCCGGGCAGCTTTGGGCTCAAATGCGGACGGGGGTGTTCCTCGACACCGCTCGCATAGTCCGCAGGTTTCTCTGCCCTTTCGCCATAACCCTCGACCGTTTGGGCTCCTCTCTAGGGATCCCCGTCTGGTTATATTTTTTTGTAGTATATATTTTGTAGTAATATATTTGTGATATATGTATTATATTGTATTGTACTTTTTTTATTATTATATATATACTCAAGGGAACGAGCATTTCTTTTTATTTTAAATTGAAATTCTATTCCTTTCATGATTCATTCTGTGAAAATATTTTTTGTATTTGCTATATATATTTGGCATTACACGTTTTGTGTAATGCCAAATATATAGAGTAGTGCAGTAAGTTTAAGTTTACGCTCTATTTATACACGGTACGAGAAAACCATACAATGGATATCATACAATGAACATTGTTAATTGCAATTTTAAGTGCTGATCCGTGAGCTCGGCAATAAAGGAAAATATCCCGAATCCGGCATTTCAAAGATAAATATAATAAAACAGAAATTTATCGAATACACGCGAGGTAACCATCGCAGTGGAGTCGCACCATGAATTATGTAACACCTCTAAAGAGGGAGTCCAATGTCAAACAACATATATATTTACTTTATATTGATTTTCTTTATATATATCTTTAAAATTATTTGCAGATCCGTAAAAAACGATCAAATTGCAAGCATTACGAACTAGTACGTTGCAACAAAGACGTGAACGAAGATCCATGTAAAAAGAAATGTGCCAGAGTATTGCCTTGTAATCATTTCTGCGTGAAAAAATGCTACGAAGACTGCGGGGATTGCCACCAGAAGGTATATCTTATTACTGAATGACTCTTGATAATTATAATAATAAATAATACTTTTTAATCATCGTAGATATCATCCGGTATCGACTCAAAAAAAGTAATCCATCCAACCAAGATGTCATTCCTGTTTCGCTTAGAACATTAGTAGTATAGAGCGAAACTCCGCGCAGTGTTTTAAAGACAGCCAGCACGAGGTGGAAATCCACTTCAATGAACTCTAACAAAACATAGGTTCCAGTAGAACAAAACATCCCCTTTCGAATGATCTTAAACATTATGCCAAATGATGATGATATTAATTTATCCCTAATGGGAAAGGCAAAGGACTTTAGTCCATACAGCCAGGTCTTGTATGGTATGGTTGGTCAGAAAACCTGTTGGTCTGTTGTTTAAAATTATCGCAAATAGTCATCACCCCATCACCTCCTAACGGGAGGGAATACGTCGAATTCCCAATAACCATGTATATTGATGACTGTTATTATTAGATTTGTTTTATTGAATGAAATATCTAATGTTTATTTGCAGGTTACGAAGGTTATACCGGATTGCAACCACACTGTTCAGATGAGATGTATGGACAGGCCTAGTTCTGAGCTTTGCACTCAGAAATGCGAACGTATCTTGTCCTGTGCGCACCCATGCGGCGGCATGTGCAAGGATCGATGCGACGCCACCGCGTGTACCGTCAGGGTACAGGAGAAACTGCCGTCGCCGTGCGGTCATGCAGTACAGTTGCCGTGTAACGTTTTCCAATGGAGATCAACTGGTGAGTTGTTTCATGTGACACAAATCCCACTGCTGACCATGTTTCCTTACGATTATAAGCGCGTGGTAAATAAAAACTTGAAATTGCAATTAACAATTTCATTAGTGTTGCCGGCACCGGGGATCGAACACGGTTTGGTCTCATATTGTGAATTGAAAAAGAACGCTCAGACACATTGAGCTGCCACGGTTCTACAACAGCCTTTACCGTTAAGGTATTTCATCCAACAGCCTTAACTGGTTTGAGATATTTATTACAACAGCATTTACCAATGAGTTTTTTTCATGTGAAAACTTTTACTGGTCGAGTTATTTATTACAACAGCCTTTACAGATGAGTTATTTTATTGCAACAACCTTTATAGGCGGGTTATTTATTACAACAGCATTTAACAATGAGTTTTTTTCATGCGAAAACTTTTACTGGTTGAGTTATTTATTACAACAGCCTTTACAGATGAGTTATTTCATTGCAACACCTTTACTGGTGGGTTATTTATTACAACAGCAATTACCGATGAGTTATTTCATGCAAAAACTTTTACTGGTTGAGTTATTTATTACATCAGCCTTTACCGATGAGTTATTTCATCGCAAAGACCTTTACTGGTGGGTTATTTATTACAACAGCCTTTACTGATGAATTATTTCTTGCAACAGTCTTTCCATTTTCCCATACATATATGAGTGATGATATTGAGGCGTGAATTTAACACAGATATTTTATAAACTTTTTGTCTTGGCGAAAGAGATGGCTTAACTTGATAACAGATCAATTTATGTCAAAACTAGCATATTCATGGTAGGTATATATATTTATGTCAAAACTAGCATATTCATGGTAGGTATATATATACTGGTATATAAATTTATGACTACCTTAGTAGTATTCAGACAAGGGTTTCATATCTCTTTTCTACTCGCCGCTGAACGTGCAGCCCATGTATTGCAATAATAATTTTACTTTATTTTTTTTTAAAGATACGCATATAGAAGATGTGTTTTTGAGTCACTGCCAGGAGCCGTGCATGGAGTCGTTGGCGTGTGGTCACACGTGCCAGGGTACGTGCTCTCTGTGTCGCCAGGGCCGGCTGCATATCCCGTGCAAGCAGATGTGTCATCAAACGAACCTTTGTGGGCACGAGTAAGGTTTTGTTTTTATCCGTATTATGTTGCGAGACTTTCCATCTCGGTCCTCAAGGGTGACAACGCATCTGCATTATGATTCCTTGTCAAGGATGAATGTAGATAGAGAGATCATGAGTCGCAGGAATCACTTAACATCAGGTAACTGTGTGTCAGTTTGTTACTATTAATGAAATGAAAAATAAACCTAATTATTTTAGTTGTTAATAAATTGCGAAGTTTCAGACCAACCATCATACGAACAAGACTTGGCTGTATGGACTAAAGTCCTTTGCCTTTCCCATTAGGGATAAAATAATATCTTATAAATTGCGAGTTTTAATTGACTTGAATAAACTTTGCTGAGGTATTAGAATGGCCTATAGTAAAAAAAAACTTTATAGCTTAATTTATTTAGATGGCAATCCGTGCCGAGGTTTAACTACTTAAGGGTGGCTCTTGGATCGTTACTAGTCCCTCCTATTCTACGCATAATAATGATGATATAAATATAGCTAATCCGTCAGAAGTAACTGACCGAGACGTGGGTCGGCCCTCTGGCAACCTCGAGTCAATCGCTTTCGCGCCCAGGGTAATGGTCCGAGCCGAGGCTCTCTCAGGAACGCTTGTGCTGGTTATCCACTAATAAACGTTTTGACTGAGCGCCTTAAGCGCGCGGCCACCTTTCAACCCGATGAAGCTATAAAAGCGTTGAGGCTAACAGTGGCCATCAGCTATAAAAATAGAAACCGTTTTTTTTAAATTCAAATAGACATTTATCTAAACTCTTCTAAGAGTTTTCTATTGAATTTAACTTTATTTAAATTAAAACAAGGTGGTCCGTCCGCACATAACAATGATTGCTAAGTTTTTTGTTGTGTGTGAGTATTGCTGTTGGTCCAGAGACCTCTACAGCTTTATCAAATTAGCGAGCGGGTTGCCCGCTAAGTAGGGAGACAACGACGATACTCTTTTTAGTCATATATGGTTAGGTTAGTTTGGGAATGTCAATACTTTACAGAATATCAGCCTAGCGGCAAACCCTCTTTACTGATGATGAGACATTCAAGTCCTTCGGGGTGATAACACATCAGTATTGTGATTCCAATCACTTACCACCAGGTGAACTGTGTGCTCGTTTATTACTCTTAATTAGTAATTGAAGTTGTTAACCAAAATTCAGTAAATATCTCTCAAATAACATTATTTTTTATTAGTACATATACATATATGTATTTATTTAGTTAAGATTAGTTTGGTATTTTCACCTTGATTTTAATCTACACACTTTCTACATTTCTCCTTTCCCCAGCTCTCCCGAATGAGAGTCCCGTAGATGGCAACACTCATGGACTATTTTTCTTTTATACATAACTTATATTTTTATTGTGTGTAAATTATTAAATAAAAATATATAATTACGCGACTAAATCTAAACGAGTGTTTTGTACTTCAGATGTCAGGAGCCCTGCAACCAAGTGTGCCCACCGTGCATGCTGCAATGCGAGGTGAAATGTCCACACTCCCGTTGCAGGAAATTCTGCGGCGAAACTTGTGTCGCTTGCCAGGTAAATGAGAGTTATTTTTCCTAAAATAATCTAAATGTGAGAATATATAATTATAAACTAAACTTATTGCTTTTCACTGTGTTCAACGCTTCCCACGGTAGGATTACCGTAATATAAGTTTACAGTAATTGCCAGTAAGACTGAAATATTTTATCGAGAAAAGATTATCCCTTGATCCCTGGATTACAGGTATCTTAAGTAGTCATGAACCAAACTCTTAAATAAATATATATATATATATATATATATATATATATATATATATATACACATATATACATATATACACATACAGTGGTGGTCATTTTAAAAAAGCATCCATAGCTCGTTCTTTTTTTGAAATTTGAGAATAACATTTCTTTCTTGTTTTTTTCTATTATTTTGGCGGCAATTCAAAATTTAATCTGAATTTTATTTTGTTCAAAATGGGCAAAAATAATAGTTGTGGCGCATCAACTAGGCAAATAATTGTTAATTTACATATAGCGTTCAGAAGAATAGCTGAGCATTAAAATTGTTTTGCTATGAAAGTTATTAATGCAATTGATCATTATAACACACATGGAACTGTTGAAAATGTTCTTAGAAAGGCTCGGCCAAGAAAATCCTCTCCCACAGACGATACACTAATCGTTGCTAAAAAAGACCCAAGTAAAGGCTCCAACCAGATTAAAAATGAAGTTTTTTCGCCTGATGACCCGAGAAACATCTCGTCAAGACTGAAGAATCTCTCGAAATCACTTCACTTCACCACTTCTTACCAACCAACACCGAGAGAAGCGATTAATATTCGCTAAAAAATATGTTAATTGAATGTACGAGAATGGAAAAAAGTGTTATTTTCAGATGAATCAAAAATAAATATGGTAAATTCCGATGGAAAGCGCTATGTTAGACGTCCTGTAAATAATGCTTTTAATTATAAATACACAAGGAGTATAGTCAAACACGGTGGCGGTAACACAAGTTTGAGGGTGTTTTTCCTGATGTGAAGTTGGACCCGTTCGGTAGATTGAAGGTACAATGGATCAATGGCTATACAAAAATAACTTAGAGCACACAATGATTCCCTACTCGGACGATCATCTGCCTGTAACCTGGATCTTTCAGCATGACAATGACACACGGCCAATATCGTCAAATGTTTCCTTAGCGAACAGAGTATATCAGTTTTAGACTGGGCCAGCAAATAGTCCGGATTTAAACCCGATAGAAAATCTCTGGTATATTGTTAAAAAGAAAGTCTCAAATAAACGTAACACCAGTCAAAACGTACTATATGAAGCATTTGTCCTATTTATTATTTAATTTCAAAATAAAAACGATTGCAGTGAAGTATCTTACATAATGTCAAGGACCGTTGGTAGTGTTTCTAATTATACGACCACCACTGTACATATAAATATATATATATATATATATATGTAAAACATAGTGTTTATTTGAATAATGTTTCTCAGGAGCCGTGCATGCGGTCATGCGTGCATGGCGCATGCTCGCGTCGGTGTGGCGAAGAGTGCTCGCGGGAATCTTGCAGCGCAGCTTGTCCTCGCGTACTATCTTGCGGGCACCCCTGCCGCGGGCTCTGTGGGGAGCCGTGCCCCGAGATCTGCAAAATCTGTCGACCCGACCAATTCCCAAGAGGCTTCATTGGCGAGGAATACGACGATGACGCAATGTACGTATTTATGTGACGGTTTTAATTCTAACAATAGTCGCGATATTTTTTTATTCTAACAATAGTTGCGATATTTTTTTATTCTAACAATAGTTGCGATATTTTTTTATTCTAACAATAGTCGTGATATTTTTTTATTCTAACAATAGTTGCGATATTTTTTTATTCTAACAATAGTTGCGATATTTTTTTATTCTAACAATAGTCGCGATATTTTTTTATTCTAACAATAGTTGCGATATTTTTTTATTCTAACAATAGTCGCGATATTTTTTTATTCTAACAATAGTTGCGATATTTTTTTATTCTAACAATAGTGACCAATAGACGAAACATGGTGGGTTGTGTTCAGTGAAACAAGGTTTCGTTTTTTATTCTATTTACGGAAACAAACGAGTAAACATAGTTCACCAATTAGTATATATAGTCGCTGGAGTTTCTTGCCCCCACTTCTTCTCTAGCGTCAACGCATTCTATACGTGACGTTACTAATAATAATTATATTAATTAAGTTAATCCGTCAGAAGCATCTGAGGTTCGACTCTCTCGCTCGTCCTAGTCAGTTGCTTTCGCGCGCATAGTATCAGTTCAAGCCTAGGCTGGGGAATCCTTGTCTCTTGCTGGTTATCCACTACTAAAACGTTGGGGCTAACAGTGGCCATGAGCCATTAAAAAAAACAGTTATAGACCACATGGTCCTCATATGCAAGAATATAGCAGGAACATCATATCTGATCAGAAATGGAAAAGGAAATATAATTTTTTTGAAGTGTCAATAGCCTAGTGGTTTAGGGTACGGTCTGCGAAACTTAAGGTCGTAGGTTTGAATTCACCATTCGATGGTTTTGTAGATCATTGTACATATTTGGGGGGAAATGAGTGAGGCGGCTATCTCTGGCCGCATCCCGTGCTGGACTTCTTTTCACCTTAGTTGGAGTGGTTAACCGGAATGTTAATGTTAACAACATTGCTTAATATTCTTTTACATAAAAAAATTTAAACTTTTTCCATTATTATCCAAATAATTAGGTAGTTAGGAAAGTTCCATGTTTTGTCATGCAGAAGTTTCAGAAGATGCCCTCAACATTTAATTTGAAATTGTGATTTCAGATTTGTTCAGTTACAAGACTGCCCGCATATTATGGAACTCGAGGAGATGGATGCTTACATGATGTCTGACAAGGAGACGATCGCAATTCGCACGTGTCCGTTCTGCCGCAAGCCCATAATCAACACAAACCGCTATAAGGACCTCGTGAGCAAAACTATTGCAACGGAAATCAATCCAATCAAGGAGCGTGTATACGGAACCCCAGGAAAGATAAAATTGAGGAAGCAACAATTGCTGCAGAAACTCGAAGGTTTCAAAGAAAAATGTCATTTAGTGCACGCGGGTATGATTTCTTTTTTTTTGATATCGGGAGAGAAATTCTCAAATGATACTGGGGCAAACAACACTTAAACTTATTTAAAAAAAAGGGTAGAAGGGATAGACTCAATGCCCTCTTTTGACATTCTCTACCAGTCAATATGTGTTAATAACAAAAAACTCCTAAATATATAACAATATATGTAACATGTTTAATATAATGCCTTTGGCATTAAGATTAATCTTTTTTTTAGTTTACTTTTTTTATAATAGTGTTAACTTCCAGTTTTGTTGCACCTACCATATGAGTTTCACAACACCATAGGTTGACTGATAGAAAATGTCTATACGCATTAAGTCCGCCTTTTGTGTCCTAATTATAAGGATTTGCAATAATGGTTAAATAAATATTAATGTTGCTGATGTGATTACGATGCCACCTATTCTATAAAATATATATATATATATATATATATATATATATATATATCATAAATTATATGTATGTGGGATTTGAAGTAAAACTTCCAAAATAGCTATTTTATGTGCCTAGTGGAGGGCACTGTGCATGAGTAGGTAGGGATCCGGGGAGTTCCAGGTAACAGTACGTTTCACCAAAGTTCTCAGGGGTGACAACTAATGGTGAATGAATGTAGATGTCATGGGCTGCTGTAATCACTCACCAGCAGATCAACAAGTGACAACGCGTCTGCATTATGATTCCCTTGTCAAGGATGAATGTATGTGTCATGGGCCGCAGGAGTCATCATCTTGCCATCAGGTGAACTGCGCGCTTGTTTGTCACCCTAATATTATAAAAATCTACATTTCCAAAAAAATTACAGAGCAAGTCAATTCAGGACTTAGTTGATCACCATTAATCATTTTTTTCCTTTTATTACATTTAGAGTTACAAATTATCACACAGTTCCTCCGGATGTTAAGTGCCTCCCTGCGGGCCATGACATCTACTCATTCATCATTGACATGGGAATCATAATGCAGATGCAGTGTCACCCTTGAGGACTGAGATGGAATATCTCGTCACCAGTAATAAAGGAATCCCTTTATACACCAGATGAAACACAGCAGCTTTATTTTGCTATTTCACCCTGGTATTCTGTGAGGGAGTGGTCCTACCTTGGTTGAGCTAACCCATTAATTCTGCAAACTCCAGTGTAGCTCTACCACATTTATAGCAGTTATATTTCCTAATAATCAAAGGTCTTTGCTTCTAAATAAAGTCTTTATATATTTTGTCTATTTCTGTAATCGACAATTTGATAGCCGATTGATCTAGTTATTAGTGTAGTCAAGGTACACGTATAGCGTCGCAGGTCCTGGGTTCAATGCCCAGCCACGGTTAGCCAACAATATTTGTGTGTTATGTATATTGTTGCATTTCGGGTCTAGGGAGGGTTGTATGATTGTACTGTGTCCCTGACACATCGCATCTGAGCCGTGCTCCGATTTTATTGCACATGGATTGCATCGGAATCTGTAAGGAGACGAGCGGAACTTCTCGCACTATAATATATACTGCACAGTTGATGTCATCTGGTAATAATAACCAGAATTTTATTTTTCACATTAAAACTCATTACTTTAATAAAACAATATTCTGTATACAGGTCTTATAAACAGATTGTGACCCCTATAATAACAAACGCGATGCAACCGGCAGGTAGAGAAACGAACTTATAGTTTTTTTTCATTATTTTCTCCGGCTGATAGTGGTTGAGCTACATTGCAGTTTGTTTCTAGCTATAGAAAGGATGGATTAGATCGATTAAAATAGTACCAAGCCCTCACAGAATACCAGATAAAAATAGCAGCATAATACTGCCGTGTTTCGTCTGGTGAGTGTAGGGATCCGGAGACCTTTTTTATTTGGTGACGAGGCATTCCATCTCAGTCTCTCAAGGGCGACAACGCATCTGCATTAAGATTCCGTGGCAAGGACCCGAATGTAGATGTCATGGGCCGCAGGAATCATTTACCGTCAAGTGTACTGTGTGCTTGTTTGTTACTGAATAAATAAAGACCCACCTCAACCAAGACCTTTATTTGTGGTTAACCAGCACAAGGGCTCAGCTTTGGTTTCCCTGTTAGCCCGCGGGAGCGACTGGACTCGAGAGTACCCGAGTCGAAGGTCGATGCGATAGAAACATGTTGTTTCAACTTAGATTTCTATATTGTGTAATTTTCAGATATAGAAGTATGGCGCAAAGTGTTTTCGAGTTTATCTAAAGTGATTGGGAATAAGAAAAAGAAAATGTCATTACTAAGTTTGGACATGCAATTTATTCATCTGGATATATTAGAGATGATATCTGATACATATAAAAATTATCGTCTAGTCGAGGCAAGTAATCTGAAGGAGAAATTGCTACAAAATATAGATATGATATGTGTATATTTGTATGCGAACAAGCAGAAAATAAGTCAACAGCAGCAAAAAGACATCGGTAACGAGCTACAGAGACTGAACTCAATAGTTCAGCTCGACAAAATATTGAGTAACAGTGCTTATAAAACTGCATCTAAAAGTTCTAATTTGATTAAAGCATTAGATGCGGCCAAGTACATGATACTTGGCTGGGAAGTGTTCAAAGAGGAGAGGGCACTAGAATCCCTACAGGTACTACAAAATGAAGTGAAAATGTCCAACATAATAAGCAAACAGGAACGGAGCTTGATTGTAAAGGCAATTGGTCTAAAAGCTGGTCACTGGTACAAATGTCCAAATAATCATTTCTATTGCATTGGTGAATGTGGTGGGGCCAATCAGGTTGGAAATTGCATAGAATGTGGTGCGACGGTTGGTGGGACTAACCATGACTTATTCAATGGTAACAGACATGCTCCTGAAATGGATGGATCTCGTTTTGCTGCTTGGTCAAACGAATATAATAACATGGCCAACTTTAATATTGATTAATAAAAAAATTATTATTTTTCACATAATTTAACAAATTATTTAATGCTTCAGTTTTGAAAATGTTTTAGTTACTTGATATAATATATAAAGAAAAAAATAATTAATGTTTTAAGTGGAATGAGAAAATTACCATAATTAACCATTTATCTATAAAAATCAAATATAATCTTCTGAAATAGGCAAACACACACACAAAATGTTGATTAAAAAAATGGAAACCTTGTTATCTTTTTTGTTTAATTAGAAATTCATGACTTCATATTTCTTCACTTGTGTTTTATGGACCTTTTCCTACCATACATTGTGTTTAGACTATTGTATTTTGTAATAATAAATGAAATAGTGACAGGAGTTATTTTCTTTGTTATAATTGTGTCACCTATAAATGATGATATTAATTTATCCCTAATGGGAAAGGCAAAGAACTTTAGTCCATACAGCCAGATCTTGTTCGTATGATGGTTGGTCTGAAACTCTGTCACCTTTAAAGTCCCGAATGATGCCAACACCAACAGGTTCAAAATTAAGTAACACGCTAGCTATACACGAACACAGTGGTGGTCACATTATTAATGACTCTAGGGTTATTATGTTAACTGTGAAATGTGTTTATTTATTTTTAATACTATAGTAAATTGCTAATTTATTTGAAGCATTGTGAGAATAATATTAGAAATATTTTCAGTTAAGTTGAGACATCCTACATTTTTATTTGATTATACCTAATAAAGTAGTTATGATGAGAGAAGTTGAATATCCCTCCATATCGACTGCACTTGGCAAATAAATCCTCAAATATAAATGGTAATCAAAATTATGATGTAAAATTATTTATTGACAGATCAATCATGAAGGACTGAAAGTAAAGATTCCTTTTTTTCCCGGGCTGATAGCCACTGTTAGCCCGAGGGCTTTTACATTTTCGCGGGGTTGAGAGGTGACGGAGCGCTCAGCCGAGACCTCTATTAGTGGGTAACCAGCACAAGGGCTAAGCATGCAAGACCTTGCCCTTAATGTATTCACGATAGGTCTACAGCCACATTTATCCATGATAATTAGGTGTAGGGGCCGTTGCCATTGAACGAGGCTATCAATCTCGCCGCGGCAGAGGAAAAAATCGTCGCGATAAGTGCGAGGTATGCAGGTCAGTCAAATTCTTTATATTCTCCTAGCTCTGAACATCGTCGTCAGAATGCATCATTTTCAAGGCTAACTTTTAAAATTTGAATAACCAAAGTCCTAGGCCTAATAATCATCCATTTTGTAGATACTGTAAAACATTAGGTAATTCGATAGAGTATTGCAAGAAACTGGAATATAATAACAACCGGAAATTTAATTACGCAAGAAATGCGAATCTACCTCCTCCTGTCTCAAATTTCAATCGTTATAACCAACCAATTAACGTCATCAATCCAAATTCGCAAAGGTCACAATACGAAAATGTATCTAATTTAAACGACCAAGCCTTCCCGTCAGGTATCGTGCGGGAAGATTAGGAGGGAAAAACTGTACACTCCTGTTCTTGCAAACTCTGCTAGATCTAAGTGTACGCTGAGTCCCACTGAATCCTGGCCGACCTACAATCAGGGTAACCAGCCCCAACATAAAGGTCGCCATCTCTCTGTATCGAAGAACACTTGCAACCTCGGGAACCAGCCCCAATATAGAAGTGACTCTTCATCCAATGCGCCAAGACCAACTTACAACCCGGGTAACCTTCACGTCAAAGTGGCCATATCACTGTATCCAAGTTCGCCTGCAACCTCGGTAACCAGTCCCAATATCGAGGTGAACCATCCACTGAATCCAATTCCAAATCCAGATCCATCGCCAGATGCTCCATCTCCAAAATATAACCAAGAAATCGATGGAACATCTAATTCACAAAAAGATTATTCAGAGTTTTTAAAATCTTTTAACAAAAAGGAAACCTACAACACATGTATAAAAGAACATAATGAAAGCATCCTTAAAAGTAAATGTAGAAGTTTATTAATTCCAACATCTATTGACTTAGACGATGCGAAGCCTTAGGTTCAAGATATCCTTTCTTTGTCCAATAATTCTATTCAAGAACGCGAACGCGAACTTTATTCTTTTAAGAAAAACTCTACTAATGATAAGATATTCTATTTTCTGTACACAAAAGTCTACTATTTCGATACGTGCTCCTATCCTGATATATTTAAATGTCTAAAATCAGTCAGAGATGATATTCTAATAATATCAATGAAGTTGCCTTATCGGATTTTAAAAATCCATTCGAACAGAATTCTTATGTCAAAATATATAATATGCTCCCCTGTTCACTGACTCGCAAATTAATTCGTCCAATCAGTATAAAAAACCAGAATCTGTAGCTCGATTAACATATCAGGCAAGTGATGCAGCACCATATGTTGTTCATATACAAAGAATACAGCAAACTCCCAATGATAATGTTACAGTTCACCCTATTGCTTTTGGTCGATTTTTAAAAAGGAATTCTATCCAAAACATTGTTAACGGAAGCTTAAAGGAATTGACCGTAATAGACTGATATTAGTATATATCTGTCTATTATATTAGTATATAGTCTTAATAATTACCAGGACGCAAATTCTTTTCTAAACAGCCCTGCTTTGCAATCAGCCGAGTCCCAACATTTACTGTGACCCGTATGGGTGTTGTGAGAGGCATACCTGCTGAGTGGTCAGATGAAGAAGTTACGGAAAATATTAATTTACCTGTTGGATGCAGTCCAATTTTAAAAGTAAGAAGAATGAGACTGCGTATCATTACTAGTAATGGCAGTGAATTTAAACCTATTGAAACTGGTTCTTACATTTGATGGACAAATGCTACCTAAGCGAATTTTTATTTGCTACACTGCTCTCCCAGTTGATCTTTACATTTTTCCCACAATACAGTGTTACAATTGTTGCAGATTTGGTCATGTAAAAAAATTATGTAAGTCAAAACCAAAATGCTTCAAGTGGTCATTCATAAATTTCGGTAAAAATTCAATAAAATATTACGTTTTTAAATTAAATTCTTACTATTTTATGACCAGATAACAAAAGTATAAGTAAATGTTTTGCGAAAACTGAACGTTTCAAACGAACGAATGAGCTGTTTCACGTTTTATCTGTGTAAAATAATTTTAACTACTATTAATTCTAGTACTAGTTGGTCCTCGATTAGCCTTAGATTTGTAATAAAGTTAACGTTAGTACCTAGAGTCCAGTAACAAACTCGGACTATTTAATTTTTTTGTAATAAGAAAGATTGAGCAAATCTGATCTTCTCCCTACCACCCACAAACACTTGAGAGAAGCCATTCAACTCATGGAATATTTGAAATCTTATTTTAATGAAAATCAAACTGATTAGCATAAGTTTGTATATACCGCTATGCTAACCTATAATATTTCTATTCACACCTTATCAACTAATTTTACCTGACTCTATCTTCGAACTCTTCTCTGATATTACATATCCCGAATACGTGAGAATGCTCCATCATCGCCTTAAAATATTTAGAGAAATAGCACTTCAAAATGTCCAACAATCCAAAGAGAAATAATAAACTTATTACGATAAGCATAGTCGCCCAGTACAATATAAAGTACGGGAGTATAAAGTAAAGGAGATTACGTATATTTAAAAAATCATCTCGGACTCCGCAAAGCTCTATCCCCTCTTTGGAAGGCTCCTTACAAAATTGTTCGTACTAACAGCAATAACACTTAGTCTTCTTATATATTGACGACATGTTGATGAGGTAAAACACGCAGCAAATGAAAATCAGTAATTTTAATGAAAATCTATTTAATTTTTTTTATATACGAGTATTACTATACTATAACACTTTACGCTAACTTAATTACTAAATCTAACATTATTTTATTTTATTATATAAATTTAATCAAGTCATGCTTTATAAGCTTATGTTTTGTTTATTCTAATAACTAAAATTATTTAAGTAAAGCAAGTTTAAAATATAATATACAGAATTTCGGTTCGTTACAGATGGACAGAAGTTATTTATGAATGGGAAATGCAAACTGTATAGATAAGGTCTTACTATTAATCCACGATAGCAATCTATCTGTAACCGTAGTTAGGTACCCATATATAGAGGTCTCGACTGAGAGCCATAAGCGCTCGGTCACCTCTCAACCCGGTGAAACTGTAAAAGCCCTGGGGCTAACAGCGGCCATCAGCCCGAAAAAAAAAAAAAACCGTAGTTAGGTTATTGTAAACGGCCGTAAATGGTAATGAAAAAACAGCCAATAACATCAACCTTGTTAATAACTTCAACAGGATGACATACACTATTTCAAATACCACGAACACATGGAAAACTCATACGGAGACGCCTGCTACGACCAAAACATCTGAAGCAAATCAATGCAGTGTCTAGAACGAAGTTGTGTTACTAGATATGTTACAATAAGGTTCATCAAAATTCTAACAACAGTTTTTTTTCTATATATTTAGATTTTAATTAGGTAAATTCAGAGTGAAGGAGGCTTATTGAAATAAATAATTTTGTTTCCTTGATTTATCTCACCATAAAAAAATATAATTATATTACCGTACTTTTTTCTTTTTTCTGGCTTAGACAAAATACCCCACACATCTACGAACTATCCGAACGTTACACTATCAATAGTTTAGCTTCAAAATCTGTTAAAATATCGAATGGATCATCGATGTGTTATCATTTCATCGACATTTCATAATGATATTGATTTGCAAGTGTCGATGCTATTGAACTTTCTTTTAATGAAGTTTCTTAGTGATACTACCAATAGTGTAGTCATTCATTGTGAGTTTACTGTAAGGCAAACCAAAAGTAGCTGTTTTCGATAGTATCGTTCTCTATATAATGTCATGCATAGAATGACTCGTAGTGTCACATTCGATAAATTCGTTCTTTTTTTTTATTGGTGACCCAGCGCTTATGGCGCTCAGTCGAGACCTCTATTAGTTGGTAACCAGCACAAGGGCTCCCCAAAGGGAGCCTCGGTTTGGACCGTTACCCTAATCCGCGAGAGCGTGGCGACTCGAGGTTGCCCGAGAGGGCCGAACATCGGCTCGGTCAGTTGCTTCTGACTAAGAATTATCTACATTAATATCACTATTATTATTATTGGCTCTCTGTACCACCATGTCGGGATGCGTGGGTGCTAGAAACTCCAGCGACGCTTCTATCTGTATTGAATGGAGAGAACCGGCCTGTGACATGGCGGTATCGCGAATAACCTTGTTTGCAACGCCCTCGCCGTCGCCGAGGGTGGTATAAAGGTGCAATGTACCTGTGTAGTGTTTTATGAAGGGTTTGTGCCCTGGATGTCGCGGTCGTCGAGGGCGTGCCTCGGTCTCCTTCGGACGCGGGTGAATCGATGATTCGCGATGGGATTGTAAGTGGCGGCACTTACAATCAAGGGGCTTGCTTCAGCAGCCCAAGATCTATGTGTAGATTATCATTACACAAGAATCAAGGTGCACCGGTGGCCTTGCGCATGAAACGATTTTGTTTTACCTGAAGTCGGTGAATGTGACGTAGCGAGGCATGCGCAAAGACGGCGCTTGCGTATGTCATTATGATTCGAATGCATGCTTAGTATAGTGTAATTTTATTACGCAAGGACAATTTACCTGTTGTTTGTTCACGTCAACATCTATGTAAGCATTCTGACAACTGTAAGAGTTTGGCCGACTAAACTTAGCACTAAGCTGAATTAAGTGACATCGTTGCCTACACTAATCGGTGACGATATTGTTTTTGTATTGACCCTTACAAACTAACAATAGAAATAAGATTACATTCTGTAATTAACCATCCTGAGAACATGAAAGCAGTTTAAAAATCAATAATTTGTTTTGAAGAAATTTGTTCTTGCGACGCACCGCTGTTTAAGTATTAAATAAATAGTAATACCACATAGACAGCTATAGTGTTGTCCCAAGTATTAACATTTTAAAACCATCGATAGTATCAGCAATGAATTTCTTCAGAAACATCAATTCTATAGTGTAGCGACTATCCAGGTTCAATAAAATCGTAAGTCGTCTAATTAGCAATAGCAAAAGTTGCGCTATTGATATTAGTATTGTGGTCGTTCTATCGATAGCCTCCTATTGAGGCGAATCGATGACGTTACTACCAAACCAAATGACAGTTGTTGACATGTTGTCTAGGTAAGGTTATAAAACATTTTTTTACAAGGAGTAACAAAATACTTCAAAATATACGCCGTATGATAATTAATGAATAATGGAAGATCAAGAAGCATCTGATACAGTCCCAGTAAATAATGCTTGGAATATCAAAATACCGAAATTTACAGCAGTAGATAATCCTCATGGCCTTCTAGAGGAAAGTAAATTTGCAACATTGTTTCCAAAATATCGTGAGCAATATTTAAAGGAATGTTGGCCCCTTGTTCAGAAAGTTTTAAAAGAACACAACATAGTAGCTGAGTTAGATCTCATAGAAGGAAGCTTAACTGTTAAAACAACCAGAAAAACTTGGGACCCATATATAATTATTAAAGCTAGAGATTTCATGAAATTACTATCTAGAAGTGTTCCTTTTGAACAGGCTGTTAGAGTATTAGATGATGAAATTGGATGTGACATAATAAAAATTAATTCTTTTGTGCGAAAAAAGGAAACTTTTTTAAAAAGACGTCAGCGTCTCATTGGCCCAAATGGAGTAACACTTAAGTCAATAGAATTACTAACTGAATGTTATGTACTTGTGCAAGGGAACACAGTTTCAGCTGTTGGCCCATACAAAGGGCTGGTTCAAGTCCGTCGAATTGTTGAAGATACTATGAAAAATATTCATCCAATGTACAACATTAAAAGTTTGATGATTAAAAGGGAGTTAATGAAAGATCCTCAGTTAAAAAATGAAAGCTGGGATAGGTTTTTACCAAAATTCAAGAGTAAAAATGTTCCAAGGAAGCAGCCGAAGCAAAAAGTTAAGAAAAAGCCTTATACACCATTTCCTCCACCACAACCAGAAAGCAAAATTGACCATGAATTGGCCACTGGTGAATATTTCCTTAAAGATGAACAGAAGAAAGCCAAACGACGACATGAAAAGGAAGAAAAACAAATGCAATCTAAAAAGGCTAGAGAAGAGGAGAGGAAGAAAAATTATATACCACCCGAAGAGAATGTAATGGAAACGGCAACTAATTCAACTGAATCCGTAATTGATATAGACAAATTGAAGGCTAAAATGAAGAAGGTATCTAAACATCAAAAAGTTATCAAAACAACCTGATTCACTTGTGCATAATTATAAAAATGAATAATACTAACTGAATTTTATTTTCTCAACTTTAATTTCGGTACTTTCGTATTTTTCACAATGTGAGTAGCTCCATTCATGAAGGGCTGTAGCACTTGTGGAATAACTATTTTTCCTTTTTGACTTTGATGTGTCTCCAGCAACGCAATTAACATCCTTGGAATAGCACATGCGGTACCATTTAATGTATGAACATAACTTTTTGTATTATTGTCTGTATATTTAATATGGAGTCGTCTGGATTGGTAATCGGTGCAATTGCTGCAACTTGATATTTCTCCATAATAGTTCCGACCTGGCATCCAAGCTTCAATATCATATTTCCTTAAAGCAGAATAATTTATTTTCCATAAAGCATAAACCAGCACTTAGAATGTTCAGATATTGATTTAAACCAGGAATTCCCAGTGGTTGCAAAGTTTTTAAATAGTTAAGTATTTTATATCAATAGGAAAAAATCTAGAGACAGGATTTTTAGAGTAAGATTTGGTTATGGGGGTATGAGGTATTAATTTTTGAATAGGGGTTTCTTGCCCAAAAAATTTTGGGAATCCTTGATTTAAACAAACCCAAATAACATAAGAGCCAGCTCATTGTTTAGGCTTTTAGTTTATGTTATTCAAGCAAACCATGCCCAACTGCAGTGTAGTCACATGGTGGACTCTGCTCTCTCCTCTCTTGAGAGGCCTATGTTGGTAGTGTGGTTTATATATATTGACTGGTATGTTTCTTTTTATAAGAAACATACTACCTACCAACTCTAGAAGCTCTCTCTTGAAGAGTGCTAGAGCACTGGCTTTCGGTTTTGGAATGCACATAATCATCAATCAACCATGAATGCAATTGCAAAAAATGCAAAAACAACGAACCAATATGCAAAAATCAAAAAACCTTTAGCTCAATGAAGGAAATCATTTTAGGAAATACAGTATATCTGACAAATTATTCTGTTCTTTTTTTACACTCGTAATATTTACAGCAGAAGGTTCATCTGATGGAAAGTGATGACTGTGCCCTAGACATCTACATCCAACCTCATCAAAGATTTAAGATGCATATGCTTAGTCACCCCTGTGAACTGAGATAGAATACTTCATTACTTGTACTTGGGTCCCTGGCATAGCAGTGTTATGATGGTGTTCTGAAAGGCTGTCCTGCACCAGTTGAGCCAATTTGTTTTTTATTTATGTTGTAGATAGGAAATAACTGCCGTTTAGCACAGTTAAATATTTTTTCTTGGAATGTTAATAAAAAAGAATGCATGTGAGTCTTTATCAAGTATGGATGTGGAACATTGTCATGAACTGCAGTCTTCAATTACTATCATGCGAACTGTGTTCTTGTTTGTCATTCCAAAAAATTAAACAAATGTCTTCAGGGGTAACAATGTGTACGCATCTTGAATCTTTGTTGAGTATAGATGAGGTCGTCTTAGACCACAGTCTTCACATATCATCAGGTTTAACATTAAATTCTTATCCTTGGTATTATAAAAAAAATTGCAATATTATGACTTTACCTGAGTAAAGTAAAGATACTGCAATAGCCACTTACCTATAAGCTGGTGCACCTAATTCATGGGATGGCATATCTAAGACTCTCATATAAATCCCTAAAGGTGAGAACAGTTCCACTTGGACATTTCTGATATATTCCAACATGTCATCTGACTGCTGAGGTGTGGTTATAACAAACATCTCTACTTTAGTGAACTGATGAACTCTTAAAAAAGAAATAATTAAAATGGCCATTAGTGATGTGTATATATGTATATATATATTAGGCTATTAACCCTTATTCATTTATTCTAAACTAAAAATTATACTTTATTTAAAGATAAGGTAAGGTAATAGATTAACTACTTTCATACTTTTTAGGTTTAGAACCATCATCCTAGATATGCAACCAGTACTTTAATTATAAACTAAGTGTGTAAAACACTAAAAAATTAATTTATATAAAACAAAATCTAATCTCAGTAATTCAGGTTGGTTTGTGTGAAGTCAGTTTGATGTAAACATTTTTCGGTCAAACAATCTATAACAATTATATGTGGTACTGTTTTAATGACACCTCAAAGTGGATATTGATCCATTAAAATATATTGTTTAAATACTATTTTATGTTCGGAACTACTCATCTCTATTCCACATTAACAATACCACAAAGTAGATTCTTTGATTACATTAACACAAGAAATGATGGATATAACATACCTATATGTACCTCTTTCCTCATTCATACCAGATGTTTCTGCTCTATAACATCTGCTCACAGCTGCTAATTTAAGAGGAAGTTTTTGGACAGAATGGATTGAATTTGACAAAAGTCCAGCTAAGGACATTTCAGAGGTTCCTGATAGATACATATCATGTCCATAGTGAACAGGATCTAAAGAATATATCTGTAAAAAATTATATAGCTATAATAAAATGTACAATTTAGTACATCACTCCTTCATTAACATATTCACCTGTGTCCGGTCACTATTAATTGTCATGCCACAACTTTTTAATGTGTTACTCGGTAAGATGTCAGGCACAGATATTAATACAAAATTTTTGTCTAGTAATGAAGTAACTGTATACTTAATCAAGGCTTCCTCCAATTCTGCTAATGCTCCAAAATAGTAATAGCTTTTATTGCCACAAGTATTTCCCAGTTTCTCAGTTCTCATTAAATTTAATCGTTCTGTTATATCACTAAATTCAAATGGTGCATGTGTGCCAAAATCCCTCTTTTGATTGATCTCATGCATTACTTGTGGTTCGTCATTATATTTTTGGACAATTGGGTGTGTTTTATTTGGTAAATTACTTAGCTCTCTAAAAAGATTTGATTTTATGATATCATGTGAATAATCTGCAGTTGATGTCAATTTCAATGTATTATACAAATCTATAACCTTATCAATATTACCTATGCCTTTCCTTTTTTGTATGTTACTTTTAATTTCATTCTTATTTTGTATATTGCAATAATAGTCTACATCTATATCAGGAATTACGTACGATGACAATAATCGTAGTGAATATATTTTCCAACGAAACATACTATGTCTGCAAGCGTTATGTAAAATCATTGTAACAAGACTTTCAGATTTTTCTACAACATTAACACAAATTAATTACAAATATATTTCCGTGATAATTGTCTGTCCACTCAGCCTAACCATTTCACATCAGCATTTATCTATCTAAAATAAAAAACATTCTAATTCAGAGAGATGTGATTAATTTGTGGTGTATGTGGCCACCACTATACCATTATAGTCAATGGTGATGATATTAATTTATCTCTAACGGGAAAGGCAAAAAACTTTAGTCCATACAGCCAGGTCTTGTTCGTATGATGGTTGGTCTGAAACTATCAATAAGTCAATGGATTATGGTTGTCAGAGTCATATGTTCCTACTTTTTTCTTTGATTATGGCCACTGTTATTTTGATGATTCTGCCAGTGTCTAGTCAAAAAATGGCACATGTAAAAATGTAATTGTTCGGTAATAAAAGCAATCACTGGTATGTATGAGGAGGACACTAAAATGACACACTTAAAAATAGGTCTAAGAACATCACAGTATAAACATATTACATTAGGGCTCACATAATCAGTTGTTCTAAATGAAACCTTGGAAACGAATTAGCTAACGTATGGATGATTAAAGATCAGGAAATATGGGCAATTTCATAACTTTACATTATCATCACTAATAAAATGATTAAAGATTTTGAAGAGAGGAGAATGAGAGAAGGGGTACAAAGTCAAGGTGATGGGATGGGATGGGATATAGTTGGAGTGAGCGTCGTGTCGTATAGGGACGACAATCATTTTTGTCATGAAAATAATATATAATTCTGGGTGCAACAGGGTGTGTGCATAATACATCACATAAAACATCCACAAGTCCAGTGGGCCTGATGGAATCCTTCCAATCGTGCTAAAAACGTGTGCTGCAGCGTTGGCATCGATACTTACCCGTTTTTTCGGTATTCCTATTCTTTAAGCGTCATCCTGAAGAAATCTCGAAAACAATGGAATCCATTGTACCTAGAGGGAAACTGATAGCGAGCGCCAATATGGCTTCCATCGAGGTCGCTTTGCTGCTCTACTCGACTCTTCGATGGGTGCAGGTAGACAAGACCAAGGGAGAGGACTTGGAGGTTATTCCGGACGTAGCGAAGGCCTTCGATTGGGTTTGGCACTTAGCATTTAGTTCGAAACTTCCTTCCTATGGGCTTCTCGACAAATTATGTTAGTGGGTCACCACTTTTCTCACGTACCATAACATCAAGGTCGATGGTGCATACTCCGACACAAATCGGTGAATTCCTCAATGCTGTGTTCTATCTCCTACCTTGTTTCGAATTAAATACTTGTTAATAATACTCATTGCTATTCGGACGGCATCAACAAGGGATGTATTATACACTGGCTGTGCCAATATTTCTCGGAATAACGTCAATGAGTCCCAGATCAAACCTGTGTCTGAGGTTGAGATTTTTTTCACAATGTCTTAGATTGGGACCGATAATCTATTCCCTTTGAACTCCAAGAAAACACAAGTTTCGCGTTCACCGCTAATAGGGATTCCTTTGTTGCATCTCCTACTTTGGAAACACTCCCCTTGCTACTTCAGCTAGTATCGGAATCCTTGGCGTTTACATATCGAGCGACATTCACTTCTGCGATTATTTCATGTCAACCCTATGTGTGCAACTTTACAAAGGGCAAGTTCGGCCGGACATGGAAAATTGTTCGTTCACTCTTCTCTGCGCCGGGGCACCCCAGTATCAGTTTCTTCCATATGACCACATTCAACGAAGAGCGTCTCGAATCGTTGATGACCAGGTACTTTCCGATCGGCTTAATTCACTGAGTTTGCGAAGAGCTGTAACATTTTTTAACGAATTTACCATGGGGAGTGTTCTGAGACGTTGTTCGGATTAATTCCAGCTGCCGAGTTTAAACATCGCGTTTAAACATCACGACAGAATTCAACATTTCATCCTCATCATCTCGATGGTTGACAATCCACCACCGTGAGCTTTGTCACCCACAATTACTCTGAGGAATCAGCAGTCGCCAGCTGTATTTCCGAGCCGATACCTTAGGACTTCTCCAAGAAAAGAGCCCACACTTTTTTAAAGGCCGGCAGTGCATCTGAGACTCCTGCGGATGTTCAAGTTAAAAGCTGATAAGCTGTCTACCCAATTCAAATCAGATAGCGAAATATTGAATGTGTGCCTTTTGTTTAAAAATTGAAGTTCATTAATTATTTACTAATGTCAGTCCCCATATAATTCAATTAGTGTTGAATCTGTGTCAATAAATTATCACTCGAAATTAAAACATGTTTTGATTTGATCCAAGAGACTCTAATCTTATAGTCTATTCCTTATTGTTTTTTCTACAATTTCGCGCCAATTTTGACATTGACAATTTAAATTTCAATCAAATTTTTATAATTTCGATACTTGAATATTTAAAGTGTAAACCTAGTTAAAGGATTGTTGATTTAACTTTAGAAGTAAATACATAATTAGCCGAATTAAAATGTTTTATATTATTATCCACTTGATGTTATATTGTTTGTTTATATGACGAAGTCTTCCTTGAATGCAAATATACAGTAAATACCTCAAATATGCCTGGCTTCGTTAATGCAAAGCTTAGAAACAATAAGCAATCCAACAAAATGTTAACAACACCGGATGTGCACTCAAAAACTAAAAACTCAACATCGAGCATGTAAGATTTGTATTATAAAAATATCTTATAAAAGATTTTCACTATCAAATAAGACAGAATCGAAAACATTGTACCAATATCTACAAGAAACTTTCACATTAATTTTTAACGCTGTATCTGTTTAATTTGCATCATCCAATAATCAATTATTTATTTAATATCTTTCAACCATTAAAAGATATTCTCGAGTTGATCAATAATATTGTTAAAATCGAAATATTGTGTGGATGTCTAAAAACTGACGTATCAAATTTTGTTATTGTTCTACTTTATATCAGATTTTGAACACATTTTGAAATTCTTAATTTTTTTTTGAATCCATGTTTCATTAATTAATTCAGTATAGTATATCAGCGCAAGTACCATACTTGCGCTGATCCAATGAGGGATAGTTTCTTTACTCGCTGGAAGCTTTCAATGTACTGGTAGTACTAATTGTTATTTTTTTCCATTGATTCTAATATTTTTTTTTAAAACAACTTGAGTTATTTGTCAGTTCTCTTAAGAATCCATTCTGATGGTTAGTTATACTGATGAAACAAATGAGTTTTTTACATATCTATATTGGTTTTTTTTTAAATGCTTTCATGCTTGGGTCTTGCACTTTGGGTGTCGGTATAGTATATGTGATATTTTATTCTTATTATTTGCCAGACTGTGGTTACATTATAAAATAATACATGAGATATTAGTAAAATTATGGAGTACATAATTTTATCTCATTAAATTATAATAATAATAATTATTATTATTACAAATCATGTGGGACCCTAACTTTTTAACAGATAGCAGGGTATATCCTGAAATATTCCCCTCCATTACCAAAATAAAATTGTGATATTGTATTTTTATTTATAATACATAAGTTTTTATAAATAAATTTAATAATATAAAGTAAAATTACATCTCTATATGCAACCAATTGTTTTTCAAAGTAAAAGTTAATTCATAGGGACTAATGCTTTTAGTATTGCATTCAATATTCACATTAAGAACAAGGCCTATGCCGAGTATCTACCAGATTACACATTTCACTGCTTAAGCTCACTGGCAAAGTTGCACTTTACTTTTTTCATTTATGTTTTAGCTCTAGTCTGGAATCTGTTAAAAATGGGACTCAGTTGAAAATCACGAGCATGTTTGGTGTTAAGAGAAACAGGAGTTCTTCAGCAGAAGAGGAGGAGAATGCTGTTGTAAGTATTGAAGCATTGTTATGTAACTACACTTTTACTATTCAAAATAATTAATGGTGATAATGTTTTCCTGATTGATTTCAACCACAATATCTTCTGGTTATTGCCAGATGTTATCAATTGTATATAATTTTATAGTGCCCTAAGCATTAGTATATATGCACATACCGAGGCACTTACTCCTAATCCCCTTCCCTAGTCCAATGTTATGCATGCAGAATAAAATCGGAGAAAGTTTAACCTGTGATAGACAGAAAATGATCCAACCCAAAAAAACAGTGATTTGTGTTGATTTTTTGGGTGTTAAATCCCAGATTCAGATTTCAACTGCTGGCCAACTAATTAATTGAATAAAATGTTATTAAAAATTGTAGAAAAAAGTAAAATGTGGGACAATTAACCTGACAGAAGTAGATGAAAATAATGAAAATGATAAAAATGAACTAGAAAAGATTATCAAGACCAATGATACTAATATGAATTTAGAAAACAAATCAGAAGACTTTCCCATTGAGAAAACTAATGAAGAAATGGAAGAGATTAAGGATACTGAAAATGAAATAAAAACCTCTGAACTGGTTAAGAATGTACAAAGTAAACTTCACACCATTGCTCCTCTAGATACAAAATGTGATATATGTGGTCAATTTTTAAATAATTCTGACATCATTTACTATCAAGGACATCCCCAGGAAGCTGTTGAAGAATTTATTGCACTCACTAATGAAAAATTATTATTAGCATCAGGTAATTTGTTATTTTTTTTAGTTATATTAAATAAAAAATATCCTAGTCATATTTAATTATTTTTCAAATGTTATAGGAGAAGATGGAGACATAATGGAAAGACCTCAGACCAATATAACTGGTTTTTCCATATTTGACCAACATGGACATCTTTGTCCAATAGATGGTGGTTTGGTTGAAAGCGATGTTAGGATCTATATGTCCGGATACTTAAAATCTATTTGTTCTGACTCTCAGGAAATTGATGAGGATTCTATACCTGTGAAAGATGTCGGACCAATTATCGAATGGTGAGAATTATTATAATCATAATTATAAAGAAAATTATGCAACTTATCTGTTTGTAGTATTTTCAACTCGTATCTATAAATTCCAGGTTTATACATGGTTTTGATGGTGGTACTAAAAACTGTATTACACTGTCTACTGAATTTGGTGAATATAATTTGCTTAAACCAAGCAAGGCATACACTCCACTTATGGATAACTTATATGAAAAAATTTGGCTTAGTAAAGTTGTTGTTGAATACTTGGAAGAGTATCATTATCTACAACCGACATATGAAGACTTACTTGGCATTGTGCGACAATCAATTATTCCTGAACTCAACAATAAGAAAATGTCAGAGGAAATGTTACACAAACATGCACAGTTTGTCTGCGACCAAGTTGTTAGTTTAGAGACTGGTGAAGATGATGAGCCATTAATCACCTTACCATGCATTCGAGAGATAATTAAGCTAATGGGCATCAAGTTTGGTAAAAGGAAAATTCGTGCAAAAATAGACTATAAGAAAGTTGATAAAAAAGCATGGACTAAAGCTACAACTACTCCACTTGTGCAGAAAACTTTCGAAAGCTTTTTCACAAACCAGTTGGATAAAACAAACCATGAATTAGTGTTAAGAAGAAAAAGATGTGGTGTTTGTGAAGCTTGCCAGTTGCCTGATTGCGGTGAATGTAATGCTTGTCGGGCTATGGCTAAGTTTGGTGGGCATGGGCGGACTAAAAAAGCATGCGTTCGTAGATTATGTCCTAACATGGCTGTGGAACAGGCAGAGGACTCCGAGCCAGAAGATGAAGAAGAGTATCGTCAAATGGCAGAACGGAAAGAACATGATAAAATAGATGATGCAGTGCCTGTTAAATTGACTGGTACAAATAACAGGAAAATAACTTGGATCGGAGATCCAATAAAGGCAGATGCTACTAAAGTATACTATGAGAGGGTTGAAATTGATGGTTCGGAACTTGAAATTGGTGATTTTGTTATGGTTGAAACTTCTCAAGTTAATATTCCAGCTCTAGTTACAAGAGTGACGTATATGTGGAAAGAATCTTTCAATCCAAAATGTGGTTATTTCCATGGTGAAGTTTTTATTAGGGCATCTGACACAGTTTTAGGAGAAGTAGGTGATCCAAGAGAAGTATTTTTAGGAGATCGTTGTTGCCACGGTGCACCCCTGTCTTCAATTTTAAGAAAAGCTAATGTGGAAAAAAGAGAAACGGCCAAAGATTGGTTTAAACTCGGTGGCAAAGAAGTTAATCCAGAATTTTTCGAAGACGATGGACGGACATACTTTTACAGTAAATATTACGAAAGGTTCACTGCTCGCTTTGAAGACTTGCCAGAGGAGCCGCTGTGTCCGAACGATTTAAGAAAACATAGATTTTGTCCATCTTGTGAAAGAAAAACCAGAAGAGATGCTAAAGACATTCCTAAGGTATTTGGAAAGCTGGCGGAGAAGTCTAATGTTGTCAAAGAAGCCAATAGAACAGAATGGACATCAGTTAGATGGCAAGAATATGATTACAAAAAGGGAATGGGTGTTTTTCTTAAACCTGGAACTTTTAAACTTAAAAACAACTATATTAATACAAATAACAATACCAACAAAGTTAAATTAGAGAAAGTGGACGAAGACATTTATCCTGAGTATTATCGCAAGAGTGACAACAATTTACGTGGTTCCAACATTGATACTGGGGAACCATTCTGTGTGGCTCACATTGCAGCAGTAACGGCTGCCGGCGAGGGACCCCTTGTAGTTCCGCAAGATATCTATATCAAAGTAAACATATTATATAGACCTGAAAACACCTCCAGCCGATTCCCCCAACAGGAAGATTTGAATGTTGTGTATTGGAGTGATGAAATAAAAGAGGTTACGTTCTCCTCCGTAGTAGGACCGTGCCACTTGATTTACGAAAGGAATGTACCATACCAGGAGACGCTGCGGGAATGGCTCGAGAAGGACCCTAGTAGATTTTACTTCAGAATGGCCTATAACAAAGTTACTAAAGAAATTGACGATGTCCCACAACACGCTAGTGCCGTCGGCAGGACAGATAAAGGTAAAGATAAAGGCAAGGGGAAAGGGAAGTCAAGCAAACCTGCGGATTCGAATGTTGTTAAAGCGGAGGAAGTGAAATTGAGACCGCTGAGGACTTTGGATATATTCGCCGGATGTGGGGGTCTCTCCGAGGGCTTGCATCGATCTGGCATTGCTGAATGTAAATGGGCGGTAGAGAATCTTGAGGCGGCCGCTCATGCCTATTCGTTGAACAAGAGAAATTGTACAGTTTATAATGAAGACTGCAACGCATTATTGAAAGACGTCATGTCTGGTACCACGCACAGCAAAGGCGGCCTAAGGCTCCCCATGCAGGGAGAAGTAGAATTATTGTGCGGTGGACCACCCTGCCAGGGATTCTCTGGCATGAACAGGTTCAACTCCCGAGAGTATTCCAACTTTAAGAACTCCCTAGTGGCATCGTATCTGTCGTACTGTGATTACTATCGTCCAAAGTATTTCATATTGGAAAACGTGAGAAACTTTGTGGCATTCAAGAAAGGTATGGTGTTGAAGCTGACCCTCAGGGCGTTGTTGGATATGGGCTACCAGTGCACCTTTGGTATAGTCCAAGCCGGTAATTATGGTGTGCCCCAAACACGGAGGAGGCTTATCATTTTAGCAGCTGCCCCGGGCTACAAGCTACCCTTGTACCCTGAACCGACTCATGTTTTCAGTAGGCGTGCTTGTTCCTTGACAACAACAATTGATGGAAAACGTTTCGTCACGAATATAAAATGGGACGAATCGGCACCAAGGCGAACTTGCACCATACACGATGCTATGAGCGATCTGCCACGAATAGCCAACGGCGCGAACCAAATAGAAATCGACTATGGGTCAATGCCGGAAAGCCACTTCCAGCGTTTGGTGAGGAGTAAAGACGAAAGTGTAAAACTGCGCGACCACATATGCAAGAACATGGCTCCTCTTATCCAAGCCCGTATCAGCAGGGTCCCAACCACTTCAGGCTCCGATTGGAGAGATCTACCCAACACATCAGTCACATTGTCGGATGGAACTAAATGTAAGGTGAGTGTTTTTTTTTTATTAGAATAGGCGGCGAACGAGCTAGCAGCTAACTAGGTTGCAAGTTATCATCGTCGCCCATGATCATGCGTGACGCTAGAGGAGTCGCAGATGTGTTGACGGCCTTTAAGAAAAGTGTAGACTCGTGAATGTCCTCAGCTGATTCCACAGAGTAGTAATGCGTGCATATAATTTCGCATAAAGGAGATTGCCAACCATCGAGATGACGAGGATGAAATTTTGAGTTCTGTCGTCTTTAAACATTTAAACTCGGCTGATGTTAATTCGAACAACTCTGAACACTCGCCATTGTAAATTCGGTAAAAAATGCATATAGATGTCACATCTCTTCTCAATGCCGGTGAATTAAGCCGATCGGACTCGGAACTACACCGAGATCTCAAGATTCCCTCCATTAGGAAGTATTTTAAAGAAATATCACTACGACATTTTGCTTCGATAGAAAATCACCCGAACGCGTTGGTGCTGGCAGCAGGTGACTACATCCCAGAGAGGGATACCCCTCCAAATTGAAGATTAAAATTCTAAATTCGCCATAATAACGCCTGAAGATAACCTAACGGCAAATATTAACTTTACCGTTATCACAGCCCCTTCCGCAACGAGCGGCAGCGGCTTGACCGTGGACCGACCAACGTCACAGACGCGCACACAAACTTCTTATGTACACACACTCGTAAATTCAGACACGCCACACCGTCGTCGTCTTCCTCGTGCAGCGGCTTACACGCGATTTAATCGTGTTTTAGGCCGCTTCTAAAGTTATCCTGGCCTCCCTTTAGATACCGATCCGAGTCGAGGTTTCGTTAGCGACCTCACTATGAGGGGCCCTCGGATTGTATTAGCGCCCCCCTCTGTTGTCGTCGACGTTCTTCGTCCACAGGGGTCGGAGCGCAGCGGTCTTCGTGCTTTGCTTCGCAGCATCGTCGTTGTCTGCTTACTCCGCGGGCCTCCCGCTCGCGGGTTTATTTAAATAAAGCTGTAGAGGTCGGACTGGACTGGACCAACAGCAATACTCATACACAAAAAAAAAAGCCGATCGGAAAGTATTTGGCCGTCAACGATTCGAGTCACTCTTTGTTCAATGTATGTAATTCATATGTTCTAGTTACAACAATTAAGTTTATCCGATGAAAAAGTATTGCACTAGTCTTGTTTTTTTTAAATATCGCAACACAGCCTATAGAGCTTTTGGTCATCTACGGGATTTCATCGTCTGCCAATTACAATCCTGAGTTATCTACATCCATCGACTTCTAGCAAACTTGCACAGGTCATCGCTCCAACTGGTGGGGGGTTGTTCTATACTGTTACTACCAGTCCGAGGCTGCCATTCAAGGAGCTTTCTTGCCCATCGATGATCAGTTCCACAAGCTATATGTCCAGCCCATTGTCCGCTAAGGTTGATCTTGTGAGCCGTTTCGTTCACCATAATACTTCTTCGTCCACCAACATGTTAGAATGTAAAATACCTTTCGCAGGTCTTGCAGTACAGGTACGAAGATAAGAAAAATGGGCGCTCGTCCCGGGGTGCGCTGCGCGGAGTCTGCGCGTGCGCGAGTGGGTCTGCCTGCTCCCCCCACGACAAGCAGGAGAACACACTCATACCCTGGTGCCTGCCGCACACCGCCAACCGGCACAACAACTGGGCGGGACTCTACGGTCAGTACTCTGCTCTGTCACCATCTAGAGTTTTTTTTTGTTTAGGTGGTAAACGAGCAAGCAGCTCACCCGATGACAAGTGATCACCGCCGCCCATGGACATCTGCAACAGCAGAGGAGTCGCAGATGCGTTGCCGGCCTTTGAGAAAGGTGTAGGCTCTTTTCTTGAATGTTTCTAAGTCGTATCGGTTCGGAAACACTGGTGCGTGGCAGGATATTTCGCGTAAAGCGCACAGTGGTGGATTACCAACCTTCGAGATGATGAGGATGAAATTATGAATTCTGTCGTGATGTACGATGTTTAAACTCAGCGGCTGGAATTAATCCGTACAACTCTTCAGAACACTCCCCGTGGTAAATTCATCTCTTCGCAACGCCAGTGAATCAAGTCGATCGGAGACTACCTGGCCATCAACGATTCGAGCCGCTCTCCATTCAGAAGCATAGTAATGGAATCATTGCATAAATCCTTTTTTTCATCGTTCACTTGTCGGTTAGAATTGTTTTTTCTCCTAAATTCATTTTATTTGCGTAATGTTTGCGCGCCGGTAAATGTTACAAGTAAAATTGTCTAAATCAAATTAGGACATTTTTGGTATTAGTAAGTAAACGTAATGTAACAACCTATATATATATATATATATATATATATATATATATATATATATATATGTATATATATATATATATATATATATATATATATTAATCCACCTCACGATGTTTTTCCTTCACCGTCGAGCACGTAGCACTGGGGTTCGCACTCGATTTGCCCTGTACGCCGTGAATTAAAAGCTGGCGCTTGTACACTGAGCTACCACGGCTCTAGTAACCTTTTATTTTTATTGTTAATATTACGTGTCAGAATTGTTCTCATTTTATTAACTCTATTTCCTACTCCGTTAATCTTCCTGGGTTTGTGTTAACTCCAATCCATCATTTGTGTTGTGCATCTTTAAGACACGTTTCAGTAGCGCATACTCAAAGCAACCGCTGAAATGCCGTTGGTATGTTTTAATAATAAATAAATCAATTCAACCACATGACAAAATTAATAAAAATATTACAATTCGTCAATACAATTGGGTACCAAAGTGGTCTATGTCGAACCCTAGAAGGCAATGACGACTTGCAAGGGTTCCATATCAGATATTGCGGGGTTCATGAGTCGTGGATGGGGGACGACGGTAGTGGAACTCATTTAAGCAGATCATGACATTAATTTTGTCTTTCCATGAAAGGAATAATCCGCATACACAGATGTGCCTATTTACTTACATAACTTTCTATATAATATAAACATATATAAATTATAATATGATTATATACAGGATTTGCAAAAACTCAATATCATTTAAGCAGAGGGTCTACCCAATAGCCCTGGGCTTTTAGAATAAGGCTTAACGTACCTCCTACCGCGTATATGTCGAGTAAAAGGACTCTGATCTCCCAGGTTTCACTAACCTAACTAACTAACGGGAGAAAGGGTTTAACTAACAGGAGAAAGGCTTACCTCGGGACGTGATTAGGCTCAGTTCAGAAGGTCACCGGTGCATTGCGTAAGATAATCCGGCGCCCCTTCCAATACACTGAGTGGCCAACGACAGGGTTTTAGTGGATACAAATCCCACACAATCCTGTCTTTCCCCCGATAACAACCAACACCGACGAGCACCTGGTCAAGAGCACGTGGTCTACAAAAGAAAATAAAGCTTGGGGGCCTTCTGGTGCTTCCATCATCGCTCCATGGAACAATGAGTGAAAATTAATTTACTTCTACAGGGCGTATATCGTGGGATGGGTACTTCAGTACGACGGTGACGGACCCCGAGCCCATGGGCAAGCAGGGCCGCGTGCTGCACCCCGAGCAGAACAGAGTGGTCTCTGTACGAGAGTGTGCGCGCTCTCAGGGCTTCCGGGACACCTATCTCTTCGCCGGCTCCATACAGGATAAGCATCGACAGGTATGAAGACGTATTTTTCTTCTTCTTTTGAGTAAAGTTATGCTGTGTTGGTCTTGTGACTTCTGCGCTTCAAAGGAACAGACTCGCGAGCAGGGGCCCGCTTAGGGAGACAACGACGATGCTTTCTTCTGCGATACAGCTACACTGCAGTTTGTTTCTAGCTGCAGAATGAATGGGTCAGCTCGACCGGGGTAGGACCACGCCCTCACAATACCAGCGTAAAATAGCAGCATAATGCTGTTGTTTTCTTGGGTACTGCGTCGAACGTAAATTCTACGTTTTGAACCGAATAGTTCAAACTTAGATTCATCGGTCCAAAGCACTGCATCCTGTTTTGCGGCCTTAGCAGAGGTTTTCGAACGGCAACGTGACCATACAACTTCGCATCTCTCGGTCGCTGTTTTACTGTAGATAATGATAAAGGTTTAACTCGGGTATTATTTATTTCAACACGGATTTCTGGTGCTGTTAAGCGTCTATTTCGCTAGTAACAACAATTAAATTAACTTCACTAGACGTGGTAGCTCTTGGCCTTCCCGAGCGTGGACGATCTTGAAAACTGCCTGTCTCCCTGTATCGAGTTATTGTGCCATGAACACAAGTCTTCGATAACTTCAGTTGTGAAGCAATCTCACGTTCGGATTTGTCTTCATTATGTAAAACAACGATGGCAGAGCGCACTACACTGCTAACTTCTCGAGCTTTTCCAATTTTATGACGTCTTCACTGACTCTACCACAAGAGGAATTGAGATTGTTTGTGAACAAACCCAAGTAAACTCGGGTAATAATAAGTCAGAAACTCGTGTTTTCAGGAGCTAAATAATCCTAAATATTATGTTCCAATACAACTACAATAATTAACCTGCCTCTAGCGCAGCGTTTGTCAGTGTTTGAAAACAATAGATGTTTATTGTCTAATAACTTGAAAGTAAACAAATGAATGACTTCTTTAAATATTCGATACTAACAATAGAAAATGCAGATGTGCATTTCTTTAATTTATCCTATGGGATTTTATTACAATTGATGGATAATTATGTTGTTTATGTGCGGTCTTAAACTTTTGGCCGGCAGTGTATCTTCACTCAATATAACGATAAAAAATTCTCGCTCCCTCGAGTTTCGTTATAAAGAGTTTAGACTGTATATTTACTGTATTAAAAAAAAGAAACTTTTCCAGATTGGAAACGCCGTGCCACCGCCTCTTGGTGCTGCCTTGGGACAAGAAATAATGAAGGCTCTCAGCAAATCACAAATACCATGATCAGCATCAGTGTCTTATAAATTATATTGACATTAAGCTTCTCGTAAGTTTTTGACATTGTTTACTATATACATGTTGTTATAATGTGAAACTATATTGTACCTAATTTCTATGCAAATGGTTTTATTTAACTACCCAACTTAGTTATTAAAGAATATATATACATATATGGTCACATAGATAGAGCCACACTGCAGTTACTTAATGGCTGTAACATAAATGGGTCAGCTCGACCGGGGTTTAGCATGGTCGCAGAATATCAGCATAATGTATTGTGGAGGGATCTGGGGACCCAATTGTTGGCAACAATGCATTCCGTTATTCCACACATATGTGCATCTTGAATGTTTGTTGAGGAAGGAGGAAGGACATTCTGTTGTCACTTTGAGATTTCCATTAGATTGCTTATAGAGGATACATGAATGTTGGATGTCTTCCGCAATAGTCATCACATACCATCACTTGAACTGTGTGTCAACCGTTAATAATTAAAATAAAAGAGAGAATATGTCCCAATATATACACAAAGAAAACATGAAGAACAAATTTTCATGAAAACTGCCTCTTGCAGAAAAAACACTTTATTATTATCTAGAATCAATGTTATTTTAGTGATATTAAGGGTGAATTGCTGCAGTTCATTACACCCCCATGGGGTAAATATGAAATTTCTTTTTGGCAAGCTAAGGATGACAAACAAACACACTCCACCTAATGGTAAATGATAATTGTGGCCCATCCATGTTTAACATCTATGATCACCCCTGAGAATTGAAACAAACTGCCTCATTACCAGTAATCCAGTGCATTGGTATACTGTTATACAATACTGGTATTCTGTGAAAGCATAATCCTTCCCGGGTCCAGCTGAAGCTAGAAACAGACTAGAGTATGGCTATATCACTTTCAGTTCCTTTTTCTATCCCTAGTAATACTAGTTACTTTTGTAGATGATGTCTTGTAGGAAGCACAACAAACTTAAGAGGAAGATAGGTTGATGAGTCACCTACCAGACAAAAAAAATGAATATGAAAAAATTATGAATCAATAATTATTATAAGTAAATAATGGTTAATCTTTTTCTTATAAAGAGATATATATATATATATATAAAAGAGTATTTTTCTCATAAAGATCATGTCTTTATAATAGATTGGGCACCAAGTCTCCAGGCTAGATGGAAGCACAATAAGCCAACTGCCTGTCAATGTTTGAACAAAGCATATGTCAAAACCAAAATAAAATACTAACTCCCTACAAAATGTGATGAGATTATATTCATCCCGGAAATGCTAATGGGCATTTAAGAATATTTTAACTGTGATTGGTCTTAATTGTATGATGGCAGTCGCAACAAAATATTTTTAAGGACATGGGAAGTCCACAGTGGAGCTTTATAGCGGACTATGCTCCAACACTATCTGAAGGCTGCATTGCTTAGAGAGCTGGCTGCTGAGTCTTGGGTTCCAGGGTTCGATTCCCAGCCGAGGTATAATATTTGTCCATCAAAAATTGCTGGTATTTGGGTCTGGGTGTGTTGTATGTCCCATTTCCTCCCAACCCTGCATCTGAACCTTAATATGCATGCATTACATCGGAATAGGGAAAGGGACGACGGGTGAGTGCCTATGTTTTTTGCATAAGTATCATCATCATCATTTTATGCCATGGCTAGTCCACAGCTGAACATAGGCCTCCACCACAGAGTAGGCAATAACCAGAAGCAATTGCCATCATAATGGACCAGAAGGACTCCAGTCATCCTAACACCATCTCATACAATCTTGCAACTACATATCGCATTTAGTAATAATCCTATTATTGATTTCAAAGAATAGACATTCACTTTTTATTTTTTATTACATTTTTCGTTTTCCGTTTAAGATTTTTTACTAAAAGACTTAATTCAGCATCTTCTCTTGATTTTTTAACAAGAGTCGGAGACTCTGAAGGAGTATCCGCTGGGCGTCGTTTTAATTTCTCCTTAATAAGTTTCTCCATATTCTTTGTTTTCTTAAAATTAGGATCGCTTGGATCAATATTATACAGATGTGAATTGTACAATGCATTAAAACGTTGGTCATCAAGGTTTATTTCAAAGTCTGGAAGGGACTCTTTCTGACCTTTAATCTTATCTTTGAGCTTCTTTTTTCTCTTTGATTTCTTAGAGTGATTTTCAGACTCTTGTATTCTCTTTAAACTAAAATGTTGTTTACCATCACCATCATCTAGCAATAACTCCAATTCCGCTTTCCTCTTTTCGTCTTCCTCATCTATTGCAGATTCTTTTTGCTTTGTCTTTTAACATCTTTCGTCTTTTTAAATTCAGCATTATTAAACTCTTCAGCAAAGTAAGGATCATTCATATCTATATCAGACGGTATATCATCAGATTCGTCTCCATCAGAATTAGATTCAATATTCTCTTCATTTTGTTTATTATGTAATTTACGTTGCTTTTTCTTCTCCTTTCGTTTTTCAAGTAGTTGTTCGAAAGGAGTTAAGTTTTTACTCTCTGAAATTTTAAAAAGAAGCAATGAGGTATATGTATATTATATATTTTTAATATGGCTATAAATATACTCATTAGTGGTTGAGCTACACTGTAGATTGTTTCTAGCTGGAGATTGAATGGGTCAGCTCGAACGGGGTAGGCCACGCCAATACAGAACACCAGCTGCACCGTAATGCTGCTGTGTTTCGTCTGGTGAGTGCAGGGATCTGGAGACCTTCATTATTGGTAACAAGGCATTCCATCTCAGTCATCAAGGGTAACAACGCATCTGCATTATGATTCCTTGTCAAGGATGAATGTTGATGAATGGCCGCAGGTATCACTTGCCATCAGGTGAACTGTATGCTCATTTGTTACTCTTAGTCATTAAAAAAAACTCAATACAAAAACAAACACTAATATATAATTTTGTCCGAAAAATTTAAGAAGAATCAGATTGAAAATAGTCAGTCGCTCGCAATTTACAGGCTAATTCAAGTAGCTGGTATGTAGCATTGCATGACACATTTTTTATTAAACATAAATACTTATTGCTCCTAGGCCATCTCAAAAATTAAACCACTTCACAATTTTTTACACAACACAGCTTTGTTATTAAGATTTTACAATTTATTGTAACTGGTTTTCTATACTGTTCTTTAATTTAAATTGTTAGCTTATCATGAAATTTTTTTTTTAAAAAAAAGCTAGTACCATTAACATTGTGGGTATCAGGTATACAAATAAAAGTTTATCTTTGAATTTCTTCCTTCAAAAATCTCTTTATATTGACCAAAATATCCCTTTTGTGGAAGACTTAAAATGACATAAGCTTTGCCCTCGGATCAAGATGGACATAGCACTGTAAAAGTAACCAGTTAAGTGTTCATGATGCCTCGACATATGTTAGTTGAATTTTATAAAAAAACAAATTTTTAGTTATGTTAGTAGTGCTATTAACATTGCAGTTGCGGTTAACTACTTCTACTTCAATTAAACTTAAATGCTTGTGCTATGTGATGGTTCACAACAATAAGCGAATGACAGATTTAAACCTAGGACCCGAAGTTTCGTAGGACATGCCTGTTAGGCTATTGACGTTTCCATATATTACAGTAAACATAGATATATAGATATATATATATATATATATATATAAAATATATATATATAAAAAATTACCTTCTTTAAGTTTCTTTTGTACTAATTCTTCTGCTTTATCCTTGATACCTAGCCCCCATGTAATTTCCATTTCCATGTCTTTATTCTGTTTTTTCTCTTCCTTTGTCTCCAAGTCTTGAAGTAACAATTTATATTTTTGAATAGGATCATCATCTTCAGACACATCTTCTCTAGCATTGTGATCTTCATCTGACAAGTTTTCTTCTTCTACAAAGAGACAAATCAGTGTGTTATTGAAATTGCATTATCTGCTTATCCATATCAAAACTGGCAGTTGCAATTCCTGATGGGAGATTAATTATCTGATCAATAAGTATTGCCTACTATAACTACTCCAAAATTAACGAGTAGACTAAACCTCAACAAACCTGGCCAAAGTAACCGCCGTACCAAATATCTCGATTGATAACACTGCTACTCGAAATCTGTATACATTATTTAGATCCGACTATCAGCCATCCCGAAAGCTTCGAGTAACTCGGCGGGGAAGTTTCTTTGAGTGGTGACACAGATCAAAAGATTAGCAAGCTGAAGTGGCAATAGGATGACCATATAGCTTGTAAAACTGATAACCGATGGGGACAAAAGGTTCTTGAGTGTCAACCTCGGACTAACAGTACCAGGGTGGGTCAACCCCCTACTACATGGAGCAAGGACCCATGCAATTATGTTGGAATTTGATGGATGCAGGCGGCTTGGGATGTTGAAAATCTTTGTTTGGCTGGGGACGGGCTGTGATGATGATTAGAAACAGGCGACTATATCATTGTAAGCCTAAATCACTGCAATATAGGTACACTAGTTTATAAAAATATTCATAATCATCATCAGTCTGTAGGAATGAGGGACGAAGATTGGGCTAAGAGGAAGCCCAATCTTCGGCTTCACACATCCAGTTTCCATCCAACCACCTTGCACAGACGGTTACTCCATATAGCTATGAGGCATACCACAATAATTGTATTATTAATTAATTATACAATTGCCTGACACCACCAGTTGTTGAGCTGATCATATCTACTGCAACTATTACTTCAGCTCAACAACTCAGCTCATTGCCACTTTAGTTGGGAAACAAAAAAATCATTTTAAAACATTGAATATGGTTATGGTTGAGTGATATGTAGGAAAGAGTTAATGTTACCTTCACTGCTTGAAGCCAAATAGTCTTTCAGGTCTAAATCATCAATTTTACCATCCAAAGCACTTTTGATTGCTTCGGTACGATTTGGATTTGTCGCGTCCCACGTCAGCTCCACCTTGGCCTGCTGTAGGGCGGTTGTTGTGAACAAACGTGGTTTATATCTGCTTAAATCTGGCAACTTGTTACACTCCTCCCGAGATTCCTGTAAGTGGTAGAGCAACGCTACAGTTTGTTTCTAGTTGCATAATGAATGGGTCAGGTCGACCGGGGTAGGACAACGCCCTCACAGAATACCAGCGTAAAATAGCAGTTTAACGCTGCCGTGTTTCGTCTGGTGAGTGTAGGGATCCGGAGACCTTTAATACTGGTGAAGAAACGTTCCATCACAGTCCTCAAGCGTGACAACGCATCTGGATTATGATTCCTTGACAAGGATGAAAGTAGATGTCATGGGCCACAGGAATCACTTGCCATCAGGTGAACTGTGAGGGTACGTTGGTTACTCACAATGTAATAAAAAAAAAGTTTTGAATATGATTCAGCTTCTAGGCTCTTTGTCGAATAAATTGTTATTGCGTAAAACTCCATAATTACAATATTTATCAATTAAAATAAACGAATTATTATCCCCATGTATTATTCAGTAATCCACGAACAGACATCTTTATTCCCCAGTCATAGTGGACAGATTGTGACATGCTGTTAAATCTACTGTACACATGGTCTCGGTAGTCCCAAACATATCTGAAGGTGGTGGAAAATTTGAATATGTTCTTACTAACTTATACTTCGTACCAAGAAAATATATACATACAATTATAAACACACAAGACACCTGATTCAGATTGTTTTCGTTGGTTGACTCGTTGAGTATTAATACGGAATACCTAAATTCTAGTAATCGAGGAATCCAGTTACGTACATATAACACAAAACAGCACATCAGCAATGATCTGGTATTCTATGTTTGGTGGCGTTGGCACGTTGTGCGAACCCACCGGCTATGTCGTATATTGCATGTTCGGCGGATGGAGATAGCGGAGCACGTCCACAAGGAAACACTAGTGTTTGTTGTACATGTTGTTTATTGACCACGTGGTGACTCGTGAGCGGCGTGGCTGTGACGACGCAAGTGAGCTGTTGTCGACCGAGACGCGCGAGGGACTGACTGGCGAATCGCCTGCCATGCGAGTCGCAAGCGTCGGTACTATGTTCGCCACATATGTATCAAACTTACTGTACAGTGAACAATGAAAAAAATCAAATTCACAGCTATAAGACACCATTAAAAGCACGCTAGTACCTGTTCAAATGTGATATCGTCGGGTATGAAGCGCATATCAAGCCTAGTGGCACTGCTCTCATACTCCATGCCATCACATTCGCTGTACAATTTGTCTGCGGTTGCAACAGAATCGCATTCCACAACAGCATAATAATATTTGAGCCTATTCAGTTGATATCGTCGCAGTTTCTCCATGTGATATGTAGAACCTAAAAATATGATGTATTGGCAACTAAGTTTGAAAACGAGAATGGAAAGAGTTAATGAAAATACTGTTAATTTTTCAATAAAAGATAATTACACTTTAATCAATAAATCGCATCAGCATTACATGAAACTCCTCTTATAGCATTTGAAAGAGATTTAGGGAGGAGAAAAACCAAATAAAAAAAACTCAAACAAAAAATAAAACAGATTCTGGTAGAACAAAACAACCCTTGTCAAAATGTTGCTCCACAATTTACAGTTCTTTATTTAAATTTGTAACTTTTAATTTTGTTGTTCCTTTTTTGAACACACTTCTATTGCCTTCTGTAAACTCAAATACCCATGATTGCTTTGTGTTTTTACTACTTCTGTTGTTATCAATATTTTAAAGAAACATGCAAAAGATTATATGATACCAAATATGTTCGCAGTGAGGCATTTTAAAGGGAATAATTGTAAATAGTTTTATATTCTATGTTTTTTTTATCTTTTAAAAGTTTATAAAGTTGATAATCAAATCAGTTAAATAAAATAATTAGATTTAATGAAGTTATGTTTTATTTTTGTAATAGAATGCTAGCAGTGGTCTTAATGTTACTAACATTCGGGCTAACCAATCCAACTAAGCTAATGCTTATACTAGGAGATGGTTCGCGACAATACTCCGATGGAGGATTAACTGCAGAAGATATGATTTCCTTTTTCCTTGTCAATTTCAATCACCACAATATATTCTGGTTATTATTTTAAAATTTCCATTGCTGTTTGTTCTAGCAGTTAATTTAACTACCTTTTTGCTTTATTTAAACAATTATTTTTAAAACTGACCTTCTTCATTTCCACCATCATCTGATGCTTCATCTATTTTCGCATCTGTCAACTCAATTGGACCACGTATCTCCTCTTCTTTAAGTCTTTTAAGACCATATTCTGAAGGATATACCTACAAATAAAAATAAAATAAGTTTTTTTTATATGTGGTCGTCTCAAACGAACATTTACTCCACTGCCATAGCAAATGTTGACTGCAGCCCATGACATTTACATCGATCCTCGACAAAAATGAAGATGTATATGCGTTGTCACTCCGAAGGACTTTGATGGAATGTTCCATAGAGTATAATTACGACCTCGACACTCTTCATGTGAAACACACTAGATTTATGCTTCTACTTTATGTTACTATCCTGTGAGTAAAACTAGAAAGAACAGAAGTTCATTAATGATAAATTAGTAGATTAGAGGTGAAAGACAAGAATACAAAAAAGCGATTACTCTATTTGGATATTGATTACGTTCGTGGACAAGGTATAGTGCATATTTACTTATAACTTTTTTTTTCTTCATTGTCAATTTTTATTATTACCAAATTAAGATATACGAATAATTTTTATGCAAACTCTTCTTCTAGGTACCTCACCTATAAATCAAAATAATTATTTGAAATTTGTTATTATTTTAATAAACATATTTTAGACTGGTTCTAAGAGTCTGATAGATAATACAAAATGCTTACACATATATTTTAAGTATACCATACAACAAGCACTGCTAATTGAACCTACCTTCAGCTTGGCCCTATCACTTAAAATGTCTATTCATATTCTTCACATGAGAAAACATCTGTTTCCCTCAGCAAACTCTATGGTATGAAACAAATTTGGTAAAAATAGAGATTCTGTTTAAAACAATTTTTGTGTAAACAACTTACAGTTATTTTATGTATAACTCCTCCCGGTGGTAGAAAGGAACTGAGTAAGACCATAATATCTGTTGCTTTTATATTATCCCAATCCATGTTGCAGATTGCAATCCTAAAAAAAATATATTAAAATATTACTTTTATAATCCAATTGGATATCATTAAAAGCATATTAAGCTATTCCAGTTGGGGAAGTCCAGGAAAGGTAAAAATATATTTCCATGTTCAGCAGTTGAGTAGTGATGAAGAATCACTTACATTATTCCCGTAGAACAAGCCATCAAGCGAGCACGTATATATTACATTATATATTACGCAGAGAATATTAGGTAAAAGATCGAATCCAAGAAACACAAGAACAGGAACTAATCATTCAATTAGGATACGAGAGTAATTCAGATTGTGAAAGCTACTGTACAGACAATGAAAGTGACATTGACTGCGAATTATCTGGAATACAATCTATAGATAACCAGTAAATAGTTTAAGTATGTAAAAAAAAAACATTTAAATTTTACTAAATTTCTGCTTGTATAATTAATTATACACAACACTATTATAAGACCTATACAATTAACCATAAAAAATAATTTCGACAAATAGACGATACTTTTTGTGAGTCAGTAACTCACTCTTACATCATCCGAGTGAAGTCTCAAGTTAACTCTTGCGGGTAGTATAAGTGTTATTACAGATGGTTAGGTTTTTAAGCCAAGCTGTTCCTTCGTTCATCATCTAACTAGAAAACGGGCTACTCTTATATACATCTCTTACAAACACAAAAATTTCAGATTCATACATGTAATCACTAAGTTCACCAATCATTTAGATTGAATATTTTGTGTAACAAACTTATGACATAATTATTTTGTTTAAGACCTGAAGTGCTATTAATACTACTAATATTTCGGTTAACAACTCCAACTAAGCTTTTAATGTTTGCTAGGAGATGGTTAACCAAAATAGTTGTAGGCAGATTCAATCTAACAATATTAATCTTCGCCATACCCTATACAACTAGACTATTGCCTATCGCTATAATATTAAAAATGATGTCTCATATAAGTGTAAATAAAAAAATTAAAATCTAACTGCACCTCCTAGTTGAATCATCGGTGGTCTCAGCATCAGCATCTAGTTCACCCCACTCATGTTCTAGTTCACTGTCCTGTTCTTCCTCATTACTTTCCTCATCACTTGAGCTATCAGTTGCAAGAACCCCTATAAAATGACAAAGTTATGTGTTTTTATTTCAATACATTATAAAGACAAATTTATAAGTATCAGCAGATGCTCATGCTGAGTAGATGTTTATTCAAATATCACTTTAATTAATTTTGTTGAAAATGGTTGAGAATAACAAAAAAGAACATTAATTATTTTATTCATCATTTGCCCTCGGCGATGAAAAAAAAACGTATTGGTGCTGCATGTTGTATAAATAATTTACCTTTTAAATAGAGATTTCAGAAAGTTGTAACACTGATTACATTTTTAATTACAAATTAGATTTAGAAAAAATAAAATATCTCAATATCTTGAAAATGGTGATACTTTTACCAAGGTATTTTTTGTCTGGTAGGTGACCCGTCCAACCATCCAACCAACCATCTTCCCTTAAGTTTGTCATGCTAGTAATGGGACATCAAGTATAATTTATTTGAATTATATTTAATACCACCAATATTATTCATTTATTTATTCTTTTTTTTCCCTTAACAACAGGTTTACAAGATTTACTGCCCAGTGGCATTCACTGCCAGTCAATCCTGGGAGTTAAAGAAAATAGTTGGCATAAAATGAAAATGTTATCTGTCTAAAAAATATGACAAAAGAGAGAGAGAGAGTAATTAGTAATGAGGTTGAACAATAGATGTTGTCCAGTAACTTGAAACAAACAAAAGAATGACTTCTTTAAATATTCGATACTAACAATAGAATATGCAGATGTGTATTTCTTTTATATCCTATGGGATTTTATTACATCAAATGATGCAAATACAATAAAATATTAAAAGTAAATATGCACTTTACCTTCTCCACGAGCGTAATCAATATCCAAATCGAGTAATCGCTTTTTTGTCTTCTTGTCTAATTTACCTCTAACTAATTTATCGTTAACGAACTTCTGTTCTTTCTCGTTTTCCTCATCGTCTTCACTGGGAGCTTTCTTAACAAATAGTCCTTGGGATTCAACGTCTTTGTTATCGTTTTCTGATTCTAAATCTTCTGAACTTTCGTCAGATTCTTCTATATCATAATATTTACGTAAATTTTCAGTAGAAGTTTCATTTACAGGCCGGCCACGTTTATCTACTGTGTATTTAACTTTAAACTTATCATCTTCAAACATCGACTGAAATCTTTTATCAATTTTAACTTTCCTTTCATGTTTAGGTATTTGCTTGTATCGTGGATCATTTAAATATTTTGCAAAACGACTGTCTTTCAGGATATCACTCATAATTAATACTATTATAGTATGCCACTTATAAATGTCCGCATGTCATATAAACGGTAAATAATTAAATTGAAAGATTATTAAAATTAGTTAGTAAAATAATAACCTTAAAATGAAAGTATCTTGGAGTAAGGTTGATGATGATATTAATTTGTCCCTAATGGGAAAGGCAAAGGACTTTAGTCCATACAGCCAGAGTATGGAATCACGTTTCATTGACAGTTGTGGTAATCATGTTTAATTTATAAAGTCGGGCGAAAGTAAAATTCATACGGCCAGTAGAATAGCATACTAACAATTGTAAGGTTTGTTTTTCTTTTTTTATAATATTGACAGTTGCTAACAAGAATACAGTTCACCTGTGAATAAATGGTTGTTACTTATCATATACACAATATACACAAGTTTCAAATCTGGTACTTCAATTTTTTATGCTTATACTTATGTTATGTAGTGGAGTTGGAACCAAGGCATAAAATATTTATTAAGCTCGTAAAGCGTTCGAAATCCGAATGAGCTGGCCTCGCCCTAACCCTGGTAGTATTAAGTTTTATCATAATAAATATTTTTGTATTCTTTGTGCTATTTTATTAGTAGAGTATGTCCTTGTACACTTCCAGTGCTTGTCATGTTATATTTCTTTGGAAATGTTTGTAAAAAGTAAAAAACTCAACTCGTCAATCTCGTTCATCGCTAATTAGATGCAGGAGTGAAATATCTTGATGTTATCCGCGATGTATAATTGTGACTAAAGGGTAAGTAAGACATTTAGCGTTATGAATTCACATCAGATTTAGCTAATTGCTGCTCAGGATCGGTCTTTGTGGGAATCTATGTGAAAGGCCTATGTTCAGCAGTGAACTAGGGAGAGGCTGTGATGAGCTGTCGCTCTAATTAGTGAGCCACCTGCTTAGAATTGCAAAGACTACTTAGTCTGTCTATATAAACAACTTGGCGAACTCTCATAATACTCAGCCAAGTCTAAAATCTATTAATATAAGATAATGTGCTAAGCTTTTAATGGATGTGAATTATATTTGTGACAAGTCTTGTCAATGTCAATATGATTATGACATTCAGATGAGAGGTTATTTTTGTTCATCGGAAATTATATATCAGACATCCATCATATAACTGAATAACCGAAAGTAAAAACATGAATAGTATAGGTGAAGAGTGTACTGATTTAAAGAAAAAGTATGATGATTGCTTTAATAGTTGGTTTTCAGACAGGTTTTTAAAAGGCGATCATGACGATTCTGTGTGTGCTGGTATTTTCAAAGTTTATCAAGAATGTGTGAAGGTTAATATTTACGTAATTTTTCTGTTTTTGGTGGACGGCTATACAATATTTATATTTAATTGCTTTATAAATTAAACGATCTTTTCCAGAATGCAATGAAACAGCAAAATATTGACTTTAAAGAAATTGACAAAGACGTCCTGGGTACTGATAATGAATTTAAAGCACCACCGACAGGGAGTAGTTGACAAAAATACAGCCTAATGTGTACTTTTACCCCTATTATGAATTGTTTTTTTGATAATGGAGATATTTTTAAGTGTCAAGAATAAACTTAAGTTACAAATTCAACAAAGAAGACAATATCAAAAGTATTATGCAGTACATAGTAAATAAATATAGTAAAGTGTTACAAAGTGTAGATTAATATTTACTGCTTCTTTTTTATTATGATAATTGAATTTTTCCTGTCATTTAAATATGTATAATGCAAATTGTCCATGCTGTCTTATTGCATGGATAACCAATTCTGAGGTTGTACATAAGAAAGTTATGTAGACAATCCATAGTAAAGTGATACTAAATGTAACTATAAAACTTTTGTTTATATAGTTACATTTAGTATATAAAAAAGTAATAGTGAGTTAATAAGACCTGTCAAGCAAATTCCAGCTTATTGTTTTTATAAACATTCCATTTTTTAAACATTTGACAATTGTTTAACATATATGTTAATTTTGGTGTTCCATAAAGTTAACAGTATCAATTTCTATTTTGATATTCTATTTAATTTGTAGAATTGTTTTTAACTTATATTTTTGTCATAAAGTTGTAACAAATATTTTAACTCATAAAACCTTAGTAAGTAAACAATGTTATTTGCAGTATTTAAAGTTGAAGCTATTACTTGAACCAAGTATCTTTTTGCTGACAGATCATGGAGTTTGTACACATTGTGTACCATTTTGCGAACAATCAGCACTTTTTTTATGGAAATTTTGAAGCGCCACTAGATGATTTTCTATTTGTTGCTAATATTAAAGTAAAATTTTTTTGTGTACAACCTTAAAATATTTGTATGAGTAAAAAGTAACTATGTACATGTAATGTTCACATTCATATTTGTTCTGTCATGGTGCAATATTGACATTCACATTTTTTCTGCAATAAAAAAATATAGGAAAAATTGTTATATGAAGTTACACTGTATGAAATAATAATAAAAAAATCCAGTCTTGTTTATTACAAAATATATAAATTGTTGTCTAGTTTTTATTGTTATAATGCTTTGCTTGCATAATATTGTCAGTTGTTAATCTTTATTAGTTGGTTTATTTGATTGTTTACATTCTAGTATAATATTTATTAGCATAATAATGAAGAGTTAATTACAAATACTGGCACAGAACTCTAAAAATAACGATTTAATTAAATTATTACTAAACTATTCTAATGACTAGTTTGGAGTGACTAGTGTGAAAGGAAGTGAGTCCATCCGGGCATTGGTAAGCTCTGTCCGCCAGCCTCATCCTGCTGAGTTGGCGATATACCTCATTGCAACGTTAGTTGGTAGGTATGCATGCAATTGGTGCGTGATACCATGTCAGCAAATTCCATAGTACCATGATATGTAACAAGTTAGTGAAAAATTACCCTGACGTTTTTTTATCAAAAACAAAAACTGAATTGTTATTAAGATCGATCTAAATAAATAAAAATAATTTGCGACATTTATCACTTTTTTCTTCATCATCTCTTTGTCTTGTTCAAAATTGTCAGTGCAAGTTTTGTATGAAAGTAAAATTTGGGAAAATTCACTAGAAAAGTTCTGGGTGGATTTTTTGGTATATCTTAATCATACGTAAATATCAATAGATGTGACATTCAGTTAGACAGTTTTAGCTGCAACCTGTATTCATTACTTAAATTTTATAACTACATTTTTTACTTTATAACTTTCTTAACATAAATTCATTCCAATGTGCATTTTTGAAATTAATATGTGACATGTAGGGCTTTTTGACAATACATTCATACCTTCCCTCAGGCATAACTTACTATGAAATGCAAGGATGAATGAATTACCTTCTGAGTACTAATGTAGGCCACATGTCTCTGACACTGCATCTGTCTAAAGAGAGCGCCTCTGTTTCCATGAGCTCACAGCATTGTAATATATCTTACCTATTGCAACTTTTACCATGTGCTCATAAGGAAATTTTCAGAGGATACCTGTATAATATCTGAGATATAAATATATTAACTGAATAAAGTAGTAGCCTACATATATATAAATCCCACTGCACCTCCTAGTTGAATCATCGGTGGTCTCAGCATCAGCATCTAGTTCACCCCACTTATGTTCTAGTTCACTGTCCTGTTCTTCCTCATTACTTTCCTCATCACTTGAGCTATCAGTTGCAAGAACCCTATAAATGACAAAGTTATGTGTTTATTTCAATACATTATAAAGACAAATTTATAAGTATCAGCAGATGCTCATGCTGAGTAGATGTTTATTCAAATATCACTTTAATTAATTTTGTTGAAAATGGTTGAGAATAACAAAAGAACATTAATTATTTTATTCATCATTTGCCCTCGTACGATGAAAAAAAAGCGTATTGGTGCTGCATGTTGTATAAATAATTTACCTTTTAAATAGAGATTTCAGAAAGTTGTAACACTGATTACATTTTTAATTACAAATTAGATTTAGAAAAAATAAAATATCTCAATATCTTGAAAATGGTGATACTTTTACCAAGGTATTTTTTGTCTGGTAGGTGACCCGTCAACCATCTTCCCTTAAGTTTGTCATGCTAGTAATGGGACATCAAGTATAATTTATTTGAATTATATTTAATACCACCAATATTATTCATTTATTTATTCTTTTTTTTCCCTTAACAACTGGTTTACAAGATTTACTGCCCAGTGGCATTCGCTGCCAGTCAATCCTGGGAGTTAAAGAAAATGGTTGGCATAAAATGAAAATGTTATCTATCTAAAAAATATCAATTAAAAAATAACCATAAGCTCTCGGCCATCCCGAGCGTGGATGATCTTGAAAACTGCCTGTCTCCCTGTATCGAGTTATTGTGCCATGAACACAAGTCTATGATAACTTCAGTTGTAAAGCAATATGTAATACGTAACAAAAGAGAGAGAGAGAGAGTAATTAGTAATGAGGTTGAACAATAGATGTTGTCCAGTAACTTGAAACAAACAAAAGAATGACTTCTTTAAATATTCTATACTAACAATAGAATATGCAGATGTGTATTTCTTTTATATCCTATGGGATTATATTACATCAAATGATGCAAATACAATAAAATATTAAAAGTAAATATGCACTTTACCTTCTCCACGAGCGTAATCAATATCCAAATCGAGTAATCGCTTTTTTGTCTTCTTGTCTAATTTACCTCTAACTAATTTATCGTTAACGAACTTCTGTTCTTTCTCGTTTTCCTCATCGTCTTCATTGGGAGCTTTCTTAACAAATAGTCCTTGGGATTCAACGTCTTTGTTATCGTTTTCCGATTCTAAATTTTCTGAACTTTCGTCAGATTCTTCTATATCATAATATTTACGTAAATTTTCAGTAGAAGTTTCATTTACAGGCCGGCCACGTTTATCTACTGTGTATTTAACTTTAAACTTATCATCTTCAAACATCGACTGAAATCTTTTATCAATTTTAACTTTCCTTTCATGTTTAGGTATTTGCTTGTATCGTGGATCATTTAAATATTTTGCAAAACGACTGTCTTTCAGGATATCACTCATAATTAATACTATTATAGTATGCCACTTATAAATGTCCGCATGTCATGTAAACGGTAAATAATTAAATTGACAAGATTAGTAATATTAGTTAGTAAAATAATAACCTTAAAATGAAAGTATCTTGGAGTATGGTTGATGATGATATTAATTTATCCCTAATGGGAAAGGCAAAGGACTTTAGTCCATACAGCCAGAGTATGGAATCATGTTTCATTGAATGTTGTGGTAATCATGTTTAATTTATAAAGTCGGGCGAAAGATAAATTCATACGGCCAGTAGAATAGCATACTAACAATTGTAAGGTTTGTTTTTCTTTTTTTATAATATTGACAGTTGCTAACAAGAATACAGTTCACCTGTGAATAAATGGTTGTTACTTATCATACACAAGTTTCAAATCTGGTACTTCAATTTTTTATGCTTATGCTTATGTTATGTAGTGGAGTTGGAACCAAGGCATAAAATATTTATTAAGCTCGTAAAGCGTTCGAAATCCGAATGAGCTGGCCTCGCCCTGACCCTGGTGGTATTAAGTTTTATCATAATAAATATTTTTATATTCTTTGTGCTATTTTATTAGTAGAGTATGTCCTTGTACACTTCCAGTGCTTGTCATGTTATATTTCTTTGGAACTGTTTGTAAAAAGTAAAAAACTCAAATCGTCAATCTCGTTCATCGCTAATTAGATGCAGGAGTTAAATATCTTGATGTTATCCGCGATGTATAATTATGACTAAAGGGCAAGTAAGACATTTAGCGTTATGAATTCACATCAGATTTAGCTAATTGCCGCTCAGGATCGGCCTTTGTGGGAATCTATGTAAAAGGCCTATGTTCAGCAGTGAACTAGGGAGAGGCTGTGATGAGCTGTCGCTCTAATTAGTGAGCTACCTGTTAAGAATTGCAAAGACTACTTAGTCTGTCTATATAAACAACTTGGCGAACTCTCATAATACTCAGCCAAGTCTAAAATCTATTAATACTATAAGATAATGTGCTAAGCTTTTAATGGATGTGAATTATATTTGTGACAAGTCTTGTCAATGTCAATATGATTATGACATTCAGATGAGAGGTTATTTTTGTTCATCGGAAATTATATATCAGACATCCATCATATAACTGAATAACCGAAAGTAAAAACATGAATAGTATAGGTGAAGAGTGTACTGATTTAAAGAAAAAGTATGATGATTGTTTTAATAGTTGGTTTTCAGACAGGTTTTTAAAAGGCGATCATGACGATTCTGTGTGTGCTGGTATTTTCAAAGTTTATCAAGAATGTGTGAAGGTTAATATTTACGTAATTTTTCTGTTTTCGGTGGACGGCTATACAATATTTATATTTAATTGCTTTATAAATTAAACGATTTTTTCCAGAATGCAATGAAACAGCAAAATATTGACTTTAAAGAAATTGACAAAGACGTCCTGGGTACTGATAATGAATTTAAAGCACCACCGACAGGGAGTAGTTGACAAAAATACAGCCTAATGTGTACTTTTACCCCTATTATGAATTGTTTTTTTGTTAATGGAGATATTTTTAAGTGTCAAGAATAAACTTAAGTTACAAATTCAACAAAGAAGACAATATCAAAAGTATTATGCAGTACGTAGTAAATAAATATAGTAAAGTGTTACAAAGTGTAGATTAATATTTACTGCTTCTTTTTTATTATGATAATTGAATTTTTCCTGTCATTTAAATATGTATAATGCAAATTGTCCATGCTGTCTTATTGCATGGATAACCAATTCTGAGGTTGTACATAAGAAAGTTATGTAGACAATCCATAGTAAAGTGATACTAAATGTAACTATAAAACTTTTGTTTATATTTAAAAAAAGTAATAGTGAGTTAATAAGACCTGTCAAGCAAATTCCAGCTTATTGTTTTTATAAACATTCCATTTTTTAAACATTTGACAATTGTTTAATGTGAATTTTGGTGTTCCATAAAGTTAACAGTATCAATTTCTATTTTGATATTCTATTTAATTTGTAGAATTGTTAGAAGTTGTAACAAATATTTTTTTTAATATTTTAACTCATAAAACCTTAGTAAGTAAACAATGTTATTTGCAGTATTAAAAGTTGAAGCTATTACTTGAACCAAGTATCTTTTTGCTGACAGATCATGGAGTTTGTACACATTGTGTACCATTTTGTGAACAATCAGCACTTTTTTATGGAAATTTTGAAGAGCCACTAGATGATTTTCTATTTGTTGCTAATATTAAAGTAATTTTTTTTTGTGTACAACCTTAAAATATTTGTATGAGTAAAAAATAACTATGTACATGTAATGTTCACATTCATATTTGTTCTGTCATGGTGCAATATTGACATTCACATTTTTTCTGCAATAAAAAAATATAGGAAAAGTTGTTATATGAAGTTACACTGTATGAAATAATAATAAAAAAATCCAGTCTTGTTTATTACAAAATATATAAATTGTTGTCTAGGTTTTATTGTTATAATGCTTTGCTTGCATAATATTGTCAGTTGTTAATCTTTATTAGTTGGTTTATTTGATTGTTTACATTCTAGTATAATATTTATTAGCATAATAATGAAGAGTTAATTACAAATACTGAATGACAGAACTCTAAAAAAAACGATTTAATTAAATTATTACTAAACTAATCTAATGACTAGTGTGAAAGAAGTGAGTCCATCTGGGCATTGGTAAGCTCTGTCCGCCAGCCTCATCCTGCTGAGTCGGCGTACCTCATTGCAACGTTAGTTGGTAGGTATGCATGCAATTGGTGCATGATACCATGTCAGCAAATTCCATAGTACCATGATATGTAACAAGTTAGTAAAAAATTACCATGACGTTTTTTTATCAAAAACAAAAACTGAATTGTTATTAAGATCGATATAAATATATACAAATAATTTGCGACATTTATCACTTTTTTCATCTCTTTGTCTTGTTCAAAATTGTCAGTGCAAGTTTAGTATGAAAGAAAAATTTGGGAAAATCCACTAGAAAAGTTCTGGGTGGATTTTTTGGTATATCTTACTCATACGTAAATATCAATAGATGTGACATTCAGTTTGACAGTTTTAGCTGCAACCTGTATTCATTACTTAAATTTTATAACTACATTTTTTACTTTATAACTTTCTTTACATAAATTCATTCCAATGTGCATTTTTGAAATTGATATGTGACATGTAGGGCTTTTTGACAATACATTCATACCTTCCCTCAGGCATAACTTACTATGAAATGCAAGGATGAATGAATTACCTTCTGAGTACTAATGTAGGCCACATGTCTCTGACACTGCATCTGTCTAAAGAGAGCGCCTCTGTTTTCATGAGCTCACAGCATTGTAATATATCTTACCTATTGCAACTTTTACCATGTGCTCATAAGGAAATTTTCAGAGGATACCTGTATAATATCTGAGATATAAATATATTAACTGAATAAAGTAGTAGCCTACATATATATAAATCCCACTGTTGGACATAGAGCTCCTCCCTAGAGAGGGTTTTATGGTGTGGTCCACTGCGGCAGTCTACACATGTCTTAGAAATTTTGCTTTTACTCATTTTTTAGACATGCATATTCCCTCACTGTTCTCCTTTACCCTCGAACATGTGGTAAATTACACTAAACTACTTCATTGGTGCCGGCATTGGGGATAGAACTTCTTTTGCTTGTGAATTAAAAGCAGGCGCTTATGCACTGAGCTATTACAATTTAAAAATCAAAATTTTGTGTAGAGATGTGAAGTTCATTAATTGTATGAAAATTCTAGTCACTAATATTAAGTTTAAATAAAAAACTTGTTTAAGAAATAAGTTTATATTTTATCAGAGAAGAATATGGAAAGAGTTTTATCTCTGGCTTGTGTCTCTGGGTCTATATACAATTCCACGGCTCTTCATTTCTCTTATCACCCCTGCAGGAAGACGTCCAGACACAGATATGGCATAAACTCCTGGACAAAACCGACCTGCACAAAATTTATTTTAATCAGTAATTCAATAAAAAATAAGATTTAAATTAATATTTTGAAAATTTAAGAAACTAAAATTAGTTTGATAACTAACAATATAAATATAAAAGTTTACATAAAATGGAAAGATTAATGACCAGTTATGGAGAGGTACTAAACTGGTGCTTGAACTAGTAAAGAATAAATACAGCCTGAAAAGGAGCAGTCTCAAGAGCATATTAATCTCACATTACAGGCAGTCTCCAATAGGGACTATGCCAATTTTGTGAGATTTAATGCCACCATCATGGAGACATGTCTATTCTTTATACTTTAATTTCCAAAAAGTATTTCTAAAAATACGCCAACCTGATTTAGTTATAAGAAGTTGCTATGGTCGACACTTGACTATGGATGATTCATTGAGTCTAAGGCACAAGCTGTCATGAAAAAACCGTCCATATAAAGGTACTTCACACCGCACAGCTATAAAATCTTTGTGAAGAACAAGTTCTGTAATGTGCTGAATACTACTGGGCAGGCACTAATACAGGTAAAATGTTCAACTTGTAAGTTTAGACTCAGTGGAGGTTTACAGGATACATTTTGGAAGTGTGCAGAGGAGTTACATGAATCTCCCATCCCCTTGTCATTGGATGGACAGGTGGTTTCTCTCCTTTTATTGTAAATATTCCTCGTATTCAGACAATATGCTATAAGCCTGATTTAAATGTGATCAGCAAAGGATTGGAATAATTTGTCCCTGAGTCTTTCCATTCTGAGTATAATGTGGGTGTTTTCAATAGAAGATTGATTAGGCTCTTGCTGAGTCAGTGCGCTAAAGACCAGGTGGGATTGTAGACAAGCACTGGTTTTGATATAAGAACTATATTTCTCTTTATACTTAATATTTGTATGACAGATTTTTGATGCAACTTCAATTGTTTATTTTTATTATGGTTACTTACTAATTCGCTGCCATTTGCAGACCCAACTGTCTTCAGGGCTCATTGCTGCAATCATTCTGTAAAAAATAAACATTTTTTATTATATTCTATATGCAGAAGTTCTATATATTCTGCCATACATTGATGATGATATCCTCCTGGTTGATTATGACCACCGCAATATCTTCTGGTTATTTGCACATGAAATCAACTAGCATAAATAAAGAGGCACTCAGTAGTCATCCCCTTCCCTATTCCTATGTTATGCATGTGCAATAAGGTCGGAAGAAGATTTCAGATGCAATGTCAAGGACACAGGAAAAACATATGAAACACCCAGTCACTAAAACCAACAAATTGTGGTTTACAAATGTCATTCCTCAGATGGGAATCAAATCCAGGCCCCACAACACAGAGCCAGATACTCTACCCCTACATCACGTGGCTGTAAAACATACATAATGACATTGCCTTTATGAGGTATTAATTTATCATAAAGTGAATGATACTGATTTACACATTAAACTTAACTAATAACACATAAGTAATTGTAAATTATATAATGTATGAAATATTTGTATTTCTTTAAAAAGCTTGGTACCCAACCAAGCTTTTTAAAATTATTTGTAAAAGTAAAACAAAGAATTGCTTAATAGATTTTTTGATCAGTAAATAATTTTTAAATATATGTATTATTACCCAATAAATCACTTATTACAAAGCCCTATATATTAATGACTGTTATTAATAATTAACATACCCACCCATCAAAATTATTACTAGTACAATCATATACATTGTCTTTATTGTTTTTCATTCGAAGAAACTCATCACAATTATCACATCCATAAAATTCAAATTGATCAAAGGTCTGAAAATAAACACAGCAGTAAATAATTTTATGTTTTTGCAGCAGTGTGAGCATTCTCTTAAGATTAGCGCATTCGGGGAGAACGCGACATTTTACCCTATACTATGTTATGATAATGGAATTTGAAGCATCTCCAAATTATCTGAGTGACTACAAGTATACATGATAACAGACATATCATGTCTCAGATTTTTAACTGGCTTATAGAAATGCATATAACAAAGACTTTAAAGCTCCATGGACCAAAAGCTGTAGCACAAATAGGTCGTCGCGACTGGGGATTGGCCACGGTTTCACAGAATACAGACTTTAAACACTAGTGTTAGTAGTGTTTCTTTCGGTATATGAAATAAGTCGAGAGAAAATTACTGATGACGAGGTAAGCCATCTCAGTCCTCAGCATCAACAACGCACGTGGACTATGATTTTAAATCAAGAATAAATGTGGGTGGCATGTCTCTTAGATAGTCCAATTTCACCTGGTTGCATTAAAAAAAATACCTTTACTAGAGAGCATACTAAACAAGCTCTTAACCCTCTTATATCTTTGGGAACCACATCTAGTGACATTTTTAGGGGATAATTTAAGAAGATTCTAAGAAATTGGTAATCCCGCAGTATTGAAAATATATATGATAGGTTTTATACTGAACAAAAAAAATATTAGAACAATTGTTTTAGTCACTTCGTATTCGTATTTTCTTGTGTCAATCTGTCAATGTCATCGAAATGTCATTTGGATGGAAGCATCTTGTAGAGCAGCAAGGAGGAGTATCTCATATGGGTATTGAAACAGTTTTCACCAAATTGTGAGCGAAAAGGGTAATAAAATAAATAGCAATAATAATAAGATATCAATAAATAATCAGTAGCATATTGTATAGCATATACATATTACAAATAATAGTAGCATAGTGCTAGTCTAACTAGAGGGTATGATGGTACCTGAAATTAACAGCTTAGAAACAAATGAAGTAAGTTATGAAACAGCATAAAATATTAATACTTTTTATGAGTAATGGTTAATGGGAGCACCGCAAAAAAAACAAAAAAGGTGATTTTTTTTTCCGGCTTAAGGCCACTGTTAGCCCGAGGGCTTTTACAGTTTCACCGGGTTGAGAGGTGACCGAGCGCTAATGGCACTCAGTCGAGACCTCTATTATATGTAACCAGCACAAGGGCCCCCGAAAAGGAGCCTCGGCTTGGACCGTTACCTTGTTTCGCGAGAGCGTCTGACTCGAGGGTGCCCGAGAGGGCCGAACCTCGGCTCGGTCAGTTGCTTCTGAGAGAGGATTCTTTAAATTCGCTATGATTATTAGCTATCTGTACCACCACTTCGGAATGCGTGGGCGCTGGAGAAGAAGTGGCGCAAGAAACTCCAGCGACGCTTCTATCTGTATGGACTGGAGAGAACCGACCAGTGACATGGCGGTATCGCGAATATCCTTGTTTGTGACGACCTCGCCGTCGGCAGGGGCGATGTGAGGGTGCAATGTACGTGTATTGTGTTTTATGAAGGGCTTGGGCCCTGGTGGTCACGTCGTCGGGGTCATCGAGGGCGTGCCTCGGTCTCCTTCGGACGCGGGTGAATCTGTGATTCGCGATGGGATTGTAAGTGGCGACACTTACAATCAAGGGGTTAGAGTGTGTGACGGCAGAGTCGAAATATCGGCGTGAAGCCTGCTTCAGGTACTGAGCTATGGTCGGCAGTTCTAGATCTATGTGTAGATTTTCATTACGCAAGAACCACGGTGCACCGGTGGCCTTGCGCATGAAACGATTTTGTATTACCTGAAGTCGGTGAATGTGACGCGGGGAAGCATGCGCAAAGACGGGGCTTGCGTATGTCATTATGGGTCGGATGCACGCTTTGTATAGTGTAATTTTATTACGCAGGGACATTTTGCTATTTTTATTGATATTGCAAACGACCTAGGACGAACGCTGCTCGATTCCGTACGCGGTTGACATGCGGACCGAAGGTGAGTCTTTCATCTAAAGTAACGCCTAAGTATTTGACTGTCTGTTCCCAGGGGATTGGACGATCAAATAACTCTATAGTTGGGAGATGCGGCGTTTTGTTGCGCCGAAGAGAAGGCTCCAAGCTGCACTTTTGGTGTGGTTAACCTCGATCCTCCATTTCGAAACCATTTCCCTAAGGTGTTGGCTGCAGATTGGAGGCGTCTACAAATAGCGTCTGGTTTTAGCAGACACATAGAGGCCAGTGTCATCGGCGAGGCTAGCTCTACACCGCGAGTGCGCGGTATGTCGTTGGTGTAGAGTGTGTATAAAATAGAACCTAGGACGGAGCCTTGTGGTACTCCGGCACAAATAGGGTGAATCTCGGAGCGCGTTCCCTCGACGCGGTAACGAAAGGTTCTATTTCGGAGAAAGTCTCGTATGATAAGTACGAGTCGATCTGGCACACCTAGGTCATATAGTTTGTATATGAGCCCGTTGTGCCAGACCTTGTCGAAAGCTTTCGCCACGTCAAGGAAAAGTGCCCCAGTTTGGTAGCCCTGAAGAAATTTATTGAGGATGTGCTCCGTGATGCCTTGCACTTGATGTGTGCATGAGTGGTGGGTCAGAAACCCGAACTGCTCATTGATTGGTAGCCCTCGGGACAGCATGAAGTCCTTGAGGCGGGCGAGGATGAGCCTTTCATATACCTTACCCAAGACTTTGAGTAGGCTTATGGGTCGATAGGCTGATGGATCGGTTGGATGTTTTGAGGGCAGTCCCTATGACGTCGGCTTCCTTCCAGGTGTTAGGGAAGGTGCCTTTGGATATAATAGCCGCGTTGTAGATTATCACCAGTAGGTGTAAAATGGACATGGGTAGGAGTTTCATCACCTTGTTGGTGATACTGTCAGCCGGAGCCTGGTCGCAGGTTTTTAATTATGGACTCAACTTCGGTGCATGTGACTTGGGTAACGGAATCGCGAGGTGGTTCCTTACTCCTCCGGTCGACCTCGCTCTCAACCATTGCAAGGTGAGCGGCGTCGATCGGTAGTGTGCTCGGTGAGCATTGGAGCTCCAAATTGTCAGCCAGACATTCGGCTTTCTCTTCGTCGTGGTTTATAAGGACGCGCTAAGGGAGGCATTGTTTGGGCGTTGCCCCCTTTTAGGGATTTGGGAAGTCGCCAGAAGGCGAGGTGGGAAGGTTCGATATTGGAGAGGTGATTATCCCCACCGATCGTTCCTGTACTGGGCTATGCGTGACCGGACTTCACGCTGAAGGGTACGTAGCACCAGCCGGTTACTTTCAGTGGGATATAAGTCGTGGGCACGAGTCGCCGCATTCTTGCGCCTCATTAGGTCCTTTATGTCGCTTGGCAGGGTCCATCGGTGGTCTTCCACCGAGGGAACCCGCCTCGAGCAATCCTCGACGACTGTCTGTATGTGCCTAGTGAGGGCATGAACTGCGAGGTTCGTGTCGTGGATTGAAGATATGTTCCTAGGAATAGCATCTAGGTGTGGTGATGTGGCTTCCTTTAGGTCGTTCCTGAGTCGGTGCCAGTCTACTATGGTTTTGGTGGAGGGTGAGGTTGGGGTGGAGGGCCCTAACCGAAGAAGAACGGGCGATGATCGGAAGCGAGCTCGTGGATTACGTCTATCCCTTGGAAGGCGAGGTTGATGTTCTTACAGATGGCAATATCAAGCACGTCCGGTGCGTGACCAATATATATGGAAATGGGTAGGCGTGGTAGGCGCTACGACGTCGAAGTCGAGTGCGTCGCTTAGCGAGTCTAAAGCCAACCCCGGGGTTGATTTTAGTTGCATTCCACCGAGTGTGCTTGCTATTGAAATCTCCTGCCAAAATGACTGAGTTTCCAATTTAAAATCAAAATTTTGTGTAGAGATGTGAAGTTCATTAATTGTATGAAAATTCTAGTCACTAATATTAAGTTTAAATAAAAAACTTGTTTAAGAAATAAGTTTATATTTTATCAGAGAAGAATATGGAAAGAGTTTTATCTCTGGCTTGTGTCTCTGGGTCTATATACAATTCCACGGCTCTTCATTTCTCTTATCACCCCTGCAGGAAGACGTCCAGACACAGATATGGCATAAACTCCTGGACAAAACCGACCTGCACAAAATTTATTTTAATCAGTAATTCAATAAAAAAATAAGATTTAAATTAATATTTTGAAAATTTAAGAAACTAAAATTAGTTTGATAACTAACAATATAAATATAAAAGTTTACATAAAAATGGAAAGATTAATGACCAGTTATGGAGAGGTACTAAACTGGTGCTTGAACTAGTAAAGAATAAATACAGCCTGAAAAGGAGCAGTCTCAAGAGCATATTAATCTCACATTACAGGCAGTCTCCAATAGGGACTATGCCAATTTTGTGAGATTTAATGCCACCATAATGGAGACATGTCTATTCTTTATACTTTAATTTCCAAAAAGTATTTCTAAAAATACGCCAACCTGATTTAGTTATAAGAAGTTGCTATGGTCGACACTTGACTATGGGTGATTCATTGAGTCTAAGGCACAAGCTGCCATGAAAAAACCGTCCATATAAAGGTACTTCACACCGCACAGCTATAAAATCTTTGTGAAGAACAAGTTCTGTAATGTGCTGAATACTACTGGGCAGGCACTAATACAGGTAAAATGTTCAACTTGTAAGTTTAGACTCAGTGGAGGTTTACAGGATACATTTTGGAAGTGTGCAGAGGAGTTACATGAATCTCCCATCCCCTTGTCATTGGATGGACAGGTGGTTTCTCTCCTTTTATTGTAAATATTCCTCATATTCAGACAATATGCTATAAGCCTGATTTAAATGTGATCAGGAAAGGATTGGAATAATTTGTCCCTGAGTCTTTCCATTCTGAGTATAATGTGGGTGTTTTCAATAGAAGATTGATTAGGCTCTTGCTGAGTCAGTGCGCTAAAGACCAGGTGGGATTGTAGACAAGCACTGGTTTTGATATAAGAACTATATTTCTCTTTATACTTAATATTTGTATGACAGATTTTTGATGCAACTTCAATTGTTTATTTTTATTATGGTTACTTACTAATTCGCTGCCATTTGCAGACCCAACTGTCTTCAGGGCTCATTGCTGCAATCATTCTGTAAAAAATAAACATTTTTTATTATATTCCATATGCAGAAGTTCTATATATTCTGCCATACATTGATGATGATATCCTCCTGGTTGATTATGACCACCGCAATATCTTCTGGTTATTTGCAGATGAAATCAACTAGCATAAATAAAGAGGCACTCAGTAGTCATCCCCTTCCCTATTCCAATGTTATGCATGTGCAATAAGGTTGGAAGAAGATTTCAGATGCAATGTCAAGGACACAGGAAAAACATATGAAACACCCAGTCACTAAAACCAACAACTTGTGGTTTACAAATGTCATTCCTCAGCTGGGAATCAAATCCAGGCCCCACAACACAGCAGCCAGATACTCTACCCCTACATCAAGTGGCTGTAAAACATACATAATGACATTGCCTTTATGAGGTATTAATTTATCATAAAGTGAATGATACTGATTTACACATTAAACTTAACTAATAACAAATAAGTAATTGTAAATTATATAATGTATGAAATATTTGTATTTCTTTAAAAAGCTTGGTTGGGTACCAAGCTTTTTAAAATTATATTGTAAAAGTAAAACAAAGAATTGCTTAATAGATTTTTTGATCACTAAATAATTTTTAAATATATGTATTATTACCCAATAAATCACTTATTACAAAGCCCTATATATTAATGACTGTTATTAATAATTAAAATACCCACCCATCAAAATTATTACTAGTACAATCATATACATTGTCTTTATTGTTTTTCATTCGAAGAAATTCATCACAATTATCACATCCATAAAATTCAAATTGATCAAAGGTCTGAAAATAAACACAGCAGTAAATAATTTTATACATTAACAAAGACTTTAAAGCTCCATGGACCAAAAGCTGGGGCACAAATAGGTCGTTGCGACTGGGGATTGGCCACGGTTTCACAGAATACAGACTTTAAACCCTAGTGTTAGTAGTGTTTCTTTCGGTGTATGAAATAAGTCGGGAGAACATTACTGATGACGAGGTAAGCCATCTCAGTCCTCAGCATCGTACGCACGTGGACTATGATTTTAAATTAAGGATAAATGTGGGTGGCATGTCTCTTAGATAGCCCAATTTCACCTGGTTGCATTAAAAAAATTACCTTTACTAGAGAGCATACTAAACAAGCTCTTAACCCTCTTATATCTTTGGGAACCACATCTAGTGACATTTTTAGGGGATAATTTAAGAAGATTCTAAGAAATTGGTAATCTCGCAGTATTGAAAATATATATGATAGGTTTTATACTGAACAAAAAAATATTAGAACAATTGTTTTAGTCACTTCGTATTCGTATTGTCTTGTGTCAATCTGTCAATGTCATCGAATTGTCATTTGGATGGAAGCATCTTGTACAGTAGCAAGGAGGAGTATTTCATATGGGTATATGAAACAGTTTTCACCAAATTGTGAGCAAAAAGGGTAATAAAATAAATAGCAATAATAATAAGATAACAATAAATAATCAGTAGCATATTGTATAGCATATACATATTACAAATAATAGTAGCATAGTGCTAGTCTAACTAGAGGGTATGATGGTACCTGAAATTAACAGCTTAGAAACAAATGAAGTATGTTATGAAACGGCATAAAATATTAATACTTTTTATGAGTAATGTTTAATGGAGCACCGCAAAAAAAACAAAATAGGTGAATTTTTAACTTAGTCAGTACTGGGTATTTATAGAGATAAATATAATAGAAGAGCTAAAATTCAAGATTTGATTTTTTTTTTCGGGCTGATGGCCGCTGTTAGCCCGAGGGCTTTTACAGTTTCACCGGGTTGAGAGGTGACCGAGCGCTTATGGCGCTGAGTCGAGACCTCTATTAGTGGGTAACCAGCACAAGGGCTCCCAAGAGGGAGCCTTGGTTTCGACCGTCACCCTGTTTCGCGAGAGCATCTGACTCGAGGGAGGGTCGAACCTTGGCTCGGTCAGTTGCTTCTGGACAATGAATTATCTAAATTAATATCGCTATTATTATTAGCTATCTGTACCACCACTTCCGAATCCGTGGGCGATGGAGAAGAAGTGGCGCAAGAAACTCCAGCGACGCTTCTATCCGTATGTACTGGAGAGAACCGGCCAGTGACATGGCGGTATCGCGAATAACCTTGTTTGCGCCGTCGGCGGGGGCGATATGAGGTTAAGATTTGCGTTCGTTCAAATTCTCTCATTTTAATTTCATATATTTTTGGGAACACTTAATAAGCTTAATACTCCTACCTACCTCTACACTCCATACACGGCATGATTTAAATTAGTCTTTTGATACATTAAAAAGATCTATGATAAAGGTTATGTGTATCGTTGAGTAAGGACTGAGATGTTGTAACAGAAAATTACACCTGTCTTATCGAATTAAGTTCATATTCTTCTTTTTACTTCTTCAAAACCACATAGGTTTTAGGGGATCCGTATTCGATTTATTTATTATAAACACTCTTTCTATATTTTATTATCCTTTTGCTACGATCAAATAAAAGGTTAAAACTTTTCTATCACAACGTACGTAACGTACAACACCAATGTAAAATAGTAGCCATAACACTATTGATGTCGTATGGTGTGTGAAGGGAACCGAAGACCCAATTACGAGTAACGAGGCATTCCATCTCAGTCCACTCTCATGGATGACAACGTATATGTATTTCGAATCTTTGTTAAGGATTGATGTAGGCTTATCGAGAGAAATTTAAAGTATTTACCAATATTATTTCTGGCTGCTGTATTCAGAGGCTTTTGATTTCACAGGACGCGGGTCTCATGCAAAAAATATTTCGGAAATATCCGATATTACTACTGCAAAAAGGACAATGCATTTGCATTTTGATTTTGATGTCATGGACCGCTTTCATTACTGGCCATCAGGTGTATTGCGTTAGTCACACCTAATATTATATAGGCCAGTTTACGTGCACAATTATAAGTTAAGATTAGGAATTGGAAGAATAAACCAGAATCGGTGGCTCGAGAGCCAAGGACTCTTACTACTAGACAATAACGATAACAAACAATTCGTGAAGAAAATCGTAAATAATCTTTTAGTTTTGTCAGATAACTTAAAGTAGTGATTTGAGTGAGTTATTAGTATTCGTGTAGCGCATTGTTTCTCAACATATTTTATGTCGCGACCCTCGAAAAAGTCAAAATGGTACGTAAAAAGCCTTTATGATCTCTTCGCTATAAATTATATAATTTTATGGCAGCAGTAGGGTGATTGTTTATATGCGTCGTAATACAAAATGTACTAAGAACAGCTATCTAAATATCGCAGCCGATAAGAACAACATCTTGCATTACAAATATAAATAATCGCGGGTGTATATCGCGCCTGTCTATGGGCGTAAGTTCTCGGTTATCTAGGTGATGTTTTAATCTTTTTTTTTGATAACATAGAGAGTCACAAACTCACACACAGTTCACCTGATGGTAAGTGATTCCTGCGGCCCATGACACATTACATTACATTCATCGAAGGAATCATAATGCAGATGCGTTGTGACCCTCGAGGACCGAGATGGAATGCCTCGTCTCCGGTTCCATACACTTACCAGACGAAACACAGCAGCGTTATGCTGCTATTTTACGCAAGTATTCTGTGAGGGCGCGGTCCTACCCCGGTCGACCTGACCCATTGATTCTATAGCTAGAAAAAAACTGCAGTATAGCTCTACCACTGTGTACTGCGCTATTATGCCATTGAAATTACTTTTAATAAACGAATCTTTTGTATACAGGTCCTATTTATTTAACGAATTGGACCCCCTTTAATTACAAACCCCCAGGTTGGGAAACTAAGCAATAAAGTATTTTGTAATATTTATTGTTTTGTTTCAATAATAAAATAAGTATACAGATATATATATTTACGTGTGAATTATCGACGATACTGGGAACTGCTAGTTACGTGATTGATAAGGAAACAATAAGGGTCAAGGGTCCATAGCAAATGAGGAGAAATCTATGAATGAACGGGTGAGGGTCCAGTCGCTGGCCTTCGGGTGGCAATGTAACTATTATAACTGCGTAAACAAAAGTATCTCGTTAAGGGTACCAGGTTTTTTAATATTGATGGATATTTCCTTATTTTTTGATACGGGTCTGTATCAATTATATTTGATATACAAATAAATTATTACAGTTTTTTCTTTGTAGTTTTATTAAATAAATAATCAAGTTATATAAAAAAATAAATAATCTAAAATCTCAATTATATGACCACCGTCAATAATAACTATGCAAGGTAATGTATGTATATATATATATATATTATATATCTGAGATTTTAGATTATTTATTTTTATAACAATAGGAACTTGCTACAATATTTAAATCATTTGTATGGGCATTGTGAGATAATTATTAGAAATATTTTCAATAATGTTGAGACGTCCTACATTTTTATTGGGTTTAACTTTATTTCAATCTGTATGAATTGAACAAAGGTATGGTTAACCAATAAAATACATACCAACAAAGAAAAAATAAATCAAATAAATATTAAATGAATTTATTATTATTCCTTGTGGATATTATTTAAAGACATTATGTAAAATTATCAATATTTTGTCGCATATTAGCTATAAAACTTGAATAGCAACTATAGACATCGCTTTGGCATTGAAGAAATTTGTTGAAAGTTGATATTGTTGAATTTGCTCCCATTCTTTAAAAGCCATAAAGTTGATGAACGTTAGTGATACATAGGTTCATAGGGCAACATCACATCTGTGAAAACAGACACAAACTTTTTTTTTTACCCTCCACCATGTTTGACTGATGTCTTTATTCGGAGGACGTCTCACATATTATTTCCGTCAGAATTAATCATATTAATTAAGAAATAATGATCGGAAAATAATTCTTCCACTCACATTCAGTCCAATGCTTTATAATATTTGCTTTATTAAAATGGTACTTACAAGTTGTACTTCCAAATAATTTTAACTCACATATTCCACCTTATAATTTTTCTTGCTGACACACCTCCACCAGCAAATAGTTCCAAATGAATAAGTTCAGATCTTTTGAATGGATCTTTTTGTCTAACAATATCATTTTTAAGTCCTCACGTGGAGTTGTTTTTCTAGGTCTCGAATTCCTAGAAACGTTTTCTGTTATGTTATGTTATACTTCTTGAAATGATTAATAACACTCATTATAATATCTTTAGAGCATCGCAAGTGATTCACAAAGTTCCTATATGACCAACCTTTGTCATAAACATTGAGAACGATCCTAATGATGATTCCTTGTAGTGGAATCGCCATTTTTGTTTAGTTTTATAGTAACTCGTTGAAAATGATAAAAATATATTAATATTAAAATAACGATAAGCTATTTTTTGATTTAAACACGTTTCTTGGAAAAAATGAGAGGGCTGTTTATTTTTATTTTAAATTATGAAAATGAGACTTAATTAGTTGGCCAGCAACAAGTATATTAAAAAAGATTGAAAATGATTTATTTAAAAAATGAATGTCTCAACTATTGCTTAATATCTTTAGTGTCTATATTTTAATAATATGGTGTTAGTGTAATGATTAATTGATTTTAACTATAGATATTCCAGTTATTAATTAAAAATTAAAATTTCGTATGTTATATATTTATTATTAAATATTATCTAACCAAATTAGAAATATATTATATATTAAATATATATTTATTTTGGTTTTTCTTGGTTTTTGATCATCATATTAAATTTAATTTGTATGGGAGATCCACGTAGTGGATTTAGATCACATCTATACATTATATTTCCATTTAAATATATGGATAATATAATTTCATTTAAAATGCTGCACTAATTGGCACCCCTAAATTTTATACTCATTGAAACCTTATTTATTGAGAGCACTACACAATTTTTCTGTAGTGAAAAATTAAAAAGAGGAAGTCAACGTCACGTAATTAAAAAAAATCTACGTGTAACACTTATGTAGAAAAAGATAGAAGAAGAAACTGACTTGTTTTTTATTGTATATACTGTAATATAATTCATGAGTAATTTAATTTAATGTGAATAACAAACAGAACTTAGTTATATAAGGGTTAAGCTTATATACGGACATGATTAATAAACTTTCGAACTTCTTTGTTGCAGTGCTGTAAAACACAATACCTATATCTATAACATATTTCTAAAATATCTTTAGCATTAGCCATACTAGTGCAAGACGAAAACAAAGAGTTGCCAAGAACAATTCAGAGACTAATTGTAGAGTATTTATATTAGTTTTCTCTTCTCAGAATTTCACTACTACATATACACGAATTTTAAAAGATTACTTGGGTTACGACTCAATTAGAGTTTTATGCTTTATCCAATTTCTAAACTATTGTTTGGTCGCCCTAATAGTCACCATGTTAATTCGCTACTGCGTAGTAAAATTTCAAAGTAACTGTATAACTGAAACTTTAAAAAATGTAGTGCGCAGTTTGTTTTACGCAATCAATCGTATTTATTACGTATACCGATAATAGAAGCAGATCCATTACCGTTAACAATTCAAAGACACGAGTATATCCTTGTAATAGACAATTTTTTTTTGAAGTAACTTAGTGATTTCGTACTTATATTTTACAATTTTTTTATGTAGCACTGTTAGGAAGGTTCGACCGGATAACGACGCATTCACAGATTACGAATGTTAAATACACTTCTTTGGGCCAATAACACATCGCGCATTGAACAAAAACTTTTAATGTTAATATCTAGTTCTGTGTTTTTAACTATTTAATATTTTTGATTTATACAATACTTTAACACGCTACTAAAATAAAATATTATTCAATAAAATAATTATTTTTATGATAATTGAAATATATAAAAAATAAATATAAAATTATAAATAAATTCTATATATGTGTATGTAACACATATGCTCCCGAAATACTATAGTCAGTCACTACCTTTATAAACAAGAAAATTGCGCAAAAATGTCTTATGTCGGCTCTTATAAAGAAGTTTTACTTAAAAAACAACCCTTAAGGATAACAATAGACGACAACATAATTTAAATTTCTTCCTTAGAATTACTAGATGCATTGATTGTCCTACGCCACAATATGTGGAATATATGGACTTATGGCCAGAGATAAGATGATATTTTTTTTTAGAAAGAACTGTATTTTTTTATTAGTTCCAAATTGCATTGAATAAAACTGCCTGCATATGAATGGGTAACTTTTCCAAGGAACGACTACGCCCTCACATAATATCAGTGACGCGTAACTTTGCTGCGTTTTGTATGGGAAGTGTAGACTCAATTACTGGTAACGAGGCCTTCCCTCTAGTCCTCAAGCGCGATGACGTCATTTGCATCTGTAATGTATTTATCAGGAAGGTTGTTACAGTTTATGAGCCGCAGTCGTCACCTATGCCATCGAATAAACTGTGCGCTAGTTTGTGAAGGGTGTTTACATAAATAAAGAGTGTATTAATTATTATTTCACGACTCGTGTTTCAATACACTATGACAGAAACAAATAATTCTAACAAATCATTTTGGTCCTGGGTTGGTTTTCCAGCAGGGGTTTTAGTTTCAGGTTTGGATGTCATTTACAAGCATGCATATATTGGACTGCGGAAGGGGGGCGAAGAATTGTTTTCATGTTTGCGCGAATACTGAGATTATCCAACCATTTTTGAAGTTATGGTAGTTAAAGTAGAATGGATGAAATCTACTATCCTCCTAGATTTCTCCTAGATATGGTCATAATTAAAATAATAAAAAAATCCATATTTTATTTTATTTAAGAACCAAAGCAGTAGTATATATAAAATACCCCACACCGAAAAGATAAAAGATAATTTTTCATTGGTAAACATTTGGAAAGATCACAAATTCGTAATTGAAGTAACAATCGATTTATATTAGAATGAATCATCAGGATTTACAATAAATTCAAAGAAATTTATAATTATAGCAATTATTGAATTGTATGTATTGTTTGAAAAATATTGATGATCGAACTAAATATAAAATATTTAAAACTGGGAACGTTAAGAAATCCAATGAAAAATTAAAAAAAAAAAATTAAAAGTAAAAGGGCTTTTGCATGTTGTCAGTAAACGGTCTTCGAGCGAAATATATCAACCCAAGTATGACCTGCATACCAACGATTGAATTACTATGACGTAAACGAGACACCGAACACTACCGAGTACGTGTTGCTAGCGATATTCTGTTTATACTATGTCAAATAGTAAGCTGAATACTTCGTAGCAATGACAACAGATACATTATAAAGTCCGTCACACAATGTCATAAGGATATTTGACAGATGCAAAATTAACACAAAATGAAGATAAGAATAACAAAGATAGAATAGGTAAATAGTATTAAATTAAATCATTAGAACAGTGTAAATACATCATTGTGTAACGGGCCCTTAACATTTTTCCGCGATATCGAAGTGCTTATGCCTTTAATATTATAGGTGTATTTAATATGGTATTTAGCGTTTTCGCTTAGTTCATGTTGAATGAAGACCATAAGGAAGAGTGCGTGAGGTTTGCAGTGGAGGGGGACGGCGAGGGTGCAGGTGTAGTTGTTGCAGAGTTGTAGCCCTGGGGGAGGCGTCCTGCAGCGTTCAGGAGTAATGAAGATGATGATGGAATGCGACGCCGGGATAGAAGTCCTCCGGAACGATCCAAGCCTGAGAAACAAATAAGTTTATGTCACTATCGTTTGTGAGCAGTATTCTAGCGCTCGGGTTTAATTTTAGGGCATGCAGGTTGCTTATTTTATATAGAATAGGTGGGAAATGAGGTAAATGGTAAATGATCACCACCGCTTATGAACATCCGCAGCACCAGAGGAGTCGCAAGTACGTTGCTAGCCTTTAAGCACGGCTGTTTTGTTAAAGGTCTTTTAGTAGTATAGGTTCAAAAATACCATCAAATGACAAAATAAATCGTGAGTAAATCCGCACGCCTAAGAAATAAGTTAAAAAAAATGTTTCGAATAAACGCAAACCAACTGGGCTTAGAGGCCTCTCTCTAGAAATTATAAGCAGTATACGCTATTATTTCGCTTTTTTATGTACATCGTAAATGCTATAGCAAATAAAGTAGAGAATATAATATGTACCGCTGGCTCTCTATTGATGCGTTGGTAAGAGAACGTATGTATCTGGTGAGTCGGGAGGTGAGTGGATCGATTCCCAGCAGAGAAACAATTTTTTTTTGTGTGAGAGTATTGCTGTTGATCCAGAGAACTCTCCAGCTTTATCTAATTAGGACTCGCGAGCGGTAGGGCCGCTGAGTAGGGAGACAACGACGTCGCGCTCGCCGGCGAGTGAGGTGTGGCGTGTCTGAATTTACGTGTATAGTTTGTGTAATGTTGGTGCGTGCGCGTCGGTGACGTCGGTTGCTCCGCGGTCAAGTCCTTGCCGCTGGGCACACAGCAGCGTAATGCTGCCATTTTACTTCGACATTCTGTGATGTCATCCTGTCCAGATCGTACTGAGCCATTCGTCCAGCAGCTAGAATGAAATCTGAAGCGTGGCTCTATATATTTAAAATACCCCACACCGAAAAGATAAAAGATAATTTTTCATTGGTAAGCATTTGGAAAGATCACAAATTCGTAATTGAAGTAACAATCGATTTATATTAGAATGAATCATCAGGATTTACAATAAATTCAAAGAAATTTATAATTATAGCAATTATTGAATTGTATGTATTGTTTGAAAAATATTGATGATCGAACTAAATATAAAATATTTAAAACTGGGAACGTTAAGAAATCCAATGAAAAATTAAAAAAAAAAAATTAAAAGTAAAAGGGCTTTTGCATGTTGTCAGTAAACGGCGAAATATATCAATCCAAGTATGACCTGCATACCAACGATTGAATTACTATGACGTAAACGAGACACCGAACACTACCGAGTACGTGTTGCTAGCGATATTCTGTTTATACTATGTCAAATAGTAAGCTGAATACTTCGTAGCAATGACAACAGATACATTATAAAGTCCGTCACACAATGTCATAAGGATATTTGACAGATGCAAAATTAACACAAAATGAAGAATATAATATGTACCGCTGGCTCTCTATTGATGCGTTGGTAAGAGAACGTATGTATCTGGTGAGTCGGGAGGTTAGTGGTTCGATTCCCAGCGGAGAAACAATTTTTTTTTGTGTTAGAGTATTGCTGTTGATCCAGAGAACTCTCCAGCTTTATCTAATTAGGACTCGCGAGCGGTAGGGCCGCTGAGTAGGGAGACAACGACGTCGCGCTCGCCGGCGAGTGAGGTGTGGCGTGTCTGAATTACCATGTATAGTTTGTGTAATGTTGGTGTGTGTGTGCGCGCGTCGGTGACGTTGGCCGGTCCGCAGTCAAGTCCTTGCCGCTGGGCACACAGCAGCGTAATGCTGCCATTTTACTTCGACATTCTGTGATGTCATCCTGTCCAGATCGTACTGACCCATTCGTCCAGCAGCTAGAATGAAATCTGCAGCGTGGCTCTATATATATAAAAAAGAATACCAGCGTCAGGGTTCTCGGGGCAGTACTTGATGGTGTGTGCCCGTTCCCCGGTGGCGCCGCAGCGTGGGCACCGGAAAGCCCTCAGCACGGGGCAGAGCACACGCCCACGGTAGTCCTTGAGCGCGTGCGATGAATAGCATTCCTCGTTCTCCCCGTTATTCTTGCAGAACGCACACTCCTGCGTACGTACGTCTCAGTTATAGATAACCAATAAGGGATTAAGTTACATTTCGCCAGGCACTTCAACTGTGAGGGTGTGGTGCCCTAAACTATAGGGATATAACTGTCGCTGGAACTAATTCACGGCAATAGTCAAATGCTACCTGGTAGCAGTGCAAATAGTTTTAAATTGCAACATGAATGGGTGGGCACGACCGAAAAGACCCAGCTCTTATAGAATACCCTTATATGTATATAATAAGCGTTGAAACGGATGCAAAGATTTGCTCTGTATCCTATACCGAGTGAAGGGATTCGACGATGGGATTACGGAAAAGATAAGGATGACGCATGTGCCTTTATTGAAGATGGATGTTGACGTCATGATCCGAAGTCATCACTTGCCATCCGGTGAATTGTTGACAAACACTCCTAATAATTTATTACATTGAAAAGCCCAAAACCATTGGGCTATTGAGGAATGTGAGAACGGTAGGGGGTAATATGAATGTTTCAAACCCAACAGCGTATATACGTCTTTTGTCATCAGATACATACATTAGTGTCGGAACCTTTAAAACCATAGACACTCGCCTTGCATATCCGTCACGAGTCACGACATATAAATATCCGGTGCAAAATTCTAGTGATGCAATTAAGAGATTGACTTTTTAATTGTTTAGAGATATACAACCTTGAGCTTACATGTTTCTAGTTGTGCTATTAATGTTGTAATGGGTTGGCTTGGCCGGAAGAGATCCACACCAGGAACAGTGGTTCCTTTGCAGTGTTTCATGTCGTTAGTGGAGGGATCCGGAGACCAAATTACTGGTGAAGAGGCTTTCCACCTCATTCCTCAGGTGACAGTGCATGCACAACTTGAGTCTTCGTTGAGAAGTAGGTTGTTTATGGGCACCACACTCTCACAGATGGTGAAATAACAGCTGACGTGTTTTTTATGGTAGGCGCGGGGATCCGGAGACCTTTCATTACTGGTGACGACGAGGTATTCCATCTCGGACCTCAAGGGTGACAATGCATCTGCATTATGATTCCGTCAAGGAGGATGTGGATGTTACCGGTCGCCCAAAAATCACTTACCATCAGGTGAACTGTGTGCTCGTTAGTTACTCTCAATATAACCAAAAAAAAGAACCATCTCCTAGCACAAGCATTTATGTTTAGTTGTGAGAATCGGATATTGTGATGTTAATAACACTGATGTTAATAACACTGCCAGAAGTTTATTTTTATTAAAAAGCCACCATTTCTGGTGTTCTGTGAAGGTCTGATTCTTCCCCACAATAAAGCACACTCATCGATGCTGCTCTGCAGCTCTATACCACTTAACCGCGAGATAATTATAAGAGCATACGTACGTTGGGTAGGGCCCGCCTCATCCGTTTGTCACTACGGACCTTGGCGACCTCCTGCAGGAACTCGTAGAGCAGGCTGGGTCTGATGGAGCGCAGTACCCACAGCTGCTCCCGGGTCAGCATCGATACGTAGTTGTTGGCAGAGGACAAGCCTACCGTGTGACGTAAGAAAAAAAAAACATAAACCACAGATTTTACTTTCAAATCTATTCTCATTTTAAATATTTATTAGAAGTTACAACTAAAATAACACGCATAGAGATGAAATTATTGTATCAACATATCGGTTTCTGATACGTCTACACAATATCAAATGATTCAAACGCCAGCAAGCGGATGGAAGATGTATTAAAAAAAACAATATGTACAAACATACATACTAGTACAAACATACAGTGTAGTTAGCAAAATTATGTTGAAAAAGATTTGATTGATTTATTAATGATTTAAATAAATAAATAAATGAAATCAATCATTCGCAAGGATATATAGTCTAACAATCTATATATATATATATATATATGTAATATTAGGACAATTTAGACAAATAAAATCTGAATGATTTAATATGAAAACGGACTAATAATAAAAAAATAATCCATAAATACAGTATACGTAATTTTTTACCAACCTTTACATATGTATATATTTCATTAGTATCGTTTAAAAAAGCACATTTTTAATTAAGTATTTTATACGAACTTTTAATTAAGAAGTCAAATGTGTCTATCATTTCTTCGTTCCTGGATCCGGAGACCCCTGAACCTTCAGTCCAGACGTTATGCGACGGTGGCAACGCTTCCGTTCTCCCGCCATCTAAAAAGTAATAAATTAATATAATAACAACATAAATTTTCTTCTAACACAATATTTATACTTAGGGTAACCATTATTATAATATATAATATGTTTATGTTTATAATATATAATATGTTGACGTTTCTTTTCACATTACTCAATACTACATTATTTAATAAAAAGGCTACTAACCTTCTAGTAAGAAAATTATTTTTTATAAATATATATGTTTTTTATTAGTGTATAATTTTTCAAATATTTAATAAAAATTATCTTAATTAATTTCACAATAATTTGAAAATTATCCAATCAACCACGAATTTTGACGGCTGGCAGAACCTCTATTTCTTTAACGATGTATTTACAAAATAAAAAAAAACATTCTATTCTATTTTAGTTAAAGTAATGCATACCTGTAGCAGTCTTTCATAAATATAATTTGTTTTTTTACTGAGAGCGACGAACGAGGTTACAATCCACCTGATGCCAAGTGTCCGACCCATGTCACCCCATGGGACTAACTGCTTAGGTCACCAGTAAAAAGGATCCCCGGATCTACATTCATCAATCGAAACACGGCAGTGTTATGCTGCTTTTCTGTGTCTGGTATTCTGCGAGCAAGTGGTCGTAGCCCGGTCAACAAATTTGAGCGTGTCTCTAGCTATTAAAGCATACAAGTTACGGGTTCAGGACATAAATCAATAAATTATAGTAAATTGCTCGTGATAAGCAACATATCGCCACTATAACCACCTACATCTTTCTTAAAAACCGTCATCGCATTTACGACTCCTGGTGTTGCGGATGTTCACGGCAGAGCAGTAATCGCTTACCATCAGGTGAGGTACTTGCTCGGTTGCCACCTAATTTATAAAAAAAAAAACTAGCAATACCCAATAAAATAAACGTGAATATATTTAAAAATAGCATACATTTGTTCTTTTTTTATGGGAACATCGCAACGATACTAGCACATAAAAACGCCGAGAAGGATATGAGAAATAAAAAACAAACAAAGCAAAAATCGTAACCACTTACTCATAAAATAATTTTGAGTATGGTGCTCCGTGTCATCAAAGAGTAAATCGGCACTGTTTAGACGAAGATTCAGCATGGCCTCATCCATGTCGGTAGTTGTCGGTGCTGTTATATTGCAAAAAAAAAATATTTATTTAATTCTAAATAAACATTTGGTGGCAAGTAATAACATAAATCAACTTTCTTATACAATATTACTCGACAAAAGCATTCTCGCATGATACCATCGTTATGATATTGGCAGCGAAATTCGATCGACCAGTTTTAGACCACTGGGTGATAATTATATTGAAAAGGATAACAATAAAATATGTTTCCGACAATATATCCAACAGCAGGCCCGCTTTTTTGGTTTAAAAATAAGCTGCGCCTTTGTACATACTTTTCTAATCTTAGTTTCCCTTTATAAATGCTTTCTGTACATAAAAGTTAAATAAATAAATTAATGTATTGGAAATAATAATATTTAAAACTCTGTACATATGAGTCAATGTTGCTAGAAATAAAACCGTTATTATTATTATAATGGAGATCCATTTCTAACTCCACTTGGTTAGTGAATGAGATAAATAAATTAAATATTATAAAATATATATATAATAAAATAAATATATATATATATATATATATATATATATATATATATATAATACAACAAAATAAACATACTTTACAGAGCTCACAGTAAGTGTTGACTGATCCCTGACAGTACATCCAACTTCTACAAAGTTTTTATTTTAATTGAATAAAAGCCAGCTCTTGTCTACAATCCCATCTAGTATAATTTCATTTAAATGGTTAGTAGACTATGGAAGTTTAATATGGTAAGTGATTCCTGCGACCCATCACATCTGAATTCATCCTTGACAAGGAATCATAATGCAGATGCCTTGTCACCCTTAAGGAGCCTCGTCAACAGTAATAGAGGTCTCCGGATCCCTGCACTCACTAGACGAAACACAGCAATATTATACTGCTAGTATACGTTGGTTATCTATAAAGGCGTGCTCCTACCCCCCGGTCGAGCTGACTCATTAATTATGCTGCTAGAAACAAACTGCAGTGTAGTGCACCACTTTTAAAATTGCATTACATTCTGACGGAAAGACTACTGCAAAATAGTTTCATCCAAATGCAAGGAATATCCACAACAAAAGGATGGAAACCCACTGTGCGTTCTGTTGTCCAATGACTAGACGTAAATAATGTTAAATATATATACATCTTCATTATTCAAGATGGCCTCAGGAACTAGAGGCCTCGTTATCTGTAATCGAGTCCCCTGATCAGTACACTCACCATACGAAACTCAGCAGCGTTGTCCTGAGAACGTTTGTCACCCAGTGATATTGTTAAAAAATATTATGTGGATAGCGGTTACATTGTACCACAATTTTACCTTGTTCTTCTGAAGACCAAGATAAAATGTATGCTCAAGGACGTAAACAATTTATCAAGGTCCTCATAACAATGACTCAGTCATTGTCATGTACGTCATCAACGCCATGAACGCACGCAAGAAACACCATCAGGCGAATTATACATATGATATGAAAAAAAAATGAATATGGACTTTTTAGATTCCAATCAATAATTTTTTCTACTCAATTAGCGGTCCAGTGGTTGTCCTGCGAAGCTATTTACATAATATTATATTGTAGTTACCTGTATCCGCGGAACGAGGCTCGTGTATAAGGTTCAGGAACTCGTTGCCGACCCGACTCTGGAACGGAGCTGCCAACGGTGAGAAAACGCTGCCCTGGGAATTGTTTACGTTCCTAAGGTCGGCGGCCGCAAAACTCTCCTGAAAGATAACGCAATATTTGTATTATTCCCACATTCAACCAAATATTAATCTTAGCGCAGAAGTTAAACAAAGACAGTCATTTTCCATTTAAATAACAAAGCTAGGTCAAAATTTGTCAATTTTGGCAGTTTTATTTTAACGTGGGTGAGTGAATGTTTGCGTTTGTTTGTCCTTGTGTATGTGCACTTGTTTATTGGTACGATCCTGAGCTACCTGCATCCATCGATTTCCCGCAGACTTGGAATAGATCGTCATTCCATATAGTTGGTGGTCCGTGCTACACTGCGATGGCAATATTAGGTTATACTAGGTTACACTCGAGCTCCCTCGAGCTTTATGTTATTAGTCCCACTGCTGGGACTAGGCTCCCTCTCTTGATGGTGGAGTATAGACGAATTTGCGACACTACCGCCTATTGTGCACGAGATTGTGCATTACCATCGAGGACATGGTAAATGAACATTAAAAATGGCAATTATAAATTAATACGGCATCAAACTCAACATTAAATATTGTAGGTAATATGTTTTTTTTAATAATCCTTATTTAACGCACGTCATAATAAGGTACATCATGCATTTATTAAAAAAAAAAGGAAACTCAAATTGAATTATTATGATGGTAGAATTTATGAATATTTCATATAAAGGTATTAAAAAAAAGTTAAGAATATATGTTGTTAAAATATCAATGAGAGAAAAACTCACTGCGGTCGTCGTTGCGGGCGTATTCGGTGCATTTGTGAAAATAACTTTCCCCTCCTCCGTAGTATAATTAAACGACATGGAATCCATTACGCGAAATATAACGAAATTAAAAAATTACGCGAACAATAAACTGATTGTACGTTACTAATTCTCGCGCGGACAAATTGGCGGCTTCACTATTCGCAATGGAAAGAACCTCTCGGCCCTAAGAGACACATTATATAGGAAATGCGTACCTATAGATATATGCGAAGATATTTATCTAATGCTAACCGCTTAGCAACGCGTTGGTGAAAGAAACAACGATCTACCCTCAATTAATAAGAAAATGAGCAGGGACGCTTTGCAACTATCTAAATTTACCTTCATTAGGAAATTAAACTACCTATTTGGAATGGTTACGAGCGATGTTGATAGATGTTTATAACGTAAAATTTTAACAAAGAGAATTAAATCGCATATTGAAAATAATTTATCGCGTATAATAACACAGGTATAGTTTTTTTTAAGGTAAATTAATATTAACAGAGTTAGATCCACGTTCCAGTTTGTGTCTAGTTGTTGAATGGGTCGGCTCGACTGGGGAAGAGTACGCCCTTACGGAATACGGTAGATATTTATATTCTCCCGTATTCCGTAAATAGGTGATGGTGATAATATTTGACATCATTTTCTACCGATGTTCTGATTTACGTTCCTATATTAGATATTTATTACAAAATACATACTACTTTTTCTCGGCGCAATGAAACTTTTCGCAGTCGATCGAAATCTACCCTGTATCCAATCGTACGACGAACTCTGGGGATGCACAATTGAAATCAACGTTTACAAGATGTTTAATGTTTCACAAAACTTTTGTAATATTTAAATATAAATCGTTTTGTCCATGAATTCGTTGACTACGGACATTTCTTTTTCAACGTGTTTTTACATTTGTGTAAAATATTTGTGATATAAAAAACAACCCTACTAAATATATATATAATAGGGTTATGTATATAATTAGGTTATGTAAAACAGGATCTTATAGTGATTTATTGTACTTTAATCATCTTCACTAATATGTAAAACACGTATATATATTTAGAAAATTTCACAATTATCAAGAGGATATTCTATTGAACAATTTTGGCATTTATAACATTTTTCATTTTGATTATTGTGAAGCAATCTCTTTGAAATGTTTTATCGTCAGACGTCAATTAGATGTGATTGTAGACTTGACATAGGTATATCGAAAGATTCAATAATCGAGTGCAGTTTTTATATTAAAAGAGAACTTATTATAATTTAAATACTGTTACTGTTATTGTCCATATAGCTCGTAGAACCGATAACTGATGAGGTAGAATGGTTCTTGCGTGGCAACCTCGGACTGATAGACGCAGTGTAAGGCGACCACCCACTAGTTAGATGGAAAAGCTATGTTGGCTGGAAGTCATTGGATGCAGGTGGTTTGGGATGCTGCTATGGTGGAAGCATAGGCCTTAGCAGTGGACTATATATGTAGATAGGTAGGTTGTGGTGAAAATTACGATGATCACTGATAATGTTTGTTTATAATGAATAAAACAAGTGTGTAATGTCAGATTGTTTTTCACTAAAACTTTTAAAATTATTAGTAATTTTTCTTCCTCCGTTTATTTATATATTATTAGATATATTATAGCATATTTTGTTACCAACCTGCGTGCGAGTTGGCACATTTGGATTAACCATTTTTTTTTCTATCAGTTTAACTTAAGTTTGGTTTGCAGATGGTGTTCCATTTAATGCAACAGAAACAAGTTATTGGTTAAAATGAGAGAAGTGTGTGATCTCTACACTTACCCAATGATACCTGCACTTAGAAGCTACATCGTAACTCAAACTCAAACACTATTTTATTCACCTATGAAAATATATTTTTGAATAACTGCGTTTTTAATTCAGCAAAGACATTTCCAGTGTGGAGCAAGTCCCTTATCTGAACTTTGTGTTCTCTTTGTCTGTGTGTGTGTCTCTCTTTGTTATATACTGAAATCAGACAAAAACAACGTGCCCCGTGGAGTATGAAGCACTCATTCTAGCTGTAAACGTTTATTGAAATAATAAAATTTTAAATAGAAGTTTTCAATTTTCTCTTCTAATATGCACACATACAGTTTATCTGTAGGTATGGCTGATATTGTAGTGATGAATAAAACCCAGACATCTACATACTTCATCGGCGAACATTCAAGAAGCAGATGCATTATCACCCATGCGGACTGAGTTGGAAAACCACGTTATCTGTAATATGATCTCTTGATTCCCACACTTATCACACGAAACACAGAACTGTTATGCTAATATATCACGCTGGTATTCTGTATAGTCTTTCCCCGATCGACCCATTATCAGTTATAAATAAAGCATTGTACCATTGTTAGAAATAATAAAAGAATTGAATACAGAAATATAGCAATCATATGATAAAAGTAAGATATATAATATAAGATGTAAATATGATCAAACTGTTCGGAATCGATAATTAGATGATTGATGATTTTATAGATTGGTTACAAAATCAAATTATATTCCTGCGTTGAACGTCCACAGTTGAGGGTAGAGAAATAAAAAAAAAGAGAAATTTTAAGAGAATTTTCTTTTCTTAATGCATTCAATGCCATTATGAATTAAGGAATACCACCCTTTGGAAACTTTTCTTTATTTTTAGGTTTATTTTGATGAGTTATAAATGAATGTATGAAAATATGTGATAAATAAATATTATCGAGATCGGCCAGGCATTCGGATACAAGTACTAATATTACAGCTAGGGATGGCAAGGTTTTATCCAGGAATATTATTGCAGGTTCAATACTAGGCCCGTTACTTTTTTTAAGCTACAGAAACGATATCCCAAATGCGATAAAACACAAATGTATACTATTTGCGGATGATACTACCATACTTATGGAAAATAAAACAGTAGACTATGAATCTGAAGTAAATAAGACCTTAGAAAGAAATATACAATGGCTAGAATGGAAAAACTTTACAATCAATGCTAATAAGACAAAAATAATGCAATTCCAAGCATTCAATAGCACATGTGACTCTGTGTCATATCATAACACTTTAATAGTAGAACTATACTCCACTAAGTTTCTGGGTATAATTATAGACCAACAATGTACTTGGAACGAGCACGTGCATAGTTTATGTTTAAAAATGGAAAAATTTGTATATGTACTCGGAAATATAGCAAAAACGGTGTCTATAGATGCAGCCCTATTAGCATATCCCGGATACGTAGCTTCCATAACCAATTATGGTATAATCATATGGGGAAATTCTCTCGATTCTATTCATGTTTTTCGTTCACAAAAAAATGCATCAGAGCTGTATGTGGAGCCAACCGCCTAGATAGCTGTAAACCATTGTTTAAATAATGTATATTTTGTGCATGTTTGTATTTAAAAACTCTCAAATGTATTTTAACAAAAAAAGCGAAATAGCCACTCAAAGTTCTAGACGTCCAAATAAACTCTGCATACCAAGACAGCGGATAAAGCTCTGTAGTAGGCTGTAGTGGCATATTGTATGCCAGTGTCAATATTTAATAGACTTCCAAAGCACGTTATAGATCTAACGGGGAAAAATTTCAAAAACGAATTATATACCTGGCTTATTTCAAAAATGTATTATAATATAAATGATTACATAAATGAAAAATAAACATAATATGTTTTATAAAAATTTGTTGGTATTGTAGTGGTATGTGTGAGCTTATGTCTAAATAATTGTAACATTAGGTATTAGTTATAAGATTTGCACGATTTTAAGCAGAATATGTGAAACTCTAAATATATGAACATCTTATTGTAAACCATATCCTTGCAAATAAAGATTTATTTATTTATTTATAGAAAATAGTTCGCTCGGATCTGAGCAAGCAGCATCACAATCGGACAGCTCCCACTCGGGCCCGAGGTGGTGGCATCGAGGCATTCCAATTTAGTCAATAGGGGTGACAGCACATTTGTATCTTGAGCCTTTGTTGAGAAATTAGACATAGGCCGCCGTTATTACTTACCATTAGGTATTGTGTCCTCGTTTTATGATATATATTGTGTTATAATCAAAATTATTTTATACTTTTCTACCTTAACAGTGGCAAGTTTAATACTACATTTTATTTTTAACTGCAGAATTAATGGGTCAGCTGGCAGACTAGGGTAGTGCCACGCCCTCACAGAATACCAGCATTAAATAGCAGCATAATGCTGCTGTGTTTCGTCTGTAGGGATCCGGAGATCTTTATTACTGGTGACGAGTCCTCAAGGGTGACAACGCATCTGCATTATGACTCCTGGTCAAGGATGAATGTAGATGTCATGGGGCGCAGGAATCACTCGCCATCAGGTGAACTGTGTGCTCGTTTGTTACTCTCAATATAATAAAAAAAAATCATAACTCTTGTCGTATACGACGAAGGAACATGGTAAGGTTTTAGTAAATGCGAGATTGACATAGCTCGGTTTTCCCCCAAGGGAGACCAATATTATAGTTATGATCGTCCAGGAGGTTTTAGTGGGTACAATCTACGGTTATGGTAACTTTTAAAGATTTCTCCACCTATACCAAAAACAGACAAAGCAGTACTTCCATACAGTATTCTAATACACTGTCTTTCCTAAAATCGGTAATTAAGTTCTGGACCAAAATGATTTTCCCAAGGTAGTGGAATTTGAGAGGACGACGTCCAGCAGTGGACTGATATGGGCTAATCATGTTGTTTAGTTCCCGGATTTTTTTATTAATTTTTCGATTTAATCCAAAATACATGAGTCACGATATAACTATAAACTAGACTACTATGATTACAGTTCTAGAGTAACTACGGTTTTCGAAATTCTAGGACAAAATAGCTTTAGTGGGGGACGACGAAAATTATGTTAGTTCTCAGAAGCAGGATTTACTATGATATTTTATTAGATTTCATAAGAAAGCAGCGTTTATATTAATAATAACTTTTATTTTCATCTCCACAAATTAGATAAATTTAAGTAAGACAGTGGTATTTATTATAAATATGATAGTTGACAGATGTCAGAGCCTGAACTAAGCCGGAGCCTGTATTTTAGTACCATTCACGTACAATATATATATATATATATATATATATATATATATATATATATATATAAATTTATATATATATATATATATGTATACATTATTTCTGGAATTCAATGAGTGCATGGTCCTTGATTGTTCGGGTTGAGCTATTTTACAGTTACAGCCAGTTTTGAGGTTTATTTGTTATAGTACATTTATTAATAAAGCCTAGTGTTATAATTACTTGGTAGGACTTGCAGTCAGCCTATCCATAGTGAACTGCGGAACATATGTCTCCCCCTTTATGATGTTTGTGTATTGCTATTGGTCCAGAGAACTCTTCAGCTTTATCTGATTAGACTCGCGAGCGGGAGTTCCGCTGAGTATGCCTTGTAGATTGCCATTAACTACGATCCTTGGCCACCTGCATCCATCGACTTCCAGCAATCTTGCATAGTCCGTCGCTCCATCTAGTGGGAGGACGTCCTACTGTGCGAATGCCTGTCCGAGGTTGCCACTCGAGAACCTTTCTTGCCCATCGTTTGTCAGTTACCAAAGCCTATATCTATCGCAACTGTCATGTTTCATAGTTAATCCTTTAGAACCGTACGAAAGCGACTGAACAAGCCAAGGCTATCCCATCGGGAACCCTTGTGCTGGTTACCCATTAATAAAGGTCTCGGTTGAGTACCCTAAGCGCCTCGTCCACCTTTCAACCTGGTGAAGCTGCTTGTTTCTACAGGCAGCAATGGGTGGTGGTATTTCGTCTGGTGAGTGGAGGGATCCGGAGACCTTTATTACTGGTGATGAGGCATTCCTTCTCAGTCCTCGAGGGTGACAACGCATCTACATTATGATTCCTTGTCAAGGATGAATGTAGATGTCATGGGCAGCAGGAAGCACTTGCCATCAGGTGAACTGTGTGCGAGTTTGTCACCGCTATTATTATAAAAAAAAGGAACAAACTTTATCTCATAAATAAAGATATTCCAATAGGCTCTTTTCTTCTTTCTTACTCGTCGATGTTTTGTTTTATTCAAACGGTTGCTTGCAGATTTTTTTAAATGTTTACTTCACATTGACTAGTATAGGATAATGTTTTTTTTAAAAACCAAATCGAGAATTACACATGTCAATAAAACAATTATAATTTTGTTCGCCTATTTATTTAGATAAATACTAACATATTTGTAATATTAAATCTATTCTAAAATTTATTATGTCACAATGATGTATTCCTAAATCTAGCTGCATATTACTTAGAATACTTTATAAATAATATAAAATAAGAAACATTCAAACGACCTGCTTATTCATTTATTAGAAAAGAAAAAGATTAAAAATTATATGAATAATATAATCTAATAAGTACTTTTCAAGTGTAGCATTTGCATATAACATTCATATATATTATTTAATAATCCTAAATTACGTCACGAATGTATTAATCAAGAAAGGAAATTAAGGCGGATGTACTATGACGGTATAATTTATTTTAAACCACGTTTTTAACAATTTAGCTACGGACTTAAAATATTTATGATGAACACCGCAGATCTTATGAAACGTTAAATTGATATAGTTTCAGATTTTTCATCAGCGTATTGAAATGAAGCACAATTTTCTGACAAAAATAGAAAAATGTGCGCGTTTAAGTTCTATTGAAGAGTTAGCATTTTATTTAATCACAATATATTATAGCCGGTGAGCTGATGACAAATTTGTGGATGGTATTTTAGACAAATAAAAATAATAAAAACTGTACTGTATCAATGTCAGCGTATATGGAATCGTTCGTCGAGAATTGTGCTTGCGGTTGTTTCCTGCTAAACCTAAATCTGCTAAAAATCATTTCAGAGCACCGAAAAGCAGACTAGGGTAATACCGTCCAAATAGTCTACGATTTTTATTACTGCATTTTATGAAAAAAAAAAAAATCCAAGGCCGCCGGGAGGTTATTGTTTCTGAATATGGTTAATATCATAAACTGTACAGTAAATAAATACCCTCAAACAAGAGCCTCACTCTCGATTCAATAACATGGATATAGCATTTTGGTTATAATTTCAAATTCACCATATTCGTCATTAGCTCTTGGACTATTGGCTAGCGTAACACAACAAAACATGATCTTATCACTAGTATTACAAATACTTTATTTACTCTTTGATTTAGTTAGTTATAATTTAAGGGTAAAGTGTCCTGCATTGTTGGTATTCAGGTCTGAAGAAGCCATAGCTATCTCATATCCATTCACTATGTGAGTTGGGTGTCCGGTGTGAAGATATACTGTCGTTGGGCGGTGGCAACCCTTGTGGATGTTTTTTTAGCTTTCAGCATCCTCGTAGCTGTGTGATCTGCACCGGTGGATGTACGCCAATGAGTTGATATCGTCCTCATCCCTTACGCATTTCGTACCCTCTTCACAGAAGCAACTGAAAAACAAATAGTATATATAGTTTTTGACCGTGAACAGTCCTAATGATTTAGGATAAGTTCTTCGAAACTTAAGGTCGTAGCTTCGAATCGGCCATTAGGCTGATGTCGTGACGTCGTGACGTCTTTTGGAATAATATATATATATATATATATATATATATATATATATATATATATATATAAATACAAGTAGTAAATTCTTTCGTAAGACACTAAGTACATTGTTTATCTTATCTCCTTTCTTAATTGCAGAGCCAGTAATGCGCAAGAGCATTTAATTATCTACATTATCTTTTTGCTTTTACGGGCGGGCCTCAAACTGTGAATGAATTACGATTACTGGGTCGCGGTGTCACGTGTTCTTTTATCGAGAAACTTGATATTGTCGATTGGTTAAGAGACAAATATTTACGCATCGGCCACATCGCGTCATCGTGTTTTTTATGAGATTTTCTTTATTATAATATATTGCATTATTTCCATAACAAGTTACAGATATTTTATTTATAATTATTGGATCCTCATCTAATTTGAACTGCTTCTGGCAGGAGACATCATTTACAAAATATCTTTACAAGTCAATGTTTTGTAGAAATCATTTATGAAGGAACACATAAATGAGCACTTATTAGTCCTGATTTATCACAGGAACAGTGGTGAAGGAAAAATCCGAATCCGGCACATGCATGTTTAAGAAATAATAAAAACAAAATTCCATGTGAAGTCCGCCAATCCGTATTGGAGAATGCACTAGCACTCTCTCTAGAGACGAGGTCGGCCTATGCCCAAAAGTGGGATATATATAAATATGTAAACAAAAAAATCGCCTCAAGCGTATGCATGGATGTGTCTTTAAAAAAATAACTGAGCACTGAATTATAATATCTTCTCCACGAATACGACCCAAAAACATGTTGTTTTGCTAATAACCATTTTTATCTGTATACAATAGCGCTAATTAAGGGTCGTCATGCCCTACAGAAGGTAATTTACCTGACATACCCTTATCAAATTAAGCATTTTTAAACAGAAACATTGCCTAAAAATGGGGACATCTATTGAAGAAGTGGCTCAAGCGGTTGCCCTATCGGAACAATGCCAGAAATCAGCGAGGAGTGGCTCCTGAGTTAAACAGGAGCCAGCCTGCTGTGTTCAGAGTTTACCAGCGACACCAGGAGACTAGTAGCTTTCATCATCATGTCTTATAGGTGAAAACTTTAAACGGATGCAGGACAATGCCCGTCCACATACTTCAGCTTCAGTTCGGCGGTACCTGCAAGTGTAAATTGAGTGCATGGAGTGGCCAGCACGTAGACCTGACTCAATTCCTATTGAGCATTTAAGGGACGAGCTTAAAGGAAAAGTTCGGGGTGAAAATCCTGCGCCAGCGACGAGATAGGAGCTTCAAATCGCACTCGTTGAAGAATGGGATGGCGTTTAGCATGAAACAGTGAAAATTATTATACGGTCTATAGAGAACCGATTCGGACCTGTAGATAGAACCAGGTGGGTTAACACCAAGTGTTCAATTATTTTTCATAATTTAATTTAAGATTATATTATTTAATTTAATTATTATTTAATTTCAGACATTATTAGGAAATATATAGTTGAAGAATTAAATATGGTCAATGAAAAGAGAAGAAATTTTTAAATATCTGAGAGAATCCCAACGATAAAACATAAAAATACTAGTACAGATGGTAAATAAGAAGAGAGTAGATTACAAACGAAAAATTAAAGAGAAGGCGGAATATAAAGAAATCTAGAAATTACTCCACGGACAAGAGTTAAGCTCTTAAATTTATGATGATAATCATTTTCCATTCTCTACGCCTCCCGCAGGGGTAGTCACGATGCACCATACTGAATTTCCTGCGTCAAGTGAATGCTGACGACCGCTTTGACCCACTAACTTGGGTGGCGGTGTTCACGTAATCAGGCAAGCCTTTAGTTCGTTTGCCATTACCATTGCCATAGTCTTCCATATAAAACCTCTCACATGATGTTTCAGCCGTTGAAATAATAGATAAGAAATATAGAGAATATTAGCCCCTTTCACTGTTGACGCTCTGTGTCCACAGGTGGGACAACGCATCAGTATTATGATTCCTTATCTAGGACCAGAATGATGGGGAACACGGGGTTGCAGGAATCACAAACCATCAGGTGCACTTTTTGCTCGTAGGTCTCAATCTCCTCAATAAAATAACTCTAACTCTAACATAATTTAACACTAACATAGCTTAAATTATCAATGCTGAAGGACCGGCCATATAGATCGTGGAATCGATAACAGATGGGGAGAAAGGTTCTCAAGTGGCGATCTCGTATTGGTCATCGATGCGTAGGACGACCCTCACTAGATGGAGTGACGACCTATGCCAGTCTGCGGGAAGTCATTTCTTTTTACAGAATAGGAGGCAAACGAGCAAGCAGCCCACCCGTTGGTTAGTGATCACCGCCGCCCATGAGCATCCGCAAGACTAGACGAATCGCAAATGCGTTGCCGTTCTTTAAGGAAGGTGTAGGCTCTTTTCTTGAAGGTCCCTGAGTCGTATCGGAAACACCGCTGGCGACAGCTGATTCCACGTAGCAGTTGTGCGTGTCAGGATATTTAGGTTAACGCGCACAGTTGTGGATTGCCAACCGTCGAGATGATGAGGTTAAAATTTTGAATTCTGTTGTACCATGTACGATGTTTAAACTCAGCGCACGCTCAGCAGCGGCACAGGTTCGTATCGATGGTTTGAAATGATAATGGTGACGATGAGAAAATAAACTTACTATGAGTTGATAATCTTTGTATGGACAATTTTTAGAGGATTATTGTAGACGGACCAGGCGCACGTAGTCTGCGGATTGCAAATCTTTGCCATCGGGGGTGGGGCTAACTTCAGTTCGTCCGGGTTCACTGCTCGCTGCAAGTAGATGATTACTTAGGTGATTATTCGGAGATTGTATCCGAGGGCTTGTATACCAGGGTCACATTGATATTTGTACGGCTTAAGCATAGAGTGGTAGAACAAGGATTAGTCCCATAGGTGAAGAACCATGCAGTAATACCATGATGCTGTGCCGTGTTTAGTGTCTGTAGACCCCAATCACGGATAACGAGTCGTTCCATCAAAGTCCTTTGGGGTGACAAGCAAATCCAGATTTTTTTTAGGATTGATGTACGATGTCACGTGTCACTTCAGGTCGGAGTCGTTACTTCTATCAAGTGAACTGCGTCGATTGTCATCCCTAGTGCTATAAAAAAAGTAAAAGTATAATTAAAAGGAAAATTAAATGCGGTAAAAAGTTAATTAGTTATTTTTTATTTCATTTTATATATATATATATATATATATATATATATATATATATATATATATATATATATATATATATATATATATATATATATATAAAATTAAATAAAAATAACTAATTAACTTGTTATCGCGTTTAATTTTACTTATTTTACACATGACTGATCTAACTGCTTAACGTCCTGAATCATAGACAACGTTTAAAATCCGCGACAAAATCCGTTACATTTAGTTTTATTTAATTATTGTAAATATAATTGTTGGTAAAAACAAAGAATTAACATCATAAAAGACGACTTCGATATATTTCAATGAAGATAGTTTAACTATTTCTGAGGGGTTAGAAGGTCAGATTATACAGACAGTGTCGATCTGATATTAATGACACTTGCTCTTTACTAAGGGTCACCACAATCCGACGCCATGGCGGGGAGGCGACTTGTTTAGTTACAATTGAAAATCATCCTTATATATTTTCCCATACGATTGAAATTGGTATAGCGAAACAAAACCACACTGTGAGGCAAAGCACTATTAGAATAAGTTTTTATTTCCTAATCAAGTTTAGATACCAAGTTCTATCTATCCAAATTTTAAAAAAGACCGTTAATTTATATTCGAGTTAATATATACAATTACATTAAAAAAAAAACGAAATCATTGAAAGCCTTATATTGAAATAAAAGAAATACAAAAAGAAAAAAAATTACATTTGTAAGTGATCAGTTCTTTAATTTATTATAAATATTTAATAATAATTGAAGTAGTGCAATTCAATAGGGTGCTATGAACAAAATTTAGAAAGACATACAATGGGTCGGGAGAAAAGTTTTTTCGTATTTTATATACAAATTCAAGATATTTTTTATCATAGCTTCTTTATATTTGACTTTAATATACACGACCCATGATATTTATTACTTGTTGCCATTTTGTTGGTAGTGTATGGGACGGCACTACCATCCCATTGCTGTAGAAATTTTTAGATTTGCAACTAGTAGTTTTGCCAGTCCCCTCTTGAGGTTAACCTATAACTACATAAATTATTCAGAAGAGACCGAAACAGGTGAAAATCTGAGGATGCAAGGTCAGGGCTATATGGTGGATGCAATAACGCTTCCCAACCAAGCTCTTTCAATATTTGCCTAGTGGCTAAAGATGTATGTGGTTTGGCGTTATCCTGACGATAAACCACACCCTTTTTGTTGATCATTATTTCTCTATTTCTTGCTTGAGTCTCATCAGCTGTAGGTTGTAGAGATCCAAATCGACGGTTTTGAGCTGCGGTAAAACTCATAACGCCCTTCCAATCTCACCGTACACACAGCTTCACCTTAGTGCAAGTAAATCCAGGTTCGCTATAGTCTGTGAATCTTGATTACCATCTGTTAAGCACGTTCTTGTCGTCGATATAGAATCGCAAATGAGCACACGATTCATTAGGTTTCTTTCAGTGAGCTCGCGTAGCATCTAAATATCGAGCTTTGGTGTATATCTAGACTTATACAAATGGCTCAAAACTATTTTGTGGTCAACCCCTAGCTCTTCAGCTAAATCGTGACTACTAATATGCCAAACTTCCTAACTTTTAAAATGGCATAAATTTTAGCTGTAAAACAGGTTCACGAAACTCCCGGACTGAAAACTCTTGATAAAATTTTGTGCTACTCTTACTGACACTGCGTAAGTCCATAAACGTTAGAAGTTTTATTCGTGGCATGTGCGGCATTTTTCCCTTTTTTGTAATAAAACTTGAAAATGTATCGAATTTCTTCGTTATATTCACTTATTGGCGGAGAGAAAAACAATAAAAAAATGGCGGGAAACCGCATTTTTTTTTTACTTTAGATTTCTTTGTTTTGAAAATGTCATCTATTTAATGGTATTATAACCAGCCAGATACAAACAGTACAACCAGAGATTGTACTACAACTTTTTACTTATAAAATATGAAAAACTTTTCCCCCGACCCATTATATATTAGGTCTTTACCTATGAAATTGCCGTTCTTTAGTATTGGCCATTTCAAACAAAAAAAAAGTTTTGATTGGCTGTGAATTCTAAATTCAAATTAATTTTGTTTTAAAAACATGACATTCTTTTTACAAAGTCAGTCTTTTCTTTATCGATTAGCTTTTTATTTTCATTACGTTTGAACATTTTTCGTCCTAATGGATACTTTAAAAATTCGTGTAATTATGGAATATGAGTTCCGTCGTGGTGATGCCACGACGGAGCAGCACAAGCGGCATGTAACATCAACAACATTTACGGAGAGAACTTTACAAACGAACGCATAGCCCGTTATTGGTTTGCCCGGTTCCGTTCTGAAAAATGAACCTCGTGGTCGTTCCGACACTTTGGTCAACAATGATGAATTAAAGGCGGTTGTGGAAGCTGATGTTACTCAATCTACAGCCGAGCTAGCAGCAGCTTTTGATGTTAACATCAAAACAATATTGGTCCATTTGCGACAAATTGGCAAAGTAAAAAAGCTTGATAGATGGGTGCCCCAACGTAGATGTTGAGACAAAGAACTTTGAACCGAATTGTTACGTGCGATGAAAAGTGGATTCTGTTCGACAATCGAAAGCGCAAGTTGGTTAGATCCAGGATCTAGCCAACTTCAGCACCAAAGCAATGCCCTAAACGAAAAATGACCTCTAGAAAGTTGGATGGTCACTGTTTGGTGGCCTAGTGCCGGTGTGATTCATCACAGTTTTTTTTGCCAAACAGCATAAGCATTACCGCAAATACTTTAACTTATTTCATACAAAACGGCAATTTCATAGCTAAAGACCTAATATATAAGTATTTCGAATGACCCTTATAATTGTAATTTTAATAACTTCTGCATCATCTTCAACATATATTTAGAATGCACATTCCTTGTCACTCTTGCAGACTGAGAAAGCCTCCAGCAGCGCAATGCTATTCCACGGTCCCCGTCCAGTCGACTCATTCATGTTCAACTAGATGCTACATGCTGGAGCGTCGCTCTACCATTTATGGTAAGATGTGCGCTACCAGCGCTGTATTCATTTCGTTTCATCTCAGTTTACTAAGTTTAATCAATCAAATTTAGCTTAAAATTGTGCCTGGAATTCATTCAACTGACCAGGCCAGGGAGGCTTACTATGCTGGTTACCCATGAATAAAGCTTTCCGCTTGCCTTGCAGTGACCGAATAGCTCTAAGAATGAAGCCTAATGTAATGTGCTAGGTTCACGACAATACACGAATGGTCGATTCTTGAATAGTCGTGAACTGTAACTTAAGTCCTTAATTTTCTCGGTCTGTACCCTTAACTTGGGCTACTGACTCGTCTAAATATGAAAGATTTTTATACAATTAATAGTAAGCAATTGATAAGTATGTCGTAAAGGGCAACTACGGAGAATTCACTATCTTAATTCAAAGTTCAAGCGAATGCGTCAAAGCAATATTTTACTATATTTCTTTGACAATGTTAAACGATAGTGAACTACGAAGTTAATCTCGTTCGTGATAATGAGAATTATTACGCAACTTTTTATTGCAATTTTTTTTTTCAATTCGTTTCTGACTGCAGCACGCCTAGACCTATGAAGTATCACACCCTCACATATATACCCCCACAATACCAGCTTATAATACGTCTGGTGTGTTTAGGGATCCGGAGAACCGATACTGTAGACTAGGTAAATCTTAGCCCTCAGGGGTGACAACGGATCTTTATTATGATTCCTTATCGAGTGTGCTTGTTTGTCACCCTCAATACAATAGAAAAAAAAGAAGCGATATACTGACAACCCTGTCTACACAAAACCAATATAGACCATCTCAAATAGCTTTAGAGTTTTCACTGTTCAGGCTCACGAAGGAATTTAGTCGTTAAAGTTATCTATATATTAGTGACTTGGTTTTTTAAAGAATACTGTTTTATTACTAACGTTACCATTAATCACTACAGCTTAAGTGTTTGCGTTTTATAGCTTTTGCAGACCGTACTCTAAACCATTAGGCAATTGTTTCTCAACCATTTTTAACGCGAAACAACTTCACTTAAAAATTATTATAAAATTTTAAATAGTAGTTTATTTACACAAATCAAGCTATAAATTTAATTTTTCATGTTTTTTTACATGCTTATATTTAATTTTATAAAACAATTTTCTAACAAATTAAATCCTTTCATAAATGAATCTTTTCTACACAGATTTTATTAATTGAACAGATCGCAACCTACGTTATTAATAGACGCGAGACCCAGGTTGAGAAACGATGTATTAAGCTATTAATTTTTATATGTATGTCAATTAAATAATTTATTTATGTATTTATATGCATGTTCTCAATTTTTTTTACACCATGTTTTTTTTCCGATAATATATCCAACGAAGAGATTTATAATGTAAGATAAGCTGCGCCTTTGTGCTTACTTTTCTTATATTAGTTTCCTTATATAAAGGCTTTGTGTACATAAAAATGAAAATAAATAAATAAAAAATATAGCAAAATGGATCCGATTTATATTCTATTATCAACCTTGTGTTTGAGAGGTTAACGGGAATGTCGGTAATGTTACTGGCACTGCTGGTATCTTTAAAAAAACTTGCCAGTCTTGGATCGCGTCTCCACTGTCTTAGGAGTCGAACATTCATAAATAGGTTTTTCATGGCTTTAGCAGGCGGTCTAATCTGTTTGCTTTTAATTTTGCTGATTACTGAATAATGGAACAATCATTGACCATAATTCCGTATCGTGGTACATAGCGAAAACAAATAAATACCAAGAATAATGGATGTTAATAAATAAATTATAACGTGACCAGAATATTTCATATATTTTTTTGTAAACATTTAAATTTAGAAAACAGATAGAGATAGATATATTGAAGGCGATATCTTCAGGTTATTGCCAGTTACAAGGCACTCCACTCGTCGCCCTTTTCCTATTCCGATGTGATGCATTTGCATTAACATCGGTGAAAGGTTCAGATGCTGTGTAAGGGAGACAGGATGTATACCACAAGACGTGTTACGTTATTCAATCTGTACGTATAACATTGCCATTTATTTCCCATCTTTTTCTATATTATGTGTGATAAATGAGTTCATCTAATGACATGTGACAACTACATCTACTCGCAACTAAGATTCAAGTTTCACATGCCTTGTCACCCCAAGGCCTGGAGATGGAACCTGTATTTGAGTCCACGGATCCTAAGCTCATCTTACGAAACACAGCAGTGTTCTGTCGATCGAGCCGTCTTGGCTGTATGACCACTGTTTTACTCATGAAATTGGGCGAGATTCATGCTAGCGACTGGCGAGAAACCACATACCCCGGGTATCAATGGCGAGTATCGGAGCCGAAACGTACATACATTGGTTCGCTTGGCAAGCGGAGTATGTTAGGAATTCCTCCACAGAAGTTATACAGTAGAAACTTTAATAACTTAGAGTAACTTTAATTACGCATAAGTATCAATAGCCTAATGGTTTAGCGTACGGTCCACGAAGCTTAACTTTCAAAACCGTCCGTCCGATCGGACCTACCGGTTTATGCTGTAGCTAAAAACGAGCTGTATCGTAGCTCTAACATTGTTAAGCTGTAATGTGTTTTCAGACAAAATGAATATTGAAACGCCAATGGAATAATAGTTTTTTTTTTATTCGGGACATTTTTATTTGCCAGCAATGCTATTAACACCGCGAAAATTTACATTAACCGCTCCATCTAAGCGGATATGTTTGTGCTACTTGGTACACGACAATTGTCGAATGGCGGATTAGAATCTAAATCTACGACCCTAAGTTTTGCAGATCGTTTCCGTTACCGTTAAGCTTCGAAGTGGTGGTACAGATAACCAATAATAATAATAGAGATTATAAGGTAGATAATTTTAGTCAGAAGCAACTGACCGAGCCGAGTTCGGCCCTCTCAGGCACCCTCGAGTCAGACTCTCGCGGAACAGGGTAACGATCAAGCCGAGGCTCTCTCAGGAGCCCTTATGCTGGTTATCCACTGATAGAGGTCTCGACTGAGCGCCATAAGCGCTCGGTCACATCTCAACCCGGCGAAACTGTAATAGTCCTCGGGCTAAGAGCGGCCATGAGCCAGAAAAAACCGCATCAACTGAACACGTGTGCTGTCCAACAACCCCACGCGCCTAGGAGTCCGATAGCAGTGGACGTACGCCTTGCCCTTGATCCGGCGTCCGGCCGCCATACGCGTTACTACACCGCCCACTACGAATATAATTCGAATGAATGGCGAAATATTATCACGTGCAAGCATAATCGTGTAAATACGATTCCACAGTCACCCGCGTAAACAACGGACAGGTCATTGGCCTTTATATTTTCTCACTCACTGAAATACATTATTCCAGTTGAGAAAAACATATAGTCACGGCCACGGTTGACTCACACGTTATACATGGAATTAAAAGGAACGTTAAAAGGGCCATCGGAAATAGAAACGTATACCGTTCTAATGCGGAGGGTGAAGTTACGTATTTTAAAATTTCGCAGGATTTTCTACCGATATATCGTTAACATTATAATATTGTTTCCTCCCTCTGTTATGATACATTTGGCTTTAATGTCAGTAAAAATCTAATTCAATATTTATATCCTATAATTTTTTTTTTTAAAAAACAAAAAACGTAAAGTTGTCATTTATATATGTGTATTTAATATTAAGTTTTTTCCCATCGGTTTTTGGAAGTAATTAACACTTTTTTTGAGTAGTACCATTTTTTTTATTTTTATATTTAATTTTATAATTAATATTTGTCAATCTATATCAAGATCAAGCTATAAATTTAATTTTTCATGTTTTTTTACATGATTATATTTAATTTTATAAAACAATTTTCTAACAAATTAAATCCTTTCATAAATGAATCTTTTCTACACAGATTTTATTAATTGAACAGATCGCAACCTACGTTATTAATAGACGCGAGACCCAGGTTGAGAAACGATGTATTAAGCTATTAATTTTTATATGTATGTCAATTAAATAATTTATTTATGTATTTATATGCATGTTCTCAATTTTTTTTTACACCATGTTTTTTTTCCGATAATATATCCAACGAAGAGATTTATAATGTAAGATAAGCTGCGCCTTTGTGCTTACTTTTCTTATATTAGTTTCCTTATATAAAGGCTTTGTGTACATAAAAATGAAAATAAATAAATAAAAAATATAGCAAAATGGATCCGATTTATATTCTATTATCAACCTTGTGTTTGAGAGGTTAACGGGAATGTCGGTAATGTTACTGGCACTGCTGGTATCTTTAAAAAAACTTGCCAGTCTTGGATCGCGTCTCCACTGTCTTAGGAGTCGAACATTCATAAATAGGTTTTTCATGGCTTTAGCAGGCGGTCTAATCTGTTTGCTTTTAATTTTGCTGATTACTGAATAATGGAACAATCATTGACCATAATTCCGTATCGTGGTACATAGCGAAAACAAATAAATACCAAGAATAATGGATGTTAATAAATAAATTATAACGTGACCAGAATATTTCATATATTTTTTTGTAAACATTTAAATTTAGAAAACAGATAGAGATAGATATATTGAAGGCGATATCTTCAGGTTATTGCCAGTTACAAGGCACTCCACTCGTCGCCCTTTTCCCTATTCCGATGTGATGCATTTGCATTAACATCGGTGAAAGGTTCAGATGCTGTGTAAGGGAGACAGGATGTATACCACAAGACGTGTTACGTTATTCAATCTGTACGTATAACATTGCCATTTATTTCCCATCTTTTTTTCTATATTATGTGTGATAAATGAGTTCATCTAATGACATGTGACAACTACATCTACTCGCAACTAAGATTCAAGTTTCACATGCCTTGTCACCCCCAAGGCCTGGAGATGGAACCTGTATTTGAGTCCACGGATCCCTAAGCTCATCTTACGAAACACAGCAGTGTTCTGTCGATCGAGCCGTCTTGGCTGTATGACCACTGTTTTACTCATGAAATTGGGCGAGATTCATGCTAGCGACTGGCGAGAAACCACATACCCCGGGTATCAATGGCGAGTATCGGAGCCGAAACGTACATACATTGGTTCGCTTGGCAAGCGGAGTATGTTAGGAATTCCTCCACAGAAGTTATACAGTAGAAACTTTAATAACTTAGAGTAACTTTAATTACGCATAAGTATCAATAGCCTAATGGTTTAGCGTACGGTCCACGAAGCTTAACTTTCAAAACCGTCCGTCCGATCGGACCTACCGGTTTATGCTGTAGCTAAAAACGAGCTGTATCGTAGCTCTAACATTGTTAAGCTGTAATGTGTTTTCAGACAAAATGAATATTGAAACGCCAATGGAATAATAGTTTTTTTTTTATTCGGGACATTTTTATTTGCCAGCAATGCTATTAACACCGCGAAAATTTACATTAACCGCTCCATCTAAGCGGATATGTTTGTGCTACTTGGTACACGACAATTGTCGAATGGCGGATTAGAATCTAAATCTACGACCCTAAGTTTTGCAGATCGTTTCCGTTACCGTTAAGCTTCGAAGTGGTGGTACAGATAACCAATAATAATAATAGAGATTATAAGGTAGATAATTTTTAGTCAGAAGCAACTGACCGAGCCGAGTTCGGCCCTCTCGGGCACCCTCGAGTCAGACTCTCGCGGAACAGGGTAACGATCCAAGCCGAGGCTCTCTCTCGGGAGCCCTTATGCTGGTTATCCACTGATAGAGGTCTCGACTGAGCGCCATAAGCGCTCGGTCACATCTCAACCCGGCGAAACTGTAATAGTCCTCGGGCTAAGAGCGGCCATGAGCCAGAAAAAACCGCATCAACTGAACACGTGTGCTGTCCAACAACCCCACGCGCCTAGGAGTCCGATAGCAGTGGACGTACGCCTTGCCCTTGATCCGGCGTCCGGCCGCCATACGCGTTACTACACCGCCCACTACGAATATAATTCGAATGAATGGCGAAATATTATCACGTGCAAGCATAATCGTGTAAATACGATTCCACAGTCACCCGCGTAAACAACGGACAGGTCATTGGCCTTTATATTTTTCTCACTCACTGAAATACATTATTCCAGTTGAGAAAAACATATAGTCACGGCCACGGTTGACTCACACGTTATACATGGAATTAAAAGGAACGTTAAAAGGGCCATCGGAAATAGAAACGTATACCGTTCTAATGCGGAGGGTGAAGTTACGTATTTTAAAATTTCGCAGGATTTTCTAGCGATATATCGTTAACATTATAATATTGTTTCCTCCCTCTGTTATGATACATTTGGCTTTAATGTCAGTAAAAATCTAATTCAATATTTATATTCTATAATTTTTTTTTTTAAAAAACAAAAAACGTAAAGTTGTCATTTATATATGTGTATTTAATATTAAGTTTTTTCCCATCGGTTTTTGGAAGTAATTAACACTTTTTTTGAGTAGTACCATTTTTTTTATTTTTATATTTAATTTTATAATTAATATTTGTAGGTACTGATTGCAAGAGGCATATAATCAGACAGCTTTCAATTTACCCTTAATCTGCCTACCTGCTTTCAAAGCATAGCCGTCATATAGCTAATAGCCGGGACTTGTAAATGCGTCTTCTATCTCTGTCAAGGTAAACGAATAGACGGCTCCAATTGTCTAGTGGGATTGTCTTGGTTTTGTTTGTTGTTGGAATTTTGAAGATTTTTCTAGTAAATTCTTACATTATAGCCGTGCGTGTAAATATGGCTTTATATTTGCTATGTAAATAATCTTCTTTTTTTTCTTTTTTATTGTTTTAAATATATTATACAGACTATATTTATATAGACTCATTTTGTTTCTTTTCTTATTTGTTTGAATCAATTGTTACTTTTGTGTACAGCTTTAAAGAGATTTTTTTCTTTCAAATTAAGAAAATTTCGATGAATAATTATTTATTTGAAATTGTTCAATGAATTGTTTCTACTAATTAACACATTTTTTTGTTTCAATAACTTTTATAATATATATATGTAACATATTGGATTTTAATTTTGTCACAAGTTTTGATTATATAGAGATGCGTCATCATTTTAAACTTGCTTTTTTTCAGTACTTGTTTTAGAATATTTTTCTTAAATGGATTATTTATTATAAAGCAAATTATTTTCAATTAAAAAAATTAATCAATTAAGAATCAATTAATTATGAAAACAGTTAAAATACTTGACTTGAACTTTTGTCCTTAAAAATAATTTGGAAAAAGGAATTTAAAAAAATCGAAACGTTTAAAGCATAACCAGTCCTTTCGCTGGTTGCTAGAAAGCCAGGAGGAATGGTTACCCTATATTTACAAGATGAACGTACGTGACATTTCGCACCTGCACACTCTGGTTTCTTAATTTCGATAAGTAATTTAAACCGTAAGTTATGTAACTTAAATTTGAGTACTTATTTATATACGCGAAAGTTTAAAAAATAATAGAACAATAAGCTAAAAAATATACGACCGCATACAAAAAATATAAATTGCTTTTGCTAACAAAACGCGCTCGGTGGAAAATATTTACTTACAAGTGCAACCCTATCGTAGATGTTTTTTTTTTTTAAAATGCAATGTGTCATAATTTCATAATACAACACTACGGAAATTTATGCGTACTTAAAAAAAAAACTCACCCTCAGTCTGGGAACCATGGCGGCGGTGAGTGTAAAAGCGGCCAGCAAGATGAGTAATTCACGTTTCATCTCTACGGCAAATTGATACAAGTGTAAGTTGCAAAAAGTAATTTAAATAAGGCGCGAGTATGCTTCGACGGAGTCGGCGGAGCGGGATTGAATGGCATCGGCGGCTTGGGACGCAGTTATATGTAGCACTGACTAAACTTGCCTGTTTCCCCACCGCCTCACCTCAGCGTAAGCCCGTAAATCGTATACGAAACGCCGAACTACGACGTACGGAACTTATCGTTTAATATTGTACTTAACTATTTAAATGATGAACGTGAATGGGACGTCGGTCGCGCGTCGTCCGCAGCCAATGATCCGCGCTCGTTCGATTAATAAACAAGAATGTTATTTGTTATTGTGTTTGATTGTGATTAATGCACGCACACCCATCTTAATGTAACTGAAGCTATGATATGACAACATTGTATTGCATTCTTACTCTTTAAAATAATAATAGTGTATAAGTTTTTGGTTCATTCAGTGGTAGAGAAAATTTATTAGAAGATGACCTACATAGCTATTTAGTTAACCTACGATCTATACGGCTTATATTTCTATATTTAACATGAATTTATAGATTTTCTATTACACGAATAATATAATTATTATTTATAATAACTAGGAAGGTAGGTTACTGAATGACTTACCTCGCAGACAACCTTTTCTCGAAAGCATTTACAAAAATCTAAGTAAGTCTTTTATAACATATATAAGGCAAAATAATCATAAAGAAATTCATTTATTTAATTTTAATCAGCTGACCCTATAGCATGTTTGGCGCCTTTTTTTTACAAAAAATGAAATACGACGAAAGAATCGTAACCGCAGGGACAGACGTAACACGCGCCCGCCCTGACGCCGTTCCCTCCAAAGTTGCATCATCCTATGCGTATCTCAACAACAAGGCCCGGGGATTACACTTTTTACACCATGCCCTTCGCGTTTTCATTACCGCTGCAATTTGAATGAGTGTTAGTTTGAAATTAAAACTTTTTCTTCAGTTATTTTTTTTATTACAAATAAACGAGTGCTTTACTGAAATCTTTCGTGTTTAATAATATGGAAGAATTTTATATATGTTTATAAAATGCCCAGAAGCCTTCAACGATTCGATCAATATAATTATAAATAACAATACAATATAAATTTAAAATACGATCAAAGATTCAAAAGGCACACTCGTTTTCATCATGGGAACAGAGATGTACTATCCAGTTACCAGTAATTGGGTAACTGTATGGTCACAGCAAAACATAGTTGCCTTATGCTGCTATTATAAGATGGTATTCAATGTGGGTGTGGTCCCTACCAGGTAGACTAATTATGCTGCGTAGAGAAGGCAGCTTCTATATAGTGTTATTCACTGTTCCATTGAAAACACCCACAGCGTATTCAGTCGAAAAGTCTGATATAAAAATTCTAATACTTCGCTGTCCTCATTTTAGCAATGACGAAGCAAATACATGGTATATATTAAACCTTGCTATGATCACGATTGGGATAGAAGCCGTTAGATTATTAGTATATAATACGTGTGAGGGTCCACGTGTGTAGTGGTAAGAGCTTTGCTTCCCAGGCGAGTAACAATATTAGTGCACTGTATTTCGTTAGTGGTGGATCCGTGTGTACATATGTCCCATCTGAACTTTCCTCCCATCTAATTGCCTATGCAATACATCGGATTAGGGGAAAGGAACGACGGGCGAGTGCCAAATGTTTACAGCACTATAATATATCCTGCGTAGTTGATGTCTTCAGGTTATAAACCAAAAGTATCGTTCAATCGATACGTAGCCTATTTTTGTTAGTATAGTACTTTCTGTGATAAATCAATTTATTGTTAATTAAAAAAGTTTCTGAATTATAAAATCATTAAAATATAGTTAATTATTATTAACATTTATAGTTTGTGGTTGGTCAATAAAATAAATAACAATAATTATAATAAACATATATTTTTAATGTACATATATCTGTTGTTCATATTACCGTGTCAAAAATAGTACATATAAGATTATATGTTATGTGATATTGTTAAATTATAACAAGATATATGCAACGTAATGGGAAATAATATAAATAAGAAATGCTTAAGAATACGAATGTATTTATTATATACCAATCTCTTAGTTGATTACTGTCATTTTCAGATTAAGAAGTGAAGACCTGATAAGACGTTGCAATATTTTACCATATGCTCTGCTAAGGATGCACTATAATATAATAATATTTTGAACCTATAACAAATTTGTGGGTATTATTATTGTTATATTAGCGTTTTTATTATTATTTCATTGAGAGTAACATACAGGCACACAGTTCACCTGATGGCAAATAAACCCTGCGGTCCAGGACATCTACATTCATCCTTGACAAGAAGTCATAATGCAGGTGAGTTATCACCCTCGAGGACTGAGGTGGTGATAAAGGCCTCCGGATCCCTACACTCACAAGAGGAAACACAGCAACATTTTACACTGGTATTCTGTGAGAGTGTGGTCCTACCCCGGTCGAGTCGACCCATTTATTATGCAGCTAAAAACAAACTACAGCGTAGCTCTACCACTGTTACAGATGTATAAATAAACGATTTAGAATTAGATTTAAAAAGTTTATACATATTTTTTTTTAAATATGTTTTATATTCCCTTGTTCTTGTGAAATTTAGTTCTATGAAACTTTATGTGACACAGTCAAAATTATGAAAAACGAAGACCTTAGATCATAGTGTTCAAGTCTGTCGTTCCTTCACAATAATGGTGACAATAACAGCCTACTATGAATAACTTATCGGATTATATCGTATATGTAATGTCAGTTGAGCTCCACTGCGTTTTTTTAGTTGCAAGACTTATGAGTCTGCTTCACCGGGGAGGATCAAATACACACATGTTTGTCTTTCGTATATTAGCGTACTCGCTAGCTCTGATGGACCATCGCCAGGCCCAACAGGCTTCTTGAATGGTATCCCGGTGATCCCACACGCACCTGCATACGAAGCCTCCATTCAACAAACGTGGGACTAGACCAGCTGACTTCTCAATAATAATCTCTCCCCTTGGACTATTTCAGAAGTTTTTCCTACCAGGAGATTTCAACGCCTTCGGCAGGCTTTAGCCGCAAAAAATTGTGTCTTCTTCTTCTGTGTAGCGATTCCTCGGTCAGGGTCCGTTTTCCGACTGAGTCTTCTCCATTTTGCCCGATCTTCGGCATTCTCTTTCGTGAGATTGTCCTCCACCATGTCCGCTTTCACGACGTAAAGCCAGCGTTTCTTGGGCCTACCGCGGGACCTTGGGCCTTGTACAATGAGGTCTAGTGCATCTATTTTCGACGTAGTCTGGAGGCCCGCGGCTTATGTGGCCATACCATCAGAGACGATTTCCCTGCATCTTGTCTGCTTGTCATATAATAACACAAAAAAATGTGTGTGTGTGTTTTAGAGCCTGTGTAGCTCAGTGTATAAGTGCTCTCCTTAATACGGTACGCGAGCAAACCGAGCTCGATCCCCAACTGCAACCGATCCTCGACTCCTCGACCAATTTGCTAATGTTATTGCGATGTTAAGTCCTGATTACCCACGTGTTCGGCGGTGAAGGAAAACATTGTAACACAAACTTGTATGTTCAAAAAATATATATAAAAAAGTATAACGTAGCATGTTAAATCCGCCAACACGCAGTAGTGCCATGCGGAGGCCTACGCCCAGCTGTGGGATTTGCACGTTTGTATGTCGGCTGTTACTTAACTTTTCTTACTAACTATATAAATTATAGGATTTCGGGTATTAGAGAGTTGTATAATCCCTTTGTCCTGCGTTCGAACCTTCATCTATATATGTATACCCCTTTTTAGGGTACATTGTATCGCGCTAGTTTCTAGGATTCTAATAAATTTTGGATTTAGGATGATAATAAAAAAAAATTCTTGGAGTCTAAACTAATAAATAATATTTAAATAATAAGAAAAAGGTGGCAACTTCGAGATTTTGTTCTTTTGATTACGTCCTCCTGACCGATTTTCTGGTTAGTACTGTATTATAATATATTATAATATAATATATTATAGTACATAATTATATTATAGTGCCGTAAGTATTTACGAAAATATAGAGGCATTCGCTCATCGGAGCTCGGAGCGGATACCCAACAATTTATGATACACAAATGTTGTTCCTCGACTGGTAGTCCTACCCGCGATGCTGCAATCAGGCACTCGTATCTACTACACTACACGAAGATTCCATAGTAAAAGTACACAGTATGCAATCTCTAAGAGAGATTCACTGCAGAAGTCGTATCATTTGTCGCACTGTTATTGGCAGTATGATTGGATTTCTTGTTATTTTCAATTATGCATATTCTGTTGGTCCATTTGCCACTACAGCTTCACCAATTAAGAGCAGAGGGCCCACGGAGTAGTGACACAATTACGTGATGTTGGTGCCCCACTGTGCACTCCGAACCCCGTAGGCGAATAATTATTACGTAAACAGACGGACAGATAAGCGAAGGCCCGCTTCTAAGGAGTATACAGGGTATTAGGAGACCGCTTCCGAAAACGAAATCGATGGATCGATTTAGAAACGGTCTAGGTTACGAGTATATCTCGTGAAGGCCTGCGGAATAGGACCTCGCACGTGTCATCTAATAGTTTGTGAGTGAGAACAAGGGTGTGGTGTCCTGCTCTCTCGGTGCAGGCAAGTATTCGTAAAATATGGCGCCATTCATCACCTTCGGACGCTTTTATAAGTGTTCCATGATTGACTGATGATTCCATATTAATGAGGATGGCCCGCCACATTTCTGCTCTTATATATCCTCAGCAATTTACACATCTCTTATAATAGCAGAGATTCAAATTTCTTCCTTTGTCTGAATACTATATGTCTCCTGTACCTTTCATCTACAGCCAACTTCGTTACCCAATTTTTAACCACTGTGGAGGTCTTTTTTTTGAGTACTGGTAATTTGAGAGTTGAGTAACTGAACAGTAACTAAGAATGGTTCAACATAATCTATGGCAATACTTTCACATGTTGCCCCAACATTTTAATGATTCAATTCGAAGAGACTTTTACTGCAGCGTAAATCATGCTTTTGAAATCAATTTTTCATGCCATCCTTGCTATGCAACTAATAAGAGAGTTTCCTCAACTGTACTAATGTTCTTTGATTTGTTAGACGTCCACCAGAAGCACCATCATGGCTAATCTGTACAAATTCCATTCCCAGAGCCTGTGGTGCCACCAATTATAAGTCGGTCCTTTTCCAATAGCTTCTCCCATTAGGGATAGAGCACTATACTCGAACGTCCAAGGCAAAGCTCTCTCACTGGGCCTTTTTTTTCGGGCTGATGGCCGCTGATAGCCCGAGGGCTTTTACAGTTTCACCGGGTTTCACGAGGTGACCGAGCGCTTATGGAGCTCATTCGAGACCTCCATTAATGGGTAACCAGCACAAGGGCTCCCGAGAGGGAAAATCTCTCACTGGGCCGAGTAGCGTTATATGGTCGAGCTTTTTGTTGCTACTTCATCCCAACAACGATTGCTTGTTTCGCGTTTACTTTCAATGATGGGTTGCAGATCAGTCTTCCTCTTGGACATTTTTTGATACTGAATGTACTATAATATTATGAATGTATTATATATTTGTCTATTAATTGCCAAAAAACGTATTGATTCTTCTGGCATGAATCTATTTTATCATCGCATATCCGATTCCGAGATTCGGACAGGAGTTCTTATCGACGTGTGTTGTTTCTTCTTCTTGCATAAAGAATTACTACAAGTTTTTTTTAAGAAGTATGCTCTTTTCTTGATGGTTTATTTTGTCATGGGCTGGCATATATTGTTCGGTCGTTCGGTCTCTTGGCTGGACGGTATTCAAATAGTCAAGAGACAATAAGAGTCGCTTCCAAATTGGGTTTATTTAACTAATCGGTGAATGGGATTTTGCACCTAAGTCTTCTTGATTTACTTAGTAGTGGCGAAATCTGTTCCTGTACCAAATGAAGTGATGATTTGGTCAGTTGGCTGTTGAGCTGTGTGTTGCTTATCGAGTTCCGCTTGAAGGTGTTTATTGTATATCGGTTTGGCTAGCTGAGCTGTCAGAATTTTCTCTCACTTCTGACACCGATTTTTATTGATCCCCTCGCCGGTTCGGTCGCTTCATTGTGGTCCATGATCGATCCTACTGGAACGCTCTAGATATGACTCAGCTACTCGGTGCAATTCGGGAAACTTCCAATGACCTGTATAAACACGAAACACGTAAACAATTTGACAGTACGCCCTAAAGGCAATCGAATCGCTATGACTCTACGGTTCAATTTAGTATGATCTTGGTTCGGTGACCTCTTGTGTGTCTTTCCTACATCATTTTTTTGAAATGGAAAAATAATTAAATAAATGCGTAGGTATTCGTTTTATATAAAAAATTATATATATATATATATATATACATAATTTTATGGAATACCAAACTACGCGTTTATATTGTTATTTTTACATTTCAAAAAAATCTATGGTTTATGATTGATAGGAAATGTTTTAGTTACACAGTATTACGTCGTATTGTTATCAGATGATGAATCACAAGGTTTCGACATTTCTGTGAACTTTGCGATAAACATTTCTTTTGTGTCCCATTGAAAATCTTAATTCATTGTAATACTTCACTCATTAAGATAAATGCATTCGAGGAAATACATATTACGATTTTACGGTTGATGACTAGATTAGTGTAGCCGTGAAGTAAAAGTTTTTCCTCATTTTGACGAGTTGAATGAATGGGTTGGCTCGACCAGGTCAGGATCACGCCCTCACAGAATACCAGCGTAAATAGCAAACAGTAGCATAGCACTGCTGTGTTTCGTTTGGAGCCATCCGGAGATCCTTATGACGTGGCATTACATCTGATTCCTCTAGAATGACAATGCATCTGCATTGGTATTACAACATCGAAGTATCACTTTTCGAGGGCGTGATTATGAATGAAATACACAGCCGCCGACTCGAAGTCCAGCATCGGATGCGGTCCGAGATGGCCTCCCTCATATCACCTTACATATATACAGATCTACAAAACCATCCCTCCGTCGAAAACTTCCCCGACGTTCGTGGGATTACTGAAAACGCTTCCTAACACGCAATCATGCGGAAGAGGTTTGTGAGAATTTGAATAAATTCTTTATTAGCTAGCAATGCTATTAACATTACTAACAATCCGTTTCACTAATCTAACATTACCAACAATCCGTTTCATTAATCTTACATTACTAACAATCCGTTTCACTAATCTAAGATTACTAACAATCCGTTTCACTAATCTAACATTAATAACAATCCGTTTCACTAATCTAACATTACCAACAATCCGTTTCACTAATCTAACATTACCAACAATCCGTTTCACTAATCTTACATTACTAACAATCCGTTTCACTAATCTAACATTACTAACAATCCGTTTCACTAATCCAACTAAGGTTAGATGCTTGTGCTAGGAGATTCACGACAAAAGTCCAATATTAGTTTCGGACCTATCACGTAAAGTTTTGCTAACCATACCCTAAACCATTATATATATAGGCTAATGACGCTTTAAATTTGCATTATGATCTGCAATATGATTCCTTATTGAGAATGAATGTAGGAGTCATGAGCCGCAGGAATTACGGGACACAGCTGAACTCCTAAATTAAAAAAAAATCATTGCCTTTTATTTCATTCGCTAGTTGGATAAAAAATACGTTTCAATCAAGGTATGATATGTATGACACATTATTATGAGGACTAAAACGATTTTCTGATAAGGTTTTTCGCCGTAAATTTTCATATTTGAATTTACTACGTGGATAGAATGTGCTTAGGTTCCGGGCGTTCCCGTTTTATTTCACGGTATGCGAGAAAACTTGATTCGTCCCTAGGCTACCAATGAAATTGTTAATTGCATTTTAATTGCTATTTTATTACTTTTTTTTTATTACATAACAAACAAACAAACTAGCACATAGTTCACCTGATGGCAAGTGATTCCAGCGGCCTGTCATATACATTTATTTATCCTTGACAAGAAGTCATAATGCAGATGCGTTGACACCCTTGAGGTCTGAGATGGAATGCCACGTCACCTGTAATAAAGGTCTCCGGATTCCTACACTCACTATTCTGTGAGGACGTGATCGTTTCCCGGTCGAGCTGACCCATTCATTCTACAGCTAGAAACAAACTGCAGCATGGCTCTATCACTGTTACCTGATTGGAAGGAAAGTCGAAAAAAACCGGTATATCTGAAAATAAAAAAAAATTGAAGAAATGCACGGTGAAGGCTGGTGGCAGACGAAACTAGAGAGTGCAGCGTAGCAGGACATGTTCAGGTTTGTCAGGGTTAGGGCCTGATTAAATCATTCTGAGGTGTACCCGCTGATTACCATTCATCTGTCGGTGATGGATCATGTAAAAGTCAAGCAGTGATATAGATAGAATTTGACTACCTGCATGGTCTCCTAAATTTTTCATTGACCGTAATACCCACACTGTTTTGGTCAGAATCGTGTAAAATTACCTACGCCTTGCGTGTGACGGTCGGAGTGTTTATTTATTTATCTAATTATTTCCTGTCTAAAAAGTCTGCGCATATGTTTTTACACGAAACGCAAGTAACAATTACCATGGACGCACTACAGTCGTACTCGTAAAGAGCTCGCCTCGGAAGTGTGTCGATGTGTGACTGCTGGGGGCAGAAGTGATGGTGCGAGGCCGTCTTCCCCGCCCTCAGCAGCCGAGGCGGAGGCGCGAACCAGAGTCCTCGCCCGAAGGAGGGGCCGCCTGGTCGACTGGCGCAGGTGGGGTCGCGGATGTGTGCGAAAGCGTTTACGTCATGTAAACGCTTTCGCGCCCACCATACGCGACGAAGGTTGAACACCATGGGGTTTTATTCGATGCTAGTCCGACATAACCCATCCTTGCCCCCGCAGGGGTGGGTTTGCGTTGGCATTTCCATGCAAAAAAAAAAAAGTTGTAAGCTCAATCTAGTGGAGGGTTGTCCTATACAGTCTGCCAGTCCCAGGTCACTCTAGACCTTTAAATCGTAGAATCTTATTCATCTATTAATATACCTATAAACTAAATGTCATATACATGATCATATATTTTATTTTTAACGTGAGATTATGAATCTCAAATTCTTATTTCTTTTCTAAGAAATCATTAATTTTTAGACAAGTTACTACCCTGAGATTCGTCAACGTCAACATTTCACAAATATTAAACTACCCTCATGCCAAATTTTACGAAGATCATGTTGGCCGTTGAGGTGTAGAAGCGAACAAGACAAACAAATGTATAAATCATTTAATAAAGTTAGTAACGCCTGTACTCATTATCACTACATATAATAAAATCGGCAGTTTGTATGTCCGTACAATAATCGCTACACACCATAATGGCTGATACAATATGTTTATTTTCAGTGATTTATTCTGATATTCATAATTTTTTTTGTTAGAGCTACGCTGACGTGTGTTTCTAGCTGTAGAATGAATGGGTCAGCTCGACCGGGTAAGGACCACGCCGTCACACAAGTGAGATCCTTATGACCTTTATGACTGGTGATGCGGCATTACAACGCATCTGCATTATGATTCCTTGGCAAGGATGAATGTAGATGACATGGGCCGTATGAATCACTTGCCATCAGGTGAACTCTGTGCTCGTTTGTTAATCTGAATATAATAAAAAAGAATAATAATAATATTTAGGTTTCTCTCCCTTTCGCCCTAACCCTCGACCGTTTGGTCTCCTCTGTCGAGGGATTCCCGTCTGGTCGGTCTTTATATATGTATTATATTATATGGTATATATTTGTATGTATATATTATATGTTTATAGTTTTTTATTTATTTATTCTATTGACCAACCAGGCGGAGATGGAAACAAAAATATCCCCTAAATAAAAATGTACAATTTGAAGGTATAACCAAAAGAAACATTGTAATTAACGTTAACAATTGTGGTGTTGTTGGTGTTTTCAAGAGTAGAGTGAATATGCATTTACTGAGCTAGTCCGCCTTACTATCCAGGACTGTATTTCCACTTAACATCAGGTGGCATAGTGGTCAAGCACTTGCTTAGAAAGTTTTAAAAAAAACTTGTGTTTTTTAGAATAACCACTAAAACTGTAAACATTTTGTGTTAGAAAACTTCTAAATATATTCAACATATATTGCGTGTATTATTAATCGGTACTACTAATATTTAAATGAGGCCTAGCCTGTATTCTAGACTGGTCTTGTCCACGGGCATAATCTATGAGATGCGCACTTAGAATGACACGTTAAACTTGGACTAACATTTAGTGTTTCATTTAAATGAGTTGACAATTAATAAAGATATGTCAATTTTAAACAAAGACGCAATACGCATGCGTCAATAGCCCGATGTCTGAGAAACTTAAGGTCGTAGGTTCGAATCCAGCATTACACTATTGACGGGAACCAACTCCTAGCATCAACAAGCAAATTTCAGCTTAGTTCGAGTGGTTAACCGGGATATTAGTATTGTATTGGTGATATTCTTTAATAAATAACATAATTTTATTTTTATTACAACACAATATTACAATAATACCATAATTTTATTTTTAATTCGAGATTTACTACGACACCCTCATAACATTCAGCCCTCGGCACGTGCTCGCCTTGGCATTGGGTCATCCATCTAATCAATCAGACACAATCCATATTCATAACAAACGGAACGAACTTTTTTTCCCAAATTTTATGGAGTTGCATATTCACGCCAACCAAGATACTCATCAACGATCAAATCAAATGAGCCCAAACTCGATGGGGTTGCGTCGTTTAATTACGGAGTTCCTATGGCCACCTTCCAGCTTCATCATCAGATCAGCTCTATGTCATAATAATATTGGATTGTCATCCGATTAATACATGCATGCAAAATTTCAACTCAAACGGAAACCGGGAAGTGGATCAAATTTAAACTGCAAGATTTGATTAAAGACCGACAGACGGACAACGGGACAGGTGAAACTAAATAAAAGCTTGTAAAAAATAAAATAAAATTAAGTACTAACAATAAGAAGCAATGCGTTTTATGTATTCTCTATATATATTTAGGTATATTTAGCGTAATAATGAGTTAAGTAACATCCAATATATATAAATCCCACTAATGGGCATAGGCCTCTCAAGGTTTTAGAACATTGTCCAACGGGCGGCTCCATACTACATTTGAAATATATATTTTCTTTACCGCTCATTGCGTGATAAATTCAGGCTCTTTAATTCGATATTAACAACTTCATTCGTGTCTACTTCGGGCATCAAACGAATAGGGTTTGCTTGCGTAACGTGAATTCAAAGCTTGCCTGGAAGCTGAGCTAACACGGCCCTTGCACGCGTACAGTTATAGATTCACCCCCTGTCAAGTTTGCGACCAAATAAGCTCAAGGTCGACGCGAGACGTCGATAACACTCGCTGCCTTTGGCCTTTACGTTTGAGACGTGAGTTTTTTTTAAACGATTTTTATGTAAACGTCAACAATAAATATAATTTAATGCTAAAGATTTTAGAATTATAAATATTAATGTTAAAGATAAAATAATGCCGAAGTGACGAATACGAGCTTTGTTGGGGTAAAGGCGGTTAATAAATAAGTAACTTATTTAACAGTCATGATGCAGATTGCTTCTGGCTGCACCATGATTGGAACGGCTGGACCTGATGTCAAACAATACCAGTGTGGGGTAGCAGCATAACTATGCTGTATTTTCTTATGCTGAGTCCGGGAACACGACGAGGATTAGCAAGGTCTCAGTCCTCGGGGATTATAACAGATGTGCATCCTAAATTCTTGTTGATATAGATTTCACAGGCTTATCATCAGGTGTGCTATCCATTACTTACCATCGGGTGTGCTAACCCTAATCTTATAAACAAAAATACTTTTGCTTTCTGGGCTAATCTCATATGTTGTTAGAAGTTTTTAACTTTGTTGGCTTTCAACTCGCAATCATTTTTAACCGTAATCATTATAATCATTATTTCAGTCATACATTCATAGACCTCCCCCACAGAATTGTATAGGTCGTCACTCCATATAGTGTCCTAATTTGTAATACGACACCATATTTATATTTTGTTTAATTTGTTGCCTCTCTTTCTATTCCCTTCTATATAACCTTCTTTAGCAGACTATTAAATTATTATGTCGTGTTAGATGTCTTAAATTTTTCCTATTCTCTATTATTTTTAAAATGCTTCTCTTTTCTATAACATTTTTAATACCTCTTCTTCCTCTTCGGTCAACTTATTCGTTCCATCCTTCTCTAACACAATTGAGGTCTCTACTCTTTCCACGTGTGATATATATTGATCAATAATTTTTTTTAATGTTTACATTCTTGCTGATTACACTGGGTGTACGATAGACATTGAATACGAAGTAATTAATCGAGTTTATGAATAAAGTTTCAATTATCTATTTGTAAGTTAAATATATCATTGTAGAGATCGTAAACAACATACTCCTACGTTGTGGAACATAACCGAGCGCGTTTAGAAAAACAAAAATATTTTTATTTCATAACAGTTATAAAAATAAACCAATAGCAATTCTAGGAACGAAAATAAAGTTTACTTATACCAAGGGAGAACAAAACAAACTACGCATAATACACAGTCTTTTTTATTCCATTGGAAATTTAGAAGTTTAGAATTTATTTCCACGTTACTTACATTTATCCTCGATTAGGAATTGTAATGCAGATGCCTGAACGGTATAGTAACTTGAGGACGAAGATGGAATGCTTCGTCTAGTCTTTTTCCGGAGAATATGGTTGACGAACAGCTCACTATCAGGGAGGAAACGAAACGAACATGCCGTTCACCTGCAAGTGATGTTTGCGGCTCATAAACATCATCCACAGCAAGGATCTAGGATGCAGATGTGTTACCACCCCTGTGGATTGAGATTTAATGCATCTGTACTAGATCCTGGGTCTCTGGCTACCAATTCCAAATTTACCAAATAAAACACAACCTCGTTATTCAGCAATTTCACTCCGGTATTCCTCGCTCAAACCGAGAAAGAAGTGGTGGTACAGTGAGTCAATAATAATAGAGATATTAATTTAGATAATCCATTGTCAGAACTGTTCGAGCTGAGGTTCGGTCCCCTAGGGCACCCTCGAGACAGTCGCTCTCGCGCAAGGGTAACAGTCCAAGCCGAGGCTCCTTCTCGGGAGCCCTTGTGCTGGTTTCCAACTTAATAGTGGTCTTGGCCGAGCGCCATAAGCGCTGAAACTGATAAAGTCAACCCGGTGAAACTGTAAAAGCCCTCGGGTTAACAGCGGCCATCAGACCGCCAAAAAAGAACTGAGAAAGACACAAGCTTCGTCGCTTGCTGCTCGATGACACTATCATTGCATCAATTTGACCCTTTAATGGATGACGAGGCATCCGTTCTGAGTCCTCAGGGGTTGACAACGCACCTGCATTACAATGATAGGGGATATAAGCATGAGGATGGCATTTACTGCAGGAGCCACTTATCATCGGATCAATTTCTCGTTTGTCAAACGCAATGCAATAAAAAATAAACATTATTGAAGCACTGAGTAAACAATTTGAAAAATTTCGACAGGACACTGAGGTTATCATCTAATTCCTGGCAAGAATGCTGTAAATATCATTATTTCCATGTTTTTGTGACACTGCGATCGGACTAGGCAAGTAGATGACGATTGAGCGCCGCATCCGTTGGAAGCAATCGACGCAGCTGAGGTTCTGCCCTCTCGGGCACCCTCGAGTCAGTTGCTTTCATGTGCAGGGTAACGGTCCAAGTCTCAAGCTCACTCTGGGGAACCCTGGTGCTGGTTATCCTTAATAAAGGTATCGGCTGAGTGACCTAAGCACTCGGCCACCATTCAACACGGTGAAGATATAAAAGCCCTCGGGCTAACAGTGGCAATCAGCCACAAAAAAAAAATCGAACGCCGCTGAGTTTGCGCTGAATGTTTACGCAGTTGATCTTAGTTCGCAGTTATATTTTTTTTGCATTGAGTGTTACAAACGAGCACACAGTTCACCTGATGGCGAGAGATTCCTGCAGCCCATGACACTTACATTCATCCTTGACAAGGAAACATAATGCAGATGCGTTGTCACCCGTGAAGACTGAGTTGGAATGCCTCGTCAACAGTAATACAGGTCACCGGAACCCTCAACTCAACAGACAAAATACTGCAGCATTATGCGGTAATTTACGCTGGTATTCGGTGGTATCTGATCGTGATGACAGGCCGTGATGGAAATCGGTCGCGAGGACATCATCGATACTTGAAAAATGATAGTGAAAAGGGTAAAGTATTAATTTTTACTATGATAGGGCCATTGGGCAGACTGGGCATCTGATCTTAGCCACCAACGGTGTCATGGCATCTTGAATCTTTGTTGAACGCATTATATATAATACGTTGATCCGAGCATCAGCTGTTTTTTATTTTGTGTTTCATATAGCTGTACTAACATGATGAAGCGTAAATAATACTAATAAAACGTTTTAAAATTATGTTTTTTTTTAATCAGGATCGAGTTATTTTCCGTCCCATCATCAAAGGTGTCATTAGTACTATCGTAGAATACCTCGTTAATATTTCACACTAAATTATTATAAAAAAACAATTCAGTTTTGACAAAACGCCCATGAACATCCGCAACACCAGAGGAATAGCAAATGCATTGCTGGCCTTATAGTATCACAGTCGTATATATTTGACAGGAGACCTTGATAGTCTCACTGCTATGGAAAATACTATAATATATGCCGGGAGAATTCTATTCTGAGAATAGCTTATGCACACCGGTGCCAGTTAGTTTAATGGAGTGCATTTAAGTGTCTAACGCAGCCGAACACATTAATACAAGAAGCTATAAATATCAAAGCTGTATGAAAATCTTCTAAAGCAAGGAAAATCACACGACGACGGCGTAGGTTTGTTTACGTAGAAAAACATTTTAAAACAATATTGTGGGAATGTTCCTACGCAATAATTTAAAATAGTCAAATCAGCAATCATATTAGGTTTCTAAAATAAACAGGCAGCGTGAAAAAAAAAATATGATGACGGTCACTTCCTGTTAGGGCACTATAATATGCATATTTATGTGAAATTACTTTGTATTAAATATAATTGAATACTAGCAAAGAGTTCGCGACTTTGTTCATAAGAAAAGATGGTGTATTTTTTAAAAAACTATATTGTGAGTAACAAACGAGCACAGAGTTCACGTGATGGTACACTTACCAGGATTACTAAGAATTCACTAAATCTGCGGCCCATGACATCTACATTCATCCTTGACAAGGAATCATAATACAGGTGCGTTGTCACAAAGCACTGCGGTCTCCGGACCCCTGCACTCACCAGATGAAACACAGCAGCATTATAGTGCTATTTTACGCTGGACCCGGTCGAGCTGATCCATTCATTCTGCACCTAGAAACGAACTGCAGTTTAGCTCTACCAATGTAAATTTTATATTTATACTTGACTATGCTTCAATATTCCCTCTAGAGCCCTTCCTAGCATTGGGATATGTATGTACATAGATACAAACGGTATAGCCCGTTGTAAGTGGTTGAAGTCGCTCGGTTCCGGGCAATGAGTTGTTTTCCCAGCTAAGTCTCATATTTTGCAAAACAAATTTTTGGTTTTCAAATCATTATATATATACACTGCACGCCAAAAGTTTAAGACCGCCTTAATTAAAGTAGGAAAATAAAGTAAAACTCCAATAAAATATTAAATGTTTAATTAAGCTGTTTAATCATCTAACAGAACATTAATTGACAAACAATATACTTTAAAAGCGTAAAGAAATATTCACAGTCCATGCGAAGAAAGGCTATAGTCAGCCAAACTGATTTTTCATCAAAAATCCTCATATACATTTTATGACTTTTTTCACAAGTCTCGGCATACGGGCAATCAATTTGTTAATGGTGTCTTGTGATATATTGTTCTAAATTTCGCATAAAGCGTGCCACATTTCTTCTCGCGAGGATGGGCCACGATTACGGACGTTCCTATCAAGCTCTTCACACAAAAGCTCAATGGGATTGAGATCCGGGCTCTGAGGAGGCCAAACCATGTTTTTTAACACCCCTTGTGCCTCTTTCTCTTCTAAATATCCCCTACATCATTTTGAGTTATGCTTCAAATCATTATCTTGATGGAAAATTAATCCATCTCCAATTAATCGCAACCCGGAAGAAACGGCATTTTGTTCTAAAATGTTTTTGTACTGTTCCTGTTTCAAAATTCCTTCAATTTTAATCAAATCGCCAGTTCCTTGGCTAGAGAAGCAACCCCAGACCATAATTAAGCCACCATGCTTGATTGTTGGGACTACACAATCTGACATCGTCTTTTCTTGGGAACTGCGTCGAACGTAAATTCTACGTTTTGAACCGAATAGTTCAAACTTGGATTCATCGGTCCACGCACTTTTTTAAAATCTTCTTAAGCCCAATCTCGATGGGAAAGAGCACACTGCATCCTTTTTTTCTTGTTTTACGGCCTTAGCAGAGTTTTCGAACGGCAACGGGACAACTTCGCATCTTTTAGTCGTCGAAAACTGCCTGTCTCTCTGTATAGAGTTTATGTGCCATGAACACAAGACTTCGATAGCTTCAGTTGTGAAGCAATCTCACGTTCGAATTTGCCTTCATTATGTAAAACAACGATGGCAGAATGCACTTCACTGCTAATTTCTCGAGCATTTCCCATTTTAGGACGTCTTCACTGTAGAAACCACAAGTTTAGACTAATTGAGATTGTTTGTGAACAAACCCAAGTAAACTCGGGTAATAATAAGTCAGAAACACATGTTTTCAGGAGCTAAATAATCCTAATTATTGACAAATACGTAACAAAAGAGAGAGAGAGAGCGTAATTAGTAATGAGGTTGAACAATAGATATTGTCCAGTAAATTGAAACAAACAAAAGAATGACTTCTTTAGATATTAGATACTAACAATAGAATATGTAAATGTGCATTTCTTTTATTTATCCTATGGGATTTTATTACAATTGATGGATAATTATGTTGTTTACGGGCGGTCTTAAACTTTTGCCCGGCAGCATATATATATATATATATATATATATATATATTTATATATATATATATATATATATTTATATATATATATATATATATATATATATATATTTATATATATATATATATATATATATATATATATATATATTTATAATTATACCTTATTCGAGACGACATTTCAAGCGAAGTTTTCCCGAAAATTATCGTGTATGCCTTACATCGGATTAAGGGACGACATATATGTATATATAGGCAATGTTCTATCAGGATTAGGACCTTCTGTTTTCAAAATCTAGTCAAAACTAGTAATAAAAACGAGAAGACCATTTTTGTTTATTTTATTTCTTATGTAAAATAGGCTTACGTTTGACTTCAATCTCCCTTGATGGAAGGCAAGATGAGGCCATAAATTCGTCGGTCGATGATTTCTACATTGTTTTTAATTTCAATAATAATAATTTGCTTTGATCTGATTATGTCCAGATCCCAGTCTCGGCCATTAATAATAGCATGCAAAATAAATTACAGATAACAAAATATCATTACATATAGACAATAAGTAACAACAAAAGGCATAATTACAACAGTTTTATTTAGTTTTGCTGTTGTGCTTTAATTTTTTTTTATTTTACTACTCTTTAACCTATAGAATAACTAGAATACTATTAATGTTCTTATTTTAAGAACCGATTGTCATACTCCTATTCATTTCCCTGTTTTTCTTTAATTCTGTTAACAACAGACACCTGTCATTAAGGTACATATCGGAATATAATGAAATAAAGATTCAACTTGGTGTGTTTTTTAAAATGTATAAACAAACATATTCATTTAAACAGTGAAATAATATCATAAACATATCAATAGATTCTACGTGATCATCGAACAAACATATAAACTACCTAAAATTCCAAAACCAATCGACACCGCGCGAAGCGATCTCTTTGTCTTGAGTTTTTGAGTACCGTTAAGTACAGACCGTACTTTTTGAAAAGCTTTTAAAATGATAAGAGTGGTATTGTAGATTCTTTCCAGACTATAAGCCTCTTTGAACCATTTTTTTTAATTGTTTATTTAATTTTCTTGCACTGTATTCGTCTCATGTTGTTATTCGACAAAATATTTTATTAAACATTCAACTTTCGTTAATTGTGTCGTTTTATTTTTATTTTAGTTTAGCCATGTAACTATTATTTAACTGAACTGTTTTAAATGTCGCTGGTTGTATTCATATATTAAACTCTATAGTTGCAACCAGCGACATTTCAGGAAGTTCGATTAACCCGTTGATTCGATTAAAAAACCGTTTGTCAATAACGCACTTAAGTATGATGCCAATGCGTCGCGAAATGATAACGAATTTGAATAAAGATGAAATAATATCTGTATAAAGATCACTCAGTCTCCATTCATCATATCGATTAAACCTATTTTAACATGCTGAGGCCCGAATAAATGTTTCAAATATAACCTACGTTGTTTTAGTTTAAATCGTCGTATGCCACCGTCGCGAAGGGCCTGGATTCCTGCCAGACTTCACAATGATGTCTGCGTCAATCTATAAACCGTACCCAAACAAACTCAAATTTTACAACTGCCGCAATAAATAACGTCCCGAGATACGTACGTGCCCGTACGCATCGGTCTGGGCGGCAACGATAAGGCGGTAAAACTTGTAATTTATACCACACGGTCTGTCTGTACGGTCGTCTACGGTTTTGGCGTGAGTGAAATTATTGCTTTACCCGAGCACGTCTTCTGAACACTTTATATATGGCATTGGCACAATTGTATTAGGGCACGGCGTGCCGCAAATATCCGCTCGCCCCTCCTCCCTCACTCGGAGCAAGCTTCGAATTGAGAGTATTTAATCATGAGTTTATAAGGAAGTCGTACACGAATAACGTTTCAATTGCTCTTAATATACAGGTAATTTGCTTTGAGATTTCGTTACGCAAATTTTAAGGATTAAGTGGTTGTACTGCGTATATGAGAGACGACAATCATGAAATGTCGACGTGTATAGAGTATTGAAAGACGGTACAGAAGGGTGAGTTTGTTTAGTGGTATTTTAAAGAGAGACTGCCGCCACGTCTATTACTGTAGAAAAACGACGACTACATACTTTTTATTTGATAGAAATATGTTGCAGATATAAACCAGACGTAGCACGAAACTTCAACGCTCAATAGCTGAACGGGGAATGACTACACTTTCATAGGATACCAGCGTAAAGTACTAGTTGTTTCGTCTGGTGAAAGAAATTCTGATACTTTCAGGTTATGCGGCACTTCCATTTTCTTTGCTTATTTAAAAAGATATGCAATAGCTAGATTTTATGACATTTGGTTTTCTCTGAAAATTTTATTCAAACTAAGCATAATAAAAAAAACAAATCACAAAATACATATAATATATCCTAGAATAAATCAATACATCTCAGTCCTTATGTTTGACAATGCATCAACATTATTATTCGTAAACAGCCACGGTTGTGGGTGTTATTGATTTAAGTTAATTTAAAGATTCAATTAACATCAGGTGAAATATGTGTCTCAACTCGGCCAAATTTTATAAAAAAACAACAATTAAAGTAGGTACTTTTTTAAAAAGGAAAAAGTTTTGGCGGGAACTCGATTGGTCATTAATGCGCTTTTTTAGAAACAAGAATTTACAGTGGTAGTTTTTTTCTGCGGTTTTATATAAAATTTAGATTGCTTAATGTACTAATGTGTAGTAAAATTGAAATAAAAATCAAATTCATATCCATACAGATTTATAGTAAAAACGTAGATTGACGAACGGAGATAGAATCAACGCAACTTCAAATTGAATAAAAAACTAAAAAAAGGAATTATTTTATATACCCACATCATGAAAGAAATAATTGGCTGTATGGCTTGCTGCCTTAGTCAATCCTGAAAACAACAAAAAAAAAAGAAAAAGAGAAGAAATGTTTACGTTTAAAGTTAAAGACGGCTACCAGTTGTAGACTCAACATCCGGCTGGGTCTGTTTATATACACCGGCTAAGCACCTGGCGGTCTTTCATAAATGTCTGACGAGTCACCGACACGACAATCTGGCACCGCACGCCACAGGTGACCCACAAACTATTGGCTCGATTGTCTTTCCTTAGCAGAGTTCAACGACCTGAAAATAAGAATTAGATTTCCCAGACGTTCATATTTATGTAACGAAATACAGAGTTCAATTCATTTAATAAACATATATACGACTGTTGCTCATTTGTTAACAGTTTTGTTTATTTTTTAGTGATACTAGTGTTTAGAAATAGGGCAACAGACTTCACCTTTTAACGGAATAGTGGTTAGGCTATCTGGCTGACGCATCGCAGGTCTTTGGAGTTCCTAATAAGAGATAATAAAAATAAGAGTCCTAATCGAATTTGTGCTGGAGAATTGTATTTTCGGGTCTGGATATGCTATACATGCGAGTATTTACCGTGGCCTTAAACCGCATCTGCACCTTCCTTCGATATTAATGCATACGCAAATACTAACTGGTGTGCCAATGACTAGAGCGCCCTGGTTGAAAGATATATCTTATCGTATCATCATAGGCTTATCAAGGCTTTGATAATCCTGATTACGATACTGTCGCTTAGCACCAGGGAACAAAACAAAAAATGTACCCTAGAGATTTTAATGTACCCAAGAATACTATAAATTGAAACTAACTGCTCTCTCGGGAGCCCTTGTGCAGGTTATCCACTAATAGAGGTCTCGACTGAGCGCCATAAGCACTCGGTCACCTCTCAACCCGGCGAATCTGTAAAAGCCCTCGGGCTAACAGCGGCCATCAGCGCGAAAAAAAAGAAAGAAACTGACTAGTGATAGATACGTAATTTTTTTTAAATATTATTATTAGTAGAATACACTAACTACAATTGCTTCTCACTCCACGCGCGTTTCACTGATAAATAATACTTTAAGGGAGTTTAAATTAAATAATAAATAAATATATAAACGAAACGGGGCCGGATTCGAACAAAGCAGTTGGGTATTGAAAGATCGTGCTTCGTGACCAGCTATTGCTGGTGATTGATGATGTCATACACAGGTATCATTATCTGTGCAGTATATATATCATAGTGCCGTGTGTGCGCAAACACAGTGGCAACTTCCCTATGTAACGAGTGCAATAATATCAGAGGAAAGTTTAGATCAAAGGTTCCCAGACTTTTCTTCTCATAGACCAATTTCAAAATTTAGCTGGTTCCGGTGGACCCCCTGCAACTACATTTCGACTATATTTCAACTCGACAAAAAATGTGGAATATGCAAGTTTTTACAAGTAACAGACGCAGATCTTCTTAAAATATTATCTGCCTATTTGCTAGGTGCCATGTATCTTGCCATTGATAGGTGAAGTCAAGCCAACATTTTAGTTAATATCGAAATTTATTTGCTTTCGATATTCACTATAAATTTGAAACGGACCCCCGCTTACTTGTGAATCCCCATTTTTTTTTGTCACGCCAACGTAGACCTGGACCACTTTGGGAACTAAGGGTTTAAATGAAGTGTCAAATACACGGGATATGACTATGGATATATAACAGCTGTATGTATGGATTGGTGCGTGCATAAGTCAACAAATTGTGATAAAAAAATAATGTTCCTTGGTTGGGACACAAACCTCAAGAAATATTCTACCTACTAATGAATATTTTCCAGTTCATACAGATAGAAGCGTTGCTGGAGTTTCTTGCGCCACTTCTTCTCTAGCGCCCACGCATTCTGAAGTGGTGGTACAGGTAGTTAATAATAATAGTTGTATTAATTAAGATAATCCTCTGTCAGAAGCAACTGACCGAGCCGAGGTTCGGCCCTCTCGGGCACCCTCGAGTCAGACGCTCTCGCGAAACAGGGTAACGGTCCAAGCCGAGGCTCCCTATCGGGAGCCCTTGCGCTGGTTACCCATATATAGAGGTCTCGACTGAGAGCCATAAGCGCTCGGTCACCTCTCAACCCGGTGAAACTGTAAAAGCCCTGAGCTAACAGCGGCCATCAACACGAAAAAAAGAAATAATGAATATTTGAACAAAATTAATTCAGTAAATTCAGACATATACGCCACAAACGGACAAACGTCGACAGGCTTTTTATAGTTTAGTAATTGTGATCAAGTAGGTCTCTTGTTGATCATGAATTGTTGGCAAATGCATAGTAGGATTTGTCATTTATACAATTACAAAAAGTTCAAACACAATACTAATGTAATATATTAAAAAACATATTCTTTAATAAGCAGCCATGAATCAGTTATTCAAGCTTGCAAATTAAAGAATTATAAGCTTTTGAAAAACTCAAAACTTTCGAAGAAATCTTTATATTAAACACGTCTATAATTTACGTGGTAGAGACACTTGCAATTTGTTTCTAGTTGCACCTGCTCACGGAATACTAACGTTCGAAAGCAGCATAATGCTGCTGAGCTTCGTATGACGAGTGTAGAGATTCGGCGACCAAATCACAGGTGACGAGGAATTTATATCTCAGTCTTCATGCGCATGCGCTTCTTCAATCTTTGGAAGAAATACTATGGGTAGTCATTGCTTACCATCAGCTGAACTGTGTACGCGTCTGTCAACTACAACATAAAAAAAAAATGGTGACGTAACATTCTTACTCTTTAGGGATGTCAACACATCTGCACTGTGAATCCGGAGGATATTTGTGGGTGCCTCGAGCCATCACGAGTCAATAACATATATGATCTGTGCTAGTTTATCATCCTCTTATAACATTTAAAACAGTCCAGATATATTTCAAAATGTTAAACAAACCTACACGTACTTCAATTATCATATAAAAATTTTAGAGGAAATTGATGTAAGACAAGGTTCGTTTCTCTCGGACGTCCTCAAGGGCGTTATTTTCGAGCGCAAGGCTCCCTCTCGGGAAGCAAATGGAGTCTCTTATTAACGACCTTATCGCTCGGCCATCTTTCATAGTCTTCGGTCTAACAGCCTAAAAAAAAAGATGGCTGGCTGATAAAGCGGTTAATGAAACTCGTTAGTACGCCAAGGTTCACGTGTCTGTAAAACGATCACTCAGACAGCCGGGCTACGGCTGCGACCGCAACCGCATAGAACACTATATAAGAGTCGGGGGACTACTTCGCGAGTCCTGATTTATACAATTTATTTTTTTATACATATATAAATATATGTATATATATATATGTACACACATATATATATATGTAAGTATGTATATATATATAGACATACATAGCATCTGCATCTAGCAGGTAATTCAGAATTGACAAGAGTAAAATAGCTGCTTATAATTGATGTATTTGTTCAGGTGGTGGAAAGACTAGATTTTATTACTGGTAACAAACTTAACATTTGTTTTCATGGTCACATTATGCCTCTTGACTCCTTTCCGAGATAGGTCGCAGGTTTATTAACGATTACCATCAGGTGAACTTTGGTGTCCCAAAAAAAAATTGTTGTGGACGGCCGCGAGGTATTGTTATGTTGTACATCGTGGGCACTGTGTTTCGATTCCCAACTAAAAACAATGTAAGACACGGAGTGTGTTGTATACGTGACATGCCGTGTATGTTGATAATATATAAACCACCCTCCGACCTTGTTGTGCATGCAATAATCGGAGTAGATTAGGGGGTTATAATATTTTAGTATCGCGATAATAAATCGATGAGTTCGAAATCGACGAGCAGGACAAAACAAAACTATTATTGTTGAGTTATGTGAATTTTAAACAGGTAACTAGGTATCTCGTATGAATCATAACACTTTATTTACATGGAACTTCATATCATACGGCAGTCATTTAGGATTAGGTGAAATAAATTCTTATTCGTTACCCCTAATATTGTAAAGAAATCACTACGTAGTTCGTAATACCATTTTACAATAGAACGTACGTAAAAAATATTCGATCGAATTAGATAGATATGAAATATTTGTATAAATTAAATAATTAACGTGATTTATTTACAGAATATATATTAATCTATTTTACAGAAGACTTCACTAAAGTAATCGGCGAAAATCCGACAGCAGAAATACCCTCCTGATAATAAGGTCAGAAGAGTTATAAGTTATTGACAGTATAGAAAATCCCCGCACCTCGGTCTCACTATACTTTTCAAGCAATCGATAAAATCCACGCTTGTTCAATCATTGTTTTATGTCGCGAAAAAGTTTAGTAAAAAGCCTTCACTATTAAACTATAATAACATTATAATTTATATTTTATTTACACAAAGCAAGCTATAAGTTTATATTTTCATGTTATAATATTTAAGTTTTATGCAATTATAATAAAATTCATTTCTTTAATAAAGGAATCTTTTATATGCAGGTCATATTTTTTGAACAGATTAAGACCCCCTTTAAAAACATACGCGACCCCATTTTGGGTTGGGAAACGATGATCTAGATATATAAAATTGAAGCACGCGCTAAGGGTTCGCTTTTATAATAATAGCACAGTACGCGAGCAAACCTAGTTGGAAGCCCGCTAACGGCATCAAAGAAATTATTTATTGCAATTTTAAGAGCTGAGTTACCACGTGCTTGGCGTGAAGAAACCTGCATGTCTTAAATATAAAAATAAATATTTCAATACATATTGTGGAATCGCCAATGGAAATCCAAAGGCACCTTCCCGAACGCCTGGAAGGAAGCTGACGTCATAGGGATTCTCAAGTCCTCGAAACATCCAACTGATCCATCAGCCTATTGACCCATAAGCCTACTCAAAGTCTTGGGTAAGGTTATATGGAAGGCCCTTGCCCGCCTAAAGCACTTCATGCTGTGCCGAGGGCTACCAATCCATGAGCAGTTCGGGTTTCGCATCTAACATTCATACACACATCAAGTGCACCGCATCACGGAGCACATTCTCAATAAATTTCTTCAGGGCTACCAAACTGGGGCAATTTTCCTCGACGTGGTGAAAGCTTTCGACAAGGTCTGGCATAGCGGGCTCATATACAAACTATATGAGCTCGGTGTGCCGGACCGACTCGTACTTATCATACGAGATTTTCTCCGAAATTGAACGTTTCGTTACCGCGTCGAGGGTCGCCCCATTTGTGCCGGAGTACCACAAGGCTCCGTCCTAGGTCCTATTTTATACACACTCTACAGCAACGACATACCGCGCACTCGCGGTTTAGAGCTAGCCCTTTTAGCCGATAACACCGGCCTCTACGTGTCTGGATTCAAACCAGACGCTATTTGTAAACGCCTCCAATCAGCAGCCAACACCTTAGGGAAATGGAGGATCGAGGTTAACCCCACCAAAAGTACAGCCATGTTCTTCTCTCGGCGCAACAAAACGCCTCATCACCCAACTATAGAGTTATTTGAACGTCCAATCCCCTGGGCAAAGACAGTCAAATACTTAGACGTCACATTAGATGAAAGACCCACTTTCGGTCCGCATATCAACCGCGTACGGAATCGAGCAGCGTTTGCCCTAGGTCGTTTGCACCCGTTACTCAATAAAAATAGCAAAATGTCTTTATAAAGCGTGCATTCGACCCATAATGACATACGCAAGCCCCGTCTTTGCGCATGCCTCCCTGCGACCACAGGGGTCGGAGCGCAGTGGTGGTGCGGCAGCGGTCTTCGTGCTTCGCTTCGCAGCATCGTCGTTGTCTCCTTACTCAGCGGGCCTCCCGCTCGCGGGTCTATTAAGATAAAGCTGTAGAGGTCACTGCACCAACAGCAATACTCATACACAAAAAAAAAAGCCTCCCCGCGTCATATTCACCGGCTTCAGGTTATACAAAACCGTTTCATGCGCAAGGCCACCGGTGCGCCATGGTTCTTGCGTAATGAAAATCTACACATAGATCTTGAGGTGCCGACCATAGCTCAGTACCTGAAGCAGGCTTCTCGCGTATATTTAGACTGCCGTCACACACCCAAACCCGTTGATTGTAAGTGCCGCCACTTACAATCCCATCGCGCATCATAGATTCACCCGCGTCCGAAGGAGACCGAGGCACGCCCTCGACGACCCCGACGACGCGACCACCAGGGCTCAAGATCTTCATAAAACACTACACACGTACATTGCACCCACATACCGCCCCCGCCGACGGCGAGGGCGTCGCAAACAAGGTTATTCGCGATACCGCCATGTCACAGGCCGGTTCTCACCAGTCAATACAGTTAGAAGCGTCGCTGGAGTTTCTTGCGCCACTTCTTCTCCAGCGCCCACGCATTTCGAAGTGGTGGTACATATAGCCAATAATAATAATAGAGATATTAATGTAGGTAATTCTTAGTCAGAAGCAACTGACCGAGCCGAGGTTCGGCCCTCTCGGGCACCCTCGAATCAGACGCTCTCGCGGAACAGGGTAGCGGTCCAAGCCGAGGCTCCCTCTCGAGAGCCCTTGTGCTGGTTACCCACTAAAAGAGGACTCAACTGAGTGGCATAAGCGCTCGGTCACCTACCCGGCAAAACTGTAAAAGCCCTCGGGCTAACAGCGGCCATCAGCCCGAAAAAGAAAAAAAAACTAAGGCTATATGGAGGACTGCCTAATGAAAAACGGGAAGGACGACAGCCGCTATCAACGCAGGAAGTTCGTTTTAAATATAAATGAGGTTACATTGAAGTAAGCTTATCATCGTCATCCTTGGAGTCGCTATTGAATTTAAAAGATTTTTATGCTTAGTTATTTGTTACTAATATTATATTTTTATCGTTTTTATTGTAGTGTTTGGTTTTTTTTTCAGCTTATCCTTAAGTAGATTTTACTAACTCTGTCGCTATATTAAAAATCATGACGTCTCTAGAGAGGCGGCCTAAGTCCATCATTGTCAGTTATATATACAGACACTTTCCTTTTTTATTTATATAAAACTGCGATATAGCCTTTAATATATATTTATATATCTTCCGTGTGTACTCTAAAAACGACTAAGTAAAGTAGCAACTTTCGGAAATGTCAGAATTGTATCGTAACCACAAACAAAGGAGACATCTTCTAGTGACGCGCTGCAGTGTCTATGGTTTGACGTATTAGGGAACGCAATCGCTCATCCGCTTGTCAAACAATATCAAGTAGCAATTAGGGTAAATCTTCTCAACTGCTTGATAAGGTTGTTTCACTTTTTTTCTTGGTGCAGAATGAATGGAATGAGAAAACAACATCCCCACAGAATGAAATAAAGAAAAAATATATTGTATGAAAATTAACGTACAGCAAAATAATGAATAATAACATAAGAAAAGATAAGGTAAATATTTAGCAATTAAGAAATTATAACAATTAAAAGTACATAAATTGTACGCCTAGCTCAGGTTAGTTTTTCGTATGGTGAGTGTGTGGATCATGGAACTCAATAACAGATAACCACGCAGTCCTCAAGAACGACAACGCATGTGCATCTTCACTGTTTGATGAGGCTAGATGAAGAAGTCATGGGCCGTGGCTCAATCTCGCCAATGTGCTAGGGTCCCTACACCTTATTATCATGGATAAATGAAGCTGTAGATCTATCGTATACATAATACATTAAGGCAAGATCTTGCATGGCGGCTACACGACCGGCTAACTAATCTTTTTTCCGTGTTGATATCGAAATGTTATTTTCTTGCCATCACTTACCACCTTTTGCCAAAAATAATATTTTAAAAAAAGGAGATATTATACAGATGTGTTTATATGTAAAGTATTGTCAATCATCATGAATAAGATACAAAAGATGGATTAAATAGAACATAATACTGCTGGGTAACCGCCAATCCAGTCAGTGTTCGGGAAACTGAGACATATCGTGACAATATACATACCTAATTGATTAAGATTTTTAATCAGTTTATGATGCCCGTGATGAGTGCACTATTGTCCATGTAATCAAGCTAAGAGTCACTCAGCGAACTATGGAGATGGCTCTTTGGCGTTCCTCTGAGTGACAGGATTCGCAGGAACGCTCTCGGAAAAAAAGGTAACCAAGTTACCACATCAATAAGCTGAAAGTTTCTCGGGGTCAGCCAGTAAAAACGTATGAGGAAGAAAGTTTCACCAGTGATAAACCCAGGGTAATGGTCCAAGCCGAGGCTCCCTATCGAGAACTTTTGTGTTGGTTACCATTACTAAAGCTCTCGGCTGTATGCCCTAAGCACTCGGCCACCTTTCAACAAGGTGAAGCTGTAAAATCCCTAGGGCTAACATTGGTCATCCGCAATAAAAAAAAACTGATAAAATCGTATTGGCAATTGCTGGCTTTCGCTTCCACTAGACCGTGGATATAGGTCGGTCAGGATCGTATTTCTTGGCAATCTGTGGAGGAGGGTTCAAGCAGTGAACGAAGTAGAAAGTGGACAAGAAGTCGGATGTGACTTATGCCCATAATTTAACGTCGTGATGATTTTCGTCAAGTTAATATGAATATTGGAAAAAAGAAAACGACCATAAATAATAACCATAAATTATAAGTTCTGAATAAACTTTTCTTTATTTTACAAATTTTGAAGTACAATAAATGTTATCGTAATTTTAAAATATTAAATCAGTTTCAAATCTGGTTCTATTTGTAATTTATTTTAGTAATTCTCCTTCGAGAGGTCACATTCCTAAACTTATTATTAAGGTTGAAAGAAGGGCGAACAAATAAACAATCTTTTGTTCACCCTTCGCTCAACCTTTCTCTTTGAATTTCGATGTTCCAAAATACACTGCAAATTTGTACCAATTACGCATTCCACAGTTTCAAGGTAATATATTTAGAAACCGAGCTTTAATGACTCACAATCCTCATTAAATTTATCACTAATTGGCAACACTGGGTTGCGGTAATTTCTTTATGGTTTCTTGGCTCCAGCCCATCAATAATCGACTGCCTCCCCCCCAGGCTGACACACAGGAAGGTCTTTTTTTTTGTTTTTTTATTACTTTAAGAGTAACAAACGAGCACACAGTTCACCTGATAGTAAGTGATCCTGTGGCCCATGACATCTACATTTGTCCTTGATAATGAATCATAATGCCGATGCGTTGTTACCCTTGAGGACTGAGATAGAATGCCTCGTCACCAGTAATAAAGGTCTCCGGATCCCTGCACTCACCAGACGAAACATTATGCTGCTATGTTACGCTGGTATTCTGTGAGGGCGTATTCCTACCCCGGTCGAGCTGACCCATTCATTCTGCAGCTAGAAACAACTAGAAACAAACTGCAGTGTAGCTCTGCCACTGTTTAAAAACTCCTTCCTCTCCCGCCTGCATAATTGGTCGTCACTCCATCTAGAGGGGGTCGTCCTACACGACGACGATGGCCAATACGAGGTTGCCACTCGATAAACTTTTTTCACGATGTGTGTTATCATGATGAAAAACCACATCCTTTCTGTTGATTAATTGAACCCATTTTTTCTCTATTTCTTCCTCGTTTCCCTCAGCTGTTAGCAGTATAGATCCGAGTCGATGGTTTTGTCCGGCTGTAAAAGCTCATAATAAACTATGCCCACCCAATCCCACTATACTCATACCTTATTGCAAGTTAATTCAAGTTTTGCTATAGCCTGTGGGGATTGACTGCCCTTTGACCATGATATTTTTCGCACCTTCTTGTCTTAGGGAATCCTCTTGTCATCTCCAGTTATCAATCTTTTCAAAAACGGTTCATAAGGTTTTAATAGAGAATCGCAAATGAGTTCACGATTCATTAGATTTCTTTCGGTGAGCTCGTGTGGCACCCAAATATCGAGCTTTTTTGTATATCCCGACTTTTTCAAATGGGTCAAAAGTGGTTACCCCTAGCTCTTCAGTTATGTCGTAACACTTTTTCAAAAATGGCATCGACTTTATCTGTAATCTTTATCTGGTCGATCAAAGCGAGATTATTCCTTGACATTAAAATTTCCGAACTGAAAACGCTTGAACCAATTTTGTTTTCTTACCATTCGTGGACGTACGCAGTTTGCGCTAAGTCCATTAACGTCACAAATTATTTTCAGAAAAACAATAGAAAAATGGCTGGAAACTAAAATGGTTTTTACTTTTTATTTTTCTGTTTTTAAAATGTCATCTATTTAATGGTAAAGAAAAAAGTACAATAAAAGAGATTTTACCGCAATTTTCACTTATAAAATCGGAAAAAACTCTTTCCCCGACCTAATATTTAAAGCGTTATATAAATAAAAAGCTTTTTCAAATATTGCAAGAAATAATGGCATACTAAAGAATTACCGAATACTGTGAAAGATATTTCAAATGTATTTATTGACTTTGGATAACTTTGTGGCGGAGATGTCCGATAGCTGGGGCGATTGAATATAAAATTCTTTGTGTAAAGTTCTGCATGACCTTTCTTGTAGTATTAAAATAATTTGAAAATGTAAATATAAACGGTCACGTTTTGAACGTTAGATTTCTAAATTAGATACTGTGTTAAACTTATATGATACTGCTTTGAAATTTATGAATACTAACTTCTTGGTATTATCAGTTTTACCAGAAATTTAAAAAAACATATATAGCCCGAGCCGCGTGCTTATTGACTGTAATAAACTATAGCTTCTAAGATAAGACCACTGTTTCTCAACCATCTTTATGTGCTACCCAGGAAAAAAATATATTATTTATTAGTTTATTTACACTTTCAATGCTCCCCCAGGCAGCAGTAGGATGTAAGATCTTATTAAACAACATAAAAAAAAATATCGAATAGATTGCGTAACGATTGAGTAACCCAGGTTGAGTAACGATGGATTAGAAAATCATCGTTGCATTATCCTTGCAAATCACCAGACCACGGCTGGGCGCAACTTGCCTGTCCATTAGTGAATTGAAATAGAAAACGCAAATGCATTACAATGTAAAAATTAAGAGACCTACATATGTATATCCCACAGGTGGAGGGCTTCGTACTCCCGCAATCGGATGACTTTTCCGAATTTACTGGTCATTACAAAGTAAATGATCCCTGAAGCTAAAGTAAATACCTCAAATATTGACAGTTTGGAGGCCTATGCATTCCAGAAGTGGGATATATTAGATGTACTTTTTTTTTATTCCGTGATAGCGTTGTCCTTCCACGGCATGGGAAAAATATTTTTTACTTTACATATTTTTAGACTTTCCAATACCAATTTGTGAATTATGTGTTTAAAATCCTTATTATTTACCTATCTATCTAGAAGCAAATTAAACTTATGATGACGTTCTATCATATACTAAAAGATGTCTTAGAAAGCCTAATAGATTCGGAATTCTTGACAAAATGTCGAAAATATGATTTTAATATTCAGATGTTTAAAATAATTTTATTTAAGAAATTAGGGTTAATAAGCAAACTGTTCACCTGATGGTGTTTCTCGCACCCACATTAATCCTCGATACAAGGTCGTCAATATCTCTTTCTCACCAGCCGAATTACCGCAACTATTATACTCTGGCATTCAGTGAAAGCGTGGCGCTTCCTCGGTTGAAACCGATCTATTCTTGATACAGATAGTTTATAAACAATGATTGTATCCAGAAGTAACATGAAGGGGTTGATGAGTGAAGGTACCGAAACCCAGTAGAAGTATCAAAGCATTCAATCGTTTCTCCCCAGTGGATTTTATTTTATTGTTACATTGTGAGTAACAAACGAGCACACAGTTCACCTGATGGTAAGTTGTAATTCCTGCGGCCCATGACATCTACATTCATCCTTGACAAGGAATCATAATGCAGATGCGTTGTCACCCTTGAGGACTGAGATGGAACGCCTCGTCGCCAGTAATAAAGGTCTCCGGATCCCTATACTCACCGTACGAAACACAGCAACATTATGTTGCTATTTTAAGCTGGCATTGTGTGGGAGTGCTTCTACGACGGTCGCTACTGACCCATACATTCTGAGAGAGTGAGAGAGATTGTAAGATGTGTGTGCATCTTGAATCTTGGTATTCTTAACCAAGACGGACGTAGATGTGATGGGTCACAGGTGTTGTGAATTGTGTTCTCGTTAATAAATGCATTTTGCATGCACCGTCATACGTATGCGTACGTTTGCTTTATGAATATTAATTCTATTCATCTCGAAAAAAAAGAAACATTTGATAACCTATATTTTAACATCTTGTTATTACGTGCGTCCATTAACTTTTCGCAACCTTGCTAGGTCGTCGCTCCATCTAGTGGCGGCCATCTTACGCCGCGAAAGCCCGTCTGAATTTGCAACTCGAGAGAGAGCCTCTCTTCTTTATCGGTTCAACGAGCTATATGTCTATTGCTTTCAGCCTGCTCATCTTTCGTTATCTGGTTAGGAAGCAATCATCAACATCACCACGGTTGTAACAGTCAACAATATACTCAATTCCAAAAAGAATTAAGGACCATGTAAAAAATGACGGTTTAGTCTTTACATCGGAAAGTTGATATATTTATAAGAAAATAATTGCATATCACTATTTTCTATTACCGTCGTGACATTATTCGCTATATTTTTTTTAATTAACAACCAGAGAGACCAGATAAAAGGTAATAAGACATCCCATCATTCTACTCTTCAGGTGTGGCACGTGTATCTTGAAGCTCTGTTAAGGATGGATGCAGAAGTCGTAGACTGCGTAATCACTTGCCATCAGGTGATCTGTGTGCACGTTTCCTACTTCCCTATAATTAAAAAAAAACTATAACGAACCAGTTTAACGTAGTGTGAATATACCTTTACACCATAGACTATAGCCGTATAAAGTATTATATAGGGAAAATAAAATGCGATGTTACTACAAATTTTATATTCAAATATTACTCTTAGCATATCGATTAATACATTAACAGCATAACGGAGTATTGTAAATATCTTACAATAAACATGATTTCCATTCATTACATTATTCATAGTTACCTGTATTTAATAAATCCCTTCGCCTCTGCTCAAACTGGCAACATTACAATGAACATATACTTTTAATATAGAAGCAAAGCTTTCATAGCTGAGAATATATGAATATCGTTTAAGCTATTAATATAAAAGTAACAATAATAAAAGACCGAGTTATAAAATTAAATATTATGGTACAAGTTATGTTATGGCCGAGCACCAATTATTTATTAAACACGTGTATCGCGAACAGACACGGGAATAAATTTCGGCTATCGGACCGTTATTGACAGTTTTTATTAAATAGTTTCCTTATAAAGAGTCTACGCTCAGTCAGATATACTAGGATTATTTAGAAGTGTTCTGTATATTTAGCAACTGGATGTTTAAATAATTTAGGAAATACTGTAAGTAAACGATATGTTGGTTATAATTTAAGTCAGAGGTGCTCAGAAATTCGATTGTTTCGTATATCAGGAGCGAACGAAGATAAAGTTAACCTGATGGTAAACGGAATCTATATCAATCGTCAGCAAAGACTCAAGACGCATAAGCGTCACCGCTGATCTGTAATCGAACCTCCAGATGCCTACACTGACCAAAATCGATATCCCGTGAGGGCGTGGGTCTATCCCGGTCGTATCGACCCATCCATTTATTTTCACTAGACGCTAGCTCCACTACTGGTAATATATATATTATTAATGATTGTGAAAATAAGACTAGATCTCTCTATATATAATGAAAAGAGCCGCCATCAGTTGTTACATTGTAAGAAATAAAACTGAACTCTACGTTTTCATCGAGTGAGGGATTTTTAACTGTAACACGAAAGAGAGTATTTTATTAAGTTTTTCCTTTTACACCTACGCCATACGGGAGTCGTAAGAAAAACTTTTTTTTTCCTTAAATCTCAAGATTTTCAATAATTCGAAACTCGTAAGTGCAAGCGTAAGGTAAGTGAAGAGCACTGCGACCCCGCTAGCTAACAAAGTATTGGCTATTTATAGTAAAATTCAGTACGATTGTAAAAAGATCGTTATCGAATGACTTTTGAAACTGAAATTCCCCTTCTCTACACTCTCATATGCTCCCCATCAACGTACCAAAACAAGCACATAATAAGCTCAAATAGACACGTGTTTATTAACGAAATGCGGAGCGAGTACTCACTCATATACTCTCCCCTTACCCCCATCAACGTACCAAAACAAGCACATAATAAGCTCAAATAGAAACGTGTTTATTAACGAAATGTGGAGCGAGTACTCACTCATATTCTCTCTCCCCCCTTACCCCCTCAACGTACCAAAACAAGCACATAGTAAGCTCAAATAGAAACGTGTTTATTAACGAAATGTGGAGCGAGTACTCACTCATATTCTCTCTCCCCCCTTACCCCCTCAACGTACCAAAACAAGCACATAATAAGCTCAAATAGAAACGTGTTTATTAACGAAATGTGATGCGAGTACACACTCATATGCTTCCCCTATCCACCACAGACCAAAACAAGCACATAAGAAGCTCAAATAGATACGTATTCTGCGAGTCTCTATTAACTTTTCTATATTAGATAGTTACGGAATATTTAATTTTTTATTTTAATTTTTAATAATATTAATAATTATATATCTTGTTATTGATCAGAACGTCCTCTACCCTATTGTTAGTTGTATTGTGTAATAGTTTTAGGTCTCAATCAACAAGACTACTGCGTCATTGGAAGGATGCTGTTGCTCGTAGCTCAGGGATTCCTATTTCCACCACCACCAGCTTTTTAATTGTACTTTGCACGTAACTATGTAGAATTATAACTATATCATGTAACAGATATTGTGAAACAGTGTTAAATAAGTTATTGTTATTACTATAAAATTACATTGCTATTAATAGTTCATTTATATGTTAAAACGTAAAATAGATTAAAGTAAATGATTAATTACTTGACTTTAATTTTCATGTTGTTATTACATGTGTGATATTTAATTTTATGAAACTAAATTAATATTCATTCATTTAATTAACGAATCTTTTGTATAAATGTATTGTTATTATTATTTATTGAACAGATGGCCACCCCTTTAATAATAAACGCATGAGATACGATAGTCTAGAGCCTAGACTAATCCACTTTTTGCAAGACATTGGATCAAAAATATATAATAAAATAAACTAGAAGAAATGGTGATGATACAAATGATTTAATGTTTTTACATAAAATAGGAATATATATTTTTTACATATATGTATATATTTATCGCGACATAATGTATATATAGGAGACAAAAAAATTACATTTATATGCAGGAGCTTCTTTATAAGCGTACTTTAGACAATGATGTCCGGATAACTTATGTTCTTATCTCTAAAGTGATCACGATTTAACCATAGATTATAACAAATAACATTCTACAGTGGATTTACGAATACTATTCTATATAAACAGGAAATTCATAAGAAGACTAACTGGAATATTTTTTTTTAATTATAATAGTCATAATATATAAACATATTATATAATTCGTGTGGTAAACGTGTTCATATAATGGCAAGTAAAAAAATACGATTAAACTTAAAACTTAACCGAGAGTAACTTCGAAATATAGTGATATAAAAATATTACGCACTAGTTTAATATGAGATTCATTAAAAAAATCTAATCAATTTTTTTGTTTCAAGTAAAACACATAGTCGTATTAAATGCGAAACATTTTGGAATGACTGCAAAAGAATCGACACCGGAATGTATTTATAACATCGATAAATCATTCGAGTAGATAACACGACGAATTGACCGTTGTGATCGTTTAATCGAACTTGGCGTTTAAACCTATTTTAAATTACTGTCCAGACGACAAAATAATATAAGAGAACAATTAAAAAAAGAATCGGCATAAAAAAAAATGTACTAAACTTTTTACTTGTAACATTACAGACAACAAAATAATATAAGAGAACAATTTTAAAAAATCAGAATAAAATTTTTTGTACGCTACTTATTAGCTGTAACATTACATACAAAAAATTAATATAAAAAATAAATAAAAAAAAAACATAAAAAATTATATCTGGTAACATACATAAGTATAGAATAAATGTGAGAAATGTTTTTTCTTCATAATATTCGCGGTGAGAAACCAGCACACAGTTTGCCCGATGGTTATCAATGCATCTCATGACATTTACATCAATACTCAACGAATACTCAAGGCATTCCAAGTTCTAAGACTGTGATGGGATGCCTCGTTACTTGTCCTAACTGGGTCCCCGGGTGACTACACTCACCACAAGAAACACAGTATGCTAGTTTACGCTAAAGTTCTGAACTAAAATTCATTCCCCAGAACTGTGAAAATCGGACTTAATATATTTTTGAATTTCACTTTAATCATATTATATACAAATAATATATATGGGGCTGAATAGTACAAATTTGATTTATATTTTGTTGATTATCTAAAAAAATATATATATATTTTTGTAGTTTGGACAGCAATAAAAAAAAATTTTGCTAACAAAGACCTTAATTAAGATTAAAATCTAGTTAAGCCTAACGGTATACTATAGGTTTAGGAATAAACGCCTTATAACAATAGAATATAATAATGTTCCTTCCCTAAAGCAGAGGTCGATGTTAAAGACAATTATTTTTTAATTAGTACTTTTCGAAACACGATAAAATGTAAATAATCATAGATTTAAAATAAAATTGAATTTTATTTACGCTTTACGGTTTCGTCTTCATCTAAATGTCAAAATGACAGTGATAGATTGATTTGACATCCATCTTTACAGAGACAATAATTCTATATTTCTCTACTACCAATATTAAAATCTTTGGTATACTATGTAAACATATACAAGCAAATCACATCATCGCTTAGATTATATGGCCTTAAATATAATTGTTTATACATTAAAAAACATTTTTTTTTGAGAAGTTTGTGTAAATGTTTTGTCATTTAATTTATAATCTTATTAACATGGATACCACCTATAACATCACAATGAGACCTCGGTTGGTGATCAAAAAAGCATTTACTAAATGACCTACCAAATTATCGATTATCTAAGTGTATTTTTTATATAATTTTCTAAATTTATTTCATCTGTCATCAGTAAGCTATCCGAAATGGATTATTATAGTCATTACAATAAATTTGGCAACAAACACCCAGTTAAGTTATTAATTGTTAAGCCTCCAATTTTAGAGATCACGATAACAAAATATTTAAAAATTACACAATTGAAAAAAAAAATACATAAAATTCAATGCAATTGGTAAACGTTTTAAAAATAAAAAATATAGAAGTAAGTATATTTTCATTAGGCCGTGGCTCCACCAAAATGGCACATAACTCTTTAAGCGTTCTTTTTTTACCTTCAGTCGATATCTGCAGTGACTCAAACTCGCACCTCTCACACTAGTATGTACAACCTCCTTATTCCTATGGTACAACAAATTTATATTAATTTGTAGTACTATAGGAATAAATGATATTTGCTCCTATAAATCCTGTGTTTTTACACACCTACCTACACCACCAATTAAATTTGTATATGTCGCAGGCTTCACAAAGGGATTCCTCAATAGGAGACTGATATTTCTACAAATTATAGATATAAATCTTTTATTTTATATATTATCTTTATTTTTTAATTGCAAAAGTCCTGTTTTCAAATGGTCAAAATTTTGAAAAATCAATAATAACCCGAGTTTAAGTTAATTACGGATATTTGCAAAAAATTATAAATGTAATTTTTCCACCATTTGGATCATATTGTCAATATATCTAAATACAACAAGGACATGTCCCACCGAGATATCTTGAAATGGTACAATTTATTTCACATTAAAAGATAAAGTACATATAAGCATATGTTGTTCAAAAAAAAAACAAAGCTCTCTGGCCACTTCAATACATTATGGCCGGGAAGAGAATCAGCTGACACAATCTTTGTTTTACTTTTCAGTCTCACTCTTTAATGGAGTTTAAAAGCTTTACCACTTGTATGACGTACGCTTATCAAATACATATGATCATGCATTATCATGATATTATGATCTATACGGCATTTAACTTAAGAAAGGCAAACGATCCTGTTGAAGTTGGTTAGCATCTCCGGCCGTTGCCGTTCACTCGCGCAACCACTGCCTCAGCCGACGAAGCTTCGTTCGTATACATCATTCACTCGATTGTTCACCTGGAAAGAAGATAGGCAACGTATTTTTTTTAATATGTCTTAACAAAACATGGCTAACAAAAATAATTAAAAAACTGCCATTTTATTATGATTTAGAAAAGTCATAACAAAATTGAGTTCTGTTTTATCTGTGTTATTGGTGTGACGGTTCATCCTATGGCAAGTGATTCCTAGTTCACAAACGTCACCCATCCATTAGATCAACATCGACGATAGGGGGGGGATAGGAAAAACAAAAATTCTAAAAATATCATTGAGGACAAAAAAGAATAGAGTTAAAACTCATATACAAAAAAGGTGTTCAAGTGATAGATAGGGCATGCGATCGTAGTCGTTGTGTCTAAGAGAAAAGAAAGTTATAAAGAAAGGGATGGAGTGAGAGGAAAAAGCGAGACGTACCATCGTTGTTGTTGTGTCGGGTGCGAACGAGACGCTCGGGGTGTGAGTGAGCGAGCTGCGTGTAGTCACGGAACACTTCGTTGTACGTGTCGTCATTGGAAGACATCTCGCTCTCGCGCATCTCCTCGTTCAGCTTCGTCAACCGCAACCTAATAATGAACTAGTTTTACTGTTGTTACTTATTATGTAACGATACAGGGTCCACAAGAATGCAATATGAAAGAGAGAAAAAATAGGATTATACATTCAGCTTTTTGGTAACTATAAATCAGAGATTCCCAGACTTTTTTCTATTCGCTTTCAAAATTTTGCTGGTTCCGGTGGACCCCCTGCAGCTACATTTGTACCATATTCCCAAAACTCGACAAAAATGTGGAATATGCAAGATTTTACAAGAAACAGTCGCTGGGCTCCTTAAAATATTATCTGCCTACATGGATAGGTGAAGTCAAGCCAACATTTTAGTTCTTCACTATCGAAAGCAAATAAATTTTCGTGGAGCCCCGCTTACGAATTGTGAAACCCCATTTTTTTGTCACGCCAACGTAGAGTCTCCCGTGGACCCCTGGGGGTCTCCACCTGGATCACTTTGGGAACTAAGGCTATCAATAATAATTATTATCAATGTCATTCAACAGTGGTAATTCTAGTTGGTTTCTGGTTGCAGAATGGGTCTATTCGACTGGGGTAGGACCACGCCCTCACCAGAATGCCAGCTTAAAATAGCAGTAATAATGCTGCTATATTTCGTTTGGTGAGTGCAAGGATCCGGAGACCTTTGTTACTGGTGATGAGGCATCCCATCTCAGTCTTCAAGCGTGACAACGCATAAGCATTATAATTCTTTGTCAAGGATGAATGTAGATGTCATGGGCCGCAGGAATCACTTGACATTTGAACAGGTGAACTGTGTGCTCGTTTGTTACTCTAAATATAATTAAAATAAAAATAGTAATAACGATACGATAAGAGAACACTATTTAAAGACATTGATGCTAATTGATATGGTAAATTACTCTTGTCATTCTTATGTATTGCTATTTATATAGTAATGTATATATAGGCACACAATGTAGGCAACTGCACCTACCACAGTGTCTCTCCACGCCACGGGTTGGCTGGTAGAGAATGCCTTATGGCAATAAGTCCACCTTTTGTATCTCTTTTAGTAAGGTGTGACCAATAAAGTTTTAATAAATAAATTATATATATTTAAGATAATTTTTATTAAGATATATATATTTTTATCTTATTTACAATGAAGGCAACTATACCAACCACAATGTCTCTCCACGCGACGGGTTGACTGGTAGAGAATGACTTAAGGCATTAAGTCCACCCTTTTTGTAATTGTGACCAATAAAGTTTAGGTCAACGTTCTCGCGGCCGATCACCCACAAGATGGACAGACATACCTTATTAAATCGTCTACTATGTGTTCCCTTAGTCAACGCACACGCTGTGCCATCAATAGAGTGAGATGGAGAACCTTTACAAAAGCCGCAACCAAAGTATCAAATCCACGACCACGACCACACCGCCAGGTGTGTACGACTTGGAAGATGTAAGTATTCCATCTCACTTGTACATCTGTGATACCAACAATACCTAATAGCATTTAAAAAAAAATACTCTACAAGAATCGTCTCGTCACTTCAGACGTGTAGGCGAAAGAGAAGTGAAGTCTTTGTATCTCTTCAAATCCAGCTTGGAAGAAGTTTAAATACAAATGGTTTTGGTTAACTTACAAGGTGACGATATCGGCATTGGCATGTTCCACGGCTATGTCGAGGGGCGTGCGACCCTCGTTGTCCAGTATGGATTGGTCGGCACGATAACGCAACAGCAGACATACCTGCATACAACAAATTATTGATAAAGATACAAGATACATTTTTATATATAATAATTTGTTTATTAATAAGTCTTTGCATGAAAGTTAGCTCGGTAGTACAAGACAATACCATAGACAATGAAATGATAAACGCAATTATTTTATAGTTTGGATAGTACTGGTTTCCTGATTAGTTAACTTAATGACCTGTACGAGATTTAGTTCTAGCCCCTGCATTATGGCATATATCGTATATATATACATTTATATATCGGTTATATATAAACCAAACATATGTTTTCAGTACTTAGTAATATATATACCTAGTCCGGCCATAAGTTCTGCTACAATTGAAAATACATTTTTTTTAATGAAGTAATGTAATATTATTAAAATTTGTTTGGCCACGAATCTATTTACGCACTGTTTCCAAGGGAAATTTCGCCACTGCTTGCTCCAAAGATTTTTTAAGAGACTCAATGTGTCAAAATGCCGTGTCGTTTAGAGCAGGCCATGTCCTCTAAAACTGACCATAATTTGAAGTCTAAAGGGTTGAGGTCTGGGCTAGATGAAGGCCAGTCTTCAGCTCTTATAAAGTCCGGAACGTTGGTTTCAAGCCAGGCTTGGATAGTTCGTGCATTGTGACCAGGCGCAGAGTCCTGCTGGAAAATCCACGGTATATTTTTAAAATGTGTATTGCTGAGAGGTTCCTCAACATGATCCAAGACTGTATCTTGATACACTTAGGCTGAAGTTTTCACTCCTTTTTCACAAAAATGTAGTTTTGTGACTCCTTGATAAGACACGCCGTACCAAACCATAACTGACGCAGTATGATGACCACGTTGTACCTTTCCGACCACTTGAGCAGCTTCTTTAGAACTGTGAGCGTATACTTTATCATTTTGCTGATCGTAGTGTTCTTCAATCGTGAAAATTTTTTCATCGGTAAAGAGGATATTTCAGTGCGTTTTGATCGATCCACTCTCTTTATTTAAATTTACAATTGTAAAGATTGATTTAGGGCATGTCCTGTATATCGACGATTAGCACCGAGCATCAGGTCTTGTTTTATAATACGCGACAGAGTCGTAGCGGGAATCTTCATTTCTCGCAATAAGATTTTAAGCTTGCTAATGTGGTTTCGACGAATTCTGGCTTTAACAGCATTAACAGCCTTTGTAGTTCTAACAGCACGCGGCCGCCCCGTTCTTTTCTGGTCTTCGACAGAGGAAGTGTTGTTGTATCTGTTGATAGTGCGATATACGAACATACGGCTGATAATAAGCTTTTGAAGTGTCTGGAATATAACCAACGGCTCCATACCCACTTAGTGCAAGGCGATCACTGCAATCCTATTTTGTTTAACACTCCATTCCATATTGTAATTTGATGAACCCGAAGAAATATGTGAAATGGCGCAAAATGTAAAGAAGTTTTTAAAATTAAATACGTGTTCCAAATTCAAAATAATAAAAAATTTAAAAAAATAGAAGTTTTTATGTAACAGTATTTATGGCCAGACTAGTTAAATACATTTACATATCGGTTATATATATATATATATCAAACATATTTTTAGTTATTAGTAATATAATATACATATATATATATATATATATACACATATATATACATATATATATATACACATATATATACATATATATATACACATATATATATATACATACATATACATACATACATCATATATACGTATATATATAATATTTTTGGTCAGATCTAAAAAAAATACCTGTCCAGTATGCCCTGCTTCGGTGGCGAGGTGTAGAGGAGTCTTGCCGTCTTCGTCCTGCGCATTCAGCTTGCTGCCGTTCAACAATAGGAACGAGCACGCCATCACCGATCCCTGGCAGGAAAAGAAATTGTTTATTGTGATATTGTAGCTCTACCACTGACACTGGGAGGGAAATCATTTTGGCGTTAAATCCGCCTTTTCATACAATGTTTTTTACTAATGTAAATAAAGTATAAATAAAAGGACTACTAAACGAAATCAACCGCTCCCTTAAGTGAAGCAGCGAGTGCGCACGCGCGGCACCGCAGCGGTCAATAAAAAAACTAAAAAACTATGCGTTAGTAGTTACACTGAGCACGGCGGCGTGCAGCGGCGTACGGAGGTGCGCCTGCGGTGCGGAGGGCTCGGCGCCGGCGGCGAGCGCGGCGCGCATCACGCACACGTTGTGCGCACGCGCAGCTCGCGACAGCACCGCCGCCGCGGTCAAACTCGACAGCTCCTCCGCCTCTGTAACAATACGAACTTCAGTGGCGCTTTGTACACGAGCACACGAGTTCGCTTAATACTCCACCTATGGTACAAGTTTTACTTTTGCGGTGTGCTTTTAATACGATAGATGTTTGCAAATGCTTGCAAACCATATAGTTGTTTAACGATATAATAGACATGTTAGAGAGGAAAGCTAGATATATAACAAACTGCAGTTTTGCCCACAGATAAAAAAATAAAATAAAAGTAATTTGAATTTGTTAGGATGACGATATTTTTGTATCATAGAAACTAGACAGATAAAACAAAATTAAAAGAACAGTTAGAGACACTCCTAGGAATTTTATTGTAGGCTAAAAGGACAGTCCGTAAGGGCAATCTGGCTATAACATAGTATGGCAACTTAAGCATATTACGCCATTGGCAAGAATAGAAGGAAGAAGCTTAAAAAATATTTGTTTGAAAATCTTAATTTTACTTTAATTAATAAGTTTCTTCCATGTGCTTGGCGGTGAAGAAAAATCTAGAGGATACATGACTAAGAAGTAAATAAAAAGAGGATTGGATCTTTATTTGTAACATGACATAAGTACAAGTTTGTGTTAACTCTGAAGCTCGTGCTAGTGTCAACTGTGTTACAAGCTTCAATGTATTCCCAATGTAATGTTACGGGTTACAAAGTATATATCTTTTAGAAAAAAAAAAAATTAAATAAAAAACCCCCCACTGCACCAAATATTGTTTTAGAACATTCAACTTAAACAAGTCTCACCAAGGTCTTCGCCGTCCTCACCCTCCGTCGAGTCATGGTCGGACGGCAGGCTCAGGTCGACGCCGCGCTCGCTGGACAACTCGCTGCCGATAAGCAGCACCGGGCTGCCGTCAGACTTACTCGAACTTTCCGAAACTAACACAAAACCACAACGTGGCATGAGCATTTACATGTCTTATTTATGGGTTCAGGTTCAGATTGAAAGTGAAGAATTTTTTGTTCCAAATATATATTTTACGAGAAATTAAAAGAAAGGAAGTTACAAATTTAATTCGGGTTCAAATGTTCTGGTGTTATGATATAACCTTTATTCTTATTTTTTTATAATTGCAATATTTCTTGCGATTTCTTTATATTAGATAGAAATCTATGTTTGATGGGGCATCGATCATTTACTGTAAATATTTCAATAATTGTCTATGGTTTCATTGCTTATACTATATCATGTGTTGGATTCTTACACTCGCCAAACGAACCATAGCAGCCCTATGCTACTCATTCAAGTGTGGCCAAGAAAGAAACTTAGAGTGATTGTTAGATACGGTTTGTATGTACGCGCTGCAGTTTGTTTCTAGCTGCAGAATGAATGGGTCAGCTCGACTGGGATGGGACCACGCCCTAACAGAACACCAGCGTTAAAAAGCAGTATGCTGCTAGTGTAGGGATCCGGAGACCTTTAGTACTGGTGACGAGGAATTCCATCTCAGTCCTCAAGTGTGACAACGCATGTGTATTACAATGCCTTGTCAAGGATGAATGTAGATGTCTTGGGCCGCAGGAATCACTGACCATTGATTAAACAAAATGTATGTATGTATGTATGTGTATATATATATATATATAAAGGATATATAAAGGACAATCTTACCACTGGTATTGCTATTCACATCGCTTTTTTCGTCCTTAATAGTCTCCGGTACAGCTGGTGGTGCGCGGACCCTGGAATCAGTAAGTTACAAATTGATCGTTTATTTCTTTCAATACCTAAATGTTCATCACATATTTAAATTTATGAAGCTGCTTCATTGAATTCACACAAGTCTGGAATAAATACGTCCTTTGTTTTATTGAAAAAAAACATTAAATGCTATTAACATTACGGTTAGAACAACGATCCGAGGTTGAAGGAGGTTCCATGGAAATTTATATAGGAACGCACTGTATACGGTTTTATCTTTTAGAGCCACGTTAGTTTATATCTATAAATACCAGTAGGTTACATTATATATGAAGGCCTCAATAGCCTAATGGTTTAGGGTACGTACTCTTGTCGTGAACCATCCCCTGGCACAAGCATTATCAGCTTAGTTTGAGTTAATCTGATTATTAGTAATGTTAAATTGCTAATATTCTTTTTTTTAATTTATATTTTTTATAACCATACAAACATTAACACATTTTCTTATTATTGGCTTCAATATAGTATTTGCGTGGTGTAGATAAATAAGCTTATGAAAAAAAAAAGAATATGTGGGAGGAGCCCCACCTGTGTCGGGCGCGGCGCACGGACCAGCGGCGCGCGGCGCGCACGGGCGTCGGCGAATCGGTCGCCTCGTGCGACGACACGCTCGTCACGTTGCGCACGAACGCCAGCGAGACGTACTTCGCGCGGATCCACGCCTCCCGCACGGAGCTACAGTAAAACAACACTAATTAGATCATTAAGCAAAATTATTGAAGATTACCGATATGAAACGTGTAAGAAAGGTCGAAACATCAAGGTGTGTGGTGTGCACGGTTTCGATCGCGGCGATATTTATTTATTTATTTACTCTTTATTGCATTAACCTTAACGAAGTTAATAGTTCACAAAGGGCGGACTTAATGCCAAAGGCATTCTCTACCAGTCAAACCAAGGTGTGGTGAGATGTGTGTATGATAGGTGTAGCTATAGACTAATTAATAAAAAAAACTAGCAATAAATAATATCGTAAAGAATAAATCATACATATAGTTAATAAATAATCATATATATTAAATACATAATACATGTATAAATACATAATATATTTACATATATATAAATACATACAATATAATAGATGGCCATTTTGTAATATCTTATGGTTATTACCAACTGGCATCAACTGGGAAGGATATATTTGAACGTCGTAAACTTTCGCGCAAATACAAAGGCACGCACGCACACGTTGTCTCTTTCTCTAGTCCGAAGCAATGCACGTTCAAAAGACACGGGCACGGAACATACATACAAAACCCCCAAATATTATGTTAACTGACTACAGAAGTCAGCCAACATAATATTTTGTTTATTGTACTGTAACAGTGAAAAACGAACACACAATTCCCCCGATGTTAAATGATTCCTGCGATCATGACACCCGCATTCCTTGATAAGGAATCATAATGAAGATGGCTCTTCACCGGTGTCATAAAGGGCCCGCCCTATGACGTCACTATAAGATGAATATAAATTAATTAATAAAACTGTCTACAACGATTGAGATTAAAGAGATGAGACAAAACATTTTTTTTTCAATAATACTTCAGTACTAAATAATTCCTGCACAGTTGATAATTCCAAATTTTTTATCACTACAATTGCAGTATTCGGCCTTAAGAAAAACCCTTCGCTATTTAGAATAAGACAATCGCGTATAATCGGTGAACTTCGGTTTAGTAGAGCATCGTCTCTGTCGTACAATCACATTTTAATGTGCGATAGAGATGACGCTCTACAATATAAATGTTTGTCGATTATGCGCACTTGTCTCTTTTCAAAGATCGATGTGTATTACTTAAGACAGCATACTAGAAGATTGTGTTTATTTTTGTACGGCAACTAGTGTTTGTACAAAAGAAAAATATAATTCTGCCCATGAGTTATTCAATTTCCTTCAATTTCCTTGACAAATTTAGCAATAATTCAACAGCTTAATCATAAAAAAAAACTTGATTTTTTTATCCGATATTAGCGGTGACATCGTCATGACATCCATGTTTATCTTCGATAAGGAATCATATTGAAATGCGTTGTCGCTAAGAACGAACTCCTTGTATAGTAATAAGTATTCCGGTTTCTTTCCTTCACCAGACACGAGCGTTAAACTAACATTAAGTTAGTATTCCGGAATGTTTTGTCCTCCTACACAAGTCTAAATCTAACTAAGCTAATTACTTCGTTCAGTCGGTTTAACGACTGGTTTATAACTCTGCCGCGACTCCACTAAGTGAAATATATTTATTTAGTTATATATTTTCAGATTGATATTTAACAAAAAAAATATTAGAAAAGAGGTTCCAATGGACATTCTTCTACTTACGTTTCACAATTGGGAGTGGCTCTAGTAATGGTTGTATTCTCAGTGTTGGCTTCGTAGATTAAATTAACTATTTTGTTGCCCAACTCAGCCATTACCTGGAACAATTATTTATTTAATTATTCAGGCCTAACAATGAAGTGTACATGCATACCTAAAAGAGAAAATTGTGTATTTATACACAACAACGAATGTAATAAAATGAATGGGAGTAAATAATTATAAAACAATTTGATCTAAACACATAGTAGCAAGAATTAAAATTAACAATAAATACTATTTAAAACTAAAATTGTACATTTTATAGTTTCTTCTTTTTTATATTGGTTCATTAACATATTCTTAGTCTTTCTTTTTAAATCCTAACAGCTTATCCGAAAAAACACCACTGTTTATGTTGATTTTTATGAATAACTGATAATATTTCGATAAAGCGAGCAAGCAGAGTACATTTTCCTATTCCATAATTATTCACAAATGATGGGACGTATTTTAGATGTGCTGGTGGTATTGGAGTTCCCACACCAATTCAGGATTTAAGAGGGAAATAATTTAAATATATAAAACATCGGTTGTTGCCAGTGATGACCTATGGAGCGGAGATGAGGTCGAGAGGGCTATGAGTTTCTGCGTGATCCAATATAAAACATAATCAGAAGGTGAGCAACATAGCTCAAAGCATCAGGAAGCTGAAGTGCCATTGGGCTGATCATATAGTTCGTAGATAACGTTTGATAACGTTGGGGAAGAAAGGCTTTCGAGTGGAAAACTCGCATCGCAGGATGGAAACATAACAAGAGAGATTAAAATTATAGATATAAGATGAATGGGTCAGCTCGACCGGAATATGACCACGCCCTCACATAATGCCAGAGTGAAATAGCAGCATAACGCTGCTATGTTTCGACTGCTGAGTGTAGGGATCCTGAGACCTTGATATATAATATAAATAAAAAAAGTGGAATACCTTAATAATATCCGGCTCCCAGTCGTCCAGCGTCAGCGAGCGCACCTTACTAACATGGACCCCTAGAGAGCGATGCACACCCGAGCAAGCTGAAACAAGTTTCAAATGAAGCCTCATTAACCTAGCTAATGCATTCTTCGTCGGCCATTTTTATGTCGCGAACCACGAAGCAAAGCCAAGAGTATTGACGACATCACAAAATACCATCGTGACATAACAGTGTAATGATGCTGTTTTTCGTGTGATGAGTGCATGGGTCCAGGGATCCAATCGCAGGTTTCAACGTTCCCTCTAAGTCCTCAAAGCTGAATACGTATATGAATGGCCGACTCTTTGTCGGGGAAGGACATAGTAGAAGACATAGGGTCGCAGTCGTCATTTGCTATATACACTGCCGGCCAAAAGTTTAAGACCGCACATAAACAACATAATTATCCATCAATTGTAATAAAATCCCACAGGATAAATAAAATAAATGCACATCTGCATATTCTAATGTTAGTATCGAATATTTAAAGAAGTCATTCTTTTGTTTACTTTCACGTTATTGGACAATAAACATCTTTTCTTTTCAAACACCGAAAAGCGCTGCGCTAGAGCCAGGTGGTTGAGTCGTAATATTATTATTATAATGTCCTCATTACTAATTAATTTTCTATTGTTACGTATTGGTAAATAATTAGGATTATTTAGCCCCGGAAACACGTGTTTCTGACTTATTATTACCCGAGTTTACTTGGGTTTGTTCACAAACAATCTCAATTAGTCTAAACTTGTGGTTTCTACAGTGGAGTCATAAAATGGGAAATGCTCGAGAAGTTAGCAGTGAAGTGCGTTCTGGGAATAATAAAATTATAAAAACATTTTAATTAATAGTTTATTTAAACAAAGCAAGCTGTAATTTCATTTCATTATATTTTTATGATCTGGTAATATTTAATTTTGTAAAACTACATTAATAGTTTTACTTCTTTGAACAGATTTCGACCTCCTATATAACATCCGCGACCCTCAGATTGAGAAACGATGACCTGACGGTTTAGTGTACGGTCATTGAAACTTAAGGTTTAGAACATCTACCAGCACATGCTTAGTTGTAGTGGTTGACTGGAATGTTGAGGTTGGCACGAGGAGTTGAGTTGGTACCTCTGTACTTCCCGAGTGTTTACGGCACTATAATATATCCTGCACACTTGATATGATCAGATTATAATTAGACGATAATCACCGTTGCCGAAATCGAAGAGGAGAGTTTTTTATTATAATATTTATATATCATACCTATGCAAAGCGTGATTCCAAGATTAATACTGGCCCAACGTGGGTTGGGGCTGCCACAGTCGCAACAATAATTATTGCCCGGTATGCTCAGCAATTGCTCCCATATCCTGAAAATTAACGATGACACATTTGTTTAATTAAAAAAATATGAAATGATGGTTACAAAATGTCACACAATTAAATCGTTCCAAGTAAAATCTAAATCTATCGTAGATGAGATAATAAGAAGAATCTCGAACAAGGAGTTTATAATAAATAAGTATTTTGTTAAGATTCATACCATATTTCATCACATATGTAAGAGTAGTGTGGGAGGAGTAGAATAATCGACTTCTCCCATAAGGGACACGCTAGGGAAATATCAAGGTCTCCGGTACTGAATTTCAAATACATTTTTTTTAATGGAAAGAGGGCAATGGGCTTGTGGCTGATGGAATGTCACAACGTCAGCCTATAATCATCCGCAATACCAGAGGATTACCAGGTGAGTTGCCGGCCTTTGCGAAAGGTCTCTAAGTCAAAGTTCAGAAATACTACTGCGGTACTAATCATCAAAATATCAGGTGTACGGTGAAATACACACGGCGGTATTCTGCAATCGGTTGGTCTGTTGATAATAGCAGCACAACGCTGCTGTGGTTCGTATGGTAAGTGTACGGTACCAGAGATTCAACTACCAGTAACCAGCAATCTGCATCTGAGTCCTCTGGGTGGCTTCTCAAATCGTGATTTCACATGTTTATCATTTATAAGCTCAGAGCTACTCCAAGAACTATGCTCGGTGGTTCTCAGTGCATGCCAGAATACGGAACTGAGACAACCGTAGTAGAACGAGGGTGACCGAGATAGCTCAAAGGATTAGCAAGATGAAGTAGCAATGGGCAAGCCATATAGCTCGTAGAACCGATAAGCGGTAGGGAAGAAAGGTTCTTGAGAGGCAACCTTGGCCAGGCAGTCGAAGTGTGAGAGGAGCCCCCACTATATGGTGGGAAGACCTATGTCCGCTGGAAGTCAATGGATGAAGGTGGCTCAGGATGTTGCCTATGGTGGATGTTCAGCAGTAGAATGTGTGGGAAGGCTGAAGATGACGTTACCACAGGAAGTCCTCACCTGACTTTCTTCATGCGCGCATTGGTGGCACTGGTGTCATTGGATAGTCTGTCGTCCGGCACGAGAACGATCTGCGAGTCGGGGTTATCCCTGCTCTGGCCCTGCTGGATCGCCGAGCGAATCCCGTTCTGTAGGGCTGATGTCCACGCGCTAAGCATTTCCTCAGAGTCCGCTTGTAGCATGTGACTTCTGCAAATAATGGGTCACAGTGTATATCCTTTCACGCTGGTGGAGAAAAAGAGACATAAAATTCCTAAGAATTACACTTGCCCGATACAACGTTTTTTAGATATTTAATTGATCTTGTCTAAAAATATATCACAGGCAGGTAGCCAACCTGCAATGGAACTACACAACGGACTATGTTCCATCAGGGTCTCTAGAAGTGAGAAAAGAGTATGTATGTATGTCGCGGGGAAATGAAACGGAATAAAACGGAGATTTGATCAATCCCCTAAAGTTGTAGTCACTAAAACTAAACCTATCTTGACTAATACTAATCTAAACCAATTTAAATATCTTCCGTGAATTTTTGATCGTATACCTTTTTTTTTTAGGATAGGTGGCAAACTAGCGAGCAGCCCACCCAATGGTAAGAAGATCAGCGACTGTTACTTGTAAAAACTTGCATATTCCATATTCAGTTCAACGTGTCGAGATTTGCAAAGCACGGCTGAAAATTATTAATTCGTGGTTGGAATTTCCATAGTAAGATCTAATCTTCTCATTTTTTGTCGAGTTTCCCGGACCATATATCGTCGAAATCGGTCGAAATATAGCTGCAGGGGTCCACCGGAACCAGCAAAATTTTGGAAGTCGTCTATGAGAAAAAAAAGTCTGGGAACCTCTGGTATAAAACAAATTTATAACTTAAAACTAATTATTTTTTAAAAACTCACTTGGAAGGCGACAACACTTCGAAGCAGAACCGCCTCTCGCCGTCCAGCACCGGCTTCACGGTGCACAGCCGCAAGTCGTCTTCCATCACCGTCACGTTCAGTTCTCCAGTTCTTTTTCTGGAAATAATCAACCAATCGATATTTTAGAGTAAATTCATCTAGTTTAAATTCTGTCAAATCTTCTTAAAATAGACGTATATTAGTTATATATTTATTATTCTTTTTGTTCTTTAATTTTTTACAGTGGTAGAGCTACGCTTAAGTTTGTTTCTAGCTGCAGAATGAATGTGTCAGCTCGACGGGGGTAGGACCACGCTCTCACAGAATACCAGAGTAAAATAGCAGCATTTCGTCTGGTGAGTGATCCTGAGACCTTTATTACTGGTGAAGAGGTATTCCACATCAGTCCTCAAGAGTGACATCGCACCTGCATTATGATTCCTTGTTCAGGATGAATGTAGATGTCGTGGGCCGCAAGAATCACTTACAATCAGGTGCACTGTGTGCTCGTTTGTTACTTTCAATTAAATTTAAAGAAAATGCAGTTATATTGTCCCGGTTGACTTTCACAGCACAACTGGTTATTACCAGAAGTACAAGTGTGCAGTATTTACTATAGTGCCGTAAGAATAAGTGTAAACACGTGTAGGCACTCGCTCCTTGTGTCTTTCCCTAGACCGATGTAATATGCATGTGCAATATGATCGGAGGAAGGCACAGATACAGTCAAGAGAAACCTTTATTTTTGTATGGATCCCGTGGTATATTTACAAAGTATGTTCACTACGACTGCTTTGAATTACTAATTTGAAATTATTGGACTAAACATACAGTTAGTGTTAATTGTGAATAAATGGTTATTCATCCCAGATAAGGAATCATAATGCAGATGTGTTATCATCCGTGAGGACTAAGGTAGAACGCCTCGCCGCAATAAGGGTCTTCAGATAGATACTTACCAGTCGAAACACAGAAGCGTTATATATTCAGCCGACCCATTTGATGCTGCAGTTAGAAACGAACTACAATGTAAGCTCAACCATTATATAACTTCCTCGTTACCTATATCGATCCCCGATACATGCAAAACACCCAAATCCGACAACCTACAATTTGTGATACACAAATATTATTCCGCGCTTGGAAATCGAACCCAAGGACCGCGACGCAAATGCCAGGAAATGAAACAGGGATATTGGACGTACATGTAACACAAATAATTGTGTACTAATATTTATTGGTCGCCTAGTAACCGAATCGCCAGTTATACAAGTTAAACTACCTATGGAATGCTACAATTAAATGATTATACCATCTCGACCAAAGTTACGACATTTTGTTTATTAATATGAAATTTGTTAACCAAAACTTAAGCATAAGTGATACTATTTAATTTTTTTATTTTACGTATTTAAATAACATTTGAAAAAACCTACCTAACATGTGAAATAGGAATTCAATGCAATGGTGAAAAAGAGATATTTTTTTTGATCGTCTGCACTTTTAAACGTTTTCACAATTGTAGAGGTACGCTACGGCTAATTTCTTGCGCCAACATGAATTATTTAGCTCGACAGACATCACCCTCACAAAATCCCGGGGATTACGGGAAATGAGCTATTCCTATTTAGCCCTCAGCAGTGTTAACGTCACTCACCATTAGGTGAACTGTGTGATTTTTTGTCACCGCTAATGCTGTAAAAGAAGTCTAAAAGGGGTTTTTTATATCAATAATTTTAAATTCTAAAAATAGCTACTAACATACGTAAAATGGATGATATTTCGTCAAGCTAACAGACCGTGACCGCAGTGTCGAGTCCTAATTTAACCGACCTTCGGATCAAACGCAATCCGTCGAGGGACCCACCTGTACACCAGTCGGTTGTCGTATAAATAGAACCACCGTCTGTTCCATGTCTTGAAGGCGTTCGATGTCCTCTTGAAGAGGTAACCCTGCATCCTCGGCATGTTCTTCAAGCAAGGGGTGCTGAGGAGGCCGTCTTTGCTGTCCGCTTCGGTTTCGTTTGCCTTGCAACTTGGTAGAACGGTGTCCTTGCTGTTCACGATCGTGTGCCGATTCTCCATCTCCTTGTCGAGTATTTTTGTGTCGATACGCATTGTGGTCACCTGAATTATTTTTTTATAATATCAAGGTTCGCAAAAGAGCAAAAAAACTCGTTCGATCGTAAGCGATCCATGCCGCCCGTGAAATGTTTGTTAATCGTGAAATATTTCTATATATCCAAGATACATAGAAATATTTCTACCGCTATTGTATTGTTACACACACATATATATACATATATCATTTAATGTAATGTAAAACATAACACAGATACATTAGCCTAATGATGATGTTATTAAGATGGAATGCCGTCACAAAAGGTTTTCAGTTTCTTTCTTTCGTCAGAACTGAACTACTATTTCACGTATGGTTAAAGCGTGGCCCTCCTACCCTGGTCGAATTTCCCGGCTAGTATTTATCTGCGGCTTTATTCAACCGGTTGTATTTGAAATTGGCATTATAATCAATTGGCTGGATATTCGTTGGGTGAATAGCATCAGCTGTAGATTTTCGGTACTGTCTTAAAAGACAGCAACGAAGATCTCGCCTCCGTTTAACCGTAGGCTTCTCAGCCTTACCAGCTCAACTTCAGATGGTCACGGTAGCGGAACGAGACATCGCTTACTGAGCAAACACCTGAATAGGTGTAAGCGGAGGTGTCAGCACAAGGTACAGTTCCTTGACTCATAGACGTCGTTCCAGGAAGACAATGTCTCAGAAGACTTATAGCAGAAGCTGGTCTAGACTAGTCAGCCGTTTCCAAACGGATTTGTTGTGACTCTAAATAGGATCCTCTAGGATCCGGAGATCTCTATTACTGGTGACGAAGCATACGATCTCAGTCCTCGAAGGTGACAACGCATCTGCATTATGAGCCCTTGTCAAGGATGATGATGATGATGTAGATGTCATAGGTCGCAGGAATCACTTACCATCAGGCGAACTGTGTGTGAGTATGTTATTCTTAATTTAATTTAAAAAAATGTCGAATAACTCATAATTTTTATTCTCGTCTATTCGAAAGTGTCTGCATATATAAAATATATTTTTAATTAGACACCATACCTCATCAGCAGTGGACTTGAGGAACGGTTCCAAGTCTTCGGATAAATCAGCGCCTTGGTGGTAGTAGGTGCAGCAAGCTTGCATGTATGATAAAAACTGAAAGAAAAAAAAACATCATTAGCCGTGCATTTTTATACAATATAAAGTATGACAAATGAGCACACAGTTCACCTGGTAAGTGATGACTGCAGCTCATCACATTTATATCCTGATCAAATTTTTAGTATCCCTGAGGACCGAGATGGAATGTGTCGTTAACGGTTATAAACTTCCTTACACAAATCGAATCACATCTACCTACTCCTATGCTATGCTACTCCCCCCCAGCGGGTCTACTCCAGATAACTTTTCACAGTGGTTGAGCTACACCGCAGCTTGTTTCTAGCTGCAGAATGAATGTGTCAGCTCGACCGGGGTAGGACCACGCCCTCGCAGAATACCAACGTAAAATAGCAGCATAACGCTGCTGTGTTTCGTCTGGTTAGTGAAGGGGTCCGTAGACCTTTATTACTGATGACGAGGCATTCCATCTCAGTCCCCAAATGTGACAACGCATCTGCATTATGATTCCTTGTCAAGGATGAATGTAGATATCATGGGCCGCAGGAATCACTTACCATCAGGTGAACTAAGTGCTCATCTAATAAAAAATATGCTATATAATAAAAAATAATCATAATTAAGCTGAACAGTGTTCTGGACCAATAAAATCACACAAACACAAATAAAAATATGCTACTATTTTACGGTGGTATTCAGTGTGGGTGTGATCATTCTCATGTCAAGTAATTAGTAATTTGCCTCTACATCTCATAAAAACTAACTCATTCAGAATTACTGAACTAACTTAATCAAAAGTGTCAACGTATATATTTATTAAAACACATTTCGTTGTCATGTAAAAATTAAAAAATAAAGTCATAGTCAAACAAGCATAAAAAAGATATTAATTAGTGCTCCGTTAAGTTACTATAACGTAAAATGACAGCGAGAATAGCATAGTGAAATTCCTTCGTGTAGTGACGTCCTTCCCTTTCATACAGTAAGTAGTCCATGTGTAATAGTGAAATCGAGTACGTGTCGCATACGCAATTATTACGGGACTATAATATATCCTACGCAGTTGACTGGTCGATGTCTGGGAATATGTCGTCATCATAATTAAATGGTAAATTAGTTGAATTGATTTTAGATACGACAAACATATTATTTTGTTTTCTATTCACATAAAAAACGATAACAACGCAGTAGCATATATTATTACGGGACCTTAATGTATCCTGCGCAGTTGACTAGGTCGGAGTCTAAGAAAATATCGTCATCACAATTTAATGGTAAATTCATTGAAATGATTTTACAAACGACTATATTTTTTTTCCTTTTCATATTAAAAACGATAACAACGCAATAGCATATATTAATGTCAATAAAAAGGAATATCCATAAAATATATTAATTATGCACATCCATGACTAATCTTCTAACTAAACACACACACACACCAATGTATCTACCTATATGCACATAACAATACTAGTATGTAGAGAGAATTAGAAACATTTTGTACTTTTTTCTTTTAATTTTATAGAATAGGCAAACGAGTAAGCAGCTCAACTGATGGTAAGTGATCACCGCCGCCCGTGGACATCCGCAACTCCAGAGGAGTCGAAGATGCGCTGCCGGCCTTTAAGAAAGGTTTAGGCTCTTTTATTGAAAGTCCCCAAGTCGTATCGATTCGAAAACTCCGCTGGCGACATTTGATTCCACAATTTTTTGTCATCCCCTATCTAGAGACGACTGATAACTATTAATCTGTTGATTAATTAAATAATAAATTCTTTTCTAACTGTTAGTTATTGCTCATAAGTGATCTTTTAAAAATCAATAATATGTATATATTGTATATATATAGGACTCCTCTGTAGAGTGTATGACTGAGAGATCCGTCACACGGATCTATTGCGGAATGACAAACACGTATATTTATATATATTATATTTTTATATATATATATATATATATATATTTTGTATTTTTTTTTATTTCGTAGATATGCAACCCATCGATGTATTCCTTTACCAGCGAGCACGAAAAGGCAAGCAATTAAAATTGCCATTAACAATTTCATTACTTACCGTATCGTGGATCGAACTAGGTTTATGACTTGGGAAGTTAGAGTGCTCACACACTTACCTGTCACGGCTAACCGTTATATATAATTGAAAAAATATTCACTAAATAACCTTACCTAATTCACACCAGCACTTCACAATCCATTCACAGACTAAGATTCACACTACCAATGACACAGTCGGCGATATTTGACAGGTGACCAAATAACAAACTCCCTGTGCAACTAAATGCATAACCGACCTCAAAGAACGTCAAGAGTGGATTACACGATACCTAAGTCACGTTTGGTCAATGGTAACCTTGGGGGCTTGAAAAACTATTGAAAGAGGCGCACAGAACATTTGCGCTAATGACCAAACGATTGCGTTTAATACCTAGATATGATATCTGTTATATGATATACCTTATTTCTACATATCGAACTTACCTCATACATTCGATTTGTTTGTTTTTAAATTTGTTTCATAGATTTCATGTCGGTTATCTGTTTAGCGTTTTTACATTTATATATTTCACAAACTTGGGGGGTCGCGTTTGATATTATAAGTGGGTCGCAATCTGATCAATAAATATGTATACAAAAGATTCGTCTATTAAAGGTATTAATTGTAATTTAATTTTATAAAATTAAATATTACAATATAATAACAAGACGGACAAATAGTAGTATATTAAATATATAAAGTAGTGGACCCACGCCGAAGCTGTAAATAAGCTTCAGCACAAAGACGTCAGCTAGAAGGGTGAAGTACGCTCACATCGAATATCGACGTAAATAGTAAATTTAGCTTAGGGTTTGGCGACTAAAAGAAAATGAAGGACGTATTACCGGTGACGAGACGTTTCTATATCGAGAAGTGGCTATATTATGATTCCTTATCAACGATGAATGTCTTGGTCACTTAAAATCATCCTATATTATAACTATGTGTATAATATATACAATGCAATAAAATAAACATATATAAGGACCAACTCAGACGGGATTCCCTCGACAGGGGAGTCCAAACAGTCCAGGGTTAAGTATTATAATTATTACATTATTATTATTACATTGAGAGTAAGAAACGAGTACACAGTTCACCTGAGTGATCTCCTGTGGCCCATGACATCTACATTCATCCTTTCCAAGGAATCATAACGCTGATGCGTTGTCACCCTTGAAGACTGAGATGGAATGCCTTGTCACCAGTATTATAGTTCTCCGGATCCCTGCACTCGCCAGACGAAACACAGCAATATTATGCGGATTTTTTATGTTGGTATTATGCGAGGCCGTGGTCCGATCCCGGTTCCCGCCGCGTTCCCGGATATAGATATTTAGGTTTATTATCTATTTATTTTATATTTCAACACAAAAATACCCTCAACTGTACCCGGTCCGTAATCAAGACCAGGCTTGTTGGCAAGAGTAATCCCGTCCGTGATAATGGGCCGGTCCCAGAAGAGGCTGACGCGGTTATTTTCGAGCACGGCCTTCGGTGTGTATTTATAATAACATATATTTTTAACATAACGTGTTTTCCAATCAGGCGTCATATGTTGAATAATACCTAGCTGACGCATCGCGGTTCCTGCTGGGTTCGATTGAACAATATTTGTGAATAACAACATGTTGATTGTCGGGTCTGGGTGTGTTGTATATATATGTACCGTGTCTCTGATACTGCATCTTTACCTACCTCCGATCATTTTACATGTGCATTAATCGGAATAGGGAAGGGGAAGATGAGATGTCATCCTGCAATCACCGGAAGATATTAACGTACACTTAATCAACATTGTCAAAACACTTTCACAACAAAACATACAACTAACTAAGCAGTTCATTCTCATCTATAAACATATTCGACCTGTAAGGCCCCACGGCTATATTACTCAACGCAATGATTGTCTTTTCATAAGGATACACTAATACAACAATGGACTGTAACACCATTTATGTTTAAGTGGAATACCTTGAGGGTTATTAACCTTCAAAAACTATAGAAGACTGACATTATTTTTTAAACGTGAAATATTTCATACTTCTTTAGGAACTCCTTTACAGTTCAAACTACACTGGTTTTTATATGTAAATGGTCAGCTAGTATATAGCAATCAAAATTACTAAATATATATATACATATTTAAACATATATATACATACATATATATATATATATATATATATATATATATAAATATATATGTATATTGGTATTTGGATATTTTTATCGTTAAACTTTTAACGCCTACGTTGCCAATGTTGAAATATATTGTTTCTTCATACATGCCGGAAAAGCATCAAAGTCAATCCTTTGTAAATATTTAATTTAATAAATAAATAAATAAAACACAAGCAACTTTGATAAACAAACTAAGAGATAAAGATAAATTATCATCTATATGTAAGGAATTTACAAACAAAAAAACCAATGCATCACTCACGATATAAATCGAGGTCATTCTAATGTTTGTATACAATTCTATAACACCGTTGCATGTACAAAGTTTCTCACGAATGCTCAACAGTTCCTCATAATCGGATTCCATCACACAAAACGTCGTAACTCCCACATCATACACTGGCAGGGCCTACATTTCAGTATGTTTCTAGCTGTGTATAATAGTGAGTGTAGAGATCCGGACCCCCTTATTACTGGTGACGAGACATTCCACCTTAGACCTCAGGATTGACAACGTATATGGATCTAGGAGGGATCATAATTCTTAACTAGGATGAATGTGGGTATCATGATATTCATTTATTTATTTATATATTTACTTTATTGGAGACAAACACAAACAAAAGATAAAAATAAAGAAAAGATAAATATAACATTCGAGAATATTTACAACTGTTTCCTTTAGAAATGTCTCACAGAGAACAAACTTGACATTATATAAGGGTACGTACTTTTGTCGCTGACATACTGCGTTAATGACCGACTTAAAATATAATTTTAACAGTGGTAGAGCTACACTGCAGTTGGTTTCCAGCTGCAGAATGAATGGGTCTGCTCGACCGGGGTAGGACAACGTCCTCACAGAATACCAGCGTGAAATAGCAGCATAGTGGTGCTGTGTTTCGTCTGGTGAATGTAGGGATCCGGAGACTTTTATTACTGGTGACGAGGCATTCCATCTCAGTCCTCAAGAGTGTCAACGCATCTTCATTATTATTCCTTGTCAAGGAACTATAAACTACAGAGCAATGTTTTGAATTTGTTTTTATAAGTGGAACGGTAGCAAGAAAATATATGTATCTACACTATTAAGCATATTTTTCATTTTCAATTCATGGAAATACGAACATTGAACCGTCAATGCTTAAATAGTTTAGCGTACAGTCTGCGAAATTTAAATCAGTAGGTTCCAATCAGTTATTAGGTATTTGTCGTGGACGATCTCCTCGCACGTTTAAGCTTAGTTGGAGTAAGCATTGTTAAGATTCTTTAAAAACTTCTCAAGAAAAAACAATCGTTGGCCGTGTGCGTTGTGGCGAATACTGGCTGTATGGTCGTTAATTTCACTTTTGTCCTTCGCTAACAATAGTCTCTATAGTGCGTTTACTATATCGCTGCGTATCGGGAAGTAAGACGTGTGAGCGTAGTGCATTCACAGGTCTTATAGCAACGCATAATGACGCCCAGCGCTCGTGTCGTAATGTTATCGAGAAATCATTATACAAAATCGATACTAAATACTACATTTATTTTATTATTAATATTCACACCAGCCGGTTTAATATTGTTTGCAACGATATGGAGTCGTTAAGTATTCATGTGCTGAATGCATAAAAATAAATAATACTTTGTTATTTATAGTACCATAAATGCACTATTTAATTGCTTAAAGAGTTACTTAATGTGGTAGTACTTAAGCGCGCGATACACTCACTTCCTTTTTTCGGATTTTTATCTATAATACATGCCTTTCATGCACATCACTGTGCATAACATGGTTTACATCCCGGCCTGCAGATAGATAGTAAACGCACTATAGTCTGTGCAGGCCCTTAGACTCTAGCAATAAATAAAGACCTTAAATGATCTACGATCAACGTTGTAGTTTCCTTGCGTGTTAACAAATAAATTATGGAAAATATTTATTTATTAATTGGTATTCAATGCTCGTGCGGAAGTATCGATGAGAAAAAAATAACGCGTAATAGATGCTTCATTTGTTTTACTTAAGCCATACCTCATTAATCATCAAACGGATGCGTTTGTTACTCTCAAAGTAATAAATATAAAAAAAAACCATACTCTGCGACAATATGAAAGTATCAGGCTTACCGAGTCCTTATCCTTGGTTAGATAACTTTTTTTTAATTGTATTGAGAGCGACGAATGTGTGCACAGTTTAACTGATGGTGAGTGATTCACATTATGTAGATATGGAATCATGCAGATGCGTTGTCACGAGGACTAGGATGGAATGCATATCACCAGTAATAATTATTACCAGATATACACACTCAATAGACGAAACACTTGCTATTTCACACAGGTATTTTGTGGACCCTCACCGATCGAGTCGACATGTAACTAGAATTAGGCGTGCCCTGGGACTGAATAAAAAGTTAGTTTAAAAAAAAAGTTATTCCAACAATTTTTTTTTATAAGACAGCGACTGTGTCGACACTTGTTTAAAACATTTTCTATCAATATCTGATAATGCATTTGTACGTGTATTCAAAACAATATGATAAAATGTACTGAGAAATGTCTTTGAAAAATAGTTCCTTTTTTTTTACCGTTTATAAATACCTTGCTGTACATTACCTGTTTTCAATCGATTAAATTCAATATATTAGTAATATGTGGTTAACGGTACTGGTGGCATAATCATTTAAGGTTTGTTGAGTTTAAAAAAAGATGAGTTCCTTTTTTTCTTTGTTTATGGTTCATGGCCACTGTGAGCCCGAAGGCTTTTACGATAAACAGCACAAATAACAACACCGGCTTGGACTGTTACACTGACAGGAGTTAAATAACATGATTGTCTCATACCCTTTTCGTCATCGGACATCAAGACGCACGGCGAATTTCGATCTTTTCGTTGATAATATTTCTCGCATTCGGATGACTTTAAAACGAACAGCGAAAGATAGGAATAATTAGCCTGCGTCTATCTTTCCGTCAGAGTATAATGTGTATGTCTTCAAGAGAAGAGTGAGAGGAGTTACGTAACATGATTCTCTCATCCTTTTTCTTCATCGGACATCAAGACGCACGGCGAATTTCCGTCTTTTCGTTGATAATATTTCTCGCATTCGGATGACTTTAAAACGAACAGCGAAAGATAGGAATAATTAGCCTGCGTCTGTCTTTCTGTCAGAGTATAATGTGGATGTCTTCAAGAGAAGAGTGAGAGGAGTAACGTAACATGATTCTCTCATCCTGTTTCTTGATCGGACATCAAAACGCACGGCGAATTTCGGTCTTTTCGTTGATAATATTTCTCGCATTCGGATGACTTTAAAACGAACAGCGAAAGATAGGAATAATTAGCCTGCGTCTATCTTTCCGTCAGAGTATAATGTGGATGTCTTCAAGAGAAGAGTGAGAGGAGTTACGTAACATGATTCTCTCTACCTTTTTCGTCATCGGACATCAAGACGCACGGCGAATTTCCATCTTTTCGTTGTGGATATTCCTTGCATTCGGACTAAGCGTTATGCATCGTCGTTTTTAAAGCGAACAGCGAAGGATTGGAATAATTCTCCGTCAGAGTATAATGTGGATGTCTTCAAGGGAAGAGTGAATAGGCATTTGCTGAACTAGTGCGGTCTTCCATCAACGTCTACGCTACGCTTAACACCAGGTGGGGCTGACATGCACAGGCTTGTTACGTTGGCACATATTTAAAAAAAAAACTTGTCTTTATACGTACTGCGTGTACTGTCGGTTGGTTTTAAATTAAACGCAAAACAATCATAAACTTTACGTTAAGTTTTCGAGGCAATGCAAAGAACACATTATTATATATTATATTATAGGAGAATTACGTGAAATAGATACTTAACCCAGTTAACGCACTACCGAAGTTCGAACACGCAATATAATTACAAGCATTATGAAATATATAATGCTTAACCTTTCGTTCTTAAATTTAAAAAAGAAATAGTTTTAAATAAAGACAAAAAATCATAGTATGGATATATTTTTTTATTACAAGGATTAATCGAGGACTATGACAACATTCATTCTCAATAAATTATGCTGAGGAATCTGATGAAACGCTTTACTTGCTCATCATCAGCCTAATTTGACCCCATTTCTGATTGGGGTAGGAGCAGTACATCATGACCTTACATTAAACTTTTTATTTTTATGACTTATAGCCCGAGAGCTTTTACAGCTTCACCTGGTTGAAAGGTGGCCGAGCGCTTAGGGCACTCAGTCAATACCTCTATTAATGGGTAACCAGCACATGGGTTCACCAGAGGGAGCCTCGACTTGGATCGTTGCCCTGGACGCGCAAGCAACTGACTCGAGGACTTGGTCAGTTACTTCTGCGAATTAACTAAATTAAATATAACTTAACGAATACCTTTTCATCTACTCTGACAGCTATTATATCATATTTAATATGATTAGTAGTGCTGACGAGGCATTCCATCTTAGTCCTTGGGGGCTGACAGATATTGAGGATGACTGTGGGAGAGTCATGGGCAACAGGAATCAAGCATCATCACCTGATGGATGAATTATGTCCTCGATTGTGACTAAATACAATCATATACATACGTGGTCACTACCTTGATCCGTTTTACGAAACCAACGTTGTTGAAGGTCAGACAGCGTAAGAAACATGATACGTTTACCTAAGCCTGAAATCGATAATGTAGGCTATATTTACCTAGACGCCTCGTTCAGGTCAGGGCAGATTAGGCGGACGACTTTTCTAGTATTTACCGACTGATAATTAATTATCCACCTTATTCGATCAAGATAACGTTGCAAATTGCGCGCATACGCAACAAATCTATTTAAGTAGCAGTGGGAAAAAGGTCGCTAAGTTTTCGGCCTAACCTGCACCGACCCTTGTAGAGCTGGCACACATATCATATTGCAAATGCGTAGTCATCCTTGAGAGCTAAGATGTAACGCCTCGATTACCAGTAATTGGGTCTCTGCTCCCTTCACTGACCAATTTCCGACTGATAGTTAATTACACCTTATTCAATTTAAATACAGCTGTAAATAGCGCGCACATGATGCTGTCTTCTAGAGAATATAAGCAGTTGTATACTATTAAGAACTCTATTCCAGTTGGATAAGGTAATTTAACTATCATTGTAAAATTGATCAAGCAATTCTCCGCTTATCTGCACTAGCACTCAGAGCACTTGTTTTTTTTTTCGGGCTGATGAACACTGTTAGCCTATTAGTTAGCGTTGAAAGGTGACCGAGCGCTTAGGGCGCTCAGTTGAGACCTTTATTAGCGGGTAGCACAAGGGCTCCCGAGAGGGAGCCTCGACTTTGACCGATACCCTGTTACGCGAGAGCGTCTGACTCGAGGGTGCCCGAACCTCAGTTGTACGGCTCGGTCAGTTGTTTCTGACTACGGATTATCTAAATTAATATCAGTATTATTATTGTCTGTACCACCACTTCGGAATGCGTGGGCGCTGGATAAGAAGTGGCGCAAGAAACTCCAGCGACGCTTCTATCAGTGTTGACTGGTGAGGACCGGCCTGTGACATGGTGGTATCGCAAATAATTTTGTTTGCCTTGTTTGTTTGCGACGCCCTTGCCGTTATGATGGTGCTGTGTGTGTGTAGTGTTTTATAACCTCGTTTACCAGTAACTTAACAGTGGCAGAGCTACACTGCAGCTTGTTTCTAACTGCAGAAAGAATAGGTAGCTCGACCGGGGTAGGATCATGCCCTCACAGAATACCGGCGTGCAATAGTAGCATTACGCTGCTGTGTTTCGTCTGGTGAGTGAAGGGATCCGGAGACCTTTATTACTGGTGACTTCCTTGTCTAGGATGAAAGTAGATGTCATGGGCCGGAAGAATCACTTAACAACTGTGAACTGTCCACTCGTTTGCAACTCTCAATGTAATGAAAAAAAATTGGGTCTCTGCTCCCTTCACTGGCCCTTTTTCCACTGACAGTTCCACAATTCCACATACTATTAACAACTCTATTTCAGTTGGAAAAGGTGGATATCAATGGAATAATGCTCGAACAATTCTGCGCCTAATCTGCGCTTGCAGTAAGAGGGCTTGCTTACTAATGAAATGTTGGCAATTTTTTAATATATTCAAAATATTTACAAAAATTCAATAACAACATTTCATAATGATGAATGACAAACGTTTGGTGTCCATGAAGCCGACATACGCCCTCGATAAGAGAACATAATGCATCCATTGTCAGCCCTGAGAATTGTGATGGAACGCCTCGTTTGCCAATAGTTTGAACAACGCATCCTCTCACCAAACGTTACTACAACTTTAAGCCGTTATTGTTAAGTTGTTGTTCTGCAAAGGGATACGACACGGAAGGGATCAAGAGTCCCTAGTAATTTATTTTTGTATTTAACAAAGAATGACCAACGAACGACGTAAACCTAATTGGTAAGAGATCGTTCTAAACAAAGATTTAAAATTCACTTTCACTGGGACGCTTATGGATGGACTTAATAGTATACCTGTAATCGCTCAAGTTCCCTACGATCACCAAACAAAACACAGAGGGGTTTTTTTTACTGTGTATTTTCGAGGGTGTGTCGATCGATTCCAGCAAAATTTAACACTATAAATAGAGGTGTCTACAATAAACAGATATGATATAAGGACATATTTGAGCATATAAGATGGTATATGTAATGCAATATTGCTGTCATATCCATGAGTAAGCGGCAGTGTGGACATAGCGCGCGTGTGAATGGATCAAATATAAATAAAATCTCGTTTACACAAAAATATACGTCTCGAGTACACAAAAAAAAAATGACGACAGATATGATCTTGCTTTTAGAATTTCGTAATAATGTGAAACGTCATAATATCTTCGTACGTAACGACATAATAAACCGCATGCAAGTGAGATCTTAAAACGAATTATGTAAAATAACACCTGTATATATCTAAAGGAAGATCCAGAAAACTTCAAAGACACCGGAAATTCTCGACTACAGAGCCTCAAGAAAATTAAACGAAATAGCGATAAGATTGCGATTAAGTTTTACTGTACAATGATTTGTTTACGTAATTAGTGTCGTTACTTCATTGCTGCTTCCCTTACTGCCTTGATGTTTGCCGAATTGCGGCTTTTAATGAATTACGGAAAGGCTTATTATCTTAGAATCACTAATACTGTATCCCGTTATTTGCAGTTCAAATATAAATTGGGAGCTTCATTCTTTTGTTCCATCCTGAAATAGCGTGTACCAATAATTATTATATAACCTATTATAGTATTTACTAACTGAACTAAAGGACGTACTGTCCAAATTTCAATAAATTTGTCTGTGATCGTATAGTGAATATGTGAAAATTATCCACCGTTCGAACCTTCAGTTCTTCAGTATTGAATTCTCACAGAATACCAAAGTAAAATAGCAAGGTAATGGTACTGTGTTTCGTCGTGCTTAGTGTAGGGATACGGAGACCTTTATTACTGGTGACGAGGCATTCAATCTCAGTCCTCAAGGGTAAAAACACATCTGCATTATGATTCCTTGTCAAGGATGAATGGAGCTGTCGTGGGCTGCAGGAATCACTTACCATCAGGTGAACTGTGTGTGAGTTTCTTACTCTCAATATCATAAAAAAAACAAATTATATTGCTTTGTGTAAATAAACTTTGTAATTTAAACGTTATTCTAATTTTGTAGTAAAGGCCAGAAATTTATCTTGCCGTATGGCTTTTTAGTCGCTACATAAAAACGGTTGAGAAGCAATAATATTGAAAGGATATTATTTTTACATTTTACATAATCAGGATTTAACGATGTCTTGAGCTATCAAAGTAACAGCTGAATAGGATGTTCGTATGTGGAATACACTATCTGTGGCATTAAGACGTACTTTATCTCTACCTTTATTCAAAAGATTCATAGACGTATACCATATAACTAGTCTGGCCATAAATAATTTAACATAAAAACTTTTCTTTTTTTCAACTTTTCATTATTTTTAAATTTGGAACACGAATATTAATTTAGAAACTTCTTTCGATTTTGCGCCATTTCACATATTTTTTCGTGTTCATTATCAAATTACAATATGGAATGGGGTTGTTAAAGATAATAGAATTGCAGTGATCGCCTTCCACAAAGTGTTATGTATTGGTCAATAATTAGGATTATTTAGCTCCTGAAAACACGTGTTTCTCACTTATTATTACCCGAGTTTACTTGGGTGTGTTCACAAACAATCTCAATTAGTCTAAACTTGTGGTTTCTACAGTGAAGACATCATAAAATGGGAAAAGCTCGAGAAATTAGCAGTGACGTGCATTCTGCCATCGTTGTTTTACATAATGAAGGCAAATCCGAACGTGAGATTGATTCACAACTGAAGTTATAGAAGACTTGTGTTCGTGGCACTATAAGTTGATACAGGGAGACAGGCAGTTTTCAAGATCATCCACGCTCGGGAAAGCCGAGAGCTACCACATCTAGTGAAGATAATTTAATTGTTGTTACCAGCAAGCGAAATAGGCGCTTCACAGCACCAGAAATCCAAGTTGAAGTAAACAAAACCCGAGTTAAACCTTTATCATTGACTAAAGTAAAACGGTGACTGAGAGATGCGAAATTTGAAGTTTTGCGGTCGCGTTGCAGTTTGAAAACCTCTGCTAAGGCCGCAAAACAAGAAAAAACGGATGCAGATGCTCTTGCCCATCGATATTGGAATGAAGAAGATTTGAAAAAAGTGCTTTGGAGCGATGAATCCAAGTTTGAACTATTCTGTTCAAAACGTAGAATTTACGTTCGACGCAGTGCCCAAGTAAAGAAGATGTCAGGTTGTGTAGTACCCACAATCAAGCAAGGTGGTAGCTCAATTATGGTCTGGGATTGCTTCTCTGCGAATTTAATTAAAATATTGAAAACAAAAACATTTTAGAACAAAATGCAGTTTCGTCCGGGTTGCAATTAATTGGAGATGGATTCATTATCCAACAAGATAATTATCCAAAGCATAGCACAAAATTATGTCCAGAATATTTAGAAGGGAAAGAAGCACAAGGGGTGTTAAAAAACATGGTTTGGACTTCTCAGAGCCCGGATCTCAATCCCATTCAAGAACTTGATAGGAACGTCCGTAATCGTGGTCCATCCTCGCGAGAAGAAATGTGGAATGCTTTATGCGAAATTTGGAACAATATATCACAAGACACTATTAACAAATTGATTAATAATAATATTAATAATAATGAAACCGTAAGAGACTTGTGAAAAAGTCATAAAATGTAAAGGAGGATTTTTTGATGATAAATCAGTTTAGTTAACTAGCCTTTTTTTGCATGAACTGTTCATATTTCTTAACGCTTTTAAAGTATATTGTTTGTCAATCAATGTTCTATTAGATGACTAAACAGGTTAATTAAACATTTAATATTTTATTGGAGTTTTACTTTATTTTCCTACTTCAATTAAGGTGGTCTTAAACTTTTTTTTACATATTAACTTTATTACAAAATAATACTAGGATTCAGTCATTGAAAAGTTTCTTTATTAGAAACTATAAGTAACCTGTAATAAGTTCAAAGAAAACCATGCCCACGTGATAGTTCAGACTACGCCCTAATTCGCGCACACGTGACGTCAGTGCCCGACAAGGGGCCTATTCATATTGATTAAGGGCGAGTTAAAATGTTCGCAAAAACTTTAGTCCATTATAAAACCCGCCCATTTTCTACTGTAATTAAATAGTTACATTATGTAATTAGAAAATATATATACTTTCCATTAAGTGGGATAAGTATATGACAGATTACAAGGGCCTTGTTGCACGGTTTAGATATTATTAATTATAGAAATAAAAATGCACGTGCGTGCGTGCGTGCATGCGTGCTTGTATGTGTGTGGTTTATTTGAATAAACAATCCATATATGTATATATTATTAAACTATATGTATTTGTACTTTCACAAATTTAATCGAATAATTCTACAATTATACAAGGGAAGATTTAAAATAGATGAAAAAAATAGATTAATAATACACACTTATACATACATTCAATAGTACCTTATGGGCTTCATGGGCCACGTTCATAAGACGTCTCACATAAATATTTAAAAAAAAATCCTTCACAAATAATTTACAGTCTGTTGCATTATTGAGTAATCACTTAGACAACTTCGAGTCTTACTAAAATGGTATTAGCCTATTTTTCAGTTTATTATTATTATTTGATGTATATTATTTGAATGCCTGGTCCTATGCTATTACCAGTTCACAGCCGTGGCATGGTAGTACTATGTAAAAACAAATCATATTAAACACCGAAATCGAACATGTCTCGTCAATATATAATTCTAACTTAGATCGACCATTTGGAAGTCACTGAACCCGTGATCCAATGTTTTTACAATTATTGTCTGTTCGTTTGTTATCTATAAATGTGAACAGTACTGTACGGATTTTGATGCAGTTTTTGAGGTGTTATTCTACTGTGATATCGAAGAAACGAGGCATCATATCTCTAATATAAAACTGAAATAAACAGACATGTCTGAACTTTGACAATATATTTTTAACGTGGTAGAGCTACACTGCAGTTTCTTTCTTGCTGCAAAATGAATTGGTTAACTCGACCGGGGTAGGACCACGCCGTCACAGAATAGCAACAATATAGCTGCATAATGCTACGTTTCGTCTGGTGAGTCTAGGGATCCGGAGACCTTTATTACTGGTGACGAGGCATTCCATCTCAGTCCTCAAGGATGTGTATTATGATTCCTTTTCAAGGATGAATGTATATGTCGTGGGCCGCAGGAATCACTAACCATCAGGTGAACTGTGTGCTCGTTTCTTACTCTCAATGTAATAAAAAAAACTAAGTATATTATAAAAAACGCGCGACCATCCACAGACAAATAAACGGTTTTTAAAAAAAATATTGCTGATTTATTTATTTGTTAATCAAATACTACTTAGCAAATGTTGATGGTGTTTTCGGAGTTCAATATGTTAGAACGAAACTTACAATATTGATATGATACATGATCTATTAAAATGCGATTCAAGAAACGTCGAGACGGATGAAGTTAGGAGCTTATAAACGAGCTTACTAGCAAAGCTGTGGGAGAAAGCCTGGAGAGCTTATTACTGGTGATGAATTGTGGAAACTGATTTGTAGCAAGAGACCCCTTTACCAAAATCAACTGATACCTCAGACCCCCACAGCCAAATTACTTTAAAAATCCTATCTCTATGTTTTTTTCCTATTGATACAAAATACTTACCAATTCAAAACCTTTGCGGTTTGTTAAGTGAGTAAACTTGACATAATTTTCTCATCGAAATTTAACAAAATAAATAGAGATAAAATTGCCAAATTTTTCATCTTGTACGAACTTGTGTACGCTTATCGACTTGTTCAGTTTTTTAAAAGTACAACTTTAACTGATACTTCCTACTAAAATATTAATAATTCTTATAACAAGTTGGTACACGTCATGCAACTTGTACAGTATCTTATAAGTTGCAAATAAGAACTTGAGTTATTTAATAGGCGTCTATTTTTAGACCTCGTCAAACCCTAAAATCAATTTTCGTTTATCGACCTCTGGGAGTCGGGAACCGTTTCGAGTCCCTGGTTTATATGATAGAGCATCTATCGGATGAAGTGTGCTCGTTTGTCATCATTGTTACATAAAAAAAAGGCTCCCAAGGTGAACTAATCTTCAAGAGGTACTCTGCCTTCAAGTGGAATGCACCGGTGCCTCTCAACTGCACCGAGCATAAGCACACCCCAAAGAAAAAGCAGGAAAGCCTATTCTTTATATATATACATACGGTTGCATCTATATATTATATAAAACTGAAATAAAGAGACTGTCTGAACATTGACGATATATTATAAAAACCTCCTGCGTCAGACTATTCAGGTTGAATGACCTATCGACTAGACCATAGATATAAAACTTTAAAAAAAAAGTATTGTTTGTAATTATTTATCAATCAAAAGCTACTAAGCAAATTTTGATAGCGTATTCGGAGTTCATTAGCTTAGAACTGAACTTACGATTATTACACAAGTGAAATGTTTGCCTTTCGCTCGCAAAAAAGTCTTATATATTGTATTTATTTATATATATATATCAATGAAAAATATAATCTTAATAATTCAATTGCAATAAAGCATCAATATCCTAATGCATCGTTTCTCTACCTTTGGTCGCAATGTGTTCTATAAATAAGACATGTATATAAAATATGCGTTTATTAACTTAACCACTGCTGCAATAAAATTGGTCCCGCATGGGGGAGCCTTGAAACTATTAATTAAAACGTCATTATAATTTTATAGTGAACGGTTCGCAGGGCTATTTATATATATTTTTGGCTATATCGAGGCATAAGAATTGTTGAGAAACAATGGGACTTAATAGTTTAGGGTACGGTCTGCGGAACTAAACATTGGTGGTTCGTTGGTCGCAAACCACCTGGCCGGGGTGTTTAATATTAGTTAGAGCGGTTAACGCGAAATTTAGTATTGTTAATAGAAAAACATTCTTTAAAAAAATATTATGACTCAATACTGATTGCATTTAAAATTATTTATGTATCAATGTTTATTACCTTGTCAATCTGCTATCAGTCATCTCGACTAAAGTGGAAGACTAAGGTCCATAAGACGAGAATATCTTCCAGTGAGGATTCTTCTCACCCTTATAAGGTTGTGAGGCCTTGGATGTGTTTTATTATATGTACTATATGATGAAATGTAAGGAAATAATAAGGTTTTTTTTTCGGGTTTTAGAGGTGACCGAGCTCTCATGGCGTTCAATCGAGACCTCTATTTATGGTTAACCAGCACAAGAGCCCCCGGCAGAGAGCCTCGGCTTGGACCATTACCCTGTTTTGCGAAAGCGCCTGACTCTAGGTCACCGAGCTGCCCAACTACGAGAACATGTGATCTGGAAGGACGAACAGTGGAGCTCTGTTCTCATCTCAGAAGAGTGGGTCTCCGTGATATCGTTAGACCACAATGAGTCTATAGATCTCTAGACCTGGTGAGTGATTTATCTAGTGCTGCATTAGTGAAAATGTGCCATTTGATAGGAGGTGGATGGTGTGGGCTGGCATTTCAATTGAAAGCAAAAAGTTGCTCAACGGACAGTGAAAAATCTTATCCAGTCTATTGGGGGGGGTAAAATATAGAATTCTATTATTATTAATTATTTTTGTTGATTCTCTGTTTTTCTCAGGTCTCGCTGGTTTTTACTACATTTAGGGGTTAGAAGCAAGTAAATGTAGTATGTGTGTTGTTATTGTGATAGAAGACAATCAAATAGGACCTTATAGGTTATGTAGAGACTTTCATTTAAATTTATTAGTTTCAGGCTGTGGAGTAGATGGGTGGATGTGGGATAATACCTGTTGTGGACGGAGCACGTACGTAGACTACGTAAACTTTATTATTATTTAGGGGATTTTTGTTTCCATCTCCGCCTGGTTGGTCAATAGAATAAATAAATATAAAACTATAAACATATAAAGAAAAAATATTATTATTATTATGATTCTTTTTTCTTTTTGTCTGAATTTTTAGACATTGCGATGAATTCTGTCTAAATATTTTATTTTATTAATAAAAAAAAGATTTTATTGATATGAATGTGATATAATTTTAAAACTAAAACCTTCCTACCTTTAATCTACTAAAGTCAAAAAATAAATCTGGGTACGGTGGGTTTACGAGATTATTTTGACCGCAAGCGTACGGCGTGAGTTATTTTCCGACGACTGTATTTACACATGCCTTCAAAAGTTTTACCTAAAAATGCCTAAAAATAATTTATGCCCTAATTTATTCGTTAAATTACTATATTTATATTTTTTTTTCGTGGAATATTCTTTTCTAATTTTGCCTGGTTAGTATATCGTCAATACAATAAATATAATTTAATGTTAGGGTACCTTCCTATGTTCCGAGTAAGACCGTTTATATATTTTACAGTGGTAGAGCTACACTGCAGTTTATTTCTGGCTGCTTTACGTTTATTCTTGTTATACATACATACTTGAAATAATTATTATTTTTCATTATCATTAAAAGGTATCAACTCAAAATTAGAATAAGGTTTCCATTATTGGGCCATGGAATACTTAAAAGATGTGACTCACAGTAGCCAGGATCTCGTGACGCTTCCTCGCCTGCAGCATGGTGATTTTCTGGACATGGTCGAGCGCCGTATGACGGAAACAGGAGCGTGTGGCGAGCAACAAATTAACCACCTCTTCAACATCGCTGGCTTTGTGGCGAGACACCTAGGATACAAACGGCCTTTTTAGAGGATGATACCAATTATATTACTAACAATCTTGTTTACCAATGCAACTAAGCTTAATTGCTAGTGCTAGAAGATGATTCGCCTTACTGGAATGGTGGATTAGAAATTAAGTCCTTAAGTTCGCACGTTTTTTTTTATTACATTAAAAGTAACAAACAAGCCACACAATGTCACCTGATGGCAAGTAATTCCCGCGGCACAGAACATCCTTGACAAGGAATCATAATGCAGATGCGTTGTCATCCTTGAGGACTGAGATGGAATGCCTCATCAGTCATCAGTTATAAAAGTAAATTTATATTATCCGCAAATGATCACAGTTCACCTGATAGTATGTGATGACTGCGACCCATGATATTTAGATAGAAGAAAGATAGAGAGCTTGAGATGGAATGCCTCATCAGTCATAAGTTATAAAAGTAAATTTATATTATCCGCAAATGATCACAGTTCACCTGATAGTATGTGATGACTGCGACCCATGATATTTAGATAGAAGAAAGATAGAGAGAGCTTGAGATGGAATACCTCGTTACTTGAAATTGGGTCTCCGGATCCCTAAACTCACCATACGAAACACAGCCAGCGTTATACTGCTATTTTACGTCACGCTAAACATTAGGTTATTGATGGCTCAAAAATCTATTGGTCGATCACGATATAAATAAAGATCATAATCATCAACATCTCAGCCCATCACCACCAGTCCACTGTTAAAATTAGACCTCCCCCACAGACCTACGTTAGTGGTAGAAACAGGCGGCAGGTAGTCGACTCGACCACGGAAGGGTGGCCCACACAGAATACCAACATGAAATAGCAGCATAACGCTCGTTGCGATCTTCATTCAAACTATGCATTGATGGATATTTAAAAGCTTTAATTTTCTAGACGTTTGTATTTTATAGTAAAGTATATCGTATAAACATATCGTTCGCCACCTATTCTATAAAAAAAAATTAGAGTGGCAGAACCACGCTGCTTGTTGAAGCAACATGAATCTTTCAAAAATATAATATATAAATGTTACTCACCTGTGAATTTCTTATTAAAGCTATATCCAGATCATTGGAGATTTTATCAAAGTGATGCTTGCTTTCTTTAACTCCCTTGATGTCTCTACAACAAGAGTAGAATATAGATTATATAGTTGAGGTTAAACCTAGTATACATATATTCCAAATTCCCGAACCGTGTTACGAGTTAGTCCATACTATAAAAGCACCGTATTATACGGGAACGTTCTCAATCCTCGAACCGTGTCAGGTGAATCCATTATATATATATATTTTTTAAAAAGAATGCTAGCTGGTATAATAAGGACAGTCGCGTTGACCATGTCATCTAAGCTTAAATGTTTGTGCTAGCAGATGGTTCACGACTATATTCGAATGGCGGATTCGAACCTACGACCCTAAGTTTGGCAGACCGTACTCTAAGCCATTAACGCTAGAAGTGCCGTGTCATACGTGGGTTACCGGTATACACAAAAGTGCAATTACAAAACAAAACAATCTTTTGTATACACGTCTTGTATATAACAGATTGCGACATCCTTTAATAAAGAACGCTAGGTTGAGAAACGATGCTTTGTATAACACCAGGACAATATCTTGCGCATTTCTATTGGCGTGTACATGTATTTTGCTGTTAAATTCTTCAGACAATATGAAATGTTATTTGATAATACTTAATTCTCTTTATTTCCCTTCCAATTTGTAGATTAATAATACTACATAATAAGAATCAATTGTGTACAACGATAAAGTTTTTTCGTATTTTATAAACAAATTCAAGATATTTTTTATCATATATCTTTACATTTGACTTTAATATACACGAGCCATTATATTTATTACTTGTTGCCATTTTGTAGGCAGTGACGTGATCCCGTGGCTGCAGAAATTTTTAGACTTCAGATCAAAAAACTGCGACAAGTAGTTTTGACAGTCCTCTCTTGATGTTAACCTAACACTTCCTAAAGAATTCTAGAGATTCCCAAATTTTCTAAAATTCCAGGTGAATTTGGGTGCCGCCACAGCACCCAAATATCGAGCTTTTTTGTGTATACAGGCTTTTTCAATTGGGTCAAAACTGTATTGTCGTCAACTCTAGCTCTTCAGCTATGTCGTAACTGAGTAGTTAGAGTAGAGTAGTAGATCTTGCTCCACCTTTTCAAAAATGGCATCGACTTTACTGAAACACGTCAAGCTTACTTTAAGCTTCATCTTTGACATCAAAATTCCCGGACTGAAAACGTTTGAACTTGAACCAATTTTGTGCTACACTAACTGACACTGTGTTAAGTCCATAAACGTCACAATTTTTTTTGGTTGCTTGTGTGGCATTTTTCCCTTTTTTTTAATAAAACTTCAAAATGTATCGAATATCTTCGATAGATTCACTCATTTTGGCGGACAGAAAAACAATAGAAATATGGCGGGGAAACCGTGCTTACTTTTTTCTTCTGTTTTTAAAATGTGTCATCTATTGAATGGTATCAAAACCAGCCAAATACAACCGAAGAGATTTTATTGCAACTTTTTACTTATGAAATACGAAAAAACTTTTTATTTACTTTAATATTATAAAATTAAAGAATATTTAAAACAACAAATTGTTTAGCTATAAAGAAAAATCTTGTTATACCTTTATAATTTTCATCCACTCTCATATTCTTTATACACATTTCATAGCTCCAAAAATAAATTGAGAACTTGTTTAGTGCAACAAAACATCTTTTTCATGTCAATGAACTATACAATAAACAAGTTTTGTAGTTTTATGTTGCACACATAAACACCAAATATAGATTAGGATCACTGATTTTGTTCTTTAAAATATTAAGTGATATGTATGACATATATTCAGATATATTATTAAAAATTGACAGAAATTCTAATCATTTATTAGGTAGAATGACACAGTATATAAACTATTTTATTTCAATTAAATCAATATGTATAATTAAAACTTACATTTTAATAAAAGCAGAGAGATTCTTGAGTATAGTCCGGGAAGCCTGGTCCAAGAGTATCGAGTGGAACTTGTTCATTTCTTGGAGTGCATGGATCATACGGTTAAGGTTGGCCATGACAGCTGCATCCTCAGAAAAACTGCTACTCAAGTCCCACAAGGCATTTGTAAATGCGCTATAAATATTGTAATAAATTACAATTATTAAACAACTGATAATCAGTGCTGATAATATAAGATTATTATAAAACTAACTGTATTTAAAAAAATTTAAAAACCAAACATTCATCAAATGTTTCTTCAAAATCCTAAATATTTTGTTTTACAAATTAAAAATTACTTTGATAGTGATTACTTTTTTTTTGTATCTGTATTGCTGTTGACCTTTATGGCCTCTACATTTACAGAAACAAACTCACAAACTCATAAGAGATTTATAACCTGTTGCTTTGCCTATATATGCTCATTATATTATATTATATATATATTTTTATCTCTGTTAATATAATACCACATAACTTTCTTATATTAGACAAAGCACACAGTTCACCTAATGGCAAGCAATGATTGTGTGTGTGTGTGATCCTCAAAAAAAATTCAAGATGCATATGCCTTGTTACCAGTGAGGACTGTAATTGCCTCTTTACCAGTAAGTAATAAGGTCTCTCAATTCATACCAGTCACTTATTTTACCCTGTTATCCTGTGAGGGTAACCCATTCATGCTTGTGCAACATTGCTCTATTACTATTAAAAACAGTGTATTTAAACATATCTCAGACTTGATCAGGATCTATGTAAATAAATTCCTTTAGTTTCAGAGATAAGTTCTAAAAACAATGGATTTGGATTCAATACCTGTCTTTTGATTTTTTGACATTAACATTTTATAATATAAAATTATAGATAACTCACAAATTGTAATAGAACATTGAACAGTTTTAACATTTAGTTTTTTACAAACATTGATATCAATATTTATGAACGAATATCAACAGTTGAAATATCTTTCATAGTAAATGCGCTTATCAAAATTGATAAATAGAGTAACAAAAAATTATAGTCAATAAGAAATAATAGAATTGATTAGTCTGTGAAAAAGCTATAAAATGTTATTATATATATTATAATTAAAAGCTCTAAAAGCCTTCTTTCTTGGAACTATAAAGCCAATATACATATACATCATATATATCTTGCTGGTAAAAAGGTCTAAGCCATAAACCTTTTAAACTATGAACATTAATGGAAGTTGTATTTATAGTACAAAATTGGGAATAACTTTTTGGGAGCTGACTAAAAAATTTCAATTATAGACCTTTGCCAAGTATTTTGATAATATTTTTTTTTTTATGATTTATTTTGAGATAAAAATAATGAAAATTCATGAATAAATCTGACATTGCATAATAAAATACCACAATAGTAGCATGTGAATATGTTAACTGTAGTGGATTTATTTTTGTGACAACAAAAAAATAATATGTATTAAATTGTATTATTCATATTATATACCAAGGAAAATCTTTAAAACTAAAATACAACATGTGCACAGATTTGAAGTGGAAGGTAAGCACTATTCACCTTATGACTAGGTCTTTTTTGTTTTAAACACAGCAGTCTTTCAATTAATATACAATTAATTACATATAAAATTTTATGTCTTCAGATTTTCTCTTTCAAAATATACTAACTAATAAATATAATTATTAGTAATAATTAAATACATATTTTTAAATGAAAATGTAATTGATTGTCTGCAGCTCTGTTTAATTCATCTATTTATTTCTCATTATGTTCTACACTGAAATATTTTTATTCACTTGGCTTTGTAGTTTAGATCTTTTCACCAATGCACCACCACTATCAATCCTAGCATTCCTTCAAAACTATAAATGTAAAATGTTAAGTCAATAGCAATGGTTAATGTTTCAATGTTAAATATTTTAATTAGCAGTGAAAGTATTACTTTAATAATAATAGTAAATAGTAACAAAAACTACAATGGTTTATTAATTATTACAATTATTATGCTCCCTAACAAAGAAATCCCCATAGTAAATTCACAAATGGAATAATCTAGTGTCACTTGTGTCATAAAATAATTATAAGTTTGTCTCATATTTATAATAATATATCAAACACTGAGTCGTATTTTTTAATTACAAATTCAAACAAATAAAATAACTATAATGCTTATAAATATCTAATGAAATATCAATCAAAAGCGCAAATGTGGTATGAATTATACGTAAAATACAAAGAAACACATAGAAGACAAACTCTGAATATCATGGTATTTAAAATAACGAAGTAGCACAAATTAAACTTACCTTCTATGAGTCATGTATGTTTTGCCAGATTCTATCATAAAAGAACATGTTTTGAGAATCTTATCAAGCTTCTGCTCCAAACCATCAATGCTCGCTTCTTCCGTTTCCAGCTGTTCCCTATAGCACCGAATTAGGCACGTTTGAATATTAAAACATAAAACACGTCTAAAATTTCACTTTCTACATTCAACTTTCATTGATTACCAATTTCGTTTCTTACCTAAACTTTGGGGAATCTCTGAGACATTCATCAAAATCGATTAAAGGTTTCATTGTAACAACGTTAGTTATAGTCACAGAGTTTCTTCTACAACATTTTTCTACTTGAAACAAAAAGTCTCGGTTGTCGTCGTTCAACTGACCAACAATAAACCTACCACAGATGAAATTATTATCACAATACTGATAAAAACAATGACAATGACAGAACAGACTGTGTATATTGAATACAGATCATTAAAACAAAAAATGTGTGGTGTATTTACGTTTCTCAAAATTGGGGTCACTTTTGTTATTTAAAGGGGGCCGCAATTTATTCACTAAATAAGACCTGTATACAAATACTTATTTATTAAATATAGTTTTTATATAGTAAGTTAAGTAGAATTTTAATATAGTTCTAAAATATTACCATGTTATAACATGAAAAACAAATTATAGCTTGCTTTGTGTAAATAATAATTATTTAAAATGTTATAACAGTATTAGATTGGGTATAGGGGGCCCCCCCCCATGTTATATTGTTCAGATTTTACGTTTTTTCCTCAACTTTATTGTCACTTTACTTTTTATTTTTTTAGTTACCTATATATTTTTATTTGTATTAATATGAACAACGATGAACTGATGAATATATATAATACGATATTTTGTTACTCATTCAAATCGTTACACTCGTCACTACGCTTTGAAATGATTACATTTAGTTTGCGTATTAGTCAATTTGTTATTTTATAAAGATAATATTATCTACGTAAACAATTTATTTTATTTTTGACGTAGTTATTAAATAATAATTATGATATATTTTGTATGCTTTTTAAATGTTAAAGAAAATAAATTAAATGTATTATAATAAAATTGGCCGTACAGTTTGGGACTTCGCCTTTTTCTACAAACATAGTATATAAATACAGGCCTTGTAGGTCAAATATGTCACAATTACAACTGAAATCCACAAGCAAAACTTTTTCGTGTCAAAATATATTACTTTTGTTTAAAATTTTTGTCACCTAAAAATAACATAAAAATATACATTTTTTAACCAGAAACATAAAAGATAACACAATGAATACAATTGACGATATGTCTTCTTTTAAAAATAATCATTTAGTAACACTTCTTTTAAGTGTAATTGCTATACCTCTTTCCATGTCTATGTGGATTATTAATATAATTTATTCGAAATTGATTGTCCATAATGAAGGATTAGATGGTGAGTTTGAGAAGTTGTTGATGTACTTTTAATTATGATTATTAATTTTATTGCCGATTTCATTTTCAGAGCCTGTAGTAATCTCCCCCGCACGATGGTTGGCTTCATGTTTCTTACCATTATTAATATGTGTATACGGATATAAAAAGAAGACTATTAATTTAAGTGGAGCACTTTTAGGGTTTGTAGTAGGATTTGTACTTACATTGGCCAACTTTTGCTTTTTTGCTGATCTGCTTATGTTTTTTGTGACGTCTTCCAAGGCAACTAAAGTCAAGCAACATCTAAAAAGAAAACTTGAGGAAGATTTTAAGGAAGGTATGCACTATTTTCCACTAATATATATTTTCAGTAAAATGTTTCATTTTGCATTTAATTTTTACATTTACAGGGGGCCAGAGAAATTGGGTTCAAGTTCTTTGTAATGGAGGTATGGCTACACAGCTTAGTTTATTATATTTATTGGACATAGGTGCAACTGAAAGGCCAATTGATTTTATAAAGGATTATAGAGCATCTTGGCTTTCTTTAGGGGTAATAGGTAAGTTTTGTTTATAGATTATTTGTATGTCATCATTACAATACATTTATCCTACAAGTGTCCTAGTTTTGTTTTATGGGATTGGTCAATTTGTCTAATATCAATACTTAAACATATTTTTTTATGTACAGGTGTTCTTGCATGCTGCAATGGTGATACATGGGCTTCAGAATTAGGCACAGTATATGGCAAAGATGACCCATTTCTTGTAACATCGTTTGAGAGAGTACCTAAAGGGACAAATGGAGGAATAAGTGTTATTGGAACAATTTTTAGTACTATCGGAGGACTTGTTGTGGGGATTTCTCATTACTTAGTGATTACCTACTTTTCAGATGCAAGTATATTATTGTATGCACCTCCACAATGGCCTATTCTTCTGTTTGGTGCATTTGCAGGATTTTTTGGTAGCTTCATAGACTCGATTTTGGGAGCAACTCTGCAATATTCTGGTATAATAATTCTTTATGTTAATTATTACAGTTATTAATTTGTACCATAATGATTTATGTCATAACTTGTAGGTATGGACAAAAGTGGGAAAATTGTAACTCATTCAAATCAGGCTGTAAAACATATTAGTGGAATGAATATTCTAGACAACCACAGTGTTAACCTTATATCAACAATAATAATGGGTTTGCTTTTACCAACCATAAGTAAAACCTTGTGGCCCTTGTTTTGATACTGAGAAAGACTGAGATATGAGTGAAAAACTGTTAAACAAGTTCTTGAAGAATGTTAATTGCAAGAATATTAATTTTAAATGATGATTTAAATGTGAGAATAAATGTTTTTAATATAATAAATTATTTAAATAGATTTTATTTATTTAGTAATAACATCAATATAATAAATGATCATCTTGCCAATTAGTCCTTTGTAATACATGGTTGGCAAGTAGGTTGGCCATTATATGCCTTCCACCTATTTTCTTGATACCCTATTCTGAATATTTATAATATCCTGAAAAAACATCAACAAATATTTACATATGATTTCAAAACAAGGCCCATGCAGCAGGAACTTGCTATTACATTTTTTGAAAACAAGACTAATTTCCGGATTTTTGAATAACATATAAGTTTTTTTATTTTTAATGCCACTACATGAACACTGTATTCATCAATGTGTTTTAAAAAAAATCGTTCCTGATTGTATGGTCCATTATTGTAAGAAATGGAAAATGTTAGAATTAATGTATGCAAAAGAAAAAAATACAACCTTCACTGTAAATAATTTTTAGATTGAATGACTCATTACAGTGAAAATGATAAACTTTTTGTCATCCAGATAGCAACAACAAAAAAAAAGTTCACTAGCACAAAGTCACATTTACTATGGAACTGATGGCAACAAGCATACTAATAAAATAAAATTTTTGCAATGGACATGCTTTTTGGACGCCAACAATGAAAACGTGTAAAAATATATATTACAATAACATATACAACAAAAACTACTAACTACTAAAAATAATAATAATTTTAATTATATAATCTAGGATGCAGTTTAGGCGTAATTAGAACGTGGAAAAGCAAGATAACAAAAAGTTTGTTCCATGTAAGATATATACTGAATAATTTGATCTAATAATAATTCTATTAAACAGGAAGTAATATGTCATTGACTTTTCGTGACAAGAATGAACGAGGAAATAATTGCTGCTGAAGATATACGTCTCAACTTTCATTAATATGTTATGTATTATCAGAAGAAATTTAGTTTTGTTAGTTTTTTATTTTTATTTACATGTTTCCTTTAAATACGGGTGGTCTATTAGAAAGTTTTCAAATTGCGGCTGGTGGTTATGTAGTATATTGAGCTTTTAAGAAAGCTGACGGCCATATATAAACACAACTACACAGAATGGATTTAAATCTGTGATATTACACGCTATAGTTCGGTATAACAACCTGTGACAATTTACATCATTTCACGACAAGTGTGACATAAGTGCTTAGTGATCGATTCGTTTTTTTTTAATTAAAATCTGTACTCGAAGCTCCTTGTTTGCTTAATAATAATCAGTTATTTAAGGTACGCATAATAATCGCAAAAAATTTTTTTTTGCTTGCCACTAGCAGCATAAAAAAAATCATATATATAGGCCACGATTCCCGGGAGGTACTTTTATTTCAATACGAACCGTCGAAGAGATAGTAGTCGAGAAATTAGAGTTGTCATCAAGTACCTCGGCTTGTAATAAAAAATTACCTAAGAGAAAGGTAAAAAATTTTGCGACAATTTCTTTTGAAAATTTTCTCGACATCGTGGGAACATTAGAGGACTATGCTCCTCCATAATCCACAGTTGCACGCTGGGCCAAAGAGTTTAAGCTGGACAGTACATCCATGGAAGATGAACTTCGCTATGGACGGCGATCCACATCACTCACTGACGATAACGTGAAAATAAGCGATAATTTCGTATTGGCTGATCGAAGAGTCACCATTGGGCATGAAGCCGAGGTTGCAGGGATTTCATATGGAAGAATCCTTGCGAACAAATCGCATATGAAAAAAGTCACTGCTAGTAAGGTACCGAGAATGTTAACCGAAGAGCAAAAGAAAAAACAAACCGATATTTCGACGTTTGAATCTCGGAACAGTTTCAAGTAGACCAGGAATTTTTAAATCACGTTTCGTGACCATGGACGAGACCTCTGGATCCGCCATTTTGACCCCGAAACCGAACAACAATCAATAACTTGGAAACGAGCCTCTTCACCGATGTTTATTCTTTTCCAAGAATACGACTCTAAAACATTGTTATTATTGGTAATCACATCTACCTGACCTACGCTTATCAGTTGATCAAACATTGCCTAAAAATAGACGCATTGATGAAGTGGCTCAAGCAAGAAGAAGTTGCCCTATCGGAATAAGGCCAGAGTTTACCGGCGATACCAGGAGACTGGTAACTTTGACCCAAGTTGAAGGCAGAAGAAGGTGCACATCAGAAGGGGATAACCTATTCATCGTCAGTACTTTACTAATCGGGCCCTCTGACGTTCTAGTCGAACAGGTGCTTAGAGAAACGCGAGGAGTAGCTATTAGCGGCTCGACAGAAAAAGACTTAAGGCGGCTAACACGACTCCAAAAAGGCCGGTTTCTGGCTTTGACCAAGTTGACCCTAGCTCATCGAGCAACCCGATTACATTCGCAAGAGAACATGTGGACTGGACGGACGAACAGTAAAGCTCTGTTCTCTTTTCAGATGCAAGCAGAGTGTGTCTCCATGTGAGAAGACCTTGAGAGCGTGTCGCCCAGTCCTGCATAAATGAAAATATGGCATTTGGAAGAGGTATGAGCGGACATTTCAATGTAGGCAAAAACGACGATTTGGTTTTTATCAAAAATAGCCGCAGATTTGGAGGTTTGACGGCGAACCGATATATTGAAGAGATATTAGGGGATGATGTCAATCCTTATGCAGGCTTTATCGGTAAAAACTTTGTGCTGAATCCAGACATTGCCCGTCCACTTGCTGCAGGTTCTGTTCGACAGTAACTGCAGGAGGTCGAAATTGGGGGCATGGAGTGACCAGTACGTAGTCCGGACTTAAATCCTATTGAGCATTTATGGGACGAGCTTAAAAGAAAAGTTCGGGGTAGAAATCCGGCGTCGGCTACGAGATCGGAGCTTCACGCTGCACTCGCTGAAGAATGAGATGACGTTAATCAAGAAACAGTGATAAATCTTATCCGGTCAATAAAGAACCGAATAGGAACTAATTAGAGGCAGGGGTGGTAACACTAAATATTGAATTGTTTTATATTATTTAATTTACAATTGTTTAGTCTTCAGCTGTATTTTCTTTACAGTCAATGTTTTCTTATTTTAAAGACTAATTTTGTATATATATTTTTTATTAATGTTAATGAATTTATTATAATGAATGTCATCTCATTTAAAAACTAAAACCTTCACTTTTAATCTACTATGTCAAAAATTGATCTGAGCTTTGTTTCACCAGTTTTTTCGAGAATATTTTATCGTCGTGAGTCGTTTTTTTTGCTGACGACTGTATTTGTATCTTGTATTAATATTGCTTTGTTTGAATTTATATTAAACAATTATGTGTTCATGATTAGTTTTGATTGATTATTGAGCGGTTATTGCATTAGATGCTAACAATAGATTAAGGTTTTTGTGAATGAACTATGGACTGGATGAATTGAAATGTCAATATTATTAGTATGGAGACATCCATTGTTAATATTTATTACTTGCAAATAATCAGCAACTCTCGAGGACAACATCTTAAACATAACAATATAGGTATAATGGCTGTAACAATTTTTTTATAACTCGTATCTTTAATATTCTCTTTTCATATTACCATTATATATTCGTATTATTTTGAAATTTGGTTATCGGTTCGTATGCATGTATGTATATCTGTGTGTGATATATAGATAGATATATTTATATAAAAGTATGTAAAATAAATGATGACCTCGGTAGTGGTTACCGTATATCGCACAATAATCTTATTCCCGCATCCCTGACACTGCATTTGAACCCTCCCTCTAAGGTGACGATAAATGAGTGCGCAAATGTTTACGGCACTAAAATATTCGGTGCAGTTAAGGTTATCTGGCCATAACCAGTGGATATTACCGTTACGAACTTGACCACTCAGATCACGTAAAGTACAGATAACTTTATGTATTTTATGTCTATTAATATATTATTTATATACATTTATATGTATACCTATGACAGATGCTCCAACTAGGTAGAAACAACTTTGACAAGGAAGTTAGGAGACGGATACAGTTGGGTTGGTCAGCATTTGGAAAATTTCGTAGAGACTTCTTCGCCCATACCGAAGGTTTTCAATCAGTGCTTCTTACCGTAATGACATACGGTGCTGAGATGTGGCCACTCACAGAGCAACTTGTCCACCAGTTCAAGATCGCTCAGCGAGCTATGGAAAGAGCTACGTTCGGAGTATCTCTTAGTAATCGAATCCGGAACGATGTCCTTGGGCAGAGAACTGAAGTAGAAGTAGCTCAACGAATTAGCAAGTTGAAGTGGCAGTGGACAGGTCATATATGCCGCAGAACCGATGGCCGCTGGGGCAGAAAGGTTCTTGAGTGTAGACCGCAGCAAACGTAGTATTAGGCGCCCTGTAACTAAGTGGGGGCGATAATATTCGTAGGGCAGCGGGCAGAGCTGTGGCGTGCCATGGAAGAGGCCCATGACCCAGAAGTGGACTGATACAGGCTGATGATGTGTACTTTCAGAATTTAAATAAATATCTTGCGCCCAGTGACAGTGGTAGAGCTACACTGCAATTTTCATCCATTCTACTCGCTCCTCAACGGTGAAAACGCATCTGCATTATGATTCCTTGTCAAAGATGAATAAAGATGTCATTCATGAGTCCCAAGAATCAGCCCATCAGATGAAATGTGTGCTCATTTGTAAATCTACATTGAATAAAAAAAAACAATATATTTTCTGCTCAACCCAAAGGTTGGCTGGTAGAGAATGCTTTTTGGAATTAAGTTTTCCTCTTTGTACATTGTTTGTTTTATTTGTGCAAATAAAATATAAATATATAATGTATTAGTGCAACGCGGCATGTCCTATCTTTATATGTGATGTGATTATAGAAGTTATTTATTAATTGTTAAGTTCATATTATAGTGTCTGATATTAATATGAAAGAATTATAACATGAGATATCTGATTAATAACTATAACTATTAGTAATTGAACATCAATAATTAAGCTTGTTTATGTCAGTTTTAATGGAGTCAATGAGGAATCGTCGTAATGTATTTTTATAACAATGAGATAAGAAATAATAGTGTTTTTTTATTACTTTGTATACGTTACACGAATCGAATATTGAGATATCTTAAAACTGGTTCAACTTGAGTGAAGCTGAGAACAGTTAATCTTACGTTACATAACATATTTCTCTCCTCGGTATTTTATATAACAATCAGAAGAGAACTATGTTATGTAAAGTAACATATTATATATAATATATAGGATGTTAATTTATTTCCTTTACTGCTTCTTATTTACCTACTTTAATCTCACTGTTGGGCACTGTAGGCCTCCTCTCTTGAAAGGGTAAAAGAGCATTGTTCACTACGCGGTCTAACAGCAGATTGGTGTACCATGTTTTAATTTTTCCTTTATTTATTTCTTTTGTTTTATATAATGTTTTAACTTTTTTTTAAATTTATTTCCTAAATGTTAAAGTTTCTTAACGATATTTTCCTACACCGCCGAGCACGTGACAAATCGGCGCTTAAAATGCAATTAACAATTTCATTGGTGGCTTGCATGCCGTCAATCATTAGCGAGATCTTGGACCGTGGGCTACCACGGACATGTATATAACGCTTCTCTGTTAGAGGCAGGTCCTGAGAGATAGACATCCAAGTTTCTTCTTCCTTTGACCATTCAACTGCAGGCTGGTGAGACGAATGCCCTAGCTGCCTGGACTCTTAGTTGGATACGTGACGATTGTGATAACCTCAAATAACATGCAAGACGCGAAAGCATCCGTCTTGTTTCCTTAACAACAGATTCGGAATTTTTTTAATCACTCTAACGGCGATGACATGACGGATATATCGTTTTTATAAAACCGACAATTTGCCATCTCGAAAACGGTAATAATGACGGATTAATGTTAACTTAAAGGAAAATTTAACTAGGGCGTATAGTGTGAAAAGTAGATAAGACAGTGATGACAAAACCTGGAGGAGTCACAGTTGAATTTCTTATCTTTATTTTGTGTATATATGTTTAAAAGTGGACGAGTGATGAGGTGAGATGACGATGATTATAGATGTCCTATTTTGCCGATTAAATATACGGCGAAAATTCGCCATTTTCTTTCCTACCCGTACGTTTAGAACTAATCATAGAGGAAATTAGTAACTGCGATTAGATAAACAGTGATGCCTGTACCTAAAAGAGCACTAGGTTAATAAATACTAAGGATGTTAAGTTGAGCCGGATAGATGTTTTTTTTTTTATTTTAGTATAAGGGTGACAAACAAACACACATTCACCTCATGATGACTGATAACTGCAGTCCATAAACACCTTTATCCAACCCCTAACAAGTATGCTCATGCGTTGTCACTCTTCAAAACTTCCAATAAATCCCTTGCCACAATTAATCGGTTCTTCAGTCGTAGTCATGAAACGAAACACAGCAGTCTTATGCTACTATTCCGCGCTGATGATATTCTACAAGAACCTTGATCATGCGCGGTGAGCTGAGCATCTAGAATTGATAGTGATACCAAAGTTAAGATTTTTTCATCACAAACTCGCAGCCCACCTGATGGTAAAAGACCACTACACGCTAGATACTACTCTTTTCCTACTTTTTTAGAAGCTTCCTCGGAAACATACAGCCAGGAATTACGCTTAATAATGCATTTCTAGATCTGTATATCGTTTGATCTGATCGGTACTTGTGTATATAACCGCACCAGTTGAGGAACCGATGTTAATGTCTTAAACTTATATAACGATACCTAAGTTGGTAGACCAATTATATATTACACTGACCGCTTAGGGCACTTTATTAATGGGTAACCAGCACGATGGTTCTCGGGATGGAGCCTCGGCTTGGACCGTTACCCTGGGCGCGAAAACAACCTACTCGAGGGTGCCCGAGAGGGCCGATAGTACCTCGGGTCAGCCAGTTCCTTCTGACGGACTAATTATCGTCCGAGGACATATTACCGTATATAGGGATTAATTAAAAAAAATGTGACAACATCTGCAGAAACTTACATTAAAATTATATGTTATACCAGATATACATACATTTTACTCGTTGGCATATATGATAATTAAAGTTTGAAGACCATCAGTCCAGTTAGAAAATAATGTTCTTAAAATGCAGTTGCCTCTCCAATGGCTAAGATTTTGCGACATGCCACCTCAGTGCAGCTATACTGAACAGCAGTGGAGTGGAAAAGCGAGATTTCGCCGTGTAGCTGTCCGGCAAAATAGCACATCAATTATCACTGTCATCTCAGCTCATCACTCGTCCACTTCTAAACAGAGGTCTATATACAAGTTACACAAAACAAATATAAGAAATACAACTGCGACTCTTCCGGTTTTGCCGATGTTGTTTTGCCGTCACTGTCTCTTTTCACACTATAAGGCCTTGTTAAATTTTCCCTTAAGTTGTCCCATATCCGTCCTTATTACCGTTTTCGAGATGGCGAATTGTTGGTTTCATAAAAACGATATATCCGTCATGTCATAGCCGTTAAAAAGTCATTAAAAAAAATCTGTATTTGTTGCTAAGGATACAAGTGCTTTCAAGTCTTGCATGTTAGTTGAGGTGATCAAAATCGGCACTTATCCAACTAAAGGTCCTGGGGCTAGCGCATTCGTGTCACCAGTATCGTTAGATAAGCAGATAATTTTGACAGTAATGAAGCTACGCTGCAGTTTGTTTCTAGCTGCAGAATGAATGGGTCAGCTCGACCGGGGTAGGCCCACGCTCTCACAGAATACCAGCGTAAAATAGCAGCATAATGCTTCTGTTTTTCGTCTGGTGAGTGTAGGGATCCGGAGACCTTTATTATTGGTGACGAGGCATTCCATCTCAGTCCTCAAGGGTAACAACGCATCTGCATTTTGATTCCTTGTCAAGGATGAATGTAGAAGTCATGGGCTGCTGGAATCACTTACCGTCAGGCGAACGGTGTGCTCGTTTATTACTCGTAATAAAAAAAAATAAAGCAAAGTGGATTTGAATTGAGCCAGGCTTTCAATGGGCATAGTATCTTTTTAATCTTGTATTTATGGCAAGTTGATTTTTTGTGATAGTAATTAATGGACTTGAACCGCCCATAATGTGCCGTAACGAGGGTCTGTTGTCGGGGTTAATTCTCTAGTGAATATTAAGTTCCAGGCATCTCGGCGCTTACAAAACTTTTCTTCGTATCAATCAAGAGCAATAGAATGCTTTGGTGTTGCTGAGATCGATACCTATCTGAAGAATAATATGTATGCATTTTAATTGGTTGGTTTTTAGGTCTGAGTGTGTTGTATATTTATCTCGCATCTATGACACTGCATCTGCAACCTACCTTCAATCTCATTGCTCATGCATGACTAGGGAAGGGGACGCGTATCGTATTTTCGCGAATGCTTATACTATAGCAATGTTTCTCAACCTTTTTATGTTGCGCCCCACGTTGTACATGAAAGGTAGGTCGTAAACGTAGGTCAAAAAGGTAAGTAAAAAGCCCAGGCGACTTCTTCATAACTAATTATTTATCACTATTACTCAAGTTTCGTATGCCACAGTACGACACTGGTTTCTTTAATTTTTCTTTTACTGTTCAGGCTATACAGCTCTGGAACGCTCTCATCAAGATTCTGTCGATGTTGATGCTGTTAGCCCATACGGCTCTTACAGCTTCATCGGACACAGGGCTCACGGAACTGAGGGGTCCGTGAGCAGGTTATAGAGTTTGGTTCTCTTACTTACGCAAAGCGCTCATACACTGAGCGTGTCGGTCTGCTCTGATCACGTTCCTATCGGATTCGAAGATTCTCCAGAGTGGAGAATGGATGGTGATGTTTACTGACCGTTCGAGGTTAGGTATGCGGGAACGCCCTGCCAAGCGATCTTCTTATAAAAATAATTTTAAAAGACTGATTCGTGAGTATTACACAAGGGTAGTAGTGGTTTATATTCTTTTATTTATATTATCTATTATTATTATATATTTATGTGTTCATTATAACTGACCCCACCACCATATGGAATACAAGCTAGGGAGAAAGAGCGAGAGATTTATGTGTTCATTATATAATTTATGATATTTTTGGTTAATGTATTTTATTAGTTATTATGTATGTTACATATATTGTTAATATTTAGGATTATTTTGTTATTGGCACTTACAGTCAGTGTTTCTCCATCTCAAGGGTTGACTGGTAAAGAATGCCAAAGGCTTTAAGTCCGCCCATTGTACCCTTTTTTATAAAAATAAGGTGTAAGCAAATGAAGATTAAATAAATAATCTTGTGCTTTACAAATATTAATAGAGCATTAAGCATTAATAAGCATTTATTTTCAGCAAGCCTTGCGCGGTATACTATAATGGTACGGTAATTATATTAAATATTACCTTTATACCTTTTCAATCCTATTACGAATATTCTTGATAGAACATATAAATAAAACCATTATGGTCTTTAGTCAACCGATTTTTATGAAAATAAATGTTAGTCCAAGATTATTTCAATATATCACTGAAAATGATATCCAAATTGGTTCAGCACAAATGCACCAAGTAAAAGTCAGTATCTCGTATGGATCTTCAACCGAAAAAGTGTCCACCAAAATGCATGAAATGAGACTTCATTATATAACCAGAATTGCGCTCGTTTAGTTAGAGTGTGTGAAAACTAACGGTTGTCGATTAATTGAAGAAGTAGTCTGGAGAAATATCTTTGTGTATAATAACTGTCCCTAAACAAATAAGAAATGAAGATGTCGTTCAATTCACGGAGTGTATGTAGTAAGGAGTATGTTTGTGACGTCTATAATAAGTGTCCATAGGAGAAGAGAAAGAAAACTTTAAATGAAAGTGCACCAAAACCATTCTTATCAAAAAAAATTAAATTACCGTATAATTTATTTGAACCCCTAGTTTTCCAAGATTTTCGGTTATGCCGCTGTAAATATACACTTATGTCTATATTAGTACTTCAGCATTTATTGACGGTGCTCTGAATAACTCACTATACTCTTAAAAATACCATAATTTGTATTTACCAATAATTGTGTAATTATAAATGTTATTTCTATGTCATCGTACTTCATAAACAACCGTTAATTTAAGGTTTTCTCTCTAATTATAACGGTGCTTGACTGGCGTTTTAATAAACCTTTATTTCTTACATAAAAATGGATAGGTTTTCAGTTGAAGACCGTTCTTATTTCTACAGTCCTAGTTCAATTAAATCCCTTAAACAGATTACCGCAGAAGAATTACAAGCGTAAGGTGGCTAGCCTTTCAGTGTTTTACAGAATGCATTTTGGAGAGTGCTCAGGATTTACATGATTTAATTCCCCCATCCCCGTTCCACCATCGGACCTCACGAGGCACTGCTGGATTTCATCCTTTTGTTGTGAACATCCCTCAAACCCGAACGAAGCGTTTTGCTTCGTCTTTCATTATTCGTACAGCAAAGGACTAGTTTGCCCGCGTCTGTCATTCCCTCCGATTACAATATGGGTTCAAGAGTAGAGTGAATAGGCATTTACTGAGCTAGTGCGCCTTACCATCCAGGACTGCATTTCCGCTTAACATCAGGTGGGATCGTGTTCAAGCACTTGCTTTGAAAGTTTAAAAAAAAAAGAATTGATACTGATTAATTTTAAAATTTGCGATAATTTAACTTCAGCAATCAAAAATTAAAATTCCACCAAAACTATCATCTTTTAAAGTAAAATATTTACACTTATTATATTATATGTTATATTTTAAAGCAGAAGCTATATAAATAAATATAGCTTTTGAAATGTCGATTTCTCAAGCTATAAGCCACAATTTACGTCTTTGCTATCTATGGACGCATATTACCCGAACTATTGTCTATGAATGTGCTATGGAAAATAAGAGTTGACCTAAAGGTTGTAAATACCAGGTCATAAAATCCCAAACCAAAAAAAAAACCCGAACTATTGATAGCTGATCCTTGATTGTCAGTAACAACATCAATTACTCTATGAATAGTATCGATACAATGAATAAAGCAAAGTGAGGTAATTTTATAGAATTGCAATATATAATAGAATTGAACCTTGACGTTAAGCTATTTATAGTATCGATAGTATATTTGCCAGTCTTGAATTTAATATCACTATTACAAATGGCAATGAACATTCAATAGATACCTTTTTAGATAGTATCGTTAATTTTATCATGTCATAACATTTCATAAATAGAAAATAAAATTATGGTTAATTCCAATAAATGTACTGACTCTTTCGTTTAACTAAATTTCACTTAATCTCACGTTGAAGTACAATAGATAATGAACGCTCCTGGTATATCAATACTACAATAGTATCAATAGCGTAGCATAAATGTAAATTATTATTAATAATAGCAAATTTGTGCTGCTGAAACTCTCGGATACTACCGATACAATCGATTGTCCTAGCGATATTTGTACTATTGTCATGCTATCGATATTCTTTCAACAGCCGCCTATCGAAACGCATCACTTTTGCAAGGTCAATCCTTTGTTTGTGTACTATTCCGTAACAAAAAATTGTTGAGGTTTTAAGTGACTCATTTTATGAGAGCTAATGGTGGTACAGTTTTACGGTTTATGTCTTAGTTTTTAATTCTTAACAACTGGTTATTAGTGCTTGAATTCGGACCACGGAATGCGCTTTTCATTTTAGTTCACCATGTCATTACCAATAGAAGAAGATCAACACATAAATACTGATATTCAAAATGATATTAGTGATAGTCACCGTAATCTAGTTGAGGTGGAACGAGGTAAACACTTTTTGGATAAAATTTAAAAAACGAATGACTATAAGCCTATGTAAAATAAGATGAGATCAGTTTTTTTATTACCGTCCGTTTAATAATTTCTGTTCTTTTTTCTATAGAAAAAACAACAGGATGGATAAAAAGTCGGACAGTGCTAGGCATCATGGGCTTCCTAGGGTTTGCCAATGTGTATGCTATGCGCGTAAACCTGTCTGTTGCTATCGTAGCTATGATCAACTCCACCACCGTGCCAAACAATTCAACATTGGATGTGTGTCCTGCACCCACACCTAGTAATAGCTCAGTACCCACTGTGAGTATTGTTGTGCTTTCTGTTAGTATTATAAATCCATCTAAAAATTTCCATTGTTGTGAAAGGAATAAACAATAGGAATGTTATATATATATGGATATATATATATAAATATATTTATATTACTTTTGTTATATTAAGATTTGAGCAGATAAATCATATTTTGTATATCTCTGCTTAATCAGTATAATACTGCTAAATGTAATTAGATCCCTGGATCTTTATACTTTATATGATTATGGCAGCATTATGCTGCAATTAACATTTTTTTATAGAACAGGTATAAAAAAAACATGGGTATTATTTGAGGACATGGTCTTTTCATGGTCAAGCCAACCTATTCATATTGGCGCTAGAAACCAGTGTATCTCTACCACTCAAAATATATCTGTATTGAATATATAAATTGAGTTGAGGCATCAATAGCATAATGGTTAAGGGATTGATCTATGAAACTTAAGGTTGTAGGTTCGAATCTGCCATTCGACTATTGTCATGAACCATCTCCTAGCACAAGAATTTTCAGCTTAGTTGGAGTGGCTAACCGGAATATTAGTAATGTTAATAGCAATGTGTTTAAAAAAAATTATAAAAAGAAAAAATGTTACTAATTTCAAATTATGTTGTTTAAATATAATAGTAAATTAATATAGTCAACTACGAACTAAAGAATATAGTATGCAGTGCATTTGTTCACTACTGCTCTGTGGCCAGCCAACCCAAGTACATAAGTTCCACTATTAAAATTGGCCACAGCTTATAATTTGCATTTTTACCTACAACACAAAAACAAAATACACATATTTTCTCAATCCCTTATGACCAGTGTAGGAAGTCCACAATAGACTGATTTCAGACAAATGTATCTTAGTTTTAGTATATTTATTTGCTTTTATATTAGTACAAAGTGGAACATTTTATTAGGCTTAAGCCATTGCTCTCTTGTCTTACAAAAATTATGTACAATTTTGTGGTAATGTGGGTCATGCTTATACATCCATTGAGCTGTGTTGGTCACCCTTGTTTTACTGTGGATGTCTCTGCAGTATATTTTATTACACAGAGGTAAGATCTATACATACTGTACATTTTTGTAAATTATAGTGTAATAACTGTTTAAGGTTTCAAAAAAATATTAATAGGAATTGATGTTTCATATATGTATCAGTTCTAAATTTTATAAAGTATAGTATATTGTTTCAGAAACCAGGCGATTTTAACTGGACATCAGGACAGCAAACTTTAATTTTAGGATCATTCTTCTATGGATATGTGTTAACACAGGTAAATACAAAATTTATGTAACATAAATCCTATTAAAAATCTTTAAGTTTTAACATGAAAGTAACAAACAAAACAGGAGTATAATAAACACCTCTCCAAGAATGGAATAACTACACATAAAACCATAAGGTTTAATAGAAATATATTTCAAATTCAATTTTCAGGTTCCAGGTGGAAGGATAGCCGAAATATTTGGTGGAAAACTTGTTTACGGTGTGGGAGTGCTTCTAACAGCGATATTTACAATTCTTAGTCCAATTGCAGCATTTGTTGATTTCAAATTCTTCATAGCTGTGCGAGTTTTAGAAGGGTTAGGTGAAGGTGTTACATACCCTGCCATGCATGCTATGCTGGCTAGGTGGATACCACCTTTGGAAAGATCGAAGTTTGCTGCATATGTGTACGCGGGTAAGCTATTTTAATGTATATATACAATACTTTATATTATTATATTGGGTTTAATCCTTGGTTCCGGCAACAAATAGTTCATTGTAATTGTGGAGAAGGAATATATTGTGATGAAACCTGTATGTCTAAGAAATAATATTTAGATGTGTAAGCACTGGTGGACTATGCTCTAACTTGAGAGGTTGCCTATGGCTTGCAGTGGGTTATATTTACAGGCTATTATTTTATGCACTTGATTTTTGTACTGAATTTAACTGTATTTATTGGACAAACATTATCCAGTTGTAGTAAATAAACTAGTTTCAAGTAGGAATCTTATTACTTTTGTATTTCTTAAAGACATTTGACATAATTGCTATCATATTACATGATTATCTTATAAATAGAAATCAGTTTATCATATAAATAGAAAGTACAAATTAAAATAGTAATATTTATGAATTTAGATTATAACCCTGTATATATACTGAAATATATATGTAATTAGAATATACTGAATTAATAACTTTTAGTTATATAAATAAATATTTTATATCTTAAACTATGAATGGGGATAATCTGTTTAATATTTACAAAAATAATACAATAATGTGAACAATGTGTGAAATGTAAACTTTTTGTTATGATAATAAGTGTGACAAAATGAGTTCACCTGATGGTAACTTAAGACTGTTGCCCCTGACATCTACATTCAACCTAAAAAAAATATTCATGATGCATTGTTGTACCTGAGTACTGTGATGGAATGACTCGTTATATGTAATTAGGTCCCCAGAGACCTACACTCGCCATACAAAACACTGCAGTGTTATGCTGTGATTTCTTATCCATGTAAAAGCAACCGTCCAAGCCGAGGTTTCTGTTTTACTGCTTCACCAAAAAAATAAAAGCTGTGATTTCACACTATTCTGTTATGCTGTCCTCCGCCGACCCATTCCAGCATACCAATGTAAATATACGCGAATTGTCATACCTTGTTACAGGTTCAAACATTGGCACGGTTATATCATTACCCATATCGGGATGGCTGTGTACACTCGACTTTGGTGGTGGGTGGCCACTCTGCTTTTATCTATTTGGAGGCCTTGGCGTGCTATGGTTTATTGCATGGATGTTTCTTATTTATGATTCACCCCAAACACATCCGAGAATATGTCCAATGGAAATTGAATACATCACAAATTCTATAGGACCCCAAGTAAGTGACATCAATTTATAATTATTTCAAATTATTAGAAATAATTTATCATCAAGCAATTGAACTGTGTGTGTACGCTTCTATCTTTTCCCCTAAAATCTTAAAAAAGAAAAAAAAATCTAATTTAGTGCTATGTAAATCCTACAAATTAACTTACGACCATAATTTTGATGATGATTGTCCTTCTGGTCGATTTCGACCACGGTGATATCTTCTGACTACTGCCGGATAACATCATCAGTTTTGCACAACATTTTATAGTGCTGTAAGCATTTTCACAAGCACAGAGGCATCCACTCGCCATCCCCTTACCTATTCCGATGTAATGCATGTGCAATAACATTGGAGGATGGTTCAGGTGGAGTGTCAGGGACAATGATATATACAACACTTACAGACCCAGAAACCAAACACCATTACTTGCATATACATTGCTTCTCTGCTTGTATAATATATTACAATAAGGATTATCTCATATCAGTAACCATTTGTTCATTTTGCATAAACAGCAGTGATAGTGTTATTATTTCACTTTATGCAAATGTTTTATCACTTGAGTGGGATATTGGGTCACAGATGTGACTCACAAGTTGAACACAATGACATCATAGATTATATTGAGGTCAAATTGTATTTAGTTTCTAGATATGTATATATTGGGTTGGCAACTAAATTTTTTATAAGTATATTTTTCAATATTTTTGTTTTTTTATCTATAATGTATTCTCCCTTACTGTTTACAAGTCTCCCACAATTCGACAAGATTTTCAATACCTCGTTGGTAGAAATCACCCGGTTTCGGTTCGAAAAATTAATTCAACCAAGATCTAATATCTGCATAAATATTGAACGAAACTCCGCGCATAGTATTTGAGAGAGATGGAAAGAGGTAGTTAACTTAAATGAAAAAAAAACGACAAAATATAGATACGATTAAAACAAATCATATTGTCAATCCCATACTCTGTTAAACAATTTTAAACATTATGCCAAAACCATTTGATGACATGCAACATATAAATCTTAAAAAAAAGGGATAATATATATATAGAGAAAGTGCCTTTTTAAGAAGCTATTTGTGAGCATTTGATGAATGATTCAATGGTTGTATAATTTAGTCGATTTCTGACCTTTTCATTATTGACTACCATTATAGATATATAATTATAGTTATATGTATGTATTGTAAAAATATTTATCTGTGTACAGTAGTTTATATATCATGATATGTTTATTATTAAATTATTTACTTATGTTGGTCAAAATATATTCATAACTATATTATTTTGTTATATATTTTTTTACTTTATTATGTATAATATTTTCATTTTGTTAGTTATTTTGGATTGCTATCACTTATCACATTATCTCACCACACCATGGGTTGACTGGTAGAGAATGCCGTTAAGCATTAAGTCTGTCCTTTGTAACATTCTTTTTATTAAAGGTAATGCAATAAGGTATAAATTGAAAAAAAAATTGGATGACATCATTTGACATTTTTTTGTCATATTGACAGATTGTAAGTAATGCACACAGTAAAAAAAAGTTAATTCCATTAGTTTTCTATGAGTAAACAATATCCAAATATCACTGTCATATTTATGAGTATCATTGTACTTGTAGCTTAAAGGAGTTTGAAAATTGCAACCATTTTTATTCCTTACCAGACTCGCAATAAAATGTATTTATATAAATATACGCCTATAAATATAAATCCCACTACTGGGCAGAGATCTTGTTAGAGTGAATTTTAGGAGGCAGACTCTAAAGTTATAAGAGCTTTTTGAAATGAACATATTTCTTAATTACAGGAAGACAGGTCCACAATGTCCATACCATGGTGCAAATTCCTCACATGTTTACCACTATGGGCCATTCTGATTGCTCAGTGCGGACAATCTTGGCTTTTCTACACGCAGCTGACAGAGTTGCCAACTTATATGAATAACATTCTGCACTTTGATATTGTTTCTGTAAGTATACTGTTATTTTGTTGTAATATATGTATAAATATACAATTCGTCCCAGCACTAAGTGACTGCCTGGTGTTACTTGAATATTGGCTCAAAATACCATAAATGTGATTTGGTTTTATATATATATATATATATATATATATATATATACTTTCTCAGATATCTTACTTGGACACTATTTGTGTGGAAAAAAATCTGTTTTTTAGGAGTAAATCTAGCATTGCTATAATTACTAATATTCCCACTAACCACTCCTTTCTAAGCTTAAATGCTTGTGCTAGGAGATGGTTCACGAATAGTTGAATGGTGATCTCGAAACCTACTACCATCCAGTACAATCCAGTGACCCAATTGTGAAGCAATGCATTTTCAGTCCTCGAGGATGACAATTCACAATCTTGAGGATGAATGTAGGTATTAATGGGTCCACAACCAGCGGTTGAACTGTGTGCTAGTTTGTCACACTTAGTTTTATATACAAAATTAGAAAATATTTGACTTAACATTGTGTTATTTTTCTTCAGAATGCTCGTCTCTCAGCGCTGCCCTATCTTACGTCATGGATAGCAGGCATCCTTATAAGTATTTTCGCCGATTGGATCCTGGCTAAGGGATGGATCTCTCGCCTCAACAGCATGAAACTGTGGAATACTGTTGGTAAGTAACTTTATGTGTTTATGTTATATATAAAATAATAATAATTAAATACTTTATTTAAGGCTGTTGTCTATGGATGCTTTCAAGTATTAAATATGCAAACTTTCAATGATTTTAAACCCCCACCCCTGATGTATAAGCACAAAAAAAATCACAAACTCCCCCCTCCCTCAAATGATTAGACATAAGAATTTTTTCAAAACTTATCTTAACAAACTTAATAGACTAAATTATATTTAAAATTAAAGTACTAATGTTTTAATGAATTCGAACAATAAAGATTTCATGTCTAATTCTAATTGCTAGCTCATCTTGACATCAGGCTTAAATTGTTTGGTTAATTAACTTCAGCATCTTTCAGCTATTTGGAGTCTTTGTTCCCATCTGTATCTCTTAATGTGCATAGATGAAATCTCGTGCGGCTGCTGTACTTATTGGACGAACTTTTCGGCTTTCCTACTTTTTATGTACATTTTCCAAGGCATGATTCGACGTTCATTACAAACTCTAAAATAAATACCATAATAAAATAATAAAAATACTGTTATTAATTTAAATTATAAATATTATTCCGATAACTGACTGGAAGACTGGACACTTGATGCTCACATCGGGGGCTCGACCAGGGTAGAACCACGCCCTCACAGAATACCAGCTTGAAATAGCTTAACGCTGTTGTGTTTGGTCTGTAGAGTGTACAGATCCGGCAACCTTTATTATTGGTGACTAGGCGTTCCATCTCAGTCCTCAAGGGTGACGACGCATCTGCATTATGAATCTGAAGGTGAATGTAGATGTTTAGACGTATATATATATATATATATTGTTACTCTCAATGACAAATCATTTTAAAATAAACATTTATTAAATGACTTTCTTACTTACGTTACAAAGTTATATGAGATACAAAGATTGTATGTAAATATTATTTCCCAGTTAATTTAAACGTAAAGCTGACGTAAGGGTGCGTAGGTCAAACTTAGGGGCGAAAGAGCGGCTTTAATATTAAATTATAGAGTAAATTATTTTGATATATCAATCCATAAAGGCGAATACTTTTCGTTTCAATAATCTATGGGCTTAAAAATAAACAATAGACAAAAGATCTTGGGTGTTCATTGACCTCTAAAAAGTCTATGACTTAATGATAGGTCAATTGCTCATTAGGACTTCGCTAGAGTACATCGTTGTTTTTTATATGATACAATAGAAGAAAAAAATAAACAAAAGAATCACGTTTGTAGTAAAAAAAATATTGTGTTGAGGGGACGTCACTTAATAGGTTGACTCCTGCGTCCCATGCTACGTTTATCTGCAATAAGAAATCATAATGTAGATACTTTGTTAACCCTGAGCATTTAGATGGAATGCCTCATCACCAGTAATAAGGGTCGTCGGATCATTCACCAGACGAAACACACCGGCGTCACGCTGCATTTTTTTTATTTGTTAAACAGTTCAATAAGAATAGAATCATTCGAGTTATATAGATAGTTGTAACTAGGACAAGGTTTTATTTTAATTTAGAACACTAGAAACTTGTGCAATTTGAACATTGTACAATTAGCGAGTATTACACTAAAGACATCCTACTATATATATATATATATATATATATATATACAAATGTGAAATTTGTATGTTTAGGTGTTTGATACTCAATCACGCAAAATTGCTAAAAGGTTCCGTTCTGGAAATTTTGATTTGAAAAATGAACCTCGTGGTCGTCCGGACACTTTGGTCAACAATGATGAATTAAAAGCGATTGTGGAAGCTGATGATACCCAATCTACAGCCGAGCTAGCAGCAGCTTTTGATGTTAACATCAAAACAATATTGGTCCATTTGCGACAAATTGGCAAAGTAAAAAGTTGATAGATGGGTGTCCCACGAACTTAACGATCGCTAGCGCAACGTATGCGTTGAGACCTGCCACGCGCTGCTCAACAGGCATAGAAATGAAAGAATATTGAACCGAATTGTTACGTGCGACGAAAAGTGGATTCTGTTCGACAATCGACAGCGCTCAGTAAGTTGGTTAGATCCTGGTTTAGCACCAAAGCAATGCCCTAAACGAAAAATGACCTCTAGAAAGTTCATGGTCACTGTTTGGCAGTCTAGTGCCGGTGTGATTCATCACGGTATTTTTACCAAACGGCATGAGCATTACTGCAGATGTGTACTGTGACAACTGAAGACAACGATGGAGAAGCTGGCACATCTGCAACCTGCTTTGGTCAATCGGTCGTCCCCGCTGCTCCTACACGACAACGCGCGAACCCATACTGCACAACAGACAGTCTCCAAGCTGCAAGAGTTGGGGTTGGAAGCTCTCCCTCATCTACCGTACTCACCAGACCTTGCACCCACCGACTTTATTACTTTTCCCAAAATTTGGACAAATTTTTAGCGGGAAAAAAGTTAAATTCCCGAGAGGCAGTACAAAATGCCTTTAAAGAGTTTGTGCTTCACGTGCAGCTTTTACAAGAAGGGCATCACTAAACTACCACTGCGTTGGCAAAGATGCATCGATTACATGGGTGATTACCTTGAATAACAGAAATAAAAAAGTTTGAAAAAAAAACTTTAACTTATTTCATACAAAACGGCAATTTCATAGGTAATGACCTATTATTAATTAATGTGTAAATGAAAATACTTATACAGTTCATATACATTAGATTCCAATAATAGATATAACATTAATATGTCATGTCTTATGTCATCTCATTTTTAATCATCATTTAGTGTATTAGTTAAGAACTAAATTGTAATTTTTAATATTGAAAAATTAATATTGCGTACCCTACAGGGTCCATAAAGGTCATTAGTACTTTAAAAATGTTTTTTTTTCGCTCTGATGGCCGCTGTTAGCCCGAGGGCTTTAAGTTTCACCGGGTTGAGAGGTGACCGAGCGCTTATGGCGCTCATTTCAGACCTCTATATATGGGTAACTAGCACAAGGGCTCACAAGAGGGAGCCTCGGCTTGGACCGATACCAGATTTCGCGAGAGCGTCTGACTCGAGGGTGCCCGAGAGGCCGGCTCGGTGCTTGCTTCTAACAGACGATTGTCTTCATTAATATTTTTATCTATTATTATTAGCTATCTGTACCACCACTTCGGAGCTATCTGTATAAATATGGTTTTGCAATAAATGCTTTTGGGTTTGAACCTGTGTCATATATTTTTGAAAAAAAAAAAACTTTACATAACCGTTACATTATTATATATTACATTTATTTGAATTGTTTTAATTGGTTGATTTATATTTATAATAATTGGTAATTGTTTTAATTATTCCAGCTGCGTTCCTCCCCGCGTTCGGGCTGGTGGGGATCGCGTGGGCGGGCTGTGACCGTGTAGCGGTCATATTACTTCTCAGCATCACCTCGGCGTTCGGCGGCGCTGTGTTCGCTGGTGAGATCGCTTTTTGTGTCATAATTATATACAGTGTGTCCCTGAAACACGATAAACTCAAGGGGAAAGATAGGTTGACGGGTCACCTAACAAAAATTTAATTACCTCACTAAAAGTGTCACCGTTTTCGTGATATTGAGTTTTTAAAATACTGGCCGATGGCATCATCGCTAACCATTAGGTGAACTGTGTGCTCATTTGTCACCCTTATTTTATTTATTTATTCTTTGTTCCTTAAGCAACAGGTTTACAAGGGCGGACTTAATGCACTGCCATTCTCTAACAGTCAACCCTGGCAGTTCTAGAGAATATATGTTGGTAGACGTAATATTAGTTAAAGTTTGTTTGTGTTGTGTTCACTTTATAGGCAACCAGATGAATCACATCGATCTCTCGCCGCAGTTTGCGGGCACTATGTACGGGATCACCAATGCCGCGAGCAACATATGTGGCTTCCTCGCGCCCTCTGTTATAGGGAAAATCATCAGCTCGGACCAGGTACGTACAGAGTTACAAACTCGCAGACAGTTCAACCGATGCCAAGTCATTCCTGCGGACCAACCGCGACATCTACATACATTCATCCTTGACAAGGAATCATAATGCAGATGCGTTGTCCCTCGTCACCAATAATAAGTTCTCCAGATATACCCTATCACCCAAAACAAAACAATTAAAGCGCAAAGATACGTTCATATGTCTGTATACCAATCTCTGGTTAGATCCCATTTGGAATATGCATCACCGATTTGTAGCCCTTTCTACTCAATCAAATGACACTAAAGCTGAGATTTATAAAGCGTACATGAACTTTGCTAAGGCTTTTCATATGAAATCTTTAAAACTTTCTTTTCAATTAGTTTTAGAGCATCTTAAAATATTACCAGGAGCATGTAAGCATTCGGTAAGTCAAGGATTTTGGTGACTTTGGCCATGCTAAGCATAAGCTGGAGGATATGACTATAAATTTCATTGCCTACTTTACTCGTAAGTTAAGTCGAAGCAAAGTTTTAAGTGCCCTTTATAAATTTCAGTCTAAAGTTGAAAATGTACAAAATTTCGCGCGAATTTTGAACTATCGCATGCGCAATCTTCGGGATTCCTTTAAAAATTTAGTAAGAACACACACAGCATTTTATCTCTAAAACACCGTCGTTCTCTGATGGACGCCACTACGCTTAGGAACATATGTACCGGTGGCATTAATTGTGTGGCATTATTGCTTCATATAAACTTCCTATAACCATCAAAAACAGCACGCTCGAAAAATTTATTTAATTTATTAACATCCAGAACTGACACTGGTCAACGCCCTTTCTAGAATGTGTGCCCTTCACAATAATTTGCTTAATAGTGTATATATTTATTTATTTATTTATTAAATGGATTACCAACGCAAGATACAGCATTTATATTTTATACTGTACAAGAATAAGGTATTCTATGTAACTGTTCCTACTATTATAGGTAACCACATGCTTAAAAATGTGTAAATGAAATTAACCTTTAAAACAGGAATTCAAAAAATAATTGACAAGATTAAAAAAAACAAAATTATGGAATTGTTAACATAATAAAAATTATGTTTAAATAAAAAGTTAACTTGCTCTGGAATAAACAATATTAAATATGAAATAAAATAAAACTATTATATCAAACAAAATTAACACTAAATAAATATTTTCTTGCTTCCGTTACACTTATAAAAACAAAGTCAAAACATTGCTCTATAGTTTATAGTTCGTAATTATATTTTAAGTAGGTCATTAACGCAGTATGTCAGCGACAAAAGTACGTACCCTTATATAATGAAAAACTTTGTTCTCTGTGAGACATTTCTAAAGGAAACAGTTGTAAATATTCTCGAATGTTATATTTATCTTTTCTTTATTTTTATCTTTTGTTTATTTATTTATTTATTGAACACCAACACAATGAACATTTTTACAATCGGAAAATAAAAAAAAACATTGTAATAGTTTCGTGGTCAATGAATGCCATCGCAATTAAAGGTGAAGACAGCATTCAATTAATAAATGGCGAGTGACATTATTAAAATGTAACAAAGAAAAATAAATTAAATTGGAAACCACAAAAACTTAATAATTATATGTCAAGGACTTTTTAAACGTGCAACTGCTTTGAGAAAAGAGAACTTTGTTTCTGTATGTCTCCAATGAAGTATATAAATAAATAATATTTATTGCCCGAGTTCGACTCTCAACCGGGGTTCGGTGTTGTATGTTTCCGTGTCCGTATGTATTGTATATATAAGATAACCTTAGTGTGCATGCACTACATCGGACTAGGGAAGGTGATGACGAGTGCCTATGTGTTTGCGCGAATGTTACGTCACTATAATATACGTTGCCGCTCCCGGACTCGATTACCCACTTGAACAATATTTGTGTAACTAAACCTTTCTGCGATTATATTGCACGTGGATCACATCGCTATAGTGAAGGCGACGACGTTTTTTGTTTATATACACTTCTAGTTTTTTTTTTTTAATTTCACAGCAAACTCTTGGTGAATGGCGTGAAGTTTTCTACTTGGCTGCCGCCATAGATTTAGGTGCCAATCTCTTCTACTTATTCTTCGCAAGCACTGAGGAACAGGTAATGTTGCCATAATACAATTATTACATAATTTTAAACGTAAATAGCGTTATGGTTTGAAACTTAAAGGCGTAGGTTCCTATCTACCCATTGGACTATTATGTCGAACCATCCCTAGCACAAGTATTTAAGCTTAGCTGGAGTGTTCAACCGGAATATAGCATATATAAAAAAATCCTTTTAAAAAAAGTTCTGTAAAAATAAATACAAAAGCTTTTAAAACAGATATCCAATCCTTATCTGAATCCACGGTTTTAAATCAGTATTACACCAAAAATAAATATATTGTTACACATTATCTGTACCTATTTTATTTACTTAATTTCTTGCCTCTGGGTTTTGCTACCGCAATTCGTTTGAAAAGTTAAAAAAAAAAAACTATATTAGTAATGTTGTAAATGGTACTATTACTTTTTAGTACTAGCAACATTTCTATAATAAACATTTTAAATAGTTTAAACATTATGTAACAAATGTCTCTTTATCATATAAAGGTGTGGTTAAAGAAAATAAATCTAAAACCGAGAAATGATCTACGTTAAATAAAAAATATTTTATTGTATGCACGATTTTTTATACTAGTAACATTTCCATAATAAACATTTTATATAGTTTAAACATTATGTAACAGATGTCTCTTTATCGTATAAAGGTGTGGTTAAAGAAAATAAATCTAAAACCGGTAAATGATCTTCGTTAAATAAAAAATATTTTATTACATTCACGATTCGTGATTTAATGTTATCAGTTAGTATTACCGTTGTTGTGACCACACTGCAGTCCATTATTAGCTCGACTGGGGAAGGTTCACGACATCACAGATATCAGCATGACGCTGTTGTGTTGCGTATACGAACTTGGAACTTCCATCTCAGTCGTCAGGGGTGAGCTAGGGTGAGCAAGAACAGAAGAGTGACAGATGCGTTGACGGCCCTTAAGAGAGGTGTAGGCTATTCTCTTGACGGTTCCCAAGTCGTATCGGATGGGAAACACCGCTTGGAATAGCTTACTCCATACAATAGGTGTGCGTGGTAGGAAATTTCCCGTAAAGCGCACAGTGGCGGATTGACAACCATCGAGATGATTACAATGAAATTATGAATTCTGTCGTGATGTTTAAACTCAGCGGCAGGTGTTTATCTAAATTTTTTAAATCAAAATTATAATAATATGTATGCAATGTAACTAAATTATAAAAATGTAATGTATGAAGCGTCAATAGCCCAATGGTTTAGTATACCGTCTGCGAAACTTAAGGTCGTAGGTTCGAATCTAAAATCAGTCTATTGTCGTGAACCAACTGCTAGCACAAGCATTGTCAGCTCAGTTGGAGTGGTTAATTGGAATATTAGTAATTTTAATAGCATTGCTAATATTCTTAATTAAAAAATATATATATTGTAACGGGCTTTAGGAGACTATATAAATTCCCACTGCTGGGTATGTGAAGGTCTTTAGAGTGGATTAAATATTCTTAATTAAAAAATATATATATTGTAACGGGCTTTAGGAGACTATATAAATTCCCACTGCTGGGGGTATGTGAAGGTCTTTAGAGTGGATTAAATATTCTTAATTAAAAAATATATATATTGTAACGGGCTTTAGGAGACTATATAAATTCCCACTGCTGGGTATGTGAAGGTCTTTAGAGTGGATTAAATATTCTTAATTAAAAAATATATATATTGTAACGGGCTTTAGGAGACTATATAAATTCCCACTGCTGGGTATGTGAAGGTCCTTATAGTGGATTACACACTTCATTTACACATATATTACAATACTTCCCCGGCTTAGAGTAGAGCCTCGGCTTTGACAGTTACCCTGCGCTCGAAAGCAACTGACTCGGAGGTATAGGTCGCGGCACGTTAGTCTAGCGGTGAACGAAACGTGGAGGGGATAGCTGCGCGTGGGCACTGTCGCGCACGCAAGTGTTCATTTCTACAAATAGAAATTACGAATAAAGTGTTTCTGTTTGTACTTTTTTTATATCTTGGCTTAGATTCGTAGTTCGTATAGCTTAGTTGTATAATAATATCATCATCATCATCTCACTACTATAAATGCGGAAGTTTGAATATTTGTATGGCTGAAATTTAGCAAGGACATAGATTATAGTCTGGAAGGCTACTTTTTTTTATGCGAACAAAGTTGCGGGCGGAAGTTAGTAGATTTTTTTTAATAATTACGAATGTACATTACAGTGTACCACTTTCGACATATTTTTGTAAAAGTGTGACAATTTTTGTTTAAAAAAGAATAAGAATTAAATTTAGAAAGCGACTGTACACCAGGAGTGAGCTGGTTGGCGTATCAGTGCGTGGGGCAGAATACGACTGGAGAGCCAATAAGCGCTTACGCAAGGCCCCTCGCGCCCCATTGACTCCCTGGGGATACCTTATTTCCGACTTCTGCGCATTAACGGTCACCGCTAGAGTTATTTGCCGCAACTTATACCCGAGAGGCTCGAGGGTGCCCAAGAGTATAGTGCATCTTACTCAATCCAGTACTGGTTTTAAGTTTAGCTTTAATAGAAATAGATATTTATTTGATTAACCATATTTGTTTACACTGATGACGTACATATGAAATTATACGTAATTGATATAATTCTAGTTAAACAAATAGTTATAGGTAAACCCAACTTGCACTTTAAACTACAACAACTAAATATACAAAGATAAAGTTAAATATTTCTAATATAATATAATGTCATATTAACTGTATCAACTGGCAATCTTACACGCACGAGACGCTTATACGATGTTACTCTTTGTGTCCTTGTCTCGCATGACGTAACGTTTAGCACGTATAGGATAAAAAAGGTGTTATTAATTATGCTTTTTTTTTGTCTAGGATTGGTCGCGAGTGAACAACGACGACATGACTGCATCAGTGTCGGTCGACAGCCTTCTTTTCCCGGAGTCGTAGTGTTCAATTGAAGTTTTCAACGAGGGCGATACCGCCGTGTAAAGTGGCAACACTGTACTGGGACATATCCTATGTGTAACTAACAATTGGCGATTATGGCTAACCTAAACTATTAATGTTATATTTAAAAATTAATTCGAAACATGAAGATTATTTCCATGCAATTATAATTAAGATGTACTCAATTTTCCTATGCGGGCGGTATTCGATGTTTTCTCTTTTATTTATTTAGTGAATTCCTCAAGTGTTAGATAAAGTTTTAATGTTGTCCATTATTAAGATATATCAGCATGTACCGATGAAGGATTAGTACACAGCGAATATATTTATATATATATATATAAAAATTTTAAAATAAATTCTTCAATTTGTTTGAGAAATTTGAAATATACTATTCGGAATGCGAATACTTTCTTTTAATAAAATCGGCTATGAAATTTAATTAAAAAAAAAGGCTTATGCACAGTTAAAGAAATTAATTGGAATCCTAATTAGCCTTAGGAAATTTAATGGATTAAATTAACCCAATATATATGGGTTGCTTAGACAGTTCATTAAATAATCTGCTGTAAAGCTATTGAGATAAAATATTATTTCAATATAGTGAATTCCATAGTACTGTCAAAACTCTCATCTAACAGTCCGTGTTAATTACAAAAGAACTATATAGGATGTAAGTGAAGTTGCTCTCTTCTTAATATATAATCACATTTCTACACGGAACAATGTGTATATATATATATATATATATATATACATATATCAATAAAAATGTGTGTGTATATATAAATATAACGGCCTATTCCCGTGGAAAAAATTAATATAGCCAATAATATAATGGATGAATGAAAAACAAATTGTGCCAATTGGTCCATTGGTCCATTGTGGCAATCTGGTCCCGGTGCTTGATATGCGGAGCCTTATTGGGTATAAGAAAAACTATTGCCGCAATGGACTTTTTCTTTTATTTTATGTATATATTGGATATTATAAATATTTGAATTGGCTTTATATGTCTTATCGAAATCTTAATTAGTCATAATAGTAAACTCAATTTTTATACAGGTACTTAAAATATATTACTTAATAAATAATGGACAACTTAAAGCAATTGTATGCGGTTAGTTTAATATCGAAAATTTTAGAATAATTCAGTGGAACTGTATCGTAGTATATTTCTATGTTACTATGGCTGTGCTTTACACAGGTAACTATTTCGAAAATATAGGTATATCGTTTTAGTTTTTTAATCGTACGTCAAAAGACTAGTAAGTAAAAAAAATAGTAAAACTACGTTCTCGTTGCTCAGGGGGTCGCAATCTGTCGCAAATCCGCAATAAACAAGACCTACAAAGATTACACAAGATTCATTTATTAAAGGAAAGCTTATTAAATTTTACCATGCAATAACAACATGGAAAAATTATAAATAACCTTTATTAACTACTTACCTTTTTGACCTTTTCGTGGGTTGCGACGATAAATGTTTGAGAAACAATGCTCTGTGTGATTTCATGCTATAATGTACACTTAATAAATATTTTAATCCATGTTTATTGATGCAAATACTATTTCTCCTGTGATATATTTAAAATATATTGTCCAATGTATTTACCCATTTTCTGTCTTGGCAACTTCGTTAGTAGCAGTGACATAACTTTTTTTTAATAGAACTATTTTGTATATTGTCGTCATGTGTAAGGACAGTAATAATTTTCATATTGTATCAATCGCTGTTAGTACGATTTATAAAGATCAAAAAAAAAATTTTTAAACTGAACTGGAGCAAAAGTTTATTTAAATAATTGTGTGTTACTCTCATTGATATATTCTTAGGCGTTACTTTATACCGCCAACAAGACTTTAATATATAATATTAAATAAAAATATATAACGTAGGTTTACAAAGTTTTATAAGTTATGTACTAAGTTTATATTAATAGTTAATGTCATATTTTATGCGGTATATAAGTGCGTAGTTATAGTTTATTACCTAATGAAACAATTTATCAACCTAATTGTCAGATTTAGCGCAATACAATACAATTATATGTACAACGTACAATAGGAAATCGTTCCACCCTTCTAGATAGCGGTCCGAGTCGAGGTTCGAACCTCCTTACGACGGGCCCTCGGATCGCATATTGTCCCCTCTGTTATAATAAGCGGTGGTGGAGCAGCAATCCTGGTGCCAGCATCGTCGTTGTCTCCCTACTTAGCGGGCCTCCGGCTCGCGAGTCCATTTAGGTAATGCTGTCAAGTTCTCTGGACCAACAGCATCACACAATAAAAAAGGATAGCGTACTTCATTACCAAATTAAAACAAATATGGGCCCTATAAGAAAAGTTATTAAATTTAATTCATTTGTTTTTATTTAGATAGAATAACGGTCCGAGTGGGACCCACTTTTTAGAGTTTGTCTCGCTCATTATGCCAACTAAAACTTAGAACACTAAAAATATTCTAATTTTAAGATGTGTGGTGTGTCGCATTTTATGGCGGTTCTAACTTATTTCCACTGTAATACGTTTTGTGGGTTAATAATATTTGCAGCATGGTCACCCTTTTAGGAAGGGACTCGGTCCTGTTTTGGCGTCTCTTTCGGATCCATATCAGTTAACAATGCTTCTTCCCATTACACGTAGTACTTATTACCCTGAATAAATTATTGATGTGTGACAGCTGCATGTTGGATGTTATAGTGTTGTCATCTTAAAACCAAATATAAAACCTCAACTTATTTAAATAACTCGCTAACTACACCAAAATGATAACTACAGCTTAAATATGTCTCGAGTAAATTATAACTGTTTACTTTTCAATTGCCGAATGCCTATCGTACATTCGCGAACATTCCGCATATCAGATTAAATATATTTGTTGAACTTTCTAATTAAAATTATGTTACCTAACACTATTGTGTAAAATAAAAAATATTTAATCATTAAAACACATAGATTATTTTGTTAAATCAGGTGACATTTTAGTTCATGCTTTTAGTATTATTGAAGACAAAACATCGACGGCCAAAGATTTTTTTAATTAATGAACGCTGGCAATAAGATCCTGATAGTAAATTTGTATTAAAGTTCGGGACGAAGAGTAGAAATTATTACTTCATTATTTGTTGGTCGCATGTAAATTGATTGCTATCACAGTCTCTTCATCTGTCCGCCCCTTCCATACATAACAAACCTTTATAAAGTCTTTGTATAACATGCACTATGCAATGTCATGACTTGTATGTCGTTTATACTAATATAAATATATATATATATGATCTTTGTTCCTCCATAAAAACTTCGTAAAAACGTTTAACCGGATTGGTATAAAATTTTGTATATAGACACGTTTATAACCTGGATTACATGGAAACACAAGATATAGAATTACTTTTTATCCAGATGGAAGATATGGCTTCACGAGTGAATGTATTATATCAGTTTATATTAAAACGACGAAGTGTCCGGATGTCCGTCGACCGGAAATTATGGGTATGTAATAAAAATTTTTGGAAAATTACGCAATATACGATACATTCATACATTTAAATTAGATAAAACATTTTATAAAGATAATTCATAAATACCTACGTCTAAATAAAGCCACACTTTATTCTGTTATACATATATGTATTTATTTCGTAACAATAATAAACAAAATACGTGATTTCTTTCTATATCAATATATTTTATAGGTCACAAACTATGTTTTATTTTATTTTATTTATTTATTATTTATGTTCCTTACATAAGGTTTACAAGGATGGTATTAATGTCCAATGGCATTCACTAACAGTCAACTCCCTAAATTGTATTGAACGAAATGACAGTGGAGTAATATTTTTAAGTAATTGTTTACTTTTACTAATAGAGAGGACATTTTTTAGTTTAGAATATAAAAACTACGTAAATAGTATCTCAGTACATCTCTTCATATATAATATACATGCCATGTCTAAAACTTCGTAACAACTGGCTGAAAGTTAAGACGTCATTGTTCGAAATTCTTGCTGGGCAACATGACTATGTTATTGATTTTATATATTATATATTAATGATAATATTTTATACCCATAACATAATTTAATCATAAGTAATGTGAATATAAGATATACTTTTAATTCGATTCGCTTATATTGTTAATCTAAACCATTGTATCTCAACCTCGGTTCGTTTTTGTTATTAAATGGCGTCGCAATCTGTTCAATATATAGGAATACAAAAGATTCGTTTAAAAGAGGAATATATTTTAATGTATTTTTATAAAATTAAATATTACCATGCAAAAAAATAAATTTATAGCTTGTTTTGTGTAGTTAAAATGTTTTTATAATTATATATATAGCGAAGAGGTCGCAAAGCTTTTTAATTACCTTTTTTGCTTTTTCGTGGTCGGGTTTTAATGGTCGAGAAACAATGATCTAAGAAAAATCTTATTACATTTTGCGTTATTCGAATACCATTTTTTAATGTCATACGTTTGTTGAAGTGTTTATTTTGTATTTTGATACAATATTTATGTAAAAAGTTAATGTCAACTAAAGTTTGCGCCACTGTTAGGCCTCCATAATTCGATACTCTAAAAATACGAGCTATGTCCGCAAAACTATAGTATAGTAAATAAAACATTACTATTTTTTTTAGTAGTTTTCACGCGATATTTACCTTCACGTGGTTATTCAGAAATTGTTTTGCTATTGTATTGAACTAGTTGTTCGCATAAAGTGAATTAATTCTTTGCACTCGGAGCTATTTTTAAAACCCGACCAATTTATACAAACAGTTACTTCAAAACAATTTTACATGGATGCGAAGTTCTCTATTAAAAAAAAAAGTGTACTTTTTAAAATTATTTTTGAATAATGCAAAACAACACAAAAAGAGTAAATTCTTGAACGTAAGCAATGGCGCTTTTGTTATCTGAGTGCAAAGGATTACAAGCTAGCGCCTAGACACTAAGCTATCGCGCGACACCTTTTTATTTCGTGATTCTATTTGGCACTATACACTTCGTTTAAACAGTGAAACGTCATCCTGACTTTAAATTATACTAAACATTTAACAATTACTGTCAAAACGAATTAATTACGATTGTTTTAATATGCAGTATTTAAAGTAAACAAAGATACCATGAGCCACAAAGAGAGTTGAAAATCCATTATTAGATTTGACGACCGCGTGATATTAGAGGTTAGAGTGACAGTCTGCTCCTGCTGTCCTGGGATCGATTTTCAACCGAGGCACAAGATTTCTACATCGCAAATTCTTGGCATTACATCTGAACCATCCAAAGATCTAATTGTACTAGAACTACCTAGAACTATACTACTAACTAGAAGATATCGCCGTGGTCGAAATAGCCCTGAAAGTCATAATCATTATAAGATTTAGATTTGTTTCAACCCTTCTCGTAAACGTCTTATTAAACGAAGAGCCAACCCTTAGATTCAGGGAAGAATCGGTAAGAAGCTAGAGTAGTTTTTTCCTTGTTATTTTATAAAGTTGTATGTTTTTTTTTTTTTAAATTCTAACTAATATAGATTACGGTATGCGACATAATAGCAAACATATGTAACGTACAGTTTTATTTTTCCATCGAAGCGTGTAATGACATAACTATTATTACTTAGTAGTATTAATCGGTTCAATAATCGGGTTTTAATTAAGATTTATTTTTGCAGTAGCGTAGCTACAGTACAAATTTAGAAAATCCTTGTTATTTATTCACGGGAAGGCATGCGTGTAATTTATATTGTTTTACTTATGGCTTATAAAGCTTGATAAGAAACTCGGAAAAGGACAATTTTTTTTTAGTAATTTCATTGATCTATTCGTTAAAAAATCCTTTGTCTTTGTTATTTATAAATTTTACAAAATTGCATATTTTCCTTGCTTCATTTTAAATGTTCCTTTGTAGCACTTATAATTATAATTACCTATTATGAAAAATAATATAAATATGAATATATATTTGTTACATCTTTACCTTTATTAGTTGTGTTTTAAATTTAAAACCAAACGCATTCCAAATATATCTAGACCGGTAAAATCATACCAGTATTTCTATGTGATGAATTGTTTTCGGCTGTTAATTAGTGTTTATGATTTTTCTTAGTACAATTATTATATATTAGAATCTCTTGAATTTGGCACACGCTATTTATTATGTGTAAACTGTAAAAAGGTTCCCGTTTGTATGACTCATTTTAATGGTTACGTTTTTTTTAAATACAATGAAATCGTATCGTATCAAAATTATTGTTAATTGTAAATTGAAAGGATGTAATTAAAATGTATTTTTGTAGATTGCGATGACGCAATTATATTCTATGTAATAAAAACGAATTGTTTCATTATCTTGCCCCGAAAAAACTTTGGAAATAGAAGACTCTTAAAAAATCGTATGTAAAAAGGTAATAATTATAGTTGGCTAGAAAACTTGTGCGTTGAACATCGCAAAATCAACACAAAAGTGACCTTCTGAACTTTTATAAGACTAACTGGGAAGTTAACTAGATTTTTCAACTATCGAAAGATAATATTTTGAGCCAGAGAAGGAATGAAACGATCATTCTCTACGCACTGATCTACGAATTACCAGCTGGAAGACTGCGAGACTGGGGGAATGAACCATCGCTAGGCCCAAGAATTTATCATGAGATCTTAAGTTTGTCCTTTATACCTATATATTTAGGTATATACTTTCTAGGCTTTAGATTTGTTTCTGATCTAAAATGTTAAATATGATATCTCGTAAAGAAATACAAATATGAAACTTTACAGATAGACAAATCATTCCAACCATCCATTAACTCGCTGGTTTACTACGAGCTCTCTCATACCGCTTACATATAACCAGTACTTTTTGTGTTTTGTAATTGGACAAGAATATTTTTTTTTATAGTATAGGCGGCAAACGAGCACGCAGCCCACCCGTTGGTAAGTGATCACTGCCGCCCATGAACGTCCGCAACAGCAGAGGAGTCGCAAATGCGTTGCCGGCCTCTAAGGAAGGTGTAGGTACTTGAAGTTGGATGTGTTATAGTTTTCCAAACGCTGCCAAACTAGGTTAGATCCGTCGATTGACCTCTGGTTCGAAGTTTACAGTGGTAGAGCTACACTGCAGTTTGTTTCTGGCTGCAGAAGGAATGGGTCAGCTCGACCTGGGTAGGACCACGCCCTCACATAATACCAGCGTAAAATAACAGTTTAATGCTGCGGTGTTTAGTCTGGTGAGTGCAGGTTACTGGTGATGAGGCATTCCATCTCAATCATCAAGGGTGACAACGCATCTGCATTATGATTCCTTGTCAAGGATGAATGTAGATGTCTTATCGGATGCAGGTATCACTTGCCATCAGGTGAACTGTGTGTGAGTTTGTTACTCAAAATGTAATGAAAAAAGATTGACTTAACCGAACCGAACCGTTCGCTCTTGGTAAATATATAACCATCACCCGGTACAGGTGTGACATGGACGTTAGATATGATTTTCGTCCTAAGACCTAACATTTGGGAGACACACATTGAGAGAGAACAATTGGGTTCAATGAGCACAGTGCCAAGCTCGCTGAGCTATTCTGCCATGTTGACTATATCGGCGGCAAATCGAGATGTTTGTAGTAACTTTTATTTGATTTACAATTATAACCATTTGTTATTTTCTATTTAGCAGCCGTGCTAGGTCCTAGACCTGTGTTACAGCTGCTAAGCACCCCCTCCGGATGAAGCATAATTTATAATAAACTTAAAATTACTATTACATTAAAAACTATAATTTAAATAATGAAAAACGAACAATATCCCAATAAGGGAATTAGTAGTAAATTATCTTAGTTTAACATCGTACACACGTAATCTTCGATGTATACGACGCTGATGAATTAATATCATCGTAACCTTGAAGTCCAACGAGGCAGTGAAGGGTTTCGGGGATATGCCAGCTCAACAGCTCAATATACCGAGCGTCAAATCTGCACTGCGGAAAGGAGTCAAACACGGAAGCAGGAGAAATATATATAACAATGATGTTTTGGGGGAGGTACGTGTGACTGCAATTCTTCTGCGGTCAGGCCGAACCTTTTTAGTGATTTAATCATTTTAAAGCAGTAACGTGGCATTACTAGATTTATAGTATATATTGTTAGAATATTATAATATTCTTACAATATATAAAAAGGGTACGCCACATGTGTTATTAAAATTCGTATCATTAGAAATAAAAAAGAGTTGTAATTTATATAAATAATTATATAAATCTTGTGTTTAATGTAATTATCCATTTGTTAGTACGAGATAGATCATCAGTCATGGCGAACAATGAAGATCTGTCCAAATTATGTGCAGACGTCAGGATACACGCAAAAGAAAAATGGCGAGGACTTTAGAAGGGTGGACAGCAATATAACAAGAACTTGTTTTGGTTGGAAGCCAAGAGAGAGAAATCCTCGGTGACCCACTACAATTTTGTGGCGATCTACAGAATAAGGAAAGAAAGCTTGTGGAAGCCCTAAGTTAAGTAAGCGCTTAGGGCTTTCGCACAAGCTTTATCAACGTTTCCTCTTAGAGTTTTGTTTTAAATGTCTGCGGTCTGCTTTGATTTCTTGTTATATAGATCTTCTACCTCTTGGCTTCCACAGTGGCCCTTGGCCATACGGTTATCCTAGTTACACACGCACAGTTACAATACATGAATTATTGTAAAACTAGTATTCACCGTGGTATTCTAGTATTATAATCATAAAATCTTTTGCTTCAAGTCGTATTGCGTAACGTTACTACTATACCATTATTAATATTGTAATATATACGATAAACTTAAAATTTGAAATATGTGCTTTTTAAGATGAAATCTTTATATCTACTTGTCAACAAACAACATTACGTTTACTTATTGTTGTGGCATAAAGTGAAGGGCAATTAAAATTTAATGACAATGTAACATAATTTTTAAACCTTTCTGCTATGTGAAGTCGTAAAATAAATGCGTAAAAATATTCACAAAGAAAATATATTGACAAACCCTTGCAATTAACCGTTAACAAAGTATTTGCCGGCATCGGCGCGTGTTTGCTAAATATTTCGCCCGCTATTGTCCTTCAAGTCAAATTCACTTCAACCCGTCAATTTTACTGTGAAATTTTTAAAACGGTTACGCGGGAGAATTGTGAAAAAGTTTACGAGCCGCCAAAGGCAAAGGCAGCAATACCCAACAGACCATTAACAAAGCTTAACGATCGATGTGTTTATGGTCATATTTACAACAATATTTCCTGACGAGAATAAAGCCGGCCCGTTGCGTCCCTCGATGTTTTTATTTCAATTCATTGCTTTTGTCGAAAAGAAATAACGGTTAGGGACAAGGTAAATTTGGTTAAAGAAATTATTGTTTATTATGTTTAAGACAATGCCCGAGGTAAAGATAGTGTGATATGTTAATAATGAAATTAATTGAAGAGATTGGCATACAATAATAATATTATCATATAATATTTTTTTTATAATGTTGCATTAAAATTACGATTGAGCCCTTTATTTAAATATATCAACAAACGGTGACAAGTTGCTAGGGTCTCGAAATAAAAGTTAGCGATCATGGAGCTCGTACCAAAGAGATTTTATTTTTCTGAGTCTCCATGACTTTATCCGCGAAAGGCCCTCTGTATTCACAGTCGGCTCTTAATAAACTCAGATGAATCTTTTTATGAAACTAAGGGTGTTATACGAGCACAGACTTCACCTGATAATAAATAATAAGACACCTATCTTTAATAAATATTCAATGATGCACATTGACGTTGTCACCCATGAGAATGAGAAGTTACTTCATTTTAATAATTGCAAATAATAATAGTACTGGCATTTACTGTTCCCGACACTCAGTAGATTAAAGGAAACACATTTTTTTATTGTGCTACATGTAATGGCGTTTTTTCTTTTAGTTTACACTAAGTTAGTAAATGGCTCTTTTAATTATCTGTTGCAGCCGATATTTAGAAAATGAACTTGAAAAGTTATTTCAGTTTTCAATTAAACCGATTAGATATACCTTCGGGTTAATTAGAGATGAAAAGGCAATATTTGTTATATTTTGTACTTTCAAATCTATGATATAATGAAGAAAAGAATTACACCTTACTACACATAAGTTTACTAATTTTAGTTTATATTCAACATACGATGTTACTAATAATAATTTACTAATATTTGTATAAAAAAATCATATTATTTCTTTCCTCAAGAGGTTTGGTAACATGTGTTAAACATTTTTACATAATAGTTGAATTATTTTAGAATCAGCCTATCCATTGATGTAAATCTAAACAAAATCTCTTTAATACTTTCTTATTTTAGAGATTAATGTGTACGCCCGGACAAGGGCCGGGGGCCAGGCTGTTGTTGGCCATCTATACTTTGTGGTAATTTTATAGATTATCTAAGGCTTCGTGAAAATCTAATAATATTTGTATAAAATAAAATTTCTTTTTGAGGTCACTTGGGGAATAAGTCTATGGCTTCACGTCATTATCTTAATAATTATTATGATAAATTAATTGTTAAAAACCCAACTGTATAATAAAAACTTTTAAATGGATGTAAACATTTTCTAATTTGTCATTCTGATGACAAGTATGATTCAAATAATCCTGGGAGTTTCAGACCAACCATCATACGAACAAGACCTGGCTGTATGGACTAAAGTCCTTTGCCCTTAGGGATAAATTAATATCATCATGAAATAATCCTGATACTTTTTTCACTACGACAAAATGGTGTCTTATGGCTGCCATATTCACTTTTACTGATACTAAGAATTTAGCCATACATTACGAACAAGACCTGGCTGTATGGACTAAAGTCCTTTGCCTTTCCCATTAGGGATAAATTAATATCATCATCATCATTAGCCATACATTAATAATTAAAAAATATTCAGCTTGGGTGTCTACTAGAAAATTAAGAATCCCATAAAACCAATGATTAATGTCAGTCTCCCTAAACTAGGAGAAAACAATATAATTTTCTTAAGTATTTACGTAAGTACTAAAAAAGTTTTAAATTGACTTATTGAGTGAAGAATAATCTTATTTTGATTAGCATAACAAATAAGTAAAAATCGTATGACTCGTAACCATTTTTAAATATTAAACTACAATGAAGTTCTCTATCGTGTTGTGGGTCTTTGAGGCTACTAGATTCTTAAACCCTTTCATAGTTTCGTTACGCTGTGGTAACAAAGTGATTATAAAACTGTCACCGGTAAAGTTAAATATCTTTTAAAAAGCGCTTTCTATTCTCAGTTAGAATAAAACCAATGTTCACAATACAAAAGTTCATTTCAACCCCAAAACAGCTTCTCCGAACCGCAATGAATGCATGATAAATTTTTTCGTAGTAAATTTTCTGTACTACCATTCCCGTTTTTTATTCCCAATTTCTTAAAGCCGTCCTGACCGCAATTAACAAATCAAGGATTTTGTTAATTGCGGTCAGGACGGCTTTAAGAAATTTTTGTAGCCATCGCCAATGGAATCGCTATTGCATCTTTTGCACAATCTTAGGCATAGAAAGGCATTGAATATAATCCTCATCTTAGTGAGAGTCTTCTAGGAGGGATAGGCAAACTTAAAACTGACATTTTCCTTTATTTTTGTTAATACTAAACATAATTGTCGATTATCGGACAGAAACACTGGCACAGACGATATATTCCAATCCTTTGCTGTCCGCATAGAATGGACAAATCACGATGTATATTATATGTGTAATGTTACTAGTTAATGAATTCCAAACGAGGAAATGAAAACGTATGAAAGTTCCCACTGCCGGCGTATTCAGATGTGTTTTTTTTATTACATTGAGAGTAACAAAAGAGCACACAATTCACCTGATGGCAAGAGATTCCTTGCGGCCCATGACATCTACATTCATCCTTAACAAGGAATCATAATGCACATGCATTTTACCCTTGAGGACTGAGATGGAATGCCTCGTCACCAGTAATAAAGTGTACTGGCTAAGTTAATGGCTTAAGTTTTATTATCACTATTGGTCGTGCGTTGGACGAAATTGTACTGTAATTTTTTTTTTTTTTAAGTAAGAACATATTGGGGTTCTTTTGGCATATAGAAGTACGCTAGCTGCGTGCGTTTTCATTTAATTTAACATATGTTTATTCATTATTATATTTTATAAAGGTACATTTTAGTTTAGTCTTATTGTAAAACGTATTATATAAAAATTCTTTATCGATAATCTCTACTCGGTGTGACTGTTTGACCACAGACTCATGTTATTGTCATTCAGTTTATACGTAAACAATGTATATTTAATTTTTTAATTCATGTATTAATATATACCATATAGTTAAACTGCTTATAGACAATCTCTATTCTACGATATACATATATGTACGTACTTTTACTTTGCCGTATCTCACACTCTTCCGTGCGAGCAATGTGCTGAAAATCATAGATACTTGCGCTTTGTTGTGCGTAAGTATTTAATGTTCTTTTATTTTACTGTTTTAATTTATGTACATTTAGTTTATTCTAGTTTAAGCAATTTTACTTCCAAGTAACAGTTACCTATTTTTTGAAACAACGAAAAACATATTGAAAGAATATAATATCATATTGTACAAACTGTAGCTAAAATTTACTTTCTTGAGTATCCCGTTAGAATTCAAAGCAAAACATTATTACCTATGATAAAAAATAATTTGCATACAAAAGTCGCACTATTTTGTGCCTCTAACTTTAATTACCAAACTGTTTTAAAATAGAGCAACACCTATTGTTTATTTTTTTTTATTGCAAGCCAGTGGACCGTCAGAAAGAACAACGGGTGCACCAAACTTAAAAAATATTTGGACCGTTACCGAAATTGTAACATTTTTTAGGAATATTAAAAAAAGACATAACAGTTATGACAGTACTAAGAAAAGAAAAAAAAGATACGTATTGTTATTGGTATCAATGCTTTTGTTCGTGCAAGTATAGACATTGTATTAAGAGTATCCATTTGTTGCATAAATTAAAAATCGTTTTATTTTGATAATCTGAATATCATTATGACTTATGCTACTAATAGTGTATCATATTTTATAGTGTTACTTATTACCCCTCTTCCCTATTAAATAATATGGCAATAAGACAGGAGGAGAGCTTCGGAAGCAGTATCAGGAACACAAGACAGACAAGATATTACAAACCGCGACACAAACAATATTATGCCTAGTTGAAGACAATAATCAGCTTGATCTTGATATGATATATATGATGAGCTTGATGATAAATACGTTATATATAAAAAATAACGTTCGTATGTTTATGTTCAATGCGTTTACGCATCGTCCATCTTATTGAGTTGATGTTTGGTACAGTTGTTATTGGCACTAGTGCACATGTGTGTCATCAATTGCAAAAAAAAAAAATAAAAAAAAGAAGATACCACATACCGGGCAGTTAGATGGTACTATGAAGTCGGAAATGGACAAAATTTCGCAAAATACTTGACGTTTCTCAAGAAGTTTGTCTATACTTGTTTAATACATTTAAACACACTCACGTATTCCAGTATTTTTTTTTATGTTGAGAAGCTTAAAACATTACAAAAATATATACAAGATTATTTTATATATTCACCAAAAACAAATCTCAAAAGATTTCATTAAAGTGGGAGATCATTATTTTTTACTTCTTTATTACGACATTACCGTATTTATTACGACTTTTAACGATTAGTTAAAAGGAAACTCGATGAAAGAAAATTCTTAACAATGACCTCAAGCATACGATAATGAGGGCAGGACCTACGGAGTCTGGACAGCTTTTGCATATGCATCAGACGCTCCACCTACATTTGCGAACGGTTTCTTTTTTCCTCGGACACTGTTGGGTGAGAAATGTTGTAAAACTGAATGATTTTCTAATAATATTTAAGTATTTACCTAATATACGTGGAATAAAATTGTTAAAAAATCGTAAAACATTTTTTTATAAACAAACATTTTTTAAAAATCACAAATTTCTACTTGTTGTTTTTTTGTATATTTATTATATATCTATATTTTGTAATTTGCTTAAAATATTAACAACATGATATGGTATGTTTGATAGCAATAAGAAATTGGAGCGGTGAGTTACCAATCGATATGTTTAAAATAAATTTATAATTTTTAAACGGATGCAGAATATTTACCATGTTTTGAGGAAATCCGATTACTTATTAGACCATCAATATTTTTTTTACATGTATATGCAAATACAAATACAAAATGTATATGCATTTTTAATATTTGTTATAAAGCACAATTTAATTTTTACACACTAACATGCAAATAGGCGTTGGATATTTTAATGTTATACATGAGAAAATAATGACAAGTAAACTCAACACACTGGGAACATCATGAATAAAAAATAGACGAATGTCGAGGCATTTATTGGTTAGGAAATTTAATAAACATACTCATGTAAACATCTGACCGACCATCTTTGTATGGCTCTAGTTTATAATAAAAGACATATTTCTGTATAGAAAGCAAATCATAGTGGGGCATTACTTTTTTAATTTTATTAAAGGTTAATTACGTAATGCGTTAAAATTTTCTAGTCACGTCATGGTAACCCTATGTACGTCAACAGGATGGCCGCTTTGATGTGCCCGCTTGTCGGTAGATGCTAACAAATTTATGCTCCGCGTCAATACATTAGAAGCGGGCGGTGTCGCCAATGATGTCAGATTCACCGACGATTTGAATTAGGCTGGCTTAACTGACGATGTGTCCGGCGGCCATCTCTAAATAAAACATAAATAACAAAAGAAAATATAAATATGTTTGAATATATAAATATATTTCAATGTATTTACGCTTTAATTAGGTTAACTATAATATTACTCATCCGCAGGTTAATCATTTCCTTTACCACCAGAATTTAGTTCACTTGTAATATGTATGTAGAGGAATAATTATATGGTAAATAAAAGTTAAATATAATTAACAAAACTAAAATTAAAATGACAACCTTTTGCCTAATCAAAACAATCATTCACGTAGTACATGAGTAATTGTAAATCTATTATTTCACGAATGGTTGCTCTGTGCTGGGATAAAAACATTCTCACTAAATACTAATGTAATATAGTAAAGTAATGCTACTGAATTTTTAGACATAAACTTATTTTTTTGAATGAAATGGAAGTAAATTACAGAGATTTTGTTTATGGTGTTGAGGTATTCCATATCTCTCAGCGATGCACGCATCTTTATTATCATACTATACATCTGATTCCGTACTGACGAGGGCTTGGATGACATAGCCCATATGAAATGACAAACCATCAGGCGAATTGTGTGCTTATTTGTCACCGTCTAATAGCTTTATAAAAAGACACATGTTACCGTTAATCACGATTAATGTGATCAAACATTTGGAATGTTTGACAACATTGCAAATGTTTGTAAAAAAATAATTAATAAAGTGCGCCGTGTGTCGCCGACCTAAAAGGAGGCACGCGAGAGGCGTGCAGCGTGCACTAGTCGCGTGGCCGCGCTTCCCTGCGTCGCTCTCGGCTCGCCTCGGCCCGAAACCGACGCTCTAATGAACTCGAATCCGCCTCGCGCCAGTCGTGCGTCGACTACCGTTTAGGTCGCACGTGTCTTGTATATTAACACTTCATACGATAATGCAGTGAGTTTACATCGCGATCCAGTGGTTAATTTAATATAAACAGTATGGTGACTGGAATTGCCAACGGGCCGCAACCGAGTGCTTCCAATCCAGTCGTGATGGTGAACGGCAATATGAGTTCTTCCAGTGTGCAAACCGAGCAAAAGAAACCTTCAGGAGATAATAGAAGGGTAAGGGCACGTTTTTAGATATTTGAATGTTGTTGTTATTTTAGAATACTCAACTTCTCTGTTATTTTATTATTTAAGGCTTAAATTTTAGTAACTACCTTTATTAAACTGCGCTTAGTTAATTACAAATTTATATTTAAACATACGTTGATTGATTATGTAATTAGTGTAAGAAATAAAAAAAAACAATTATCAATATATTAAAAAGAATATGTAACAATATCTTTTTCATTAATACGACCTAAGACTTTTAATACGTTATTTTTTTTATTTTTCTATTACACAAAATGGTTGAGGTTTTTAGTCACACGATTAAAAAAGTTAACAATTTTTTTTATACAAATACGTATTTATAAAATATTTAATTGATATTTTATAAATACTTGCTAGAAATTTAATACAATTAAAAATAATTATTATTCCTCACGAATAATATAAAATAGCGTTATAGTAATAATTTTTATTGAAACTGCTCTAAATCTCTCAGATATTTCTTAATAAATCTTAAACTCGTTTAGTTTATTTCAAGCCAATCAAAGGTTAAATGAACTTTGATGTACCTTAGGTTGCGTTACGTCGGTCATCCTTGTGTTAAGGTTTACACACCCATCACGTAAAGTGATTATTCGAGCACGATCGACGTTTTAGCAAGTTTGTGCGAAGTACAAAAACGTATACGTCACGACGCCTACGCTTGGTGAATGTGAAGCAAAAGTTTCATTGGAAATTGTAAAATAATCTTTATATATTTCATATAAAAGTTTAAGGGATTATATAAATAATCAGTATATTAATTTTTTATTACATTTATTGCTTAGCAGACAATTTACGCTTTAGATTAGTTTTTAAATTTCTTCTATAAACCGATTAAATATGTGGTGATATGGACGTACGGTTTTGTATAAATACGTGTTTATCATTATTCGTTTATCTAGCTACCTGGTATTTACGTGGTAGTGACGCAGTTATAAACCCACTATTGCACGAATAGGCCTCTGCTGAGGCAGCTCTTTGAGAATAACAGTGTAAAATAGTAGAATAGACAACTGTGTGAGACGATAAGACAACTTTGTTCCGTCAGATGAAATAAACGACCCCCTGCACTATAAAATTATAATAATAATTTATTTACACAAATAAGATAAGTATATTTTTTCATATTGTTATTACATGGTAATATTTTATTTTATAAAAGTACATTAAATTTAATTCCTTTAATAAACTAATATTTGTAGACGGGTCTTATATATTGAACATATTGCAACCACCTTTAATAACAAACGCGACCGACCCCCCAGGGGTTACCAAACTGCGGATTGAGGAACGATGTTCTAAAGTTTCGTAGATTTTGATAATTTATTATTTAGCAACAAATCACAGTTTAATGTAGTCATAAGTTTTTATTATGGAACAAACTTGCGTACAGTTCACCAGATTAAGTCCTGACTTTCTACCATTAACACTTAAAATCTGTAGAAAGATTGTGGTTGCAATGGGTTGTTATCCCTGCGGACTAAGAAGGAATGCTTCGTTAGCACTAATTGGGTCCTCTGATCGCTACATGCACCTGCGAAACACAGCGGTGTTATATTTTACGTTGATATTCTATGAGAACGCGGCCGTTCCACGATCGTGACGAATAATTCACGCTGCTAGATGTGCCGTGTGTGGTTATATCACTGCAACACAGTATTTAACAATTAATGACGATGATAAATAAATTTAATAGTAGTGAAATAATGATATATCATAGGGAAAAAACGGGATTATTTTATTAAATGACCTTAACTTGAAACTGGAAGTAAATTATTAAATATTTGATGTAAAATTTAACGAAGTCTTATACGATTCGATTGTTTTTTCGTTTCACAATTCACGTAATAACAAGTAATTACACGTATTGTCATGATGCATATACCTCCATCATGAGAATCCATAGCGTTGTTTTATTAACAGAAATGCGGAATAGTATTAACAAACTAATAGAAATGACATATTGAAAATATATTGTATTTTCAATATGTAATTTCTTTATAGGTAAATTCTTATGTAAAACACTTGGATGTCTGATAGATGTTGACAACCCTCAGGGATGACGACGAATCTACATCTTGAATCCATATCGATGATGAATTAATATGCCATGGGCCGCACTCACACATTTGCACTGTGTGCTCGCTTGTCGGACGTAAAGTTATTTTTTTTTAATATTCTTACTCTATAAGTGTAGCTACTTTTTATATTGTACATTTTATCTCGACGGTTGGCAATCACGCGAATTTTTCTGCCACGCACAACTACTCTGTGTAATCAACTGTTGCCAGCGGTGTTTCCGAACCGATACGGCTTAGATCTTCAAGAAAAGAGCCTACACTTCGAGCGAACTCCAATCTAAAATTTCTCTGGTGTTGCGGATATTCGTGGGCGGCGGTGATCACTTACCATCGGGGGGCGGGGTCTGGGGGCTGTTTTTCGCGTTTGCCAACTATTCTATAACAGGGTAACACTGTCTGAGGATCCCTCTCGGTAGCCCTTGTGCTGGTTACCCACTAATAGAGCCGGATCCCCGCACTGTCCAGGCGAAACACAGCAGCGTTGCTGTTATTTTACGCTGGTATTCTGTGATGACGTGTTCCTTCCAAGGTCGAGTCGAAACACGGCAGAATGATACACACCTGTCTGTGCCGTTACTTATACTGACTGATGCTTCATCGGAAACCCAATACACCTTAGTTTAGAACCGTTTTAGTTTCGTCAATGTTATCAAATGAACCGATATGTTTTATGTATAATTAGAAATACGATTAATCTTAAATGTATTTGTACACACAACCTGTTGGGTGTTCTAAAGTTAATATAAAAAAATTAACCTACGTGAGTGCGAGCTTTGGGCACTAAACTGTGTGTTCATATTGACGCATGAGACGCCTGTATTCAACATTATTCACTCTAACTCTTATCGCCTCGGCTCCTGACTGCGGTGGTTAATAGAACAACTGAATTGTAGGGCTGCCAACTTCACAAAATTACATTAGTCCAGTTTTTTTTTATATGTATATAACTCGACGATCATAGAGGCGCGCACTCGCCTTTATATTTATATTTATTTTTATAACTCAACGTTCATAGAGGCGCACACGCGCATGACATCTGCATCCATCCTCAATAAAGACGGGTATGAGTTGCCATACTTCAAAATTCTGGCAACTTGGGTGGGCACCATCAGATAGGTACCAGTTCAGAGCAGACCGACACGCTCAGTTTATGAGCGCTTTGTGTAAGTAAGAGAACCACAAACATAGGGAACACAAACTAACCAGCTCACAGAGCCCTTAGTTCCGTGAGCCCTGTGTCCGATGAAGCTGTAAGAGCCGCTCAACATCAACAGAATCTGGATACCTCAAAACTGAGATTGAATGTTTTGTCACCTATTATTGTATCCCCGGACACACATAATTGTTATGCTGTTATATATCACGTTGGTATTCTGCGAGGGCGTGATCGTGCCGACCCATTCATGTTGCGGCTAGTAACTAGATACAGCGTACATTCACGACTGTTAAAATATTAAATATTTCTCCCACTACATATGGCTAATATAGTTTGATAGTAGTCGTTTATGGACGTGGTAGAGATACGCTGCAATTTGTTTCTAGCAACGGCAGCGTGAAGTAGCAGAATAGTGCTGCTGTGTTACGTCCAAAGAATTGACAAGGCATCTGCAGGTGTGTAATGGGCCGCTGAAATTACTTACCATCCGCTGAACTATTTTTTTTTGTTACATTGGGAGTAACAAACATGCACACAGTTCACCAGATGGCAAGTGACTCCTGCTACCCAAGACGTCTTCATTCATCCGAGACAAGGAATCATAATGCAGATGCGTTATCACCCTTGAAGACTGAGAAGGAATGCCTCGTCAATAAAGGTCTCCGGATCTCTACACTCACCAGGCAAAAAATAACACTATTTTATGCTGGAGGGCGAGGTACTACCCCAGTCGAGCTTACCCATTCGCTCTACAGCTAGCAACAACACAGCTCAACTGCACAGTAGCTCTACCACAGTAAAAAATGTAAATAAAAAAATGATGTGTTCGTCTCTTACTCTCAATACGATAAAAAAAAGGCTACTATAGTAGCTATGTTTAGCATCGGTCTGTCTGTAAGTGTTGGCAGCCCTGGCCGTCCTCGGGCACCGATGTGAGTCAAGCGCGGCGTGGGCCGCGTGGGCTGCGCGTGGGCACCCGTGGGCTAATTGTCGTGGGAACGGGCAGCGAGCGCCCACGCCCGCCCCGCGTCGCCCGCCGCGTCACGGTTAGATAATAAATTGATAACAATGCGCTATTACTGTTTAATCTGACACGTGCCTCGACAAGTGCGTACACGTCTTGCGTCCTAAGTGATTCATCATTAATTTTGTGACAGCGTTAATGATAAATAATAAAATTACTTATTGAATAAAAAGTTTATTAATTTAAATAAATGGTGATTGTTTCTTTATTAAATCTAGTGTAAAATTTATTAATTCAATGTTTACGTTCACTTTTCCTCGCTGTAATGAAAATAAATTAATAAAAAATAATTTCCAATCATAAAACAGCTATTTGCATGGCCAAGTAGTTTTTTTTTTAATATTATAAGTGACGAACGCGCTACGCTACATACAAACTGAACAAAGATTTAAATGCGCAAACGCCTATCTAGATGCATAACTGAGGACTGAGATGGTGGATCTCCTTTTACCTATAATTGGGTCTCTCTTTACATTCACCATACGAAACACAGCAGCGTTATGATGCTAGTTCGCGTTGATATTGGTATATTTCCAGTCGAGCCATTCGTGTAACAACAACAACATAATTACAGCTAACGTGTCTTTCCATTCCAGTCCAGGCCATGGATGAAATAAAAATATATTTTACCAATAAGCGAAAATTCACCGTGCCATTTTTTGGCGTGATATTAAAACCTTATATTAACAAACCAGGCATAGCTAATTAAACATATAGCTAATAATCAGATAGCTAATAATTCAGATAGCTAAAAAAAACCAGATAGCTAATAATCATAGCGAATTTAAAGAATCCGCTGTCAGAAGCAACTGACCGAGCGGAGGTTCGGCCCTCTCGGGCACCCTCGAGTCAGACGCTCTCGCGAAACAAGGTAACGGTCCAAGCCGAGGCTCCCTCTCGGGAGCCCTTGTGCTGGTTACATATATATAGAGGTCTCGACTGAGTGCCATTAGCGCTCGGTCACCTCTCAACCCGGTGAAACTGTAAAAGCCCTCGGGCTAACAGTGGCCTTCAGCCCGGAATAAAAAAAATAATAGCTAATTAAAATATCGTAACGTAACAATACAATAGTAGGTTAGTACGTAGGGGTTATAATATTTTAAGTTAAAACAAACTTTAAATTCAAAATAATAATAAAGTAACAATAAAGTAAAAGTTAAAATCAATGAAATTTTATTAAAACTGTTTTTTTACCATATTGAAACTGTCATCAACACGTCCACATGTGCATCTTAAATAATTGGTGTTGGTTTTTTTATAGCATTAACAGTGACAAACTCGCACACAGTTCAGCTGACGGCAAGTGATCCCTGCGGCCCATGACCTCTACATTCATCCTTGACAAGGAATCATAATGTAGATGGGTGGTCACCATTGAGGACTGAGATATAATGCCTCGTCACTAGTAATAAAAGTCTCCGGATCCCCACACTCACAGAACAGCATTATACCACTATTTTATGGTGGCATTCTTCCTGGTGGTGGGAGTGGTCCTACCCCGGTCGAGCTGACCCGTTCATTCTGCAGCTAGAAACGTACTGCAGCCTATTATTATTATTAAGATATGTGATATATGAATGTAGTCATCATTCACGATGCTGTGTGAAAAATAAAAAAAATATATGAAGAATAAAGAAACTAGAAACTGGGTCTAACGCGTCCAAGATTGTCGCACTGAATGCGTCATATTAGAACGCGTCTACATTCGCAAGTATCTGCCAGACGATAAGTTGATTCACAGCCGCGTAGACGAAAGTATCAACGACTAATTCACGGCCACCTATTGATATAAATATAATATATAAATAACGTAACGGACTGTCTGTACGTCGCGAATAAGGTAACCATCCCCCGAAATAAACAAAAACTTATATTATTTTAATATAATTATTTTTTTTATTTTTACCCTATTTTCGATATAAAATTCTCCGGATCCCTGCACTCACCAGACGAAACGCAGCAACATTATACTGCTATTTTACGCTAGTATTCTGTGAGGGCGTGGTCCTACCCAGGTCGAGCTGACCCATTCATTATATATTTATGTCACATTCGCCGTGCTATTAAAATTGATGATAGTGTCGTCCTGGTCTATTTCGACCACGGCATATCTTTTGGCTATTGCCGCGCAGAATATTTTACAGTGCAGTAAGCTTTGCGCAAACACAGAGTCACTCGCCAGTCGCTCCCATACCTATTCCGAGGCAATGCATGTGCAATAACATCGGAGGAAGGTACAGATGCAGTGTGAGGGACACGGACATACATTCAACACACCCAGACTCACTACATGTTAAAGTTACTAATATTCTGGTGGAAAATGCTGGTGCTATGACGAATGCCACGACAATAGTCGAATTTATTAGTTATACTAAAAATAATAATACGGCGGTTTGGAATCTACGACCTTATGTTTCGAAGACCGTGCAATGAACCATTAGGCAACGATACCATGACGCTTATCATCGGTGAGTAGCTAAAGGAAATTATTTGGGAGTGGGTGGGTTGCGGCCGGCGGTCGGCGATCTATCATCCCTGGATAAACATCGCCGCGGGGTCGGCGCGTCTCGTGTGAGCGCCCACGCGTCGCTCGTGTGGCCGCGTCTTTATCTCGTACACATTTTTTCATAAATCCTTGCCAGTAGATGCAACAGATCTTTTTAACACTACGATAAAATATTTATGTTTATAATATACCGCTGCGTTCTCAATATATATATATATCTATATATATATATATATATATATATTAAGAACGCATCTGCATTATGATTCTTTATCAAGAGTCGCTTAACATCAGGTGAACTGCGTGCTTGTTACTCTCAATGTAATAAATAAAAATCAGCTCAAGAATGCTACTGTCGTTTCGTCTGGCTGTTAAAGAAACTGGCTACCATATACTGGTGGCCGAGGCATATTTAGTGAACATTATCTCTGCCCATCACTAGTCCAATGCCCACCAGCACACCACCCCAAACCACAATCTTGAGCTGTCTGCATCTTCCCGCAGAGATGCATAAGCCTTCATTCCATCTAGTGGGCGGTCGTCCTGCATAGCGAAGGTGAATACGAGGTTGCCTCTCGAGAACCTCGTCTTCCATTTACTACGATTTTTTTATTACATGTGTGGGATAAATGGTCGGTGATTCTTGCGGCCCATTATACCCTACATTCATCCACGATAAAGAATCATAATGCGTTGTCACCCCAAAGGAAGAAGATCGAATGCCTCTTCACCAGTAATAATGTTCTACGAATACATACACTATACATATCTGGGTAATGCTGGTGTTCTGGCATGGGCCTGTCCCGGTCGAGGCGACCCATTCATGCTGCATCTAATAACAAAACTGCAGCGTGGCCCTGCCACTCTTAATTTTTACACTGTTTATACATACGAACAAATTTAAGTGCCGTATACATTTGTGATAATTCCCGTTTGGCTGCGAAAACGCGTGCCGGAAGCATGGCGTCCGCTCCCACGCTTTGGCACGCGAGTTGGCGTGCAATGGGCCGCCGCGCCAACTGCCAACTCACTGGCAAATGAGGTGCCAAGAGTTAACTAATGCGACGTCGCGTTCCATTACAGATATTTTGAGATATACAAGAATTCGATTTAACGACTCGACTATGAACTGCACATATATTCGCAGTCTCGAATGTAAGGAGAGGTAGCCGAATGAAAGAATTTTTTTTCGTTAAATATGTGTGGCAAAGAAGCACTAAGTTCAGCCATAGGTGAAGCGAGTTTCATAATAGATGTTATAAAAGAGTTGAATTAATGTTTACGAATTTATTTCTCTCTTAGCTGTCCGTTTAAAATGTTATTATCGAGTTCTGTTGTAGTTACGTGTAGGTATAGAAAGATAAATGTCTGACCACAGACTGATGCACAAGCTTCTGGGTGTGTGCCAACCTGCGGAAAATAGCCGCGGTCTGTTTGAGAAATCTGTTTAACCATTGTGAATCGTGGGTGAATCATTCAAGATTAATAAAATCTCTAACTAGCGATATATCTTAAAGTAAAGTAACAGCCTATATATACATCCCACTGTTGGGCATAGGGCCTCCTCTCTACAGAGGGTGTTAGAGAATAGTCCACCTATCAGCTCCAATGCGAATTGGCGGACTTATCATATATTTGGCGGAATATTTTTTTTATTACTATTTCTTTGACGTGCATTTGGGATTCCTCAGGATGTTTTCTATCACCGCCGAGCACGTAACTGTATAAGCCCTCGAGCTAACAGCGGCCATCAGGCCGAAAAAAAAGAAAACGAGCACGTGGTAAAATCAGCGAATAAAGTTGCGTTAAAATCGCGTTTAACTTAATTTTATGTTTATGTACTCTGTTTGTTCGCTGAAGTAGACAATGCGAGCTACCACTACTACTCATTCATTCATCATTCATTGTCTTTGGTTTACATATCATGAATTTTATTGTTTATATATTCAAACTATGAAATGAAGAAAGAAAATCGATATGCTGCTGTGACTTTATAAAAAAAAAATCTGTGCGTATACAAAAGGTGGCTTTATATCGTATATGCACATTTATAATTTTTTTTTATGATATTAGAGATGGCCTTTCGTGACGAGGGAATAAATAAAAATATACATACTTATATATGATATATATACAAATACATATAAATACATAATTATTAACTATTGATTGTACCAATCTGTTGAGAAATACCTCCCGAACGTTACACCTTAAACGCGTAACGATTTGTTAGATATCCATGCGTTGTCACCGTAAACAACAGCTTATTAGGAACGACTTCCCTACTCCGCGGGCCTCCGCTTGCGAGTTTGTTCCGTTAAAGCTGTAGAGGTCAAAAGACAAACAGCATAACACAAAACCACAAAAAAAAAAAAAACTAGGTAGTTTTCGTTTTCAATATCTCGTTTATTATACGTATATATTACTCTTTGTTTTCTATTATTATCAGATATTTGTGAACTTTTATTATAGTACTCTCGACAATTAATAGCGTATCGAGTAAATGTGTCATGAGGATTATTTAAGTCGCTATTGCTCGGTCAGTGGCATCATTACTGGCGCGAGCAGTGTTGCCGTTTCCAGTGAGTTCGGTTATAATTTTTTTATATATTTTTTTTTTCGCTCACATTAATGTAATTTCACTCAGAATTTTTGATGATAAATTTAATTATATTTTCTTAAACACACCATAAATTAGGTGTTAAGAAAAAGAATAGTGTACTGATAGATCATATAGTGATTTCGTCACAATTTTCTGTTTCTTTTTTAACCTTTAAAGTTAAAATTTCCCCACATCACCCTTATCCTGGCAACACACGAATGCGGGCGCCCCCAGACGCGCGCACGTGTCTCGCGCGGCGCCTCGCGACTAATTCCGGTGCGGGTGACGCGACGTTACGTAAATATCACGTTCATCAGTTGTGTCTGGGCGGGCTCTAAGACAGACATTTTTATTTAGAACAAGGCATTATTGATACATAATATATACAACTAGCACTTGGTGGCAAATATTTTATGCGATTTTTTCATCGTATTTAAGCGTACTGAGCACGCAGTTCACTTGATGGTAAATGATTCAAGACACCCATGTCTACCACAAACACGGCAGCCAAAACGAAACTGTAATATGTTCTATTACTTATCTACCGCCTTTTTTATGATGGTCTTTAATCATTTTAACTTTACGTGGGGATCTATAATTAGGATTAAATTTGGTGGATTTTTTTTATGGTCTTTAATAATTTTAACTTTACGTGGCATCTATGATTAGGATTAAATTTGGTGAATTTTTTGTTATTACATTGAAAGTAACAACCAAGTGATTCCCGCGGCCCATGACATCTACATTCATCCTCTATAAGGAATAATAATGCAAATGCGTTGTCACCCTTGAGATGGAATGCCTCGTCACCAGTAATAACTACGGATCACTACCCTCACTAGATAAAACAGCCATGGCGGAGCTAGAAGTAAACTGCAGCGTGGCACTGCGATGTTGTGTGTTAAAGTTTATTATAATATTATTATAGTGTTTATTTAAATTATGACATTCTTAAGAAATGAAACTATCGCTCCAGACACCTTTATATAAACTTTAAATATAGAGTGATTAGAAAAAAACGCGTTCCGCTGAGTTTCTTTCGTAAGTCCGAATTAATAGTGGTATTCCGAGAATCAATTAAATGTAATGTTATTGTACTATATTGAATAACGACATTGGATATGAGTTGACTCGATATTACAGCATTCCTCACGTTGATTCTAATAACGGATGCAAGTAGATCTTATGAATGTAAAAAATTTAAAAAAATTAGATAACACCATTGACGTTTGCGTAAAATAAAAAAATAAACCTTAAACTCTTTGATTATGATTATCTTTGCTTGGACACAAGAAAGCATGTAAAGAGGTAGTTTATGTACCACTCTTCTTTTTAATTTTAAAAAATACTCAAAATTGCTTCATCTGTTACATAAAAGTAATATTTGGTAAACTATTATTGTTTACTCGTTAAAATATTATGTTGCCACCTAAACGTAAGTAATAGTAATAATTACGTAAGCAGTTGATGGTAGCGATGTATGCAACATCTTTAGGACGATGTTAGTGTTTATCACCGAAGTTAACTGTGTGCTAGATTGTCACAGTTAGTATCTTAAAATAACGTCAGTATCCACAATAACGTACGCCATTAGTAAACAGAACCAGAGAGAATATTTGGATGTAGCTCATTTTAATTATGAAACATTAACAGTTCGACATTCGTTTGATATTGTGAATTAAACGTAACATAGTTACACACATTGTAATATTATATATTTACTTGTGTAGGAAAACAGAGCGCGCGAATGCCGGAAGGCGGCGGCCATTTCCGTCTAGCTTCGTCTCTACCCACCGTGTGTGAAAATGTCGAAGTAAAATTAGACATGCCACACATTCAGACCGAAAAAAATGAATAATATTCCTTTCATTAAAATATAACTACTTTTATGTATGAAAGAGTATTACATCATTCATATCGATATATATGAATATATATACAGTAGAAACTCTTTATAACGAACGAAACTCAATGGGCCATTTTTATTCGTTATACGACAGCTACCGGTATATGGAGTGAAGATATATATACATATATAAGTTTAAGGAAAACCAACCAAATTGTGCTCTTTTCTACGTTACAGAGCGTTAATCGTTATAAAGAATAACGTTTTAAAGAGTTTACACTGTATATATAATAATTATTATATATCTTTTCTTGCACCCACAATATATTCTCTACTTAACCCCCCAAGTTAAAGAATTTCCTTTGCCATCAATTCTGCCGTTTTGTACAATGATTATTTTAATACTGTGCAAATAAATAATAAAAAAATCATTCATTAAATTTCCACCCACCTCCAGACGTGTGAATAACCTAAAATTTTGCAGACGTATTATAAAATAACAACACAATAAATTCATCGACATGTTGTTTTAGTTTTTTAAAACTTAATGTTTTTATACAAATGCGCTAAGATGTTTATATCAGATAACTATTTCTTGCTCCATAATTACGTAATGGTTGTTAAAACTAAGCTTTAACGCAGTTGATAGAATTCAACTCAAGAACTTTTTTGTAAATTCTTAGGTTTAAATGGTAAAAAAACGCTTCAAGTTTGAAAACATAAAATGTTTAGCGTTAGTGCTTGTTAGTGTGAGACAAATAATAACTATAATTCAAGTGTATAGGTTTGTACTATTGAGCTAGTGAGCTTGTCTTAAAGTATCTCTGGTTTTGTTTTTAATGTAACAAGACTTATTATAATTTTTATAAATTACAGATTCACGTTCTTAAATAATATTCAACAATAAAACACACAGGTAATTTAATGATTGAATATTATTAATGTAGTTTTATTCGAATATTAAAACTTAAACAATATAAAATTAAAAACGTAAACAACTTTTATATTCATAATTTGCATGAAAGGACATACTAGGCCATAAGTAAAAGGCAATGATACTGAAGGCAGTCGGCCACGCGACGCCTGCATTGCGAATAGCGTGTCACGTGTTAGACGCACGCGTGACGGCGTCACGTCGCGGTTGCCAGTCACGGTGCGCGACCTTCACGGCCTTCACCTTGGGCAGTCGCACGCGCCGCCATTGCCACGTACCGCGGGATTAATGGCGCCTTTGGTCACGCGCCTTCCTAGCTTCACTTTCGTTCACAATTCATTTTTGTTCTATTATTGTACATTCTTTCCTACTTTTTATTATTTTAAATTTTTTATCAGTTGAGTTTTAACTTTATTTTTAAATATGATTCGAATGGTAAAAACGTTTACAAATTAACATCTAATAAAATATATTTGTTTCCTACAAAAATCTGTTCATAGTACTGATATATCTATGTACATATATTATTATATATGGACCTTATTATGAATGGGTCAAGTGTATGATTTAATTAATTGAGAACATTTCTTTGTTACAGAGCAATAAACCGATAATGGAAAAGAGACGACGGGCGCGTATTAACAACTGTCTGAACGAGCTCAAGTCGCTGATTTTAGACGCAATGAAGAAAGACGTAAGTATTATCAAATTTTCCGATAATTACGTATACGACTATAAACATATGACTGCAATAAAAGTGTAATTACTATGACTGCAAAGATAGTTAGTAAATACATTATATTAATAAGATATTAAATAAATTCACAATTAAATTATTTTATACGTAAATTATTATAATGTTATTACATATTGAAAGTGGCACAGCTACGCTTCAGCATGTTTCTAGCTGCAGAATTAATGGGTCGGCTCGACCGGGGTATACCCTCACAGAATACCGCAGCAAAATGCTGCTGTGTTTCGTCTGGTGAGTGTAGGTATCCGGAGATCGTTATTATTGGTGACGAGACATTTTATCTCAGTCGTCAAGGGTGACAACGCATCTGCATTATGATTCCTTATCAAGGATGAATGTAGATGTCATGGCATGAATCATGACATCAGGTGAACTGTTTGTGAGTTTGTTACTCCCAATGTAATAAAAAAAATACTGAGTAAGGCGTGGCCTATACTAGAAATCTTTTTTTTTTCATAACATTAACGGTAGCCAAATTATCACGCAATTCACCTGATGGTAAGGTAACACCCCTCATCCTCAAGATGTCCATGTTTTGTCACCCCGGAGGTATGAAGATGGAATGTCTCATAACGTAACCTGTAATTGGGTCCTCCCCTCGAGAGAGCATGTTAAAGGATAGTCGACCACGCGTCTCCTCTATGGATTGGCTGACTTTACGCATCTTGATATATATATATATATATATATATATATATATATATATATATATATATATCAAGATATATATATATATATTTATATATATATATATCAAGATGCGTAAAGTCAGCCAATCCGTAGAGACTAGTAGACTCCTATGGTGAGTGAACGAATAGTATTCTTTCATGTTAATTTTATTTTCTCATTGTTGCAGCCAGCCAGACATTCTAAATTGGAAAAGGCAGATATTTTAGAGATGACCGTTAAACATTTGGAGGGTCTTCGCTCTGAAGGGACAGCGTCCCCTGACAGATTCAGGGCTGGATACAGGCACTGCGTGTCGGAAGTGGTTAAGTATCCGGGATTGGAGCCGGGGTTAAAAAAGAGGCTGGTGAGGCATCTCGAGGGGTGCGTCAATACGCCAGGAGCGAGACCATCTGCGGCGCCCACACCGCCGTCGGACAATGAAGATCCAATGTCAGCACAGCAGCATTCGACCATATTCATCTCGGGTAATATATAATAAGATATATTTTCGACACATCCTATTAATTTAATAACTTGTTGAAGAAATATTATATAAAAACTCGCACTCTAATCGGAATCACTCTGTGGGTCGTTTTAATTTTTTTACTTACTTACTTTGTGACTAATAAATTCACACACTACGGCCCACGACATCTACATTAGTTCTAGACAAGGAAACATAATGCAGATGCGATTGGTCACCCTAAAGAAATGAGATGGAACGCCTGGTCACCAGTAATAAAGATCTCCGGATCCCCACACTCCCCAGACGAAACACGGCAACATTATGCTGCTATTTTCATCGGTATTCTGTGAGGCTGATCCTACCTCGGTCGAGCTGACCCATTCATTCTCCAGCTAGAAACAAACTGTAGTGCAGTCGTCTGGGGAGTGTGGGGATCCGGAGATCTCAGTCCTCAAGGTGACAACGCATCTGTATTATGATTCCTTGGCAAGGATGAATGTAGATGTCATGGGACCGCAGGAATCACTTAACATCAGGTGAACTGTGTTCTCGTTTGTTACTCTCAATACAATAAAAAGAAAGAAAAAATATTAAGTACAAACCGAAACTACTCCAGCAAGGAGTTGTCAGTTAATAATTTAGATTTTAATATTTTTTTTTAGATTTATTTACATCACAAAATTTAATGAGTAACTAAGAAAACATATTATTGGTTTATATAAAATGTTGTTTTAAATAACAAGATATTTTACAGCTGGACCAGGATCGGGAGTACGTCTCGTCCCCACAAGGTTGTCCAACGGGGACATTGCGTTAGTATTACCGGCTGGGGTGAACGCTAGTACTCTCGGCGCCGTGCCGACCCTCGTGCCGCTGTCTCCTCGAGAAGCTACTTCCTCGTCAACTTCCTCGGAGCCACGTTGCTTCTCACCGGCTAGTTCCGGATGGGGGACGCCTCCGCCAAACGAGGAAGCGGTCCCATTGGCACTCATAATGAGAAGACCCTCCCCCGAAGAGAAGCCCTGGCGACCGTGGTGACACGGCTTCGTCTTAGTTTATTCTGTGATATACTTTAGTACATTTTCATCTTTATTTTATGTGAGTGATAGAATATAAAGTTCCTATTAAATGTAAATTTATTTAAATAGACTTATTTAAAGTGTATATTATTATTTTTCCGAAGTTACTCGCTTGGCCAGTAAAATGGTGTCGTCACGAATGTATTACGTAATTTTATCCCTAGTGATAATCGCACGGCGATGTTTAGTTTTATTACGTACCTAGGTTCTCGTTACGATTAAAAATAGATTTACTATTAGTAATTTGTATATTCAAGGATGACATCTGAGGCAGTATTTCATTTATAAGGACCCCGGCGTCCTTTTTGTTTGTATAAACGCATAAATGTTTTATTATGTTTTTCATATAAGCACTACGTGCCATAAATATCTCGTTTAACAGAGGCATACTTATATATTACTCTAGATGCCTGTCTACCTTTAAGTTTATTTTATTATTGCTGATGTAAATAGATTTTTAATTAAATTTTTTATTACCCCGAGCGAACCACATACCGCGCGGAAACATCGCGGAGCGCGTCGCACGGATTTTGATATAAAGGTGTGCACCAAGACGATTGCGTCGCATCGATGTATGTACAGTAGCGATGTCACTCGTTACTGTACATACACTGTACAGTACTGTACATACATACATATACTGTACGCTCGCCGTATGTAGCTAAATATGAGATTCACATTACGTATAAAGAGTATATAACATAGTGTAATATGTAAAGAATTCTACGTGCCTTACACAGCAAAATCATTTCGTCTTCCATTTGTAGAATTAAGTAAACTGCGAACAATATGAATATATTAAGTTAACTTTATTTAAGATTAAATAATTTAACGCATTATTTTTAATTCATTTTGTAGTTAGAATGCTCAAATATAGTATTTTTTGTTACCGAAATGGGTCAATTAGTCAAGCTTTGTCTTCCTTTGCCAGTTACCGATTATGGACAGTGTTTATACGTTGAAACAGTAATGATACGTTAATGTTGCTAATCGTTTGACTCAAGTCTGCCGCTGGCGGCTGTGACGTCACTGGAACCTCAACATCGATACAAGAGTAGACGAATAGTAAAGAATACAACATATATTAATAATTAACTTTGTATAAAAGACATGTTATTTATTTATTATTAGATAAGACAACAAATAAAATCACATTGTCAAAAGACAATAACGCATTACATATTTTGTAGAAAGAGTAAACGTTAAATTTATTTTCTATTGCCAGTTCACTTTCACTGCACTTTCGTTTACCCGTAGTCGTAAAAAACACAACAAAAACATCCAACAATTATAATGAACAACAATAACACTTATTCGTACTTAACAGGGGTTTAACAGAGCTATACTGCAGTTTGTTTATAACTGAAGAATGAATAGGTCTGCTCGATCGGGGTGAGGCCACGCACGCGCGGAATACCAGCATCAAATAGCAGCACAATGCTGCTGTGGTTCGTCTGGTGAGTGCAGGGATCCGGATACCTTTATTACTGGCGACGAGGAATTTTAACTCAGGCCTAAAGGGTAACAAACGCATCTGCTATGAATGTAGATGTCACTGTGAGCTCGTTTGTTACTCTCAATGCAATAAAAAAACAGACTATTAAATATCCACGAGGTCCTGGCGGCACTAAGTACTAGGACGACATTCGGGTAAGGTAACTTGAATTCCGTGTAGCGGCAATCTTGAGTCAAACGGTTCGTTACTTAATACCTAATAGGTTAGTCTTATCTGATTTTGTATTTTTTTTACATCTATCGAATGACTTAGAAGTGCTTTTAAAGTGTCTTATAGAACAAAGATCATGTATTTATATATTATTGAGATTAGAAAATGTATTGTTAATGGAATTGCTTCCGCAGTTCAATGTTGTATATATATATGTATTAAAAGTGATATTAATGTAAGATTAAGTGTACCATTAATATAATATGACGTACCTAAAAGAGATATGCCATTAAAATAAAAATAAACTAGAAACATTTTATTTTCCGTATTTCATTTATTCAGTCTGGAAACTGATGACCGATGTTGATCAGAAGACATCCTTTATTTTTTTGTGAGTATTGCTGTTGGATCGCTATCTTAAGGGAGGAGACAGAAGACATTCAAGACGACCTTGAACGTCTTATTTATTTATTTATTTAAGCTTCATATACAGTATGTATAAAGGCGGACTTAATGCCTTAGGCATTCTCTACCAGTCAACTTTAGGGCAATGCAGAGATGAAATGAGCTAGGTGTATGCCTAAAAAGCTTGTCGTAAAATACTATTATATTATATAAATAAACAATATATGCATAATTATAAAATACATATATAACAAATACATACTTATATATGGTATATGTAAATACACAATTATTTAATATTGATATGATTCTATCAATCTGTTGAGAAATAGCTCGCGAACCTTTACCGTTACGCGTAACGATTTGTAGCCGCCCTGACTTCAGAAGGGACAAACAAAGAACAACAGATTGAACACCATTCTTATTTATCGTTGATGAAGAACCGAAAATCCGTTCCTATATTTTGGTCTAAGGGCTCGTGCAGACGAGGAGACTATGAAGCGTGGATATATAATCACGGATTTAACACACACGTACGATCTTTCGTTAGCCTGAATTTTAGGGACGCGCGATATAGAAGTGAATATATATTTTTAAAGAATATTATCAATGCTATTAACATTACTAATTTTATATATTATCCAACTAAGCTGAAAATGTAATAAAACTACGAAACTACGACCATAAGTTTCGCAGACTTTACCCTAACCATTTAGCTATTAACCATTAGGCTATTGTGTCATAAAAATCACAATTTTAATAAAAAAAAGTATCTGATATTAGCGCCATGTCAGTATACGTTTTTTTTTAAATTTGTGTTGCCATATACTTAAAGTTTAAGAAGAACAAAAGATTTTCAACGTAATACCGAATCCATATCGTATCATGGTCTGTCATCATAGTAATAAATATACTATGATGTCTACGCATAAAAACATAATGTACTTAAATCGTTTTGTGATTGCGGAGCCGTTGTCTGTTAGTTTTTTTTTAATTTCGGACGTGCGTTTCTATTATTAGCGTAGCTTTGAATTACAGAGTAGCGCTCATATCCAATTCTACAATAAATTACGCGATAGTCATGTCATTCATAGCTTTTTACACCAATGACTTCGTTTTTTTATATTTATCTATTTACTCTATTTGTCACCTTAAATTACTGTCTACAAGGGCGGACTTAATGAACGGTGCATTCTCTGCTAGTCAAAGGAATACAAATATAGATATATTGCGTCGTGGAAAAAGTTTTTTCGTATTTTATATACAAATTCAATATGTTTTTTATAATAGTTTATTTACATTTGTTTATAATATATATATATGTCATTTTGTGTGATAAATGTTGCCATTTTGTAGGTAGTAACATAATCCCATTGCTGTGGAAATTTTGGGACTTCTGATCAAAAACTACGACAGGTAATTTTGACAGTCCTCTCTTGATGTTAAGCTGACACTTCCTAAATAATTCTAAAGAGACCGAAACAGGTGAAAATCTGAGGGTGAAAGGTCACGGCTATATGGTGGAAGCATTGACACTTCCCAAACAAGCTCTTTCAATATTTGCTGAGTGACTAAAGATGTGTGTGGTCTGGCGTTATCATGATGAAAAACCACACCCTTTCTGTTGATCAAATCCGGCACTTTCTTACTAGAGTCTCATCGGCTGTTGGCTGTAGAGATCCGAATCGTTGGTTTAGCCCGGCGGTAAAAGATGATTCTGAACGATACCCTTCCAATCCCACAATACACACAGCACCACCTTATTGCGAGTTAATCCAGGTTTCGCTATAGTCTGTGGAGATTGACTGCCCTGTGATCATGATCTTTTTCACAAGTGCTTGTCGTTGCTAATCCACTTTTCATCACAAGTTTTGTTTTGTTTCGTTTCAATAGAGAATCGCAAATGAGTACACGACTCATTAGGTATCTTTCAGTGACCATTTAAATGTGGAACTTTTCAAATGGGTCAAAACTGTTTTGTGATCAATCCCTAGCTCTTGAGATATGTTGTATTGCTCTGCTTTTTCAAAAATGCCATCGACTTTATCTGTAACAGGTCGACCATAGCGAGCTTCAACTTTGACATCAAAATTCCCGGACTGAAAACGCTTGAACCAATTTTGCGCTACTCTTACCGACACTGTTAAGCCTATAATCGTCAAAAAAAAAATTGCGGCTTGTGTCGTATTTTAAACAGGTGTGACATCGAATATGCCTCCTAAAGCTTTTTTGAAAAGAGATGATGTATACGTCATGGGCCGATGTAGTCCTCAGTTTTAATTCAATAATAAAAACATATGTTCACATACTTACGTCGAGTTTTTAATATTAGGGTTCATGAAACGGTTCATCGTAAATGATTACTGCAGCCGGTCATGCTATAGCGTGCTCCTTTTCAGTTGAACCGACCCAATAATCCTGCAGCTAGATACCTAGCAAAACTGTAATATATACAATTAGTTATCTACTCTTATTTTTAATTATTCATTTTAACTTTACGTGGTCATGTATGATTAGAATTTCAATTTAGTCCAACATTATCGAGAATTCCACTAAAGAAGTTAATTGAATGTATATACTTTAGAAAAAAAACAAGAAAATCTCTGGTATTGTGTGTATTCGAAATTTAAAAATAAAACGTACAGAAAGTTTCTCAATATGCAAAACGTCTTCATCCAGTCGGACCACACAGAGTCGAATTTTTAAATAATTCAATTTTCGTATGTACACCACAATCGCCTGACCGTAATTGAAACCCTTTCGTGCCGTCGATTTTTTCATAAAGACATTATAAAAGCATAGCTTCGTCGGTGGTCGGTCTAATTAGTCAATGATTATAACAGTTTGTTTGCACTGTCCAGACACTGATGGTAGGCTACTAAAGAGTTATTGCACCGAACGCCAGTAATTTGCCACAATCAAGGCCTTGCGTCGCTTAATTATTTTCATGCGAGTCCAACCCTGGCTGTGGAGGTTATTCCGTTATTAATTCAGTTGCTTATTTCGCGGGCAATTATTGCCAACTTTATTTCATTTTATTTTTAAATTGTTAGTTGCCGGCATTTCGCTCCGGAACCGAATGTTACACACAAAATGTAATGTACATTGTACGTGATATTATGATCAAATAAAATACAAAGATAAAAAAAAGTTTTTTCTAGAATATTCAAAAATATTACACAACCGTGTTTTAAATGTATCATGTTAGCATTTATATATTTATTAATTAGTTAGCAAAACTGTATCACTGCTTTATATTAAAAATATCTCATATATATATTAATTTAATACTATATTATTTTTCTTATGTTAACTATTTTGTTTTTTTTTAATGTGTACTATTTTGTTACATAAAAAGTACATTTTCAGGAACCGAGAACGGCGCCTAAGGTTGAAATACGGGCTTCTAGCCTAGTTCGGCAACGGATGATTACTTTCTTGGGTATATGGTGATGTAATGTATATTAATAATATGTTTGAATAAATTGTACATTTATAGGAGAATAAAGTTTATTAGTTACTACCTATATATAACCTATCTATATAAATAAAAATGAAATGCCCTCGTTGATAAGCGCATTACTTGATGGCTGGCTGGACCGATTTAGTTATATTTTTAAATGTTTGCAATTATCTGATTCGAGTTTTTATTTACAAATTTGACAAATTCAGTAAAAAGTCTTTTTTCTATGAGATTTTTGTATGAACTTAAGACTTTTAACTCCATACGTATGATATATAAATTTCAATCTCCGTTATCTACATTAAAACCTAATTATATTAAGGAACTGTACACAAATCGATGGTCTTGGAAGTTCTCTTGTTTTCATTTTACTCGTGTCTTACGTGATCCACTTTGATCGCATTCTCTGCTAGCCGAAGCTGAAATACTGATATATACAAACATATATTGTATATATCTAAAAGCGGTAAACTCAGTGTTGGAGTTGCAGTTAGTTTCTGGCTGCAAGAGGGATGGGTCGGCGCTTTGGTCTGACCAAAGAAGATTCACATCCCAACAAAATGACAGCGTGAAATAGCATCGTATAGCAAGCGTAGGGATCCGAGGACCCAACTGGTAATGGGGTATCACCTCGAAATCCTCAGGTGCGACAACACATACGTATCCTGAAGCCTTCATGAGGATGGATATACACGACATGGCCGCAGTCATACCTTATCAGGTGAACTGTCCCCGTTTACCAACCCTAATAATATAAAATAACATCCTATGTTTCACTCTACTCAGAAATCGACACATTTCAAGTCGTATGAAGCCAAATATATACTAAAATATTTCTATAATGTACAACTACGGAGTGAAGTGGTGGGTGGACCTAACGGACCACCCAATCACAAGCGAATGTTTCACTTGACATGACATATTATGCGTTTTTAAAATAAATAACGACTGAAGTAATTTGGAATTAGGTTTCAGCGATGTATAGAGGTAACCTTAAGCTATTACGTTTTATTTAAATCGATTGATAAATTAATTTTAAAATGCGCCTCGCGCGAGGTGAGACATGTTTGAATATATAAAATGTATTTAGCACAATCGCAAAGAAACACGACTAACAAGTAATCTATATTGCAATTAGTTTAACAAAGCTAATCTATACTGCAATTAATGTAACAAAGTTATTTCTGTATATTAGATATTTTTTAATCTTAATTTTAGCGCATAGTCCAATATCGATATAAAAACATTATCTGAAGATGATACAAACAAATATGTTTGTTGGTCTTGTTGTTGCGTTAAAATAACAAAATAGCATATAATTTAATAAGTACGCAGAATGGCGACATTATAAAATTATAATTATTTTCCCAGATAGGTTAGTGAAAATGTTGGTGCCTTTGAAAATATATATATATATATATATATATATATACATATATTTATGTATTTCTTTCTCTTTAAAACAGAAAGAATCGCCCCGTTGACCTCGCAATTTGTCTCGTCGAACCCTAAATCTGGACTGTTCCAAGATTTGAAAGCCTACTCTTTGTACAGCAGTCGTGGCAACATTCCCATTTTTTTTCGAGCTGATGGTGGCTGTTCGCCCCAGGGCTTTTACGGTGTCACCGGGTTGAGATGTGATCGTATTTATGTCTCATATCCCTGACACTGCATCTGTACCTTCCTCCGATGTTATTGCACATGCATTGCCTCGGAATGGGGAAGGGGACAACGAGCGAATGCCTCTGTGTTTGCTCAAATGCTTACGGAACTATAAAATATTATGGCTCAGTTGCCAGATGACAGCAACAACCCGAAGATGCCGCCGTGCTCGAAACCATCCAGAAATACATCATCCTGGAAGTATTCATAATACTCATATATTCCTAAAGACTAAGATGGAATGGATTTAAACCAGTTATCCAGTATCTGTATTCCACCAGACGAAACACAGCAGTGCTATTTATTACTATTACACACTGGTATTTCGTGAAGCGTGGTCGCACCCCATTCTAGTTAACCTTAACGTCATGTAATAACTTCATGTTTGAGTCTACTACGAAAACAAAAAATGCTGGAATTCATTACAACATCGTTTCACGACGATCGTATTTATAAATAATTAAAAAAAACTTGCATCCCCTTCACATGTAATTAATGTTATTGACTAATCAATTGAAACAAAACAAGCTATTATTTTTTTTATTTTTTCATTTTATGGTAATAATAAATGATTCTCTTGTATAGAGGTCTTATTTATTATAGAGATCGCTACCCCCTTTAATACTAAACAGGACCCGTCCGGGGGTCGCGTGACCCAGGTTGAGTAACGGTGCATTATAGAAATGCTCTAAATTCGACCAGAAAGCACTCAATGGGTATCATTGAGGCGAGGTATTGAGTTGCATGTTAAATTGAAGTCGCCAGCGAGTCGGCCTCGACGAGGCTCTCTTGACTGACAATAAGGTCGTCGCTTGCTCCTTGTCATTATTCCTCTTTTAATTCACGTACTTCAGTACTCGGTATCTCGGATGGAGTGTTATGACTCGTGACACGACGTACGGAGCGTACGTGAAGCGTATTCCATTTTAAATTATATATATTTAAGATAATTTTGATTAAGATATATATTTTTTTCACTTATTTACAATGTAGGCAACTACACACAATAAAGTTTAAATAAATAAAAATAAATTAATATTTACTAACTGTGCCCGCGATTTTGTTCGCGTAGACTATAGACTACAGGATGCTTGCTATGGTTATATGTCCCATGTAAAACAATATAATATTTTAATTATAAAAATATTTTTTTCAGTTCGAACCAGTGGTTCCTGAGATTAGTGCGTTCAACCAAACAAACTCTTCAGATTTTTATTATTACTTTTAAATTTTTTTAAAATTTTTTTATTATTCAAATTTCCCAATTTTTTTTATTCCTTAAACATGCAGGTCTCACACAATTTGTTACTAACAATTCCATTAGTACCGGCACCGAGGATCGTACTTTATATGCTGGCGTACCGTGAATTAAAAGCGAGCGTTTACACACTGAGTTAAAACGGCTCCTATGTGGTATTCCCATTGCATTCCATTATTAGCATAACGTAATTCCATTTTAGTCAAACATAATTGAGACTGCCGTCGCGTCGTCGATCTGTATTATAATTGTCTGTCAATACGAATTCTTTTGGACGGCGTAACATTGACAGATCAGTGGTCAAACGACGGTGGTCCTGTTGTTGGATTTGTAGTTTTTGTGATCGACCACCGCGGTACTGTTGTTCGAAAGCCGGTGCGCGGCTTTGGTGGTCGCTTCGTCTTAGAATCTGATTCGATATAACCGGCTTGCTATGTGAATTAACAATTAGGCTTTTTTTTTATTAATGTTAAAATGTTTATTAATATAAGGTTATCTTTAAACGTAATCTTTACTTGATATCTAGTATTTAAAATTGTTTTGTTGTAATTTAAACGTTTGTAATAGTTATTCGACACATTGAATTTAAGGCTTTATTTGCATAATTATGTTAATTTAGTCCTAAAAAGTGTCCATTTGCGGTTGTAAAGCATTGCTTACATGTTATTTCGGGTTGAGAATGAGTTATCTAAGAAAGGAGGTCAATTTAAATGTTGATTATTAATCTGTTACAATTATTGGAGACAGTTCTTTGATCTACATTGGGTTGAAAAAGTTCGCTGTCTTAAGGTTTATAAAAAGAAAATTAAGGTATATAAAAACTGAGGCATGGATAGGTTGTCATGGATAATACCAACTTAAAATAGCAACGTAATTTGTAGGGACCTAGGGACCCTCATCGCTGGTGACGAGGCTAACATGACAGTGCATTGTGATCCCTAATATAGGATGAATATGGGTGTCAAGGGACGCAGCAATCACTTACGATGTGAACTTCGCACCCGTTTCCCATAAATAGAATAAAAAGGTTTATTGTATTAAACCATGCAATGCCGGTGCACCTCCTATTCTCTAGTGCCTTAGTTCCCAAAGTGGTCCAGGTGGACCCCCAGGGGTCCAAGGGAGACTCAACGGGGGTCTACGTAGGCGTGACAAAAAAATGGGGGTAAGCGAGGGTCCACGAAAATTTATTTGCTTTCGATAGTGAAGAACTAAAATGTTGGCTTGACTTCACCTATCAATGTAGGCAGATCATATTTTAAGAAACTCGGTGACTGTTACTTGTAAAAACTTCCATCAATCAATCAATTAATTAATGAACCAATCAATTCTCACTTTTTTTTTTAGACTGAGATGGAATGCCTCGTCACCAACAAATCAACTAATACAGGTCTCCGGATCTCTACACTCACTAGACGAAACACAGCAGCACCATGGTCTAGCTGATCCATTAATTCCGTGGCTAGAAAAGAACTACAGCGTAGCTCAACTTTTATAAATTTGAATTAAAAAATAAATCAACATGAAAATTATTATTTTTATTCCGGCATCTGTATATATAATCTATAAAATACATCTGTAAAATAATTCAACATTTATATTCATATAAATATATATATATATATATATATTTATATAAATAAATAAATAAAAAAATATCAATGTATGCGAAGTCTGAATAGGAGTCGCGTCGTACTGTACGTCGACTATACTGTCTGTAGAGACTGAGCCCAGCTGTGAGACCAATATAATAAATAGGCCGTTACTTTATTTTTTTCAAGGCCTCCAGATTATCGTTAATTCCAAGGGTTTGATTATCTAACACAAACGTTGTTTACACAGTATTTAAGATTTTGTTAAGAAAAAAATTGGAAACTTGTTCGAGAACGCCACCCACCGCGAAGGACCCACTCCACGTGTGCGACCCGCCTCAACCCGACGAACTTAAGACGTCGAAATTTTATCTCTACAACTAGGTTTAACCCATATTATATTATATTCATCGAAGAATATCACCATGGACAAACGCCGACGTGGCCTCGAATGGCAGTACTTTTAACAAATACGCTATGTAGTATTATGCGCTACAGAGACACCTATAGTCGACGCACTTTAAACTGAATCGTCGGGCAATAAATGTCACTGACAGTAGGACTGTGCACGCAATGCAATCCGTTATCGATACTTAGCTACCTGCGCACGAGGGGACCTACAGGAAGATGATACAGATGGGGAAGATACGGATGAGAATTTTTGAAGAATTAAGAAATATCCCTAGAAAAGATAAAAACGGCCCTTTTCAGGGCCACATTACGATCTATACAGTTGCTCTATGATAACGTCGAAACAAACATTTTTTATTACATATTAAAAACTATTATTTTCAGATAGCGAAAAATTATTCCTATTAATACTTAACATAATTTAGCATATCGATCGTACCTAACCTGTTATCGATATGCACCTCTACAATTCTTACGCACATCACTACACCTCTCTATTAAGACCTGTAAGTGCGAGCGAGACAGACAGATAAATATGATTTATGACCCGAAGCCTCACAGTTCATAATGCGTCGACTATAGTATATATTAATATGAGGTCCTTGTCCATTTCGAGCACAGCGATGTCTTCTGGTTATTGCTAGACAACTAAAGGGAAAAGTGCGCAAAATATTTTATGGTGTTTCCACATTCCTCTCCATGGTTAGAAGCAACTGACCGAGCCGAGGTATGGAACTTTTGTGCAACCTCGAGTCAGACGCTCTCGTGCAACAGGGTAACGGTCAAAGCCGAGTCTCCGTCTAGGGAGCCCTTGTGCTGGTTACCAACCAGCAGAGGTCTCCAACCGTGCACAATATTTTATACTGCCGTAAGAATTTGCGCAAACACAAGGGTATTCACTCGTTGTCCACTTTCCTCTGCATGCTTAGAAGCAACTGACCGAGCCCGAGGTTCAGCCCTCTCGTGCACCATTGAGTCAGTCGCCCTGGCGCAAGGGTAACGGTTCAAGCCGTGTTCATGTGCCGGTTGCTCGACCCGCCAATATACATAGGTCTCGGCTAAGCGATATAAGTGGTCATCAGCCCTAAAAAAAACACTTTTCTAGTCAGATGTAATGCATGTGCAACCGGAGGAAGATTCTGAGGCAGTGAGTACGGCCAGGAAGTCATAATAATAATAATTAATAATAAACAACTTAAATAACTTTATTTGCCTTAAATATACATAACATCGAAACAAAAGAAAAGAAAAACATGTTGGGTAATAAACAATTATTACTTTTAAAAAAAACTGTAAGTAAAAACAATAAATGTAGAGAGAGAGTAAGTAACAAAAAGGTATCAAGCTCAACTAACTTTGAGAAAGCTTCTCAAAGCTGATTTTCAACTTATCCCTAAATTAATAGTTTATGTAATGCTCAATGTAATAGGAGAAAAATATAATTAGAAAACAGCAGGGCGGTAATTGTTGATTTACTTATATTTATATTCATACTATTAAGAAAAATAAACTTTGTAGGTTTATATTACAAAACAATAAAAAAAAATATTATAACACTAACATGACATAAAATAAATAAACACCCACACACACACAAATTATTACATAAAATTGATTTTTTTCTTTTTTATAATATAATATATATTATATATAATGGCCGAACAAAATTTTTGTTTGGCAAGTATGTAATATTATGCACATGATGATCGTAACCAAATCGATGTACTATTAAGAAAGTCCTTGTTATTTATTTACTCAACTTACAAATGAGCTAGTGCGCCTTACCATCCAGGACTGCATTTCACATCAGGTGGGATCGTGGTCAAGCACTTGCTTTGGAAGTTTAAAAAATAAAAAAAACAAATCTTTTCCCATCTTGACAATTCTGTTCTTAGCATTATTGATCACTTCTTTCGTGCTGCATCCCAAAATCACCTTTCTATGCTTGGCCTTTCTGACCCTGTCCTCCCACTTCCTTTGCGTTGATCACCCTCCCTACTTAGGATTTAGAAAAATCTGACGAATTTACACGATTCAAATATATACATGGAAAAGACGGTTAAAATCTGATGTTTGATGAAATACGGCTTGCAAGATTCCATTTGGTCTATATTAACTATAATTCTGATACATTTCTTTTGTAGAATAAATATTTTATTAATATTTTTAATAACATATTTTATTAGTCTGTTGAGAGCCTACAACGATGTATATAACAAATCACCTTGTTCCGATCATATTACACATGCATCATATCGGACTGGGGAAGGTGAGGATAAGCGAGTGCCACCGTGTTTGCGATTTGGTAACACAAGACTAGGAGCAGCATCATCATCACATAGTCCACTGCTGAACACAGGTCTCTCCACAGATCGCCACATAACACGGTCCAGCGCCACCAGCATCCATCTGACAGTCTGAGGTTGCCACTTTAGAACCTTCGGAGTATATTAAAATAACACAAACTTATAAGTACATACATTAAAATTGACGAGTGTCTATCAACGTGCATTAACATTACTGATATTCCGGTCAACAACTACACTTAAAATACTTGTACTAGGAGATGCTTCGCTCATGCAGGCCCGTACATGAAGAAGGGGTATAGTGTGTAGGGCTATCGTGTCTGCGGTAGAGTGCGAAAGCGTTCCCGTAGTACCAACCCAGGGCGTCGAGAGGAGTCCGGCATAACCCTTCCGTCGCCCCCGAGCCGGATTTTGACACCAGGATTTCGCCGCGTATAAGAAAAAAAGGAGATGCGCGACGATAGTCTAATGGCGACTTGGAGCTTACTATCTTAAGGTTCACAGACCGTATGCAAAACCATTACGCTATTCACGCTTCGCTAGTGGTTAAATATGTTAAAAAACTTAATATAAACTGCCGCTTGCGTTTGGCTCATGTCCATTCCGAGCATACTTTTAAGGTGTTCGATATTGTATGTGTCGATATAAAGCTGGATCGATTCTTAAGGAGCGAACATTAATCGTGCCAATTACGGCGAGTTTTCGCGACTGAAGTCTTTTCAAATTAATTGGATTGATTAACCAATTGATTTTAGCGTAATGCAGTTTTTGTGCGAGTTCTTAATGGACACAATTGATCGCGAAGCGGTGATGCCTCTACGAAGTGCGACGAATCGTACCCGTTATGCCCTTTAATGTATCTGTCACCGTGCATCCAATTTGTACATCTAATTTATCCCTTGAAATCGATAAATAACTTCCCCTTAAATTGGACGTGTTTTTTTTGTTACACCTTGAAATGCCTTTAAAATTCTTTACGATCGTTATAGCATATTTACCAAATACGGTTGTGTTGCCATATTGCTATAGAAGTTTATAGGCGGTTATTTTATTATTTTGCTTATCTCGTTCTCTTAAATCTACTTCTTAAGGCATATAATTTACCATATTTGACAAATGCGTCGAAATACAGTTTCCTAGATACCTTTCAAAATTCCTAAGAAAGAATAGGTTGAATAATTTAATTATTTATTTATTTGCTGTAAGTATGGTATATTAATCTAATAATATGAAACAGACTATTACTTAGACCGTAATAATAGACATGCAAAATAATGTTTATGTTAGAAATTATAATATAAAAATATAGAAATCGTAATAATAATAATAATTTATAGTTTTTTTTATTTATTTATTCTATTGACCAACCAGGCGGAGATGAAAAAAAAATATCCCTTAAATAATAATATATTGTTAATTTTAATTGAGTTAATTTACCCTAATTAATAAATAGTGAAATAAAAATAGAATTACATACAAATAATAATTATTTTATTTTATAACCTAAAAATTATATGAAAGATGAAGTATTTAACTAAGCAAGCCACAAGAATACATATTCCGCTCGGAGTGACAAACGCCTGTTTGTACAACTTACTAACCTATAACAACGACGCATTCCATGCCGTTCTCAGGAGGAACGTATGAGCGTCTTGATTCTTTATTACGATGTATTTAATATGCATATATATGTATGTATATATATTATCGTTTTTATCCTGAATTTCATAGAAAAAAACTCAGTGTCCGGTCGTTATTAACGTCATGGTTGGCGCATGGTCAGAGCGGACCCACGTAAGCCCCTGAAACTACCATCACCGCAGCCAAAGTGCTGACAACGGGTATAGAATCAAATCCAGGGATTATAAAATACACTCAACAGTCTCTGCTAATACTGCTGTGGTTTACTTTTATAGCTCCAGGGTCCTCAATTTCAGGATTCCTCTGATTGTATTGATGTAATTTGTTGAAAACCGTTAGTGTTTGGGAATAAGTCTAATGACCAAGACATGGTCCCGCGATTTTTTTACAGTAAGGAGACGCCGTTCTTAGAGTTACAATTCATAACACGGTGTACCTACTTGATCACCACTGCTTCTCCATGGTAATACATAAGGTCTTCTTGTTTCAGCAACACGAGGATTTCAAACCAAATCTACCACAACGCCAAATAAAATCAGACCAACACAATGTCTATCAGAAACAAGAGGATAATTATTTTCTATAATGCATGCGCTACTCGCGTGTTTGCGTCAAATCTCCCATTACCATTTTATAAGGCACGCAACCAACCTAACCATATAAGGGTGTTGTTACACTAGTGTGTTGTAAGGCTTGTTAAATATTATCTGTTCCAAGACATTCATAAAGAATTTTGTAAAATGCAATTTTATGTTGTTTTAACACGCGCTCGTAGTGCGCGCGGTATAAATAAAAAAATATATTACGAAGACCATATAGGACTAATTCCCTGTGACACCGGAGGCGGACTTGGATCCAGGGAGGAGATTTATACATAGATCTTCTATGTTTTAATTAACAGAAAACGGTGCACTGTAACAGGAAAAACATAGAATAGATAAAGGATTGTAATTATATAGTCAAAATGTTTGATTACTTAACAATTAATAATTTGTTAAAAATTTAACTTTCCTGAAATATTAAATGTGGCGATGCCACATGCTACAAAGATATAAATACGGCTTACTTTTAATTAATGAAAGTGCGACCGGACGGCGGGAAGAGACGTTTCGCGACCTTGACGAGCGTTTAATAAACAATATGGCGGGAATAATATTGATAACATGTATATTAGTATTAATTTATTTAATTTGGTTCATCTACAAAATCGCAAACAATCTTAATCCATAAATTGAAATCTGATGCAGGCACCAATTAAAGATACACACATCAATTGTTATAATTAACGGTTATAGTGTTACATAAAAAAAAAATTAATGGAGAAAACTAAACAATTACTGAATCAAAAAAAACAAAAAACAGAATTAAATTATGAGAATGAAATAAATTATTACAGAATTAAATTATCAAAATAATAAAGGAATAAATTATAAAAACAAAGGCACGATATAATAAATAACTATCTAAAATTTTAAAAATAGAGATTAAAATGAATAAAAGAAGTAGTAAAATTTATAAATAGCAGCCACTAACCTGGCGCTTGGAATGTTTTCAGCATCTTACGATTAAAATTACAGATTGAATAGTGTTGTTAGAGTTTATGGTGTCACTGATTCTCAAACGCCAATGCATCACAAGGTGTTAAATAGTCATGTCCCATTGCTAAGTAGTAAGTAGTCGAGTCGAGGTTCCACTCTCTCGGGCGCCTTGAGTCAATTACTTTCACGCTCTTGCTAACTGTCCGCGCCGTGGCTGTCTTTCGGTGACCCTTGTGTTGGTTACTCATAAATAAAAGTGAAACATTGGCTATCAATCTTGAGATAGAAAGAGAAACTCAACCCGGCGAAGATGTAAAAGTCCTCGGGCTTACAGCGGCCATCAGCCATAAAAAAAATCAGTAAGAAAAAAAACTATTTTGAGTCATTGTGATTCACCAAGAATTACTTTTTCATGGAATCACTTTTCTAACCTACCACGTACATACATATGTACATATATATATGTATAAATATATGTATCTATCAATCTCTTATGTTGCTTAAACAATAAGTAAAGAACATTGCGTGCAAATGTCATTGTGTAGGTGGTATTACTTATGGCGACGCCTCTATAAAGAAACTCGACGACATTTCGATGCTTAATTACCTTCGTTGTTAATGCTCGCATTAAATTAAAATGGTCGGACGGGAATTTTATCGACCGTTGTCTACCAGCCTCCGTCGTTACGTCGCCTCTGAAACTACGTACTTTTAAATTCGCTATTTCTATATAAAATAATGAATATGGAGGTGAAATTATGGTTTTTACTTGGCCTCCGTCAAAATGCAGTTTAAGGAATTCTATAAAGTATTTTTGCTTTGCGCGTTCACCGATTATACATTCACTGTAAATAACTTGAAGCGTTTTACATTGTAGTGGAGTTGATTTATTGGACGATGAAGGCTTTACTGGACTAGGCTTTTCTTAAAATGCTATGTGAACGATTTATGAAATATTTCCATACGATAATTACGTATATGTATTTAACTGCTAACCTATAACTGCTAAATTATTGAAGATAAGGGAACACTTTTTTTTAAAATAATTCTAGCTATTTTTAAATTAATAACATTCCCGTTAACTCCTGATGGTAAGTAAATCCGTATTTCTAAGACACCCACATTCATCCAAGATTTGTCTGACAAATATGCTTGGATTCAAGTTTTGCGCTCTGGGTTCAATATTGAATAACTCTTGGCCTTTTTGTAAGGAGACTGTGTTTTTTTTATTAAATTTGTAATTCTATATATAAAATTAGTGCATTCATTTAATTCATAATAAATTCTTCGCCTTATTGTATAAAAAAGAACAACTAGTCGAGTTTTATTTCGTTTCTTACCGCTAGCAGCTGCCTTCCTGCGGTGGTTTGGACCTATTGGCCATGTTGAAAGTTCAAAAGTGTTTTATATAAGCCTACTTGATTAAAGCTTTTTTTGATTTGATAACTAAGTGCAAATGCGTTATCCTGACGTCCAGATGAGGTCCTGGATGGAACGTCGTTTTAGTTCACTAAACAGAAGAGTCACAGGAGCGATAAACTAATATTTTATACTGGCATTCTAGACCCTTATACTGGAAAAGACTAAGATGTAACTTAGTCTTTAGGTGTGACAAATCTGCATTATAATTCCTTATCGAGGATTAATAAAAATTATGAACTGTATCAATTACCGTTAGGTGAGATATGTGCTCGTTTGTCACCCTCAATGCAATAAAGAAAAAGTGTAAGTAAGTACGAGAGTAATGATTTCGCCTGAAGCAAGCGCGTGCCTCGGCGAGAGGACGACGGCGTCACGACGTGGTGACGGCTGCAATAATTACAGGCTTATTGGTCACATAGTGTAGTGTCTGCCGTTTAGTGATGTGCCGCACACTCGATAAACAACGTGTCATACCAGTTATTTTGAACAACGCGTCATACGAGTTATCTAGAACAAAGTGACATACAAGTTATAAATAAAATCGGGCTAAACCGTAAAATCCGTGAAAGTAATTCTCTCTTTTAACTGTTATTCGTGCGGATAGTAACATAGATTAGTGTATTAATATATTTTTGTACTATAATTACAGTCTAATTATACTACTTAGTTATGGGCTTGCAGCTCGATATTATTTGTACTTCAATGATTTTATTCTCTCATGTTAAATTAGATGATATATAAAAATTTCAATGTACCAGATTGTTTCTCTTCTCGGCTCAGTATCGCAAGTCTTTTTTTTCAAATTGCAAACCTTCATTTGGACAACAGTATTTAGGGAGTCTTAGAGCGTACACCTTATTTAATTATTTATAACTTATTTATTCACTCTTCATTTTGAACAAAATTTGAGATTTACAAATAGCATACTTTACGTCAAAGGCATTCTCTAGCAGTGTTAACCCAAGGTTTGTTTTGATATTGTGTATAAGTGTAGCATTAAACTAATTCATAAAAAGATACAACTAAGATAAGATTATATAAAATATACAAATAAACAATAATACATACATATACAGTTAAATATATAAGCAGTCATACATTTTCTCAGTATAAGATATTAAACGTAGAAAGTAAACTTTGAACTTGCGTCACGTATTGAATTCATGGTGCTTTCAAAATTCAAAGGGTGTTGCCCTAGCCTCGGCGGCATATTTAAGTTCTACGTAATGTAATGTTCGAGCTCAATGGTATTCAATAGTTTTTGTAATCTTATAGGTCGGGCACGTCATTGTATACTAGACAATGACAGCCCTATGTATTATAGTAAAACACTCATACATTGCTAATTCTGACCAAGCTTGAAACGTGTACAATCCACGACAAGATGAGCGACTCAAGGTCATAGAAGGCATTGAGCTTGTTGCGTTACTAAATCACTTTAGGCATGGCTACCTACCGCTTTAATTAGAAAGCTGACAGCAGAAGCAGAAACTGACTCTGTTTGTCCAGTTAGAGGCTTTGCGTATTATGGACAGTGGTGGAGTTACTCGCCACAGCGGCTGGCGCTTTCCGACGCTTCCGTGTGCCCTCTTTCCTGGTTCTCATGGTATTTAGGTACCAAAATAGGTGTTCGGTGCCTATTTGAAGACGAGGGACCGTGCAGCAAGACGCACCTTGCTTGAAGAGGAGGAGGGGGGAATCCTCCTCCGACACGGGGCTGCCGATAGGTGGCCGGCACTGCCAGGGCCGCGGGTGTGTGCTAGGCAACTCTTGATTGATGTGTCCTATGCAGCGAAAATGGAACATCGTGGGGTTTTAGTCGTTCCTTATAATAAGTTTTACCCACGCGAGTGTGAGTACGCTAATATATGGCATTTACCCACTTAGAAAATAAAGAAAGGGATTTCATACATGCATGTATTTGACATTCCCCACAAGTCTTCAACCGAAGAGATAAGTATCTCTGAAATTGCGTGTACCTACAATCCCCACAATGTTCTGCGTACTTCGAAATCGGTCATCATAATTAGGTTTACGGCGCTTTAATGACGCGAACATTTAGAAAAAAAATATTATCAAAACACAAACTAACTGCAAATTTTCGGTTGGTATGTTTTATAATAAAATATTATACAGTATTTTAAATGTTACTGTTTTGTTCTTGGATTAGAATAAAATACAAATAAATAAAACAATGCACCATCTAACATTACCAAACAATTGAATTCTCTCATTTTAATTTTTTGAGCAACAGGATTCATATTTCAGCCTTTTATTAATCTCCTCTTGGATTTTGGCTTGGACCTGAACAGAGTTTGCCGATGAAAGTTTAATTCTTCAAGAACTTAATTCTAATATCCTTAAAATATCCTATAATTATATTTACGCTTTTCATGTATGTGCTAGCATTTATGTTGTATGTATGTTTATACATCTCATATATATATTTATACATAATAGAACCTCAACTACAGGAAGAATTTGGTGAAAATTCAAACTACCTATATTACGGATACGTTGGCTAGACTTCTAGACTGAGGTAGGTCTACGTTTCCATCGAATGTCATAGACTAATAGTAGCATAGCTCTCTATTTTACCTTCTTGTAAATAAAAGACCTTATTACTGGTAACGTAACATTCAAATCCTCGATTGATGTGTTTGAAATGATTATTTATCATGGATGAGTGTGATTTGTAATAGGTCGCCGGAATCACTCACAATCAAACAAAGCGTGAGCTTATTTTTAACCTTAAAATATCGATTACCAAGGCAACTGCATGGCGCATCACTATTTTTACGTGTGTAATATTCGAGCTGCATAATTATCACATCTATATGTATGAATGTATAGAATTTACAACGAGGTGTGATTTCGAAGTACACAAGTGACAATATATATGCATTCGTTATTAACGTGAACTTGAACAATAATAATTCTTAAATTATAAAGGCCACTTCCTTCCATTGTATAAGATAGATAAGCTCTTGTTTTTTTTAGTTATATTTGGTGTTACAATCGCGCGTAACGTTTACCTCATAGTAAATGAATCTAGCGACCCATGTCTGTCCTCCCTATAGATAGCGATCCTAGGTCCCTCGGAACGCATTATCCCCCCCCTATTTGTTGTCGTCGACGTTCTTCGTCCGCAGGGATCGGAGTGCAGCGGTGGTGCAGCAAGTCTCCGCGCCAGCTTCGCAGCATCGTCGTTGTCTCCCTGCTCAGTGTGCCTCCCGCTCGCGAGTCTAATTAGATAAAGCTGTAGTGGTCTCTGGACCAGCAGCAATACTCACAGAAAAAAAAAGAAAGACCCATGACAAGCACATTCATCCTCGATAAGAAATCGTAATGGAGGTGCATTATTATCCCTGAAGAATAAAGGTCTCCTTTTGTTAGGGGTGTGTTCATTATTTTGTTACCATTAGACGAGCAAGCAGCTCATCTGATGATTAGTGATCACGGATGCCCCAAAAAAAAAAGAGATGCAGATGCGCTACCGGTCTTCAAGTTCGGCAACAAATAGTTTGAGAAACCTTTCCATGCTTCATTCTCAAGATCTGGATACTGACTTATCAATGACAAATATATCTACACGTGGACGTTCTTCCTAATAAATGTACGCGCAAATATGGCGCAAATGTGGCATTCTCTTATCTGCGACATGAACGATGCCATCGTATGCTGTCGTGTCTCCTCGGAGATTTATATGTATATTCAGATTTGATATTAATAAGCTCTAACTATAATAACAGAGTGGTCGAGTCACGCTGAAGTTTCTAAGGACCGGTGTAATAAAAATAAAAACAGAAGAGTAATCTGAGGAAACACAGGAACACAGTGTGTTTGCCCTGATTAGTGTAGCAATCCAGAGACTTTTATTACTGATGAAGAGACATTCTATCTTGTGACAACGGATCTGTATTATGATTCCTTAGGATGAATCAGTCTTGTTACGCAAGAATGTCTTGCAACCGGGTGAACTGGGTGCTCCTTTTGTCACCCTTAATACAATAAAAAACAATCTTGATTTGGATTCGACTTAAAACCAATAAAAGAACTATCACAAAATAAACTATCTTTCGAATCAGAGACAGCAGAAAAAACGCCAAACAAATTCTTCGATACAATACCCATACTTTAATAATGTGTGACTTGAAAGGAGGAAAGATTACTTAAAAAAAAATATTATTAATAGAACAGTCGTATAATTCAATACATATTAAATACAATTTAAAGATAATAAAATAAAATGTACCTGAGTTAGTTGCAGATCGCAAGCTAAGTGCACACTTTTTCAAAAATCTAAATTTAGCCTTATACTGGAAGTGTCTCGTGCCCCATTTAAGTTTAATAGTAAAAGCGTAGGAATATTGGACGCTCGGAGTTGCGTAGGTGTTATTTAGCCCCCAAGGTGGTGCGGGCCACTTCGTGACTTACCGCGGCCGCAACAAGAAATAAACGCCCACGCGGCCGCCTTAAAAATGTTAAAATAAATAAAATGCACACGTCCCTGCTTATCTTGCGCTTGCGCATAGCGAGGACAGCCTAGGGATCGACGCGCACTGAGTGAAAATACAGAACAGATATGTTTTCGAATTTATTAATATATTTACGTTTTTTTTATTATTATTATCTTGTCTATTGTAATAAATAGTTCGGAAGGTACTGTATAATTTTAGTACTAAAACAAACCGAGAGAATTACTTTTGCCCTGTTACGCGATGGCCTTATACCTGGATATGCCTTATCCAGGTTTGATATACTTTACAATCGAGCGTACCGTAACGTGATGGTTAGTGAGGACTGCGACCCATGACATCAATATCCGTCCTCGATAAATATTAATAATACACATGCTTTGTCACCCCCGAGAACTGAGATCGAAGGCCTCGTTACCTGTTATCAACTCGCTGAATTTCTATGCTCACCATACGAAACACAGAAGCGTTATGCTGCTATTTTATGTTGATATTCTGTGAGTACATGGTCCTTCCCCGGTACAGCCGGTCTAGTCATCGCGCAACTAGAAACTAACTATAATGTAAAAAACCTTTAAAATGTATGTAGATTTATTTTCTTGTTTAATTGAAATATCCAATATACTTGTTTTAAGTTTATTTCAGATACCTGATGAGGTCCAGAACGCGAGGTTAAGACTTCCTTAAATTACTTAAATGCAAGACGATATTAATCATATCGACAAATAATAATTACAACTCGTTACTCGTAATGTTAACGGGAGCTTTTAATTTGTATTAACGAAACTAGTTACCGAACACAAGTAGCTCAGGAAACTCATGTCGATTACATGAGTAATTGCTATGGATGATAACGTACTTAATAAGTTAATAAATTGATTTTATAACCAACTTTAAATACACCCGTTATACCCTAAAGGCGTAGTTGAAAAGCGGATATGTGGATCTTAATCTTAGTTACTTGTAATTAAACTTTTAGGGCTATAACTTATAACTTCGTTATTTAATGTATTAAAAAACCGTAATGATTTTGTAATAAGTTGATTTAAAATTGGCAGAGCCAATCTACAGTTTGCTATTAGCTGCAGTATGAATGGCTCATCTCGACCTTCAAGGTTCGCATCCTCGTAGAATACCAGCGTAATTTAGCATCATAACGTATATTTAAAATATAAAAATACAGGGGTTTGTAGGTGTCAGATGTAGTGTAACGTCTCGGGTCAGGGGTGATAACGCATGTGATTTTTTGTTGAGAATGAATATAAAAATCATGAAAAACAGTAATCACTTGCCATCTGGTTATTGGCTCCTTTGCCACACATGATATTATTAAAAAATAAATATAAAAAAAAAGTTAAATCGAAAAGGAATTTTCAATGATACTTCTTGTTTGTCGCCCTTTCTGCGATAGGTATTGTAGTAAAAGGAAAGATTCGGTAAGTCATCTAAAAAGCGACGACTATGATATATGTATATACCTGAGTTTAATTTATGGAGGTGCTCTCTATTACTGATCGTAAATAATTACGATCATTAATAGAGACCACCTCGATCATCAAACATCCTCAGTAAAACTTTATAACCTCATTAGTCCGTTGCTTTATTGCAACTTCTCCCATAAGTTACCACAATTTTTTTTAAAATAAGTACTGGTATACATTGTACAAGCAAAAAACCATGTAGGTAGTAACATTTTTTGTTTTTTTGGGTGGCAAACAATAAATTAAATGATTCCTTCAGGCCATGACACAAGATGGAGATCCGTTGTCATCACAGATGATATATTGCCTAACGTATGTGGAAGCGTGATTTGATTTTGCCCTTTGTACAATACTAGGAGCGAGAAACAAGAAATATCATTTAAAATCTATAATTATTCTCAACATAGATTCAAGATGGATATACATTTTCAACCCTGAGGACTGAGATGGAATGCCATGTAAATCTTATTAGGTCCCTGAACTCCATACTCACCACAAGAAATAGACTATATTACACTACGCTACTTTATTGGCTATAAATATACATATATACAAATACCATGAGAAAATATGTATCAGATGTTATTTGCTTTCAAATAATGTTGTCGAAGATGAATTTTAAAAGAAAATTTACAAGATGCATTCTTGAAATCATCCAGAAGGGCGTTTCGAATGAGTATAGCCTGTACTGTGAAAGAAGAACGAAAGAATACATTGCAGTATAAAACACTAATTCTCATTCTCAGGTACACGGCCAAGAGAAGAATGTTGAAATTGGTAGTCATCTTTAAGATAAAATGCTAAATATAATTTGGATCATGTAATATAGAATAGAGAACAAGCAATATTCTAGAGCTACGCCTTTATCGAATAGTATCCCTGTCTATATCTATTCTGTCTATTTTTTAGATAATTTATAGACGAGCCTGTACAGTCTCAGATTATATAATGAATTTATTTATTTAACTTTTATGTACACACAGCATTTATACACAGCTTATTTTAACAATAAAAATCTCTTCCAGAAGGCCTGGTATTGGAGGTTTTATTGAAAAATAAGAAACAGTGTTATAATAAAAAATAGTAACAAATTAAATACAGGGCTAAATATATTTATTTACAAACACATACATAATAATACTTTAATTGTTAAAAAAATAATCAAAGAATATTACAATTAATTATAGAAAAAAAAACGGAAAATAATTGAAGTGATTTATAAGTCAGTGTGCGTGCCGGCGGCGTGGCGTGTGCCCGCGGCAGGTGCTGCGCGGGACCGGTCGCCGCACACAATATGGCAGTAAGGCACACGTAGGCGCACCATCACTCCGCCGCTGGAAAGGACTTACGGTGAGGCCTGCGAAACTTAAAGGTTTTATATATTTGTCCCCTTATAATTTTCAGGGTTCTTTATTTTTAATTTTTGAAATTCCAAATTGCAATAGTATTAAGATTTTAGTAGCCTTTTCTTGATCTTTTGTTTTTATGTTTTGAGTTTGGAATTGTGAGATTCGGATTGTAGTTTTTAATTGATCGTGATACGCTTAAAAAAAAAGATAAAAAGGTTGAGAGAGTTTTGCAAGCGGCTTGCGCATTTTCAAAATCATCACGAACATTTAATAATTTATTTTTGTAAACCGAATTCAATTCTGTAGTGACTTCAATAGCTCTACATAGGACACGCGACATATGCATACAACACACTCAGACTCGAAACCCAACTATTTGTAACACATAAATATTGTTACCCGGTGGGAAATCACACTCAAGACCTACGACGCAGCCGCCATATACTCTAAACAGTACATGTGTAGCATGTAACAAAAAACAGATTATAGTAAAAAAGAATCTGTCCCAACTAATTAAAAATAAATATCTAATTTTCTGTGCAGTCCTACTATTCCTACACGTTTGGTGAGCCTACACAAAACCTATTCCTTGGCTATTCGAAGCAAAGCTCCCGCCATTAACAAGCATCCACAAGGCCTCCGCTCCGCATTGCTACATTCTCATGTTTAAATTGAGATCATAATTTCATGTTCGTTTGGTGTACCCTGCTTTGTAATCATTATACTTAAGAATATTACATTATCCGCTCATATAATTTTCTATAAACTATTTGGAGGTTGCGTTTATTTCCAGTAGAAATAATAGCTCTATTGAAATTGTTTTTTTATTTATCGAATGTATTTTTATTTATTATTTAATTCAGAGTAACCAACGAGCACACAGTTCACCTGATGGTAAGTGATTCCTGCGGCCCACTATATCAACATCCAACCTCAACAATTCCAGATACCTCTGAGAACAAAAGTGGAAAGCTTCGTCAACTGGAATCATTTTTTAAAAAAAATTTTTGCATCCCTTTTAACATTACTAACATTCCAGTTAACGTCTTCAACTCAGCTTGAAATACTCGTGCTAGGAAATGGTTTTCGAATCTACGACCTGAAGTTTGTCAGACCGTAGCCTTAGGTTCCGAATCCTTATACTCACCAGACGAAATAGAGCAGCGTTTTATTGCTAATTTTTCGCTTGTATTTGTAAGGGCATATCTAGTCTTTCCCGAGCTAACTCATTCATGCTACAATTGGAAACTAACTGCAACGTGGCTCTAACACGCAAAAAAGAAAATACGTTGGTATTATTAATATCACATTATTATCAGCCAGCAGTTAAATCGCTACTGGATATGTTGGGGCTAATGGTCGTCATATCCCGTAATGGCTCGTCAAGACGTCTGATTATTTTTGGCATGCATGATGAGTACTCCGTACTTGGTAGAAAACCACAAATCTCCTGACATTTTTTTACGACACACTTTAATAAAGGCGAGTACAGTCTGTGGTCTAAATTTTATTGTAGTCTATGAAGGAACGAAATTAAATATGTTCCTCACATAATTTATTTATTTTCCCTCTTGGGAGCCCTTGTGCTTTTTAAGCACTAATAGAAACCGACTGAGCGCCATAAGCGCTCGGTCACCTCTCAACCCGGCGAAACTGTAAAAGCCCTCGGACTAACAGTGGCTATCAGACCGAAAAAATATATTTGTATGTAAATTTTAATTATTGCTTTAACTTTAGTAGGAAAACTCTTTTCTTTTCGGAAGTGTCAAAGAGGAAGCATGAGGGAATTAGAGATAATAAATTAGTAAACATATAAGTATCCCTAAAAGTAAATAATTCAACTATTAAACCGTACAATACTATAACAAATAAATAAAAAACTTATATCTATTTATTTTGTTGTACAATAGTTATTTATTTATTAAATATTTATTTTCCATTTCTATAATATTTTTCTTTAGTTAACGTAGTATTATTTTTCTTTACATAGACACCTGCTTCGTTTGTACGCTGCTTCCATTGGCTCAACCCGGTGAAACTGTAAAAGCCCTGGGGCTAACAGCGGCCATCAGCCCGAAAAAAAAAAAAAAAAAAAAAGCTTCCATTGGTTGACTGTAATAGAGTATTTATTAAATCCGTTTTTTGTTTGCCTTTTTTATGCGGCATATGAGAAAAATATTAAATAAAAATACGATTTATTAAAGGACCCTATAAATTTGTTTGAATAACTCGTTTTTTTGTAATATTTACCCGTAGCTGCTGTAAGAATTCTATTAATAAAAGAGGAAAACCGTCGATTAGTGGAAGGTTTTGAGGCAGTTTCTACGATAAAAAAAAAACACCGACATAAAAATATCATTTTTTTTGTGGCAAGTTACCACACGCTCTATGCTTAAGGAAAGAACACATCGTAAGGAAGCCATGCATGTCTAAGGAATATAAACCTACGTTTTACGTACTTTTCCCGTTAAGCCACACGGTCGCTATACATAATAATTGTCACAAATTCAATCTTAAAATGTAACTTAATAAAACATGAGTTTTCAAAATTTACAACGTGTTGCGTCGGCAAGTATAAATCGTTAATGATTATTTTTATTACAATACAAGTAGGTACGATTCTTTCAACGCTGTCCCGCGAATCGATTCACGGTTGAAGAGCGGTTATAAGTGGCGTACATAATGATATCTGCAGTGACTTGCGGGTTTTTAAAAGCTCTCCACGTCGCACCGTAGGGATGGCATGTAATGTGTCAGTACTCGATATGTAGAGATGTGATAAATATCGATTTTATTACGGTAGTGCGTAACTGGCGTAAGAGGCAGATTGAACGACGATTACGTCAGAATATTCAATAAAAAAATAAGAAGTTATTCACTGTATGATTTAGCAAAGGTGATTTGTGTTCTTTGAAATAAATTAAAGTCAATTTTCTCTTTTTTTATTTTTTTATTTTTATGTATTGCTGTTGGTCCAGAGACCTTTACAGCTTTATTTAATAAGACTTCTTTTGTCTAATTAGTCCCGCGAGCAGGAGACAACGACGATGCTGCGAAGCTAGATCGGAGACTGCTGCTGCCCCACCGCTGCACTCCGACCCCTGAGGACGATGAACGTCGACGTCAACAGAGGGGGCGATAATACGATTCGAGGACCCCTCATAAGGAGGTACGAGACCTCGACTCGGGTCGCTATCTAAAGGGTCAATTTTCTCAATGATAATTTAATTAATAGAAACTACTAGCTGACACGACAGATGTTGAAATGGCCAAATTTCAATAAATTTGTAAAATTATGAGAATTATCTATTGTTCAAATCATGAGTTATGGTTCATGTAAAAGTTTTGTAGACAACTTTAAAATTTTTCCTTCCACTACAGCATTTTATTTTTAAATAGCTATCTACCTATTTAAAAATTAAATGCTAAAAAATTAAATTTTTTGTATATAATATATAAGTTTTTATTGCCAGAACAGTATTTGATCATTTATTTGTTTATTTTTGAGAAACCTCCAAACCTCAAACGTTATTAGGAATTTAATGAATAATATAATTTAAAAGTGAAGCTAATTTCAATGATTTTCAGATTTAGTCCGTTCAGGCTGAAGAGGATCCTCCGCTGAGTAAATGGCGTCCGTTTGAAATGGCGACTTTTAGTCAATCACCAAAACATCTGTGCCCGGCTGTGAATACTTAGGTGTATCAAGGTCGCAATGTCTAAGCTTTGAAGACCGACCGCACTAGGATCGCCCAATAGGAGATTTTGGACCGTGAACTTAGTCGGTTCGAGTTCCACATGATCCATCCTTACCTTACCTTAGCTAATGCTATGTCTTCTCGTATATGTATAAAATTAAATCCTGAACTATGTTAAGTTTTTTGATTCGGATTTGCGGACTTCACAAGTTTTATAATCTTTTTTATGTTTATTCCTTAAACCTGCACGGCTTTTTCACGATGTTTTCATTCTTTCAGCGTCGAGCATGTGATAGCTCGCCACTCAAAAACCCAACCAATATTTTCGTTCGTGTTGGCACGAGGATAAAGTCCATTAATTTCTTATTAAAATAGTTTAATTCATTAATATAACAGCATATAATATGTATGTATATATAATTAAATTGCAATGCTAGACTCCTCTCTAGAGAGAGTGTTAAAATTAGATAGACAGCCCACTATGCGACTCCACCACGTAGTGGCGGACTTCACATGTCTTGTTATTATTTCTTCAAATCGCGATCAATAATTTCATCGATGACTGCACCGGGGATCGAACTCGGTTAGCTCGGTTAACGTGATTTAAAAGCGAGCGCTTATACACATCTACCACCACGGTTACTGATAAACATTTATTTTAATATGACCAATACTCTGATTAAATAAATAGAAAAACTATATTAACTAATGAATCCCGTGATATCTCGTTCGCATTGAATTCGCACCAACGGAATGAATGTTAGGCTGTTACTTTACTTTTCCTTTACTACAGTAATGTAAATGTCTAAGTAGGTCATAGATAATAAAGATACGAGACGTCTAACACGAAAACAAAGGAGGTTTTATGGAGAAAAAAAAAGGTCCTTAAAGTGTGGCGCGAGACGTCCACCGTCGAAGAGGTTCGATTTAATCCACAAATCCGGTTCGCGAAACGTCGACCTCGCGGCTCCGTTTGTTTTTTCATTCGCAAAACTGTCGTTATTTACGCTAATTAGCTGAAGTATAAGTTCGTGACTAGTACCGTGGGAGACGGGGGCCAGGCGCGAGGTGAAACGTGACGCTGTCTCGTTGTACTGTCATAAGATTTGCACACGAATAATACACAGCTCGCGGACGCCAGCCTCTCGGGGGTAATCGTGTACCGATGACGTATGTACTGAAAGGTAAGGATACGTACCTAAATATCAAGTTTTGTATATCGTTGGTGTAAAATTAGTTAAGCAATTAAAAAATCAAAAATTCCCAGTTAGACATAGACCACCGCTCTAGAGAGAGTATTAGAGCATTTTATAAACATCGTACATCACGACAGAATTCAAAATTTCATCCTCATCATCTCGATGGTTGACAAACCAACATTGTACGCTTTACACGAAATTTTCTGCCACTATTTAGTGGAATCGGCTGTCGCCGGCGGTTTTAACTTCCGAACCGATTACTGACATTCAAGAAAAGAGCCTTACATGATTCTTGTATTCTTTTTGTTGCAAATGTTCACGGGCGGTGGTAATCAGTTTGAAAGTTTGCCACTTATACCATAAAAAAACAACAGTCCACCCAACGGGTCCACTGCTGTTTGATGGATTTCACATGTTTGTGAAATATGATTTTTTTAATTTATCTCTAAGACATGCCGGTCTCCCCACGATGTTTTCCTTCAACGCCGGGCATGTGGAAAATCAACATTTAAAATTGCAATTACCTATTTCATTATGTTTAAATATTATATTTAAATCCCACTGCTAGGCTCCTCTCTAGAGAGGGTGTTAAAATTAGACAATCCACTGCGACTCCACTCCGAATTTGCGCATTTCACATGTCTTTGGATTTTTTTTTTGTTTTTATTATTCTTATTTCTTAAAATCGCGATTAATAATTTCAACTTCGTTCGTTCGCGTACCATGAATTAAGAGTTACCACGGCTTCTTAGTTAGTGCGAGACCTATGATCAGATGAAAAAAAAAATTCTTTACAATAAAAATGTATTACTAGCTGGGTTAATTTGTTTAGGCGTCAGACCAGCTATTACAGAATTTCTTAAGGGTGTTATAAAATTAAGAGATATATTTATTTATTACGAAGCCATTTTGAGGACGCATGCACGTGGTTCAGGATCGTGTTTTGTAGCAATATATGTGGGAGACATGTTCAGCAGTGGATAGGCTGTGATGATGGTGATGAATGTCACAATTATATGAATGATGAACATCTTGAATCTTTGTTCGGCATGGACGTAGATGATCGGTTGATGGGCCGCAGTTGTCTACATGTATATATGTATATCTGTATTCAACTTTAGAAGTTAAGAAATGTATTATCGTGTAATAAATTCAATAATTTATATTTTTAGTTTAACGGAATACTCAGATTACTACCCAAGGCGTTATGGTATCGATAAAAAAATGCACATACGTTCTCGGGACCTGTTATTCTATAATTCGAGTGCGCCCGGGGCAGATAATAACTGTAATAAACAACGCATTGTGCCCATAAGTCACATCCAGTACTGGGAAACTGTGCGAAAGAATTTCGGTATTCGAACAAAAACTTATAAATTATCCGTTATGTATTATATTTCTTTTATAAATTTATTAATTGCAAAAATCAATTTCATCCAATTAAGCTTTAATACTTTTTGCTAGGGAATGCTACGTGACAATTGTCTACTGGCGGATTCAAAACTACGTTAAATTTCCGAGACCCTAAACAGTGTTCTGTTGATGTTTTTTTTATTAATTACATTGAGAGTAACAAAAAACCGAACAGTTCACCTTATGACAAATGATTCCTGCGTCCCATGACATCTACATGCATCCTTGACAAGAAACCATAATGCAGATGAGTTGTCACCCTTGAGGATTGAGATGGAATGCTTCGTCAATAGTAATAAAGGTCTCCGGATCCCTACACTCACTAGACGGAACACAGCAGCACTACGCTGCTATTTATCGTTGGTATTCTATGAGTGGCATGGTCCTACCCCGGTCGAGCTGACCCATTTATTCTGCAGCTAGAAACAAACTGCAGTATAGCTCTACCACTGTTAATGTTAGTGCTGTTAGCCTATGCTCTTACAGCTGCATCTGATTCAGGGTTGAGGCTAGGTAGGGCTAGTTGTTTGGAGTTCTCTTCCTTACTATAAAGTTTTTGGAGGTCGACGAGGTCTAAAACTCGACCCCTATTAAATTACACAAGTTCTTATTTGAAACTTTCAAGATACCGTATAAGTAGTGTTACGCGTACCAACAATCACAACGATTTTTTTTTTCTAATCTTCGCTTTGCGATTTTAGTGTTTTTTTTCAAAAACTAATTATCTACTTAAGTATATTTATGTAATTTTTTTTTAATAATTATTAATTAAACTTGATATTTACTGAATTTTATGTTTATTTATTTTGTTAAATTTTTATGGGAAAATTATGTAAAGTTCTTAACCAATCACAAAGTTTAGGATAAAAAAACTAGAAAAAACTTTTTAAAGTAATTTGGCCATAGGTGTCTGAGGTGTCAGTTTATTTTGAAAAGAGGGTTTTTTTTTTTTTTTTTCGGGCTGATGGCCGCTGTTAGCCCCAGGGCTTTTACAGTTTCACCGGGTTGAGAGGTGACCGAGCGCTTATGGCTCTCAGTCGAGACCTCTATATATTACCCATATATACCAGCGCAAGGGCTCCCGAGAGGGAGCCTCGGCTTGGACCGTTACCCTGTTTCGCGAGAGCGTCTGACTCGAGGGTGCCCAAGAGGGCCGGCTCGGTCAGTTGCTTCTGACAGAGGATTATCTTAATTAATATCACTATTATTATTAACTACCTGTACCACCACTTCAGAATGCGTGGGCGCTGGAGAAGAAGTGGCGCAAGAAACTCCAGCAACGCTTCTATCTGTATGGACTGGAGAGAACCGGCCAGTGACATGGCGGTATCGCGAATAACTTTGTTTGCGACGCCCTCGCCGTCGGCGGGGCGATATGAGTGCAATGTTTGTGTTTTGTGTTTTATGAAGGGCTTGGGCCCTGGTGGTTGCATCGTCAGGGTCGTCGAGGGCGTGCCTCGGTCTCCTACGGACGCGGGTAAATCTGTGATTCGCGATGGGATTGTAAGTGGCGGCACTTACAATCAAAGGGTTTCGGTGTGTGACGGCAGAGTCGAAATATCGGCGAGAAGCCTGCTTCAGGTACTGAGCTATGGTCGGCAGCTCAAGATCTATGTGTAGATTTTCGTTACGCAAGAACCACGGCGCACCGGTGGCCTTGCGCATGAAACGATTTTGTATTACCTGAAGTCGGTGAATATGACGCGGGTAGGCATGCGCAAAGACGGGGCTTGCGTATGTCATTATGGGTCGGATGCACGCTTTGTAAAGTGTAATTTTATTACTCAGGGACATTTTGCTATTTTTATTAAGTAACGGGTGCAAACGACCTAGGACGAACGCTGCTCGATTCCGTACGCGGTTGACATGCGGACCGAAGGTGAGTCTTTCATCTAATGTGACGCCTAAGTATTTGACTGTCTTTTCCCAGGGGATTGGACGATCAAATAACTCTATAGTTTGGAGATGCGGCGTTTTGTTGCGCCGAGAGAAGTAAATGGCTGCACTTTTGGTGGGGTTAACCTCGATCCTCCATTTCGAAACCATTTCCCTAAGGTGTTGGCTGCAGATTGGAGGCGTTTACAAATAGCGTCTGGTTTAAATCCAGACACGTAGAGGCCGGTGTCATCGGCGAAAAGGGCTAGCTCTACACCGCGAGTGCGCGGTATGTCGTTGGTGTAGAGTGTGTATAAAGTAGGACCTAGGACAGAGCCTTGTGGTACTCCGGCACAAATGGGGTGAACCTCGGGCGCGTTCCCTCGACGCGGTAACGAAAGGTTCGATTTCGGAGAAAATCTCGTATGATAAGTACGAGTCGATCTGGCACACCGAGCTCATATAGTTTGTATATGAGCCCGTTGTGCCAGACCTTGTCGAAAGCTTTCGCCACGTCGAGAAAAAGTGCCCCAGTTTGGTAGCCCTGAAGAAATTTACTGAGGATGTGCTCGGTGATGCGGTGCACTTGATGTGTGCATGAGTGTTGGGTGCGAAACCCGAACTGCTCATTGATTGGCAGCCCTCGGGACAGCATGAAGTCCTTGAGGCGGGTGAGGATGAGCCTTTCATATACCTTACCCAAGACTTTGAGTAGGCTTATGGGTCGATAGGCTGATGGATCGGTTGGATGTTTTGAGGGCTTGAGAATCCCTATGACATCGGCTTCCTTCCAGGTGTTCGGGAAGGTGCCTTTGGATATGGCCGCGTTGTAGATTATCACCAGTAGGTGTAAAATGGACATGGGTAGGAGTTTCATCACCTTGTTGGTGATACCGTCGGGGCCGGGAGCCTTGCGTGGTCGCAGGTTTTAATTATGGACTCAACTTCGGTGCATGTAACTTGGTGACGGAATCGCGAGGTGGTTCCTTACTCCTCCGGTCGACCTCGCTGTTAACCATTTCAAGGTGAGCGGCGTCGATCGGTAGGGTGCTCGGTGAGCATTGGAGCTCGAGATTGTCAGCCAGACATTCGGCTTTCTCTTCGTCTAAGAAGGCGGGTGGTTTTATTAGGACGCTAAAGGGAGGCATTGTTTGGGCGGTGCCCCCTTTTAGGGATTTGGGAAGTCGCCAGTAGGCGAGATGGGAAGGTTCGATGTTGGAGAGGTGATTATCCCACCGATCGTTCCTATACTGGGCTATGCGTGATCGGACTTCACGCTGAAGGGTACGTAGCACCAGCCGGTTACTTTCAGTGGGATATAAGTCGTGGGCACGAGTCGCCGCATTCCTGCGCCTCATTAGGTCCTTTATGTCGTTTGGCAGGGTCCATCGGTGGTCTTCCACCGAGGGAACCTGCCTCGAACAATCCACGATTACGGTCTGGATGTGCCTAGTGAGGGCATGAACTGCGAGGTTCGTGTCGTTGACTGAAGATATGTTCCTAGGAATAGCATCTAGGTGCGGTGATGTGGCTTCCCTCAGGGCGTTCCTGAGTCGGTGCCAGTCTACAATGGTTTTGGTGGAGGGTGAGGTTGGGGCGGAGGGCCTAACCGAAGAAGAACGGGGCGATGATCGGAAGCGAGCTCATGGATTACCTCTATGCCTTGGAAGGCGAGATTGATGTTCTTACAGATGGCAATATCAAGCACGTCCGGTGCGTGACCCAATATGTATGGAAAATGGGTAGGCGTAGTAGGCGCTACGACGTCGAAGTCGAGTGCGTCGCTTAGCGAGTCTAAAGCCAACCCCCGGGGGTTGATTTTAGTTGCATTCCACCGAGTGTGCTTGCTATTGAAATCTCCTGCCAAAATGACTGAGTTTCCAAGGGAAAGGAGCGCCACGAAGTCGCTTCGTAATACTTGTGCGTCACGTCTACAAGGCAGGTAGACGGACGCGATTGTGATGGGGGCGTGGCCGGTCATGGCTAGCTGACAGACCGAGGCTTCTAGGAAGGTTAGGGTTGGCGTATCGACGGGCACGCAGTGCAAGGACTTTTTATAGTAGATGAGAGTTCCGCCATTAGCGGCGGAAGTTCTATCATTCCTAATGATGTTATAATTCGCGATGTTGGGATTGCGAGTGTGCGGTTTGAGGAATGTCTCTTACACTAGGAGCACGTCGACTTGGTGATCGCGAACAAAATTGAAGATTTCGTCGCGTTGATTATTAATACCGTTCGCGTTAAAAAATGCGACGTTAAGGGAACGCGGTTTTACTCTGCCGTTATAAAGGCCCTCTATGCTTGAAAATTGACGATGGCTGACACTACATGTTGGTAGCGCATTGTGGCAGCAATCCTGATTTCGGGCTTGCCATTGGAGTCCCTTAGGGCTTTTGCAAGGGCTGAGACGTCGGCGCCGTTGAAAACGGCGGCGAAGCGACACACAAGGTCGAGGTCGCTTGCGTTAACCGGCCGTCCGGCTGATGTAGGGGGCTGCTCAACCGGTTGAGCGACGGTCACTACGCCAGTAGGAGTTTTCCATACGGGACGTAGAGGACGAACAGGAGCGAGAATAGGCGCGGGAGCGGCGATCGGTGTAACTACCTTAGGTGCTACTTTAAGTGCCAGGCGTTTCGGCTTGGGAGCCTTTGGGCAGCCAAGGTAATTGGCTGTGTGTCCCTCTGAGTTGCACAGGACACACGCGGGGCCCGAAAGCAGCCAAAGGGCCTTGTCCTTGGGTCTCGGACAGTCGGTGGTGCCATGGTCACCCAGGCACTTTACGCATCTGGGTTTCCCGAAGCAGTTGCGAGCAGAGTGGCCATATAACTGGCATTTGTGGCACTGGCCCGGAGGGCCATTTTTGAGGGCGCTCTATAGTGAGCCCAGAAAGGTGGCAGCACGTTTTCAGGTTAAATACCTGCTTCCCTGCCTCGGACCTTTCGAGGGCCACAATTACCATGTTGAATGGCTTTTGTTATGCCCACTGTACATCCTATGCACGGATAGGACGGGTAAATTCTGAGCCTGGAGGTCCTCTTTGATGAGGTCTGCGGGGATTTCCCGCGGAAGGTTTTAATAACCACTCTAAGTTGGCGCTCTTCTGCCAGGGTGTAGGTGTGAAAGAATACACCTTTGTCTTGTAAGTAGCGGGTGACCGCTCTATGGTCATCCGTGGTTTCTAGCTGCAGTTTAATGCCTACAGCGGTGGGGATCGCTTGATATTTGTAGCGATTGGAAAGGGCCGATACGACAATCGGCCATTTATCTTGTGCCTGTATGAAGACAGGCGGCGGGCGTTCGATGGCTGTGAGACAGCCGAAGTTTGGGGAGCCAGTAGTGGCGCGCTGAGGAGCGGCGGGGGCTTGCTGTGAGGCTGCAGAGGGGTGCCATGGGGTTGGGCCACAGATGTCGATGGCCGGGGAGAGGGACATCGCTTTCCCGTTTTTCGCCTTGGGTGGCGGCGTCGGGGCGGGTGAAGCTCGCTTTTTTCGCTTCTTTCCACCAGCGTGAAGTTGCTGGTGTCTTGCGGGAGGTCCTCGGGGACGAAGGGCTATCTAGCTCCATTTCGGAGACCGAGGAGGACGATGAGGCAGAGGCCCTTGAGGAGGACCTTGAGGGTGATTTTGCCTCCGGTAGGGTTGCTCTTTATAATGTCTTCGAAGACATCGGGGTATTTACTCTTCAGGCAGCTGACCAAGTGTACAAGGAAATCCATTGTTGGATTCTCCATTGTACACAAATTATTAATAATATTACTATTACGCGGGATGTGGCCTCCGGTGGGGTGCCGGGGTGAGTAGCCTACTTCCTCCTGCCGGGTATAGGCAGGAGGATGTGTGCCTAGTTGTGTAGCCCTAATGCGTCCAAGTGCCAATCTTATTTGTGCACTTGGGTGTGTGCTTAGAGCTAACTAAAAATACGCGTGAGACAATTATAAGTCTAGCGGGTTGGTCAACCTTGGCTAGGCACTACCCAAGGCCAAGTTTACGTTGACTCCTTCCGCTATCTTGCGTTTCCCAGAAGGGGAACCGCGGGCGTACGGGGCTTGCCCTACACTAGCTTAGTTAACACCGCAAGGTATCCACTAGTATAACCACCCAGGTGGCTTTACAATAGCTTTCTTGGAAACTAAATTCCGATCACAATAGCAACAGCAATAAAAATTGCTCGGTGTATTGTTCTCGGAACAATGGGTGCGCAGGTGGCTTGCTCGGGGGCAGGTAGCTCGGGACGATCGTGGCGGGGAGCCGGGCGACCGTTCTCGGCGACTGCTGAGCGTCGAATGAGAAAAGAGGGTCTCTTGCGCAAAATAGTTTGGGAATTCCTGGTTTAGACCATTCACGCTTGGTTTTTTTTTAGATTGTGACTAACAGTGGTTGACCTAAGTTTTAATGCCTTATGTGATCTCTACACTCACTAAACGAAACAAGTAACGTTGTTTCTACTTAACGCTTGTATTCTGCGAGGGCGTGGTCCCTCTCGGGTCGTACTATACATTTCGCAATTAGAACCTAGTCCCTACATCGGTAGGAATGTGAATTCAATCATCAGCAAAGACAAAAATTATATGTTGTTGAACATTTCGACAATTCGTTCCGGTTTTTAAATCAAGATGGATAAAGCGTATGCCCTGTTATATCGGTAGCCCGAAGTGTTGGCTTATTGAAGGTCTTGTAATTATGCACTTGTATATTACCGTAGATGCACGGCTTCCTTTCTAATATGGACTCGTTTGGAACATCTGCCACTGTTCGCAGCATCTCCTTAATTCTAGCCGCGAGCAAAGCTGACGTGGTAAGTATTGGGTTGAAGAGTAAGTTCTTTCAGTTATTTAAAAGTTCGTTTTTCAATAAATATAAACATAACACCGTTCAATAAGATTTTAGAAACGTCGTTTTTAGAAGTCAGAAGAAGGTTTCGACTTGAAAATCTCATTGTACCAAAGCTCTCAATTCCGCATCAGTATTAAACGTAGCTCCGCGTATAATATTTGAAAGAGATCGAAAGAGATGGAAATCAACATAAATGAACTCCAAAAAAATATAGATACCGATAGAACAAAACAATCATAAACATTGTGCTAAAAACTTTAATGACATGCGGAGTATAAAGATAAAATAAATAAAGAAATTGGTTGCCACTTTAGTTTTTACCGATGACCAATCGAGAGAAAATCGAGTCACTCTATAATCGGTCAAGAAAAATCATACGATCTATTCAGTTCTAATCTTCACTACCTTTATAGAAATAATATAAATAAAGAATACTTAAGTAAAAAGTAACAGTGTACGAGCCACTCTTTTTCTGGCTACAACATGAATGGGTCAGCTCGACCGAGGAAGGAACACACCCTCACAGAATAGGAGCGTAAAATAAAAGCATAATGCTGCTGTGTTTAGTCTGGTAAGTGCAGTGATCTATTATACTGGTGACGAAGCGAGGACGAGGAATCTCAGTCCTCGAGGGTGACAACGCATCTGCATTTTGATATCCGTGGTAAGAATGAATGTAGATGTCATGGGCCGTAGGAATCATGTACCATCAGGTGAACTGTGTGCACGTTTGATACTCTCAATAAAAATAATGCCTCTTTACTAGTAATAAAGATTCTGCGAAGTTTATGGTCGTATTATTTTAAGCTTAATACCCGGAATTTAAGTAATGTTAATAACCCGTCTAGCGTTGGTTTTAAACAACAAAAAAAACATTCCCTACCCAAACTGACTTTAAACAGATCTCATACATATTAAAATGCGTCGGCGAGATGGACGCAGCGCGACGTCAGGAGTCGTCGCAAGCGTGACCGGCTCCGTAAACTGTCCGTCGGTTACGCCTCTCCGATCCCAAGAACAGCCAGTTGCGCGTTCCGTTGCCCCAAAGCAAATTAAATGTCGAAATAACAAAGAGTTAATCGCTTCCTGGCTTAAACACCTTTGGGACGGACAGTAAACAGCAAAAATATCCGTCCGTGGATCAAAATCATAAACAGTATGATTTTAATTAAGTTTATATAAATATATAAACAAATAAATTAAATATATTTATAAAAAAAAAGTTTAAAATTTAAATAAAAATTAACATATACACCTTTACTTTGAGAGAATGTTTTGTACCTAATAAGGTACAATACACTCTCTAATTCATAAATATACTATATAGTATATACTATATACTATATAGTATATACTAGCTACAAACCTTATGGTGGTGTACTCACTTATCTACCCGTTATCGATTATATTTGTCTTGGTATCTTGGCGGTATACTCCCTAGCTCCTATAATTTTATTACTATTTATACTATATTATTGTTTTATTTCTGTCTTAGTTATGAAAATAGCAGGCTAATGCAGAAAACTATGCAGAATGAACTCACGATATCGATCTTTCACCATCATAAATCTATGATGATCTGAGATCCAAGTCTTTTAAATAATTCCTTAAGATTTACTTTCAACACACATAAGTACGATCACATCTCCTTCTATCTTTCAAAACACACGATCGTTATATATCATTCATAAATACCATCTTACCCTGATCTTCGACTTCAAATTTAAATAGATACATAAAACATTTATTTGAATATAAACATAAATGCTTTATGTATATATTCTAAATGGATATTTTTATCGTTATACAACCTTTTTTATTTTACGCCTATACAATTTTTTCTTACTCACCCACAGTTGACTGGCAGAGAATGCCCCTGGGCTTTAAGTCCGCCCTTCTAAACCTTGTGGGTCAAAAAGAATAAATAAATATAAATCACTATTTTGATAACTGTGAATTTATTTATAATATTACGAATGAAAAACGAGTGCGCAGTTCACGTAATGCCGTGTGATAAATACGGTCGTGAGTCGACAATGAGATGTATGTACATACACATCTTACTGCAAAACGTTTGAGTTGACAGTGGAAGGACAACGCTCTCAAAGAATACCACCATAACACTGTTGTGTTTTGTATTATGATTACTGGGACCCGGGAACACAAGTAATGAGGCATTCGATCTTAGTTCTTGTGGGTAACAATCCACATACATTATAACTCCTTATCCAGGATCAATGTGGTCGTCATGGCCATCAGTAATCACTTACCATCAGCTAAACGGTAGTGCTCGTTCCACCACCAAACAATAAAAATAAAGATAAAAAGAAACGCATATTTTTAATCTGTAACATCACGGAAACTAATGAAGTCCAATCGTGATTACCATTCGGTCGTAAAAAAATAAAACATTTACGTCGTCAAATTCGCCGCATGATAATTTTGCATAATGACTTAGATCTACATATTTCTTGCCAATGCTACCGGAATTACCGCCTCGCCTTGAAGGATGCCTTAATAGCAAGAGCTGTCTGAGAAACCGACAGAGTAAGACGGACAATTATCTCCGTATGCTGTCTATCAGTGAAAACGTAATCAAGGTTTTTCTTGTCAACGTAGAGATGTTATGTCATTTAATACTTGAACTGAAGGACGTATATAAACGATATAATCGTAGATAATTGTTTTTTGAATGGTGTAGCTAGTTTCTACGTATAACATGAATGGGTTGACTCAACCGAAATGAAATAACAGCATGTTGTTGCGTTTTGTACAGTGATTTAAAGGATTTATGGAGGAAATTACAGAAAACGAGGAATCGTATCTCAGTCCTCAAGGGTGAAAAATATAAGCTTCTTGAATCTTTGCTGTAAAGAATTACAACAGCTTCATTATTTTAATAATTTAGTCAAATTTTTTATAATAATATATATATACTAAATATATAACTTCGGTTTGAGACTTTAACGGATTAAGTTATAATTGAATTTGTTAAGAGCCCTGCTTAGCCCAATTTCTAAGTGCCCGCTTTTAATTGACGGTATGCGTTCGATCCCTGGTACCGGCAACAATAAAATTGTTTGAATTGCACGAAGGAAACATCGTAAGGAAATCTGAACGTATGAGAAATAATAAAACAAGACGTTAATAATTTCAATGAAGTTTGAAGTCCGCCAATCCGCTGCGGTGGATTACGATGTGTCACCCTTTGTAGATGGGAGGCCTATGCCAAACGGTAGGATTTATATATGAAGGTTGTTTTTTTTTACATTGAACCTCCAACAGAATTACATGATTTATCAAAAAAATAGCCATAACTTGCTAATTACACATAATTCCACTTACAGGTAGTTAAATCATGCAAATTAAAACTAGTTGTACAAATAACTTAAGATTAAGTGGGAATGAACTAATTTATACAATGTTAAATATAAATTAATAATTGAAATAAAAGAAAGTAAACTAACTAATTATCCTTAGATAGGAGTGTTTTGAGTTTTAATAATTTTAGCCTCTAAATTGTCACTAAATAGGTAAACAGACTTATCCCTACGGATAAATTCTTTATGCAGTTTGCTTAGCCTAGGTATTAGGGATTGGTGTCCTAGGTATGTTTTGTACAATTTATGAGTAAAGAGTGAAGAAGGGTATCGCGGTATATGACAGGACACTTTAAAGGATACTTGGCTCAGCATTACTTATTTTTTTAGTCACCCTATTCGCAAGACTTTTGTGAGGCTGTGTTTGCTCTCCTCACATTATCAGCTGTCGCACGATGCGCTACAATTCACTCGCAACATAATATAAACTTTCCATTCAATGTGAGTTGAACACAAACAAATCAATCAGTCCCCGTACCTTCACTCCGACATCTTTCTGACGAGTTATCATAGAAACGCTCGCAGTTTATTTGTTCTCGCGCCGTGACACGAGGGTCCTCACGCAACGCCACACGTGCGACCATCATTGTGCTTACACGTCCACTTTAAGGTGAACCCATTCGCCTTGAGACGGTCGAGATTGAAATTGTGTCGAAAGGCGCTGATGTGGACCAAGATGTTTTGGTCGTGTACGCTTTGTACGGGCGGCGGGATTATAATTCTCGGGCGGCGCGTCACGACCCATCAGAGGGGTCCGTTGGAGGCAGGTTGTACACGACCGCGCATAAATTATTGGGACGCTCCCGGCCAATACAGCCTCGAATGCCTCAAAGCCTTTCCTATGCCTCTTAATGGACTAAGCAGGTAAAGGGTATAATATTGTAAAGTTTCCATTATAGTGAGTTGAAAGATTTTGTTTTTAGTCTATGTATTTTGTAATCGCTATTACGTTAAGTATTAATTTATTTACTCTTTATTGCTTTAACAACGAAATTAGAGGCATTCTTTACCATTCAACCTAAGGTGTGGTGAGATATTGTGATAGCAATAAACTAATTAATAAACATATAAGACTAAGAATACATACATGAATATGTAACATGTATATATATATATATATATATATATATATATATATATATATATATATGTGTTACATATATATATATTATTACATTGAAAATTGCAAACGAGCACACAGCTACTGCAGCACTGCTAATTCACGCCGGTATTCTGTGAGGGCGTGGTCCTATCCCAGTCGAGCTGACCTATTCATTCTGCAGTTAGAAGCAAACTGCAGTGTACTAGCTCTACCACTTTTATTATAACAAAGCTAGTAGCTACTAATAAATTCCGAAGAGAATAGATTTTTGTCATTACATTGAGAGTAAAAAACAAGCTCACAAGTAATTTCTGCGGCCTATGACATCTACGTTCATCCTTGACAAGAAACCATAATGCAGATGCGTTGTCACCCTTGAGGATTGAGATGGAATGCCTCGTCAACAGTTATAAATGTCTTCGGATCCCTAGACTCACCAGACGAAACACAGTAGCATTATGCTGCTATTTTATCCTGGTGTTCTGTTAGGGCGTGGTCCTACCCCGGTCCAGCTGACCCATTCATTCTGCAGCTAGAAACAAACTGCAGCTCTACTACTGTTAATGTTTTATGTGTTTTTGTATTTTGTTCACTTGCAATAGAACGATGGATTTTTTCAGTGACAAGAATAATCATTTAAATAAAAAATATGACACAAAAAAAATGATTTTGTTTTTCTCTATGACAACATCGAAGCATTACCGCCGTGCCGGACATGTCTTAATTGAAGGATAATTAATTAAAAAATTGATTGCCTATCTCTCAATATCTTCCTCAGAAATAACCCTCACAGAATACCAGAGTTAAATCGAAATTCTTTTGGTGGTGGACCCAACCACAGATAACAAAGCATTCCATCTCAGTCCTCAGGGATGACAAAGTATATGCATCATGAATCTTTATGCAGATGCCATTGAGTACATTTGCCATCAGGTGAACTGTGTGGTAGCACAAATATTATATAACAACAAAAAAAATCAAAACGCAACTAACCACTGACGTAGCACTTTACTCAACCATTGTTCTTACTCCATACCGCTAGTAAACAGCTACCTCGTAAATGAAGTGAAGCCATATACGTGTGTATGTGTGTGTGTGTAGGTGTAGATAAGGCGCAAGCGCATCTAACAGCGGCATCGGCGCGCGACCGCGACGACCTCGCCGCGACCGCGCGCCGCTTCTCTGCGTTCAGTGTACACTTGCGAGGAACGGTGAGTGGCACTATTTATTATGCGATTGTTAATGTTTTTTTTTATATAATATATTAAGGGTGATAAATGAGAACTTTTGACGCCCACATCCATCCTTAATAAAGATTTTAAATGCATAATTATTACGTAACTGAGATGATTTGCCTTTGCTATTACCTGTAATTGAGTCACCGAATCCTTGCTATGTTTCGTATGGTACACATCAGCGAATATTGGTCAGTTTTGAACACAGCTATATTCTCTGATATCGTTGACCTAAGAGTCCAAATGTGGAGAGGGGAGCACTCAATCTTAATCCTCATCATTTCCTTATTTTTCTCGATTTAAATTAATTTCCAAACAAACAATTATAACGCCTTCCAGCGTACTGAGTATTAAAATACTTAAATGTTGATAATCGTTGATATTCAATACATAGTCAATATTTCTTATTACAATTTGTCAAATACTATAATATTCATACATTTCTACGGTAAATGCTTAAATTATTTCGAGTATATAGGACGTTGTATCCTCTCGCTCGGCACCCTCGATTCAGGGTGCTCGCGCGCACGTAACGGTTCAAGTCGAGGCTTCTTCTCGGGAACCCTTGTGTTGGTTACCAATTAATAAGGGTCTCGGCTGAGGGCCCAAAGCGCTCAGCCACCTTTCAACCCGTAGCTGTAGAAGCCCACGGGCTAACATAAACAGAAAGAAAAAAAAGAAGGCGTATCTTGAATGTCAGTTCAGTTGCTATTTGCTCGCGATGGAATAACAAAGTGTGGAAGAAAACTGTAATGGTTAATTGTGTTAAAAAATATTTTGTCTTATTATTGTCTTATTGCGAGTTACTTGGATTGTTGCTACCTTACAAAGCCCCCTGTTACACTATTTTCTTAAAGGCGGTTAATGCACCTCCAACTCCTCTGGTGTTGCGGATTTTCATGGGCGGGTATCACTTGTCATCAGTTGTGTTACACATCGTCTAGCTTGATTGCCACCTATTCTATAAATAATTACTTTCCTCCGATCTTATTGCAGACAGATTAGATCTGATTGAGAAATGAGCCTGATGGTAAGTGGTCACCGTTGCCCATTATTATTCGCAACACCAGAAGAGTCGCAGATGCGCCGATTTTTAAAAGAGGTACGTAGTACGTAAGGTAAGGTAGACTCTTTTCGAGGTATATATTATTACTACAAATATTCGTGCCACGTGTTATTAGGAATCAAAATGGCATTAACTAGAAAAAGTTATGGTTGTTATTATGCAAGAGAACATCGTTATTAATTAAGTGAGACACTTGTGTACGCGAATGTCGGGTCGCGCGCTGGGCGCGGGCGGCGCGTGGCTGGGAACCGGCGGCGCGCGCGCGTTCTCACGGCCCCTCTGACCCCCCCCCCTCCTCCTCCCACCCGGTCCCGCAGCCTCCACCACCTTCCGCGCCTCCGTGTACCAGCTTCAAGTAAAACTGATTTTCCTTGTATTTGTTAGCCGTCACTAAATTATTGTTTTATAGTTATATATGTTTTATGATGTTACGGGTGACTAACGCCGTCTTCCCCCCGAACGGGTTCTCGCCTTGTCTTGACTTCGTAGCCGCGGCTGGGCACCCACGGTGAAGTTAACAAGTATACACACCGACCGGCCTAGTGCCTGTCATTTGGCTAACTTAGGATGGCTGCTCTAGGTGGAATAATTGAGCCCATGTTCGACGCGCATGTGGACTGGTTGTGGCGAAAGTGACGGTGGAGGAGGTAACCCCCCCTTCTAGGTTTCCGCTTGAGAGGAGTGTCGTAGTCACGTTCCCGCTTTCCCTATCATCTGCGACCGAATTATGTTCAGCAGCGAATATGCCTGATGATCCGCAGGAGACTGGGAGGATCTGGATGATTTCCTTTGTGTCTTGCTCGATATGACTTCTAGTGATATCATATTTGTAATGAAACTAAGGAACATAATTAACATAAATACATCCTCAAGAAAGATTTTGGATGAACAACACGACCTGAGATAATGAGGAGTTTAAACTCAATGGTAATTAAAAATTAAAACAAGATCATTTCCAATAACACTTAATTTTTTTATATAATGACTGACCTGACCTGACTAGGTCTAGGACCTAGTTTACCTGATGGTAAGCGATGACTGCCCATGGCATCCACATCCTCGCCCTACAAAGATACATCTGTGAGGACTACATCAATAATAAGGGTCTCCGGACTCGCAAGGCGAAATCATCGTGCTAGCGACGCCGTTGCACTCCCTACTCGCGGGCCCCCTGCTCGCGAGTCTACATCGGTGAAGCTGTAGAGGCCACGGGGACAACAGCAGTACTCAAAATAAGAAGAAGAAAAAAAAACCCAAAAAGAAATAGCTACGTTTCGTTCGTATTATTTTACGCGGCTATTCTAAGAGGGCGCTTTCACCCATTCATGTCGCAGCCAGAAACGAACTGCAGTGTGGTTCTACTACTATCATTTCCACAGTCTTCGTTTTAGATCTGGACGGATAATTGAGCACGGAAGTACTTACCACCAGGTGAGCTGGTTGCTCTTTTGCCACCTATTCTATAGAGAAAGAGGAAAGTAATAATTTATATATAGATTCCACTGTTGTGTGAATATGGAAGGATAGTTAATCAGAGAGATCGAAATATTCGTAATATTTTTGTTTGCTATTTCTCTGACATTTTTCTTTTTTAAACTTTGTGATGAAACATTCTTCTTCACAAAGTTTTCCTACATCATCGGCAGGGGAAAAATCAATTTGAAATTATTAAAATTTCAATTAACAATTTCATTTGTGCCAGCATCAGGTTTGAACACGGTTTGCTCGCGCGCCGTGAAATTAAAAGTAATTAACATGACTAGATACTATGGCTCATATAATAAAATATTTTCCGGTCAATATATCAACTGTCTAAATTATAGAAATAGAAAACAAAATAGAAAAAAATATTATTATTATTATTATAAAATATTATTAGTATATTATTACTACAAATACTGTTTAAGGGGCTCAAAGTCTTCCTACACTTCACACCTACCCTGATTCTCGCCGATTAAAACCCCACGACGTTCCATCTTCACCGTATACGCCAAGGGATCATCACAAGATCAGGTCCACGACGACCATAATTCGGCGATGGAGGACAGGGAGAGTAGCAGAACGCAACACCGACACTCCCTCCACCTCCCAAAAACAACCCCTCACATCGCATCTTCCCAGCAATCCCAGCAACGTGAGCGTCCAAAATGGACTCAGTGAGCCCACCCTTGGCAGCTTTAATGCCATTGGCCGGCCGTGTGTATTTCTCTTAATTTCATCTTGAGGATTAAGATGGAAAACCTCGGCAACAGTAACTTTTGGTCTTTACGCTCAACATATGTACGCAACACCACGTTATGCTACTATTGTAGTTAGAAGTCCGTGAAGACGTTGTACATCTCCTCTCAAGTCAACCCATACTGCAGCGTGGTCCTGTCTGGTAATAAACAGAAGATAATCAACCAGGGATCACCATCATAGTGGAGTTTAATAAGAATTTCTTCAGCTCGTTAAACTTTACTACACTGTGACATTTAACGAGCTGAAGAAAGTCAAACTGATTACAAAGTGGATGTCGTTAGACTGGAGATAAATGCTTGCATCTGTGCTGCATTTTAACACAAGCCGGCGTGGGAACGGAGGTCTTAACTTACTAGCTTTCACCGACACCGTAAATTCCATAACATTCACCGGTGTCCAGTGAATTGCCTTTTTAACCGACTCCAGGAGAAGGTACTCGATTTGCTCAGGGTATTTTTTTTATGATCATAATCGGTGTACGATTTCTCTGAAATTTCCGTGCCTAATTGCACGATTTTTTTCTTAATTCTGTAAAAAACTAAGAACTTAATAACAATAAAATATATCTACCAGTAAAATACACCTTCGTAAGTTTCCACTGGCATATATTTCGAATGAGTCAACAGAATGTTAAACGTAAAAAATTGGCAACGTTTTTCTGACGTTGATAATTTCGGGCGACTCGTGTATTTTTTAAATCCAAACCCCTTCATCAGCAGTATTAGCGATGATTACAAACCATTCTTATAATAACCGGACATTGTGAACTTTTTATAAACTCATTTAGCGAACATTGAATTTTTGTTGTTCGGAAAGAATGCTTCGCGGTTTCCCACGGCCTTCCCAGGTGCGGCCGGGTAATGAACATACGGCGTGCTTTATTGATCATCTTGTTACTCAATAACTAACATTTCTCTTAAACGTCTTACGGATGCTTTAAAATGTATATAATAACCTGTCCTCCCCTGCTGGTAAATGACTCTTAATTTGCTTCCTTTTCATATCTTATTTAATGTGCTATTAACATTACGGATAACTACTCCAACTAAGCTTAAATGCTCGTGCTAAGACATGATTCACGATAAAAGTAAAATGGCTGATTCGAATCAAAGTTTCGCAGACATTACAATTACTTAATTACAATTTAATTACATTAAAATTAGGTGTAATAATAATATTCATTGTTTCCTTATTGACACAAAAAAAAAACTTTTACCTAATAAAAAAAAGATGAAAGACAAGTGAAACTTCCTCAGCTGGGATTCGGACCCAGAACCTTTGACGCAGCAATTAGTAACTGTAACTAATCCTGGCGTATATCGATTGAATACATCGTGATCAGGCCGGGAGTGCATGTTAAAATTACCTTATTTAAAACAATTGATAATCTTCTAATTGCATATGAACCTTAGTTTTTACTCCATTACTCAGAACTGTCTTAATTCATTTAATGTAGCACAAACCTGTCGTTGGCATTTATATATAATAATTTACAATTTTTTTAATTATTCACAGTGTATATGTCTTTTTTGGTCCCCACCCGCAGAGCATTGGGAGGGGCTCCAGGATCTCTCACATCCCAGGGGCGGCGGCGGCTCCCTGGCACTCTCGTAGCAACAAGTCCACTCCGTGTTGCCGTCTTGCCCGGGTTCACTTTAGTACCATTATCCCCGATCACCCGCGAACGCGAAGTCCCCTTTTAATCTTTTAATTATATATGTTATAACTAAATAAAAAGATGGGGTATTTGCAGTGTTTTATGTAAACAAATATTGATATACAATCAATGGCAATAATTTGACCATTAAGTCATCGTGATCATATCACAGGTGTACCCAAGCCCTATTTTATAAGCCCACTAGGGCTACAGGGCTGATATTATATATGTCCTAATATCTTCGTGTATATGATTATAAATAAATAAATGATTCCGTATTTGCAGTGTTTTATATGTAGTAGATTTTTTTTTACTAATAGTTTAAATCTACGGTCTATGAGAACAATTTGGCCTTGAAGCCATTGTGATCAACGCGAAGATGAATATTCAGACGAGCGACGTTCTCTTCATAATGTATTCAGGCACAGCACGCGGCTGGTGTGTTATGTGTAAAGGCGCACCGACCGGCCATTAATTGCATAACAATAATCCGGCCGCATCGTCGCCGGACTTATCTAGGATGGAGTGCGCGCACGCATGCGACGTGATTGTTTGCATATACAGAGTAATTTTACCACAGAGACTTTTCATGATACTAAGGATGAAAAATAACTTTTTTTAAGATACTAAGGGTGAGAAACTACTTTTTTTATGATACTAAGGTTGAGAAACGACTTTTATAATGATACTAAGGTTAACTAACGACGATTTTTTATAATATTACAGTCACAATTTACTTGATGGTAAGTGATGATCACACCTGTTTTTATCATGAACAAAACTTCAATATGGATATGCGTTGTCACCGCTAAAATACAGGGCAAGGGATATGCTCTCAAAGAATACCAGCATAACGCTGCCTTGTTGAACACAGTTACCATCAAGTGAGCTGCGTCCTATGAATCCCAGAATCCCAGCCGTGGGACAGTATTTGAGTACCACAAATCGTTTTTGGGTTTATGGGATTTTGTTAATATTTGTTAAACTTACTTACACGTTTCTTTCCGTATATTTAAGTTTAACAAATAAAAAAAATATTATTGCCATGGTAGGTCTCGTGTCGTTGACACTACGATTACTGTGTTGATACTGTGAACCTTTCTCCGATCTAATTGCAAATGCATTACATCGGACTGTGGAAGGTGACGATGAGTGATTGCCTCGCAACTCTTACGGCACTATAAATTATTCTGAGCAGTTGATGTGATGAACCAGAAGATATCGCCGTAGTCGATAACGGCATCGAGGACATCATAATAAGACAACTTGTTTTTAGGTGCAATTATTAAGTTTTGTGATCTGTGATGCACGTAGCCTATAGAGGCATCTCATTGAGTCGGCATAGCCAAGGGTCTGCGCACGTCGTGCGAGCTGTAGATGTAATCTGTTTGCTTTATGAGTCTGGCAGGCGGCACGCTTTATACTCCCGACTTTTCAATTTCATTATAACGTTGAACAAGGATACGACATGCATGCGCATGTTTCCACATGTAAAATATACTATGAACGTGTGATTATTTGTATAACTATAGTTGTAACATTTTTTATTCATTGATTTCATATTTTCATTACGTTTTATATGAGACGATCGATGTGTGTTTAGGGAAAGCCCTCGTCAAAAACAGATTTTGGCTTCTTTATCGAGGATGAATGTGGACATCGTGGACAGAAGGAACTCGCTTTCGGTAGATTGTGTGATGTATTGTCGTTCACCGAGAACCCATTTTACTAGGGTCGATTTTTTTTTGTGTATTAGTATCACCGTTGGTCCAGAGACCTTTATCCAATTAGACTCGCGAGCGGGCGGCCCGCTGAGTAAGGAGACAACGACGATGCTGCGAAGCTAGCGCGGAGACTGCTGCTGCATCACCGCTGCACACCGACCCCTGTGGACAAAGAACGTCGACGACACAACAGAGGGGGCGACAATACGAACCGAGAGCCCCTCAAAAGGAGGTACGAAACCTCGACTCGGATCGCTATCTAAAGGGGGTCGAAGCAATACGCCATGTCCTCATATTAATCGTTTTTTCCATTAATTACATGCATCACCATGTTATTCTCGGTCCTCTCGCATTGTATCACTCCACATCCATATTCATCACTCCTCTTTTAATATGACTATTCATATTTATCACTCACTCACTCACTCACTCATTATATCCAATCCATGCCAGTCTGTGACTTCAAACTATTCCATCACAGATGCAATTTTCAGATTTCCTCTTATATATTCTTTGCTCATCTTGTCCATTCTAGCAATACCATCCATCTCAACATTTACATTTCGATATAGTGGAATCTATGTTAATCCACCACTTTTTTCATTCCCAGCATTCAGCTTAATGATTCAATAATTAATTTTATTCTTATTATTAGTAAACACATGCATAGTATGTGATGTTTGTAATAATTAAATTTTAACTTTTGTGCGATACATGCATACTATATACTGTACTAGGTACTGTACATTGTATTGTATTGTAATTTTTTGGTTCACAAAATTGCCGGTCGCAGTATATCTTTATTTAATTATAAAATTATGTCTGTTACCTATTGTATTATGTATTCTACAACAAATGAAGTAACTCATATATACTACCTCAAAGATTTACTTATAAAGTTATAGAATATAATAATCTATAATATGATAATCGTCGTTTATGATTAATTTAGTAGTACTTTTATCGCTTCATAACTTCTTTTAAACATAACACCTACTTCGACTCATCTCTGCATCGCCCTAAGTTTGACTAGTAGAGAATGCGTAAGGCATTTAATCCCCATTATATATGTATATATGAAGCTGAAAGGATTTTGGACTTTGGTACCCATTGATATCATAAAGAAAAAGATATGATAGTGGAAAGTTGTTCTAGATCGTGGGTCATGACAATCTCTTGAGATATCAACATTCAGTGCTTGCTGGAGGAAATCATAAATAAAAAAATTGTTAGTGCCAAAAACATGATATGTTTCTTGCGACATTGCAAAACAGTAGAGTTACAACACAGCCATGACACAATATTTAGATATTGAAGCAATTAACTATTTACGTTTGAAAATGCAATGACTGATCATATGTCTTCAATATAGCAAAACTACTTATTAGTATTTAGTACTTCCTAGTATTTAGTACTTACTAGTATTTAGTACTTACAGGTATTTAGTAGTTCCTAGTATTTGCTCTCCCGGTCATATCAGACTATCCAGCCTCAAAGAATGTTATAAAATATATTTATTTGTAACCAACCAACAGTATAGACGTGAACTATGTATATATTTATATACAAAACTTTTCTTTGATACTAGTGTTTACAAACGCGCAGACAGTTCATTCCATGGTGACCGATTCCGGCTGCCCATGACATCTACATTTATCTTCGAAAAGTAATTGTTATTCTGAGGCCTAGCACAGAACGTCTCCCATGTCCATGTACTCTAGAATAAGCTTAAAATAAAAAAAATGTATTAATACGTGTCATTAAGGTAGATCATATAAATTTTATCACACTATAAATATAGGATGCACGGTTGATCGTGATACAAAACATTAGGTTTATTCAAAGACGTTTAGTTTTGCAACATACTTTAAATTTTGAACCGTTGAACCATCACAGTTATTATTGATAAATATGTAATTTTTAAGTCAAATATTTACTAGAAAATCCTAAAGAGGATATCTTTAGGATTTTCTGTTTATTACAATTTATTCGTGCAAAATCTATATAAATTAACAAAGATATATTTTACAATAAATGATACATTTAAGCTAATTGAATATGAAAATGGACACCTTAGAGAATATTAAATTGTTTCAATATCAGTCCTACCTAAAAATGCATGTCACCCATAATATGCGTAACCAATGTGTTACCCCGAGAACAATTCGCATTAACATTTAACCGAACAAGTAATTTTGAGAGCTAATTCTCGTCAGAGTTAAAATTTACATAAACACGGCGAGACGCGGGCGGCGTGGATAATGGCTGTAAGTCACGCTTCAGTCGGCGGCAGTTTGATCACGTGCGGTGTCGTCATTTGTGTCATGTACTGATGGACCCCACCTCAGTTCCGACATTTCGTAACTAGAACTGCCATATAATGTTATAAACCCACAACTTACAAAAGAGCCTTCAGCTATAATGGAGTACAAGGAAACGACCACTCTGTTATGTTCTCCTGGTCGATGTCGACCACGGTGATTTCTAATTACAAGTACTTACCATTTGTGAGTTGTGTCATGTACCTCTATTGATGGATCCTACTTTAATTCCGACATTTTGTAATAAACGCTAAAACTAGAATAAATCTCGTGTAGAGTTCTGTCCTTCTGGTCGATATCGGCCACGGTGATTTCTAATTACTTATAATTTGTGATTTATGTAATTTACTGATAGACCCAACCTCAATTCCGATGTTTGTGAAATTCCTAGGATATTGTATTCTTATAGATTCTAATATCTGTATAATTTCAGTTTATCCAAGACGATTCAAACGACAGGAAGTGTAATTAAAAATCCATTACATTCATACATACATACAAAGAGGTCAAGCTAATAAAAGCATATTAAAATTGGTATGCTGGATTTAATGCCCTTTGGTATTCTCTACCAGTCAACCCTTGTGATAAAGAAACATTGACTGACATCAAAATGTTTATCGACTAGCGATGGTCAGATTTAACCTGGTAAATGAATAAAATCTATATATATATATATATATATATATATATATATATATATATATATATATATATATAAGGTCGATAAACATTATTAAATTTATATGAACTGTAAGATACAAAATATTTCATTCAAAACCAAGCTCAATGTACCCTACTCGTTTTGCATACTGGCCCGAGAGACTCGTGGTCGTGCGCCCACAAAATAAACAAACCAACTCGACTCAAATTAAGCGAGATAAGTCCGCAAAAACACGCTACCTGCGCGTCGTCTCACTTCTGGACCTTATTATGAGGACACAGTTTTGTCTGAGTTTCACTAAACCTTCAGCGGTCATAAAAAGAGACGGCCACATCGTTCGCCTAAGGAAGGAAAGGAATAGAGAAGTTCTAAAACTTAGGGCTATGTCAAAAGTGGCTGGTAGCCGAAACAAGTTATTTAAATTCGCCGGCACCCGCAGAACGCGCCCCAGCGTCGGCTCCATGCTCGTTTTTTTACCAATATCTGTATCATTACTACGGTGTTGAATTGAAATTAAAATACCGAAGCGCATCACGCGAATATTATATACGATATCGTGCCAATGTATGCGTGCGGGCAATAAAGCAATCATCGGGACTGTTCGTATAATAACCCAATGCCGGCAATCGTCTGCCATCGATTTTTTTTATTTTAATTGACGACCGTACCAACTGTCCGCCTTGCGGAGCTTATGCAAAAGAGATGCTAATTCAATTTGCACTCTCGAAGATACTGACTTAGTAAATTCACCGCTTAATATCCTATTCACGACAGCTCTACTATTGATTTTGCATATTTAACGGACAAGGCGGTACAGGAATGGAGGACATTTAATGTGGAAGAGTCACTCCACTCCACATTTATAAAGTAAATTAAGCACGAATAGATCAGCTCGATCTTAATCCTCACTTTGCTTTGTGACCAATCGAAGTTGAATATGGACCATATACTTTAAACCTTTTTGCTCTTATATCACCCTAATAAAAGCTAAAATGCTTATATACAATACCTTTTCTTTCTAATTTACACAAATAAACAATCGCAATTAGTAATCGTAGTTTGATATAATTAATATTTTCTTTTTTATTATTCTTTTCATCAAAACAAACTTAAAATATGCGTAATTCGTACACGGATCAGATTTACCTTTACAGCGTTTTTATTTATTATTTATGTGTGTACTGTTTCTGTGTAGATGTGCAGAAATTAATAAATATAAAAATAAATAATAACGTTCACACACGCACAAAAAAACTTATAACATGATGCCAGGCTGTTAAAATTAAATCTGTGCAGGATGCAGCAAAATGTATTGTATTCTTAATAATTATTGCTTTACAGGTGGTATTAAATTAAAGGAAAACTAAAGTGTGCGAAACATCCAAAGGGAATAAGATATCCTATTACTCAATATAAAATATGAAACTAAAAAAAATATGTTGAAATAAAACATGTTTTAAAAGAATTAACTCATAAATATTAAAACTTTTGCGATAAATTTTGTATCTGTCAGATTTTTTTTAAACTTTAATGGTCCTTATCATTCTAAAATAATATTTTGTTTTATATCAAGAGGAATTTTGAATACTGCTTTCGAGGTGGGTTTGAAGTTTACAACAGTATTCGATCTATAGGTACGACCTTGCAGCATCGGAGCCAAGATCGTGACGTGTTTAGCCTTATGAATCCCTTTTGACCTATTCATTTGAAGTTACTGTTGCTAAAATGTGTCTCAGGAATTGAAAGATTATTTGCATATCTTTTAAAGGACTACTCACTAAAACACACTTTCTAGACTATATCACCTATAGTTTGGACGAATCTAACGATTGCTAAATATTGAAAAACAAAATATCCAACTCTTTATTGCTAAGTTGGGGTAGTAAAAACATTTATATAGATAAAATAAAATAAATCCACAATACGCAAAAATATGTAAATTATCTTTCCTTAAAATCAAGATGTTTTAATGATATTAGAGAAGAAAAAAGCAAATTATAAACGTTAAATCGTTTATACGTACAGTAATATAAAATTATTCTTACAAGAGGCAGTGGGAGAGGAATGACTACATTTCGTGTTATGGCACGCTGTTAATGTCACGGCGACTAAATTGAAAAGTCAATAACGTCGTTACAAATCATGTTTGAGGATAAATTAGCGTCAAGATACGCCGGGCACACGCACACTTCCCCTTGCAGTTTTAATTATAAAATCGATAATTTGAATTGAGCGGACGAGTCAATTGATTGTACAGACGCTTTATTTTACAACTCGTTGATATAGCAGTAAAAGAATTAAAAGTACCACTCACTAAAACACGACTCAGTTCTTTCTTCACTATTTCACCTGTCTAGTCTCGATGAATCCAACGATGGTTAAATAATCAAAAACTATCCACCAGTTTGTTGCTAATAAAGTTAAAATAATGTTCAAATATAATAAAGTGCAAATAAAGAATCATAATTAGAGAAAATACAATAAATCCTAATTAAGCAAAATATGGCAATAAGCCTTTCTTAAAATCCAATTTAGATATTTTTAATGATAATACAGGTAAAAATAAAATACCAAATGCAAAACTATAAATTATTAAACGTACATTAATGTAAAGTAACTCTTACAAGAGGCAGTGGGAGAGGAATGACTACATTTCGTGTTATGGCACGCTGTTAATGTCACGGCGACTAAATTGAAAAAGTAAATAACGTCGTTACAAATCACGTTTGAGGATAAATTAGCGTCAAGTCACTCCGGGCACGCGCACACTTACCTTTGCAGTTTTAATTACAAAATCGATAATTGAATTGCGTGGACGAGATAATTGATTGTCTCTCGATAAGACATCGTAATCGACGCGTGTGCATCGTTTAGTACATTTAGATTATTAAAATAACCATGGAAACCCATATTGGAATCACACTGTAGAACTATTTAACAAATTTTATTTCTAAACTTACTTATATTAGATTTATAAAGTGATTTAGATTTAGAGAGTTAATTTTATCATCAATTACGAGATCGAAACTTAAAATCTTGTGGGATTATTCATAATGTAATATTATTTAAATCTGTAGTTCTTAAACCGTGTGCGGGCGCTTAGTTTTAAATTCACAAAATTGCCGGTCGCAGTATATCTTTATTTAATTATAAAATTATGTCTGTTACCTATTGTATTATGTATTCTACAACAAATGAAGTAACTCATATATACTACCTCAAAGATTTACTTATAAAGTTATAGAATATAATAATCTATAATATGATAATCGTCGTTTATGATTAATTTAGTAGTACTTTTATCGCTTCATAACTTCTTTTAAACATAACACCTACTTCGACTCATCTCTGCATCGCCCTAAGTTTGACTAGTAGAGAATGCGTAAGGCATTTAATCCCATTATATATGTATATATGAAGCTGAAAGGATTTTGGACTTTGGTACCCATTGATATCATAAAGAAAAAGATATGATAGTGGAAAGTTGTTCTAGATCGTGGGTCATGACAATCTCTTGAGATATCAACATTCAGTGCTTGCTGGAGGAAATCATAAATAAAAAAATTGTTAGTGCCAAAAACATGATATGTTTCTTGCGACATTGCAAAACAGTAGAGTTACAACACAGCCATGACACAATATTTAGATATTGAAGCAATTAACTATTTACGTTTGAAAATGCAATGACTGATCATATGTCTTCAATATACCAAAACTACTTATTAGTATTTAGTACTTCCTAGTATTTAGTACTTACTAGTATTTAGTACTTACAGGTATTTAGTAGTTCCTAGTATTTGCTCTCCCGGTCATATCAGACTATCCAGCCTCAAAGAATGTTATAAAATATATTTATTTGTAACCAACCAACAGTATAGACGTGAACTATGTATATATTTATATACAAAACTTTTCTTTTGATACTAGTGTTTACAAACGCGCAGACAGTTCATTCCATGGTGACCGATTCCGGCTGCCCATGACATCTACATTTATCTTCGAAAAGTAATTGTTATTCTGAGGCCTAGCACAGAACGTCTCCCATGTCCATGTACTCTAGAATAAGCTTAAAATAAAAAAAAATGTATTAATACGTGTCATTAAGGTAGATCATATAAATTTTATCACACTATAAATATAGGATGCACGGTTGATCGTGATACAAAACATTAGGTTTATTCAAAAGACGTTTAGTTTTTGCAACATACTTTAAATTTTGAACCGTTGAACCATCACAGTTATTATTGATAAATATGTAATTTTTAAGTCAAATATTTACTAGAAAATCCTAAAGAGGATATCTTTAGGATTTTCTGTTTATTACAATTTATTCGTGCAAAATCTATATAAATTAACAAAGATATATTTTACAATAAATGATACATTTAAGCTAATTGAATATGAAAATGGACACCTTAGAGAATATTAAATTGTTTCAATATCAGTCCTACCTAAAAATGCATGTCACCCATAATATGCGTAACCAATGTGTTACCCCGAGAACAATTCGCATTAACATTTAACCGAACAAGTAATTTTGAGAGCTAATTCTCGTCAGAGTTAAAATTTACATAAACACGGCGAGACGCGGGCGGCGTGGATAATGGCTGTAAGTCACGCTTCAGTCGGCGGCAGTTTGATCACGTGCGGTGTCGTCATTTGTGTCATGTACTGATGGACCCCACCTCAGTTCCGACATTTCGTAACTAGAACTGCCATATAATGTTATAAACCCACAACTTACAAAAGAGCCTTCAGCTATAATGGAGTACAAGGAAACGACCACTCTGTTATGTTCTCCTGGTCGATGTCGACCACGGTGATTTCTAATTACAAGTACTTACCATTTGTGAGTTGTGTCATGTACCTCTATTGATGGATCCTACTTTAATTCCGACATTTTGTAATAAACGCTAAAACTAGAATAAATCTCGTGTAGAGTTCTGTCCTTCTGGTCGATATCGGCCACGGTGATTTCTAATTACTTATAATTTGTGATTTATGTAATTTACTGATAGACCCAACCTCAATTCCGATGTTTGTGAAATTCCTAGGATATTGTATTCTTATAGATTCCTAATATCTGTATAATTTCAGTTTATCCAAGACGATTCAAACGACAGGAAGTGTAATTAAAAAAATCCATTACATTCATACATACATACAAAGAGGTCAAGCTAATAAAAGCATATTAAAAATTGGTATGCTGGATTTAATGCCCTTTGGTATTCTCTACCAGTCAACCCTTGTGATAAAGAAACATTGACTGACATCAAAAATGTTTATCGACTAGCGATGGTCAGATTTAACCTGGTAAATGAATAAAATCTATATATATATATATATATATATATATATATATATATATATATATATATATATATAAGGTCGATAAACATTATTAAATTTATATGAACTGTAAGATACAAAATATTTCATTCCAAAAACCAAGCTCAATGTACCCTACTCGTTTTGCATACTGGCCCGAGAGACTCGTGGTCGTGCGCCCACAAAATAAACAAACCAACTCGACTCAAATTAAGCGAGATAAGTCCGCAAAAACACGCTACCTGCGCGTCGTCTCACTTCTGGACCTTATTATGAGGACACAGTTTTGTCTGAGTTTCACTAAACCTTCAGCGGTCATAAAAAGAGACGGCCACATCGTTCGCCTAAGGAAGGAAAGGAATAGAGAAGTTCTAAAACTTAGGGCTATGTCAAAAGTGGCTGGTAGCCGAAACAAGTTATTTAAATTCGCCGGCACCCGCAGAACGCGCCCCAGCGTCGGCTCCATGCTCGTTTTTTTACCAATATCTGTATCATTACTACGGTGTTGAATTGAAATTAAAATACCGAAGCGCATCACGCGAATATTATATACGATATCGTGCCAATGTATGCGTGCGGGCAATAAAGCAATCATCGGGACTGTTCGTATAATAACCCAATGCCGGCAATCGTCTGCCATCGATTTTTTTTATTTTAATTGACGACCGTACCAACTGTCCGCCTTGCGGAGCTTATGCAAAAGAGATGCTAATTCAATTTGCACTCTCGAAGATACTGACTTAGTAAATTCACCGCTTAATATCCTATTCACGACAGCTCTACTATTGATTTTGCATATTTAACGGACAAGGCGGTACAGGAATGGAGGACATTTAATGTGGAAGAGTCACTCCACTCCACATTTATAAAGTAAATTAAGCACGAATAGATCAGCTCGATCTTAATCCTCACTTTGCTTTGTGACCAATCGAAGTTGAATATGGACCATATACTTTAAACCTTTTTGCTCTTATATCACCCCTAATAAAAAAGCTAAAATGCTTATATACAATACCTTTTCTTTCTAATTTACACAAATAAACAATCGCAATTAGTAATCGTAGTTTGATATAATTAATATTTTCTTTTTTATTATTCTTTTCATCAAAACAAACTTAAAATATGCGTAATTCGTACACGGATCAGATTTACCTTTACAGCGTTTTTATTTATTATTTATGTGTGTACTGTTTCTGTGTAGATGTGCAGAAATTAATAAATATAAAAATAAATAATAACGTTCACACACGCACAAAAAAACTTATAACATGATGCCAGGCTGTTAAAATTAAATCTGTGCAGGATGCAGCAAAATGTATTGTATTCTTAATAATTATTGCTTTACAGGTGGTATTAAATTAAAGGAAAACTAAAGTGTGCGAAACATCCAAAGGGAATAAGATATCCTATTACTCAATATAAAATATGAAACTAAAAAAAATATGTTGAAATAAAACATGTTTTAAAAGAATTAACTCATAAATATTAAAACTTTTGCGATAAATTTTGTATCTGCCAGATTTTTTTTTAAACTTTAATGGTCCTTATCATTCTAAAATAATATTTTGTTTTATATCAAGAGGAATTTTGAATACTGCTTTCGAGGTGGGTTTGAAGTTTACAACAGTATTCGATCTATAGGTACGACCTTGCAGCATCGGAGCCAAGATCGTGACGTGTTTAGCCTTATGAATCCCTTTTGACCTATTCATTTGAAGTTACTGTTGCTAAAATGTGTCTCAGGAATTGAAAGATTATTTGCATATCTTTTAAAGGACTACTCACTAAAACACACTTTCTAGACTATATCACCTATAGTTTGGACGAATCTAACGATTGCTAAATATTGAAAAACAAAATATCCAACTCTTTATTGCTAAGTTGGGGGTAGTAAAAAAACATTTATATAGATAAAATAAAATAAATCCACAATACGCAAAAATATGTAAATTATCTTTCCTTAAAATCAAGATGTTTTTAATGATATTAGAGAAGAAAAAAAAAGCAAATTATAAACGTTAAATCGTTTATACGTACAGTAATATAAAATTATTCTTACAAGAGGCAGTGGGAGAGGAATGACTACATTTCGTGTTATGGCACGCTGTTAATGTCACGGCGACTAAATTGAAAAAGTCAATAACGTCGTTACAAATCATGTTTGAGGATAAATTAGCGTCAAGATACGCCGGGCACACGCACACTTCCCCTTGCAGTTTTAATTATAAAATCGATAATTTGAATTGAGCGGACGAGTCAATTGATTGTACAGACGCTTTATTTTACAACTCGTTGATATAGCAGTAAAGAATTAAAAGTACCACTCACTAAAAACACGACTCAGTTCTTTCTTCACTATTTCACCTGTCTAGTCTCGATGAATCCAATGATGGTTAAATAATCAAAAACTATCCACCAGTTTGTTGCTAATAAAGTTAAAATAATGTTCAAATATAATAAAGTGCAAATAAAGAATCATAATTAGAGAAAATACAATAAATCCTAATTAAGCAAAATATGGCAATAAGCCTTTCTTAAAATCCAATTTAGATATTTTTAATGATAATACAGGTAAAAATAAAATACCAAATGCAAAACGATAAATTATTAAACGTACATTAATGTAAAGTAACTCTTACAAGAGGCAGTGGGAGAGGAATGACTGCATTTCGTGTTATAGCACGCTGTTAAAGTCACGGCGACTAAATTGAAAAAGTAAATAACGTCGTTACAAATCACGTTTGAGGATAAATTAGCGTCAAGTCACTCCGGGCACGCGCACACTTACCTTTGCAGTTTTAATTACAAAATCGATAATTGAATTGCGTGGACGAGATAATTGATTGTCTCTCGATAAGACATCGTAATCGACGCGTGTGCATCGTTTAGTACATTTAGATTATTAAAATAACCATGGAAACCCATATTGGAATCACACTGTAGAACTATTTAACAAATTTTATTTCTAAACTTACTTATATTAGATTTATAAAGTGATTTAGATTTAGAGAGTTAATTTTATCATCAATTACGAGATCGAAACTTAAAATCTTGTGGGATTATTCATAATGTAATATTATTTAAATCTGTAGTTCTTAAACCGTGTGCGGGCGCTTAGTTTTAAATTCACGCTACGCAAAAAAAACCGTGTCCGATCCTCGGCATCAATAATATTGTTAATTAAAACTTCAATTGTTGATTTACTATGTGCTTAGCAGTGTATAAAAAAAACATCGTACGTGAACCTGCATATGAAGACTTATGAAGTCCGCTAATCCACAATGGATCAGAATAAGAGGTTAGTGGATATTCAGAAGTGGTATCTATATATTATATAGGATGTTTTGTTTTACATATATATTTTTTAATCCTTCTTTTTGGTATAACTTAAGCGTGTTAAGATCGACGGCTTGAGTGCCAAATGGCGATCATAAATCACAATCGTAGAATTTAAAGCTGCTTTAAAATGGTGAGTGAAGGGCGCCATTAATCCAATTCCACGTAATGAAGCATTCATCTTAATTAGTTTTCGGTGGGAAACGCAAATATATCTTGAATACTTCTCTGGACGTATAAGCGCGGTTTTATAACGTTTTTATAACCAGCTCACGGGGCCCTCAGTTCCGTGAGCCCTGTGTTCGATGAAGCTGTAAGAACAGCATCAACATCAACAGAATTTAGATGTGTAAGCGCAGGAAAATTCAAAAAAGAAATATATTTTTATATTATATATTAGTAAATGTAACAATAATAATACATTTTTAATACTACAATAATGATTTGTTAAACACATTTCTGTATAATATATCTTTAACTCCTAAGTTAGGTCAACCTGTACTAAAGGAGACAGTCTCATAGTTGGATTTCGTTATTTTTTGGGCCAATATTGACAACATCAACATTGAGTTGTCCTGATTTTCATTAGAATTCCAGCCGCTGAGTCGCACATCACGATACAATTCAAAATTACATTTTCATCGTCCTTATGGTCGCCAGCGGTATTCCCGAACCGATATCACTTAGGGAGCTTCAAGAAAAGAGCCTACTCCTTTCTTAAAGGCTGGCAGCGCATCTGTAACTCCTCTGGTGTTGTGGATGTCCATGGTCGGTCGTAATCATTTACCATCAGGTGAGATGTTTGCTCGTTTGCCACCTATTCTATATAAAAAGATAACAATATAACATAACACTAAAACTAGGTTTTCCATGTGTGTCGTGTGTGTGTACGTGTTTTATACGAATAACAAAAGTTTGCAAATGATTTTGATTACTTGTGTTTACTCTGGTCTTAAAACCTGTGTAATAGTAGTAATAGTCTAATTCATATTAAATCATCAAAGTGGTCGCGGGGTATTCCGTCTCATTCGCCTCTAGGTGGCGTAGGCATGTGCATTCTGAATCTTTGTACTATGGATGTAGATGTTATCTGCCAATCAGTCTTCACTTACCATTAGAACAATTATATAAATAAGCATTACATTAGAATGAAATCCTTATTTATCAAAGTATTTTCCTTGTGAATGTTTACCTGACGGTGACATTTGAACCCAGTTAACTAGTAGTACATAGAGCAGTGATTTTAGATTATTTTTGTCGCGTCACACTTTCAAAATTTGACGGCACACAAATTAAAAGATAAGTTTAAATGTTGCTTACATATCTTTAAGTTATTTACCTATAACTTAATATAGTAGTATTTTAACATTTACATATATGTATACTATGAGTACTTTTCATTAATTTAAACTAAACTCGTAATAATAAATAAATATATATAATTTTTACCATCTACATTTCTAAAATTTTGCGGCACAGTAGGTGAAAATCACTGACATATTTTTTTTTCATTTGTTTTTATAGGTCAACCATAGTCTTTAGGTGTGATATTGTATGCGCATATTGATTCTGATGTTTTTTTCATTTGTTTTTATAGGTCAACCATAGTCTTTAGGTGTGATATTGTATGCGCATATTGATTCTGATGTTTTTTTCATTTGTTTTTATAGGTCAACCATAGTCTTTAGGTGTGATATTGTATGCGCATATTGATTCTGATGTTTTTTTCATTTGTTTTTATAGGTCAACCATAGTCTTTAGGTGTGATATTGTATGCGCATATTGATTCTGATGTTTTTTTTTCGGTCCGTCGCTGTTAGGGACGCGAGGGCTTTTACAGTTTCACCGGGTTGAAAGTTGACGTGAGTGGGTAACCAGTACAAGAGCTCCCGAGAGCGTCTGATTCTATGTTGAACATAAAGTTCGTATGTTCGTTTGTCACAAGAAATATGAAACAAAATATATATAAAATAAAGATATAACATAAGCAGCAGTGCACTCGCATCAACGTGTATATTTTAAATTTTTTCGCTCGATTACCGCTGCCAATTCCCGTCTAGATTTAACGAGGAGTAACTGTTACGCGACAATCAGTAAGCAGTTACGGGTCGACAAAAACACGCCCGTTGCCGCCCGGTCACCGCTTGGTGTCATTAAAAACGCATCAGAGTACTATAAATTATTTTATTAAATGTCGATTCACACCTTTGCCCCAGCGCGAGCGTGTCTAATCGTGCATGGCCTTGGACACGTTTAATGGCGTGTGGTGCTGCTTTGTTAATCGGCTTTTAGTGATGCTGCGATGAGATGTTGCCCGTAAACCTGTTCTGAATATAGTTGACGATATCATTTTAACTTGCTCGTCGTACAATGTATCGATCACTCGACTCCCGAGTACGTTATGTAATTCTTTGATAATGTTAATATTATGAAATTATTCTTTATCAAACGTATTAGAGCTGTACTGCAGTTGGTTTCTATCTGCAGAATGAATGGGTCACCATGACCGGGGTAGGACCACCCACTCACAGTACACCAGCGTAAAATAGCAGTTTAATGCTGCTGTGTTCGGTGAGTGTAGGGATCCGGAGACCTTTAGTACTGGTGAAGAGACATTCCATCTCAGTCCTCAAGGATGACAACGCATCTGCATTATGGTTCCTTGTCAAGGGTGAATGTAGATGTCATGGGCCGCAGAAATCATTTGTCATCAGGTGAACTGTGTGCTCCTTTGTTACTCTCAATGTAATAATAAAAAAAAGATATTAAGGTTGACAAGCGGCAATCAAGTGCACTGGCTCGACCGGGAAAAGACAACGCCTTCACTGAATACTAACCCATTCCCAGTAATCCGCTGCTGTGTTTGGTAAAGTGAGTGTAGAGATCCGTGGATTTAATTACAGGTTATTTAATGATAATTACAGGTAATTAGGTCGCGAAAACAATAATATATATAGTCTTATTACGATTTACGTCTCATAAATTTAAATATGCGATGGGCTGTTTTTATATAACTAATTATCTACGATGCTGACTTTGAAGGTGGAGAGGTGAAGGTTTTTTTGTAATATTAGAAGTGTCCAAACCAGTGCCCGGTACATTTAATGGAATGATAGCTACGGTCCATAACATATATGTATAACTATCAACATTCGTTGTCAGCCCCGTGGACTCAGACGGAAAGCCTTTACCTGTAAAAAAAAAAGAATCTTGTCTGTACTCCACTTACTCATTGATGAAGTGCTCTACATTAAGTTGTTTAAGTAAAAACTGTCGATTAATAATACTGCGTTATCTCTTAACTTTATCTAAGAGCCAAAATAAAACATGAGCATAAATAACTAATCTCAACCAAGAAAGACCGTGCAGATAAATGCATTAACTTATTGTGGTATTTAATTACAAAGAAGGTTTTTTATGCATGCGGGAGTACAATTATTTATAGATGAGTACCTATTTTCGTAATATACTACCGAATCTAAAGCGTATTTTATTACTTTTAATTCTCCTTTGTTTTATGAAGTAATGTAATATTATTAAAATTTATATCTACATATTTATTTGTCTCAGCAAAAAATAAAAAAAAATTATATTCAAAATGGCCACCTTTGGCTTTTATACAGGCCTTTAATCTGTTTGGCCACGAATCTATGGATTTACGCACTGTTTCCAAGGGAAATTTCGCCACTGCTTGCTCCAAATATTTTTTTAAGAGACTCAATGTCGCCGTGTCGTTTAGAGCATGTCCTCTAAAACTGACCATAATTTGAAATCTAAAGGGTTGAGGTCTGGGCTAGATGAGGGTCAGTCTTCAGCTCTTATAAAGTCCGGAACGTTGGTTTCGAGCCAGGCTTGGGTAGTTCGTGCCTTTTGTCCAGGTGCAGTGTCCTGCTGGAAAGTCCAGGGTATATTTTTAAAATGTGTATTGCTGAGAGGTTTCACAACATGATCCAAGGCTGTATCTTGATACACTTTGGCTGAAGTTTTCACTCCTTTTTCACAAAAATTTAGTTTTGTGACTCCTTGATAAGACACGCCCCACCAAACCATCACTGACGCAAGATGATGACCACGTTGTACCTTTCCGACCACTTGAGCAGCTTCTTTAGAACTGTGAGCGTACACTTTATCATTTTGCTTATTGTAGTGTTCTTCAATCGTGAAATTTTTTTCATCGGTAAAGAGGATATTTCTGTGCCTTTCACCTGCGTATCGCGACAGAAGGCGTTTTGATCGATCCACTCTCTTTAATTTTAAAGATTGATTTAAGGCATGTCCTGAATATCGGTGATAAGATTTTTTGCTTCCTAACGGGGTTTCGACGAATTCTGGCTTTAACAGCATTAACAGCCTTTGTAATTCTAACAGCACGCGGCCGCCCCGATCTTTTGAACGATTTTCTGAACACGAAAAAATATGTGAAATGGCGCAAAATTGAAAGAAGTTTTTTAAATAATATACGTGTTCCAAATTCAAAATAATTAAAAAGTTGAAAAAAAAATGTTTTTATGTAACAGTATTTATGGCCAGACTAGTTATATATTACATTGAGTGTAAAATAAGAGCACGCAGTTCACCTGATGGTAAATGATTCCTGCGGCCCATGACATCTACATTCATCCTTGACAAGGAATCATAATGCAGATGCGTTGTTACTCTTAAGGACTGAAATGGAATGCCTCGTCACCAGTAATAAAAGTCTCCGGATCCCTACACTCACCAGACGAAAAAAAGCTGCATTATGTTGTTATTTTACGCTTGTATTCTGTGGGGGCGTGGTCCTGCCCCGGTCGAGCTGACCCATTCATTCTGCAGCTAGAAACAAACTGCAGTGTAAACTGCTCTATAAACTGTGTTACTTTAATTCTACTTTGTCTGTCAGAGTACTGAGAGATGTCCTAAAATACTTAACACACCATAGATTATGAAGTGCAGCTAGGGCAGTATTTAGTAGTAGTTTTTCAAAGATAAAAAATAAAATAAATATATTATTTATTAAAACAGTATTAATTAAACAAAGAATTTTATATAAAAATCATTATAATACATTACCAAGATTATTTATATTTTTTGTTTTAGGAGATAAAAAGGAGAAAATATCAATTATCTATCATAAGTTAATGTAGCCGAAAAACATACGACATAAACGAGAATGTTGGCCTATACTAGTTTTGACATCTTCCGTATCGAGAATATTTCAAAAACTATGTTATTTGACCACCGTACTTTTCTTTATCTATATTATATAACTAAGTATATTGTATAACCTAAGTATACGAAACATAATCCTGTTGAATTTTAAATCTGTTCGTCCGTCAAAACGTCATGTATTTTCGGTCACTGTTCATTTCGTTATAGGTTATAAAAAATGTGTCGGTTCATATCGGCGTATTACTTTCGATCAGATATCGCTGTTTATGTTGTAATATTCATAGCGATTAATGGCAACATCCATTACCTTAGGATACGAACACGCTGATACCAGTCTGGTGTATGTTTTTTAATGTACGTTTATGTTTTACTAATCAAACAACGAAAACAGTATAACTAGTTTAAACTTATATGAAATAACCGTACAATGATAAATTAACTAATCTTAATAAAAGTTAAAACTAGAAATTTAAATTAATTAAAAGGTTTAAGATTAGTTTTTATTTTTCAACTTATCTTTCGCGTAAGCTGTGTTGATTGTTGGATGTATTGCGTGAAAAGTTAAAAATACAATGCAAATATGCAATGTGATACCTAATTGATGAAGATAGATGAATTAAGAAAATATAAAATACACATAATTCTATTAGGAAAAGCAACAAATTTAGATATATTTTTTATGTTTAACCATAAAGACCACAAAGAGACGTTGATATCACCTGCCATCTAAACCTCATTCCAAAGCATTCTTTCACATATATAACGTTGAATAAACGAATCTAAATAAAAACTAAAACTAAAATAACTTCTTAGAATGTACTTTTTAATAAAAATGTTGACACCTAATTCCTACATGAATGAGATTCTCTGCATTTCTTCGATGACGTTACATATCTTACGCGGTTCGTCTTACGTCTACCGATTACCAATCCGTAAAACACTACGTATTGGATAATAATAAAGGATTTTATCGCTTTTCTTTACAGAATAGCTGGCAAACGAGCAAGCAGCTCACCTGATTGTAATCCACGACACCAGAGGAGGCGTAGATGCGTTGCCGGTATAAAAGAAAGGTGTAGGCTATTTTCTTGAATGTCCCTAAATCGTATCAGTTCGGAAATACCACTGCGGATAGATGAATCCACAGAGTGATTTTGCACGACCTATAACGACATACGCAAGTCTCGTCTTTGCTCATGTTTCGCTCACTTTTTCCCACACTTCAGGTAATCCAAAACGTGGTTCTTGCGTAATGAAAATCGACATATAGCTGTTGAGCTCCCGACTATAGCTCATTACCTGAAGCAGACTTCCCGCTGGTACTTCGACTTTGCCGTCACACGCCCAAACTCACTGTTGATGGGCGTCGCAAACAGAATTCTTCACGTTACCGCCATATTTCAGGCCAGTTTTCACCAATTAGACAATAGACAATATAGGCAGGAGCGTCGCTGGAGTTTCTTGCGCTACTTCTTCTCTTGGTATAGGAAGGAGCGTCGCTGGAGTTTCTTGCGCTACTTTTTCTCCATTACCAACGCAGTCCAAAGTGCTGGTAAATGTAATTAAAAATAATAATGTTATTAATTTAGTTAATCTGTCAGAAGTAACTGATCGAACTGAGGTTCGGGTCCCTCAGGCACTCTCGAGTCAGTTGCTTTCGCGTCCAGGGTAACGGTCCAAGCCGAGGCTCTCTCTCGGGAACCTTTGAATTGGTTACCCATTAATAAAGGTCTCGACTGAGTGCCCTAAGCACTCGGGCCACCTTTCAACCCGGTGAAGCTGTAAAACCCACCGGTTTAAAGTGGTCATCATCAAAAAAAGGGGATTGCCAATCATCGTGATGATAAAAAGAGAATAAAATATTGAATTTCACTTTTATTATACAAGTTTTAGTTTTCAATTTGTACTTTTGTCTTCCTCTGTATACTAAAAATATAGTCCATAAAATATTTTTACTTATAACTAAACTAAATATTTATAGAATACAAAAACATCATCATCTATAATAACCAAACCCCCCAAATTCATACACCTACTGGTGATAATCTACAACGCGGCCATATCCAAAGGCACCTTCCCGAACACCTGGAAGGAAGCCGACGGCATAGGGATTCTCTAGCCCTCAAAACATTCAACCGAACCATCAGCCTACCGGCCTTGAGTAAAGTATATGAAGGCTCATCCTCGCCCACCTCAAGGACTTCATTCTGTCAATCAATCAATAAACAGTTCGGGTTTCGCACCCATGCAAACATCAAGTGCACCGCATCACGGAGCAAATTCTCAGTAAATTCCTTCGAGGCTACTAAACTGGGGCACTTTTACTCTACGTGGCGAAAGCTTTCGACAAAGTCTGGCACAACGGGCTCATATACAAACTATATAAGCTCGGTGTGCCAGATCGACTCCTCCTTATCATACGAGACTTTCTCCGAAATCGAACCTTTCGTTCCGTGTTTGGGGAACGCGTTCAGAGGTTCACCCCATTTGTGCCGGAGTACCACAAGACTTCGCGGTGGGATTGTAAGTGCCACCACTTACAATCCCATCGCGAATCACAGATCTCGACAACCCCGACGACGCGACCACCAACATTGCACCCTCATATCGCTCCCGCCGACGGCGAGGGTGTCGCAAACAAGGTTGTTCGCGATACCGCCATGTCACTAGCCGGTTCTCTCTAGTCCATACAGATAGAAGCGTCGCTGGAGTTTCTTGCGCCACTTCTTCTCCAGTGCCCACGCATTCCGAAGTGGCGGTACAGGTAACTAATAATAATAGCGATTTTAATTTAGATAGACCCTGTCAGTAGCAACTGACCGAGCCGAGGTTCAGCCTCCTCGGGCACCCTCGAGTCAGACTCTCTCGCTAAACAGGGTAACGGTCCAAGCCGAGGCTCCCTCTCGGGAACCTTTGAATTGGTTACCCATTAATAAAGGTCTCGACTGAGTGCCATAAGCGCTCGGTCACCTCTCAACCCGGTGAAGCTGTAAAACCCACCGGTTTAAAGTGGTCATCATCAAAAAAGGGGATTGCCAATCATCGTGATGATAAAAGAGAATAAAATATTGAATTTCACTTTTATTATACAAGTTTTAGTTTTCAATTTGTACTTTTGTCTTCCTCTGTATACTAAAAATATAATCCATAAAATATTTTTACTTATAACTAAACTAAATATTTATAGAATACAAAAACATCATCATCTATAATAACCAAAGCCCCCAAATTCATACACCTACTGGTGATAATCTACAACGCGGCCATATCCAAAGGCACCTTCCCGAACACCTGGAAGGAAGCCGACGGCATAGGGATTCTCTAGCCCTCAAAACATTCAACCGAACCATCAGCCTACCGGCCTTGAGTAAAGTATATGAAAGGCTCATCCTCGCCCACCTCAAGGACTTCATTCTGTCAATCAATCAATAAACAGTTCGGGTTTCGCACCCATGCAAACATCAAGTGCACCGCATCACGGAGCACATTCTCAGTAAATTCCTTCGAGGCTACTAAACTGGGGCACTTTTACTCTACGTGGCGAAAGCTTTCGACAAAGTCTGGCACAACGGGCTCATATACAAACTATATAAGCTCGGTGTGCCAGATCGACTCCTCCTTATCATACGAGACTTTCTCCGAAATCGAACCTTTCGTTCCGTGTTTGGGGAACGCGTTCAGAGGTTCTCCCCATTTGTGCCGGAGTACCACAAGACTTCGCGGTGGGATTGTAAGTGCCACCACTTACAATCCCATCGCGAATCACAGATCTCGACAAACCCGACGACGCGACCACCAACATTGCACCCTCATATCGCCCCCGCCGACGGCGAGGGTGTCGCAAACAAGGTTGTTCGCGATACCGCCATGTCACTAGCCGGTTCTCTCTAGTCCATACAGATAGAAGCGTCGCTGGAGTTTCTTGCGCCACTTCTTCTCCAGTGCCCACGCATTCCGAAGTGGCGGTACAGGTAACTAATAATAATAGCGATTTTAATTTAGATAGACCCTGTCAGGAGCAACTGACCGAGCCGAGGTTCAGCCTCCTCGGGTACCCTCGAGTCAGAATCTCTCGCGAAACAGGGTAACGGTCCAAGCCGAGGCTCCCTCTCGGGAGCCCTTGTGCTGGTTCCCCATATATAGAGGTCTCGACTGAGTGCCATAAGCGCTCGGTCACCTCTCAACCCGGTGAAACTGTAAAACTTTGGGACAACAGCGGCCATAGCCCGAAAAAAAAATCTGTCGCTTGTCGCTTGAATTTGTTTTCGTATCTTCTTTTTATAAGGTAATTAAAATATCTCATACAATGTCAAATACAGCGAAAACATCGGTCGCTACGACAGTGTATAACCACCATAAACTGGTGTACAGTTTGCTTTATTGCGCCGTTTAATGATGGGGTAATTGGTGACAGGTTTTCCCCGCAATGTGTTATAATAAGTGATCGCTTGGAATACTAAACCGCTGACGTGTTGTTTTAATAGATAATGTGTAATTCTTACGCTCTTTGGTAATAACGGTTTCACGTCGCGACCGCTTACATTGCCTGTAAGTAATGATGTATCAGATTTTGTATTATCATATTCAATGAGGATAATTCCGAAGACCTAATTGGTCTTGTGTTTTCATCATGTTGTATTAGAACATAAAAAAACCCGTTTTTTGTCAATACATTGGAGTTGCCATACATTAGATAAATATTCTAAAAATTCTATTTAAAAACAAATTAAATAATACAGTTTTAAAACTTTATTATTTAATATATATATATAACATAAACAAATGTGAGTATATATGTAATATATAATATAAAAATAGAAAAGTAAAATTTAAATTGTAATTACTTAACATATAACGTCAAAAAGGTTGATATTTTAATTTGAGTGTTATTTTTCTCTTCTGCAGTTGTGTCATGTCATAAACTTGTGTTTTATGAAATGATATTTATAATAAAACCACCTGCTTCCTACAGATGACGAAACCATCCCATGTTTGCCAGAACCATAAATGTAACAGATAATAGGCAGCGTAAATAGTGCCGCGAGGTGTCTGTAAACTCCTTCGTTGTCTAAGGGTACTTACCAGCCGCCCAGGCGTAGCAACAATGGCAATGTACGAAATAAAAAAGAATTGAAAGGACCATGTCGTTTATACGATGCTGTCTATAAGGCAGTCGTTTTCTGATGTTTGGAATCTGACAAACACAGTTCACATGATGGTAAATGATTCCTGCAGCCCGGCATTCATCTTCGATAAAATAATGCGTTGTCAGGTTTTAGACTAATATGGAAGGACTAAATTACTATTTAACTCTCGTATTTTACGAGCCATGATAGCTCACTGTCTAAGCGCTCGTATTTAATTGACGGTACGAACGTGGAAAACCGAGTTCGATCCTCGGTGCCCGGCTTCAATGAAATTGTGAATTTTATTAGCTGGTTGAACACGTGCTCGACGATAAAGGAAATCATAGTTAGGTAAAGTTGCATAACTAGAAAATTCTTTTAAAAAATAAAAACTGCAAAGACATCGCCAATCCGCAGTGTAGTCGCTCTAACGCCCTCTCTAAAAAGAACGCCTTTGCAGTGCGATTTATATAATTACTACAATTACTTTATTTTGTATATGTAACAGAGTGGTGTGCTTTTCCCCCGATCTCTAAAACCATTTGCTACTGCTAAATTATATCTATAGCGTGGCTATACCAAGTTAAAAAGTTTAATACTTATATCGATACTTTAATTATCACATCACTCAGTTCATATGACGCCAATAACGGGTGTAACCGTACTTTGGTATTACAATAACCAATCATCGCGGACACCTCCAAGCTAATTACGAACTAATGACAATCGAACAATACGGATGCCAGAAGATAATTGCCGAGGTAATTACATGGCTGTATAATAGATAAACAGGATGTCTCGTAATAATGAAGGGCCTTTCGCTGTTTGGGCGTCTTGGGACCGATTCTGTTTGTACAGTAATAGTAGTATTTAAGTAATAATTTCATAATAGTATATTTTTTTTTATAATGGCTAACAAAAAACTATACTGTCATCATCCTAAAAAAAAGCACATGCGTTGTAACTCATGAGGACTGAGATGAGATTCCTTATCACCTGAAATTGCATCCCCGTATCGAAACACTCATCATATGAAACACATCAGTGATATGCTTTTATTTTACTCTTATATCCTGTGACGTCATTGCCCCATCCCGAGCCGACTCATTCACATTGCGAGTAGGAACTAATTGAAAAGATGAAATTTTCTATAAAAAAAACATTGATAGTCCATGTTCTCATGTTCAAGGTCAACCCATAGTTTTTTTTTAATATTCTTAATTCATGGGATCGGTGAATGTAGTTGAGTGTTGCAGTAATAACTGAGTCACATCGTTTAGTCATTTTTTTTATTTAATATTGTTTACGTAATGTCGTTTGTTTCTTTTTGTAGGCAATCAACTAAAAAATATAAAAATAAAACTTTTTTTATTACTGTAAGTGGTTTCACGTAGAAATAAAATAAAATTAAACGAGGATCAGCTACCACTCGTACTTTTATCTCGACACCGTATTCAATTACGAATTTCTAAAAATAAAATTATAATTCCGATATTAATCGCGCGTGATCTTTGAACGGACGGTAAATAAAACTTGTCCTAAACGGTTTATTGTAGATTGCCGAGATCCGTATCTCTTATTGAGGCAATCTAGATCCGAGTTCGAACCCGTGTACCGCGATAAGGTATCGGTGTATGTGGGGGGTGGGGGGGGGGGGGGGGGAGCGGAGACGCGGGCACGTAGCGTGTCAGATTCGATTTGCCCATTGTCTAGTAGCTAACGATTCGTTACGAAGTCGGTGTTTCAACTAAACAAATCCACAATTACCGAACGTATCTTACAAAGATACACAACTCATTAACAACTAAATTTAATCGAATATATATTTTTTTTCAAACAAAAAGTCTCTTGATGCTTTTGTATATTAACAGAGCTACATATTTTTTTAAATGCCGTGTAATGTAACGGTTAGCGTGACCGGCTGCTGGTTTGCCGGTCCTGGGTTCGATTCCCAACGTCAACGAGGAACAATATTTGTGCATCACAAATTATTGCCTTTCTTGTCTGTGTCTTATATGCATACCCCGTATCCATGATGGTGCATCTGAACCTTCCTCTGATCTTTTAGCACATGCACTACATCGGAATAAGGAAGTGGACGACAAGTGAGTGCCTCTGTGTTCGCGTAAATACTTATGACATCATAAAATGTGCTACGTTGAATTCATCTGGTATTGATGACCAGAAGATATCGTCGTGGTCGAAATCGTCCAGGAGGACTTCATTATTCTTCGAAAGTGTGGTGCTTCGTGCTCGATCTGGATTATAGCTATTGCATGGCATCTACTATAATCTAGATGTATAGGTGACTTATAACAACGTAAAATAAATTAATGTAATTGTTTTTTAAGTTTATTTACGTTAATATTATTAACGTAAATAAACTTAAAAAATTACACCCATATATATAAATCCCACTGTCGTCCTTTCTATAGAGGGTGTTACAATATACCACCACCCGGACCCATTGTGGATTAGCGGACTACATATGTAATCGAAATATTTCTCAGATGTCTGCATGTGCAGATCACCTCATTATGTTTTCCTTCACCGCGTAACACTTAATAAATCAGTACTTAAATTAGCAATAAAAATTTTCATTGATGCCGGCACCGGGGATCGACCTCGGTTTGTTCGCATGCCGTGAATTAAAAGCGTTTAATCACTGAGCTACCACGGCTCTCTTGATACTTGCTCTTTATATCTCGGCTATATATACCAGCAGTTAATCATAACTTTAGTAATAAGCAATTAACTAAACTTACACATAACGACACTAACCTAAAGAACATTGTTTAGGACACTTATAGAAGTGAGTTCGAAACCACCATTTGACTATTTCAATCACCCAAAGCAAGCATTATATTAGTTGTGTTAATACTCTTGTTACCATTAATTAAAAACAAAATCTTACTAACATTTCATTAGTAAGATATGGCGATATAGTATTTTAATTATCGAACACCGTAGTGAATTCGCGTCGGGTTTACCGTCGGGTGTGTTAACGGCCCAATCTATTGGTGGCATCGATTCAATTAACGAAGAACAATGGATCCGCCTCGGGAAACCATCTTGGAGCCCCCACGCCGCTCACCCGTGACGCGGACATACGTGCGGTAATATTTCCACAAAGGTTTTTTTAACGTGGCTCATAATTGAATAAAAAAAGGGGGGAAGGGGGATCTGTAAATACCTCTTTTCTACTACTACGACTATTGTCGTGCACCACGTCCTAGCACAAGCATTTAAGCTTAGTTGGAGTGGTTAACCGGAATGTAAATAATTATAGCATTGCTAGCATTCTTTTTAAAAAACCCTACAAATAACCACTTGTGCTTGTTTGGTGTAGATCGTTCACGAAGGTGGAACACCATGGGGTTTTAGTCGGTGCGAGTCCGACATACACACCCCTGCTGAGGGGGTGGGTATTCGTAGGCATTTGCCCATGTAAAAAAAAAAAAAAAGATCGTTCACGACATTAGTCAAATGACGGATTCGAAGCTACGATCTTTTATTTCGCAGCCCGCACGATTTGGGAATTGACGGTTCATATTTACGATATTGTTGATGCTGTAATGTCCTCCTGGCTAATTGCAACGGTGGCGATACTCTTCTAGATTACATCAACTGCGCAGGAAAGATAAAAGTGCTGTAAGCATTCACATAACATAACGGCAATCAACTTCCGTGTAAAGTCAAGGCGGAGTGGTCCCTATTTTTTTTATTGCTGTTAGCCCGAGGGCTTTTACAGCTTCACCGGGTTGATAGTGTTGAAGTGGTCTTGTATTGCCGTAGCACAGCAAGGGTTTTAAGTGGGCAGAAATTTCATGTATATCTATATATATATATATATATATATATATATATATATATATATATATATATATCAGTGTTATTGATAATTCCACGTATTCCCGTTAGGAGGTGATAGGGGTGACTATTTGTGATAATTTTAACCCCATATGCCTTATGCAAAAGTGAACCATTTTTGTGTTATCGTGTTTTTACCTTTTTACAAAATAAGTCAAAAATGATGAATTTTTTTTTTAAAAAAAAGTATCAATTTATATCTCTTTTTTTATTTTGATTTATAAAAATATTTAAATACTGGTTATTTATCAATATAAAAAAAAACAACAATTATCGTATATCGTGTATCGTAATAAATTTTTAATTATTCTTCTCTCTTAGGTCTTATTATTTGAGATTTTTTAATTTAATTCACCCCTATCCGTCTGTCACATCATGTCAATTTTACACCTGCTGGTGATAATCTACAATGCGGCCATATCCAAAGGCAACTTCCCGAACACCTGGAAGGAAGCCAACGTCATAATGATTCTCAAGCCTTCGAAACATCCAACGGATCTATCAGCCTATCGGCCTTAAGCCTACCCAAAGTCTTGGTAAGGTATATGAAAGGCTCATCCTCCCCGCCTTAAGGACTTCATGCTGTTCCGAGGGCTACCAACCAGTAAGCAATTCAGGTTTCGCACTCAACACTCATGCACACATCAAGTGTACCGCATATCGGAGCACATTCTCAGTAAATTTCTTCAGGGCTACCAAACTGGGGCACTTTTCCTCCACGTGGCGAAACCTTTCGACAAGGTCTGACACAACGGGCTCATATACAAACTATATGAGCTCGGTGTGGCAGATCGACTCCTACTTATCATACGAGACTTTCTCCGAAATCGAACCTTTCGTTACCCCGTCGAGGGAACGCGCTCCGAGGTTCACCCTATTTGTGCTGGAGTACCACAAGGCTCCGTCCTAGGTCCTATTTTATACACACTCTACACCAATGACATACCGCGCACTCGCGGTGTAGAGCTAGCCCTTTTTGCCGATGACACCGGCCTCTACGTGTCTGGGTTCAAACCAGATGCTATTTGTAAACGCCTCCAATCTGCAATCTACAAATGGTTTTGGAAATGGAGGAACGAGGTTAACCCCACCAAAAGCGCAGCTATGTACTTCTCTCGGCGCAACAAAACGTCGCAACTCCCAACTACGGAGTTATTTGATCGTTCAATCCCCTGGGAAAATACAGTCAAATACTTAGGCGTCACATTAGATGAACAACTTACCTTCGTTCCGCATATCAACCGCGTATGGAATCGAGCAGCGTTCTTCCTAGGTCGTTTGCACCCGTTACTCAATAAAAATAGCAAAATGTCCCTGCGTAATGAAATTACACTATACAAAGCGTACATCCGACCCATAATGACATACGTAATATAATACCCCATCTTTGCGCATGCCTCCCGGCGTCACATTCACCGACTTCAGATAATACAAAATCATTTCATGCGCAAGGCCACCGGTGCACCGTGGTTCTTGCGTACACTTACAATCCCATTGCGAATCACAGGTTCTCCCGCGTCCGAAGGAGACCGAGGCACGCCCTCGACGACCCCGACGACGCGACCACCAGGACCCAAGCCCTTCATAAAACACAACACACATATATTGCACCCTCATATTGCCCCCGCCGACGGCAAGGGCATCGCAAACAAGGTTATTCGCGATACTACCATGTCAGTGGCCGGTTCTCTCCAACACATACAGATAGAAAGCGTCGCTGGAGTTTATTGCGCCACTTCTTCTCCTGCGCCCACGCATTCCGAAGAGATCCTCTGTCAGTAGCAACTGACCGAGCCGAGGTTCGGGCACCCTCGAGCCAGACGCTCTCGCGAAACAGGGTAACGGTCCAAGCCGAGGCCTTGTGCTGGTTACCCATATATAGAGGTCTCGACTAAGTGCCATAAGCGCTCGGTCACCTCTCAACCCGGTGAAACTGTAAAAGCTCTCGGGCTAACAGAGGCCATCGGCCCGAAAAAAAAAAAACGTCCGTCACATGTTAATAAATGTAATCATCCAACTCGAGAACGGGACGAGAGGGTGCCACTATGTTTGCTTGATTAGAATGCAAAAAAAGAAAGAAATGCTTACTTATAAAAAATGACCATGGTCGAAAACGACCAGGAGATCGTTATCATAGTACACAAGAAATGGTTCTTGTGTTGTAACACAAATAACACATAATACATAATTAAAGTAACATAACATATTTAATTCGTGTGTGTTTCAAAATGATTAAATTAATATATAATTTAATGCATACAATTTGTTTGAATATTTGTCTTGTCAGAATATTTTGTAGTTACGTAAGCATTTGCAATAACACAGAGGCACTCACTCGTTCCCTTCCCTATTACGATGTATATAAAAATATCAGAGGAGGGCTCAGATGCAAATGCCAGGGGCAAGGGCCATACATACAACACATCTAAACCCAAAAAAAACATTTTGTGACCACAATTTGAACCCAGGGCAGCGATGCAGCTAGGTACTCTAATCAATAAACCACTCTGCCGTCAAACATTACAATGCTGCAAACAAAAATCTTCTAGCAATAAACACATAAAATAAAATCCGTATACCCTCTGGCTTACAAAATTATTGCCAGTAACATCATCAGGTTTATCATCAGCTACAAAAACAACGAGTCCTTCAAGTTGAATTCAAGTTTTGTATTCCATAATCAAAAGGTTAATTACAAAAGCACAGTACAATGAAAGTCGATTATACTGTCACACTTCAAAGATAAAATAAATTAAAATATTCCATGTTCCGTCGATGTCGGACGACATAATTTGATAAATTGCCATGTTATATTTACAGGAATGCAATTAAAGCGCATAGAGATAAGGTAGGTATCATTAATTTAACGTCAAGTTGACCTATTAGGCTGAAAATAAATTATTGCTCATAAAAAAAGTTACAGAAAGACGAAGGCGTAGTCACAACGCCTTCGCTAGCGCTCTAGAAAAAAAAATAGGCAGATATACGAATGCAAGGAGTTATCGTAGCGAAACTTAACATTTCAATTAAACATAAGATTAAGAAATTAAAAGTAATGAGCGAGGGAACACGGAGGCGCCGATTAAGAGTCAATGCGTAGATTAACGATATAAAGAAACTTGGTAATTGCAGGCGTTCGGGATGAAAATACCGCATCCATTCAATGTTAATAATCCAACATTGTTATTAAGAAAATACTATCACTGATAGTGATCATCACAACCTATCAAATGAACGTAAGCTTGTCCCATAAATTACCATAAAGCACGACCCCGAGTCACCAGCATCTATCAGACTTTCCGCAAACTTGCATCCAAAAAGTTGCATTGCAATCTCGTGGGATGTCTACTATCCGACTGTGAGTCCAAGGTTGCCAAGAGGTTTCCTGTCCACCGGTTATCGGTTTTTTCTATGTTATTAGGTTTGAACTATGCTGGTCATATTGCTGATGTCTGCGTTACGTAAACTGTAGACTAAACAACGAGTATAGCTCTCTCCCTTATCAGTTTGTTATATATGTTTTTTTTTTTTTTTCCATTGACAGTAATAAACAAACACACAGTTCACCTTGCACGTGCAATAAAATCGGAGGAAGGATAAGATGTCACTGCATTTAGAATTAATTTATAATTAACAAAAATGTTGAAAATAGGGAAATATTTTCGGTTGGAGATCGAATTCACGACCCGAGACGTAGCCATCCGATCTATTACTGTTGCGCGTTAATTATACATCTGTGTTAATTAATATTTATCTTTCATAATTAATCGATCTACTAATAAAGATATAATAAACTGTTCCAATCCGGATCCGATAATTACCAGTCCGGAGCAACATTTCTTACATAAATATGTTATTCTGTCTACCGTACGCCGTTACCGTTTCCGTCCTCATTTTTTTTCGTTCTCAGGGTGACAAACGATACACAGTTCAACTGTTAAGGAAATGTTATTGTTTCTAGCGGCCCATGACACCCGTATTTCTCCTTGTTATTATTTATTTAATAAAAATAATAGTTAACTTTTTATTTGATTCTAGATGACCGGACATGTTTTAATTTCAATAAATTAGTATGTGATCGTTTTGTGAATTTGTGAAAATGTGACAAAACAACGTTCAACTCTTCAAACGTTGAGTTCATACAAATATTCCATAGAAATTTCCAATTTTCCGGGTACCTTTTCCAGTTTTCTTTCCATTAATCTAATTGGGACTATTAAGAACATTTAAAAAGAATAACCACATCAGTCCAACGAACTGCGTTTCATTTCTATTTACATAGAAGTCACATAATATAGTTTCATTATGGTCCTATTAAATTAGTGGGTGTAATTCAAAATGTGCTTGAAAAATATAGGGTCGTTATGCAGATACGTTGACGTACTGGATTTGTTTTTGTTATGGAACATGGAGGTATATTCTTAGGCGTAACGGATATGGAAGTGAACTGTTGAATAGCAGATATTCTCTAGGTCGACCACGATATTATCTAGGCTTGGCTACGCAGAATGTATTTTTGTATTCAATAAATCTAAAATTCAATAATAAACAATAGGTAATCAAATTAGTAAGTAAGAAGACTCAAAGGTTATTTTGTGCAGCTTTGTTTTATTTAAAAATAATTTATTATACTTTACCAGTAAGGCCGAATTTGGTGATGTCACAAATATTCGAAACATCTAAAACAACTATCTTGATATTTCCATATATTTATGCTATTGGTGAGCGTTTCAAAGAAATTAAATATTGTCATAATGTTACAACACAAGACCCATTTCTTGTGTATAATAATGACGACCTAGTCCACGATCAATTTCGACAGAAATAGTAACAACAACAAACAAACAAAAACGCACTTGCTGTCCCCTTCGATTTCTCGAATGTAAGTACAAAAACGAGGTAAGTACAGATGTACAAGTATACTTCTCAGTATATATATATAAATATATATATTTATATATTTACTGATTATATATATACTGATTGGTTAGTGTAGAGATTCAGAGACCCTTATTACTGGTGATGCGGCATTCCATCTCGTTCTTCAGGGGTGACGACGCATTCGGATCCGGATCCTCCTTATCGAGGATAAATGTAGACGTCATTGGCCGCAGAAATTACTAACAGGTGAACTATGTCCTTATTAGTCACCGTCAATACGATAACTGCAATATTATTTTCTTTCTTTCATCAGACGAATCGTAGTAGTTCTACGATTTTTATCGCTAGTATCCTGGAAAGCATAGTCTTGCCCTGGACGCTGACCTATGTTTTTTTATTACATTAAGAGTAACAAATGAGCACCTAATTCACCTGATGGTGACTCCTGCGTTCTATGTTGTTATACATCTACATTCATCCATAACAAGGGATCATAATGCAGATGCGTTGTCAACCTTGAGGACTGAAATAGAAAGTCTCGTCACCAGTAATACAGGTCTCCGGATCCCTGCTCTCACCAAACAAAACACAGAAGCGCTATTTCACGCTGGTATTCTGTGACGGCGTGGTCCCTCCCCAGTCGAGCTGGTCCTTTCTGCAGGCAAGAAATAAACTGCAGTGTAGTAGCTCGTGTTATATATACTATATTTTGGTGTACTAAAACAAAAACTTTATAAACACTACGGTTTGTGACAATGGCGAAAGGATTTGAAAAATAATCAAAAAACAACCACACGACAACTCTAAGGACCGTAGCGAAGCAACTCATTAAAATGACACAAACAGAGGCTACTTATACGGCGGCCTTAGTTATTGTCCGACATCGAGATCGAGCCTACTCTCCATACTCATATGTAATTGGAGGGGCTAGCTCTGTATACGGTTATTCGCCAAAAACGCAAGCAAAAACTGGCGCAAGACGTCCGCGGACCTGACCATATGAGATGTCAGCGCGCTCGCGATGCCAGCAAAGAATGATACGAGAAATAATTACGCCCATTGATCGGTGCTCATTAAAATGAACCAATGGACGTTGTCGGCATGTTGGGAGCACAAAAGGAGAACGTCAGGTAGGCGCAATTTGCTGCGGCGCCGCCGCCTGCCCTCTTCTTATTGATATAATTCGAACTGGCTACTGCAGAATTCAATTAGACAGCCCGTTATTCTTAAGAATTTTTTGAATGGTTACGCGAAATGAGGTCGTACTTTGCATTGCTCGTTACCAGTTTATAACAGCTTCACATTGAGGCTGTGCAATAATTGCATATATAGCGCTGCAAACAAACATGTATAAACTTGCATGAATACTGAACCCGGGATTGCTCACGAACAAATGTCGTTGATGTCTTTTATATGTAGAAAACTGTGTGAGACAATACAAATAATTATAATTGTTTATTTACACACAGTTCACCGTGTGTAAAAAAGTGGTAATTGATTCCTGTGGATCATGCCATCTACATTAATCCTCTATAAGGAATCATAATGTAGATGTCTTGTCACTCCTGACGACTAAGATAATATGCCACATTATCATTAATAGGTGTCTCTCTCCGGAAACATACCAGAAGAAACACGTTAGTGCTATGCTGGTATTTCACGCTGATATGGAGTGAGGAGTTAGGAGTGAGGTGGTCCTTCCCCTGTTGAGTAAGACCCATTCATAGCGCAGATGATTCAAACTGCAGCGTAGTATTACTACAATCTTGTGGATTTCAAAAAGTCTGACTAACATCTAAATAATAGATGAGGAATCATAATACAGATGGATTTTCACCCCTGAAGACTAGAATGGAACGCCTCATCACTAACAACAAATTCCTCAAAATCGGAAGGACATCATGCGAAGAATATCAAAGTTTTTATCATTTATACGTTTTACTTAGCACGCGACGGTGTAGTTTAATCAAAACAAGAATCAAGCGTCTTATTTATTCCAACATTAATAAGGGCCTGTCCACACTGTATTAGGTAACGTTAAATTATAATAACCGGCTTAAGAACAATGCATATTAATCGCAGCACGGTGTCATGTTATAAGAATTGAATAAGACAAGATTTTTTTTCAAAATGCTCATGCTTTATAGCTCCAAAGGACTAAGATGAAACAAACACAATAAACATATGCAACACTGCGGTGTTTGATGCTATTGCAACCTAGTATAATATGGAATACGACCCATTCATGATGGAGTTATAAAATAGCTGCAGTGTGACTCTACCACTGTGAAAAGCTCCGCGCAAAAGATCGTGTTCTTAGGCACAACGGTTAGTGAACGCGAGTCGTGCTCATCTGTCACTCAGGACCCGTAAATTGTACGTTATAAAACATGGCGACCACGCCTGAATAATACTGGGCCTTAATGAGACGAGGCTGAAGCCCGGATCGCCGTCCAGTGCTTTTTACATAAGATCGGCACTTCCTGTTTACTCTCAACTGTCTACTGTCGCCATGGAATTTATAATTTGTTTTATTGAGAGAGTCATGATAGCTCAGTGCATAAGTGCACGAACTCAATTCATGGTCCGCGAGCAAACTGAGTTCGATCTTCGATGCCCGTAGCAATGAGATTGTTAATCGCAATTTAAAGTGCTGATTTACGATGTGCTCGGTGGTGAAGGAAATCTTCGTGATAATAACAATAATAATAATAAAAATATTTCAAGAACATGTGAAGTCCGCCAATCCGCGGTGGAGCGCAGTGGACTATGCCCTAACATTCTCTCTAGAGAGGAGGGCTTTACCTTTACCAGCAATGGGATTTAAATATAAACAGGTTGTTACTTTACTCTTTTTTATTACATAACATATATACCATCTCATATCGTTAAATAGTTTAAGTTATCAAAAAAAAATAATGGCAATTTATTTTTAAAATTTGCTCTTTCTTTTCTCCGGTTGTCATACTCCTACTGAAAGCCTTTTACTTACGTTCGGACCTCCTGTCCGTTAGGTAGGTATGCATTGTCAAAAGCACACTAAAGGTTTTTCCTGAATCCTATCAAAAAAGAAAAAGAAAATATAGGCATTTGTGGACTTGAATGCCCCCTTAGTAGAAGTTGAAATATACACTCGTAAAAAGACAATATACCAGATAATTTTAACTTTATTTTTTAGTTTTTATTAGTTAAGAACTAGGCATATATTCTATGAAATAGATTTACAGCAAACGATACTAACTCAGTGGCTCCCAACAAATAGTTACAAGAAGGTTGAGGATATTGCCAAGTAATTCTGCAGTTATTATATAACCTTCAAAAACGACTTTAAAGTCAGTGGAAGATGCTGCAAAACAACAACTTCCGATCGAAAACAAAGTTATAGGTCTGAATAAACGCAACCTCAAAACACACAACCCAACACACAAACTACACTTCACTTATTAACCCTTATTATGACGCATGCCATCTTAGTCCACAGGGTCAAAACGCACTAATCTAGAAAAAAATAGGTTTCATGGCCTGCTGGGTCAGGTGAAGAGTGTACTCGTTCGTCAACTTGAATATAATTTAAAAAAATACTTTAAGTCGTCGCACATTCCGATCATCCTCACATACACAAAATAACTTTGCTTAACTAGTATTTAGTTGAGTCTTAGCTGATTGTTTTGTCCATATATATAATTATTTTCAAACTTATAATTTATTGAAAACTTAGTAAAGCGAAACCTCATAACACAAGCGAACGTTTCAATTTTATTTTAATTATAAAATGATTCCAAATCCTGCACAAATTATTGTATTTTTTTTTTATTTTGACGTACATGTGAAGTCCGCACGTAGCTTCGCGGTGCGGTCTGCAATATCCTCTTATGACGACTAACACTGCGATATTATACAGGATGTTACTTTATATTAACAATATCATTTCAAATAACTATAACATAGCTTGGATACACGATACAGACATGATACGTCATAAATGCTAAAATAGAATTAATTAACACATAGTCACAGTAACATCTTAATTTATTCATCGCCATTCGCGACTTTTAATCGTTCGCAATAAAAAGCGCAATTGCGTTCTTCGTACCGATTGAATGATCGGTAGCAATTAAAAATTCCCATCACCTAACCGAAACAGAAACCGATCAAGTCCTTGTTGGAAACGAACAAAAAGCGGCTGCGTTAGTCGAGTGGAGAGCCCGCTTTTTATTTGTCCAGTATCAATGGGGTTGAATGGAGGAGAAATGGAAGTAAAAAGTGGACGCCGCGTGTCGCCATTAGTATGTGCGACGGTTTTCGAATGTAAGCATTAATTTATTGGCAATATTGTATTGAATAATTCACATACGACCACGCGGCCGGACCGCCAGAGCACGCGCTGGCTTCCTTCCCCCTCCCCGCCCAGTTCATTGACGTATAAATACGCGATCGCGAAAATGTATTGGACGGCAATTAATCTAAATTTATAATACGTCAGGTTCTTTCACTTTTATTTTAGAGCGGATTTCGAAACGCCAGCTGAAGCCGTAGCTCGATTTTAACGCAGTTTCTTTAACATGTTCATCATTAATTATTTATCTCTGACACGACAATTATTGATCTTATCTTTAATTTTCTGCTCACAAAGAGATTACTAATTAAACTTCGATATATCAATACGGAGCGTGTATACGAAGTACATAGGTATATATAAGAATACAATGTGTATTGCTGTATTTTGTTTTTGTTCGTCGTCGTGGCCTAGCCTCGAGAGACTATAACGAATCTTTTTTGTTTTGGTTTTAAAGTAGATTCTATAGATTTCATTTATAAACGGTATGTACAATAACTTACTTAAAGAGTAAATTAATGTTATCGTTTATAAGTTTTACTTCTGTTTCTTTTATCAAACAAAGGGTGAGAAACAAGCACGGATACGTACATACACTCAAAATTAATTCGAGATGTACATGCGTTGTCTTTGAGGACTGATATATCAGTTGTGAGTGTCAAATTCGCTTTCAATAACTGAGTCTCTGGATCCCTACATTCACCGAGCAAATATACCAATATGTAGCCTAGAAACAAGCTGCAACGTGGCCCTACCACGGTCAATGTGCGTATTTATATCTTCGGTTAATGATCGCCGCAGTAGTCTGAGTCGTAACCATAGCTGTAAATAAGCTATAATCTAAGTAGGCCATCACAACATGTGAAAGCTCCTGGAATCCCATCGTTCAATCGTAGCTTAAATACTGTCTTGTTTATTAAGTGAACAAAATCGAAAATTTTAATACTTTTTTTTACAGAATAGGCAAACGAGCAAGCATGCCCCTCATGGTAAGTGATTAACCGCCGCCCATCAACATCCGCAACACCAGAGGAGTCGCAGATACACTGCCGGCCTTTAAGAAAAGTGTGGACTCTTTTCTTGAAAGTCAGTTCGTATCGGTACGGAAACACCGCTGGCGATTGCTGATTAGAGATCCACGTCTGCATTATGACTCCTTGTCGAGCATGAATCTGGATGTTATTGGCCGCAGAAATCACTTATAGTCAGTGAATTAGATCCTCTTTGGTCTCCCCCTGTATTATAAAGGAAAAAGGTTGAAAACAAAAAGGTTGAGCTGACCATTATGAATTCATAAACGTTAATTAACGTGAATTAGTAATAACCGCTATTTTATAAAAGTAAGGGTGACATACCGAACAGTTCAGCGGCTGGTGAAGTGTTGGAGAGTATATATATATACATATATATATTTATATATATATAAATATATATATATATATATTCCGTGAGAATGTGATCCTATCCTCGTCGAGCCACGCTGCAGATAGTTTACACTACGGATAAAAACTCTACAACTAATAATAAAAAGACTGGAGTTGCTAACTCATTGGTAATTTTGTGTTTATAAACACACAATCTTGCTTTTTTTGTCTTTAATTTGAAGAATGCTATGTTTGTAATGTGGGTTGTACAATGGAGTCGTGGGGATTATTGCAGTTAGAATGGATTCTGCGGTCCTTGCTCTTTCACTTACCAGTACATCTTGATACTCAGCCAGTGAAAAAAAATGTGATTCTAACATAGGTTGTAAGCATAACTCACAATTATTTATTTTAAGACAATACACATAAATTGTATTTCTCTACCCTTATAAAGCTAAATCAAGCTAAGCTAATATTATCCGTGTCTTTTGCCTTAGAAGCATTACGCCATATGTGCCATGGAAGAATACAGCTGTAATAAAAATAATAATAGGTTAATTATGATAATTAAAGCTTTCTGCGGCAGCCTGACTATACTGAACTGTTGTGTTATTTAAAAAACTTGTGCAGGGACACTACTTATCTGTATCCAGTTCAATATATAATGAAATATTACGTTAGCTTTATTGTATGCTATAAATATATTATTGTTTATATTATATGTATTATTATTTATATTAACGTATTTATTTATTTAATTTTTCTCTACTATTTCTTTAGTGATTACACTGTTTTGATTTCGATAATATGTCCAACACCAGGCATGCTGTAAGAGAATTTTACTGTAAAATTAGCTGCGGCTTTGTACATACTTTTCTTATATTAGTCCCCCTATATAAATGCTATGTGTACATAATAGTTAAATAAATAGATAAAAGAACAATAAAATACCTGATGACGTCAACTGCGTAGCATATAATATTGCGCCGTAAGTCGCGCAAACACAGTCACTCACTCATCGGCCTCTTCCCTAGTCCGATGCACGTGCATCTATATCTTATTGCACGAAGATCGAGAGAAAGTTCAGATGTAAAGTCAAATACGAAATTAAGTAATACGTAAATCAAAATATTGTAGGAATCGAATCCGGAACTCGTGTCGTACTCTAACCAATATGCCAAGAGGCATTCAGATTCATTATACCCTTATATGATTTAAGATACTAGTATATGTTTTTTTTTTTAAACTTTAATCTCTCCCGTGTAAGTAAGGTAGAGGGACAATGCAGTTTGTTTCTAACTGCAGAATGAATAAGTCAGCTCTACCGGGGTAGGACCACGCCCTCACAGAATACCGGAGTGAAATAGCAGCATAACGATGCTGTGTTTCGTCTAGTGAGTGAACGGATCCGGAGACTTTTATTGCTGGTGACGAGGGAATGCCTCGTCACCAGTCCTCAAGGGTGACAACGCATCTGCATTATGATTCCTTGTCAAGGATAAATGTAGAAGTCATGGGCCGCAGGAATCACTTGCCATCAGGTGAACTGTGTGCTCGTTTGTAACTCTCAAAGTAGTAAAAATTTACTAATGACTTATTATATTATTTTTGTTGAAGATTAAATTTACTAATGATTTGAATATGCATCGTCGTGACTTCAAAACCACAAATAATATTAAGAATTAAAGATTGAATTGAGGTAGCAAAGAAATCAACTCAAAAGCGATTTTTCAAACACGTATAGTTAGGCACTTATGCTTTATGCCATCCAACAGACTTAAATTTTATGTATAAAAAAATCTGTTAAGTTTTTATAAACGTGATATAAAACTACGAACTTAATGATGTAAACATTGTAATATAGAAGGTTTATAAGCAATTTATACGTTAAATTTATTGCATCGCGATGGAACATTGCAAATGATTCTATTTAAAGGTCTTACGAAATTGTGTTTTACGGTCATTTGTTACGCTTAAATTGCTTATATAGACGATTATGAGGCTTGGTGGTTACTTCTACAAGAATTGTGAGTCAGAGGTTCGATTCTCAACGGCAGACATTGCTAATAACGTTATGACACGCTAATCTCAAAAATGGCGGAAATTAATTTGGAATTTTTAAGTTATGTTTTTAGATAAGCTTGGTCTAAATAATTTTATGTTTGTTTCATTGTAATTCGTTGACAAATAAAAAATATTTAACCTTATAAAAGCTATGACATCGTGGAAAAAAACTAAAGTTAAGTTACAGCCTATATATGTATATATAATATAGAGCATATCAAGCGACTTTATTGCCGATCGGCAAACTTCACATGTCTTCTAAATAATTTTATGTTTGTTTCATTTTAATCAGTTAACAAATAAAAAATATGTAACCTGATAAAAGTTTTGACATCGTAGAAAAAACCTAAAGTAAAGTTACAGCCTATATATGTATATAGGCGACTCTATTGCCGATCGGCAAACTTCATATTTCTTCGAAATATTTTTTATTATTACTATTTCTTAGACGTGCAGGTTTCCTCGGGATGTTCTCTACGGTGTATGTGATAAATCAGCACTTAAAGTTGCATTTTGAACATTAACAATTTCATTGTGACGGCACCGGGGATCGAACTTGGATTGCTCGAGTACCGTAAATTAAAAGCGTGCGCTTAGACATTGGATACCACATCTTCGCAGTCACATCTAATAATACATACGAGTAATATCTACACTAAACAAAATACAGATGTAACTTTAGAATTTTACATGTTCTCCTTCTTATCTTGAACGATCCAACTACTCCTTATAGTAAGCATAATTTTGCAATACCTTTCCTTATCTAATGACAGAGATCTTCGTTCCTCTTCATATAAAGATTAGAAGAAAGAATCCTCATCACTGCATGTATTACATACAGTCTACATTTCTCTGGAACTCCTTGCCCGAAGATATAAGTAGAGCATCCAACAAGCACTCTTTCAAAAGACATAATGGAGCATTATTTAAATATGTCTGCTATCAATTAATATGTTAAGTTACTCGGGTCATTGTTTGTGTTATTGTAAATTGACAAAATATGACAAAGCAAAAATATGAACATGTAAATTTGATATTTTCAGTTATAAATTTAGTTTATTTTTGTATTTTTATTTTAATAGTAGTATTATGTATTTAATCTAAAACGCAGTAATAGATTCATTTATATTTTTTAATTTTATTTTTTATCAAGCCTCAACCTGAGGCTTGATAAAAAATTAAACATTCTCTACATGTGACTATAAATTAAAAAAAAAAGAATGCAAATAATTTTTTTTCTTCCAGATCTTAGATCTTAAAGATTAGAAGAAAGAATCCTCATCACTGCATGTATTACATACAGTCTACATTTCTCTGGAACTCCTTGCCCGAAGATATAAGTAGAGCATCCAACAAGCACTCTTTCAAAAGACATAATGGAGCATTATTTAAATATGTCTGCTATCAATTAATATGTTAAGTTACTCGGGTCATTGTTTGTGTTATTGTAAATTGACAAAATATGACAAAGCAAAAATATGAACATGTAAATTTGATATTTTCAGTTATAAATTTAGTTTATTTTTGTATTTTTATTTTAATAGTAGTATTATGTATTTAATCTAAAACGCAGTAATAGATTCATTTATATTTTTTAATTTTATTTTTTATCAAGCCTCAGGTTGAGGCTTGATAAAAATAAAACATTCTCTACATGTGACTATAAATTAAAAAAAAAAGAATGCAAATAATTTTTTTTCTTCCAGATCTTAGATCTTAAAGATTAGAAGAAAGAATCCTCATCACTGCATGTATTACATACAGTCTACATTTCTCTGGAACTCCTTGCCCGAAGATATAAGTAGAGCATCCAACAAGCACTCTTTCAAAAGACATAATGGAGCATTATTTAAATATGTCTGCTAAATAATTTTATGTTTGTTTCATTTTAATCAGTTAACAAATAAAAAATATGTAACCTGATAAAAGTTTTGACATCGTAGAAAAAACCTAAAGTAAAGTTACAGCCTATATATGTATATAGGCGACTCTATTGCCGATCGGCAAACTTCATATTTCTTCGAAATATTTTTTATTATTACTATTTCTTAGACGTGCAGGTTTCCTCAGGATGTTCTCTACGGTGTACGTGATAAATCAGCACTTAAAGTTGCATTTTGAACATTAACAATTTCATTGGTGACGGCACCGGGGATCGAACTTGGATTGCTCGAGTACCGTAAATTAAAAGCGTGCGCTTAGACATTGGGTACCACATCTTCGCAGTCACATCTAATAATACATACGAGTAATATCTACACTAAACAAAATACAGAAGTAACTTTAGAATTTTACATGTTCTCCTTTTTATCTTGAACGATCCAACTACTCCTTATAGTAAGCATAATTTTGCAATACCTTTCCTTATCTAATGACAGAGATCTTCGTTCCTCTTCATATAAAGATTAGAAGAAAGAATCCTCATCACTGCATGTATTAGATACAGTCTACATTTCTCTGGAACTCCTTGCCCGAAGATATAAGTAGAGCATCCAACAAGCACTCTTTCAAAAGACATAATGGAGCATTATTTAAATATGTCTGCTATCAATTAATATGTTAAGTTACTCGGGTCATTGTTTGTGTCAAAGCGAAAATATGAACATGTAAATTTGATATTTTCAGTTATAAATTCAGTTTATTTTTGTATTTTTTATTACATTGAGAGTAACAAACTAGCACACAGTTCACCTGATGGTTAGTGACTCCTGCGTCTCATCAAATCTACATTCATCCTAGACAAGGAATCATAACGCAGATGCGTTTTCACTCTTGAGGACTGATATGGAATGCCTCGACACCAGTAATAAAGGATCCCTGCACTTACCAGACGAAACACAGCAGCGTTAAGCTGCTATTTTACGCTGGAATTCTTTGAAGGCGTGGTCGTACCCCGGTCTAGCTGACATTTGACATCACATTCATTCTGCAGCTCGAAACAAACTGCAGTGTAGCCCTAGCACTATTAATATCATCTGATCAGGCCAGGAGGACATCATTGTTCTCAATCGGTTCAAACAACTTTTACAATGACAGTCTTACCAGAAACCTTTAAAGAAACCTATCACGAATGAGCTTCGCAAAAATAAAGCTTACCACGCAAGAAACCTTACGTACTTATCACGTATAATTCCAAAATACAAGGGCAAGCTTACAAAGCCGGTGTTGACGGTAAAATAAAAAGGAAGTGAAGCTTATATCAGATATAAAGCAAGAAGAAACAACTACTCCGCCGGTTTGCATACGAGCAAGGCGGCCATTGACAGCAGATTGACAATGAAATCTCATTAAGTCAACCAGGTTGCCATTTGAGTTCTTTCATTCGTCCTGTCTCGTATTTAGGTGCTTTAATGTATGCGTTTGCTGGAGATAAAGTCAACGTATGATATATATACACATGTCATGCCTTTACGTGTGTTAATATTTATTTATACTTTAGTGCATCAAAACAACTTTTACAAGAAAAAGGATACGAAAGATGGATTTAATGCTTCTTGTTATTCTCTACCAATCTACCCGTAGTGTGGTGAGATAATGCAGCAATTAACAGCCCTTAGTCCCGGGCGTACAGAACAGGGCTAAAGTAGCCCTGCCTGTCGTACAAGATGAAAGGAGGTTTTAAGTTGGAGGATCAGGGTGGGACTCTGATTGTCCAGATAAGCGAAACCTGGAAGTTCTGCAACTCGATGTGGTCCTGGTGAAGGTGGGTTTCACAACAATGGTGCCAGCCTAGTGCAGAGGGGTACCGATACCTTCCGTAGGAGATCCCAAAATCCCTCCCAATGCCTTGAGGGTGACCATAGAGGAGGTTTTAGGGTTTAGTAATTAAAAGTCCCGCCTAACACTGCCTTCCTCCTCTCATAAGACAGGATATCTTTTCACAATTATCCCCCGATATCAAAATAAAAGGTGCAACACTCAAAAATTACTAATAATATCAAAATATTTTAGATAATGAACCAGAAAAAGTATAAGGAAGAATAAAATAATATTCTGTTATACTTCCATTACATAAGTAAATAATTTATTATTAATATAAACATAATATACAAGTTTCTGTATACCGTTAAATATATATTATAAATATATATCTAGCTTGATATCGATTCAAAGCCGAGAAAGGACAACGGTCCATAAGGATCTTACAGAGATAGACCTTGACGAAGACTCCGTCAGAAATCGTTCTGTCTGGAGGGTTAGGATGAGGAAGGCTGTATCAAATCCTTGCCCGAAGATGTAAGGAGAGCATCGAACAAACACTCTTTCAAAAGATTGATAATGGAGCATTATCAGTCTGTTGAACGTCAGTCAGTCAGCATGGGTTAAAGGTGTAGGAGAAAAAAAAAAGACAAAGATTTGGGGACAGAAAAATAAGTAAGGTATTATGGAGGTATTATGGATATAGAGGTAGAGTGGTGCTGCAGTTTGTTTCTGGCTACGGCACGAATGGTTTGGCACGAACTGAGAAGGACTAGGCTCTATCATAATACCAGAGTATAATACATAACTTATATTTCAGGGTGACAACGCAAATGTTATGATTCGTTATCAATGACCCATTGGCTGCAGCAACCACTTACTTAATGAGTCGGAGGAATCTGGTGTACTTGTTTGTTACTCTTATACCCCTTCACCCCTAATATAAAAAAACAAATGTAATTGAAAAAACAAATAAAAAAAAACAAATGTAAAAAAAAAAAAACAAATGTAAAAAACAAAAAAATTATTAATTAAAAATTAATTAATAAAAAAATTAATTAAATTAATTAATTATTAATTAAAAACAAATGTAATGTAATTCGATACATACCTTAGGCGTCACACGGGCGAGCAAAGCAAGCGGACAACCATGTTCCCCGAGACCGTCCGTAATTCATCACCGTCTATAAGCGATCCATACACATTAAGGATACAGCCTTACGCTGACTAAATGAGACCACATTACGTACAGCGCCCGTGGACTGATTTGACAATGATGTATTTACGTGCGGTGGTCGGCCGTTAACTCCACACTTTACGTACAGACTGGGCGTTGCCTTGTACATTGTTACCTGACGTGTATCGTGAGTATAATTTGTATGTGTCAAAATTCATCTCCGTGCAGGTCATATGGTCAGAATTTTACACCGTTCTTCATCGCTTAATCAATCGATAATGGAATCACACTATTTTAATAGTTATATAATTATACACTACCGACGTAGCTCCGTTTTAATATACGTTACGCGAGCAGACAGAGTTGTTTATTACAATTTTAAGTGTCCGTTGCCCATGCGATTTATAAGATATTATCCTGATCTTACTCAAAACTATTTCCTCGAAAGTTACTTGCATACTATATATATTGCTAGCAGGACTATACCTAATATATAAGATAAAAATTATTGCCTGAGAAATAATGTAACAAATATTATTGTTTATTTCTTAAAAACTACATGACTTCTACGACAATCTTGAAAGCAGCATAACACAATAACAACAAATAATTATTATACTTACTAACAAAAATAAATCTACAACACGATCACCAACATCCATAAGAGACAATTACACGCATCGTGTATAATAGGATTTATGTTTATTCATACAATAAAACGGAATCCGCGACATCGGGGAACGGTCGACGTGCAAAAACCAGCCCACGTCCTACGTTGCCCAGTTATTTGTCAAAAATAAAATTATGTTCCGATTATTGTTTCAAGGGACGGACCGCATCCGGTGGTGAGAGGCACCGATGCAGGCGATAAAGCGACAATAAAATATATAAATAATTCATACTTGGATCGCGAGTATTGATTCGCAAGAACGTGTCTCAAATGTTTTATCGTCTGTGTTATTAATAAATGGGGGCAGATGTGCGTCTTTATTGTTCTTGCCCACTTCGCGATTCAATTAATAAAAATCAAATACGTTACATATATCTTCGCGTCGTCATTGTTTATTAGTGAAGTTTCAATTTGGACTTGGATATTTTTAGTAGTCGTTTAAATTTATTTACCACATTGACAAGTATATTTATAAAAATCTACACTAATAAAGGTTTGACCGCGACAATAATAAAATTACTTTTCAACAATGATTTAAGATTTATATTTATAGTAATAAAAATAGAGTAAAGAGTGAAACACAACTTCTTTATGCAGCTTTTTTACATTGGTATTCAGTGAAGGCTAGGTGGCTACCGTGGTCGGACATGCTACGGCTTGTCAAAAACTAGAACTTGGCTCTACTATTGTTGATTATACCGTCAAATGCAATATAGCGATAATTCACTAACATTTAATTCATCGTCGTATCGTGTTTCTATAACGCCAATATGCGTCATTACACTAATTTTTTATGGCACGGCCTCCGAAACTTAACATCCGCCATTAGACTGTCGTCGTGAACCATTAGGACATGTAAGTGATCACCGCTGCCCATGAACGTTCGCAGAGAAGTCGATGATGCGTTGTCGTTTTTTTTTTCCGGCTGTTTTATTTCGCCGCTGTTAGCCCGAGGCTTTTACAGTTTCTCGCTCAGTCGAGACCTCTGTATATGGGTTACCAGCAGAAGGGCTCCCCAGAGGGTACCTCGGCTTGGACTGTTAACCTGTTCCGCGAGAGCGTCTGACTCGAGGGTGCCCGAGAGGGCCGAACATCGGCTTCGTCAGTTGCTTCTGACTAAGAATTGTCGCAATTAAAACCACTGTTATTTTTCTGGCTGATGGCTGCTGTTAGACCGCGGGCTTTTACAGTTTCACCAGGTTGAGAGGTGACCGAGCGCTTTTGCGCAATGAAGGGGTTTGGGTGTGTGACAGAATTTTTGAAACGACCCTTAATCGTTGTCCGTGGCAGAAAATTTCATGTAAAACGCGCAGTGGTGGATTGTAAGCAATGGAGATAATGAAGATGAAATTTTGTTATCTGTCGTGATGTACCATGCATAATATATATTCACTGGAACAACTACTCAGACATCCCATAGTAAATCCGAAGACCATCTTAATTTTTGCATCTCTATGCATTTTTTGACAATACCAGTGAATCAGGGTAATCGTAAAGTCAGGTACGTTCGACAACGATTCGAGCCGCTCTTCTTTGCTTTCTTCTTTGAATGCAGCCAAATGGAGCTCCCCGATATGGGAGCTTCGGTTTGGAACGTTACCCTGTTACGCGAATGTACCTGACTCGTGGGTGCCCGAGAGTCAGTTCTGACGGATTAAGCTACGAATGAGTGGCTCTCTGTTTGTACGACATTATAATATACTACCTCGCCAAATGCTGATTGGAGTCTGGCAAATTTCTTGTTGACTGTAATTAGAAAGACTTTGGGGACAATCTTAATGACTTATCTTACTTTAAAAAAACAAATGACGTATAAAGAAATTAAAAAGTGACAGCCACTGAAATGCATTTTCAATATTAGGAATAACTTTTATCACAATTAATGTAAGTGGCCAGTTCCATAAACTTACAGTATATGCCCACCTAGTTTCCATTAGTTATGACAGCTTCTTTCTCGATTCCATAACTTAATAAAATATAAAAGTTTTCACAATAAGATATAAATACAAAATAAATAAATTTGTTATAATATATATATAACTAGTCTGGCCCTAAATACTGTTACATAAAAACTTTTCTTTTTTTCAACTTTTTAATTATTTTGAATTTGGAACACGTATATTATTTTAAAAACTTCTTTCGATTTTGAGCCATTTCACATATTTTTTCGCGTTCATTATCAAATTACAATATGGAGTTGGGTGTTATAGAAAATAGGATTGCAGTGATCGCCTTGCACAAAGTATGGGTATGGAGCCGTCGGTCATATTCCAGACACTACAAAAGCTTGGTATCAGCCGTATGTTCGTATATCGTACATCAACAAATACAACAACACTTCCTTTGTCGAAGACCAGAAAAGATCGGGGCGGCCGCGTGCTGTTAGAACTACAAAGGCTGTTAATGCTGTTAAAGCCAGAGTTCGTCGAAACCCCATTAGGAAGCAAAAAATCTTATCGCGAAGATTCCCGCTACGACTCTGTCGCGTATTATAAAACAAGACCTGAAGCTCGGTGCTTATCGTCGATTACAAGATATGCGCCAAATGAATCTCTACAATTAAAGAGAGTGGATCGATCAAAACGCCTTTTGTCGCGATGCGCAGGTGAAAGGCACAGAAATATCCTCTTTACCGATGAAAAAATTTTCACGATTGAAGAACACTACAATAAGCAAAATGATAAAGTTTACGCTCACAGTTCTAAAAAAGCTACTCAAGTGGTCGGAAAGGTACAACGTGGTCATCATCTTGCGTCAGTGATGGTTTGGTGGGGCGTGTCTTATCAAGGAGTCACAAAACTACATTTTTGTGAAAAAGGAGTGAAAACTTCAGCCAAAGTGTATCAAGAAAGTCAAAGTGGTCAATTTTAGAGAACATGGCCTGCTCTAAACGACACGGCGACATTGAGTCTCTTAAAAAATCTTTGGAGCAAGCAGTGGCGAAATTTCCCTTGGAAACAGTGCATAGATTGGTGGCCAAACAGATTAAAAGCCTTTATAAAAGCCAAAGGGGCCACCTTTCGTACAGAATATTTTTTTATTTTTTGCCGAGACTAATAAATATGTAGGTATAAATTTTAATAATATTACATTACTTCATTACAAAAGTGCATTTTCATTTGTAATAGAACTTATGGCTGGACTACGTGCATATATATAAAAATTATTTTTAACTATGCATTTTTAAATAAGTTATCATTTTTTAATGTGGCAATAAACTGATATATCGTCATTACTAATATTGTTTAGTGTTTCTAAAAATAATTGTGATTTAATAAATTTATTAGCATATTTAAAAGCAAAGAAAGATGAAGAAGACCAAAAAAACTACAACCCGATCACATACATAAAAGATAATGGATGTCGAACAAGAAATGTTGCCAACAATTACACACGTAACTGCCTACTAAATGTACACAAAAAAAAACTGGTAGAGACGTCTCCGTATTAATATTCAATAACTGGCTTGCCTAGACATAACAAGCTAGTAAGTGATACGACAAGTAAGAGCTTGGCGACATCGTCCAATCGCATTATGGATACGAGGTCAGTCGGTCTGGAAGGCGGCGCCTGGCCAAGGTATTCATTCCTGACTTGAAAAGAGGAGCTGGTTTTTATAATGTTTACACTGCCGGTGTTTATCCATGATACTACAATATTCATTTTCTCCATTGCACATCTGTGACAAAGAATATCTAAGTGGAAATATATGTCATGGTTCAAACGTCTCACAGGTAGTTTTATGGCGACATTTAAATGAAAAAACCATCCGAACAAATTGACTTTTGTCAATTATTTTAATCGATTTTTTAACATTGACGTTATTCTCGATTCGATGCATATCTTTATAAACGATATGTACACCGATTTCTGTGATATTTCTAGGATGATTTGTACTTAAACTTACCATACGAAACTTATACAAAAAATATATTGCATAGATAAGCTTCAAATTTCTTCTACTAAAATGACGTACGATTTGAAAGCTGGTGTTTTTATAAATCATCACTGACCTAAGCTGCTTATGAAATTACCATTCTAATATATATTGAAAAGTAATAACTTTGTCTATAATGAATTGAGGAAATCTTGTGAAAAATAGTAAATAATATATATAGATGATATAAACCAGTTAGCGTCAACTATATATTCATAATAGTTCTGCTTTTTTTTGCTGATGGCAACTGTTAGACCGAGGGCTTTTACAGCTTCACCGCGTTGAAAATTGGTTGAGTGCCTAAAGCACTCAGACGAGACCTATATTTATGGGTAACCAGCACAAGGGTTCCCGATAGGAGACTAAGCTTGAACCGTTACCATGGGTGCGAAAGGCACTGACTCGAGGGTGCCCGAGAGGGCCGAACCTCGGCTCGGTCAGTTGCTTCTGGCAGAGGATTGTCTAAATTAATATTGCTATTATTATTAAATACCTGTACTACCACTTCGGAATGCGTGGGCGCTGGAAAAGAAGTAGAGCAAGAAACTCCAGCGACGCTTCTATCTGCATGGACTGGAGAGAACCGACCAGTGACATGGCGGTATCGCGAACAACCTTGTTTGCGAAGCCCTCGCCGTCGGCGGGGGCGATATGAGGGTGCAATGTACGTGTGTTGTGTTTTATGAAAGGCTTGGGCCCTGGTGGTTGCGTTTCAGGGTCGTCGAGGGCGTGCCTCGGTCTCCTTCGGACGCGGGTGAATCTGTGATTCACGATGGGATTCCTCCTCAATGTTAACAACGCATCTATGTTTAATGTCTGTTGAGGGTAGCGATATATATATATATAATAAAACTAATACTCCGGTTAACCACTCCAACTAAGCTGAAAATGCTTGTGCTAGGAGATGGTTGATGATGGATTTTGACGACAATAGTTGAATGATAACTAAATATATTTAACTGCGCAATAAAAACGAAATACCTGGAACACGATAAATATAGAAAGGATAAAAATAGAAACTTATGAATTACAAAAATGTAAAAAATTAATGAATACTACATCTACTAATTATATGTCTCCTATAAAAATCACATTAATATAAATGAATCAAATAGAAAGTCCATTACAGTTAACTTATAGGAACCATAAAACGATACGATAATAGGTGTTTCGCATCAAAGAGGCCGCGGTATGAAGATTTGCCCCACAATATGTCAACGAGGTATGAAGAGCCGACAAAGGGCCCGCTAGTGCGGCGCAAGGCCGGGCATCCGTGGACCGCCACGCTTATTTCGAAATAATCAGTTAATTGCGCACCCTTAACGAACCACGGGGAAGATGCTGGCCTCGCGTTGCCTACGTTTTTATCTTGTTCTTTTATCGCTTAACGAGTGTCATCATATTACGCACAGTTATGCTCATTCGTAGTAGGTTAATGTCCTTTAGATAGTAATCCGAGTCGAGGTTACGTACCTCCCAATCCCCCGGATCGTATTATCGCCCCTCCATGTTGTCGTCGACGTTCTTCGTCCACAGGGGTCGGAGAGCAGCAGCGGTGCACCAGCATCGTCGTTGCCTCCCTACTCAACACTCCTCCCGCTCGCGAGTCTAATTAGATAGTTAAGTAGCTGTAAAGGTCTCTCTACTAACAGCAATACTTACACACAAAAAAAAAACCAAAAGTAGGTTAACGTCTCAGGACTTTTATTAACGAAACCGATTTCGAACACGATTTTTGTTCTGATTTCTATATCCTCAATGGAGTAGGCTTAGGTTTTTCATAATACTAGAAGCTATGAACGACGGAATAAGTACTTAGTAAACAAATACAAAGTTAATATGTAGACAAAAACAAAGACAACAAAGGTCACAACGATCAACAGGAATAGACCATGGTAAAAGTAAAGACCAACAAAAAGTCACATTAACATCTTTACTTTGACCTCAGGCTGCCATTAAAAATTAGTGAAAATTAATAAATGATCATTCAGTGATATATACAAAAATGAATTCAATACACTCTCTTTATAAACAATTGTATGTTAATTTCAATTTAAAGAATCTCATCCTTCCTTTCTAGTCCTGAGGAATGGAACTATGTGCTCGTTTGTCTACCCTAGTGTTAAAAAAAATACTCGACGACGAAGGAAACTGTCGTGAGGAAACCTGCATGTCAAATTAACAAAAAAAAACAATATATTTCGAGGACAAGTAAAGTCCGCCAAACCGCAGTGGAGCTGCGTGGAGTACTGTGCTCTATAATCACTAGAGAGGAGACCTGCACCGAACAGAAGGAATCATACCTATATGCCGTAACCTTACTACACTTTTTTATGATGGTTCGAATCTTGAGATATATTTGCACTCTGGACATTTATGGTCCGTTATCTTTGGTAATAACTGAAGGAACGGATCTATACGTTCAATGAATACATTCAATTATATGGATATAATCGTCGATACGCTCTGTTGATAAAAAGAAGACTGCGAAAGTAATTACGACAAGTATATAATTATAGATATATAAATATATACATATATATATATAAAAATATATATATATATACATATATATGTGGTAGGCATAGGCTCGACATATCTTCAAAGTATTTTTCTTTTATTATTTCATTTACTTACAGGTTTCCATTGGAACCACTCGTGATTGGTATCGCTCTAGCGTGGTAGAGTGATACTGCAATTTACAACTGGTTGTAACACAAACTAGTAGAATTTCCCAAGGTTTTGGGAGGACTGGTACCGTATTTTACTATCCAGTCTTGCATTACTATTTGACCCGTTTAGCACCTTTATGTATCTTTTAAACGTACATTGCGTAAATCGTTTTATTGTTGTTTTTTTATCGTATTGAGAGTAAGAAACGAATACAAATTTTACTACTTAATGGTCAGTAATTACTGTCATGCCACCAACTTTCATCCACTATCGCCGTCACCCTGAATACTAAGATAAGGAATGTCTCGCTTCGCATCAAGTAATAAAGTAAGTGGTGAGCCTGCTTTAACATCTTCGCACGAATGGGCTGGCTTACCAGGTGCAATACCACGACCACACAGAAGACATGAAGTGGAAGTAATTCCGCGTTTCGTCTGACGAGTGTGGTGCCGGTGGCCTAAACCCCTTAACACGGCATGCTAGAGGGATGCAAAAAGAATCTACTCCAGGGGGGTACCAATACCACCGGTATAGGAGAATCCTCCTCCGCGCGTTTACGTCTGACTTAAAAGCCTAAACAGCTACAGATTCTGTTCTGGCACAGATCCCCTCCGCCGAAATCGTGGTACTTGGCCACTTCAACGCCCACCATGCCGAATGGCTCGGCTCTCGTTCCACCGATCACGCGGGGAGATCTTTCGGCAATCTCTAGACGTTAACGAGTCGAGTGGTCGAGTGGAATTCGTCCCATTGTGCTTAGGACATGCGCCTCTGAGTTGGCACCGGTTTTAAAGCGCCTGTTTTGGTTCTTGTACCCTCTAAACACCATCCCGAAATATGGAAGACTGCCATAATCCACCTGATCCTAAAGAAAGGCGATAGCTAGGATCCTTCCAACTACAGGCCGATTGCCATTACCCCCTTGTTCTCGAAAGTCATGGAAACGACCATCAACTGCCATGCTCATGAGGTACCTTAAAGAGCACCAGCTGATTAGCGATCGTGAGTACGGTTTCCGTCAGCATCGCTCAGCTGGTGACCTTCTTGCGTACCTCACGCATTGATGGTCGGAGGCGTTCGAGGGCAAGGGGAAGGCCCTGGCAGTTAGTTTGGACGTGGCCAAGGCCTTGAATCGGGTGTGGCACAAAGCACTTCTTTCGAAGTTGCCTTCGTACGGGCTGCCCGAGAAACTATGCGCCTGGATAACCAGCATTTTGGAAGGTCGGAGTATCAAGGTCGGTATCATTGTCTACGGCCCGCGCTAATGGTTCTCGGGGTACTGCCGATGAGAACCGGACCAAACTTGTTTCTGATCTGAAGACCCTTTTGGGTGAAGTCTCGGATTGGGGTCAACAAAACCTTGTCGATTTCAATCCCAAAAAGACACAGGTCTGCCTTTACCGCTAAAAAAGATCCCTTTGTCGTAATTCTCCACTTTGAGAACACTCCCCTGATTGCCTCACCCAGTATCGGTATTCTCGGCGTCGACATATCGAGTGACATTCAGTTTCGCGGTCACTTGGACGCTTGGTTGGGCGTGCTCAGTAGTAGTCAGTCGTTTATGCCTCTGGTGTTGCGGCTGTCCATGAGCGCCGATGAGCACCTCGGTGTTCCCGCCGCTCGTTTGCTCCCTTTTATCTGTCATTGCATTTACCAAACGAAGCTTAGTAGCGTTATACTGCTATATTACCCGGTCGAGCCGACCCATTAATACAAGCAACAATCCACATATATATATATATTATATTTTAAGATAACAAATATAAATTCACAAAGTTCGTGATATACAAAAGAGCTTACATATATTTTACAATTTCTCAAGACCTTAATCCCTTCGACGCACTCAATTCCCCATTCGCAACGTGCAAATATTTCTTTTCACCGAGAGAAAACGTTCAATTACGCAGAAAAAAAAAGATGTTAATAACGTAATGAATATTCAATTTTTGTTATTTCTGCATAAAAGCACATCCCGATACGACGGGCAATAAGCTCGCATTTGTCGATAAATATTTTGCTTTCATATCCACGTGGGACCTCACACGACGGCGCACTCGGACCGTCGACGTAACAGCGCTGTGTATACCGATTTGATGGCAACATGTGACGACTTGAGCCTTCTTTATCTCGTCCGGAGCGGTTCGATTAATTCTTGATTAAAATAATTAGCCATTCGGCGCTCTGCGAACAGCGGTCACCGTCGACACGACACGTGACACGGATCGCCGATAAAATCTGTCGTGAGTTTATAAATACAGGACGAAAATACACTCGTTAAGGTTACTCAACTAGCTATGATCCGTGTCTAACGCCACGTGGCATATAATTTAGAGATAGATTATTGTTTTATGGATAGTTCAGAGATTTTTTAAAATGATTACATGTTTTAATTAAAAGTCTCGGCCTAAGCAATCGGCCACCTTTCAACCCGGTGAAGCTGTAAAACAGTAGGTTAACAGTGGCCATTAAAAAAACATGTTTTAATAAAAAAAATACAACTTAATAATCTATGAAAAAATGTAATCTTTGAAGTCGTTTGATTTCAGATTGTTTTTATTTATAACAATACGAGTCATAAACGACGTAGTAAGTGAGACGTATCAACTGAGGGTGTCAAACCAGCATACAGTTCACCTGTAGGTAATGATAATGATTGAGGCCTACGTCAGGCACATTCTACCTCGATAAGGAATAATAATACAGATGAGTTGTCACCCCGGAGGATGAAAGTGGAATGCCTCGTCACCAATAATAACTTCACTAAGTAATACGATCTCTACACTCACCAGACGAAACACAGCGATCAAGCTAATATTTCGTAGTGATATTTGATATAGTATACAGTGAAACACAAACTGCAATAATTATTTACCACTGTCAATTTTTTCATTTGTTAATACGAACAATGAATTTAAATATATAAATGCAAATTTAACAAAAGATAACGTGTCGACGCGTAAGTAATAGAATGGAATGAAAAATTGCTAAGGGGCTGCATAGTCGTAAAGTGTATACATTCTCTTATAACCGTCCGCTGTGAGCGTAGGCAACCGGTTACAACCTGGAGATAATTAACCGTCGTTTAAGATACGCTGATAAAAGTTAATTCGCCACTGAAGTGCAAAAACAGAAGAGCAAGTCGAAAGGCATACGAACGAAAATAGTATTAATTGACTTCACAAAACCATAAATATGCGATTGAGCGGCCTTTCCGCGATTCCGTTTGCTGCCATATCTTAAAGTGAATGTGATTGTGGTTTAATTACTACTAGTATGTACTGTAGTTGAAATTACAATTGTGTCTGTAAACTAACGAAATTCAACATATATATGATGCCCGAACATATAAGTAGAATATCGAATAAGCTCTCTTTTAAAAGGCGGGTACGCGAACACTACTTAAAGACTTCTGATGTTAATTGATATGGTAAATTACTCTTGTCATTGTTTGTCATATGTTTATTATGTATTACTTTTATTTGTTAATATGTATATATATATGTAGGCCCCTCCATATGTATGGTATGTTATTGTAGTATTGTATACTGTAGAATTATTTTAAGTTTTAAGATACATATATTTTTTTCTTATATACAATGTAAGCACTACACCTACCACAATGTCTCTCCACGCCACGGGTTGACTGGTAGAGAATGACTTAAGACATTAAGTCCGCCCTTTGTATCCCTTTTTGTAAGGTGTGACCAATAGAGTTTAAAATAAAATAATGAAATAAATAATATTATTTAATTAATTTTAACATATTTATTTTAAAAAGAAAAAACGTTAGGTGTGTTATTAACATTACTAACATTCCGGTTCCGGTCCACTACGTAAGCTTAAAATGCTTAATAGTAATAATATTACATATTCATAAGAAATGTGGTACAAACATTGCATAGTCACACAATCGATTCAAGTTTCACCCATTTCACCATTTTTGGCATATGAACATAATTATGATGAAGAAACAAATTAATTAATTAAATTGTAAATTTATTATTCATGCAATGAAATTATATAATAAGTTATTTCAATAAATAGGTAACACTCAGTCAATATACGTTCTTTGAATGTAAAATTGTTTTTTCTATAAGCCACTGCTTTAGGTGACATCTGAATCGATGTAACTCAATTTTTTTTATATTTAAGGGGATTTAATTATATATGTACAAGGTGATGACGATATTTTAGATTTGAACCTACCACATGAAGTTTCGTCGTACCATTACGCCGTTTTGATATGGTATTATATTATATTTAGACCGTACGTACACTGTTGAGCAGAGGCCTACCTTTCTTCCACATTCTTCACTTACCATCAGGTGAGCTGTTTGCACGTTTGCCACGTATTCTATAAAAACAAAAAAACATTAATCTGTTTACACATTGATGTCCGTGAAGTACCGGACTACACATTTTTTCGGATTGAACCGAAAATTTATATTTGTTAGCTAACTACTAATAATAAAGCTATTAGAGTAACTACGCCATCAGTGAAACGCCTCCTCCCATGACCGCAAGTGTTTTTATTGTATTTATATATTTTTATTACGTATTTCATTCAATGTACTCCAGTCGAATAGTATTTATTAATTGCCTTTTATTCTTATACCTGAGTTTTATTTTTTACCGGTTTTATAACGTTAGATTTTAGAAAATAATCTAGTTTCAATTAGTTTATAAATGTTTAATTTCTTATAGTATGATGATTTTAATCGTACACTTGATTTAGATGTCTGATAAGGATTTAATGTAATGTAATTTAATCTGCAATAAAAACTATTTGATCTGGATTAAATTACATAGCAAAGGAGCTTGATTTTGTCTATTTAATAGTTTGAATATTAGTTAATAAATCGATAGATCGATGTTGGATTCGCATCTACGACCTTAAGTTTGTAACCTAAGCCGTTAGTCTAGTGACGCTTCAGAAAATAACAAAGAATGCTCAAAAAAGATGTTTTACGCAGGTGCTCAGACATTGACAAAACAACTAAATAAACGAGCACAATACCGTCATTCTAGTGTATCGAGAGGAGATGTAACTCTTCCCATCGCAGGTGGCGAACAGTGTGGGAGCGAGTGGGGGTAACCATTGACCGCATCATAGGTTTCCGTCTTTTGTGCGTCCAAACGATGAATTGAACTGAAAACAAGCGGTGACAGACCGAAGCCGTGGGAGGTAATGCGTAAGCCTTTTACCGTGGGAATAGTGAAAGTCCACGGTAATAATATCTACTTATTTAATCATGTGGGCACCCAATATAACATTTTCTTTTTCTGTTGTTTCTGTTACTTTTTATTTATTTTAATAATACAATAACTTTATCTTGTCAACTTTCGTTTCTTATTTCATTTTTCAGTATTTTTTGTAGTTGTTATTTTTATTATTTTATTACAGTTTATAAAATGAGGACCGCCACTCCTGTTGTGTAGTCTTCAAGGAAGATCAGGGCTGTGACCCTAGCTCGCAACAGTACCTGAGTGGAGATCCGTTGGATGAAACCTGGTTTCATTAGTCTTTCAATTATTTATCATTTTTATTAGGTGAAAGTATTTTTCTTGTTTGTTTTTAACGTACTAAAACGTACCTGATTTTGCTATTTATGTGTGCTAAAAAAATAAAAGAATATTATTATTATTATCCCGGAAAATTAATATAGGAGAGAGAATATCTATTTATAAGGGTGAATTTAAGCTCTGTTTACATACCTCTTCCTTCTACATTCATATTTTTTTACCTTTAATGTTCTTATTTTATATTGTGTATTATTTTGACATTAAGTCAACCGGAGACCTTTATTACTGGTTACGAGGCATTCCTCAGTCTCAAGGGAGACAACGCATCTTAATTTTAATTGCTTGTCAAGGATGAATGTAGGTGTCATGGGCCGCAGGAATCACTTGCCATCAGGTCATCTGTGTTACTCTCAATGTAATAAAAAAAAGGTAATGAGACAGGCAATTTGTACGTATGAAAAAAAAATTGTACATATTATGTAAAGCATAGATAACTTTAATGAATGTATGTTATTAAATAAAGTTATCTATACTTAAATAATTATTTCTATTAATACATTATTTATTATATTTATATACTTTTAAATTAAAATAAATATCTTTTAATGGACCCACAATATACTAATTGTTTAACCGAAATACCTTTCGGGTGGCAGTGAATGCCTTTTGGCATTAAGTCCGCCTTTTAATAACATTTATGTTTTACCTAAGCAAATAAATAAATATTTATAAAACAATTTAACAACATAACTTAGTATCAGGCTATTTATTAAAAATGTAAGTTATTCGGAACATGAGCAGATTTATTGCGTGTCGTTACTTACTTATATCTTAATAAGTGTTATGGTAATTTAATAGCACATATATTTTCGAACGAAACAAGTGTGTGTAATAACATATACTTGGACATTGAAGATCTTTATCGAAATTTACAAAACACCGTATAAATTACTGAACTCGGTGAAAAGAAAGCATTCCGATCGTGGTAAACCGTGGCTACGGTGCAGTTCATTACTATCTACGGCTTGAATGAGTGGGCACGACCGGAGAAAGACCACTCAGTAGCAGCGTACCGCCTGTTGTGTTTACCGATCTGGTGAACTTTATTATTAGTGACGAGGCATTCCATTTTAGTCCTGAAGGGAGGCAAACTAAAATTAAAACTAAAATAGGAAATTAAATGAGAGTGAATGAGAAATTATAGTGCATGGGTTGCATTATAATTTCTTATCGAGTCATGGGCCGTAAGAATCACTTACCATCAGGTTTACCCTCAATACAATGAAAAAATCCATGTCAGTCCGCTGGGGTCAATGCAATGCATCTTGGGTGATGAAGATGATGTGCTACAGTCATCACTTATCATGAGGTGAACAATGACCTCGTTCGTCACCCGTAGCTTTATAAAAAAAACTAAAAATACAATTTAATGATGCTGTGTTTAGTAACGCGAGTTATGATAACCAGAACAATTAAGAGGCAATCTTCCTTTATCTTTCCATGACATTGTTGACGATTTAGCTGGTCTAGGTTTAGGTTTGTAAAATCTATAAAATAAAATGATATGTATGGACTCAATACGTCAATTCAGTGTTACGCCATATTTTCTACTTCCAATAGATTTTACCTACGTATGTTTTTTTTATAAACATCCCTATTACACTCAAGAGAGTAAATTTAGTTTTATATTTAATTGGTTGTGTATCGGCTTAGATTACTTTAAAATAATTCAAGTCGTGACGAATAAATCATTTTTATAATTCAGAATATAGGTGAACAAATTTGTAATACCAACATAATATTTTGTTACGTACAAAAATAATCTATCCTCGATCTACCGGCTAAATCTAACGACATAAACGAATAAGAACGAATGATCCGATTCGAATGGATATTTACAATAGAACGAATCAATTATATTTTCCGCACTGATTGCATTTGACGTACATATATTACGCAGTCAAAGATAATTTCGAAAGAACATCTCAAATAAATTCCTCCTATAATTCGATGTTATTTTTTAAAAAATATATAACAGAACATACTTTATTGCACACAATAAATGTCAATAAAAAAACAAGGTGACATAAAAAAAAAAATAACTCAATGAGCGGTCCTTATCGTTATATGTGCCGGTAATATTATTTAAATTACTAAACAAGCCTATATACGTACACATCGACATGCAAATACATATCTAAAAAAAGGTATTTCTTCGTGAAGGATAATGAGTAAAGACAGGACAAATGGGGTAACATACAAAAAACATGTCGACATATTATTTATTATCTTTGGTTTAAATCGATTAAAAATAGTCTTAAATGTCCATTTATATTCTGTATTTATATGTCAGTTATAGTGCTGTAGATATATTTAAAATCAAAAAGAAAGATAGTGATCGCTGACAAGCTTTTAAATCTTTGAACCAAGAGGCCTACAATGGAAGGAACACAGTGGTAAACATGGGTCGGCTATGGAAAGACTACACACATGCAGGATACGTGAAGAAGCGAAAAATAGCAAAATAGTACTGCTGTTTGTTTACAGTAAGCGTAGAGATCCAGGGACCCAATTACAGAAACGAGGCATTCCGTCTAAGTCCTCAGGACGGATAGGCATTTAGAATCTGATACAGTCAGACTGTAATAGGCCGCATTCCTCATTTACCATAAAAAACTGTGCGCTCATTTATCACTGTTATTATAATGGGGATATTTTTTCTGTCTCCGCCTGGTTAGTCATTAAAATTAATAAATAAAATACTATAAACAAATAATAAAACAGATATATACAATACAATAAAATAAATATAAATATATAAATAGTCCAACCGATCAAGGGTTAGGGGAAAGGGAGAAATACCTGCGGACTACATGAGTAGTGTCGAGGAGCACCGCCTTCTCCATTAGAGCCCGGGACTGCCCGTCCCGGAGTGCCAACCGCCTTAGGTGATTCGAGAAACTGGTTGGGATTAACCCGTTTGCAGATAGGACTTTAAGAATTATTTCGGCCATCAGACCGCCCTACATGTTGGTGACCCCGTGTGCCAGGTCCAGATATTTTGTCTTTTTGTCTGTTTCGGCTTTCACGTGGTGTATATCATATGGGACAGTGATGTCAACCAAAAAAAAAATATTTGAATTTAAATTTTTCTTCATTAGTTGAAAATCGGATAGCATGCCCTTTATTTTTAGTCCGCTGATGGATATAATTTAGGGGACGGGTTAGCCCCTATATTGCCATCAAGCACGATCCTGCCTGAGTCACTTGCATTAATTGACTTCTTGTAAACTTACATAGATTGGTCGACGTTAACAGAGAATTTGGACTTATATAGCGCCAACTTTAAGGAAAATCGTGGTAAATGTGCTTCTCAATTTAGATATCTAGTCTTTGACAAATAAAACAGAATATTGAATTGTCCGCGGTAAGTTCAGAAATAACAATAACAAAAAACTTTCAAAGCTTAGAGCTAAATTCACCACACATCCGTACAACATTAATTGTTCTATTGGGCACATAACACGTGGTGAAATTATCGTTTATTCGAGAAATACACGTAGCGGCCATTAAGAGAGCGCTGGTCAGTCCCCGTTGACAAGCGCTCCTTAATGACCCGGCTCATTCGCTTTGATCAATATTCCGAATGTTACATGAGATCGAATATTTTTTATACACCCTAATGAAACCTATCTACCGTCGCTGCAAATTACCTATTAGTTCTATATACAGTAAATAAACGGTTTTTAGGATAATTAAAAAGACAAAAAAACATTATTTTTCAAGAATCTATCACGCGGGCACACTATTTACGATTGTATTCAGTTCAACAACATTATCGACACAATCAGACGAAGTATACCGATGTCGATAGAACAAGCTTCGGTACTTGATATTTTTACAGGTGATTTATAACTCTAATCATATCAAAACTAAAGCTTTTTATTGGTTAATATACATAGTTTAATTGATTTGAACGTAATTTGATTTAGGTAAAACAACTACATTTAGTTTTTTGTTTTCCATTTAAGCTTTTCATTTAAGCTATTTCACTCTTTTCTGAAAAAAAGTAATAAAAAATAATGGCAATGATTCAATTCTAATCTCTATTATTGTACTTATTCCAACAATATTTTTTTTTAATATGAACATAAACAAATAGAATATTGAAATAAGTAAGAAGAAGAGTATGTTAAGCTTTGGTTATTATTTTATTGTAATATTATTTTAATACTATAATAATCACACAAATTATAATTTTGTCTTGATAGCCCCAATTTATATTGTTACCAGAAGCTGTTTATAGTTAATGAAGTCAATTTGAGGAAAAAATCGTTTTATCTATTAGAATATTACTATACAATGACAGACTGAGCGGAGATTAGGTGTAACTGTTATAGACTGTGCTTAAAATAAATTTGTTTAAATAAAAAAAAGATTATAAATGCCATGATGCATGATCGAGATGGAAAGTAACGAGTTCAGATCTTGCATTAATCGTACGAAACTGCAGCATTTTAGTGCCATTTCTCCAGTATTCTCTGAGGGCATATTAATTCTCTATCCGTCAAGTTACAACATCTGCAATCAACCTTTGCGAACGTATTACTATATTAATAAAAGAAACAATTGATACGAAACGATTAACCCTTATAGAGAGCTAACTATGGAACTTAACAAAAATCTGTTCGCGAATACTAACAGTCTTTTTAATGATAAAATAATTTCTAGGCAAAGTGAAACTGACAATGTCTATAATAAAGCATTTGTTATTAACGACTTAGCCATGAATATGCATAAAGCATTTAGCATACATCCCTAGCAAAGTTAAGTATGGAATTGATTGTATTATACAAGTGTGTGTCAACCCTTTAACCCTTTAACCCTAATGCAGTGACAATGGATGATCGATTTTTGTCGATACACCGTTCATTATAAAAATGAATATGCAAAAGTAACAATTAGAATAATCAATAATGTCTTTGATCTGAATACAACGTCAGTCAAGTCATCCCTCTATCATTAAGTGTAGTGTCGAATTCTCACCGTCATTTTTCTTTGATCTCGAGAAGCACACCCATTTTATTGTAGGGTTACTCGTTCGCTGAATAACGGCACCTGGATTGAACAACGTTCCATATAGAATGAATTATTATTCTTTAACAAATGTTAATTATAGATTTAGTTGGCATTTTTTACAATGAATACAAATGCTTAGAAAAAAAACCAACAGAACTAGTAAAAACATGTATATAGTTTTATAATTGTGTATAAATAACCTAATATAACGTTTACCTTATAAACCTATGATAAGTTTTTTACTTGATAAATTAAACACTTGTGAACAAAAAAATCTCGTAAAAATCAATTTTCTTCTTAAATGTAAAATTCTTAACGCAATCTGGCCGGTGACGCATTGATATTACACTAAAAATCTTAACTAAGTCTATCTGTATGACAGTGTTATGAATTGAGGCTAAAACTTCCACGGTGACATATTTATATTAGTATGACATTTCAAAAGTTTACACATAATGTCATTATTCAAACATATAATTTCATTCAAAATTATTAGTAACATAAAAATATGTGTCATAATTATTTTAAGGAAATAAGGATGACTAGATAGCAAACAGTTCTCCTGATGGTAAGTACCACCCGGGGCTCATGAGACCCTAGATCAAGATATGTTGTCACTCTAAGGGCTAAAACGGTATACCTCGTTAACAGCGATGAAATATCCGATTTCTTTCACATCTGTTTTATGCAGTCATTTTACATAGACATTCTGGAAAAGTCATTTGCCAACGCGAGTTGGCTTTGGTAACAGGATCAGTCGTCTTTCATTGCTAGACGTATAAGCATGCTCAGAGTCACTAAGCGAGCTATAGATATGGATATAGGAGAAGCCTACATTCAGCAGTAAATCCACTGCTTAATGGTACTTAATGGAACATAATGGGTAAAGGCGATGGTTTAATGAGGTTAGGTAAGTCCAAATATTCCTTAGAATATACATCGGTTATATTGTATTTTTGTAAAATGATGCTATAAAGTTAATACCAGGCGCTGCTTTAATTTTTTTATTACTTTCATCTTTCTATATATTTTATTGAATCAGGTAGAAACGTAGAAGCAAGCGATCTGGGCAAGATTATGTTTTAACAGTGTTGACACATTAGTTATACTTATAATGTTAACCACCATTTTATACGTCGTAGAGCTGTAGTTTGTTTCTAGCTGCGGGATAGGCGTAATTTTTTTTTCTATTGATTAATTAAAATATAAACAATCAATCATAAATAATGCTTAATTTTTTACTTATTTCTAACACAGTATGATTTATTTCTAAACATGGTGTTATTAGAAATGAGTATCCATTTTGTAATGGAATAATTCCAAAAACAAGAGGATCGACTGAGTAGGGTAAACAGTAAAAAGTATCTACCTCTAATTCAATTATAGTATGCTCAGTTTTGTTCTTCGATACTGTTATACAAAGTCATGTAATGTATAGAATTTATGAATTTGAATTTGAAATATTGTGTTTGGTCCTTAAACCTCGATACTTAATCAAATAATGGTTTAAAAGTCGATTTTATACTATTTAGACTGGCTTTACATGTTTGGCAGTAGGACGAAAAGAGGAGATCTCCCGCAAGTCCAGTTAATCAGTCTCCCTCAGCAGCGGTCGATATTTCGATGTTTGTGTCGAAACTATCTGCATCTTTGTAGTCCGTAAAGCGATAGCTTCGCTACGCCACTCACCAGACCTGAAGACTATGGTACTGATGCAGACAGTCCAGTGTGCCGATGTGCGACTCCGATCCAAATGAAATTTATCGATTTGCGCAAGTGTTGCCGTTGTCAACGATTTGCCAGATCAATAATGCATGCAGATTTTTTTTTTTCGGACTGAAGCCACTGTTAGCCTGAGGGATCTTACGGTTTCACCGGGTTGAGAGGTGACCGAGAACTTATGGTGCTCAGCCGAGACCTTTATTAGTGCATTGGAAGCATTGGCTTTGACCATTACCTGTTGAGCGAGGGTGCCCGAGAGGGCCGAACCTCGACTCGTTTGTTGCTTTTGACTACGGATTATCTAATTTAATATGAGTATTATTATAATTATCAATATCAGTGAGACTCCAGCATCGCTTCTATCAGTGTTGACTTGTGAGAACTGGCCTGTGACATAGCGGTATCGAGAATAATTTTGTTTGCGACGACCTCGCCGTCGGCGGGAGCGGTAGGTGCATGTGCCATTACATATGCAAGTTTGCGGGAAATCGATGGATGTAGGCGGCTCAGGCATGAGTCTTTGTTTGTTGTTTGATGTTTAGCAGTGGACTGGATACGTCGTGATGACGATAATGTGCCAGATATGCCCGTCATAACGCTCATGGTGTTACAGGACGAAAGGAGTGCGAGACTTGAACGAACGAAATGAATACTGCTGTTGGAAGAGTGACATCACTGATACAATATACGCCAGAAGACGCGATTAGGTCACCAATTTTTCTACAGTGGTAGAGCCACAGTGCAGTTTGTTAATAGCTGCATAATTAATGGGTCAGCTCGACCGGGGTAGGACCACGCCCTCAAAGAGTACCAGCGTAAAATAGCAGCATAATGCTGCTGTTTCGTCTGGTGAGTGTAGGGATCTGAAGACTTTTGTCACTGGTGACGAGTCATTCGATCTCAGTTCCCAAGTGTGTAACAACGCATCTGAATTATGATTACTTGTCAAGGACGAATGTAGAAGTCATGGGCCGCAGGAATCATTTGCCATCAGGTGTAATTGTGCTTGTCTGTTACTCTCCTAGTGTGCATGTAATTCTACATCATACTGGTATGTTCCAATGACAATTTAAAAAATGCGTGCTGTACGTACATCCCGACGGACATCCGTGACGGAACGACGACTGAGTAACTCTACTAATGTTTACGGCACTATAATATATACTGCGCAGTCGTCTGGGAAGATTTCTCATCATCATCACAGCCTATTAATAGTCCACTGCTGAACATAGGCCGCCCCCATAGATTGCCACACAGCGTACGAATAGGTCGTCGCTCTAGTGGCGGGTCGCCCTACACTGAAATTGCCAATCCGATACTTACGGCACTATAATATATACTGCGCAGTCGTCTGGGAAGATATCTCATCATAATCACAGCCTATTAATAGTCCACTGCTGAACATAGGCCGCCCCCATAGATTGTCACACAGCGTACGAATAGGTCGTCGCTCCAGTGGCGGGTCGCCCTACACTGAAATTGCCAATCCGATACTTACGGCACTATAATATATTGTGCGCAGTTGATGTCATCTGGCAATACAAACCAGAAGATGGTGGACGGCTGTGGTCGTAATCTACCAGTGGTTGTGGGGTGAGAGCTTATTTTCATATGCGTGTTTACGGTGGATTTAAACAAAATGTGTCAAATATAAATTTTATTAATGGAACTTGTAAAGATAGTGCTAAATGTACAATTCAGCATTGTTCAGACTTATAAATTTATAAATATTTAAAGAAAAATTAATATTTTTAAAGTAAAATATACAAAAGAAAATTATATAATTATAGTTTTGAGATCCAATCTTGCAAGGATTTAATGTCAGTAGGGTTATCGTCGTCACTAGTGTTAGCGGAGCACTCGGCCACATCGACTCGGCAACTTAGATGAGAGAATTCAAAGTCCTTGCCCAATTTGCCCAGATATGTAGAACTGTTTGATTGAGACGAATCCACCGATTGCAACTGGCTGGATTTAGTCACACGAACTAAGTTACTAAAGAAATAAAAACAGAATATCATTTTTAATAACTTCAGAAAAAGGGGATATTATGTAGTAACATATAACCATATTACTACATACTGTCCCCTTTTCATCACCGGACAGGACGCACAGTGTGTTTCCATCTTTTGTTTGTGGATATTCCTTGGATTCCGACTTTTGCATTGGAATAATTTGCCAAGGTCTATGTATAATGTGTTACATGATGTGGGTGTCTTCAAGAGAAGAGTCAATAGACATTTGCTGAACTAGTTCTCTCCACCATCTACGTCTACATGACCGCTTTACACCATTATTTAGAGAAGCACTGGCATGTATCCATAAAAAAAACTATCATCATCTTCATTTCAGCCCTAGTGACGGGCTGACCAATGGTGAAAATATGTTCACCGAGGAGTCTGTAGAGGAAGCATATGCCTCCTCTACAGACTACCACAGAATCAAGATCCTGAGCCATCTACTTCCTGAAGTCTTGGGTTTCTTCCTTCCTCCCATCTCATGGGTGTCGTAAGAGACAACATAAAGAACCGCCGCACTAATGACTGACTGAGTCTAATTTACAACTGTCAGGGCAGTACATTTTATCCTTCCATTCATTCGTTTCCACATTAAATGCTACTATTTTCATGTATATTTTCATTGCATACCTCCACATATACACAGTACTCTCCTAGATTAAATTAGATATAAACATAAACTTTAATACTACATCTGTATCTGTATGACTTTCATCTCTCCTTGTATTCACAAAACACAACATAATACTTAAAACACACACACATAATCTTTAACACACACACTCATAATTTAATATGCAAATTTGTAATTTTCTATATATTAAATATTAGGGATGGCTATGTAAAAGCGAAATACATTCAGTAGTGCTTGCACTAAGCTTAAAAGGATAGTCTAAGCACTGATTAATGACACCAATTGTAAAGTAGTTGGTCAACTTGTTAATCTTTTCCATTCTAATAACATCACACATCCATCTCCAAGATCATAAGATTACCAATAAGGGTAAAAGGTAACTTATGAATATAAAATCTTTTACAAAAGAGAAAAAAAAATCAATCATTATTATAATTAAAAATCTTTTACCAATACATAAGCTATTTCTACCAAGGAAAAGTAATAGGGCAAAATTTATTATATGGATCTTAGAAAAGTTGAAACAGTTACTAACAGTTCCTTTTCGAGCAGGCTTTTTATGACCTGACTTCCTTTAGCCATTGGTTGATCCTGCTTGTTACATAAAATTAGAACTGGTGGACAGTTACTCTGAATAACAGGGTCCAATAAAATTGTGTATAAATATCTGAAACAAATGCAATCATGATACTTAATAGTTATAATAGATTTTTTTATAGTATAGGTGGCAACCAAGCAAAAATACAGGTTCCACTAAGACATGAACTCAGATTGCTGGATGAGGAGCACTGACCATTACACCATGGAACCGTTAAATTTTAAAGCTATTTTGAAATCGAATACAATGATACTATGCATGATAATGATATCTTCCTAGTCAATTTAGACTGCAGCAATATCTTCTGTTCATTGCCAAGTGAACATCAACTGTGCAGAACATATTAGAGTGCCATAGCCATTTGCACAGAGTCCTCTTCCCTATTATGATGTAATGCATGTAAAACAAAATCTGAGAAAAGTTCAGATCCAGTATCAGATATGCGGGACTTACAATACACTCATACCTGAAAACCAACAATTTGTAATGCACACAAATGTTGTTCCTCTACTGAGGATTGAACACACTAGACTAGCAATGCAGTAGCAAGGTACTCTGAACCCTACACCATGCAACCATCAAGCAAGAAGTATACAGTATGGCAGGGTTGAGAATTGTGCTTTATGAAAATCTATGAAAGAAACCTGGTTTTAGTAGTAAACATGTGATACATAGTAAAATTCCTGTTAGCAGTACTAACATTCCTGATGAACCACACCAACTAAGCATATATGTTTGTTCTAAGATATGATCTACAACAACCTTCAAATCATCGTTTTGAACCTACAACATTAAGTTTCATAAACCTATCCCTAAACCAACACAACAATAAATAAGATCTGTATATAAAAGATTTGATTAGTAAAGGAATGAATTTTAGTGTAGTTTTATAAAATTAAATATTATGATTTACAAGTGGGATATTTATTTGTAATACGTTTTAATTGCCATTTGCATTGACAACTATTTTTAGCACATTTTGTAGTAGACCTGATCTTACATCCTACTGCTGCAATAAAATTGGGCCTACCCAAAGGAGCCTTAAAAGTTTAAAATGTACAAATACACTTATAATTAAAATGTTATTATAATTTTATAGTAAAGTTATATAAAAAGTGGAAGTTATGTAAGAAGTGAAAGTTTGTAAAAGGGCTTGCAACCGACCCAAGTCTTTTTAACATTCATCAACTTTTTGGTTTTTTTCATGGGTTGCATAATAAAAATAGATTTAAAATAAGCCCTTAATCCTAAGGCTATTAATGCTGTCATTTTCTGTTTTAAAAATTGCTATTGGTGAGGGCACCTTTTCATTTTTTCTTAAAGGCAATTCCTTTTTTCATATATAAACTCCTTGCATTCAAAATATTGCAAAATTTTACCCACATACTTTTCATCAATTGTATAACTTACTCAGCAACATCCCTTATTTCCTTTTGAATGGTAACAGAATCAATAACATACACAACTGCCTTGGCACTGTTTTTGTACTGATCAAAGAATTTGTTCCTTAATCTCTCCTGACCTGGCAGATCTACAATCTTCATTGTTTTCTGAAATGTGAGGAAACCGCATTTAAATTTCTTTGGACATTTAGGCATATATGTATTTGGTTATCCTAGATAGTATTAAATTAATAGAATAATACCTAACTCTTCATCTCTTGGTTAAAAGAATGCCAATAACATCTTTCAGCCAGCAACAGACAACCACTTTTAATATGCAATCAGAGCTTAAAATTCATAGACCAGTGTTATTTAAGTTCAAATCACTTAAAATAAATTAATGTTTAAAATTTGATCAATTAACTTTTTATACCACCATAAATAATATTATATGATAAATAAAATAAAAATGTGACATTATTCTACATAATTATTAGCACAATTAAGTGACTCATTGGCTACTGGACTAAGAAAGAATCCTCTGTGGGTCAGAGGACTCCCTACTCAGCAGGCCTCCTGCTATATCTAATATATATATAGATAAAGCTGTGAAGGTCTTTATACCCACAGCAATACTCAAACACAAAAAAAGGGACAACAATATGATAACAATTCAATACCATCCTTATTAACTTAATTAATAATTAAGAATACATAACAGAACTTACATTAGAGGTGAAGTAGTCCTCAACATTTTCTCTCATAGATGTAAATGTTTGTCTGTATTGTGAATATGCAAGCCTCACAAACAACAAGGTCTTACCAGAGTCTGAAAGGCCAGTAAGAAGTACTGATCTTCTCAAATGACGACGGCGCGAGAAACACCACCAAAATACTACACAAACAAATAACTTTACTAAATTATGTTCAATTGGTTAGACTTTAACATTTAATTCATTAAATAATAAACTAGCAACCATAAATAGCAAATAAGACAAGCAATATAAGACATTATTTATTCAAAAACATTGTACTTATTTGACATTATCACAATTTGTTTCAACAATATAGTAAATAAGGAAATTAATCTTTGAAAAATTTCCTATTAGGGGCATTATGGCATCACATGTATTCATACTTTTCACAATCAGAAAATTAGGTTTAAAATTTATTTGAATGCTGAGATTTACTTAGAGCTACAGTTTGAACATATGTTTAAGTAAAGTGAGAAATAAAAATACAAAATGAAATCAACGTAATAGTAAATTAACGCGCTAAAAATTCGAAATACACTATACATTAAATTAAGTTTTATTCATAATACAGTTTATGTATGAAATATTGAATTACTTACAGAAAGTAAAAATAAGAACAATTACACTGAGTAGGGTTATATATCGGGGGTCATTTAGTATAGGTTCAGTGTGAATTTTTTCCTTAATAACTTCTGATTCGGATTCCATATTGACTATATTTAATAGGTATTCAGCGAAAAATGAGAATAAATGTTATTTGGTAATTGGTCCGTAAAAAAGAAGAATACACCAAATGAACGTGGACGGTAGACAAATAATGTGACGTGACGAGCTAAATGACAAAGTGACAAGACAAGATGATGATATTAATTTATCCCTAATGGAAAGGCAAAGGACTTTAGTCCTCACAGCCAGGTCTTATTCTCAGTCACAAGACAAGATCTGACAATGACGTTTCCTTTTAGTAGTGAAGTTCAAAAACTCTAACATTACTATTTCATTTTATTATTATATACCATATTTATATTATAAATATGAAAGTGAATTTCATTACGGCTCGTGCTTAATAAATATTTCCAGTCATTTTCGCATTTTTCCACAAACGTAACTATATGTGCCTGTGGTAGTTGTCTAGAATGTTTAGACCTACCATCAACTTAACTTACTGTATAGCTTTTTTTTTTGAATTTAGAGATATTTGTTAAAAAACGGTGAAGAAATTCATAATGTTATACAAAGTGTTTTAAGTTGTATAAAAGTGCCAGATACAAATTCCCAGTCAACCTTTGAAGTCATGTGCTTTACATTTGTTCTGTTTTAATATTTAAGAGCTTTCTTCATATCAATAAATAATATTTCATCCAACACTTTCTACTACGTTCTCTTTTTGAAGTAAACATCTCTAGGCACTTTCTGAGGTAGCACTTTAAGATTTTTTGACAGATGTTATCAGTTTAACAGTTGTGACGAATTATTTTAGGTCGAACTTCGATTTTAGGTTAGTAGTAGAAAAAGATTTACTCTGTTCATCTATTCAGTAAAGGGGGAATGAGAACAATCAGAATTTCGGATATAATAATATAATAGAAGCGGCTTTATTTATTGATTGTGAATAAAATAAGTAATAAATTAATAGTTATATTAAAAGTAAAGAAAATATATTTACTTAGATATATTATTAAAGCGAATGGGGACAATTTGCCTGCGAAAGTTATATATACGAAAAATAATTTGCTCCCGTAATTTTCGCAATATGAGTATCGACATTGGAGGTAAGTAAATTTTTAGTTGTACTATGTTCGCCCTAAAAGTTTATTAATTGAATAAGTTAAATATCAACTGTTTCAGGTATGAGAATTAAATACAAAGATAAGGATGACACTTTCTTAGAGAAACATTTGGTGTCTAAAGAACCATTTGGGCAATTTAAGTCATGGTTTGAAGAAGCATGCAATAGAAAGGAAATATTGGAACCAAATGCTATGTGTTTGGCCACTGTATCAAAGTATGTTTTCTAAATATTGAGGTTAACCTAACCTACATACCCTAATACGTTTTTTACATTTATCATAACCTAAATACTTTTACTTCTTTATTAATTATTTTATATTCTACAATTACAAATAATTCACAGAGATGGATACCCATCAGCAAGGTTTGTTTTGTGTAAAGGGTATGGCAAAGATGGATATAAATTTTTCACAAACCATGGGAGTAGAAAAGCTACAGAAATGGTAAGTAAATTGTGGTTCAGGTATTCAAAATAGTTTTTACTGCTGATTAAATAAATAAAATTTCTTAGGCAGAAAATCAAAATGTTGCTGCTACATTCTATTGGGAGATTTTGAACAGATCAGTAAGAATAGAAGGTTATGTTGAAAAGCTGTCTGAAGAGGAGTCTACTGCATATTTCCATTCAAGACCAGTACCAAGCCAAATTGCAGCATGTGCAAGCTATCAAAGTACACCAATTACATCCAGGGATATTCTTTGTGAGCGTGAAAGGAAACTAGAATCTGAATATATGATACCTGGAAAGGAAGTTCCTAAGCCAAATTATTGGTAATTTTTTTCTTTATTTCGTTGTGAGTAACAAACAAGCAGACAGTTCATCTGATGGCAAGTGATTCCTGTTGCTAATGACATCTACATTCAACCTTGACAAGGAATCATAATGCAGATGCATTATCATTTCTCACTACTCACCTTGAGGACTGAGGTGGTATGCATCGTCACCAGTAACAAAGGTCTCCGGATCCCTGCACTCACCAGGGTTAACACAACAACATTATGCTTCTATACCTATTATTTTTATCAAGCCGCCAATTTGGGGTAAATGTGCCCATAACAAAGGTTTAACATTTACCTCATGCAGAGGATACTTTTTTCTTATTATTCAGGTATGTTACACAATAGTATATTTTTCAGGGGAGGTTACATAATACGTCCCAGAGCTGTGGAGTTTTGGCAAGGGCAAAGGGACCGTCTGCATGACAGAATATTGTTTAGGAGACCAATAGAAGGGGAAGTGCCAGATGGGAAACTTCTGCATCGAGGAGAAGATGGCTGGGTGTATCAGAGATTATCACCTTGAAATCATAACTTAGGTTCTTCCTTATATATTGCTTTTTATTCCTTAATTTATATTTGTTTGGTAGAAGTAAGAAAAAATGTCTTCCACTTAATTGTAATTTACAAATATATTTAAATAATTTCTACAAGTTATTATAATTTTTTTAGTTAAAATCTTGGTGTTATGACATTCTTTTTATTTTTTAAACTTTAAACCTTTACTTATCCAGCAACACCACATGTTTAAGTTGCTACATTATAAGTTTTAATTGTAAATAACTTTTAAGTTTAAAAAATTCAACTAAAGAACAAATATTTAATTTAGTGGATAAAATAGTGTTATAATATCTTCCTTTTATGTCCTTCATCAGGTCCTATTACCATTAGACTATTTTGTGTTCATTGACATCAAAATTGATTATTCTCTTATATTTTCTTATCTTGGCCCATTGTCAGTCTAGTTACATGAACATTAATAAGTTATAAACCAAAATATCTCAAATTTTATCTGTTTATGTAAAGTTTATTGAGGAATTAAATACTACACAAGCATTGTTTGACTAGCTTTAATCTTCTGTCAACTTAACTCAGATAACCTCTAAAAAGTAAAATAGTTTTTCAGGCATAAACCAAATGATTACTTTTTCCAACACTTTTGTTCAACAATTTAATCCATACATAAAATTAAGAAGACTTAATGCTGTTTGGGGTTTTTGCTTGCCAGTTACCCCACAATGCACGCAATTATTTGATCAACTAGCAAATGATCCCCATTGGGGGCCATATTGGACCCAAGGTGGTATTTAAGAACAAACCTCGCTTTAAGGATCTTAAAAATTGCAAACCCTCCACCTCTATGGGAAAAGTACTGTATTCTGAAACTTATCTGATGTAGAAAAAATTTAAATTGGTCCCTCTTATCTTGCAACTAGCTACCACATTGCCGGAAGGTTCCTATACTTTAATTGGCATTTTACATCTTTACTGCTTATACCAGAACTATTAAAAGGAAAATAGGATGGTACTGGTACACTCATGGTCAATCAATTCATTACCAAAGCAACCACCATGTATTGAATTTAAAAGCATGCATCTATGAAAATGAGGAGATTGTTAACAGTGAAGTTTAACAGCCTCGAAAGCATTTTCTTGTTCGAGTCCCGATGGGAAAAGAAGACCAGAAAATACTAGTTTCTTGTCCTGCTATTGTAAATAATCACAATAGGCTACATGGGGATTCAATATATGTGACCAGTTAATGGAGCCATTGAAGTTGGGTTAAGATCAGAAAATGGACCCTAAATGTTATACTCCATTGTTTTGACTTGTCTATTGTTGATACTTGGATGGAGAACAGTGACGATTGCAAGGCCAATCTAAAATAAAAATAAAATCTAAGGATATAATGAATTTGATGGAGTTTCGTCTGAGCATCAGCGAATATCTGCAAGCTGAATCGCCTGTTGATTTTGCATGTTTAAAATATTTTAATCAGTACAAATGGTTAACAAAATAAATAGTTATTATTTTTAAAGATTAGTATTATTTTGTTATACTATCAACCGATCTTACTAGGCTCCTCTAGATACAATTGTGTTATGGATAGATAAGGCCCGGTTAAGCACAATTGTAGCTTCAAAAAGTAGAGCGGTCCACATAAATATAATTTTATACATTATAAACATAAATATAATATTTTTACCGAAAATGGAAAATTTGTCATCTACTAAAAGTTTTACTATAGATACAATTTTTAGGATTTTTAGGAAAATAAAATTGCGTAGTTGAAGTTCTCAGCATTTCTGAGAAATATCTTTCTTCAATGCCGTATAAGTCGTATCGTATATGAAACTTTTATTAATAAACATGACTTAGATTTCCTGTCTATCTTATCAGCGTCAGCATAGTCTACGAATGTAACATATCAAAATCTGCTAATAAAATCTGTAAGTCTCGCGGTATTTTAAATAAATTTGTTTAAATAATCGAAACTAAGAAACAATCCTGTGTTGTTTACAATATTAATAATTCTGTTGATAATAATAAAAAAAAAATCTAATTCCTTGATTATTTAATATAGGAATGATGTTATACAATAATCGGTTATGATAAAAAAAGCATATTTCTTTAAATATTCTAGAATATGTTATCATGTTTTATGTTATATTATTTGCTATTGTAAATGAAACTATGAATAATCATGTTCATACAAGAATTACCTGAGAAGTAACGTGAGGGATTTTAGATGTTTAGGCAAAAGAAGTTTTAGAGAAGCGAAGTGCGCTTGATAGTTTCCGTTCACGCTTATTTTAATTTTCGTATTGTATATGTAGCGGATCAATTTTCTTTAATTTCCTTACACAAAATCCATGTCACGCATAATGAAAATATTTTTATTAGAAGTTCAGCTCGAAGGATAATGGAGGATGTTTAGTGGTTTTAGCAAGAAAACTTGAGTTTCATACTTTCATTAACCTGTGATTTTTTTAATGGCTGATGTCAGTGGCTGTTAGCCCGAGGGCTTTTACAGCTTCACCTGGTTGAGAGTGGTCAGTGGTTAGGGCACTCAGCAGAGACTTATATTAACGCGAGGGAGCCTCGGCTTGGACCGTTACGTACGGGTGTGAAAGCGAATGACTCGAAGGTGCCCAGGAGGACCGAACCTCAAACCAAGTTATGAGGTGGTATTAGGAAGTTTTATACTATCATTACGTATTACTTAAGGAGAATTCATCAAAATTAATGTATAAAACCTTATTAGTTGATACCCAAACTCATGAATGAAACTAGTTCTATTATACACTCTAATCTGTAGCCTGTATCTCTGAGCCGAGAAATTAGAAAAAGGACTTCTTTAGAAGTTAGGATCGTATCAATATCCTGATCAAAATGCAAAATTGTAAAAGACAATTTTTACGTTACTTTAATACGGTTGGTGGAACTTTAATTATTATTGATACTTATTCGAAAATTTACTAGATCAATTACATTCAAATGAAACATTAAAAGTTTATTTTCAATACACTATCAACATCGTTGGGTTTGTAAGAAAAACCAAATATTAATCAAATCCTGGCGTGTATCAAAATTCGTCTTGTATTAAAGACCGTGTCTTTACCGATTGTTTTAAGTTTATGTAGTACTGTTGCTCATTGCTAATGCTATGCTATAAGTCGCGGCACATAAGTCTAGCGGTGAACAAAATGTGGAGGGGTTAGCTGCGCAGGGGGTACTGTCGCGAACGTAAGTGTTCATTTCTTCAAATTGAAATTACGAATAAAGTATTTTTGTTTGTACTTTTTTATATCTTAGCTAGTTCGTATAGACTAGTTATATAATAAATCATCATCATCATCTCACTAATATAAATGCGAAAATTTGTATGGATGAAATTTAGCACGGGCGTAGATTAGTCTGGAAGGTTACGCGAACGAATTTTCGGGCGGAAGTTAGTAGACTTTTTTATTAATTACAAATGTGCAGAATGTACATTACACTGTAGCATTTTCCACAAAAATAAAAGTGTGATTATTTTTATTTAAAAAGAGTTAGAATTAAATTTAGAAAGCGACTGTACACCGATAGCGAGCGGAGTGTCGTATCGGTGCGCGGGGCAGAGTACGACTGGAGAGCCAATAAGCGTTTACGCATGGCCGCCCGCGCCTCCTTGACTCCCCGGAAATATCTTGTTTTCGACTTCTGCGCGTTAACGGTCAGCGCTCGACATATTTGACGCAACATATACAACGCATATATATATGATTATGATGTTTTTAATTTGTTGACAGCAAATGTGGTATTATCGCTATCGCTATTTTGCAAGATACGATTAGCGCTTTGGGTAAATATAATAGATTCGGCTTAAATGGAAAGAAATTAGAGTAGGCTTGGCTAGCAAATGATCATCATCCTGTTTAATCGTGAACACATTATTAGGACGCGTGGGGACATACACCCACGAAACTTGTATAATACAGAAAATATTTTGCACTAATAATTTACGCAACATGAGTATCGGAATTGGAGGTGAGTTAGTTTTAAACGCGATTTTATTAGCTTGACCTACACACACATATATATATATATATATATATATATATATGCATGTTTATATGACTGTAATGATTTTTTTATTTATTTTTCACCTGCTTTGAAAGTTTGCCAATAACAATAATTTCTTGACTATGTATGTTTTAGTTTTTAAAACTTTAAAACCTTATTTTTCTGTTAATAATTTTATTAATATTTTTACTAATTTTTCAGGTATGAGAATTAAATACAAAGATAAGGATGACACTTTCCTAGAGAAACATTTGGCGTCAAAAGAGCCATCTGGGCAATTTAAGGCATGGTTTGAAGAAGCTTGCAATAGAAAGGAAATATTAGAACCCAGTGCTATGTGCTTGGCCACAGTATCAAAGTATGTACTAGAATAACCTAAAGACTTTTATATTTTTATCAATCAATTCTAATCCAATTACTTATAATTGACAGAGAAGGATACCCTTCAGCGAGGTTTGTTTTATGTAAAGGTTATGGCAAAGATGGCTATAAATTTTTCACAAACTATGAGAGTAGAAAAGCTATAGAAATGGTAAGTAAATTGTTGGACCTCCGTAACATCCCTAGTTTGTACATTTTTTTTTTAAAAGAAGTAGTTGAAAAAATCATAAATATTTTAGGCTGAAAATCAAAATGTTGCTGCTACATTCTATTGGGACATTTTTAACAGATCAGTAAGAATAGAAGGTTATGTTGAAAAGCTATCTGAAGAGGAGTCTACTGCATTTTTCAATTCACGGCCAGTACCAAGCCAAATCGCAGCATATGCTAGCTACCAAAGTACACCAATTACATCCAGGGATATTCTTTGTGAGCGTGAAAAGAAACTTGAGGCTGAATATATGATACCTGGGAAGGAAGTTCCTAAGCCAAGTTATTAGTAATTATATATGCTTATTATTTTTTGTTTATAACCACTTTGAGGTAGATTTTCCTAATATTATAATATATAATTTTTTTTAGTGGCGGTTATATAATTCGGCCTAGAGTTGTGGAATTTTGGCAAGGGCAAAGGGACCGTCTGCATGATAGAATAATATTTAGGAGACTAGAAGAACGGGAAGTGCCAGATGGAAAACTCCTGCATCAAGGAGAAGATGGCTGGGTGTATCAGAGATTATCACCTTGAAATTAATATTTTGGTAGAAGATATACACTGATTTTCATTCTAAATAATATCATAATTATACATACCCTTTTTCTCAAGTAACACACATACACCCATAGTCACAATCATGTTGTCAATATTTTTTTTATAAATATATTTTCTTTGTCAATCATATTTTTATCAAAATGATTTGTTCGTTTCCAAACACTACTTTATTGCATTATTACTTTTACCTGGCTTTGATGTCAGAGATGCAGTGAACTATCATTTTCAGGGTCTAGCAATTTTTATACAAGATATGTATAATATTCATAAATACCTAATGGTGACACTAGTATAAAATGTTTAAATGTTATTTTGTAAACGGTATATGTGACATATTGTGTAAAATTTACAGAGTGAGAGTGAATATGTATTTATGGAATGTAGTGACAAATAAATTATTAATATTTGTTTGGTAGAGGTAAGAAAGATGTCTTCCAAATAATGTTTTTAAATTTAATTAAAAAAAATAAAAACAAAGACTGTATCTATGATTTATTATAATTGTTATAAAGTTTAAAATTTTAATAAAATACTTGTTACTGTGTTATTCTTTTTATTTTTATTATTTCTCTTTGTACACCGTCTGAATTTTTCCAAATAACTTCACTATTTAGCGAACCACATTTTTTAATGTGCACTTCAAATTGTCTCATGCCCCCGCCAACCCCAAAATAACATGTTTTTGCTGCTACATAAATAATTCCTTCTTTACTCAACCTTTTCAGAAATAATTCTATAAGTTTATTGTAATTGTACTCATTGTAAATAGTTTCCGAAGTTAAAATAATATCATATGTTTCAGTGTCTGCTAGTTTCTTGTTGAAAGAATCCCAGTCGCCTGAATAAAATTTGCATTTTTTTATTTCTTTTTCCCTTAGCTCTTCTTCAATATTTAGCAGCACACTGGGTATGGTGACGCACTCTATTATTTCTTTATTCTGTAACATAATGCATCATATATTTCTTAATATCTACCAAGGATTTACAGTAATATTAAAAAAATTAAAAATATATTTTATAATTTATTATAATATATTTATTTATAATTTTTAACAATGCTTAGGGCTCTCTAACAATTTCTCAAGTTTTGAGAAGTTATTATCTCTAAAACATGGAAGTTTTATAACTACGTTTTCCATCCCCATGCAACTGTTGGAAAATCATCACCTCAAATTACAACTTAATTGGAGCCAAATTAATTGTTATATAACAATAAACTATTCATTTGTATATTTATACCGTGGATTACAAGCTCATCAAAAATCTATTAAAAATTTTGCTATATCATGATGTGCTCAACCAATTGTGTCTTAGTTACAGAATTATGTGAATTGGACCAGTCAACGAATAATAAATGACGAGATGGTTCGTAATGTAGCCAAATATTAATGGCCTCATCATCGTAGAATACATACAAAATGCATCTAGTCATGCAGATCAGGTAGCGCTTTGTTTACATACAGGCGGGCAGCTGCGTACAATAATATTGGGAAACTAATTATACTGTGTTAAATTAAGAAAAATTATGATGTTTTTTTTATTATTAGAATAAATTAAGAAAAATAGGGTGACCAACCAACACAGTTTTCGTAATATCTATTGGCCTTAGAAGTACAACGTGTAAAATTAGATATCGCGTCTTATTCTTTCTATTATATTATCTATCTTATTTTTTAAAATACAGACATTCTTAGTATGCACAATCGAATTGACGACCCCGATTCCACATTATTCATTGAGCTTCTGTCCTACTCCTAGAGTATAGCAGAACCAGAGCTTCCGGCTCTGCGATGGTCGAATAGGTTAAACAAAGGTTTCTTGTTGACCATAACGTCTGGTCTTTTGATTTTAGAAATCTTTACCAACCAAAAATAGCAGATTTTTTTTAAATATTCTATTGGTTAAGATTTTTATAAATTAAATAATAATTGTTTGGTTTAGTACACAATTTAATAGATATTTTTAGTATTTTATTTATTTTTTTACATTTTGTTTTTATGTACTAAACATAATAGCGTGTTAATTTATTTCGCCTACTTTTATCACCTAAATGACGTGGGCAAGCGTTGACTGAACAATTGATATGGCGGATTATAGTTGGTCGTATCATGAACTGTCAACATTTCACTAAATGATGGGACGCATCATGATAAAGCCTATTCTACGTTTGTGTCACGATATATATAAAAAAATCATTCATACCTCTAATATTTTATCTTATCTATCTGCAAAGTGTAAATGTATATGACAATTTTTTTTTATATCATCTTACACATTAGTTTAATTATAAACTATTAAAGAAACTGATAACACCTTCACCGGTTTTCGGGTCTAGGCGTTTTGTGTGCATGTCCCGTGTTCTGGATAGTCTTGGGTAGGACACGACATGAAAATGAGTTTGTAAGAGTAGCCTCATTTTTGAAGTGAGCCAGTACAATGTGAGGCGCTACCCACTTCAAATGAGGCGAGGCGTTCGAGAGCGCAGCGACCTCATGACTGTGCGAGCCAGTGCGAGGCGTTGAGGAGCTCGGTAGTACTTTCGACGTTACAAATATGACATTAATTTGATGTTATTTGAGTCTGATCTCGGATTAATGACATATTAATATCCAGTATCGCAAAGTAATATGAAACGATTAACATAGTAAATATTGTTTGTAAGTAGACAAATAAAATAAAATAATCAAATATATTTTATAGTATTTAATAAAATAATAATAAAAAATCACAAATTATATTGTAAGAATAATATTTGCGTAACTTTGTTGCCACTTAGCCGGTTCCTTTTGTCTGTAAGTACTTGGACTGATTTGCTAAAAGTACGCTCGGAAGGCACAGAAGTGGCAACATTACAAAGCCGTTTTAAAAATAATTTAAAAACCCTAGGATAGGCGTCCTTTCTGGCCCACCACCACTTAGTGGGATATTGAGACCTTGGCAGTAAGGAACCCGAGGTATTTATCGACTTCGATAATACCTCCTGCAGTCGGATTTACCACACCCACATGCTCATCAAGCTCGTCCCATATACTATTCGGATACTTGCACTTGGCGCCCCGGTGATGAGGGTTCTGTTACAATAGGGCTAGATTGACAAGTGGATCTCTACGAAATACTTCGATCGACAATGTGTTTAATTTTGTGGTAACGTCTTTCTTTCAAAGCAGATAGGACTATAAGGTTGAGAGTATGAGCAAAAAATGGTGTATGCTTCCAAATATTTAGTTTTATAGTAGCTTTGATATTAAAAGCGTTGTCACTTGTTGCCGCAATTTTATCAGTAAAGTCCCACATATTTGTAATTCTTTTAAATTCATGTGCTGGGCTTTCTGAGGTATGCCTATCTGGAAACTGGATGCATTCTAGTAAAAAAGATTTCAGTTCTGACTGCTGATTAATAAAATGTCTCAAAAACTCTTACAGCTACATAAGTGTCATTGGGGGCGGATGTCCACCCATCACAGTCGTTATACAAACATACTCTGCTTGACATAGTTCTGTTTTGACCTTTTCTTTTGTTTGATTGTAGACTTTTGTCATAAAGGCATTGGATAACGTCTTGCTATTTGAAAATTGGTGAGCCGAATTCAAATTCTTAATAAAGTCTCTGAGTTCAGGGGATTCAATTAGATGAAATGACAAGTAATTTTTTGTACTTTTATTAACATTTTGTTGAGATTTTCAGTTTTTTTAGCCCGTGTTAGTTTGGTGTTAGTAGCTGGAGTTTTTTTATATAGATCGGTGCATGTAGGTGTGGCTGGTAAGGAATCAGATGTTTCAGGCATTACAGTGCTTGGAGCAGTAGATGTGGGAGTAGTAGGTATTTAAGGTCCTTGTGTTATCGAATGCGAAAGTGTTGTGAAATTATGGATTTATGTTGCTGTTGAAAAAGCTATATTTTATTTATTTATTTATTTATAAACTTTTGTACAACTAACATATGCACAAAGGCGGACATAATGCGCATAAGGCATTATCTACCAGTCTACCTTGGGAGGGTTCAGAGAAATCAAGGTAGGGACAGAAGAATATAATAAATAAAGAATAATAATAAAGAAAAAAGAGACATACAATACATCTAAATACTTATACAATTATATATACATATCATTATATATTATCTTAGGAATTTATAATACTAAGTAAAATAATAGATATATATATACATTTACATAAACTATAAAACAAAAAATATACATATTATAAATACAAACATATCTAAAAGTAAATATATATATAAATATATACGTAATTATTATCGATGTAGTGAATCTGCTGACACTACTTCCAACAAATGCTTTCGAATTTTTCGTTTAAACTCTAAGCGACTTTTAGCCATTCTGATTTGGGAAGGTAGCGCATTCCACAGGAGAATAGATTGAACAAAGAATGATGAGTGAATGATATCAGTACGATGAGAAGGACATAGGAGAAGACGATTATGCGTCGAACGAAGATTTTTATTGTTGACGGAACTAAGATATTCATGGGGGCATTCACGTATAGCAACAAATACTTGTGGATGCTTGCGTCACCGTCACACTATCATTTTTAAAGTCGGTAAAAAAACTGCCATGCTTTAGAGGATTTTCTATTACCATCACCAGACATATTACGTATGAAAAAACAAAAAGAAAAAGTTAAATAAAATACACATCTAAAACTATGAATAATCAATGTATTAATACTGTGAGTATCTGTATTTAATTGTTAGGAAACTAACCCAAGTAACTAGAGTAACTAACACCGATAAAAATATTAAACCACAACAAAATATAACACAAATTAGCCAAATTAGCAAAATAAACGGTTATTTAAAGTTATTCATAAAATACAATTAATATTAATTACAAAGACTTACCTGAATGTATTAATTGCCTATACACTTTATTAAAGCATCAATAAAAAAAAAACCTGTACTGGTCACTCACTCACTGCAAATACGTTATGAATTTATTATTCAAATTAAAACCGCCACTTTAAAGCGCGCTTCATCAGATCACAGTATTTAATTTAGCCATGGAGACAGCTATTTTAGCCAAGGAGAGCGATCGAATCAATCGATCGTTTATGATATCCGTTTATAATTATTTAAATAATATTTTTATTATTACAGAATTTAAAAAATATGACGACCTTTATTTATTTTATAATTAATAAGTTATCAGTTATGAATTTTACAACAATAGTTAAAAAACAAGAAATGTAAAATACTCTAATGGTTAATAAATAAAATTATTAATACTATCTGCTCATTACTATGTATAATATTAAAATAGTGTAGTGTAAACTTTTAATTGAATAATTAAGTATAATTTTTTATATTGATAGAATAAAAATTATACTACTATAGTTATAACTGAATTAATAGAAATACACTCAAAATAAAGAAACCTTACTAATTGTTTTATCTATCACTTATTTCATATAAATATATTTTATTGTTATAACATAATATAGGTAATAAAAATTAATAATAAATTATAAAAAAATTAGTTATTTAAATATAGTCGACGCATTTTAAACTGAGTCGTCGGGCAATAAATGTCACTGACAGTAGGAGTGTGCACGCAATGCAACCCGTTATCGATACTTAGCAACCTGCGAATGCGGGGTCGATGCGTCATCCCTAGAAAAGATGAAAACGGCCCTTTTAGGGACACATTACGATCTATATAGTTTCTCTATGATTACGTCGAAACAAACATTTTATCTTACAAATTAAAAACTTTTATTTTCAGATAGCGAAAATTATTATACCCGTTATCGATATGCACCTCTACAATTCTTACATACATCACTACACCTGTCCATAAGACCTGTAAGTGCGAGCGAGACAGACAGATAAATATGATTTATGACCCGAAGCCTCAGTGGTCAGTTCATAATGCGTCGACTATAACTACTTGTAATACTTTACGCTCGTTCTTGATTATATCCATCTAGCTATCGAATTTGGCAATGGCAACATTATATTTTCTCTGTCGCTCGAGACGCGATCGCATATTATTATTAATTCCATTGAGAAAGAATTCGTAATTTGTATGCCTTGCTTCATCTCTGTCTCTCACCCTCAGTTTACACGGAGAGTGAGTAACGCGACTGCCGCGACATAAAATTTGAAGTAGTACATTTTGAAATGTTGAGCCGAGCCGCTCTTACATTTTAACGTCATGTACGGGACAAATGTACTGCCTCTAGTCTAAGTCCTACTCAACACTACTGGCGACTGCATAGAATTAGAATCCTCTTCCGATTTTATTGCACATGCATTATATCAAACTAGGGAAGAGATATTTATATGGGGTTGTCAAATTTGGTATTTTTTGTTATTTTTCGAGATAACTTTGGTATTATCGTAGAATGTAATCAGGTCACACTGTATCACAGTATGGGTTATACGCGTACAACAGTACGCATAACGTGACGGAAGTCACCGCGTCGTAAATCGACTTCCCTACGACTGACTATGACTGAGTCACGATTTTAACACACTTGATAATATAATACCTTCAAGGCAGCTAATCATTGCAATACTGTAAATATTAGGGACATTATTAGGGGACTATTATTGCAAATTTGAAATAATAGTTGTATGCAGTATTACATAGTTGAGATACTGTTAAATTATGGTAATTTGTGGAATAATGCAGCCCATGTACCTTGCATGCTTTTTTTGCACATATAACAGCTATTATCCATTTGACTAGCAAAAGTAGAGATTTGCATGGTTTGTATAACCTAATCCGTGATCTAGAGGACTTTAGTGAACTACTCATGATGTCATGATGGTTTATTTGACCATGGCAATGTTATCTGATAATAACCAGAGAATATCAACTGCTGTAGATATATATTTGTTTATAATACACCCAACCTAATCGGCTGTAAATCAAAAACAAATTCACAATGCATCAGCCAGATACCCTTACCACTATGCCCAACTAAACTATAAGCACTGAAGTGTAGATGTTATGTTTATTTTATAGTGTTATATATACTTACATAATCTTGAAATGTGACACACGATCCATTTTGCAATGCATAAATACCTAAGATACCCACTCCACATCCTAAATCTAAAACTTTAGCTTGTTCAAAGTTTATTTCATTAGGATGTTCTATTAAATATTTGATAAGGTCATTAGTACATTCCCATATTTTCAGGCCACCTGAAACAATAACTGTGCATTATTCACATTAGCAATCAAGATTTTTATATATAATGAAGCACCATAAGAACAACTATAGTAAACATGTTATCTTCTAAGAAACTTACTTTTACCTAAATCAATTAATTATGTACATATATGTATTTTTATTACATTGAGAGTAACAAACAAGCCTGCAGTTCACCTGATGTTAAGTGAAAATTCATAATTCAGATGCATTATCACCCTTGGGGTTTAAAATGGAATGCTTCGTCACCACTAATAAAGGTTTCCATATCCCTACACCACGAAACACAGCAACATTATGGTGCTATTTTACGCTGGTATTCTGTGAGGGTGTGGTCCTACCCCTATATATACAAAATTGGTAACAAGTTATTTATCAAATATTTATTATTTTTCTAGTTAGACATGGCAGTATATACTTTATTTTATGACCGTACTCATGGCTGATTTCAACCATATCTTCTAGTTTTTATCACATGATAACAACTATGCAGAATATTTTATAGTTACAGCAATCATGCAAACACAGAGGCACTCACTCTTTTCCTCCTTCCCTTCTCCAATGCAATATGTGAACAATAATGTTGGGGGAAGGTACAGATGCAGTCTGATAGACATGGGACATGGACAGTATGCCTAAACCCGAAAATAAAAAAAAAATGTGATGCACAAATATTTTTCATCGGCTGGGAAACTAACCCAGGTATTCTAACCATCTAGTTTCTATATAAAACTTTTGTATCTAAAGTTTATTTAAAAAATAAGAGCAGTAGTTATTTTATAATAAGTGAGTAACTAGTTTTCTTTACATACCTTCATATTTCCCCGCTACTAGATCACTGTGTTCTTTGTCAGCTAGCTCTAATCCATTTATTTCACAATCTCCACTCAAAAACATTTTATTGGAATGACTTACATGTCCTATTTCAACATCATCACATGTAAACATTTTAGCATGAACTATGATTTCATCGAGCTTATTCATTTGTTTGTTTGGTTTTATCTCTTCACTTTCAAACCATTTAATGTCTTCACTTTCTTCTGTAAGGCTCACAAAATTAATAAAAAAGTATAATACAGAGATAAAATTAAAGTATGTCTCCAACTGTTATCCAGGATGCCAAAGTTGTAGGGAATGTATTAGAACACCCTCATAGTTCCTCTGCTATTTGTTCACACATCTATGATTCATCATTCATTTCTTAGACAAGCATGTTTCTGCTTTTCTCTTAGCACCAAGCTCTTATTACATCAACTTTTAAAATTGATTTGCTTTATTTTTTTTATTAATACAAGTCAGTGCTTGTCTACAACCCCACCTAGAGTTAAGCAGTTCTTTAGATATTGATGGTAAAGCGCACTAGTCTAGTTCTATTGATTCTTCACTTGAAGATGCCCACATTTTATTCAGCGGTAAGACACCACAGATAGATTATACCAATCCTTCTCTACTCACATTCACACACTCAAAACATTGCTACATCTGAACGCAAGGAATATCCAATCATATTACAATAATCTTAAGTATTCAATTCTTTAAAATATTCAGTGCCAAGGAGTTTTGTGTAAAATTACCAATTAATCATCTAAAGGAATAAAGTCTCACCAACCTTTAGGAAGAAGAAAAGGTAATTTTAAAATATACAGAAATTATATATTGTGTCAAAAACCCTTAGGAGTGTGATACGATTTTCTTATTTAACACGAATTAAGATTAAAATAAATAGAATTAGAATTAATTGAATAGGTTATCTAAAATTGATAACTTTATTGGTTTAAAGATATTTTCGATATTTCTCATAAAAGTTAATTTTTTCTTTTAAAAATATTGTAAAGTAAAAAAGCAGTAAAATTTAAAGAGAGATTTCCTTTTATACAGCTTAGGCCGAGTCTAAATTTTGAGTAAGATGTAATTATATCGGTACCTTGCTTTTGTTCTCTGTTCCCCTCATTACCCAAAAAATTGAATCTAAAAGAAGTCATTTTTTAATTTATAAAGTTATTCATTAATGAATAAATAAAATAAAGGAATATATTCATTAGCCAAACCGGCAATATGATTGTTTTGCACGTCAACGTCGTAATTATGTCAAAAATTGTAAATATGCGTTCTACAATCAGATAACTTAAAACTACAGTAGTAAAGTTTTGGGCACAACAAGAACTATTAACTTTTTATTGTCATACTGCTATATCTAATGTTAAATAATAAATATTATAGTAATTAATAGAGATATATGAGACGGATAGTAGTTTAGCAGGAAGGATCTCGCATCTCCCTAACAATTCCAATCATAGCGTAGACGTAGCGGACGTCGTACTCGGCCATAGGATCAACTACTTGACACTAGGGTAAGGTATATAAAAGACTTATCATCGCCCGCCTAAAGGACTTCATGTTGCCCGAAGGCTACCAATGAATGAACAGTTCGGGTTTCGCACCCAACACTCATGCACACATCAAGTGCACCGCATCACGGAGCACATTCACAGTAAATTAATTCGAGGCTACCAAAGCGGCGCGTTCTTCCTTGACGTGGTGAAAGCATACGATCTCGATCGACTCGTATTAATCGTACGAGACTTTCTCCACAGTCGCACCTTTCGGTACTGCTTCAGGGGAACGCGTTCCGAGGTTCACCCCATTTGTCCTGGAGTACAAGGTTCCGTCCTAGGTCCCATTTTATACACACTCTACACCAACGACATACCGCCCACTCGCGGTGTACAGCTGGCCCTTTTCGTCGACGACACCGGCCTCTACATGTCTGGATTCAAACCAGACGCCATCTGTAAACGCCTTCAATCCGCAGCCAACCTGCAATACCTAAGGGAAATGGTTTCGGGAAGAGAAGGGTTGAGGTTTCAGATTAACCCCACCAAAAGTGCAGACATGTACTTCTCTCTCTGCAGCGACGTAATGAAATTACATTATACAAAGAATGCATCCAACCCATTTGCGCATGCTTCCCCACGTTACATTCACCGACTTCAGATTATTAAAAATGGGTTCATGCGCAAGGCTACCGGTGCTCCGTGGTTCTTGTGTAATGAAAATCTACACATAGATCTTGAGCTGCCGACCGTACCTCAAACAGGCTTCCCGCCGATATTTCGACTCTGCGGTCACACACCCAAACTCATCGATTGTAAGTGCCACCACTTACAATCCCATCGCGAATCATAGATCCACCCGCGTCCGAAGGAGGCTGAGGCACGCTCTCGACGATCCCGACAATGCGTCTACCATGGCTCAAGCCCTTTATAAAACAGTACACACGCACACTGTACCCTCATACCGCATACGCCATCGCAGACAAGGTTATTCGCGATACCGCCACGTCACAGGCCGGTTCTCACCAGACAATAATGATAGAAGCGTCGCACGAGTTTTTTATTCGAGTTAACAGATAGCTAATAATAATAGCAATATTCGGTCGGTTCGGCCCTCGAGTAAGATACTCTCGGGAAATAGGGTAACGGTTCAAGTCGAGGCTCCCCGGGAGCCCTCGTGATGGTTACCCACTAATAGTCTCGGCTGAGCGCCATGAGTGCTCGGTCACCTCTCAACCTGGTGAAACTGTAAAAGCCCTCGGGCTAACAGTGGCCATCAGCCTGAAAAAAAAATCATTGGCGTCAGCTGATTCCACACAGTTGTGGTTGGTAAAGAAATCGGTATAAATCGCATAGTGGCAGATGGTAAGGATGGAATTTTAAACTCTATCGGAATGTATGATTGTTAAACTTAATAGCTGGAATCAATCCAAATAATTCAGAAAAACACTCCCCGTGGCAAATACGATAAAAGATTCATAGATATGCAACATCTCTTCGCAAGTCATTCAGAAATAATTGGTCGTTTATTCGGGTTGCTCTCCGTTGGATGCGGTCATATGGAAGATGATATTTAGGTGCCCCTGTTCAAAGATGATAACTGTATTCCATGTGCTCGCATGAATTCTTTCTACATATTAGCACACCAAGCTATTTAGCGGCCAATTTGATCATCTCTTCTGGATGTCCGCGGAACTGATCGTTACATCGAAACATTACTCGATATGTCAACGCCAAGGATACTAGCTTAGGAAACAAGGGAAGTGTTCACAAAATGAAGACATAATATCCTAGCGGCGAATGCGATGACAAACGACTCTTTCTCTCTTTTCCGGTACTCATTGATGCATCCACGAGAAATATTGGTTTGGTGGGTGTAAAAGTTGGGTGGGTGTCTGCTATAATACCTAGTGTATGTAACCGCAAAATACCCATTTAAAAAAGAAGGCTTTGGAACGTAGTTTTGTGTATACTAATATTGCTTCTCTAATGATTTTCTGATATTACATTAAAACAGATATTATGGTCGAAGTAGAAAAATTAAAAGATATTTTTTAGAAGTATAAATGCGAATTCAATGAGAAAAAATACCATATACATACTTCATCATTATATTTGAAAGACATTTAATAAAAAAAATTAAAAAGTATGTGAACAATATTAATGTCATCTGTTGCGCTTAATTTTTAATATAATGGAAAACAATTCTGATTTACAAAAAAACTTGAATTTGGTAGGATTTTCCTTTCTATTACTACTTTTATAGATAAAGAACGTTTGAATTCAAAAACTGTGAACGCATCCAACCAATATACTTATTCATACATTCAAGCGCACACCGAATTGTAGAAATTAAGTAAAGAAGTTGTGTGAATTTACATTTGCTTTATAACTTAGGGGTTTATTAGCTTTGATCCCAATTATATACATCTTAAAATAATGACAGACGTTACGAAAAAGGTAAACGGTGTACTACATTTTAATGTTATTTTCCTTTATTTTTGACACGAGTGGTGAACAGTGAAGTGTGCGAGCAGGCAGGCCTTCTTTGTACCCCTTAAATTCAGTTGAGATATACGTTCCCTTAAAGCATTTGATGCGTATTGATATTTTCAGTAAATTCTCGTACTGATTTAGATATTTATATAAAAGTCAACATAACCTCAATTGCGCGGCCATGGGTTTCGGCGAAGTTAGCGTTGTACGTGACGTTTACTACATATTGGTTTACTTGAATTGTATAGTAGTTTTTTGAGACATCTCAAGAACTGTTGGTTTTTCAGGTGCAGGAATACAAAGACTCTCTTAAGCAAAAAGCGGAGCACTTAATTATAAAAGGATTTCCAGAAAAAATAGTTAAGTTAAATGAGCTGTTAGAAACGTCAAACTTTCAAAATCGTGATTTAGCCGACGTCCATCAGGTAATGGCTTCTCGTGGTTGTGACTGTATGTGTATGTGTGAATGACTTAAATTCTATTCATATGTCTATGTCGTAAAATACATAGTTTTACTTCTTAAAAACTAAAAGTTATTCTTTTATCAACATATTAAAACTACAAAAATTTAGATTCTATATGTTGTTATTTTGTAAAATAAAATCGTATTTTCGATCAATAGATAACAATATAGCATATTTCTTCAAATATATTTAAGTAATTTAAAGTCAAAGATATTTTAACCTCCCCTAGATTCATAATTTGTGTAATAAATAAATTGTATATGTATGTATTATATTTATCACAATGACTTTTGTATATAAAAATAATATTTTAAGTATTTCTATTACATCAATTAGTTTTGTTTAAGTATTTAAATAATTAGTTATATATATATATATATTTGGTTTTGTACATGCTTTTGTATTTAATAATATTTGTTTTTGTTATATTAGACAGACAAATAATAAAGATTATAAAGTACAGGATGATAATATTCTATTATTTTCAGGATCTGAACATTCCAGTACCACCACCGGTATCTGTTTTGAATGAACCAAATGCAAAACGTCCGAGAGTGGATTCATCGGAAACTTCCAGTAATTCTACAATAGATGGAACAAAAGTATATGCCTTGCCTAATGGGACTGTATCTTGTAATAAACCTCTCAGTGACCTCATACATCTTGTTAAGCCACACATAAGGGAGCTGGTCGAGGATTCTAATTTAGTAAATACTTTTATTTCTTATTATTTCTAAAGCAAAGTTGTGTGTATCGTATATAGCAAAAGCCCAATTAATATATATATATTTTATATTACATATTTATTAGCACTTGCTAAAAAAAAAGAACACCAGTAGTTTTTTTACCATATTTGTTGCCTTTACTTGTATGCCCGAGGATATTAGATTAAATTCTACTGAAGCCTTTTTATTGACATTTTGTGAGTGTATTGATGTCTTTGTACACAAGTGATATTAAGTATGTGCCTAACTAATCATTTGTAATGCAAAAATATGTTCCTCAGCTGGTAATCAAACCCAAGCATTTGTATAAGTTTTTCTTATTTTTACCCCTTAATATTATGAATGTTTGACCTATAAATTAGAACAAAATTTTCTAGACAGCTTTAAAAAGTGTATATATTTTTTTCTAAACTAGTACTAAATGAAAACTGTAAACAATTTCAGCTGAAAATGTGGATTTCATTTATGATTCCCAAAATTGAAGATGGTAACAACTTTGGTGTATCAATACAAGAAGACACCCTAGCAGAAATTCAATCAGTGGAATCTGAGGCAGCGGCTTTCTTTGACCAAATATCTCGATACTTTATTTCAAGGGCAAAAATTGTATCTAAAGTTGCTAAATATCCACATATTGATGATTACAGAAGAGCTGTGAGGGTAAGTTAATTTATGACCTTAGTTTTGGAGTTGTTTTTAATTTCCAGCTAGATTTTGCCATTAACAAAGTCCCTTCTTCCCATCTTCACACACCCTAGGAATTATGGCTCTGTTTTCTGGTATTCAGACATCTAGGTCAAGGGAAAGCCATTCACTTTGTAGTCTTATAAATATACAAAACATACCATTTTACTATAGTTCGTAAACTTGCATGGCATACTAAGTTATAAAACTTGTGCCATATATCATATTGTTGTCATATGGCACAATAGTATTAATTATTGTGAAATATATTTTATATTATTTTACTACCATCTTACCATAACTTTGTCTTTGTGGACCTACCTACCACCTGGCTCTAGCGCAGCTGTCGGTGTTTGTAGACAGTAGATGTTTATTGTCCAATAACTTGAAAGTAAACAAAAGAATGACTTCTTTAAATATTCCATACTAACAATAGAATATGCAGAAGTGCATTTCTTTTATTTATCCTATGGCATTTTATTACAATTGATAATTATGTTGTATAAGTGCAGTCTTAAACTTTTGACCGGCAGGGTATATTTTTAAAAGTTCTTTAGTTTTTCAATGCTCTGCATATAGAATTAAGTTGACGGGATTAAAGCATGGCCAAGTGTATAGGCTGATAAATCAACTACTCCCCTACAACTATTCCTCTACTACTGCTCTATTTATATATTTTTTGTTACAGGAACTAGATGAGAAAGAGTACTTGTCACTTTGGCTTGTCATGTGCGAGATTCGCAATCGTTACTGCTCCTTGCATGATATTGTAATCAAGAACTTGGAAAAAATTAAGAAACCTCGCTCATCTAATGCTGATTCACTATATTAGTCAATAAATCTCAATTAGAAATATAATACCACAAGGATTCCTTGTAATTTAAGTGTAATACAGAAACAGTTCTTTTTTATTTTCCTTTGACTAGGCCATTTTGTATATAATTGCCATGAAGTATTCCATATTTTGAATTTTCTAGCACAAGACTGGTATGGTTTATTGGTTACTTTTCGGCTGAGACATGAATTTATTGCTCCATAGCTCTTTTCAACCCATTTGAGATTGACATCTTAAAAAAACTATAAACTGGAATTTTTTAATTTTAATATCACTCATCATAACATTCTACAAAGTTCATTTGGCTTATTACACATTTAATGATACGGCTGAGAGTTAATGTTACCCTCGGGATGAGTCACCAGTCTTGAATGTGTTATTATCACCTAAGCTGTGGTCTGAAATAACTAGGCCATTTCATTTTTAGTGAGTAAAAGATAATTACCATATTGTAGTCTTAATTAAGAATGAGGCTGTCATTTAATTTTATTATAATTTTTTGTAATGTATTTCTATACAATAAACTGTTTAAAATTGTTGAATATCACCTACACTTATACAGGTAGCATATTCCCAATAATTTTAGTACTTATTATTTTTACACTTATAACAATATAAAACAAGATATTGTTTGACAAATCAAGTCATGTAAAAACTGCAATATGGTAATATCTATCTTTTGGTTTTCACCACCAGTGACCACATAGATGTATTGTATCTCGAGATCCTAATTTAAGCGCAATATAGAATGGTAAAAAAAAGGTATATATCTGTAAGTTAAATAGATTAATTTATTGCTCTTTTAGAAATTTCAGTTTGAAGTGCCTGAATAAAACATAAGTTTTTAACTGAGATGAAAAATATTGTATACCATCAGTGTACCATTTCATCAACTGTCTGTTGTTGGCGAATTTGATTATAATTGATATCCAATTTATTAAATAAACACATTTGTATAAATGTTGTTTCTTTGTTTTTTTTAGTCTTCGCTAAGGAACCAATTTGTTTTTTCTAAGAATGCATACATACAAATACATTATCAGGTAGATCTGTTTTTTATATGTGACATTGAAACAAAGTCCCTTCCCTTGATTCCCTTGATCGTTAACGATCGTCCGTTAGATCGATTGCGGCACAAAGATACTTATATCCATCGACAGTAAGGATTCAAGATGTACATAGATGGAGAGAGATAACTTGGAGGAGTGACATGAAATGCTTCATTTACACTAATTGGGTCTCCAGTTTACTTTAACTTGGCGTATGTAACATGCAACATTACGTTGTTATTCTCTTGCTGTAGTCTCCATTCAAGAACTCGTTTCATCATCATCACTTATCAGCCCATCACTAGTCCACCTCTACACATACGACTTCCTCCATAGATTACCAGAGAGTACGACCGTGAGCCACCAGCATCTATCGAGTTCCCGCAAACCTGGCCAAGGTCGTCGTTCCATCTAGGGGGAGGTCGTTTACGCTGTGAAGGCGAAGAAAACATTTTTTTTAGTGTGATGTTAACACGTGGTACGATTCCTTTTATGAATTACGGACTCTCATTTCGAATATCCCCCCAAGGGAGGCACGCTCTCGACGACCCCGACGACGTAACCACCAAGGTCAACGCCTTCCGAAGTGATGGTGACAATATTGATATTAATTTATGTGTCAGAAGCAATGGACCGAGCCGAGGTTCAGCCCTCTCGGGCACACTCTAGTCGGTCGCTCTCGCGCAACAGGGTAACGGTCCAAGCCGAGGCTCCCTCGGGAGCCGATGTGGTGGTTGCCCACTAATAAAAGCGCTCTGTCACCTTTCAAGCCGGTGAAACTGTAAAAGCCCTCTGCCTAATGGTGTTTATTAACCCGAAAACGGCCAAGGACGCAACAATAATATGATAATAACATAATATTTATTTCAGATTACTTAATCCATAGAATTAGTAACAATAAAACTTAATAACTATGTTAGTACGTACATTTTTAATTAAATCTAAAACTTAAAAACTAATATATTTGCATGAGCTGCGAGTCATACCGTTCTGAAACTGTTCTCATAATGGCGTTGGAACTGTCCCTCACTCTGCAGAGCAAGGAAGCCGCTTGATGATTTGATGATAAATAAATGCAATAATAATATAAATAAATAATTTATTTTGTTGTTTTTTTTCTATTGTAACATTGTCAGAATTATATTTTTATCTGCCTAGCCATCACACACATCGCTTCCAATCACCAATAGTTAGCTGAAAAAAAAATGCTTTAGAGGCTTAGTTCCCAAAGTTGTCCAGGTGGACCCCCTGGAGGTCCATGGGTGACTCTATGGGGGTCTACGTTGACGTGACAAAAAATGGGAGTTCACAATTCGTAAGTCTACGAAAATTTATATGCTTTCGATAGTGAAGAACTAAAACGTTGACTTGACATCACCTATAAATGTAGGCAGATAATATTTTAAGAATCTCGGCGACTGTTACTTGTAAAAACTTGCATATTTCATAGTTTTTGTCAGTTTTGGGGATATGGTAGAAATGTAGCTGTAGGGGGTCCACCGGAACCACGAAAATTTTGAAAGTGGTCTATGAGAAAAAAGTGGGAACCTCTGGGATCATTATATTCGAAGCATTATGGTGGTTGTACACATTTTTTTTGTATGTTGCTGTTGGCCCTAATAGCCTCTACAACTCCACCGAAACAGACTCGTAAATGTTGTTGCCATAAAGAATATATCAATTATAGTCAGACAAAGACTAATTAGGCATGTTAGGTTCTTGATATACGCGACGTACTCGTAAGTAGCAACGATGTAAGACTCTTTTTTTGGCTTAGGTTCGTCGTACGTACATATGTCGTCTATAACTAAAATAAAACTGCATTTATTACCCAAACATGTACTTTATTAGTGAACTTAAGTTATTAAAAAATAAGTGAGATCCGTCGCGAACGTCGGTGTAGGTAATTTCTAATGACGTAAATCGAAATAATTGATGAATGTTTGAGGATTGGTTAAATTCAAATAGTTTAACGTAACTCCTAGTACTCTTTAAAAAATCAAATGGATGGAAGACGTCATCCACTCGAATTAATGACAAAAAAAAATATAGTCGGCATTACTTTCATTATGCCCTCCCACTGTGGTCAATATCGGCAAAAAATGTCGACTGGGCAATTTTTGCTAATTATTACAATTGCACTATGTCCTACAGTGAAATTGAATAGCCTGCAGAAGAGATATAAATTTAATATAATATTTGCATGCATAATATCTATCCTGGCTGGTTTTCATAACTGTGTTTATTTTTAAAATAATTGATATTTTGACGTAATCGTTCTTTTCGATAGGATTATTGACAACATTGTTTTAGAAGGCAGTTGGGAGTTTAATAAGACTATATTTTTCTATAATATTTTTCACTTTTTGTATGCAATATAATTTTTTAGAATCATGATGACAAGGGATTTACAAAGTGGAAACTTTGGTGACAGCGAAGAGAACAAACTGGAATGCAATTTGAAATATAAAAGATCTAACCATGTTTTCAATGAAGCCGGGGAAAATGTTCAATATCATAGCGACTCCGAGTCTTTGGGATCCAGGAAAAGCAAAACTCGTTACGTTAACCCAGCTATTTGTATAGAGACAGTGGAATCCTCGCACTCCGTGACTTCTCTTCAGACTGACTTATCTACAGTTGAAGATGTTACACCACATCCGCACACTACATATAGAAGCAACTCGACACCTTTTTTGACGGGACGGTTTTCCAATTCTTCGTCTGGAAGTATTCAGAGAAAATCATGTCGGCTGATTGGACAGAACGATGAATGTCAAGGTGATGGGGATGAAACGCCGCGATTCGATCGCACGTATCGCGAAGACGGTCCGGATACATTTCGCCTCTCGGTTGTATCGCTATCCACTACGACTACAGCACAAGAACGCGAACGTAACGAGAGAAAGAAACAGGAGGCATTTAAGGAATGGCTGGAAAAGAAAGAACAAGAGGTAATTTATGATATAACTAAATAATATTAATAATTTATTTGCCATTATACAAGGTTTAATTTCAATTATGCAATGGTTTCTCTTGTATATCTACACATCACAGCATTAATGTTAATGCGTTACATCAAAGTAATATTAAATGTCAAATATGTCAAAATCCTTAGTTATTACAATATTATTCGTTAATTGATCACAATGATCATTGGCAACAAGGTAATGTATTATAATTATTTAAAAAAAAAAACATTTTTTTTGTTATTATTAATTAAAAAATTAATATAATCCCTTTAATCGACTCAGGTACTTTATTAAAAAATCTTTGAGCACATTGTAATGCAGTTATTTTGAAACCGTTTGCTTTTAGGGACAGTGTCAAGCACGAGACGGTTCGGATAAAATATCATAGATAAATATCATTGTCGACTAAAAATTCAACTCAAAACCAATGATTATCGTTTCTTACTTACTTATGTAAATCCCACTGTTGGCCATGGACCTGCTCTTTGGAGTGGGTGTTAAAGCATAGTTCACCTCTGCGGATTGGCGGACTTGAAATGTCTTCGAAACATTTTTAGTTAATTTTTTAGACGTGCAGGATTAATCACGATGTTTTTCTTCACCGTCGCGCACGTCGTAAAACAACACCTAATATTATAAATAACAATTTTATTGATGCTGGCAATTAAAAGCGAGAGTTTAGACACTGCGCTCTTCCTGATTTCTACTCTTTATCAAAACACTATGCGCGTACATTAGTACCGGGAGCTATCCTGAGTCCCAAGCTCATCCATGGGCGTAATTTCCAATTTTGCTAAAGCTCCTTGTGCATTGTATTCTTGTTGACTGTTTGACTCACTTTTGACTGTCTCAACAGACTCCCAAAGTGACTATTTACCTTTATAGGAGGCATCTGTTATGAGTTTACTATTCGAATGATTCTATTTTTTAGTCATAATTGTAATTTAGAAACGAGAAAAGCTACGCATGCAGAAAATGCAAAGGCGGGCTGTACCGACGACCACTTCGGAACAGAGGGAGGAGTCTTTCCGTCGTTGGACAGAACGGAAACGTGTGCAAATGGAGCGACGTCGGGCTGAGGAAATTATGCGCCGATTCACGAAGAACGAGTATTTAGAGCGTGAGAAAGAGAAGCGCGAAAGGGAGAAACAAGAGAAGATGACAGATTGGATACGTAAGAAGGAGGAAGAGATGAAAGGTGAGTTTCAATAAATTAATGTGGTCAAGAAATTAACGCAGTGAATAATGACGAGACTTATTTAGTCAGTTTCTTTCTTTATTAGTTATGTTTATAACTAGTTTTTACGGTGACATGTTGTTTTCCAAACATCAATGATTTTTATGTTGATTGTGGACTTGAATTGATGTTGTTATTTTATCTGTATTAATTAGTTAAACCTATAAAGTATATGCAACACAAATACTGATTAAAAAATAGTTTCGTAGTGTACGGTCAGCAAAAGTAATACCGTAAGTTAAAATTGGCGAACCATATCGTCCCAGCTCAAATATTTCAGCTTGGCTGTTGTTAACGGTAATGTATCATAGTTAATTCCTTTTTAATTTATTTTCTATTTCCTTTTTTAACGACATGTCATTGTGATTTAATAATTTAAATTATAATAATGTATTTTTCTATATAACTAGTACCATAGCGCTAGTGTTTCGTTTGGTGTGTGTTCAGAGACCCTTATGTGATTTGGTGAGGAGGTATTTTATCTTAGTGCTTAGGGCTGATAACGAATCTGATTTCTTATCGGCGATGAATATGGGTGTCATGGGCCGCAGGAATCGCTTACTACGTGAACTGTGTGCTCGTTTGTCACCCTCCACAGAATAATAAAAAATTAGTATGAAACTATTTTTTTTTCACTCTACCATAGTTATGATATTCATAGTTAATAACGGTTTAGCTATGAAAACCCGTGAGGAAAGACGTGCAGCCCGAGCAGCTATTGAGGAACAGCGGAAGCGGTCTGAAGGGGAGCGCGCTTACCGTGACTGGTTGCGAACCAGCAAGAACAAACCACTACCTGTGCCGCTCAACCAGGGAGAGCTTAGTGAGGCAACTTTCTATTTGTCTATAATATAGGGACGTGTCCGAGTTCCCTAGCTCATCACCGGCAAAAAACACTGATTTAAGACTTTGTCTTTAAGCATAGAGGGACATTGGAAGAAAGAATGTGTCGCAGTTTCGTCAAAGCACGAGCCCATCCAAGTCGCTTTGGGTTTTAGTTGGACTTACTTAAATTTTATATCGGTATTAAGTAATGACCAATAGAGATTCTATTTCAAATGAATTATGTATATAAAATAGTTTGTCTTTACATTCCAGGTATGCGCGGATCTGTGTCACAGATGTATATAAACCCAGTTCCATGGAAATCTGAAATATAATAAATATGCGGTACGCCTTTTGGACAGAAGTAATCAATCTAATCATAGATTTTTATTGTTTTTTAAACTTTTCTTCGTTATTTAATTGTTAAAATCGTCCATGTACGATTAAAATAATCATATTTATAACGTAGTTTTAGAATTCATGTTTAATTTTCGAACGATATTTTACTGTAACAAGTATTTATTGATAATGACATTTGTGTAGAAAAAAAAACGAAATGAAACAAGTTTATTAATGCGAATTGGCATTTTTATTATAACTTACAAGCAGGGTCCCTACAAGTATACATATTATCTAATTCTGTAGAAAGTCTCATATAGGTACCATTATTACTTAAACGTTAATTTTTTTTAACGTTTGAATTGTGATGATTGTGAAAATATGGTCTTTCAAACCGATTGCACTGCAGGTTTTTTCGCTTTACAGGCGTCGCAACAAACATTGACATTTTACAAAAACTTAATGGCAAAAGGCATTTTCTACCCGCCTACGTTTAGAATGAGTAGAGCACATATTGTAAAAGTATATAAATGTAATATATATATATATATATATATATATATATATATATATACACATTCATACGCACAAATTGACTAACGAATTGATATATGTAATAGTAATATTCAGAGTGTATATGATACATGCAAAATAAATGAAACTATGATGTTATCGCCTTTGCTTAATATCGATATCTTTTATTACAATAATTTTAATAAAAATTATCGATATTTATTTCGTACACTATCTTGTACCTACATATGTTTAGGTACGTAGATTAGGGTGAACTCCCACTGGATGGAATGATGTCCCTTTAAAGTTTCAGGGGTGTTATAACTTAAGCTAGATGGGCGTCATTTTGTGCTTCGTGGCAGGCAATCCATGGGGCACAGTTATGTTTATCCGTGGAAAAATTATAAATTAGACAATTTTTTTTTCTGTACTGAAATGGTGATTTCTTACATGCTTTTTGTTTTGCTTTTTTTCTCGGTTCATTTTTTAAAATTTAATTGTATGCTAAATATGAGTACTATTATAGGTAAATGAAATGTGTGAAAAGCAAACCTGTGCGAACACGCCAATCGAACTTTTTTATCAGTCACCTAACAATAATAATAAATAAATAAAGACGTGAAAGAGTGACTGCGAACGTGCCAATTAAAATATTTTTTTCAGTAATTCGGTTGTGGATGAAAAGAGTGAACGCGCCAATTTAACCCGTACCCCCCAGCCCAAAAATATGATACATGTTAAATGACAAGATTTTATATTCAGCAAAGGCGGTATATTTATGAATATACCATAAAAAAAGGATACACCACAGTGAATCCCTTTGACAAGCTTTTTTTTCGCGATAACTTTATGAAATAATAAAATATCTAATTATATATAACAATAAAAATATATATATATAATATATAAGATAATTTAATATAATTAACAATCTTCATACTTTTGAATAATTTATTAGCCTTGGTTTATGAGCAATTTTAAATTATAACTTGAATTTATCGTCTTTTAATTCGCTAATAAATATTTTTTTGTTATTGAAATCTAAAATTTGAGCGACAATAAGTATTGCATATAGTTTCATTGTGGTTTCATATCCAATCTGTGTAAACATCAATTCACACCTCATATTTGCATACAGTCGGTCTGAAAGAGTACTAAAAAACGCAAACAGTGCACATAAGAAGTTTAATCTATTCTATAAAACCTCTAAAAAGATTACATTAAAATAATGTTGCCAGTGCAATAATTTTTATTTTACTAAGATTTAATTTAATACATCAAAAATATTTTGTTGAAAAGATATATAATGGGCTTACAAACAGTTTCTTCTTACGTTCACATATAATAAACAGTGCTTATATGGTTATTCCGGTATCAAAGTTTTAAACCCCATAACTCCCGGTAATGTTTATTAAGTATGAAACATGTGTATTTGTATATTCACTGCTATGTTCTAAGTATTCTTTACTTAATTTTATTTTATTCATTTATATATTTTTTCTTTCACAAAGGTACAGATAATTAATACAAAAATATAATTTTAATATTTTCATGAGAGAGACTTCTCTCAACCATGTGATGAGTATGTACGGTTCAAGCTTTTGGCATTTCAAGAAGTAATCACCAATTATTGAGGTGTAGTATCTCTATCATTTAATTTTTTATTGCTGTCTTCTCATAAATTAAATTTTTGATCGCTTTTATTACCTTTTTTGTATCTGACTATGCATGAATTTATGTAACGGGATTTTTGTTCAAATTAAAACACCCACTTCCAGACGTCTGTATAATTAGAAATTTTTCACACCTAAGGGCCGGTGACAAAACAATTATTTAGTTACCTTGACCTCATATCATGACCAGGAACATCCGTATGAAAATTAATTAAAAAAAAATCCCATTACATAGATACATGCAAAAAAGGTAATAAAAACAGACAAAAATATAATTTATGAGGAGACAACGCGGAGCTACCACTGTAAATAAATGTTGACCGTCTCATACCGGTATGTATTAATAGGCCTCTTCTTCTTCTTTGAGCCGCAGTATGTCGGACTTATTCATAAAGTAATACGAAGGTTGACGTCCCTTCAGATCTTTTAGTACACGTTTCGAACCAGCTCGGATCAGCACATTGCTCAGAGATTCAATCTTCTCTACACCCATTGCATAGTGCAGCGGTGTACGTTCCAACTGAAAATGATTACATTGTTTAATATTTCTATACATATAATAGTTTTATACTTATAGAAATACTATATTTCTTTGTCGAAATTAAAAACCGCAACTTAGAATTAAAGGGAGATGACACAATTGATTTAATAAATAACAAATTGTAATCTAATACATAAAAAAGTTGTAAATTACATTTAAAGTTGTAATTTACAATTTTATTGGTGCTCTGCGTGTCGGACTAGGAACCAACAGCCATTCTAGAGAGGAGAGCTATGGCCAGCAATGGGATTTATATATATAACTTAAATTTATATAAAACCTCTGCCCTTTTCGTGGGACCGTGCGCGTGCGCATGTCGAAATTAAGAATAAATAATTATAAATTTAAAAAGTTAAGTATTGTTTTTATTACAATAATTAAATTATTAATTTGTGGTTAGGTAACAAATTTATATTTTCGGTATCTTCAGGACTGTCAAGACTTATCTTACCCTTAATAAGTGTCCATTCATCAACCAATCATTGTCCATCGAATCAAAACAAACCATCCAATGTCCATTTAGCAGCTTGGGTGCTAAGAGGAAATAAAGAATCCTACAGAAATAGATAAGCACGAATAATAATACTTATGCGAGATATTTATTATTATTTATATCTAAAGATAACAAATTATTTAAAGAATTAGCGAGGCATTACATCTCAAGAATGATAACGTATCTGCATTTTGAATTTCTGTCAAAGATGAAGGCCACAGTTATCACTTTTTCATCTGGTGAACTGTATACTAGTTTGTTATGCTTAGTTTCATATTCAATAGAGATCCACAAACCACTTACATTATCCCCGATACGTAGCAGCTCGGGGCAGTTTTCAGCTAAGTAGGATACAACGTCCTCATGCTGGGCCAACACGGCGACGTGTAGTGCCGTCCTGCCGAAGGCGTTGTGCGCGCGGGCGAGTGTCCGACCGCCCTCCTTTGATATGATTGTCCTCACTTGGGCCAGATCGCCTTTTCTAGCCGCGCCATGAAGAGATTCTCTTGATTCCTTCAGAAAATATACACATAAATAAATTCTTTATGCCATGATAGCTCAGTGTTTAGTCTATCTTTTAAAAGTCTATCTTTTAAATCATGGTAAAATTTAAGTGCTGATTTACAGTTATGTAGACGTTGATGATAGAGCGCACTCGTGCACCAAAATGCCTATTCGCTTTCCTCTTGGAGACATCTATCTACATTATACTCAGACGGAAATACTGCCGGAAGCAAATTATTTTTTTGGCGTTAAGGATAATTTTGGTTTACTTGTGTAAATAAAGAATAAATATATAATTCCAGCGTATATAAACACTTTGGCTGAAGTTTTACTTCCTTTTTCACAAAAATGTAGTTTTGTGACTCCTTGATAAGACACGTCCCACCAAACCATCATTGACGCAGGATGATGACCACGTTGTACCTTTCCGACCACTTCCAGCCAGCTTCTTTAGAACTGTGAGCGTACACTTTATCATTTTGCTTATTGTAGTGTTCTTCAATCGCGATTTTTTTTTCGGTAAAGAGGATATTTCTGTGCTTTTCACCTGCGCGACTATCGCGACAGACGAGAGACATAAGATTTTTTGCTTTCTAATGGGGTTTCGACGAGTGTTGTTGTATCTGTTGATAGGACAATATACGAACATACGGCGGATACCAAGATTCTGAAGTGTCTGGAATATGACCGACGGCTCCATACCCACTTTGTGCAAGGCGATCACTGTAATCCTATTTTCTTTAACACCCCATTCCATATTGTAATTTGATAATATATCTTATATATATGAGGAATATCTTGGTAATTACTTAATTTTACGGCAAAATGAAAGAACTTGTGTGAATCAAAAACATTTTAACTGAGTAAAATGGGTTAGCAAAAATCGGGTAACTTGAGGTTTTTATTTTTTTACTTGTTTATTTTAGTATGAAACTAACAAGTATTGTACCATTTTAGATTCCTGATTTAATGCGCCAACTTTTAATACCAAAGCACTCTAGTACATTTTTTTTAAAGGCGGGCTTTTCAAAGTCGACAAATTTAATTTCATAGTTTACCAAATTAGTCTTAATTCTAGGAAACTTGGGGCAATTGTGTCGTTATTTTTGACTGTCATTCAGATATATTATTTAGAGTTATGGTTCCAAAGTTTAAATAAACAAAAATAATAAAAATTAACCACAATAACTGAAAAATGGTTACAGTTTGACCAAATTTTTCTCAAAATGCCTATAATTTTCAAACTGCATGGGATAAATTTTTTCTCAGATTTTTCTCATGATGCTTACAATCAATCCTGTCACCCCGTTTCGGCTTGACCTTTTTATTACCTCAAAAACTGGTATCGATGCTAGAAGATTGCTCATTTCTCTATCACCGCGTTTAGAAACCACTTCCGTAATGGACACGCCATCTGAGTCCACAATGTCTAATATATAGTCGTATCCTTGTAATAACAATTCCATTATTTTCTCACTTCTCCCTGTGAGCAAAAGCAGAATGTCATTGTTAAGGTTTCTTTTTAATCTTTATCATTGGTTTGACAAAGGAACTCGTATATACGAGTAGTTCACCGGTCCATGACAAACACATGGATGGAATGCCTCGTCACCGGTGTAATAAGGGTCTCCAGACATCCTTACATTCAGCAGACCAAATACAGTACTGTTATGCTGCTATTTTACCCTGGTATTCTGAACTACCACTACCATACCACTGTTGGTTGAGATGTTATATTTATGTTTAACATTCAACTCAACTTTGCTAACCAAATGTGATCATTTGTATACACATATCCACATGGTATTTTGTGTTTTTTTAATTTTCTAATTCTTTTTACTTTTTACGAAAGAGGCGTTTAACATAGTCCATATTTTATTCTGAACATCATTATTATCGTCATGAATCACTATCAATAGTTGGTTCCTGAATATAGGTCTCCCCATATTAGCTTGATCGGTGAATTTGTGTATGTATAAAGGAGCAAAAAACAAACTGCAGTTTGTTTCTAGTTGCAGAAAGGGGACCACGCCCTCACAGAATACCAGCGTAAAATAGCGGCATAACGCTGCTGTGTTTCGTCTGGTGAGTGTAGGGATCCGGAGACCTTTATTACTGGTGACGAGGCATTCCATCTCAGTTCTCTACAACAACACAACGCATGACACGGGTGACAACGCATCTGTATTATGATTCCTTGTCAAGGATGAATGTAGGTGTCATGGGCCGCAGGAATCACTTGCCATCAGGTGAACTGTGTGCTTGTTTTTTACTTCTCAATGTAATAAAAAAAAGTAAAAGTATAATGTTATTATTCTATGTAACATATACGATCGTAATTTTTCATCTGCATTATCATTCTTCTGGTGAGTGTATCGATCAGGAGATCCTTAATGGTGATGAGCTCGGAGTTGGTTAGATTAATCCTAGCAGCTCACCATCTCGATGGTTTGCAATCTGCCACAGTGCGCTTTACTCTCAATTTTCTGCCACGCACTCTTTGAAATTAGATGTCAATGTTCGGTGATAATCACTTACCGTAAAGTGAGCTACTTGCTCGTTTGCCCCGTGCTCCATAAAAAAAATCCGCGTTAGTCATCAAGGGTGACAACGCTTCATTGTTTTTTTGCTTATCACAAAAAATACCAGGATATTAACCTCTTGCAGCCAAGTGCAGTACCCATTTGTCAATCTCCACCGTGTTCTCTGGCACGTTAGCTTGTATGGATACATCCCTCGCGGTTCGGTACAGCTCGTCACGGTAGCCCAGACTCACGTCAGATTCTTGGAGTAGTTGGAACAGGGCGTTGTTGGCGTGTGTTCGCGCTGCAGCGAAATGCAGCATAGACTGCCCGTGTTCATCCTGGCCACCATGTTTTAAAAAAAAAGTTAAGTAACAGCATATTTAATGGGTCGGGGAAAAAGACTTCGGTATTTTATAAGTAAAAATTTGCTATAAAATCTCTTTGGTGGTACTGTTTGTATCTGGCTGGTGTTGATGACATTTTAGTGTCGGACTGTCTTCCAAAATGAGTGAATCTAACGAAAAAATTCAATAAAAGTTTTGAAGTTTTAATAAAGCAAATAAATAAAAGGGAAAAGTGAGACATAAGCTGCGAAACAAATTGTGACGTTTATGTACTTAACGCAGTTAACTCTTACAGACTGAATTGGTTCAAATTTTCAAACCGGGAATTTTGATGACAAAGATAAAGCTCGCTCTGGTCGATCTGTTACAAATAAAGTCGATGCTATTTTTGAAAAAGCAGAGCATATATATATTAGTATTTACGATATAGCTGAAGAGATAGAGAGAAACCTAATGAACCATGTACGCACTAGAGATTCTCTATTGAAAAGTAATGAAACCGAAAAGGTTTTTGAAAAGATTGCTAACTAGTGATGGACAGTGGATTATCTATGACCAGAACGTGCGAAAAAGATCATGTTCAAATGGCAGTCAAGCTTTACAGATTATAGTAAAACCTGGATTCACTGGCAATAAGGTGATGCTGTATGTCTGGAGAGATTGGAAGGCCATCCTTCATTATGAGCTTTTACCGCCGGGTTAAACCATCGAATAATCATGTTGCCAACTAGATGATAAGACTCGAGCAAGTAATAGAGAAAAACGGCCGCAATTGATCAACAGAAAGGGTGTGGTTTTTCATCATGATAACGCCAGACACATCTTTGACCACTCAGCAAATATTGAGAGAGCTTGGTTGGGAAGTGTTAATGTAAGCATATAGCCCTGACCTTGCACCATCATATTTTCACCTGTTTCAGTCTATTCAGAATTCTGTAGGTAGTGTTAGGTTAACATCAAGAGAGGACTGTCAAAACTATATGTCGCAGTTTTTTGATCAGAAGCCCCAAAATTTCTACAGCAATGGGATTATGTATTATACAATCAACAAAATAGCACATATACATAATAATCCAATGTAAATAATTTATGATAAAAAACCGGACTGGACCGGACTCCGGACTTCACATGATTCACGAAATATTTTTTTCATGTAATGGTCGATTTAATTTCTGATTTTTAACAGTGGTATATTTACACTACAGTTTGTGTCTAGCTGCAGAATGAATGGGTCGGCTCGACCGGGGTAGGATCAGACCCTCACAGAATACTAGCGTAAAATAGTAGCATAACGCGGCTGTGTTTCGTCTGGTGAGTGCAGGGATCCGAAGACCTTTACTACTGGTAACGAGGCATTCCATCTCCATCCTCAAGGGTGACAACGCATCTGCATTATGATTCCTTGTCAAGGATGAATGTAGATGTCATGGGCCACGGGAATCACTTGGCTCTGTAGGAAAAACTGTGTGGTCGTTTGTTACTCTCAATGGTATATAAAAAAAAAGATTGATTCCTCATCATCATAATTTCAGCCGATCACTAATGCACTGTTGAACATAGGCCTCCTTATGTGGCAATCTGTGGGAGATTTTACTACATAATAGGATAGTTCTTCTGTTTATTCAATAATACGTACCCTGTTAACACTGCTAAAGGCGATCTCTGGTGCATCGGGGTTGACTTCAGATTTCGGGTCCAGGGCGACGACGTCAATGGGACGATGGGGCCGGATGGCTGTTCTTGTTGCACTTCGCACTCTAGGAGGAGATTGAGCCGGCACCAGTGGCGACTGCGGAGATGGGTTACCGTTCTCCACTTCGGCCGAATCACTCGTCACAATTGTTTTGGACTCCTGTTCATATTTTAAATTAAATTCGACCAAAACATATTATCGTTGGAATTTTCAATCGCCAATTGTAACAGCGTCACAAAACAAGAGTCAAGAATAATCAATATATATTATTAATCCTGGTTTAGAATGCAAGGGCAATCGTACTAACCATACCATACCCAGTATGAAAGAGTGCTAAAGATTCTTGCAACACCAATGGATTATCTAATGCGGGGATGGACAGTACCCTCACAGTATATCAAGGTTGAATAGCAGCAAACGTATAGTATATATAGTATGGGGTACCGAACATCAAATTACTGGTAACAAAAAAAGGAATGATAACAAATGATAACGCGGTTGCCTCTTAAATCTTTATTGAGGATGGATGTTTTTGGTCCACATCTATCACGTAGTCGTTAGGTGAACTGTTTGCTCGTTTGTCACCCTTGGTTCTATAGAAAAGACGTTATCATCTAAGTGTAAAGTAAGTCTATATTCTAACATACATTTTGCACGGTGTATAGTGTTTATCGTCTTTAACTACTTAACGAATATATATGATGTACAAAACATTACAAAGACATCACAGAAGCTTGACGTAGCCTAAAGTGTGATGACCTCAAAATTAAAAGATTTATTATGATTGTGTCCAGCAAAGCAATTTATAAAGAAAAGCTTTCAGAATTTATTAATCTAGTACGTTCAAATTTTTTTCTTACCTAAAATACTTGTAGACTTAGCTAAAAACTTGTGGTGGTGTGGAAATTTAAAGGATATATATATATATATATATATATATATATATATATATATATATATATTTATTACCTGAGTGTTCAATCGAGGTTTTTCGTTTTCGGGAAAGTTGTGTAGAAAACTTGCAAGGAACGCGACCGGATCTTTAGGTTTTACGTTAGCCACTTCGGTTAAACCTTTGATTAAAGGATCGCCGAGAGCTGTTAAAACATTATCCGTATAAGCGTCCTTATATATCATATCTGACTCATTATACATTATACTTCTTATTTAAATAATCAATGCTTACACTTGGCAAGGTATCTGCCTTCTTCCGTGTAAAAAACGGGAATGTCCATGTGACCGTTGGAAGCGTTGTTCTTACCTGAAACGTATCAATTATTCAATGATGGCCTCCATGTTATGTCTTGATTGCTTTAAACACCTGGTTGCGTACACGAAACAACACACCTGCATATGACGGTAGCATGAAAACGTATTAAAGGCGGCATTGGAAAACGTAAAGTTCTATTAGCTCTTGTCGCATAATTGATGTTTTATTGATCGACTGTTATGGCACTCGATATTAATAATTGAAAGAGCGTTATGAAGCGATGACTAAGTGAATTTAAAATAAAAAAAGGTCAAATAGAGTACTCAGAAATATTCTAGTCACCATTTTATAAGTTTTAAACATTGAATTGAATAAAAATTTATGTTAAAGCATTATCATTACTTTGCTTGCTATGTGTAGATGTCTATATAAGAGAAACCATTGCATAATTTGAAATTTATACCATCCCAATAACTTGTATAATGGCAAATAAATTATTATTTTAAATTTATTTGCCTTTATTATTATTACTAGAATTTGGATTTTATCGCGTTTCTTTAAAAAAAAATGACCTAACCTTTCGAGTACATTACAACACTGACAGGTCACAGGGACTACTAAGGTAGTACTAGCTTTTTAATTATTTATACTTGGTCCGACGTTGCAGTGCTATGTCTGGTTTGAGATTTAATTTTATTGATCACAGGATCGTAAACCTTGAGAGATAGGTTTTTTTTTAATTTCAATAACCTCACGAATCGTCCCTGGTGGGAATCGGTGTTTTTTTCGCGAGGTTTTGTGGTTAATTAAATCAGTCATGTAATGTTTGGGTCAATCTAAGGTATGGTGCCAAACTTATACTGTATCACTCGCATACGTTTGATTATTACAGTAATCAATTTATATACAGTATTTTAACATACAACATTATATACGATGTTATTTATGAATATGATTGGTGTATTACACATTATTGATTGCTAGAACACAGAATTGGTGTTGGAAAGACAATAGTGGCTGATTGATGGTGTAAGTGAATTATTAGGCAAAAGCTTATGTTATTAAAACAACATTTTGTGTTAAAGCGTGTATATTTGCAGGTACGACACGTCTAAATTTTAAATTTAGAAAACAACTAGATATTTCACTCTAAAAACTATTATATACTAACCTACATTTTAAAAATAATTAGATAATGGGCACGTTCGTATTCCATACTAACTTCAAAGATGGTATTTGATAAAAGCCCATATATGTCTTTCCAACACTATATTAGAAAATATATAAAATAATTTACAAAATGTAATATTTACTATTCTATATTCATAATTTATATTTATTTCATTCTTAAGTTTTATTTTTATTTCGGTTGTGTAACAGCTAAACTATTTCTTTTTCTCTTGAAAATATTCGTTAGAATTTCAGTTATATGTGCAGAATTCTGCATTTTTAGATCCTTTTCCAAATGAAGAAGATTAGATACTGCAGTTGCAAAATCATTGAAACAGGTCGACTCAGTTATGCTTAGGCATTGATAATTGCTAACTCTTGCAATATCCGCAATTAACGTTTCTCGATATTGCAAACCCCTCATAGCACATAAATGTTTCATATTATCTAAGTCTTTCGAAAGATCAGGAAAATTTATTATCAGACTAAAACGAATACTGGCTCCCAAGAATGTAGGCCTACTAGATAAGTGCCCAAGTTTATGATCCCAAATAAAATCCAATCTCTCGTGAAGATAGACCATAATAAGTGACATTTTACTATACGCAATACCAATTTCTCCTGGAGTGTCATTTGTAGTAGAAATTAACACGCGTAAATGATCGTGAACATTAATCCAAATTGCAATAGTTTTATCTTCATTAACAAAAACACCTCGGCCGTATGGCCAATGTCTTCCATGTAAGCGAGAACAATCATCGATTTCATCTCTATCGCACAGAGATGTAAGTAGTCTATTTGCAGCTAAAATTGCGCATATTTCTGATGGTTTCTCCAAAACTTCATTTAATGTATAATACGTTCCACCTTTCTGGTCCGATTCTGGATTAAATTGTTCTAATAAATTATAAAACTTCTCATTTATCACTATTGTAGTTAGAATTCTTTCAACAGTTTCTAATTTGCCAACTTTCAGATTTATAGGCAATTCGAAATCAAATAAATTTCTTGAGCACTCTATAGTCCCAGAAAGAACAAATTCATCACTTGAATCAACGTTCAGTTCAACTAAAGGTTTGGTAGTCGAATCCAATAATGATACTTTTGTGTCAAAGTCTGACGGAGGATGGATAGGTAATTCGGAAGTAATATTTATGTTATGAAGATCCTTTATTAAGGGAGTTAAAAATTCACGAAAAACTTCGTATACATAATAATCAGGAGCTGTTACCCCTCCTGGAAAATCCTCTTCTACGGTTTGAACAACATTTCTATTGTCGGGTAGTTTTTTTACTGCGGGCCATATAACATCAAATAGGTCATGATCGAGTTTTGTTATTCGGTGTCGTATCACGTCAAAGATCGGTCGTTTAAGAAATCTACCAAGAACAAATGTTGGTGTGGCTTTATTCGATGAGGCAGAAAGAGCAGTCCGAGATGGTTTAGCAGATACAAGTAGTCGATAGCAGCGTTCCAGTGTATCTAATGTTTCTGGCGTATCCAAAAGCCGTCGTGAAGAAGCATGGTCTTCAGGAACTACAGCATTAAGTGGTTATTAAAAGTATCTATCATTTCCTTTTCTTTTGAAAATCAAAAAATATGTTTTTATACATACCTTTGTCCGACAGCATATTCTGAGCTAGCTCACCACTTATATCGTAATCTGTTAATAACTGGCCATAGGTTAGTAAATTTGGATTATTTAAATAATCTTCAGCTGATCGACCATTCTAAAATATAAACATATCCGTGTATAAGTATGACATAGGGAAAATAAAGTAATAATAAATGTAATTTAAAAGGGTCATTATTACGTCATCCAAATCTTTCGCATTAGCACCAAGCTGTTGCAATAAATTGTAATAATGACCATTGTCTGGTATTACTGCAGCGTAATGTAAAGCAGTTCTTCCTTCAAAGTCTACAGCTGATAAGGTTTCTGGAAACCTACAAGATAAATATTTATTTAACGCATATATCGAATATAATATACATACTTCACAAATATCGAATATAATTTTTGTTTTGTCACGTTATACTCGTACCTTCCACCAAGATATTTAATTATATTTGTTTTTCCAAACACTGTTGCAACATGTAATGGTGTAGCCCCATTTGGTGATATAGGATCTCTTGCTATTGCGAATTTTCTTCTGTCTAGAGCCGTTTGTAATTCTCGTATATTGCCTTCTTTTGCTGCTACGTGTACACGATTGATTTTTTGCTACACAAAATAAATACTCTATAATAAGTGTATAAAGAATGTACACGTATATCTACTAAATTTATGTCTTACCATATATGTGGGTACATTTTCTAAAAATGATTGTAGTTCTGCATTCTGTGAACGTCTTCCTATCAATCTGGATCCTTCACCGTTAAGCACCAATGTGGCTAACATTTCCATATTTGCATTATTTATTAAATCAGTAATTTCTGGGTCAATTTCGTTATCCTAAGTAATTTAAGAAAATAATTACAATGTTCGAACTAAGTGTAAACCATAAGCACGTTTTGTGGAGTCAATCGCGGGCTAATCTATTATTTTGTTAGCATTCAGATAACCTAAAAAGCTAGCAAATTATTCTATGACAGTGGTGTTGCGAGGTGTCTGTGAGAATTATACTGTGCAACAATGATGCATTCTAAAGAACACCACAATCAACTAAATAATTTACATCGGTACCTTGTATATGTAGGGATACATGGTTGCATAAATTATACTTACAACAATAAGTATTTCTCCGTGTATTGATGCGTTTTTTTGTGTCATACTACTAGCATCTTGAGAATCTTGTTCAGCATCACCACTTATGATACCTTCTATAAGACTTTCCTGAGTATTTCTGCCGTTGATCAGGTTTCCTTAATTAGTAAAACAACCAAAAATATTTAACTTAAAAGGGACCCTCAAACATCTTATTAGTAATAGGATTTATTATTTATATAGTTTCAGTTATATTTAAACCAAAAGAGACATGATTACTGCCTACTTTAGCTTTTGTGTCTTTTAAAACTATATCGTTATGTTCTAAATGTGATTTCTCTTGCACTTGTACATCATCGTCATCTTCGCTGTTATCTGATTTATTATTACCTTCTTGTCCTTTTGTATCGGATTTCACCTCGTCTACTCTCAGATCAGAATTTTTATCATTAGATTCGTTTTCTTGCTTTTCTGTAATTATCTTGGCATTTGATGTGCTATATGTATTAAAGTCTTTAACATCTTCTTGATCGTTATTGAAGCTTTCTTTTTGATCGGTTATTACTGTATTTAAAATTTCATTCTTTTCAACCTTTTGGTCGTCAGTATCAGTGTCGTTAACTAGTTTAGGGCCATCTTCTTCATATGGAATATCGTTATTATCAGAATCTTCGTTGTGTTTATTTGTTTCCTCATTGTGAATTTCAGTATTCTGTTTACTAGATATTTCAAGTTCTTTTTCTTTTCTACCGCCATCTGCTGTGTCATATTTTTTGTCATTTTTATCTTCATTTTGTGTATCCACTTCCATTGAAATATTTTTGTTTTCTGGCTCTGTCGTCCCTTTGATGTCAGATTTTCCTTCATCTTCATTTTCTTTCGTGTTTTCATTATTTGTAAACAAAGTTTCATGATTACTCTCACCTATTTTTACGTTAGCGTCCAAAGAATTGTTTTCATCATTGGTATCATTGGTTATTGAGTTTTTATCAGATTCTTCAGGTTCTTGAATATTGTCATCGTCATATTTTTCCTTTTTAATATTTCCTACTAACGTGCCATTTTCTTCTAAAACTTCCGTTGCCTAAAATGCATAAAGAAAAAAGTCATGCAAATGTTTATCAAAAAGCGAAGCAAATGAATAATAATATCAATGTATAATAAATGGACATGCAAATTCTAACCTCGCTCTCTTTCGTTTCTTCATGAATGTTTTGGTCTTTGTTTATATCTAGTTTTTCCGTATCGTCTAACTCTGGCAACGTATTTATGAGTTCGTGAGTACTACTATTTTTCATAGCGTTCTGCCGGTTTTCAATGGTTTCTGATAAAGTGCTAGTGTTAGTTTTAGTAGTAATATTCTCATTTGATGCTTTTGAATTCTTCTTTCTAGATTTTTTATTTATATCTCCTAAATGTTCAACATCCAGTAATTTCCAATCCCACGATGTTGGGTAAGCACTCGATGGAGTTCGGGGAGCATCAGGTAAAATTTTTAGTGTACTTTTGTCTATTTCTTGAGGTCTGTTTATATAATAAACAGGACTTTTATTTTTCTATAAATATAAAAATATATTTAAAGTACATTTATTTATTATATCATTCACGTAAAAAATTTGATGGTTTTATTATAAGGATATTGGCTGAAATATTCTTTTTAATAGTAAACTTGATATAGAAACCTCCATATGTGATTTCCATCCTAAGCCGAAAAATAGGGAAAGTGTATATGTGACATTGATCTTCTGAAATGATAGCTCTTTAAGCAGTTTAAATTTTTGAACTACCATGAATTTTATATCTTTATGTATTAAGCAAAAGTGATTTGTATGGAATTTAAATAGTACAATCAATTACGTAATGAGGGCTAGCATACTTCAATATTTTACTGTTTCTTTGTTACACAAAGCAATAAATGCACTAACATTGCATTTAGGAAACTTTATCGAGCGATTATTATGAGAATTCCTTCAAAAAGCCTTTTCAACAAAGTCAAAACTAGATGAATTGTAAGTGTAAAAACTAAATGTAAAAATTGTGTCAGAAAATGTGTAAAAAAACAAAACCATGCATACGTTGTCGACCACACTTTCGTCGGCTCCGAGGCCGACAAGTGTGTTATATGTGTGTTGTTCGTCTTTTACAGTCGCGGCGTAATGAAGAGGGGTCCGTCCATCACTGTCAACCTCGTTTATACCTTGAGGGTATTTCTCAATTATGTATTTGAGTATACCACAGTGCCCCAATCCAGCGGCCTAAAAGAAATGCAGTTGTGATAATTTCGTTTGTATAATATTACATTAGTAAGGAAATAAAAAATATTTTATTAAAATTAACAATTTGTACACGTTTTTTTTAATTACATTGAGAGCACACAATTCACCTAATGGCAACTGATTCCCGCGGCCCATGACATCTTCATTCATACTTGACAAGGAATCATAATGCAGATGGGTTGTCACTCTTGAGGAATGGATGAAATGTGGATCGTCACCAGTAATAAAGCTTTTCGGATTCCGATACTCACTAGACGAAACAGCAGCAATATATTGCTATTTTAAGCAATTATTCTATGACGGCGTGATCGTACGCCGGTCGAGCTTACCCATTCATTCTGCAGCTAGAAACAAACTTCAGTGTACTGACTGTACTTGGCATATATAAATGGATAATTGTATCTTTTCTTGATATAAATAAAATTACCTTATGTAACGCAGTCATGCCATTTATATCTCTGCTGGAAAGCACTTGCGGTGGCACAGGGTCCGCTGTGAGCTTCATCAAACTCTCTAGATTGTTCTGAACGACTGCATTGTGAACATCACGAATGGTATTCTAAAAGTTCATGAAATTACTGTGTTTGTTTCTTTAAATTTACTGTACAAAAAATGTTGTGAATTTTTTTAACATTTCTAATCTTTTGTATAGTTCTGTTTTAAATTTCTTTGCTCTAAAGGTTTTTTGTGGGAATTATATGGTCATGTAGTGCTTTATCCAATTCATTCAAGAAATGTCATTCAGTTCAAGAATTTACATAATTTTCTCCAGATAAAGTAACAGTAAAGTGGCTCTTTTCAACTAATGAATTCGTAGTATATGTAATTCAGTAAATTACTGCAGTTGTTTGGTATTGTTTATAAGAGGATATTAAGTTTTTATCTCTTTCAACCATATATCAAGTTTTGAAACAAAATAGTGGCAATTGGTAGAAGAATAAAGGAATAAATGTGTATGAGCATTAACATACAGCAGCAAAACCTGTAAATATAACTCAGACAGCAAAACAGCAAAAAAAGCCCGCCAAAGAGCCATAGAAGAGGTAATGTAATAAAAATCATAGACAAAATAAGAAATGTCGAAATAAGAGCGAAAACTGACATAATAGATGCCTTAGACTATAACCTTAAATGAAACTGGAGATAAGTTGACAATATTGTTAAAACGCACACGGACACACGAACAAAGGTGGCCGTGCCTGAGTGGGAAAAAGTAGACTCGGTAGGCAAACGCTAGATGGTCCGAAGATCAATAAAAGTAATTGACTTAATACATCAAACAATAAAGCTAGGTGGAAGTAGCTGGACGAGGCCGCAACTCAAAGGGGTCCTAATTAGATGTTTTATGTTCTGTATTATTATTCTACTATTTTTTTGGTTACGGACTAAATGAATTTATTTTTATTTTCTTTCTTAATCAAGCTTACCATGATATATGGAACCGCTTCCAGAAATCTCTTGACAATAGGTTGGCTGGAGACTTCGCTGAGCAAGCGTGTTCCGTGGCCTTCCCACACCACGCGCTGAAGCCGCCCCATGTCGCACTCGTGACACCATATCCGAATGTTGTGGCGTTTTATCACCAGCCCTGTACGATAGTTAGGTTGATTAAATTTATTATCGCGGTTTTTTTTTAAATATTAAGGGTGACGAATGAGCACACAGTTTATCTGATGGTCAGTTATACTGTGACCTCTACATCTATCGTTAACAAAGATTCAAGATGGATGAAGGTAGATGTCGTGGGCCGCAGGAATCGCTTACCATCAGGGGAACTGTGTGCTCGTTTGTTACTCTTAATGCAATAAAAAAAATGTTCAGCATTGGATTATTTATAGGCTGTGAAGTCACAATTGAGAATACCAGCCAGAGTTATCTCTGGCTGTCATTCTCAATTAGAAATACCTAGAAGGTAATGTGACAATAATAAATATATTTTAATTAAGTACCGCACCGGAAATTGCTTTAGAATTTAAAAAAATTATACACAATTTATATCACCAGATTAATGACATAGTGTGGCTCATTTCTTGTTACTTTGACTAACTATTTTTATTAAAAATTAATAATCGTAGAACTAAGTCATAGTTTAGGAAATCTGACACGTTCTTTTAAAAAATATTATTACTTTTAATATTATCCACGAAATATTAATAAATCATGTACATCGATGTAATTAAACTATATGGTTATAGTTTCCTAGAATTGTAATCGATAGAAAAGTTCAAGGTGAAAACTCTTTATGACGAGGAAAATGACTTATAAATTTTATTATAAAGTTATGATGAAGATATCAATCTGCTTAGTAAAGCGTGAATTTATTAGCCATTTCACCAGTGAACAACACTGGTTGGCCAAAGTTGTGGCCCAAGTTGTAATGTATTGTGTTGGCAACTTAGTTTGCGATTTTTTTTTATTTTAATATTCCGAATATCATTAAATGTTTTTGGCATAATGTTTCAAATCATTAGAAAGAGTCTGTTTTATTAGATCGGAATCTATGTTTAGTTTCTTTGTTTGAGTTAATTTATGTAGATTTTTACGATCTGTTTCAAATACTATTCGCGGTGTTTCGTTCAATATTGATGCAGAATTTAGAACTTGTTTAGATGAATTTTTCGAGTCGAAATCGGGTGATTTGTACAGACGAGGTATTGAAAATCATGATGTAAGTTGAGGGACAATATATTATTGATTAATTCGTTGTTAATTTTATTGAATAATAAACTTCTAAAACATAACAACATATGTATGTGCATCTTATGCCTTATATTAATATGGGTCGCCGTCATCACTTACTCTTATTTGACAAACATTGTATCGCAATAGGGAACGGACGAAGAGTGCATTACTGTTTTTCTTTTTCAAATGCTTGGCACTATAATATATTCAAAGCACTTCATGCCATCAAGCAATAATCAAATATCGCCGTGGTTGGAATTGACCAGGGGACGTCATCTTGAAAAAAATGGTATTTATAAATGTAATCAAATAAAGTTAAATAAAAGTAGTCTAGAGGAGTCTAGAGTCACTCATCAGTGGTAGAGCTACACTGCAGTTTGTTTCTAGCTGCAGAAAGAATGGATCAGCTCGATCGGGGCAGGACTACGCCCTCACAGAATAATAGCGTTAAATAGCAGCATAACGCTGCTGTGTTCCGTCTGGAAAGCGTAGGGATCCGGAGACCTTTATTACTGGTGCATTTCATCTCAGTCCTCAAGGGTAACAACAGGCTGCATTTATTATTAAGGATGAAATTAGATGTCATGGGCCGCAGGAATCACTTGCCATTTGAACAGGTGAACTGTGTGCTCGTTTGTTACTCTCAATGTAATAAAAAATGGGGCACCTGCGCGTTCCATAGGACATTCTGTACCCCAGTGCAATGAGGGTGTCCACAGAGGCGGCAAAAGAAAAAAGGTTCAACACTACTAATGTGGATAAATTGATTTCCAGTAAACGAGCACAGACACGCACCGTCACGTAATTGAATGGCCGTCAGTCCCCATTTTCGGATTTCTCATTATGTATTTCGATTCGTTAAAAGCTTGAAAAGGTTTCTTTTTTTATTGTATTCAGGGTAACAGCGACAGACGAGCACACAGTGTCACCTGATGGTAAGCGATTACTGCGGTCCGTGACACACACATACATCTTTGATAAGGTATCATAAGAATGTGTATTTGTTGTCACCTTTGAAGATTAAGATCCAATGCGTCGACACCAAACGCAGCACGGTAGCGTTATGCTGCTATTTAACGTTGATAAATAAATGCTTTTTGGGCGTATGTATTCACGTCATTTGTCACTTTTTGATTAGAGTTCCCACACATAGTTTAACTGATGATAAGTGATTTCTGCCTATCCACTCGTATTCGATAAGGGATCGTAATTCAGATGCATGGTTATCCTCCAATATGACCATGCCTATGCCAGTTGTCATTTCTAAACATTAAGATATTTTATTTACGTAATTTTTCGCATCCCTAGTAAGGGTAGAATTGTATTTAAAAATAAAAGCGTTATAAAAATCTATTTGTTGAATAAATATTCCGCATTGTTGTCAGTAAATTTCTTATATATCCTATGTTTTTGTTTTTAAGGCAGTTAATAGAAGAAACACGGTGAGGTTTGCGAACTTCTACAGTACATTGCTTTCATACCTTCTGATTAGAAATTTATTTTAATTTTCTTTTTTTACTTAAGAAATTCGCAAACCTCACCGTTTTTCTTGTATTATACATATATATATATAAATATATATATATATATATATATATATGTATAATTGGCCACCTTTGGCTATTATACAGGCCTTTTAATCTGCTTGGCTACGAATCTATGGATTTACGCACTGTTCTCAAGGGAAAATTCGCCGTTGCTTGCTCCAAAGATTTTTTGAGACTCAATGTCGCCGTGTCGTTTAGAGCAGGTCATGTCCTCTAAAACTGACCATATTTTGAAGTCTAAAGGGTTGAGGTCTCGGCTAGATGAGGGCCAGTCTTCAGCTCTTATGAAGTCCGGAATGTTGGTTCCAAGCCAGGCTTGGATAGTTCATGCCTTGTGAACAGGTGCAGAGTCCTGCTGGAAAGTCCACGGTATATTTTTAAAAAGTGTATTGCTGAAAGGTTTCACAACATGATCCAAGACTGTATCTTGATACACTTTGGCTGAAGTTTTCACTCCTTTTTCACAAGAATGTAGTTTTGTTCCTCCTTGATAAGATAGGCCCCACCAAACTATCACTGATGGAGGATGATGACCACGTTGTACCTTTCCGACCACTTGAGCAACTTCTTTAGAACTGTGAGCGTATACTTTATCATTTTGCTTAATGTGGTGTTCTTCAATCGTGAAAATTTTTTTATCGGTAAAGAGGATATTCTGATCGATCCACTCTCTTTAATTGTAAAGATTGATTTAGGGCATGTCCTGTATATCGACGATAAGCACCGTGCTTCAGATCTTGTTTTATAATACGCGACAGAGTCCTAACGGGAATCTTCATTTCTCGCGATGAGATTTATTGCTTCCAAATGGGGTTTTGATGAATTCTGGCTTTAACAGCATTAACAGCCTTTGTAGTTAGTTCTAACAGCACGCGGCCGCCCCGATCTTTTCTGGTCTTCGACAGAGGAAGTGTTGTTGTATCTGTTGATAGTACGATATACGAACATACGGCTGATACCAAGCTTTTAAAGTGTCTAGAATATGACCAACGGCTCCAAACCCACTTTGTGCAAGGCGATCACATCTTATTTTCTTTAACATCCCATTCCATATTGTAATTTGAAAATGAACACGAAAAAATATGTGAAATGGCGCAAAATCGTAAGAAGTTTTTAAAATAATATACGTTTTCCAAATTCAAATTATTAAAAAGTTGAAAGAAGAAAAGTTTTTATGTAACAGTATTTATGGCCAGACTAGTTCTCTTAGTATAGATCTCACTATGGAAATTTGCGTTGCGACTGAGTTCTATCCACGAATTAATAGTTTTCGAAAAAAAACTGAAAATTGATTGGTTAATTAATTAGTTGATTGATTGATGCAAGAAATTTTATGGAAAGAAAATAAATTTTCGTGGGCCCCCGCTTACGAATTGTGAACCCCAAGTTTTTGTCCCGCCAACGTAGACCCCGTCGAGTCTCCCGTGGACCCCTGGGGGTCCACCTAGTCCACTTTGGGAACTAAGGGCTTTGACAGTTATCAACTGCTGTTTTAAAAAATAACTCATTTAAATCTAGTTCGTTATGTATATGTCATTGACAAGCTCCTTAGCGAGCGTCAAGGCCTTATAAATTCTTTATTATTCAAGCTGGCTGAGGCTTGGATAGATACCTTTAATGTTTAATGGCAGGCATGGACGTCGTATCGATCGCGCTCACCTGACGCATTCGTTCAATGTAGGCCAATTATTGTATATCGACTAGTGACGTGACGTGTTTGATTGAGCCCATTGTCTTTGATATCGATTTTTAGTGGCCATTGTGGTTACGAGGAATAATGTTTTCATTTTTTAGATTATTCTTTATTTTATTTTTTTATTTGCTGTTCAAACAGTGGTAGAGCTACACTGCAGAATGAATGGGTCAGCTCTCAAAAACTAGAGATCATTTATCGATTTTTATACTAAAGACAGACGATGATCCGGCAGAATTGCTTAATTCTTTTGTACTTATTTATTAATAGTATGTAGTAATAAAATTAAGTAGGTTTCTTAGTGGTAGAGCTACGTTATATATTGTTACACGCTGCAGAATTAATGGGCAAGCTCGAACGGGGTAGGACCATGCTATCATAGAATACCAGCGTGAAATAGCAGCGCTAATGCAGCTGTGTTTCGTCTGTTGAGTGTAGCGATCCGGAGACCTTTATTACTGGTAACGAGGCATTCCTTCTTTCATTCATTATCGTTCATTATTCTTTCATTCACATTGCAGACAGTTTTAACCGCATCTGAACGTATTACTTATGTTTAAAAGTTTTAAGGGTTAAGTAATGCGTTGTTAGCTTCTTGATTCATGTTTACGACATCTTCAGTATAACAAAAGAGCGCAACAAGTTTGCGTGCCGCAACTTTGGATTGTTACCGAGATTAACATAATAACAGCTTTCACAAAACCCTCCGAAATGAACTTCAATTGCTTATACGATAAGCACCATTACACAATTTTTTGAAATTTTTGAGTGCTGTTAGGTTTTCAGATATTTGAAATTATTAATGTTTTATAGTGGTTTGTCGATGCAAATGAAATTTATATATGTATCTATATATATATATATCAAATTTGAAAATTATGAAAATGAATAAAATAGTGAAAATTAACTAGCGTTCGAATGGTGAGTTGTACATAGTATTGAGTTTTTACAAAAATTCCATAGAAAACCGAATATATAATTCTTTATATTTAATAGTGGTAGAGCATGAATAGGTCAGCTCGACCGGGGTAGGACCACGCCCTCACAAAATACCGACGTGAAATGGCGGCATAACGCTGCTGTGTTTCGTCTGGTAAGTGAAGGGATCCGGAGACCTTTACTACTGGTGACGAGGCATTCTATCTCAGTCCTCAAGGGTGACAACGCATCTGCATTATGATTCCTTGTCAAGGATAAATGTAGATATCATTAGCCGAAGGAATCACTTAACATCAGGTGAACTGTGTGCTTGTTTGCAACTCTCAATGTATTAAAAAAAAACAATTTGAAAACAGAGTTGAATGGACGCTTTTAGTACTGATTTACCACATGCTCGGCGGTGGGGGCATGAGTAAACCCGTATTTCTAAGACAAATATGGAAATATTTCGTAGACATGCAAAGTTCGCCAATCCTCAGTTGATGCTCTAACGCTCTCTCTTGAGAGGAGGAATAGGCCTAAGTAGGGGAGTTTATATATACATATGTATAAAAATAAATAAATATGGTCCTGATATTTGTTTACAAACATGCATATAAATACATAAATATTATGTATTATTTTATTTATGTACTTATATGCATGTTTGTAAATAAATATAGTCCTGTATTTATTTTTATTTTTTTCTCTATTCTTCTTTTTTTATACATTTTTTTGTGAGTACACTATGTTTTTTTCGGCGATAATATGTCCAATACCAGGCCTGGTGGTTGAGATTTTTATCGTAAAATAAGCTGCGCCTTTTTACATACTTTTCTTATATTAGTTTCCTTATATAAATGCTTTGTAAAAGTTAAATAAAATAAATAAATAAAAACATTATATCAATATTTGGGTGCAGGTCGAAGATAGAGATTTATGGCAATCTATAGGGAGGCTTTTGTTTGGCAGTGGAGTATGGACAGGCTGAGATCATGATCACAAAATTACGGTTGTATTTTGAAACCTCGGTAACAATAATACATTCATAATATTAATAATAATAAACATACATTCATAATGTTTAAAAGATTTCCACTCAGAATAAAAAATCATCATATAATAATGGCCGAGATTACCGATAGAAATAAACAAGTTCGTATATAAATTACATACATGACCACGCAATATTGTCCACAACCCCGCATTTAAAAGCCAATCCTTTGTCCCCACACGCCACTGGATTACGCAATATTGGATTGGATACATCCATACTCATCCGTACAAACGATAACCACAACAATGTAATCCGCATTTAATCATGTATTCCGTACGTATTGCACGTACAAGAATGTTTACAATTTATTAATAAGAATTATGTGTTATATCTCACAGTGATTTTCAGGGCAGAAAGTAAAGAATTATAGTCTTGTAGAGATCGATAAACTAAAATACCACATTGCGGGATTTAATCGAGTACAACCTTTCCAATGTATACCTTCGTGATCGATTCTGCGCAAACACGGTGGCACTCACTTGTCGTGTCGGAGATAGGTACCTGGGACATACAACATACTCAGACCCGATAACTAAGATATGTTCCTAAGCTGGTAACCAAATGCAGGCTCCGCGAGTCAGCACCCGGGTACTAAAATCGTTAGGCCACGCGGTCGACAATAATACTATATACTTATAAATTGAGAGAATGTCTATGCCCAAAATTAATACAAATAAGATAAGATGTATATTAGTTATAAACTTACTAAAAAGGGACTATTGCTTAACACTTTCAGCAATCCTAATTGAAAGAATAAATTTATTGTTGTCCTCCTACTCCGGACTACTGGATTAAACCTTAAGAACAGTCCCCGTTTAAAAACTGAAAACCACTTGCTGTCTCTGTCTAATCTGATTGCGATTTCGAAGTGACACGTTTACTTGTACAAAAGTTTCAATCTATATAGATACAGAAAATATACTTATAAGTATGAGCTAGACCAAAAGTATAAGTAATAATTTTACATTTGTTTTTACATAAAAGTTTGTATTTAATCATTTTCGCGCTGTAATCGCATCATAGCAAGCGTAGCATTGCTACACTTTCTAACAAAACAACGTAGGTCTACGAATCGTAGCATTCCCCCTACAAAGGATAAACTATGGAAAATAATTATATGAGCTGTAATTATGAAATTGCATGTGCATAGAAAGAATTGGTTTTAATATTCAAAAACATTAGTACAGCCAACGATATACAGGATGAGCAAAAACTCATGATTTACTTAGCCCACATGATTATTGAGATTTGTCTTTGTGTACATAATTCTTCGTTTAATTTTTTTTCTTGTGTTTTAATTTAAATAAATTAATTTGTAGCTAGCCATAAGCTATGTTAAAATATATCAAAGATAGGCTTTTAACCTGGCTATGTTCTATAAATACTGCACCTAATTCTCACAAAACATACGTTTCATCATATATAATATTTTATCGCTAAGTGAACATATGGCATGAGATTATGATATCATTAGAAAAAGTAAACTGAAACAAAACCTTTTAATTATGTATTACTCTTTGCTTTGTCCAGTTATTCACTGCAACTCTCTTATTAATTGTAGAGATATTTTTCCTGACTTTTTTCTTACCTTTTTATAATAAGAGAGAGTGACAAATATGTTGACTTTAAGGTCAGTTATTTTTGCAGCTAATGACATCCACATACAACTTTGATAAGGAATGCTCTTAATGCAGATGTATTGTCACACTTCAGGATTAAGATGGAACGACAAGAAAGCAGTTGGTCTTCGGTGTCTCTCTTTTACCAGTAAAAACACAGCAGTGTTCTACTATTATTTTATGTAGGTAGCCCAGAAAGCTTGGTTCTCTTCCGGTCGATGCAAACTATTCGTGCTACGGCTGCTTCATTACTGCGATGTGATTATGATGATAACTAAAGATTTTTTTTAAGACGATTATATCGATTAAGAAAATGTATATAAAATAAATTATATAATTTAGAAATGTAAGATTAATTTCTTTTTATTTTATTTATTTAATCTTCAATTGTAAACACATTATATTTATACAAAGGTTAAATGGGCGGACTAAATGCCTATTGGCATTCTCTACCAGTCAACCCTTGAGATGGAGAAACACTGACTGTAAGTGCCAATAACAAAATAATCCTAAATATAAACAATATACGTAACATACATAATATAAATGATAATAAATAAAATACATAATAAATATATAATATAGACCTTAAATATATAATAAGAATATGAAATATAAATAAATGGATATAAATAGCTGTTTTTTAAGAAGAAATAAACATTTTTAAGTTTAATAACGATAGAGGTGGTACATAAATTAAACTTTCTTCTATATTGCGTTACAAGTTCGTGTTATTGTATTGTACGTAATAAAGGTGTTTCATGGTTGTTCAGTGCATACTTGCTACTTGAATTATGCATATTGTTGCCCTAAGAAACTCAATTTAGAATTTAAATATATAAATTGCCTTATAAATCACTAAATTAAAATGTAACCGAGGTTTTTAAACTAACCCATACTCTATTAAATTTCTGTAATATTAAAGTTGTAAATAAATATTAAAAATAGTTTTCTTCCCATATTCTTGAATATTTCTAAAATTATGAGAAAGTAAATAAAAAACAATAGATCCCTGTTATAAATTTTTACAAAATGCAATAGATATTAATGTTTTTTTGACACGTAATTGGAGGCTTGTAAGTCTCAAATATATATTTTTTTAATTATAAAAAATATTTAATTCTTCGTATGTATTTATAACATAGTATTATATAATTAGTATTAAAAAATATACTTTTAATTTTTAATAAAATAAAGAATGGCTGGCAAATGAAAAAATTACTGGCAGAAAAATCTTTAAAGAGAAAACATAAGGGCTGTAACTGACCTGGCGGGTTGCGCGCGGTTTGCGGCATGTCGGCAGCGGGCAGCGCGAGCAGAGTGCGCGCGGCGCGGTAGTGTGCGAGCGTGCGGCCGGTCACGTCCCGCGCGCCCTTCACCGCGCCCGCCCTCTGGAGGAGCTCCGCCGCCGCCGCCTCGTCGCGGCAGGCCGCTGTGTAGTGCAGGGCAGTCCGCCCTTCCTATAGTGCATGATCGGTCATCATTGAAAGTGTGAATAGCCCGATGGTTTAGGCAACGCTCTTGCGAAACTTAAAGTCGTTTCCAATCCGCCTTTCGGCTATTGTTGAACGAATCCTACCACAAACATTTTAAGCTTAGTTGGAGTGGTTACCCGGGATGTTAGTAATATTAATAGCGCATCCAGCATTAGTTTTAAAAAAAGTAAAAATACTTGGGACACGAACATGTTGTGGTAAGTTGATAAAATTGCAATGCAAATGATGAAATATTGGTATATTAAATATGCCTTTACCAGCGTCTTCGCACCGATGTCGTCTTATGTATGACATCGGTGATGTAAAATATGTACTCTCCTTAGTATTTAGTACACACAGCCTACTCTGTCGCACTCGTGCAGCGAATAAGGACCGGGTGGGTTGTTACCCCCTTGAGAGGTTGCCCGGGCAAAAGGGACAACCACGAGGCCCGTTACTTGCTGCCCATAAGGCAAGCGTATGCCCCGCGGTGGTGTTATATTATGGAGAATGAGGGAGCCGTGGTCTGAATCTGAAATCGTTTTGAGTTCTCGGTACGCGAGCAAATTTTTTTTTAAGTGTATTAGCAATGCTTTTAACATTACAAATATTCCGGTTAACCACAACAACTAAGCAGACAATGCTAGCAGTTGGTTCACGACAGTAGTCTAATTGTGGATTCGAACCTACGACCTTAAGTTTCGCAGACCGTACCCTAAACCATTAGGCTATTGGCGCTTCAATTCCCAGTGCTGGCACCAATTGAGTTGTTAAATATATTTCTAAAGGCATGTAGTATTGTCGGTGGTTAAGGAAAACCTCCTGCATATAAAAAAAACACATGTGTCAGTTGGTCATGTAAAATTTAAAAAAAAAAAGTTAAAACCTAAGTGGAAAACTAAGTTAATACATAGACACCATTACATCAGGGAGGAATCGTATTTCTAAAACATATCAGTATAATGCTAATAATTTGACTGTAGCTGTGTAATGTTGCTGTGTTTCGTCTGGTGAGTGTAGGGAGATCTGTAGACCTTTATCACTTTTAATGAAAAAAAATACTGTTAAGCCCTATAAGCGAGATTGACCCCGGAGTATCAGTATTTGGATAAAAGAGGGAGTATGCACAAAATATCTGTAGAGGTCGAAGTGTACCAAAAATAAGATAAACCAAAAGAAATCTATAATTACGAGCAGGTATTAGAATTAAGCAATGAACAATTTTAAATTAAGTATAGGAGGGTAATCCGTAACGCGTATCTGCAAATGACCCGCATATCGGACTCACGTGTCCTCGAAATATTTTATCTTCATTTATTTCTTAGACATGCGGGATGGTGACTATAATATCCTTCAGCACAGTACGTGGTAAATTAACATCTAAAAACGTTCCGGGAATCGAACTTGAACCAATCATCATAATTCATCACATCCTGTAACACGTCAACTGCTCTACATATGCTACCACCATAGATTGCCACAAAGGAGCATCGTGTGTCACTTGCATCCATCGACTTTCTGCAAACTTGCATAGGACGTTGGTAGATCTAGAGGGGGATCCTCCGGCACTGCGACTACCTGTCCGAATTCATCACTTAAGAATTTATTTACTAGCAGACTATTAAAAGAACACAAGTATCAATCGATTTGGATAGTAAGTATACATTTATTTCGGGATTTTTTTACTTGTAACCGTAATTTATAATGAATAGTATAAATCGCACCCCTGTACGATATATCGTATAGATAAAAATATAATGGTTACTTTTTTAAATGTTTGTAATAGGTTTTTATGGAAAGAAAAATTGGAAAATTTTCCCGGAACATTGGCAAATTGGGAAGAACTGATTTTTTTTTTAATTTATTCTATATACATCATGATTCGACCGATGGATAATTTTCACAAATTTACAAAACCGTCATAAATAAATTTATTGATAACAGGGAAATTGTCTGTCAGGTCAAGTGGACTTAAATATGTATAAAACTTAGTTACAGTTAGTTTGAGCGACTAAACAGTTATTAGTTTGACCAGAAAACTGTAATCTTCTATTTCAATGAAAATAATTACTTTCATATATATTTAAAACGTAAATGCATCCTATTTGTATATAACAAATTGCATTCAGTTTTATAATTAACTTATCAAGCAGGTAAATATTAAGAAAAAGCCCAAAAATAAACTATTGAATTGAAATGTGGGGTATACATAAATAGCTTAGCCTAACAAATTATACCCAAGGTTTTGCGTATTTCGTGTATTATATTTATTTTTAGGCATCGAAGCCGAGAGATGCGTGCCGTAGATGATTAATTTTCAGGCATTCGGTTTTATTTAAATTGTTTTATTAATATTATGGTTGACAGAGGAGCACACAGTTCACCTGATCACGTCGGGGTATGTATGCAATGGTAGAGCTACGCTGCAGTTTATTTCTAGCTGAAGAATTAATGGGTCAACTTGACCAGGGTCTGTCCACGCCCTCATAGAATACCAGCGTAAAATAACAGGGTGAGTGTAGGGGTCCGGAGACCTTTATAACTGGTGACGTGACATTCTATCTCAGTCCTCAAGGGTGACAACGCATGTGCACTATGATTCCTTTTAAAGGATGAATTTAGATGTCATGGGCCGCAGGAATCACTTATCAGGTGAACTGTGTGCTCGTTTGTTTCTCTCAATGTAGTAAAAAAATAATGATATTCTGTGAAGGCGTGGTCCTTTGCTGTTCGAGCCGACCCATTTATGTTCGACGTAGAAATTAACTGTAGTGTGGTTCTACTTCTGCTAAAACTTGAGTTCGATTCATAGGGCACCACTAAAATTGTTTATAGCTCTTTTTAAATATAGATGTAACACACTCAGTGCTAAAGGAAAGCATCGTCACTAACCTAATATAACTAAAAGAAAATACAAAAGTCATTTCATGGTTGTTTTAGTTTAAATGTTTTCTTTCTGTTGGTTTGTCTATACATATATTGGTCTGTGGTCAACTTTGTATGTTATAAAACGAATTTATAACGGGACCGAACTTACAGAGTCCCGTTGTTGTACCAGATGCGGGTAGCCCTTGACGAGCCACCGCACGATGTCCATGTAGTTGTAGAAGACTGCTTTGTGCAGCAGTCCAACCCCCGCCAAGTCGCAACACATCACGCATTTATTGCGATTGTAATCATTGTCAAGCAAATCCTAAAAAATATAAGATAAAAAAAAATTTAATAATTCGGCCAGACTTTATTTTATTTTATCCAAAAACTACAGTTGGAGTTAGGCCCGATATTTCAGTAGTCAGATAGGCAAAACAATAGCGCTTTTTCGACGAATAGGAAAATTTTTCGTTTTTCAATCATCAGACGTCACTTATTCAACGAATAACTCATCTACCTAGATAGAGGTATAAATTTATTCGTCGGCAGAACGGCCAGATAGCGCTTATTGTATGGAATAATTTGTTGCCAATGCTACGGATGGAGAGATTAAATATGTTGTAATTAAATTAAAAGAAAGAGAGATAATTTGTAAACATTTCATTAATGTTAAAAACGCTAAAATAGCTACGGTTAGCTAATACTGATTTTTTTCCCATTTTTAGTAGTGCTACGGCCCACCGTTGATTTTTTCTTGGCAGCACTGGGTGTCATTGTCAAAAATTTACATACAGTAAAAACTGACAGTGTCATCAGGTAATAGAAATAACCGACGTCCATTTATAACGCGCCAAGATAATGTAGTTCTGTTTCAGCTATCTGAAGTTAGCTTTCCACGGAGAAAAAAAAAAGGAATTATTCCGAGAATAAAGTACTATTGAAAAACTGAAAACTTTTATGAGTTGAATACACAGTTTAATATAATTATTCCATTGGTAGTTATTTAAGCGAATAGTCATGAATTGAAATATCGGCCCTTATAGTAAATAATTATATAAATACAATAGACAGTTGAATAATATTATCGTATACGGGATAGTAAATAGTAACATTATATATCCTATATATTCATATTAAATAATCTAGATTTACTTCGATCCAATGCAATAAATTCAAAAGTGTTACACTTAACGTATTAATTAACCTTTGTTAACTTTAAAGCCAAAACAAATTAAAGTTTGTATTAAGCGTTTTTGAAAATCTTTATCATTGGTACGAAAAATAAATCCTTTTTAAAGAAGAATCGCTAAGATATTTCGATGACGTTTATTTTTTCTTCCATCTGCGTATTACAATTTCTATAGATAGATTTAACCCTAATTATCACCTCGCTGTTCAAATGTTTCTTCTAAACTTAAGATTCTAAGTTAACTGGGAATAAAAGCAATCAAGTTAAGTACCTTCAGTTCAAGCAAGGATCCTTTTTCAACGGCAGCATGGAGCGCGTCACACTTGGCAATCAGTTGAACGAGGTGCTGGGGCAGCGGCAGGACCTCTGCCTCGGCCAGCAGCCGGTGACCCTGACCTGACAGTATCGCACGCTCCAGCTTGATCTCTGCACCGCCGAGTATCCACTGACGAAGCTGTGCCGCCGGTATGTTCCCTAGCACTGCGAAATGATTACGGGTAATAATTTATGCTAAAACATGATCTAACCTTCAATTAATAATGGAGATAAATCAACAGAAACTTTACTTGAAGTGGCCTTTACATCTTCTCTTAAAAATTTGTTAATATTGCACTTTCTGCCACACACTCTACTGTGTGGAATCAGTTGTCTAAAGCGGTATTTTCGAACCGATGCGATTCAAGGGTCTGAGGCCATCACGATCGTTGGCAATTCACCAATGTGCGTATTACTTAAAGTTTGCTGTCGCACACAATAATATCGTGGAACAGCTATTGCCATCGGTATTTTCCAACCAATACGACACAGAGACCTTCGAGAAAAGATTTAACTTAAACCTTAACCTTCCCTCGACCTTTAGTCGGTAATGCAATTTGCGACCCCTCTGGAGTTGCGGATGTTCATGGGCGGCGGTGATCACTTACGACCAGTCAGATGCTTGCCCGTTTGCCTCCTATTCTATAAAAAAAACAATTATTTAAAAAAAAATGCAGAAATAACTTAGATCTATTTTAGTTCGTCTCCAACTTTAAATTATGTATACCTTTGATTCCTTTTTGCTAAAAAATATTGTTGTAAAATGTTACTTGAAGCAGAATTATTAGATCAAATATTCTTAAAACAAAATTGTTGTTAAAATTATCAATTGACAAAAGCTTTTTCTATGATTCCTAACTTTATTTTTCTTATTTATTGATTTATTTAGAGCCAATTTAAATAGTAATAATTTATTGATATTAATATTTTTTTAGTAAATATTATGTTGCAGTGAGGACTGTCATGTAAGAAAGTTGACATTAAAATAAGTCCTACCAAGGTTGAATGTAAGTTCACCCATTATTTGTATCTGATTTAACCCTTTCTATGATTCACAGCGTGTTATTTTACGCTATATATTTTTTAATTTATTATTTATTTATTTATTTACTTTATTAGGAAACTTCACAGCATACAAGAAACATTAAACATAAAAACAATTAACAAGGATATTTAGCCATCAAAGAAGTTACAACTATATACATTTTTTTAAAAAGTATGTGCAACATATATATATATATATATAACAATAGCGAGATATTATAGTCACGCGTGGATTTTTTGGTAAAATGATTTAAAAACTTTAGAAATTTTACTTGGATGTTTTCAATGTTACGAGTGTGGGTTATAATTAAATTGTTGTAATATTACTTTTAACCTTAGATGGAATTCACTTTTGAGGACTAAATGTTTTATCCATTACCTTTTGTAGGTGTTGTTCTGTCGTATATTGTAATCTATGTTAACTTATACGGATTCAATATGCTTTGTCATTTCTGAGGAGTAAAATTAAATGCCTTATCCATTAAATTGTATATACCATTGTCGGACCATTTGAAGCATCTATAGTTAAAGGTATGGTCTACAAAACTTAAGTTGTAGTTTCGTAAACTTAACACAAGCATTTGAAGCTAAGGTGGAGTGTTTAATCGGAGTTTTAGCAATGTTGTAGCACAACTAGCAGTCCTTTTTCATTTTAATTGAGCTACGCTCGCTATATGATAAATTTAAACTGCTACATTACTCCGGACGTATTGACCGATTTGTTAAAAATACAGTTAAATGTGCAATTTGACGCCCTACTTGAAAATCTAAGGAGGCTTTGTAGTGCGATTTTGAATTTTGTAGTTTTATATTTAAAAAAAAAGGGTGGTACAGTGATCGTAAACTTGTGTTTGTGTTTGGACCTAGTATACTTTAGGTGAAATAGGTAATTTGCTGTCTCTGTCTATAATAAACAAAAATGAAATGCTGTTCCTTGGTTTTTTAAATGTTCGCATTAGTAGTCCGATTTAGAAAAATTGGAAAAGTTTTGATTCTCGCTCCCAAATTTTCTTCAGCAATGGAATCAATGAACTACCTATGAAATGACGAAAGTGATTTAGTGAAGATAATTTTAGTAATGTATATAGTAAATCATAAGTATTCTTATTATTAACTTGTAATAAATCCTAATTAATAATGTAATTAATTGTAATAAACGTACTACTGTTGTTTTTCTAGAATCTATTATTTTATTTTACATTCAAAAATATTATATTTACACAGTGTATATGTTTACTTACCTATATATATATATATATATATATATATATATATATATATATATATATATATATAGGTAAACAACTTTTAAACTTATATTTTTCTTTGTGCCGTCAAATTTAGTAATTGTCAAAAGTGTGCTACGACAAAAGAAAAGGATGAGAATCACTAGTTTAGGGTACGCTCTGGAAAACTTCTAGGTCACTACTAGGTTCGAATCCGCTATTACAAACATCTTCTAGCACAAGAATTTTCAGCTTAGTTGTTGTGAAGGTTACCTGCTTTATTGTATATGAATAATTGAATGGACAAAATGAAATTGTAGTAACGGAACTTTGCAGACATAAAAATTTTGAGCTTGTATCAAAATAGAACCTAGATGGCAGTAAACAGACAGACAATTTTATAGGTAAACAGTAATAACTAAAACAGACAACGGATCGATGAGTTACAATGTTAAAGTTATGTACAGACGTTTTCATTTTACATTTTAAATATGTATTCTGTATTATTGTGTAAAAGTGGTCTTGGCCGTTACGAAAGAAACCGTTCAAGTATAACATATGTTATAACTTTAATAGTACCTTCTATCTTCTAGCTTAAATCCTTAAGTAAGTTTTAATAAATAGTATATTAACTTTTTTTCTACGCTAGTGAAATATTACATACATTGTTTTGTTACTTTTCAAATATAAACACACCAAAAGATTTTGTTTTATCAGGTAAATGTAAGAAGAAAAAAAAAATAATTTTGTAAATAACATGTAATATTTTGAAATGGGGCCACCAAATATATAAACTCGACAAGTATAGAACTGATCTTCCTTTTCTTTAAATCTTGATAATGACATTAAACATTATATATCACTTCATCATCTTCATCTCATCCCGTCAATAGTCCGTGACTGAATATTGCCCTCTCCCACACTCTCAGGCCACAAACAACCGATGCCCACCTACGGATAGCGGTATGACCATGATCTCTGAATTCCAGATACTCAAGCAAAAGGCGGGCAGCAAGATGGCGAACACGTGCTAAAGAGAAGACGCTAGAAGCTACCGTGTAAGTTACAATAATTGGTGTGAATGAGTCAGAAAAATGGTAATAGTATTAATGGCATAACGGTATGATATGACAGAACTCGATGATAACAAGGTCCCACACGTGCTAATGACAAGATGTAGATAGAAGCTACCGTGTAAGCTACAATCATTGGTGTGAATGATTCAGAAAAACGGAAACCGAATTAATGGATTAATGCTATGATATAACAGAACTCAGGTAACATGGCATTATCATCTTGCCTTTACATAAACCTATCTTTTCCCCCCCCAGTCAAGGTTTTTTCACCTTTTGGAAATTTTCCTTCCCGATACCTTAAAAAAATATCTTTTGATAACGGTTATCTATGAGGTGGATTGTGTGTTATTGTCACATCTCAGTCAAGTCTTTTTTTTATAATTTTTGATTGGTATCATGGAAGGCAGAAATCACTATTGGCCATTAAAATCCACCATATAATTGGCGTATCTGGTATAATTTTCTTTTTAAATTGTTATATTCGTAACTGCCATACGTTCAAAAATGCCTTTATTATATTTTTCTTTTATTTTAGAAATGGATTAGGACTACATGGCGAATACTTAATTGTCTATCTATACATACATATCTTTCAATAAACATTTTAATTATTATTTATGCCTTTTGGCATAAGTTTGCCTTTTAGTAAAATGTCTGTTTGACATGTGCAAATAAAACTAGTGAAGGAACACTACTTATCTTTATCCAGTTCAATATATAATTAAATATTATGTTAGCTTTATTGTATATATATATATTTATGTTTACATTATATATTATATGTATTAATTAATGAATTTATGCATGTTTGTAAATATAATTCTGTATTTATTTTTATTTTATTATTATTATTTTTTTTCGTATTTTCCTTAATCCTTTTAATTTTTTTTGTGAGTACATGTTTTTTTTCCAACATATGTCCAACACCAGGCCCGCTGGAACAGATTTTAATAGTAAAATAAGTTGCGCCTTTGTAATTGCCTTTCCTTTACTACTTCCCTTTTATAAATGCTTTGTGTACATAAAAGTTAAAATAAATATAAAATAATAAATAAATATATATATTGGGAACCTTAAAAAAGTAAAACACCCTGTTGCAAAAGTTCGCATGTATACAGCTAGTTCTTAGCGTAAAATTAAAAAGATTTATAATTTAATAGCCAACAGAGTGCTCGACTTATCGCGACATCTTCTGACCGCGCAGTACGTACTCAACTTGCAAAAAAGCTATTAAGTGTACAATGAAATAGAGTAAGTTTACACGTTTACATTTGCCTTTTTTTAAGTAACACAAATGATATACAGGTCCATCGTATTTAGATGTTAGGCGATATGTATATATATATATATATATATATATATATATATATATACAGCCCCTGATGGGCACGGAACATATATACAACACACGCAGATTCGAAAATCAACAATTAGTGATACACAAATATTGTTATTCAGCTGGAAAAAATATTGTTCCTCGGCCGGGAATCGAATCCAGGACCCGCGTCATAACAGCGACGTATTCTAACCACTATACAACGTAGTAGCCTGTTTCTACTTGCAGAATGAATGGGTTTGTACGACTGGGTAAGACGTAAGACCGACCACCCACTAGATGGAGCCTATGTAAGTTTGCGGGAAGTCGATGAATGATGGCTTAGGATTGTCCTTTGTGCCAATGGAAGGCCTATGTTTAACAATGGACTCTTGACTGGCTGTGATGATGGTGATGAAATTAGGCATTTTATAATACACTCTACACTTTATAAATGGGCGAACTGACTATAAGAAACAGTGGTAGAGCTACATGGCAGTTTGTTTCTAGCTGCAGAATGAATGGATCAGCTCAACCGGGGTAGGACCACGCCTCACTTCACAGAATACCAGTGTAAAATAGCAGCATAATGCTGCTGTGTTTCATCTGGTGATTGCAGGGATCCGGAAACCTTACTGGTAACGAGGCATTCCATCTCAGTCCTCAAGTGGGACAACACATCTGCATTATGATTCCTTGTCAAGGATGAATGTAGATGTCGTGGGCCGCAGGGATCACTTACCATGAGAAGAACTGTGTGCTCGTTTGTTACTCTACTAAACATCCTCAGTCCTAACGGATGATAACGCACCTTGAATCTTTTTAGCCGCAGCAGACACTTACCATGAGGTGAATAATTCTAGAGGTTACCTCTATTTGGATCTCCGATCACACATCATGCGAAACACAGCTGCGTTACGCTGCTATTTCACGATGGTATTCTTCGAGGGTGTGGTAGTTCTCTGATCGAGCCGACCGATTCCTACTGCAGGAGGGACCAGCTGCAACGTGGCCCCATCACTGCTCTTAATCTACATACATCAACACTTTGAGAAAGTACTAAAGTGTGAAATGACAAGATTCAAAGTCTTTCATTTTATTTATTGAACAAAACGAATCACTTCACTTCACTCACAACTCACGCGTGGGTCGTTGAATTAAAACTGTTGGTTTTTGCACGTAATGAAGCTTTGGAATCACTTGAAATTAATATGCTATGTAAAGAAAACGAATGTGAATTTTTATGCTAATTCTATAATTTAATACTTCGCTATGACGAGGTTTTTATGTTCATTTGATATCCATATGAATTTTTCGTAGGCTTCTAGGTCACTTATTTCGCGTCACAAAATACTTTTTGTGTATTCGAAGTTAATTTGGCCGATATTAATATAGATTTTCGAATATAAAATATTAAATACATTTTCTTAGTCTCACAGTAGAGTCAATGTAGGTAGTTTCTACAACCATATGAATGGGTTGGCTCGAGTCTTGCATGGTGTTCGTTAGTTAATCTCAATGTAATAAAAAAGAAACGAAATGCAAGATAACGCTCCTGTGTTTAGTATGATACCACCATTGGCAATTACAGTTGAGCCATCCACCAGCCGACCCCATATTGAATCATTGCAGAGTCTGGGTGTAGAGGTAAAACTCGATGAGGATTCATTATGCAGACTGGATACTATTGATATTCGGGCTGTTAGCTGATTGATGCGACTCTTACAGATTCATCGGTATCAGGGCTAGGTCTAGATTCATAACATAAATGTTTTTTAAGAATATAAGAAATGTTAGTAACATTACTAATATACCAGTCATCCACTCCAACTAAGCTGGTTCATGACAATAGTCGAATGGTGGTGAACCTACGACCTGAAGTTTCGCAGACCGTAACCTAAAAATTAGGCTTCGTTTTGCTATCCCTTAGGATAGATAGGAATGCATCGTCGTCGGCGTAGTTATGATCAGGTCGCATGTGTAACTCCTAATATTATAAAAAAAAATTAAATAGATTTTCATAGTCAAACAAACTTGTCTCTCATTATAGTACGAGTATGTAGATTTTATATGCAACAGAGTGAACATGTGAATAAAAAAATTTAAACAATATTGGCATAATCATTATTCACTTGTTTGAATATTCGATAGGTCAACAACCTTAGGGGTGGTTCACATACGTTTTGATATTACGATTAGCCTTTAGTGGTGATCCATACGAGTAATAATAATAACAATAATGTTTATTATCTATTTTTTTACATCACGTAGGACAAAGTTGAGCTTTCTTTTAAGTAAAGAAGTACCTGTGTCAGATGGTTAGTTATAAAGAAGATTAGTATTAAAACATTCAAAATGGTTTAAAAACCTTAAAAAGAAATGTTTAAAATCAAAATTGTTGGGAATAAAGCAAACAAAAATAATAATAATATTTATTTGTGAAACAAGAGGACGGAAGTGGAACAATGTTCGGTCAATTTGTCTTATACTCCTACATGTGTATGTCTGTGTGTGTGTGTATGTATGTGTGTGTGTGTATGTATGTGTGTGTATGGATATGTGTATATGTATTTATGTGTGTGTGTGTGTGTGTGTGTGTGTATGGATGTGTGTGTGTTTGTGTATGAGGACGTGTGTGATAGTGTATGTGCATGTGTGGTGGGTGTGTTTAGTGTGTGTAGATATTTTTATATATTAGGAAATGAAAAGAAATAAAGATTCTGTACATTCATAGGTTAGGTTTTGAATTCATAAGTTGTATATATTTTACGAGTAACGTATGTCCGAGTCTATTTATTAGTAATACACCGCCATCGTGGTAGAGTCACTATACACCTAGTTTCTAGTTACAACTCCCTAACAGAATATCGGCGTGAAATAGAAGAATAACACTGCTTTGTTTCGACTGGTGAATGACGTCATTGAGAGACCCTTATTACTTGTGATAAGGTATTCCATCTCAGTCCTTACCGTACACGCATCTACGGTATGATGCATTTCTAGAATTAATATTAGTGTCATGGACTAGAAGAATCACTCGTTCGTCACCCTCGAAACAATAAAAAAATAATATAGCCATCAATAGGTTTAGGGTACGGTCTGCGAAATTTATGCCATTCAAATATCGTCGTAAACTATCTCGTAGCACAAGTACGTGGGTTACGTTAGTTGTATTGGTTAATTCGAATGTTGGTAAGATTAACGCTAGCATTATTTTCTAGAAAATAAATATAAATAAAAATAAAAATATTTAAAAATAAATATAAATAAAAATAAAATATCGTTCGCTATAATCGACGCTAATAAAGTTATTACTTATCGGAACATTTTCCTGAACAATTCCTCCATGTTCTCCATAGTGAGTACTGTCTAGGAAATGGAGCGGATCTAATGTGCGGGTTATTAACACCCCTATCTTCGTTCCTGTTACTATCGTGTTCGTTGTGTTAGAGCATGGTGTCGGTTACCATTGAAGATAACGACCCTGTTAATATGGCCGAGCGGTAATGCCATTTTAGTGAGGATAAATATTAAGTCTAAATGCCGACAAAAGTGTGGATCTATAGGGGCATAATATCGACAGCATTTAATCATTCAAAGGTATCTGGTTTTAAAATTAGAAAAAAAAAACGGTGCATGTATATAACCGATATTGTATTGTATATATGTAAATGATTTTACCGAATTTTCTAGTTAATTAAACCCGCTTAGTTTAAATATCACGACAGTTCAAAACTTCTTCCTCACAATCTCGATGTTGGCAATCCACCACTGTGCGTTTTATGCGTTTTTTTTGTCACGCACAACTGCTCTGTGGTATCAGCTGTCGCCAGCGTTATTTATAAATCGATGCGTTGACTTAGGGACATATAAGAAAAGAGCCTACACTTTTCTTAAAAGCTGGCATCGCATTTGCGTCTCCTCTGGTGTTGCGGATGTCCATAGGCGGCGGTAATCATTTACCATAAAGTAAGCTGCTAGCTAGTTTGCCACGCTTTTTTTTATAAAAAAAGTAATACGCACGTATAAAGTTCTTAAGAATATTTAATCCGCATGCAAATGATTTTTTTAATTTTAATTAAATAAATATATAAAAATATATAGTAGGTAAACATTAAAATGATCGTAGAAAAATATAATATATATCCTTTAAACTATATATATAGTTTAATAATTTTAATATAGATATATATTTAATAATTTAAATCGATCAACGTCATTAGCTGCACGCGGATAAGTTTTTTATTGGACAATACGATAAAAAGATTATCCGCACACAATTGACCTCATGATGAGTTACTTTACTGCCCATGATAAATTGGAATGCCACGTAATCAGCAATAAAGTTTGTTGGATGACACTCGCTAAACGAAACACAGCGGCGTCATGTTGCTATTTTACGATACTATTCTATAATGGGGTGGTCGTCCCATTCCGGCCCATTCGCACCATACTTAGCAACGAATTGCAGCGTGGTTCTACCACCGTTGTAACTTATTCTACCTACCATAATTTTACTCGTCAAATGAAGCATAACAATAGTGGTAATAGGATCAATTTGTAAATTCTTTGTATTTGTACAACAAGTCAATAAAGAATCAGTTCACCTCATTACTTCAGCTAGTATCCGAATCCTTGCCGTTGACATATCGACCAAAGTTCGGTTTCCTGGTCATTCCTTGATGTGCGTTATATAGCTGGACAGTAATTCGTGTCGGCAAAACGCTTGTAACTTTAGAAAGCGCAAGTTCTGCCGCACATGGAATACTGTTTCAATCTCTGGGCCGGAGCATTCTAGTACCTGCTCCTTCCATTTGACCGCATTCAGATCAGCTCGACTCGTCAACGACCAGGTAATTTCCGATCGGCCTGATTTACTGGCTTTGCGAAGAGATGTTTGCACCTGTTTACATTTTTTAATTTATTTACTACGGGGCATTTTCTGAGGTGTTGTGCGGATAAAATTCATCCACTGGGTTTATTCGCTTCGGAATTTTAAATTTTTTATCACCATATTTATGGTTGGCATTCACTGTGCGTTTCATTCGAAATTTTCCGCCACGCACAATTACTCTGCGGAATCAGACATTACCAACGGTATATCCAATACGAATTGATATCTTTCAAGAAAAGAATTACACCTTTCTTAACACGTCGGCAATGGATATGCGATTCTCCTTGACTAGTCACAGGAGACGGTGATAACTTATCACCATGTGAGCTGCTAGCTCGTTTGCCATGTTTATTAAAAAAAATATTCATCTTAAGGCGCTGTCTACACGTTAAATGTATTTATGGGCTTTTAGTGTCTTGTCTACCTCTAAAGTAAGTATGGATGTTAATGTTTGCTCATAACAAGTAAAAAGCATTAACAATGGAGGAACGATAAAACATCACGACACAATATTGCAGGCTCGGACGGCACACTCGCGGGGAAAGGGTCCGTCCAACACGCGATAGTTGACAGGCGATGTCCGACACGCTTGAACAATTCCTACTGGAAAGTTACAACAAAATTAAATTTCTTTTTGCTCTTGTTTTTGTTGCCTTTGTAAAATGTTAAATTTCTAGGGTTGCAACGAATGTATAAATGAGAACCTTTTAAGGTATTGGTAAATGTATTATGGAAATGATGAAAAACAATAATTGTATTTTTGTTAAGACGTTTCGTTATTATTTTCGAGATCTCCGTGAACTGCTGATATCATGATAGAAATCTTCTAATTTATCCTTTACCCTACATCTTTATCTTTTCTATTGCATGCATTACATCTTACTAGGGAAGCTGACGATCCTTTCTTTCCACGAATATTTGTGGTACTATTATTATTATGGGGATATTTTTATATCGCTAATAAAATGATTATAAACAAATAATAACAATATGTAATACTGATACATAAATAAAATAAAATACGATTACAGGTAAATTGTTATCATTTTGTTATGGATAGAACTCAACACAGAATAATTAAAGGTGACAGACTACTAGAATAGGAAATATGAAAATCTTTTCTTTTGTGTTGTTTTCGACTTACGTTTTGGATAGCTGTAATGGATGTACATGCCATTCTTCTTCGTAGATCGATCCATTGGCAGTTTCCTTATCATCAGCACGACTTTTAAAATCTAGAGTTAGATCTAGAGGCAACTCGATTCAAACGAAATAAGTGAACATAAAAAAGAAGGCACTCGTGTTTAAAATATAATGTACAGTGTTGAAAACCTTTTAAAATCTAGAGTTAGATCTAGAGGCAACTCGTTTCAAACGAAATACGCGAAAATTAAAAAGAAATGTACTCGTGCTTGAAAAATAGTATATCGTGTTTGAAAAGTTTTGTTCAATTCGTTATGTGATTTTAATATTATGAAGGTTATTGATGTTGCCATCGTATTACTGTATTTAGATTTCATTAGATAGAATTTGAAATAATTCTTGTAGTACGGATTCATCGATTTTCAGCTTCGATGGCACGAGGATATAAAATATTTACAGCTAACGATCCACTGACACCATTCGGTCCGGCAAATAAACTAAAGTTCCACTTTCCGTTCACATGGTACGAGTTATATATCTTTAATATAAATTTAATTGTACATTGGGCATACCAACAGCGGGCTATTTCTACTTTTACATAATATTTAAATTTAATTTAACATGGTACACGTGTTAAGCTTCAAAATAACTCGTTAACGATATCGACACTAAACAAACACTTCGGTTCACACGTGACTTACGACCCCATATACTGCACAATGTGTACAATCTCCACAACAAGTTATGACAACGGTTTATAAATTAATTAATTTAGAAGAAAACACTGATAAAAGATATCCCGGTAATGATTAAGTTTTCAATGGTAGAGCCACGTCGCAGTTTGTTTCCGCTGTCGGAGCTTTGGGTCGGCGATAGACCCACACCCTCACAGAATATCAGCTGTCCGGTGAGTGTTGGTATCCGGAGTTCCTTAATACTGATGACGAGCGATTACATCTTGGTCCTCAGGGATGACAATTAATCTGTATTACGATTCCTTATCGAGGATCAATGATCAGTGTCATGGGTCGCAAGAATCACTTACGTGTAATGTATGCGTGTTTGAAATTGTTAATGTAATTAAAAAGAAGATTTTAGACCATGGAACGAATACATTTAATATATGAAGCGCTCTAGAGCATAGTTCTCCTCTCCACGCGACTGTCGATTGGCATTTTCAACGAACGCGATATGTTCGTTACGATGAAATTTAAAGCTATATATATATATAGCATTTTAAGCTTTCAAAACTAATAGCATGTTCCCTCGTTATAGAATATATACTCATATAACCCAAAGTAGCACTTAACGGCACCGTTGTTCATGACGGAGCAGCTTTTGCATGAAAAATGTATCGCCACAAAGAAATGTCGGTATCGACATGTGGACTGTGTTGGAACGGAAGGTAGCGGTAATTTGCGGTTCTAAATGTGGGCTACAGTCCAGAGTATGTACACACCATATTTATCTATATTAAAGACCCGCTTTCACATGGTTACATTATTGAAGTATTGCATATATATTGTAGAGTAACCATGATATAGACTATGTGGAGGCATAATAGTCAGTGCACCAAGCTACGGAGTAACGGATCCTGGGTTCGATTCCCTGCTGCGAAATTGTATTCCATGTTTCTGTCACTGCAGCATACCTCCGAACTTATTGCGTTCATGCGATCCATTTTGTACCTGACGTACAAATCTTTGTAAAAAATATACTAACTACTTCCATGAGAAAAGTTTTGAATATATGTATTTTTTGTAAAACTTTAACTTGATATTCGAAAAAGAGCCATTAATCTCATTGAAGTTTTACCATTAGATTTGGTATTGGGCCCTCGTTGTCTCGTGTTGAATTGGACAAGTTTTAGTAGATCCAAATCCAATGTTAATAATAATGAACCGTGGGAGGTCAATTTTCAATCCTTCGTTTCTCAGTCACACTACGCGAGAACGCAAGTATGGTTGCTGGTGCCGTAACCAATGAAATTTTAAGGGTTGACTTATTACATACGCAGCACCCAAAGAAAATATCGCGAGGAAATCTGTCTAAATAAAAAAAAAATAAGAATGAATGACATGAATAAAAAAATAAGTCGAACACTTACCAAACCGATATAGAGTTGCGTGAAGAATGCTTCAGTACATCCCCTAGACAGGAAGCATATGCCCATCGGGAACTTTACGTTAATTTATATAATAACAACATTTCAAATATTTCGTCGTTGGCAATTATGAACGAAAAAGAGGACACAATAGACGATAGTTCCGATACATCACTATCGATTTTATAGACTACGTCGTCTGCCTCGTACACGAGTTCATTCCTCTTTACACTGAACATAAGTTGCTGGAATCCTAGCTATGATATCCGGAAATTATAATGTAAATAGGCTTTATTCGTTACGCGACGTCGTAAAGTATCCTTTCCCAAATAAAATATATGAAAATTGAGATTTTTTTAGCAGTAGAGTTACACTGCAGTTTGTTTCTAGCTGCAGAATGAATGGGTCAGTACGACCAGGGCAGAACCACGTCCTCACAGAATACTAGCGTAAATTAGCAGCATAATGTTGCTGTGTTTCGTCTGGTGAGTGCAGAGATCCGGGGACGTTTATTACTGGTGATGAGGCATTCCATCTAAGTCCACAAGGGTGACAACGCATGACCATTATGATTCCTTCTGTCAGTCAAGGGTGAATGTAGATGTCATAGGCCGCAGGAAACACCATCAGGTGTACTGAGTTCGTTTGTTACTCTCATAGTTAAAAAAAAAATAGGATGAGTTTTGTAATAGATAAGGATGACATTATCAGAAAAGAAAATGAAAATAAACGTTAATTGGTTAAGAGAATGCCTGATGTGGATATTCAAACATTGAGGAAATTATTGTCCTAGAAGTAAAAGGCGAAGAATGGAAATTCAGTCAGTCCGAATGATATACTAGTAGAAGCAAGGAAAGTTCTGAAAGAAAATGGATGCACGGTAGACTTAATTTTTCTTCAAGTCATTGGTTGTGAAAAATATTTCCCTTAAATGATCTGTAGGATTTACTACGAATGTAGGAATGTACCTATTGTTTTTTTGATAGTTTGGGTTGATCACTTCGTCTTCACTGTCGTCTACACAATACCTTGCTCTTTTCTTTTTAACGCTAATTGCTAAATGCAACAATGATGATATCGTCCAGGGCAATTTCGGCCACCGCTATATATTTAAATCCTTGACCCAATTTGAGTAATATATAATCATGATATCATTTATAAGCTTTGGATTGCTCCATTTTACGGCCTTTAATACGTTCCAATTGAGGCGTTAAAAATGTTACTTTTGTTTTGATAATGTATTTATCTATTCTCTAATAAAAAGTCATATATTTGCGAAGTATATTTAATATATTAATTATAATACAAAATATTTGGGTATATTATGGAAAGGTATCCATGAAAACAAACTGATTACAAAGATAAGTCAAAGAAGATAAGGTAGTAGGTGGACTTGAAATCAATTCCTATTCAAATTTACTTTGCTCTTTGATACATTTATGTTTATATTAAGTCCAACGTCTTTCTTACTTGTGCTAGGATAACAACAATTGGGAGGAGAATTTGCGGCCGCTGTTTGCTCTGAAATAAAAATATAGTTATTATTTACTTTATAATATTAATCTAAATTAAAAAAAAATTGTTAAATATTGACAGTTGATTTTTACCGTTATTAATGTGTACATTTAATACCCGGTGGTACAACTCGTTGAATTTCTTCTGACGTTTCATATTGGATGGAGTTCGAACCACCAATGTGGGCAGTAATATAAAATGATCCAGATTTGGTTTGAGTTTTGATGAATATTTCCGACGTAAAGAATCTTTTTTTACTAATAAGCGAGGGTTGGTCGTGTTTATTTTATTATTGGATTCAGTTTTGATGTTTGTTTGGTTATGCGCAATCTCATGAGTGGTTTCCGCACAGTTTTTCATTGTAATTGGATTGGACGCTTGATAACAATATGTAGGGTCTTTGTTACCCGCTGAATTATATACAGCTGAACTTGGTCCGGGCAAACATTCATCTTGCCTACACTTCTTTTTCCGTAGCCAAGGGTACGTGAGACGATCGTGACTTTTATGGCTCCTTCGAGGAGTGTGCTCTTCATGTTTATTGGTTGCTAAAACTGCACTGGCGACATTTTTACTCACCACAGGTAATTCTCTATCTTCATTAGACGGTCTACTTTTATGACTTGCTACAATGATATCACCAGTTTTACCAACCGGTCTACAGCTTTCGTGTCTATGGTTTAGTTTCACAATTCTATAATGTCGTCGACGTCTTCTTTCGACATGCGCTACTCGTTCACGGAGGAGGTTGTCGATGAGACGTTGTAATTCGAATCTGCTGTTATATCGCTCCGAGCTTCGGTCACATTGACGACGCGCAAGTCGCGCATTTGGCCAGTGTGTCCTACAAACATCTTCCCAAATTATGTCACTAAGTACTGCTTCTCGCGATGGCGTTAATTTAATACCATCATCCCGTGGAGCGAATTCACCTTGAGCTAAATAGTGAACTGTGTCCATTAACCTGTAATCACGCACCGGATTTAATTTGTGACGGATCTTATGAACTCTTTCAGCAGCCATTTTTGGAATATCGTCTCGTTTTCCTGGGACGGAAGAGCTTTGCCGTCTGCCACGGGCTGTAATCCCATCGTAAGCAGTGAAATCGCGACCATATTGTTCTGAATTATGGTCATTTCCTATATTAGTCCCTTTGCTTGCAGACACTGATGTAGATTGTTGTGTATATCTTTGAAAAGCAGATGTTTCAGGAACATGGCTATATTGTTCTATATAACTACATCCAGGATGTCCAGTTACGGATATTTTTGTTCCCTTGGATTCCTCATCTGATGACGATGTAGGTATAAACGGATCAATAGATCGAAATACCATTTCTTGTCTTATAATTTTACGTTCTAAATTATCTATTCTTCTGAATAACTTCCTTATGATACGATTAGAAATCAATGTATCATCGGAAGATGAATTCTTTGAAGTCAACGTCGCTGTATCGACTCTCGTTATCAACTGACTTTCTGGTACTTCATTAACCTTTGGAAGGTTCATAATTAGATGAGACTGTGCGCATACATAACATTTTTCAGTTGATCTATTATTTTTATTATATAATTTACAATCTTGACACAAATTAATGGGTTGTAAACATTGCGATGCAGTTGTCGAATGGACACTTTTATTATGTTTTCTCAAATATCCCTGAGCGACGCTATTTTTATCAATTAAAATATCACACTGTTTATCGTCCCGAGAGCCGTTGCAATAATCTTTACCGCTATCTAAAATGTAAATAATATCTAATATGAATCAGAAAGTATTAATATTTTGTTTAGAAGAATTCTTTAAACTAATTCTTGTTGTACGTAATTACTTACGCGCAGGAAATGATACGTGATCTCCAATTGCAAGACGTGACCCAGTTTTATGCGAACACTGAAAATAAATATTTATAAAATTATCAAATTGTGTTTAATAATAATATACATGATTATTTTACCTTTTTCGTAATAAACCTATCTTTTTCGGCTATATATATAGTTTTGATAACTGGCACCCTCGGCTTTATAGAGACCAATAATTTTTGAGCCGGTTCTTGATCACTAGGATTGTTTTGAATTATTTCTACATCTAAAATGAAAATTTCAAACAGTTTAACCACATTAAAGATATTTATTATCTATATTAGTGATCTAAAGTAAATGATAGTTAGTATAATTTAATAATTGCCTACCTAAATATAACTGACTGCTATGCGAATTCTTTGAAATTTTCGCAATTGAATCGTAATCAATTTTTCGAATTAGTTTTTCTTCTTTCGTATGTATCGATTTCTTTTGCGATGGATGCTGTTTATTTTCCATCACATTTTATTCTCTTCCTTTCCAGCATACTTAATAATTTTAACAAAGACTTAAGAATTTTATGAAAACAGAAATTTTTCAATCCTTTGCCAGAAATGGTCTAATTATGACGTCTTTATTCTTTATTTAACTCATCTTACGACTCAAAGAAGTTTTAACGAAATAAAATTTTATTTTTGTCACAACTTTATTTGGGTAGGGCTTTCTTGTGTTTATAAATTGAAAAAGGGCATAATATTTAATTTCATATTTTTTTATCAATGTACATAATTGATTAGGCGAATTCCGAATTGAATTAAATACTTTCTTGTAACATCCCATTTCAAAAATAGAAGTTACTATGAAACAAAAAAGTTAACTGTCAAAATTATAAAGCGTGACGTTTTAACATTTGTATATTTGTGAATATTGTACCTTTATTTTTAACAAAAAAGGGTGTAATAAAGATTTCTACTAGGTCTAGATGCATTAGTTATTGCGAATATGTCAGAGCCAGAAAAGAAGAGCAGCCCAACGGCGACAGGTGGCCCGTCGGTAGTGGTGGTGGACCAAACGTCAGGGAATCGACAACAACAATCTTATCGCCCCACCGAGTTACAAGAGGAAACGTCGGAGTTACATCACAAACGATCTCGCGCACCTGCTGTGCCTTGTATGTACCATAATAATCATTTTCTTGTCTATCAATATTAATGTAGTAGGTAGACGTATTATTTGGTTTCATAGATATAAAGGATATTTTAATGTATTGTTTTACGCTTCACGTTTATTTTAAACTTCATTATCCCGACGTTTCGAGTGATCACGGATGAAATTAGGTTTTTACGTAATTTTATATGATAGTAAATTAGAACTACCATCGGCTTTTTATAATTTTTGGTTCGATGTACTATTAAAATTCTAATATTAATATGAACGCGATTAAATCCGTAAAAATTAGTTTTATTCAATGTGCAAAAATCATATTTACTAATATCTAAATTACACGAGCAAAGCATTAGACTGAAAATTATCTATGTATAATACATAGTACATTCTATTAGATTTAAGCCAAATATGATAAACAAGAGCGTTTGGAAATAAAATATGATTACAAATTTAACTCACTCATATTATCTTAATTCAAACCCTCATTAGCTGTTTCGTAATACACCCTCTTTAATTATTGCCTCTCATTACACGTTGAATTCGAATTTAATACATTTTAAAATTTAGTTTCTTTTTTAATATCCTGGTTATAGAAAATCACAGTGGACAAAAATCCACGCGAGTGATTAAAAAATAGAAAGTTTTATGATTAATTATGAAATTTTATCTTCACAATAGCCGTAGCTGAAGAATTTAAAGAAATATGTGAGGATGCTAATTTGAACACCAACGCGGATGTCAAGGAATCGAAGGAACTGGACAGTGGTGAGGTTATTGTTTTTACAATCGTCATGATTACAAAAATAAAGAGTCACACTTTTAATTCGCGGTACTCAAACAAACTCATTTCGAGAGTAATGAACTCATTTCATTATTAATTGCAACTTCAAATGCCGATTTATAACATCGAAAACATCGTATGAAAAATGTGTAAGATTAAATAAAAAAATATATTTGGAAGACGTCAACTACGCCAATCCGCAGTGCTTGGCGCTGCGTATCACGTGTAGCGAGTATCAGGATTTCAAAATAGGACCTACTTTACTATTTTTAACATATTTTTAGTATGTTTTTGGGCTGAGGGTATATGTAAAATTGCCGCGTTCACTCTCTTCACCCACATCCGAATTGCTGATAAAATAATTTTAATTGGCGCGTTTTCACGGTCACACGTTCACACGTTTATTTACAATATATATAATACTTATGTTATTATTACTAAATAAAAAAAAATACCATTTCCGTTCTTTTTTCGTAATAAATATCATGTATTGCGTTGATTTTTTTTAAATACTCAATTAATTAATTTCATCATGATACATGATTTTTATTTTTGGTTGTGAAGATAATTTTTTTATAATAACTGGAAGTTTGACAGCTGTAAGGTACTAGTTTTACAATAACCTAAAACTTATATAAATAATATTTATATACGCTTTAGGACATAATATTATAATAACCAATATCCTAATACTAATATTGATTTACCTTGATTTTGAAATGGGTAAAGAAATGAAATTGAATAAATAATTCGCAGAGACAGTTTTATATAAAAGTATGTTTATAGTATATTTGACTGTTAAAACTCTATTTAATTCTCTAAGTTTTTTGTAGGTTTGGTCGATATAAATTTTAATATATTTTTTACATGTAACTAATACTACATTTACAATAAAAGAGTACGAGGATATTATATCAGCAAAATTTCTTATAAATTTTAGTTCTATTATATTATATCAATAGTCTAATATTTTAGGGTACGAAATGCAAAACTTAAGGTCGTAGGTTCGAATTCGACATTCAACTATAGACTTGAACATTTTCGTAGCACAAGCATTTAATTAGTTTGAGTATTTAACCGAAATGTTAATAATATTAATATCATTTCTAGCTTTAAATAAGAAAGCGCATAAAGAATAAATTAAAACTATTGTAATTTTGTCTTTTTTTAGCCATATCTTATGACAAACAGAAACAATCGTTAGCGAAGAAATTGTCTTCAAGCCATAAGAAGACTTCGGAACACGCAAACTATGAAACAATTACGTTGGCACCTTTAAAAGTGGAAACGAAGGTAGGGCTAGCGGCTTTTCATGTACATGGTCACATGGGCAAAATATATAGCATGGTATCATTGTCTAACACGCAATCCAGTAAAACGAATAGATAGAACAATTATTTAAAAATTACGGATTCCATGCCGGCATGTAAATTGTTAATCGTCGTCGTTTTGTAAATAACTAGTCTGGCCATAAATACTGTTACATAAAAACTTTTCTTTTTTTCCACTTTTTAATTATTTTGAATTTGGAACACGTGTATTATTTTAAAAACTTCTTTCGATTTTGCGCCATTTCACATATTTTTTCATGTTCATTATCAAAATACAATATGGGGTGTTAAATAAAATAGGATTGCAGTGATCGCCCTGCACAAACTGGGTATGGAGCCGTCGGTCATATTCCAGACACATCACAAGCTTGGTATCATCCATATGTTCGTATATCGTACTATCAACAGATACAACAACACTTCCTCTGTCGAAGACCAGAAAAGATCGGAGCTATCGCGTGCTGTTGGAACTACAAAGGTTGTTAATGCTGTTAAAGCCAGAATTCGTCGAAACCCCATTAGGAAGAAAAAATCTTATCGCGATAAATGAATATTCCCGCGTATTTCAGGCGATTGTTGCGTATTATAAAACAAGACCTGAAGCTCGGTGCTTATCGTCGATATACAGGACATGCCCTAAATCAATCTTTACAATTAAAAAGAGAGTGGATCGATCCAAGCGATACGCACGTGAAAGGCACAGCAATATCCTATTTACCGATGAAAAAATTACATTTTCATTTGTAACAGAACTTATGGATAGACTAGGTAAATATATATATATAGTGAAATGGACAAAGAGATTTTTATATAATTGAAAATGTTTCCTAATATATTGGGGCTCCGAGAAAAACTCCGAGACATAATGAATAAGTCAAACGACCTACTTTCACCGTGACAAGTTCTTGAATTGATAAACCCGTAGAAATTAATATGTTGTAACTGTATTTATGATAAGGCATTTTACTTTTTTTATACATAATAAGGAGTGGCAATTTAAAGTTCACCTGATGATGGTAAGAGAATACTGCTACGAATGACATCTACAGGAAATATACAAGATGCATATGATTGAGAGGGAATATCAGGTTCGCGGATCCTTAGACTCACAGCTGCGTTGGATCAGAATGCATGATCTATTCATTCTGTAGCTAGAAACAAACTGTAGCGCATCTCCGCCACTGTTATTGTTACATATGTATGTAGTGGTATGTTATGATTTCAATATTTTATTTCAGTTAGAATCGGTTATACCAGCGCAGCCTGTTTCACCTCTAGACCTTACAAAAGAATCTGTCATCTCACGAAGAGAGAAAGAGAAGTCGGCGGTTAGCAAAGTAGAGGAAGACAGCATAAAAGATGAGATCTCTGAGTTGCGTACACCAGAAGCCGACAAGAAACACTCTGACTGGGTTAATATATTGTTACTTATAATGTTTTTATTATTTGATAAATATTGCTTTCTTATGATTATACATGAAAGAACACGGCAGCCCGCCTTTGCTTATTTTCTTCAAATAATAGCTTTGTAATTATTTCTATTCAATGTGTTTGCGTCGATAATTGAGCGATTTTATCGAATTGTTGACTTATATTGGCTAATGTTACATACATAATGTTACATATAATAAGCTGTAGTAAACACCATGAAAGTTTGAAGTTAATTTTGTTTAATTTTTAGTCGGATGAAGAGGAAGCGGGCGGGCTGCCACGAAGCGAAACTCGGACGTCGCGTGTTTCCCGAAAAGTCCGCACGTTGTTTTGTTGCGGCGTGCCCTACGAGGCGGCCTCCGAAGACGACGTATCTACAGATGTTTACGTCTCCGGCATTTAAGTTCGCAGTTCTCAACATTTATCTCACGCCGCAGATCACTTGCGAAGGAATCCCTTTCGCCGATATCACTCTAGCCGCGGTTTTTTACAACCGCTGCGAACCGAACGTTTTTAGCGGTTGTAAGTGACCGGAAGACAGAGGCTAAGATAAGCATTCGCCTTATCTTAGTAAGCCTATATCTTGTAATCTATGCAATTCGATAAATTATATTGAAAAACTTTTCTGACTGCGACTTTGATTATTCCGTATTTGCAGCTGGAAGTGGCCGGAGAATGATAATAAAAAATTAAGTAATAATAATGAACATTTTGCGTGTACTTTAGTTGTGATGTTTACAATAAGACTATAGTGCATTTACTATCTCGCTGCAAGCCGGGAGGTAAATCATGTTTTGCGTAGTGATGTGCAGGTCAAGTGCGCGTTATCGATAAAAAAAAATCGGTGTGAGTGCAGGAATCCGATGACCCAATTACAGGTAATGAAGCATTCTCAGTCCTCGGGCGTAGACAAACGCATGTTCACGTTTAATCTTTGGCGAGGATAGATTTAGATGTCATGGGTCGCAATCATCACTTACCATTAGGTGAACTGTGTACTTGCTTGTCGTCCTTATTTTATGAAAAAAAAATTAAAAAAAGAAATAGCTCAAACAATTGTTTTTCTGTATATATTATTTGTGTATATATTATTTCCTTGTTACTTTTACTGGAAAAATACTGGACAGTTTATAATTTTACGATCCAAAAGAAACACAAATAAAAAAAAGAAACCTATTTTTTTGAGGTCTACGAATTTCGATGCAGCACTAGAAGGTGGTATATAATATTAAGAGTGGCAAACGAACGCAGTTCACCTGACGGTAAGTGATTACTGCGGCCCATGTCATCTATTTCCATCTTCAACAAACATTCAAGATACACACGAGCTGTCCCTGAGGACGGGGAATGACGCGTCTCCTGAAATTTGGTGCGCGCATCTCGCACACTCGCCGCGACAAGCGTAGCAACGGTATGCTGCTGTACAAGCCGGTACACTGAGAGTAGCTCATGATCCTAAGAGCTCGCTTCCCGGTACGCGAACGAACCGAGTTGAGCCCCGGTGCCGATACCGATTAAATTGTTAATTTGCTCTGCGGTAAAGAAAGACAACGTAAACAACCTGTATGTCTAAGAAATAATAAAAAATATTTCGAAGACGTATTAAGTCCGCCGAAGCCGAACTGTATTATAACAACCTCCTTATTAAGGAGTCCAATGCTTGGCAGAGGGATTTATACATATAGGTTGTTCCTTTACGGTTGTTCTGCGAGGGCGTGATCCTTCTTCGAGCTATGTTGTTGGTCTAAACGACTGTTTGGTGAAAGGAATTACAAAAGTCCAGTAAACTTATTTGTAAAATGTTTCTGCTAAATAATTGAATCTTAAAATGTGTAAAATACACAAAGAATTTGATCAGAACAGTTACGATACAGGTCAAACTATACATCGCAGATATATGGTTTTTATTTTATTTTATTGTGAATGTCGAACGAGAAAGCAGTTCACCTGATGGTAAGTGTTTCCTGAGGCCCATGATATCTACATTCATCACCGATACGGCATCATAATGTAAATGAATTTTCACACCTGTGTAATAACGAGACTACGGATACTTACACTCAACAAACGAAACTCGGCGTTATGCTGGTAGTCTGTGAAGAGGTAATCTTTCCCCAGTCGAGTCTAGCATCGTCTTCATAGTGAAGCTACATACAAACTGCAGCGTGTCTCAACCATTGTTAACAAATGAGGATATTAAACAATGTTTGTCTTTGTTGGTTACATAAAATTAACACAGTTCTAAACTTCCGAGCACTATAAAAGTAAACTTGTGTAGATTATAAATCGCATACAAACAAACGATACGCTTAGTGGGATTTAATAGCACGAATACGTGGATGACCTTCAAGTTACGCTTAATTAAGATATTTTGTTACGTATTCAGCCTTCCGTTCTTTATCGACTTAAGACTCCCAGTCTTTATCGGTATAACTGTAGAGGTCTTTGGACCAACAGTAAAGTTTTGAAGATTCAACGTATTGTGCGTGACGGGAAGGGATTTCGTATAAAGTGCACATTGGTGGATTACCAACCATAGAGTTGAGGTCAAATTTTAAATTTTTATTTACGTCGCAGTGTTTATACATCGTAATATGTGCGGTTGAAATTAAACCGAACAACTCCTACACTACAAACCAAACATGTCACTATCATTCACTTTCCACTGGGGTGTGTAATAATGTAATGATATAATTAATGTAATGGTATAAATAATGCTGACATTTCGAGAATTGCTTTTACTTTTAAAGATTTTATTTATTATAAGTATGAAAAAATGCTGTTGATTTTCTTAATAACAAATAAATAAATAAATTATCAGTGTATATAATAATTTTTCTTTCTTTTTTAGTATATAACAAAATGTCTCGCTTATACCTTAGAAAAAAAGGCTTCAGTTGGACCGTGTCGACCGTCAATACATAATGAACATCCATCCGGAATCACCATATCTCTTCCAAAGGTTTTATTTGCAACATGATATTATTTATTTATTTAACTATTATGTACACAAAGCATTTATATAAGGGAAGTAATATAGGCAAGGTATTTACAAAGGCGTAGCTTATTTTACAATAAAATCTATTCCAGCATGCCTGGTGTTGGACATATTATCGGGGAAAAAAAGCATAATGCACATGCATAAATTTATCAATTAATATATCATAAATATATATATATATATATATATATATATGTACAAAGTTTACCTGTGATGATTGCCGCCTATATAGAGATGGATCCATCCTAAACATGTAATCAAGATGCACATGAGTTTTCACCTCATGAGGGCTGAAATGGGATGTCTCGCTACCGGTGAGTGGGTCTCCTGATCCTAACTCTCACCAAATGAAATAGTAGTGATATTTTGCTATTTAATATACGATGGTATTCTGAGGTAGTGGCTCTTCTAGATTATACTTCCTTTTTTAAGAGGATTGTTAATTTATGTTTTTTATATACATGGCAAACGTGCAAGACCAAACCGCTTTGAAAGGTTTTATTGATTCTCGCTCCCAATATTTTTTCAGCAATGGAATCATCGATTTACCTTTAAAATGGTGAAAGTGTATAAATAATAATGGTACATACTTCGATTGAATATATATAATTTCATTAAAAAAAACGTTTTTACTTTTTCCAACGCTAATTTCATATAAGGACATAATAATCATAAAGGCGCTTCCACCCAGCAGTTTTAGAAGGTTATAAGTTACATTTTTAACTTGATAACTTACGACACAAGATCTCCGATTGTCCACGCCTTTATAAAAATGCTAACATATTAACCTCTTGTAAGATTTTACAACGTCAGTTCGGATCTGACTTTTGAAAAGACCCTATCTCCTTCGAGATTTGAAGATAATTCTTGTATAAACAATATTTAATTTGTTAACCTTTTGTAATAAAGTGCCAAAAGCCTAATGGGGTAGAGTACAGATTATACTCAACGTAAAGGTACGAATCCGCAATTTCACTATTGGCGTGAACCACTTCCTAACGCATTTTTGCTTTGTTCGAGTTAGTTTAGTTGGTTTTAATATTGTTTACGACGTCATGAATTCAGGTCGTGAAGCGCAATTACGCCTCATACATGCAGGATTTCTTATTGCAAGTAACCTATGAACTCGTAGTTAATCAAATAAAACTTCGTCCTGCGACTGGCAATTAGTTATGCAAACATAAAAATCTCTAATTCCTCCTCTGCATCTCTAATACTCGTAGAACACCAGGATCTTGGGTTACTCTCAACCTGCCAACCATGCGAAAATAGATATTCCACCTAGTCTGAGGTTGTCCACTCAAGAACACATTTTCCCCAATTGTTATCGAATCTACGGCTGCTATGGCCGACCCACTGTCATTTCAGCGTTATAATTCTTCTATTAATTATTTATTAAAGTGTTATCTATATAAGGAATCTATGCTTTAATTATCGATACTTATGCTATTATATTTCAGAAATCGTCGAGGGTAATCAACGTACAATCCGGGATTAGTTTTAACATTCCCAAGGTAAACTTCTTTGCATATTATTTACTTAAACTTTGAAACAGTAAAATTAACGTCGGTACTATGTCTAAATAAATAAAAATTCTATGCTGTTCATTGGTACGCGCATCACTTGAGAACGGCAGGCCTGGTATGGTTATTATTTAATTGTCCGTTAGAGTATCTGGCTGCTGGATGGCGTCGCGGGTCCTGGGTTCAAATAATAGCCGAGAAACAATATAGGTGTAAATTGTTTGTTTTTTTTAATTTTTTATATAACATTGATAGTAACAAACGAGTATACAGTTCATCGGCTGGCAAGTGATTCCTGCGGCCCATGACATCTACATTTATCCTTGACAAGGAATCATAATGCTGATGCGTTGTCATTCTTGAATAATGAGATACCAGTAATAAAAGTCGAACCCGAGCCTTGAGCCGGCTCGGTCGGGGGACACCCATACATTCCGTAGCCCGAAACAAATTGCCGATACCAAAGTGTAGATCTACCAGTGTAAAAACTGGTTTACTGGTCTGCGTGTTTTGTATGTATGTCCCGTGTCACTGCGTCTGATCGGAATAGGGAGGGACGACGGGTGAGTGAGTGAGTGCCTCTATATTTACGCAAATGCTTGGCGTTATAAAAATATTATGCACGATCGATATCATCAGGCGATAACCGGAATACATCGCCGAAGTCTCTATCAACCTGAAGGATATCATCATTATCGCTAACGACATCCACGGTTTTGTAAATATTTTATTTTACAGTATAGGTGGCAAACGAGCAAGACCAAACCGCTTTGAAAGGTTTTATTGATTCTCGCTCCCAATATTTTTCAGCAATGGAATCATCGATTTACCTTTAAAATGGTGAAAGTGTATAAATAATAATGGTACATACTTCGATTGAATATATATAATTTCATTAAAAACGTTTTTACTTTTTCCAACGCTAATTTCATATAAGGACATAATAATCATAAAGGCGCTTCCACCCAGCAGTTTTAGAAGGTTATAAGTTACATTTTTAACTTGATAACTTACGACACAAGATCTCCGATTGTCCACGCCTCTATAAAAATGCTAACATATTAACCTCTTGTAAGATTTTACAACGTCAGTTCGGATCTGACTTTTGAAAAGACCCTATCTCCTTCGAGATTTGAAGATAATTCTTGTATAAACAATATTTAATTTGTTAACCTTTTGTAATAAAGTGCCAAAAGCCTAATGGGGTAGAGTACGGTAGGTTATACTCAACGTAAAGGTACGAATCCGCAATTTCACTATTGGCGTGAACCACTTCCTAACGCATTTTTGCTTTGTTCGAGTTAGTTTAGTTGGTTTTAATATTGTTTACGACGTCATGAATTCAGGTCGTGAAGCGTAATTACGCCTCATACATGCAGGATTTCTTATTGCAAGTAACCTATGAACTCGTAGTTAATCAAATAAAACTTCGCCCTGCGACTGGCAATTAGTTATGCAAACATAAAAATCTCTAATTCCTCCTCTGCATCTCTAATACTCGTAGAACACCAGGATCTTGGGTTACTCTCAACCTGCCAACCATGCGAAAATAGATATTCCACCTAGTCTGAGGTTGTCCACTCAAGAACACATTTTCCCCAATTGTTATCGAATCTACGGCTGCTATGGCCGACCCACTGTCATTTCAGCGTTATAATTCTTCTATTAATTATTTATTAAAGTGTTATCTATATAAGGAATCTATGCTTTAATTATCGATACTTATGCTATTATATTTCAGAAATCGTCGAGGGTAATCAACGTACAATCCGGGATTAGTTTTAACATTCCCAAGGTAAACTTCTTTGCATATTATTTACTTAAACTTTGAAACAGTAAAATTAACGTCGGTACTATGTCTAAATAAATAAAAATTCTATGCTGTTCATTGGTACGCGCATCACTTGAGAACGGCAGGCCTGGTATGGTTATTATTTAATTGTCCGTTAGAGTATCTGGCTGCTGGATGGCGTCGCGGGTCCTGGGTTCAAATAATAGCCGAGAAACAATATAGGTGTAAATTGTTTGTTTTTAATTTTTATATAACATTGATAGTAACAAACGTGTATACAGTTCATCGGCTGGCAAGTGATTCCTGCGGCCCATGACATCTACATTTATCCTTGACAAGGAATCATAATGCTGATGCGTTGTCATCCTTGAATGATGAGATACCAGTAATAAAAGTCCCCCGACCGAGCCGGCTCAAGGCTCGGTCGGGGGACACCCATACATTCCGTAGCCCGAAACAAATTGCCGATACCAAAGTGTAGATCTACCAGTGTAAAAACTGGTTTACTGGTCTGCGTGTTTTGTATGTATGTCCCGTGTCACTGCGTCTGATCGGAATAGGGGAGGGGACGACGGGTGAGTGAGTGAGTGCCTCTATATTTACGCAAATGCTTGGCGTTATAAAAATATTATGCACGATCGATATCATCAGGCGATAACCGGAATACATCGCCGAAGTCTCTATCAACCTGAAGGATATCATCATTATCGCTAACGACATCCACGGTTTTTGTAAATATTTTATTTTACAGTATAGGTGGCAAACGAGCAAGCAGCCCACCCGATGGTAAGTGATCACCGCAGCCCACGAACATCCGCAACACCAGAGGAGTCGCAAATTTGTTGCCGGCCTTTCAGTAAGGCACTTTTTTTGAAGGTCCATAAGTCTTATCGGTTCACCACTGAAACACCGCTGGCGACAGCTGATTCCACAGAGTAGTTGTGCGCGGCAGGAAAACTTCACGTGAAGTGCACAGTGGTGGATTGCCATCCATGGAGATGATGAGGATGAAATTTTGAATTCTGTCGTGATGTACGATGTTTAAACTCAGCGGCTGCAAAATAGTTTTTTACTCAGTTGACATTATATCCTTGACAGAAACAAAGATCGAAACCTGCAGTGAATGCGGACACGCAGGAACATTGTAATGTGCCAAAATGTGACGATACAGGTACGCTGAATGACTAATGATTTTTTTATGGGTGCTAAACAAGCACACGGCTCACTTAATGGTAAGTGATGACTGCGGTCTTTGACAACTCCATCCATCAGCAACAATGATTCACAACAACACCCACTAACCGAAACAGCAATATTACGCTGGTACTGTCCGAGAATGTTGTCGTGCTGATGTCGGAGTTAAACACTAGCCCCAGCGTGATTCCATCCCTGTTTTATTATTCCGATAAGTAAGTAATACTATAATTAACTTACTATATTAAACTATAATTGTTACCTTTCACAAAAGATATATTTTTATATTTAACAATAAATTAATGTTCTGTATTTTTGGCTTTGCTGATATTTTCCCATGTGAGCTTCGTTATCAACTAAACATACATTTTCTTGACAGAATCAAACATCGGATGTGGCTCTAAATGTGGACACGCGGGAACATCGAAACGATGCACAATGTGATGACTAATAAACTCTGAATGCATAATGAAATTGTTTTATTATCTGATAAATACAACAATGATTGTTTACTTCTAAAAAGAAAACGTGTTATTTTTATGACATGTAGGGTTTAAAAATGAGCGCAGTACACCTCAGTTAAAAGTATCATCAAGTTCACGTAGCAATGGGCCGGCCATAGGTTCTGGAGGTGGCACCTAGTGCAACCATCCACTAGATGAAGCAGGTAGCTCAGGATCGTGTTCCATAGCAGTCGGGTGAGGGGGCTATTTTCATATTTTATATTTTTATATTTCTCTGTGATGATTATGGTGATGAAAGTACTATTTTCTTTTGTTTTATACTTTTTCATATCCAATGCTAGGAGTAGATATCCTGGTGCACTAAACCTTCTTCGATCTTGAGCCCACGTCCTTTACTCTCCCCTTACTTAATCATCGACCCAACTCACAATTTGTCTCTCTATTGTATCGCTTGGAGTACATGCATTACATCAGATTATGCAAGAGTGAACAATATTGCGCCGAATGTTTCGTTTTGATCCGCCAGCCTATGGCATATTTTCAGATCTGATCATCAAAATACCCATATCCTAAAGGTACTGTTCCAAGTGTACCAAGAGATATTAGTCGCGTGAAGTTCCTCATGAGTTATAAACTTTACCAAAGTTTATAACTCTGATAAACATAAGTTTGGGTTAATGGTCAATGATTGCAAACCTTATAAGATGGATATACTATACTAATTAAATGCGATGTTTAAAGTTCTGAAACATCAATGTAGGTGGCCAATTTCAGTTGCATGTAATTAATAATATTCTCTTTTGCTTTAAACATACAAATTATTTTATATTATTTTATTATATACTACTCGGTGTACATGTATACATATTTTTTTATCAAAAAATGGTGGACAAAAACAGGTGCGAGTGGAATAACTCATTACGTAATTCTAACGAATTTATTGAAGTTGAGCGACGATGAGAAAATTTTATATTTCAAAATTATATCATCGGCTATCCGCCCTTCCTGCAGTCTCGCTTAAACCAGCGCACGGCCCGAGGTGGTCGCTTCTGAATTTATATTAAAAATCTTCAATATTTATACAACACCATATATATTATATAATTATTTATTTTATTGGATAATCATATTTTTTTACATTTCAAATCTGTCGTTTTGGTTTATGGAAGCTCGGCCCGTACAAATTGTGCGTATGCGCATATAAGCTCATTTGCAGTGCTTTCGTAACAGAGCATTGTTATGTTCCCACGTATGTAGGTTAATTTACAGACATTTTAACGTTTAGTTTTAAAGAATAGATTGTAAATTTTTTGTAGGCATCCCACTATGGCAACACGCTAATTAAATAAGTATATAATTAAGTTTAGTCTTTAATTTTTAATAATTCCGTAGGACGCTCCCAAGTCTGATTACGTTGAATATATAAGTAGCCATTAATTCAAACAAAAAGAGTGAGTAATAACAAAAAATAGAAGTTTTTGTCTCTTTACACACAAAGTTTATAGTTAATCAGCTTAAGTTTTTAAAGTGATTTCTATGGCTTTCTTTGGACATAATGATAATATTTGAAGCGTCAATAGGCTGTGGTTTAGGGTACCATCTGCGAAACTTAAGGTCATGAGATCGAATCAGGTACAGCACAAGCATTTTAAACTTAGTTGCATTGGTTAACCGGAATGTTAGTAATGTAGCGCTGCTATCATTAAATAAAAATATATAAAATCGGTTTCTGAAAATTCTTATAAAATACCAAACAAACTGTACTGAAAATTTCTTTTCATTTAAAAACATTACTGTTATAATTCTTCAACACTAATTTATTATGGGGCTCTATTTATATTACTTACATGACTTTATTACGAAATGGATTATAAAATGATATATACCGTTTATCAGTTTAAATATATATTTATATAGGCAGGAGAAATTGTACACAAGCATGATTCACAACAAACAAGATACGTAGGAGAAGTTAAATAATACAAGACGAAGTGCGAAGAAAAAAATTGTTGTCAAATCCCTTAGGGTACTACAAGGTTACATCGAAAACTTGTCCTGTTTACATCGAAGGTTTAAACTACCGAATCTTGTCATAAATAAAGCTTTCAAGCTCAATCCTGTTTTCTTTTTCCTATCACAGACATGTAAAACGTGATAATTTAATTTTCGTTTTAACAGACATTAGCGGGATTTTTATTTCTGTTCCGTATCTCTTGTTCGATGCGAACGCTCTTCGGCATCTGACACTGCGAACAGGCGGCTCCGTGTTGCATCATGCGCTCCTTGCCTTTTGTGGCGCGTTCCGTGAAGAAATCGAACTCCCGAGGTTTCCAGCATAATTCAGTGCTGCCACATCGACAGGTCATCTCGCGACATATCTGTAAGGCAATATTAGTTAATTAATTATTTAACCTACGGCATCGTTTTTCAACCCGACCCCCAGGTCACGGTTGGTGTTAAAAGGGGTCGCAATATGTTTAATAAATAAGACCTGTAGTATCCTTATTAATTTTACATTGGCAAAAATCTGACTAGAATTTATTTAACAGTTCCTAAGAAAAATGCATACGTTTAACTATCAAAGGTGCGATTTCCACGCGCAATTTATAATTGAAAGGCGCAATTTTACGTTGTTATCGCCAGCAATATTGAGATATTTGTTCTTAGTACATTTTGTGTCAGGACACATGTGATCTGCTGGAATGAAATGAGGTCTGCCTGGGGTAGCCTTGAAAGTTAAAACGTATAAATAATTTGAATGTTAATTGTTTTTAAAAATATTTAATTATTTTATTTTGCATGCCTGCTGGTAAAATATGACTATGCTTATTAATCCTTTGACTCGATAGAATAAATTCTGTGTTCTTGTCCCATCCTATCATGTCCTGTCCTGTCCTCTTCTCTTCCCATCTCATCTCTTCCCTTCCCCAATACTCCTATTCTATTCTGTTTTCTGTTCTGTTCTATTCTATACATATATCTGATCTGATCAGATCTGATCTAATCTAATCTAATCTACTCTACTCTACTCTATTATATTCCATTCTATTCTGTTCTACTCTATTCTATTACATTCCTAAAAATATAATATATCACTTTTATTACATATTTAGGCAACTTTATGATAAATCGAAGAGTCTAGGGTTGTATTGAACACCTACCATTGTATAGTTTTCTCCTTGTGATAGTGTGCTTTTATGATAATAAATAATATTTGATTTTATTTCTTAACAGAAACATAAAAAAATATTTTAAATTATTTTGGAGCTCTAAGACACAATACCTTTTGAGTAATATAAGTTTCATTCCCCTCCTTAAAAAAGTATTATAAAAATAATAAATAGTAAAAAAAAGATACGGATTTTACTCGTATTAACGTACAGAACCAAATTTATAGTGATTATAAAAATGTAGGGGAATGAAAGACATATCATTTATATCAATTACCATTTTATGTAGCATGAAAATTTTTATTGCTAGGAAGACTATACTATTTTGAAATATTCCGCAAAATATTTAAATACTTTTTTTATAGAATATATATGTACATATAAACGATAAAACCGAAAGTTTAAATGATTGATAGGCAAAATGGTCTATAGGCCAAAAGCGAGGTGGACCCTATCAGCCAAAACAAAGATGGGGGTCTAATATAAGCAGATCGTAACAAAATAGTACTAATATACGCAGGTCGTAAAGTGATTATTTTCTTGAATGGCATAATTAGCATACACAGAAAGTACCTATTTACTCATATGTTTTTCAATACTTTCTTATAATATAAACATATATATATAGATCACGTACCATATACAATGTGCACTAAAACAACTTTCATAAATACATTTTAAATTAAAGGAATGACAAAATTTAAATTTTAGGTACTCGTGAGCTGGGTGTACCCAAAATAGAAAAACATGGCAAATAATTTATGAGCCAAAAATATTTCAAGGTGGACCGATCTGAACTTTTCAAACATCATCTCACCGAAGCCAGATATTCGTCACGGCAAGAGTCAGGACATTCACATGTCCACGTAGTCGGCGGGAGGCAGGGCACGCAAGGCTGGGTGCAGCACGCACTCGGACATGGCGTGTAGCTTGGGACGCAGTGCTGACTCATGGTGTACACCTGGAGTTTACGGAGAAGAGGAATAGTACTAAGACAATACTACAATGAAAGGTTAGTGTTTAGGCTGCAGCGACGCGGGTCTTGGGTTAATTTCACCTGATAACGAAAAGTGTTTCCTGCGGCTCATGACATCTACATTCATCCTTGAACGCCTTTGTCACCAGTAATAAAGGTTCCGGATCCCTTCACTCACCGAAACACAGTACACAAATATATATTTCTTTATTACGGTTTTGTTATCATTTATTTTTATTATTGTTTTTTTTTATATTAGTTTATTAAATTTAGTCTAGTTTAATGCATGCTAAGTTAGCCTTTAAGTGGGATATACAGTGTTACATGATTAGTTTAATGTAGTTAATGTACTTTGAAAACATTGTATATAACATTGGCTTCCTAATAAATAAATAAATAAATTCAATGTATAATTCATAAAATCGATGTACGACTGGACACGGGAGCTGGCCGAGTCAAGCTCTGCGGGAATCGATACTCACGCTCTCCTACCTATCACTGAGGGCTACACTGACCTCCAGTGATTGTTGCCATGTGACTTCAACACTTATTATCATGTCTTAAATATTTATACAAACACAGGAGCCACTTGTCATCAGAATATGAGACATAACTTAGTGTATTGCATGTATGCTTTGCATCTCAACCTATCATCGATATTGCATATAGATTGTACTCGATGGCCTTTGTCATATATCTTGCAAACGCTCACCAGAAGGAAACACAGCAGCATTGTGCTGCTATTTTACGCTGGTATTCTATGAGGGCGTGATCCTACACCGTTCCAGCATTCTGCAGCTAGAAACAAACTGCAGTATAGCTCTAGTACTACTAGTCTAGTACTATGAGTGTAGGGATCCGGAGACCTTTATTAATGGTGACGAGGCATTCCATCTCAGTCCTCAAGAGTGATAATGCATCTGCATTATGATTCCTTGTCAAGGATGAACGTGGATGTCATGGGCCGCAGGAATCATTGGCCATCAGGCGAACTGTGTGTGAGTTTGTTACTCTCAATGTAATAAAAAAAAATACGAAATGCAGCAGCGTCTGCTCCTATATCACGATGGTTTTCGGTATGGGCGTGGTCCTTTCTCGACAGAGCATATTATAAAATGTTTGGAGAATTTTGATAAAATTATAAATCCAATCGTCGTGAGCACGTCGCTTGCAAGATATATGACAAAGAGGATGGATATAGATGTCATATGAATTGTGCGCTCGTTTGCCATCCCTAATATCATAAAAAACAAACACATATATTTTTATTATCTATTTTTAAATTAAATTTATTAAATTTTTGTACGAATATTAACGTGTGATACTCTAAAAATGTTTTTTCTTAATATTCACATAAAATATTTTATTACAATAATATTATAATAATAATTATAATAATATTTATTCCTGAGAAATGTGGTACGAAGATAGATTAATTTATAATCGATTCCAGTTTGACATATTTCAAAATTTTTGGCATATGAACATAATTATGAAGAAGAAATAAATAAATTAATTGAATTATACAATTACAAATAATCATGCAATGATATTTAAATTTACAAAATATTAAATTTTTATATAGATAATATATAATAAGTAATATCAATAAATAGGCAGCACTCAACTGTCAATCAATATACGTTCTGTGAATGTAACATTAATTAATAAATAATAAATTACTTTTTTTTTATAACCACTGCTTTATGTGATATCTGAATCGACGTAACTTAAATTGTTTTATATTTAAGGGAACTTTCTTATATATTTCAATGGCCATCCGATAAATATTTGAGTATAATTTACTTTTAGAGTTGGGAATTACGACTGTACAGGGCATCGAGTTGTGTATTTTACAGTTTCTTTGAATCAAGAAAAAACTAAGAATACTTTTGACAAAAATACATATATATTGTAATACACTTATCATTTACTTACCAACCATAACGCTCTGGCGATCTCATTTCGCACGAAAGGAAGACAATTACATAACAGGCAATTCTCGAATTTACTAAGCTCAGGGATGCCCAAGTTCTTTTCGATCCCTATCGAACCGAGAACGACCTGGAGAAAAAATACAAAAGATATAATTTGCCAGTGTTAAATGCAATAACAAGTGCTGATTCACCACGCGCTCGACACTGAAGGTAAAACATGATGAGAAAATCTTTGTCTCAGAAATGTGTAAAAAAATATGTTTCGAAGGCATATTTATTTTAATTCGCAGTTATGCCGCGCGGTGGATTATATACGAACACTCGATATAGAGGAGGCCTACGCAATGCCCAGCTGTGGGATTTATATAAACAGGCTGTTACTTTACTTTATGGCTCTCTACAATTTTATACCAAAAAGTAAACAATTGTTTTCTATATAATAAATTCGCCAAAGTGTTGATATAGTTTGTTGGCGAAGTAGCGCTAATTAAAACTAATTACAATTGTATTTTGATATTTTTCTTAATTTTCCTTAAGTTCTAATTTGACTTAAAATATACAAAAAAGAAAATAATTTAACAATATGTGCTTAAAAACTAAAAGGGGTCATCTTCAGCATTCAGTAGATACGATTTTCATTTATTTTTAAAAATTTGCTTTGTAGTACACTTACATCAAATAATTGAAAAACACTTACATCGTTGGCAAAGAATTGGCAATTCGGTGCGCAGGTGCCGAGGCAGTCTACGTAGGCGCACTGCACCACTTTCCCGCCTTGCAGACCCTTCACAACGTTGATGGTGTTGCGGGCCAACGCGTACGACCCTGCCAGACACGCCGTCTCCTTGCAATTGCCCTTCGCTGTGGATACTGCTTCATTGCCGCCCATTATACAGGATGTTACACATTCCACCTTCAACATATAATGTTCACTTTTATATCCACAATAGCAGACTCGTACACAGTATATACCTATATATATACATATATTTATACATATATGTATATATATATAAATACATATATATATATATATATATATTGACTATATTTATAACTATACATATAACGTGAATCACATGAATAAATGATCCTAGGTCCTGGGGTCCATTCACAGCCGAGTAATATAACAATATACAAAAGTAATTGTATCTTGTTGGTGTGGATGTATTGGAAACCATATACTTATGTCCTAAGTATATCACACTACATCTAAAACTTCCTTCGATATTACGTCTCTATGTTTAAGCCAATGCTTACAGTAATTTTAAATTTTATGTTTTAAGATATATATATATATTGTTTTTCTAATTTTTTTACAATGGATCTACTACACTTAACACAATGTCTCTCCACGCCACGGGTTGACTGGTAGAGAATGCCTTAAGACATTAGGTATCCGCCCTTTGTATCCCATTTTGTAAGGAGTGACTAATAAAGTTTAAAATAAATGAATAAATAAATACCAAAGCAGCAGAGCAGTAGAAGGTGATGCCATCTAGGTCTACATCTGGACAATATCACCGTGATCGAAGAAATTTTTAATTTTTTTTAAATGTTACGAACATAAATTTAAGCTCTTTAAGTTATAGAGTCACTTAGCATGTTGTCCCTAAGTGGAGCATGACTCCATCTTCGGGATCATCATCACGCCTTTACATAATACCATCGTGAAATAGCACAATAACGCTATTGTGGTTCATTAGGTACTGATAGTGAGGCACTATATTTTAGTCAGTAGGTGACCTAGCTTGTGCATCTTGGATCTATGTTGAGGATGGATCTAGATTTTTATGGCGGAACTGTGGTAGAGCTACACTGCAGTTTCTCTCTAGCTGCAGAATGAATTGGTCAGCTCGACCGGAGTAGGACCATGCCCTTACAGAATACTAGCGTAAAACAGCAGCATAATGTTGCTGCATTTCGTCGGGTGAGTGCAGGGATCCGGAGACATTTATTATTGGTGACGAGGCGTTGCATCACAGTCCTCAAGGGTGACAACGCATGGGCATTATGATTCCTTGTCAAGGGTGAATCTAGATGTCATGGGCCGCAGGAATCACTTACCGTCAGGTGTACTGTGTGCGAGTTTGTTACGATCAATGTTATATAAAAAAAATGTCTACTAGTTCCTTAGTATTATAAAAAAGAGTGCACCAACCCGCTCTGGAACTGCGAACTATGCTTCTTGTATGCCTATATTACTTACTAGAGGGGGTTATGCCTAGCAGAGACGGAATCACCATACGAAACACAGCGGGGTTTGCTATTTAGTGCTGTTACTCTGTACAGGCGTGGTCCTTCCCAGGTAAAGCCGACCCATTCGTGACAGCAATTAGGTGTAATGTAGCTCTCATATTTGTTGCATATTACAAAAATGATCTATTCGACAAGACCTCACCTGCTCTTGCGTCATAGTGCCGGGGTGCACCGCGGTGGAGAGCACCGGCACCATAGTGCACGGAGTGGCACCCCCTATCACGGGAACCCTCACGGACTCCGGCGGCACGCGTAGAAAGTCGGCCAGCACCGTGTTAGCCCGTACGCAGTTCAGTTCCACGCAGCCGAGTAGCTTGCGAGGGTTGTAGACGCTGCGAAGACGCTGTATTTCGCTGACAAGAGGCACCATACTTTCAACCGGCTCCGTGCCGATTATCGTGAACGCCTGGTTAACATATAAAAGTGCAAACGTTTACGTGGTAGAACTACGCTGCAGATTACCAGGTGTATCAGGGATGGATCCTCTCTACCGGGAGAGGCCACACGATTACAGAATACAAACGTGAAATAGCAGCATAACGCCGCTGTGTTTTCCAATCAAATTATAGTTAAGGGGGCATTGGATCTCAGTCCTCAGCTCGACCGGAGGAGCACCACATTTTTTTTTGCTATATATCAACTTTCATGGGATAATAGTGTAATAATAGTGACCTTAATTTTGGAGACAAAGAATGCGAATGTGCTTATTTGTCACCGAAACAATTGATAAAAAATATAAACAAGCACACGAAGATCCGAAAACTTACAACTTACAAAACCGAACTGCAAATTGGCAGTTGGCAGTAGTTAAAAACTACAAACATAATATTTGAAGAATATGACACAATATTCTCATAACGACGACGCATTATGAACTGAGGCTTCGTGTCATAAATCATATTTATCTGTCTGTCTCGCTCGCTTACAGGTCTTATGGAGAGGTGTAGTGATGTGCGTAAGAATTGAAGAGGTGCATATCGATAACGGGATAGGAACGATCGATATGCTAAATTATTTTAAGTATTAATAGGAATAATTTTTCGCTATCTGAAAATAAAAGTTTTTAAATTGTAAATTGTAAAATATTTGTTCCGACGTAATCATAGAGAAACTGTATACATCGAAATGTAGTCCTGAAAAGGGCCGTTTTTATATTTTCTAGGGATGACGCATCGACCCCGCGTGCGCAGGTAGCTAAGTATCGATAACGGGTTGCATTGCGTGCACATTCCTACTGACAGTGACATTTACTACCCGACGACTCGGTTTAAAATGCGTCGACTATAGCAATATTCTGTTCACCTCTACACTGGGTACTATCACTCGTTTCGTTAATGTCACTGTTCGTGCCATATTTTTTGACTATAAGACGTACCCAAAAATTGAGTCCATTTATTTTATGTAAAACGGTGCGTATTATAGTCCAAAACATACGGTAATCTCCAATACAGCATAATAAACTAAACTGTACTTACTGCTCTCTGCTACTGTACTCCCTAATAGTATAATAAACTAAACGAAACTAAACATATAATTGGTAGAAAATTTTGAAAATGGATATAGACATCACTGAATTACAGTAATAAAATAATAAATAATGGAAAAAAAAATTAATAAATATAAATTTTCTTAGTATGACCATATTTAAAGAAATATGTTTATTTCAGTTCTCAGTATTTTCATGATTTTTTAATATTTGAGAGTAACAAACGAGCACACAGTTCACCTGATGGCAGTGATTCCTGCGGCCCACGACATCTACATTCATCCTTGACAAGGAATCATAATGCAGATGCGTTTTCACCCTTGAGGATGGAATGGATAGAACTATTTAACGCTGGTATTCTTTGAGTGCGTGGTCCTACCCCGGTCGAGTTGACCCATTCATTCTGCAACTAGAAACTAACTGAAGCAAGCTCTACCACTGTTCATCTCAGGGGTGAAAACGCATTTGGAATGCCTCGACACCAGTTATAAGGGTAACATCTAAGTTTAATTAAATTATGTTAATTATAACCTCCGGGCAAGTATTACAAATCTGCAGCGCGATTTCGGTTAAAACTGGTGCGTTGTTTTCAAATGTATCTTCTTCGTCACGCGCCACAATCACTACGACTGATGCTCCCTGTAATGTTGAATGACAATATAGTGTATTATAAATAAAAATAAATAGGTAAATCTCTTGAATGACGATATAAATTTCTCCCTTTTCGATTCTTTTCCATAGTGGTCTAGGCCGAGGTTAGAAATAGTTTTAAGATGTGCGATCGCGGGTAGTTAAGATAAAGTTGTAAAGGTCACTGGAGCAACAGCATCAGATAAAAAAACGATATAAATTAAATAATCCACAGATTATGAAAGTCATGTAGAAGCTAAAAGTTGGTTATAAAGTTACATCTACATCACATATATAACGATTTTTACCAGATAACATCAACTGCATATTGTGTACCGTAAGCGTTCGGGAAAACTGCGGCACTCTTTTCTACACCTCCTTCAACAGTTAACATAAAGGCTTATCAATAAAATATGAATACATATTTTAATACTCACAAGGACAAATTGTAAGGGTCAGTGTATACTGACGATATCCGGATCCCTACACTAACCACACGAAACACAGCGACACTATGCTGCTATTTTACGCTGGTATTCTGTGAGGGCGTGGTCCTACCACGGCCGGACCGACCCATAAGTTCCAGAGCTAAAAACAAACTGCAGCATAGCTCTACCACTGTTAAAATGCCCAGCAGTTCACTTATTTATATGCTGTTACTTTATTTTTACAATACTTTACCTTAAGCGCGTCACACAGCATGTGACGACCAGAAAACGATGAGATCTTGCTTTTAGTATCAACGTGGCTCAATTCCATGCCGTAACCGCAAGTAGGGCATATATCGTAGAGTGCTATCTCATCTAGCAATGGACTTTGCTTTAATAGCAACGCCAGCGGCTGACCTGAAATAATACATAAATAAAAATGAAAAGCTTAAACGCGAAGACATACATAATCGAAGATACTACATTACCTCGACCTTGAATTAATTCTTATTTTATTTATTATTATTTAGAGTTAATATATATTTCCAATATTAATCATCATTCCGTATCAAATACATTCAAATTTGGTGTTGACCAAGGTACTAAAAGTTAAAAAAACTACTGTTTTTTTTAAGTAAAATATACATTAGTAGTAGGGCTACACTGCAGTTTGTTTTTAGCTGCAGAATGAATGGATCAGCTCGATCGGGGTAGGAACTTGCCCTCACAGGATACCAGTGTAAAATAGCTCCATAATGTTGCTGTGTTTCGTGGTAAGTGTAAGGATACGGAGACCTTTATTAATGTTGACGCGGCATTCCTTCTCATTCCTCAAGGGTGACAACCCATCTGCATTATTCCTTGTCGTGGACGAATGTAGATGTCATGGCCGCAGGAATCACTTACCATCAGGTGAACTGTGTGCTCGTTTGTTACTCTTAAAAATAAAAACTACACGAATAATATTCTGAAGATAGTCAGCCAAGTATATAATCACATAGAAGTGATCCTTCATTTAAAATCCTAATAATATCGTTTCATATTATATATAATTTAACCACCATCATCACCTTAGCTCATCACTAGTCCACTGATGGGCAAATAATAAACAAAGATTTTTTTTACTCTTAGAAATCATCTTCCATAAATTAAGTTACTTACAAGTATTCTCTGTTAATAATACCATAGACAAGGTAAAGACCATGCAGTAATATATAATGTATATATGCAGTACATTCGTTACGCGTTCAAGTTAAACATCGGGAGTTATTTCTCAACAGATTGGCCGAATCTTCTCAATATTAGATAATTATGTATTTATATGTATTTGTATTTATAACTTATTATATTAAAATAATATATTATACATAAGTTTGTATATTTGTTTTTGTTATGTATATATCTAGTTATATATGTATTTTATAATTACGCATACATTGTTTATTTTATAATTGACTAGTTGTGCCCGCGACTTCGTTTGCGTAGACAACAGTATAATTGCTATGACTCATTTAAAGCAATGTTTTTTTTAGAACTTTTAAAGGAAATTCCGTCATACATTATTTAGTAACTTTAACCGCTTACACAGCACACGTAACGTTTTTCAACATTTTTCATAAATGCTTTGCTCCTATTGGTCGAAGCGTTATATTCTTTAGTCTATAGCCTTCCTTGATGAATGGACTATCCAACAAAAAATATTTTTTCAATTCGAACCAGTAGTTCCTGAGATTAGGACGTTCAACCAAACTCTTCAGATTTATAATTTTAGTATAGATATAATAAAATTTTAATAGCGACAAAGTTTTTAAGCATACACCGAAGTAGGTGCATAGGTATATCTTGGTAGAGAATGCCTAGTCGTCAAGTCCGCCTTTATACATCAGTGTATATGAAGCTTAAATAAACAAATAAATAATATTCTCTTTCAAGTAAAAGTGGATAAAAATGTATATATTGTTGTATTTAACGTATTGTGAATTATATATATATATATATATATATATATATATATAATTAGTTAAAGTAAATAAATAAGCAACCAGCCCCCGAGGTTACTCTGTACTCTTCGATATAGACTTCGCCTAGTGTGGGGTTTTACATAGTGACGACGTATCCTGCGTCGTCACTATGTAAAAACCTCTGCATTAACATATAAATTCTATGATGATTTAGTTATAAATCATTTTACTAAATTGTTTATGGAGCAATTAGTTATTTATCTTTATTACTTTCATATACCCACTAGTCTATGCAAAAGTGACAAAATAAATTGGCTAGTACTATAGTAGACGCATTATGAACTGAGGTTTCGGGTCATAAATAATATTATCTGTCTGTCTCGCTCGCACTTAAAGGTCTTATGGAGAGGTGTAGTGACGTGCGTTAGAATTGTAGAGGTGCATATCGATAACGGGATAGGTACGATCGATATGCTAAATTATGTTAAGTATTAATAGGAATAATTTTTCACTATCTGAAAATAAAAGTTTTAACTTGTAAAATAAAATATTTGTTACGACGTTATCATAGAGAAACTGTATACTTTGCAATGTAGTCCTGAAAAGGGGTGTTTTTATCTTTTCTAGGGATGACGCATCGACCTCGCGTGCGCAGGTAGCTAAGTATCGATAGCGGGTGCACATTCCTACTGTCAGTGACATTTATTGCCTGACGACTCAGTTTAAAATGCGTCGACTATAGTAAGTAGTATATGTATACAAGGAGCATAGTTCGCAGTTCCAGAGCGGGTTGGTGCTCTTTTTATAATACTAAGAAACTAGTAGACATTTTTTTATATAAAATTGAGAGTAACAAACGAGCACACCTGGTGGCATTTGATTCCTGCAGGCCATGACATCTACATTCATCCTTGCACTCCTCCCTTTGAAGCCTGAGATGATGATGCCAGTCAACTCAATTTAAAATGCGTCGACTATAGTTATAAGTGTATAATTACATCCCACCCCATGCTTGGGGTGGTCCACCTGGATAGAGACGGTATCTTAGTCTACCATGCGGTTCCAATGCGCTCCAATTCATCATCATGATTCATCAAACACATGAACATACACATAGATATATTATAATTTTTACTTTGCTTTATGGTTAATAAATGTATGTTATGTAACCAAAATCTGGGATGGATATACTCGTAGATATAGAAAGAGCGCGATTTTCTGGTACAGATTTACACTTAAAAGAAAATATATATAAACTCGGTTAAAAAATGAAGTTTATAATTATTATTTGGGGATATTTTATAATCCTGTCTCCGCCTGGTTGGTCAATCAATACAATAAATAAATAAAATACTATAAACATATAATGAAACAAATATATATAATACAATATAATGTATTACATATATCCAAAGACCAACCAGACGGGAATCCTTCGACAGGGGAGTCCAAACGGTCGAGGGTTATGGCGAAAGGGATAGACACCTCCGGACTATAAGAGCGGTGTCAGGAAGCACCGCCTTCTGCATTAGAGCCCGGAGCTGCCCGTCCCGAGTCCCAACAGCCTCTAGTGATTTGGCTGGGATTAACCCGTATGCAGATACGACTATAGGTAAAATTTCGGTCGGCATACCACCCCACATATCGGTCCGAGTAGAGGCTGGCCTCCCCCACAGACTATATATGACTTGATGAGGTCACCACTCCATCTGGTGGTGGTCGTCCTAAACTGCGATGGCCAATACGAGGTTGCCACTCGAGAACCTTTCATCCTCATCGGTTATACGCGCTATTTAGATGTAATATGTGTTTAAATATTACCTAAAAACCTGTAAAATTTGCCAACATACCTGTTTTCCCAGCCGCCCCGCATATCGTTACTTTCATGCCTTTTGGGCAGGTACTATATGCATGGTTCACCACAAAATTTTGTTCGAACCGATTCGTTAATTTTCTTAACGCGATTCTTCTAAACATGTCGGTGTCCAAAAAATGTAACAACGTCCTCCAGTGATTCATTTTCTGTTATTATTTTTTTCTTGTTTATTTATTTTTTATATTGTTTGCAACGTTCAAGTTCTCATAATTATTTTTTGCGTGTTTCAGTTATAAAGTCTAGTATCAAAAGAGAAGATTTAAGATGTCATCATTAAAATCAATTGATTGTTTATTATTGTCTATATATAAGCCATGAGGTTTTATGTATTTCAAAAAGTTTATACTTGCTTAATATAATAAGATTTGAAAGAAGGGGGGAGGCTTTTCTGTCAGATTATATTCGTTTATTTATTTATTTCAAAAGACACCAGATGCCTATGTATTACACATTCTTATAGATTGAATCTTTGTATAATAAAATTATGATATGTACACCAATGACAGGTGCGTACAGCTATCTGATTGGATACGTATCATAAAGTAAAACAGAAATTAAAAAAAAACAGAGTGGAGTGTGACAATTAGTTATTACAATAGGAACATTCAAATTAAAACATATATAAAAAAAAAAAACATATAAAGAATAAAAACAAAAGATAATAGTATATTTAAATTAATAAATAAATAAAAGAATTGATTACATCACATGATTTGCTTTATAACTCTGTTTAAGGGTTTGTTTACCGTTTACCGAACACCGTTTGCCTGACATCTACATCTATCCTCATTAAACATTCGAGAACCACGTGTGTTTTCATCCTTGAGGATCCTTGATGATTAAAATATCCCTGCGTAATAAAATAACACTTTACAAAGCGTGCATCCGACCCATAATGACATACGCAAGCCCCGTCTTTGCGCATGCTTCCCCGCGTCACATTCACCGACTTCAAGTAATACAAAATCGTTTCATGCGCAAGGCCACCGGTGCGCCGTGGTTCTTGCGTAACGAAAATCTACACATAGATCTTGAGCTGCCGACCATAGCTCAGTACCTGAAGCAGGCTTCTCGTCGATATTTCGACTCTGCCGTCACACACCGAAACCCTTTGATTGTAAGTGCCGCCACTTACAATCCCATCGCGAATCACAGATTTACCCGCGTCCGTAGGAGACCGAGGCACGCCCTCGACGACCCTGACGACGCAACCACCAGGGCCCAAGCCTTTCATAAAACACAACACACATACATTGCACCCTCATATCGCCCCCGCCGACGGCGAGGGCGTCGCAAACAAAGTTATTCGCGATACCGCCATGTCACTGGCCGGTTCTCTCCAGTCCATACAGATAGAAGCGTTGCTGGAGTTTCTTGCGCCACTTCTTCTCCAGCGCCCACGCATTCTGAAGTGTTGGTACAGGTAGTGAATAATAATAGTGATATTAATTAAGATAATCCTCTGTCAGAAGCAACTGACCGAGCCGAGGTACGGCCCTCTCGGGCACCTTCGAGTCAGACGCTCTCGCGAAACAGGGTAACGGTCCAAGCCGAGGCTCCCTTTCGGGAGCCCTTGCGCTGGTTACTCATATATAGAGGTCTCGACTGACAGCCATAAGCGCTCGGTCACCTCTCAATCCGGTGAAACTGTAAAAGCCCTGGGGCTAACAGCGGCCATCAGCCCAAAAAAAAAAAAAAAAAGGATCCTTGATGGAATGCCTCGTTACCGGTAATTGGGTCCCTATTCCATTTACCATACGAAACACAGCGGCGTAATGCTGCCATTTTACGCTGGCATACCTACAGCCAGTTTCTACCCCACAGCATTAATGGATCGGTTCGACCAGGGAAGAACGATGCCCTCACAGAATACCAGTCGAAAAAGCGTAGCCGCTGGGAAAAGTCGTTGTTTTATAAAAGTAAATTGAAATTTTATCACATAGGTAATCGGAGCATTACGTTTTACAATTTCGTTGAGGTATGAAAATTTGAAATTAATTGTAGTGCTTTGCATTCAGACATGAACAATCTATGAATAATAAATGTGCGATTAGCGATTGTGTGACGTCCTAGGTAATTCCGCCATTAGCAACAATTAATATATTTTTTCTTTTATTTTACTTGACACTTAATAGTCCACTATATAGGTACACAAAAATGTCGAATTGTCTAAAAAAATGTTTCAAACGCATATCAAAGCCGAACGAAAATTTGTCATTTAAAAAAATGTTTTATCCAATATATTCCGTGATAACTTACTTCGGTTTATTTCCGTACAGTGTTAAATTTCAAAAAACCAAACGGGAATTAACAATAATTCCTAAATCAATTTACGTGAACAGTCTTTATGGAGTTAGTATTATTTTGACTGTATATCTATTTTTAACATTGCATGTTAGGGAAGTGTTTTTGACCTCTGAAAGTGATTCTACAATAGACGCTATACTCACACAATCAAATTATATTCTAGAACTCATTATTCTTATAATCGTAATCACAGTCACGTACATATGCGCGTTTTTGAATCGACGAAACTACGTGAAAATCTTGAACACAATAATATCGACATGGAATGAACTACCGAAGAATTATAAAAGTCAATGTATCCTTAGACGTGTACATTTTAAAGTTCACGTTATTGTTAATTGTTGTCTATTTCTCGCAGTAGTAATGCAACTGTGCGTCAACTTCACAAGAGACGACAGCGTATGGAAAATGATCCTGGTGTCCATGTCCTTCAATCTTCCGCAGACTGTGCAATTCTTGACAATTGCCTTCTATTACATCGTCGTTATGATGCTGATTGCTCTGCTTACTAATCTTAAAGAACATTTGATCGAACTACGAATAAATAAATTAAAAGAATCTAGCGGTTTTGTGAAGATTAAAACCCTCCACAGTCTCACGCTACGGCAAATGGAGTTGGTGTATACTAAAGCCTTCCAAACTAAAAAGAATATAAATAAAGCTTTCCAAGGTCCTTTATTGGTATCTACGTTGCAATGTTTTCATGCTATAGTAAGTGAAGCGCATATCATTTACCATGGGCTGTCGATTAAAAAATCTCTCACCGTGCATGAAATGCTTAATTGTTCCGTTTGGATTGTTTACCAGTTGGCCAAAATTTTCGCTCTAGCATCTTCTGGCAATGCTTTGAAAATGGAGGTACGTAGATCTAGATAGTGTATTATATTTTACTAGTATTGTTTGTGAATGAAATTCGCCTAATATTTTACCTACCTTAACGATAGATAACATATGAAAAAAGACACAAAAGAAAACATGAGTACAACGGTACACGTTTTCTTTTGTGCACATCTATAGCACAATATTTTTGATAGATATGTTTTCTTTTATAACACAATTAATAACCACGTGTCAATATATAGACTAGTATCACTGGTGGTCAAAATTAGAACAACCTTTTCAATGCAGGTGCCTTAAAACAGCAACATACATGGTTTTTTTTCCTTTATGGCAGGTTACTTTTTGAAACAAATACTAAAAACATCCGAAAATTTTCGATGTTCACTTATTGATATAATTATATATATTTGGAACGTTTTTCAGGTAATAAAAATAGGTCAAACTTTGCATGATATCCCAATTGAGCGACAAGATGTGCGATGGTTTATGGAGGTATGTATTAGATGTATTTTTATACTTCATCATCTTTAGGTTACCTTTTATTGTTTAATATAATAATTCTGTTCTTATATCAAACACGACGAACAAAATGGGATAATGAAGGAATACACTAACTCCACCGTCACAAGACAGGCAATGTACCAAATGGTTGATTTACAGATACAACATTTTTCTGCATTAATAAAGTATCAAAACATTGAATTGAATTTGTATGGCTGTTTTCCATTGGACGCAAGATTTTTGTACAACGTAAGCTTTATTTTATTACTCTTAGCTATTAATCTGTTTACAATTATATTTTAAAAAGTTGCCTACAAATACACGATTACTGTAAATTGAAAACATGATTGTCATATGATAACACGCACAATAGGTCTTCTATCAATTAGAAAGGAGCATGGCGTCATACGACTTCCCATTTGTGGACTTCATGCGTTAAAATCCAGCGCAGGTAACACTTATTCACTTTCTGTCAAGACCTATTTTATGTTTCTTTTCCATTGTTAACTTAATATAATTTTGAAAGCTAGATCCTACTCTTTGACTATATTATACTTTAGTTTTCATCTGAACAAATCATTAACAATTTATCGACCGTGACACTGCGTTTGCTGCTTTAGCTAAATCAAAGAGAGTAAAAGATATAAGACCGAGGGTAGTTAGAAATATTGTACGAGTCGTGGTAGTTTTAAACTTGTCGGCGAGTGCGACGTCCTTTTCCAGCGGCCTACACGAGATTTACTCGTGACCGCTTTTAAAATCGACCTGCCCGAGCCAAATTTCGGGCCACCTTATGGGGGACCCTCGGATCGCATATCGTCTCCCACTATTGTCGTCTACGTTCTTCGTTCACAAGGGACGGAGATTAGCGGTCTTCGTGTCAGCAGCGTCGTTGTCTCCCTACTCGGCGGGCCCTCAGCTCGCGAGTCTATTTTGGTAAAGTTGTACAACAGCACATATTGCATTGCGATTGGAAGAATGAGTGGCCTTAACGTGTATTGATTTCGCAAGTATCATAACAAACTCTGATTACATTTTTTCCTTGATAAGAGCAGCAAAGGACACTCAAGCAAAGCGTCTACGTCCCCTTCTGCTGAAAAATATTAAGGCTATAGTTATGTACACACCGATCTCGTAATAGAAACACACATTTACCAATGAAGACTACGACAGCAATACTAGAACCGTTGGTCTTACACGAATTAGTATAATGAATTTAAAGTTTTGTTTGTTTAATAGTAATATTATTGCAGATGCTGGGCACTATGACAATGTACCTGATTATATTAGTGCAGTTGGATAAAAAGGAATAAAGACTGAATACCCTCCCATATCAGGTCGAAGATTTTATAATTGAAAAATATTTATATAAATAAATAAATCTTCACACCAATCACTTGCACGTATTTACATCTAAATTCTCCTCATAATTTGTGATTGTAATTTACAAGAAGAGAAGAATATTTCTATATGCCAGAATGTGGTACAAATAAGATATTCTACTCATATACAACTTGTCAAACAATTATAAACCATGATGGAAAAGCCTGCCGTTAAACAACCGAGACTGGTAAATTGCTCTAGCTCACTGCTGCTTAATGACAACGCTAGACCCCATGCTTCATGACAGACGGTCGCTAAAATAGAGGAGCTGCAATTGGAATTTCTCCGACACCCACCATAATCTCGGGACCTTGCTCCAACAGATTACCACTTTTTTCGGAATTTGGACAATTTCTTGCAAGGAAAAAATCTATGCAAGGACCTGATATTATGTACGAAATTAAAAGAAATCCCATCAGAATTTTTCACTTTATTGCCTTCAGTATATTCTGCTATTTTGCGATGGTATTCAGAGGAAGTGGCTATAGTTTAGTTGCAATACTTCCTTTTTGAGTATTAGAGTATCTTCTTATAAGATGGCAAACGTGCAAGCTGCTCACCTGATGATAAATCATTACCACCCGTCAGCCCTTGCCCATGGGACACCAGAGTCACAGATCGGATTACCGTACCTTGGCATTTATTGATACCCCTGTAGCATCAATAAATGTGTATCTTAAGAGATCGGCCAGATATTTACTGTCCATCATGATCAAGATATTTGACATCTCGTTTCATTAAAAACTCGAAAACAAGGAATATATTTCATTAGGAACCGATCTCATGAACCAGTTATATATTAAGATACGCATAATAATAAATTGCGTTTAGAAAAATTTGAAAAAATAAAAAAATATAATCAAGCAACACCAAACTTTATTATATCAGAGCAAAAAACAAGTGCAAAAACTTTCACATTTAATTATATATTTAAGAGATATAATTACAAATAGCAAACAGCGAGATTGAAAGTGTCCACTACACCTACAATATTACTATAATATATTTAAGTAAAACCAAGACTGACTAAACACAAACAATACGTGTGAGCTCGATGTCTCGATGGGCGGACATTATAATTTTATTTAGTTTGTCTTGGTTGAACAGAACTCCATTCCTTTACTCCAATTAGTCTTTTCTAAGTTGAACAGTGCGACGTTATGACAAGGGCAGGACGAACTCGACACCATTCAATTTAAAAGAAACTGGATGCGTGCAGGACCCTCGTCATTGCGGGCGGCATTTATCGACGGCAAGACGACGATACTGTACCGGTAGAAAATGTTACAACCTCTATACTTTGCATTAAAATAATGCCCATTTTCACAGGCAAGGGATCCCAACTTCGCAAACGTTAATTCCAGTAATATTATTCCATTCAAACGCATTGTTCTCAGCTTCCCTGCAAAGTTTTCAATCGTGTGTACACAAAAGAAAACCTATGTTCACTCGGCTGTAATTGAAAATAAAGTCCATTTTGCAATCCTGCCGCGGCGCACAAGTGCTCCTGTCACCTGCAAGTTCCAACCCTTGCACTTTGTAAATTACTGCAACACTGGAGCTCCATTACAAAGCAAAGGCCGGCAGTTCGTCAACAAGACGGAACCCGCTGAGAAATTTGTTTCCGTTTAATGCTCAGCATGTTAGAAAATCCTTAACACACCAGACTAAACAAAAGTATAATATGAACAAGTGGTTGTTTAACTAAACACAATTGGCTATTCCATTATTATTATAAATATACATTAAAAGCTAAGATTTAGAATTTGGATAAGTAGATGATAATTTATGAATGCAAAAACATGCTAATTAATGCTGAATATTAAACTGGAAAAAATCCACACTTTTTTTTTATTATTTTTAATTTTATAATTTTTTTTTTCACATTTTTTTTAAAGTATTTTTGAGTAATTTCCACGCTGGGAAAATTACACTAATTCTATGCAAAGTATAGCTTGTATTTTTATATATAACCACTCCATACTTTGTTTCGAAGTTTACGGGCTATGCTATTTACTCGCACATTGGCAGTGATTGTGCAAAATAATGGTCCCCGCTCGCAACACCAACTGAGAGGCGTAAGAACAGTTAGACGTAAGTACCCTACACGGATATGCCACACTAGAGATGCAATATCGAATATTGATACTTTCAACCTTCGGCGGTTTATATCTTCCGGTTGTAACATTATTACTAATTATATGTGTCATTGACCTTCGCTAGGCAAGGACAAGGTTACTAAGATTTTTTCTTTTCCTTCACCATCCTGTGTTGTTAGACTTCGGTAACATCAACAGATTATAATTAAAAAATATTTTACATCAAATGACCTACCTAACCCATCTCCGCCGGCTTACTTGCGTTTCAAAAATATCTTTAGCCCTAGCTAAGCGAGTTCCTAAAGACATTCGATCGAACGATACTTACAGGGCGCAAGCCATGTCAAAGAGACTGCTCTAGCTCTGCTCACTTTAATTCATAGACCTAATTGATAGAAAAGAAAATTTATTTTTTGTGGACATCCACACGTTATTACAGACTGACGTAAGAACATCGGACTTTTCTTTTCGAGTTTATATCAATGATGACAACTGCGTTTTACATCACACTTTTTACTCTATGTTATAAGTGTGCCGTAAAAATTGCGTAAATACAATGTCAGTCCTATTAGAACTTCTACGCACGAGGAATAATAGGTTCGAATGCAGTGTGAAGGACGCACGACGTATACACAACACATAGACCCGAAAATTGCCTCAGAAAGATAATTTGTGCTGCACAAATGTGAGCCTACATTGATATCTAATACAATATCCGAAACACAGAAGTTAAGAGAAGAAAAAATTAAGAAAACCTGTGCATTACTTCGCTTCGAAAAAAAATTTTGTTAAATAAAATTGAAATAACGTGTTTATAAATAATTTAACTTTGCCGTTATAGTGCTATATAATCAGGCAAATAATAAGGTTAATAAACACTTACTCAATTTTACTCTACATTTGTAGCACATTCCTAAAATGCTCACAATAAATTTATTACACGATGACAAAAATATTTATAAATAATACTTATTTATAGTTTATTGTTCTGGCAAGAAAGCTTCAGACACCATGAATTCATTTTGATTTTTTTTTTTTATAATACGAAGCTTCGGATGTACTATATAATTAACAAACATATTAAGCATTTATCCAATAATACAGATGTATGCTAGTATGTATTCAATAAATATTATTTATAGAATATATTTAAATACATTTCAGAATAGGTGAAAGTTCTTTGCATTAAACAATTGTGTATAATTGAAACTTCCAACATACCTTCTTTTTGGTGCAGATTAAATAAGAATTAATTGTTTCATTTATAACTATGTGCTGAATTTTCTTTGTATCTTTATAATATACTATAATTTTTAAAATAACAAAATATAAAGTCAATCGGAAGATATCTAACCATATAATCAAATTTGCTGTGGTTGCTAGTGTCACGACATAAATATGCTATTGACCAGTGTTAAGGTAGCTAAAATATTTAATATAAATAGAACCTGTGAGTTCCTTATAACTATGTTAAATGTGTTTTTAATTAAATTTTTATATTATTAATTCTGAATGCACTGCAAATATGCCAGTTATACAGCATAGCCCGAAGTGTTGCCGACATTGGCGCACAGCCGTTCAAATGAGAAGTGGTGATGAAGTTACAAAGACTCAAACCTGGCGACATCAACTATAATATATCACAGTGGCATTCTATGCGTTTACTATATAACTTATGCATGTAAAATAATTTCATATAGAGCAAATGATTGCAATCATGCACCTGAAAATAAATCACCGGCCGAAAAAAAGATGCATAGATTGCCACTAAACGTGAATAACCGATGTCGCAATGAGAGACGTTTCACTTCTTCGTCATAATTTTAAGATATTCCAATGCGTTTTGGGCTGCCGACGACTGAGCATCCTTGCTTGTGAGACCTGATCCATAGCAAACCGCCACGGGCAATGTAGATAATTGCACTAGACACTGACACCGTCCCGTCATAGATTTCTCTTCAATGTCCACATAGGTCACTTCAAATGTCTGCTCGGAAGCTATCTCTTGTAGAAATTGCACGAAGTTGAAATCCTTATTGTTCAATGGAGTCACCTGTGAAGTAAAATTCAATAAGACATATCTTCTGAATCAATTATTCAATAACAGACAATATAAGACATAGAAAACTACAGATTATATATTTGTATATACTAAAATTATTATTTAAACTAACTAATACACAGCCCATATTCTACAAGTTTTAGTGTTCAGTGTACATTGACCTTAACTTGAAAGTAATGAATTAATTAATTACACTATGCACACGGGAGATGCATGTATAAAATATAAAAGCATATATAGCAAGGAATGTTACAGATGTGAACTCGAATCTATAATTCAAACACATTCAAAAACATAATGTATGCATGCTGCAAAGTAAATATAAACAGTAAGCATAAACAAAGTCAATCAAAATGCATTCATCATTTGTTCTACGAGGGGCGGTCAAAAAGTTCGCGGAATGAGCGGGAAGGAAGTTGAGATTCAACTCCAAACTATTTTTCCTTCTCAATATATTCTCCCTTAAACCGTATTAGGTTTTTTATGGATCTACCAAATAATTTGTTTATACCGTCAAAAAAAAAAAAAAGATTTGTCTTTGGTGTCAAAATAGGCCGTAATTGCCGACTTGACTTCTTCATTGTCGTCAATTTTTTTTCCACGCTGCTCTTTCTTACTGCAAGTCTGGACTGTAGGGTGGGTGATTCAGTAATTGGAAGCCGCAACGGCGAACGGCAGCCGTCGCAACATGGCACGTTTGAACAGGTGCGTTGTCATGCAAAAGAAGCGCACGCCTTTTGACAGTTTTCCCTCTTCTTTTTCCTTAATGGCTTCAATCTTTCCAGTAAAGAAGCGTATATATAATACTGTCCCGTTATAGTAACACCACGTTCTTTATAACCGATCAGTAAAATTCCTTCTGTACCCCAAAAAACAGTTGCCTGGATCTTTCCGGCTGACTGTGCCACTTTGAACTTCTTTGGTGGAGGTGTGCCTTTTTATGCCACTGCATCGACTCTTGCTTTGACTCAGGTTCATAGCGGTGAACCCAGGTTTCATCTCCAGTAACGATCCGGTCCATAACTTCTTCCGTTCTCTCTCCACAGAGCTCCAAAACTGACGACACGGTAGCGTTTTTGAAGTAGCGCGAGCATTTTTGGAACCCATCTATGTATCCTATGTAGGATATTTAAACAAGTTGATTCGGACACTCCAACCATTGCTGCAATTTGTTTCTTAAGCCGGGCATCTTCCAATACAAGTTTTTCTATTTTTTCGACGATTTCTGGTGCAGTGGCCTCAAGTGGCCGTCCGAAGGGGTGATTGTCTTCAATGGACTCTCGACCTTGTTTGAAAAGACCATGCCACTTGTAAATCATGGTTTTACCTGGGGTAGAGTCCGCGTAAACCGCTAACATCTCTTGAAAAACAGTCTGAGCCGAGTTTCCTTGCTTGGTAAGGAACTTAATAACGGCACGGTGTTCAATTTTCTCTATACTGGCAGACGTCTTCCCGATTCAATTGTTTGCAGGTCGATAATTCAAAATTTAATGACCAAATTAAGTTAAAATTTGGTATATATACTCTGAACGAGTTGGTCAACTGGTGCCTATCTGGACGAGAAAACAAACCCCACCAAGCCCTTCATTCCGCGAACTTTTTGACCGCCCCTCGTATATCTGCATAATTTTAATAGAATTATTACCAATATACAAGCAGTTTAAGATTTTATTGTAGATATAAAATTAATGTATAGTATAGTGTGGAATAGCTAGCGCATAATTTAGCATACCTGCAACTTAGCCAGGCTGGGGCCAATAGATTGTTTAAGATGTTTGTGGAACTGCGACACCTTGTGGCTGTGACTTGTTGTAAGTGTTGAGATTTTACTATCTTTCAAATCGGCATAACGGGCCGCTACACCGCCCTAGAACACAACACGAATTAATAAAGTTTCTTTATGGTTAGTCAAGTGACCCTTCTGTTCCATCCAAACTTGTAGCCGTCCGAAAGATAGTAAAACACCTGGCCAAGTGCTACCAACCTTCCAAGAATGTTACAAAAGAGCCACTAGCTTCCTCAATGTAATTACACACTAGTTACTGGTTGTACTATAACATTGTGAATAATTTAATAGACTTTTTGCCATGAGCATTCAAATAAGTTGAACATAGTGAATGATCCATTATTCACAATCAGTCTCTGGACTGTATTTATAGGAATTCCTATGATTATGAAAACCTAAGAAAAAAAAAATATTATTTACTAAAAAAAATCCAGTCAAGCAGCCTTATGTACTAGAGAAGTGTAAAAAAATTGGATAAATAAAATTTGGAACACAAATAATATTAATTTTATGTATATTACACACAGGCAATACACAGTAATAAACCTATTTAAAAACAGTTTGGCAACATTATAGATCGTAGCTATAGAATAAAACAGTGGTAAAGCATTGCCAGCTCTGCTTGACCTAGGAGGGACCACAAGCTCAGAATGTGAGTGTGACATAGCAGTAACATTTCCTATGGTGAGTGTAAAAGAACCATAGACCCAATTACTGTAGTAGAGATCGACTCTCAGTCCCAAAGCATGACAATGCATTTGCATCTTGAATCTCTGCTGAGGTGGAGGAATGTAAATGTTTATGGGCCACAAAATAACAGGTTTCAAAAAATTTATGTCATAACTACATAACATAAGTTAATGACTATGAAGTATTGAAAAATACTCATATTTTCAAAATGAAAACACAGATTTTGTCAGATCAGGTAACACTCGTAACGGAATATGAAAAGCATACCAATTAAAAATAAGAATTATAAGTCTCTTTCAAGTCTATATTATAGTCTGAATATTACTGTGTCAATGTTTTAATTAAATGGAAGCTTACCTCCTCATCATTTTGGAATGAATCTGGTGGGTTATCCTTCAATGCTTGCCACATCTTGTATGCGGCTTGTCGTTTAGCCAATTTTTTAGATTTGCCTGTTCCGACTTCACGACGTTTCAAGAGTGTGCAAATAATCGTAAATTGACGCTCATGTGGTAAACCTGTGAAAAATATAAGTAATGAGATGTAAATACCATATTATATTTATATGCCTATTTGATGGATTCTATCACAGAAATATAATGTTCTAATTTTATCTTTCTGCTGCATATATTGTTTTAAGTTCTTCTTTCTAAAATGATAATGGTGAATAAAGGGTTCAGTTAAATATTATTAGCATTACTAGCTGTGCCCTGCAGTTTCGCCCGCATTGAATACTTATCGTCGCGTTTGTGATTGCGACTTAATACTAAATAACATGGTTTGATGGACAAAATTAATCTTGATAAATTTACCAGATGATAAACTGATCTTTATATTGTCACAAGTTCAATTAGATATCACCTAATCAATCATTTAATACAGGGATTCCCAAACTATTTTTGGGCAATGGGGTCTATTGCCCAAAAATAGTTTTTCCAAAATGAACTGATACTTCAGACCCCCATAGCCAAATTGCTTTAAAAATTCTTGTCTAGTTTTTTTCCTATTGATACAAATTACTTACCAATTTAAAAACTATGCAGTTGGTTAAGTGAGTAAACTTGATATCATTTTCTCAACAAAATTTTACAAAATAAATAGACATAAATTCAGTAAATATCAAGTATAATTAATAATTACTATCATATATATTACTCATATGTAATTGTTTGCAAAAACATTAAATATAAAAAAAATATGATGAACCTGGTGATGATTTTCTACCGATCTAGCTAAATCCGGGGTTCAATATTGGTGTGTTGATAAGGGATTTTTCAGCAATGTTCCACAATGCAGGATACTGTTTAAATTTTGCTTTGTAACCAATAGCCTTGGTTTAACCTTCTGCTTGAGCTCCTTCATGCTGCCTCTTCGGATTCGGAAAACACTCCGACACAGATTCAAAAATAGCTGAAAAAGAAGCTGAGGCTCTTACTAAGCAAGAGCCCCTTGATAGCCAACAAATTTCAGTGGACAGAAGTAACCGATAAAGACTTTGTTTTCCTATGAGCAAATAAGCGAGAGTTCAAAGAATTGCTTCAAATCTTGTTGACAGCATTTGTAAACAACAAACATATCATATAGACAAGAGGACTTTGATTTTTCTATCTGTGAATGACGCATTGAATGACCAGTACCTCAGGCAGTTGTGTTAGGTAACTATAAAACCATGATGACATCTCACCATAAATGGTGCATCATCTGTCGCCACAGAAACAATATTCTTCCATGGGATAGCTTTGTCGGTAAAAAGTTCCACTCCTCTGGTATCAGTCTCGTAAATAGGTAGCAAAAAGCAGTTCTTGGCACATATGTTCATCTTTAATATTATGAAATATCTAACAAGAGCTTCATACTCAAGTAATGTAGACTCCTCCAACTGGAGATAATCTGTTGGTCCATAAGAAATTGCATAAAATGTTTTCCACATTGCAACCTATCAAACTTGTCTATTCATCTCTTGAAGGGTATTACTGCTCAAAAGAATTCTCTTTATAATATCATGTGCAGGCTTGTGTACTACATTGTTGAGGCCCTCCACAATGGCTGGTAAAATAAGCTCCTCTCCAACTGTGTGCTCACTCTCCAAATATTATAGGGCACTCGTAAACCATCAATGTCTTGCATAGATTATGACGCAAAAACATCGATCTTACGGAAGGTTTTTTCTCTAGTTTTTCTTTGTGCTTGAATGACAAGGGCTTACTTTTTTTCAGCATGTTCTCTTGTTAAGTGGTCCTCCATTTTTTAAGGTTTCATGGAATTGTTACTGTATAATTTTTCACATATGAGACAACACATTGGCAAGTGTTAATTTGATAGAGATGAAATATATCCAAACTGCAAGTAGTTCAAACTGTATAGTCTGCATTTTTTTTCGTGTCTGCCATCTTAAAACTAGCAGTAAACCTGCAAATAAAAAACATTGTTTAAGAAACTACTAATAAAACAATAATAAAACTGTTAAATTTGCACAAGAGCTTATTTTCATCACACCTAGGATACTGGATGTTTTTTAGGTATGGTCACAAACTTACTCATTGATAAACTTGGATATGTACTGAATCTGACACTGTAGTATAGAATAAAAAATATTAGGTAACCAATCAACGTTTAACAAAATTTTTAATTTTAGATAACAACTTTTCTAAAGTAATTTTATAAAATAGAAAAATATTAAAAAGTTTTTTGGTACTTACCCTATTACTTTTGCATAAACTGCAGAAATGTATAGTTACGCTATTAACGCGCGTAGGCAACTTAGCATTTTGTAAATTCTTTTTCAATCACTTTATTAAGCTATGTAATCATTTTGTAATCTCTTGAAATAACTTAGTAGATGAGAGTATTATCATTCAAGGTCCAACGAATTTCAAAATGCAAATAAACTTTCAACCAAGTTCTAGCTTGTTATATAGTAAAATATCAGGAGCATGTTTGGACTTGAACTTGATCATGATTTCGTTCGTGTTAAATCGCGTATATGCGTCAAATCATGCCTGAAAGACCTGACACATTATCTTGCACAAACTTGTCCACACTTATTGACTTTCTGAGTTTTTCATCTTGTACGAACTTGTGCACACTTATAGATTTATTGAGTATTTTAAAAGTACAATGATACTTCCTACTAAACTCCTTAATCATTCTTATATCAAGTTCATGTAACAAAACTTACACAGTATCTTGATTGTTTCAAATAAGAACTTGTGTTAATTATTAAAGGTTGATTTATAGACATCATCAACTCCCAAAATACGTTTTCATTTAAATTGGGTTAAATATAAGAGCTAGGTATATTGTATAACTATTTTTTAGATCTACCAATGATTGTTTGTCAACATACACAGATATACATATATACATAACCTCAAGTAACTTTGTTTTATTTCCACTTGTAGTAAAAAAGTAATAGCCTATATACATATGTATGTATGTATACATATATATATATGTATATATATATATATACATGTATATATATTTGTATATATATATATGCATATATGTGATGTATTTTTTTATTATTTCTTACACATGCAGGTTTCCTAGCATTTTCCTTCACTGCAAAGCATTTAATGTGGCTATAGACACTAAGCTACCACAGCTCTCACATTCATTTCCCATGATGAATTTCCATTATTCCCACTTGATACCACCAATGAAAGAATATTTTGGGGTAGGGGATACCTTTAGCCTTATTTTATAAGCCGAAGTCTACAGGGCTAACAAATCTTTCCCTACATACGGGCTAACTGGAGAATGACCATGGCCTCACAGAATACATGAAGCTTAGCTTGAAGTTGCAAGCACAATGCTGCAATGTTTTAAATGCTGAGTGTAGGGATCAGGTGATTTAGTAACAGGTAAAGGCATACATCTCAGTCCCACAGGGTACCGTGTAGATATTCATGTCATGGGCTGCAGTCACCACTTTCCCTCAGATTAAATTTGTGCTTATTGCTAGTCCCGAAAACAAACTTGGTTTTGGGTCAACTATGATACATTAGGACATCAATCACCTCATTCCCTCCAGTAACCGACCACAAGTATTGTAAAGCACTTAATATATGAAGAATTAAAACATTTAAATAGTTAGTAGGGTACTACTAGGGTAAATATAAGAAATCATTATGAAAACTTAATTAGCTGCATTTCTCATTTTTATTTATTACATTGAGAGTAACAAACAAGCGCACACAGTTCAACTGATGGCAAGGGATTCCTGCGGCCCATAACATCTAGATTCATCCTTGACATGGAATCATAATGGCAGATGTGTTGAGGACTTCCTTGGACCTTTGTGGACTGAGATGGAATGCCTTGTCACCAGTTATAAAGGTCTATGGATCCTTACACTCACCAGACACAAATGAAAAGAAACACAGAAGCATTATGCTGCTATTATACGCTGGTATTCTGCCAGGGCGTGGTCCCACCCCGGTCGAACTGACCCATTAATTCTGCAGAAACAAAGTGCAGACCTACACTATACCACTCATGTGATAAAATTAAAGTTGCATACTCACGTCTATTTATACCGTCATCACTTTCTGCATGATACGATGGTGGCGGCCAAAAGCGGGACATACATAACTCCTGCAACCAGCCCACAGGGTTACCCATCAGCTTGTCTTCAAACAGTGATACTACAGCTCCCCTGTAGACATAATTATTTTTATTAATCATTTTTTATCATAAGAATATAATATAATACAAAATCATTTTATGAATAGGCCAGCAATGACTCTTCTGATGTTGCGGATATTCATAGGCGGCGGTAATCACTTACCATCAGGTAAGCTGCTTACGCACGTTTGCCGCTTATCCTATAAAGAAAATAAAAACTCATAATAATCAATTACATTTACAAGTATAATAAGACAACATCATTAATATTTAAGAAACACAGGTCAAATCAATGCCTTAGAAACAAATGAAGGTATCATCTAAAGTATAATTAAATAGTAAATTTATATTATGTGTAACACCATTCATATATTAATTTGAATGGACAGATCTATATTTCTTATTATGATTTTTTTGATTATTTCAGGGTGCAATATGATAACCTTAAATAGGGTTCAGTACCATGGTGGGCACTTCTGACCCAATTCTTGCCTATTTGTCTGCCATTTAGTATTTTTTCAGAATCTAAATGCAGTTCAGCTGCAGCTCAGACTTTATTCAAGTCTAGTAATGCACCACTGAATGTCACTGAGAATGTGGATAGATTTATTCTTAGTGTCAATCAAGTATCTGATTGAGCTAGAGCCATGGTAGCTCAGTGTTTAAAGTCACGATTTTATTCCAAGGTATAAGCAAACCGGGTTTGATTCTGTTCGCACCAATGAAAGCAATTTTATATTTTGATTCATTGCATGTTCGGCGGTAAAGGAAAGCATATTTCATCATCACCTCAATATATTTAAAAAAATATTTCAAAGGCATTATGAAGTCTGCCAACACACCAGAGAGCCGAATGGTGGGCTATGCTCCAACACTCTCTAGAACCTGATGCCCAGCAGTGATATTTATACAGGGTTTTTGGTAATTCTATGTCTTTCCGTAAGGTGATAGGGGTGACTATTTGTGATAATTTTAACTCCCATATGCATTAGGCAAAAGTGAACCATTTTTGAGTTATCATGTTTTTTAGCTTTTTTCAAAATAAGTCAATGATGCAACATCAAAAATTTTTTAGAAATAAAGTATCAAATTAAATTTCAGTTTTTCTCATGATTTATAATAGTGATTAAACACTGGTTATTTATCAATATTAAAACAATTATCGGTCTAAATTTAAAAATGTGAGACAAAAAACGATATTATTTCAATATTTTTTTTGATTTTTTTCCACTAAAATGTCTTAAAAACAAAAAAAAATAAACATTTCCTTAGCTTTCCTAAAATGTATAACAAATTTCCCAGATTAATCCCAGACTTCTCCCTGCATGTCTCTAATTGAGTATTGTGACTACCAGACAATAATCCCATATTTTTATATTGGCACTATTATGGTGTTGTAGTTCCAGTTTCAGATTTCCAATTTAAGGCCCAGTGTAATCATTGCATTTCCAATCCAATAGGACTTAGGGACTGTCAAGAAAATAGCCTACACTTTCCTTAAAGGCTAGCAATGCCTCTGCATCCCATCTAGCATAGCATAGCAGATGTACATTGGCAGGAGTGATCACAATTCTAAAAGTAAACCAGTTGGACACTGATCAGCAAGATGTATCATTTACAGAGGGGTTAAGCTATGACCTAATGTTTTGGTAGGCCTCTTACTAAGCAAACCTGATATTCAATAAAACTTTTTAAACTTACGGTTCAGGTATATTGCCATTAGTAGGTTGATCTGCCGGTGCAGCGCCAGTCAGCCTATCGAGCAATGCTTTGGCAGCTGAATGTTTGGCCTCTTTTTTAGAACGACCTGTACCCATAGCTGTAAATACAAAGTTAACTCAATTAATATATTGGGTATTTAAGATAATCTTTAATATATTAAAACTTAAAGTTGAAAAAATATATTTAATTTAATAATATTTTTTTATAGAACTCTGTAAATACCTTTAATACAGTAAAATAGTATATAGGCAATGTAATAAAGAAATGAAGTGGGAATGTTCATCATCATATAGGTATTATAAAAAATGTAATGAGACTCAAAACCCTGGGCAATATAATTTGGAAAGAGTACTCAGATGTATTTGAAGTATCTCCCAATCCACTTATCTGACTGTAGTATAAATGTTTAGACTGAGATTAATTATTTACCAGTAATTAAATATATAACCACAGTACTGTATAATGTTAATATATGACAATTATTCAAGATAATTATTTTTAACTTAAACAGCCCTCAATAAATTTCTTACCGACTAAATCTGCAACAGTGACTCTATAACGGAATGTTGGCTCATGGATCATTCCTTCTATTTGAACCAGCTCATACTTAGGCACTGTTCCACGGCGAGCTAACAATTCTTGCAACACTGAAACGGGAGTTTTTGTGGGAAGAGATTCCATTTCCTGAAAACAAACAATTGGTATGGCGTTGTTAGTCTTTTTTTTATAATACATTGGCATAGTAACTACCATTCAAGTGATTTTATTTTAATTTTGCAAAATAGTTGTAGGTCTATATACACTTGTACCACATGTACTATTCATTCATTTGCAACTTGCTAGTGAGGTAACATTACCATGTGTATATAAACATGTCCATCCATTGTACATGTTTAAATATATATATATATATATACATATGTGATATATCAATATATTTATATTATATAATAATTTAAAATATTACTGTACAATATAATTTCAAAATACTATAAAAATTATTGTTATATAATATATTTATATATTATTTATTATGTAGTTATTTATTCTTCTATATTCATTATGCGTTTCATTTTTGGAAGTGTCTCTGTACCTAATGGAAGGTAGTTTATGATTGTTTCATTTTGTGTGAAAATGTTGTTTCTTTTTAAGTAATTAGTGGCTGACAAATAATCTCATAGTTCACTTGATGGTATGCAATTCTTATAGACATTCACACCCACATTATAATGCAAACAAAGACAGTCACTTGTCCCAATTGAAAGTGTCACACCTGTCACCAGTAAAAACATCCCATCCAGTTCCCTTCACTCTCCAAGAAGAAACATTATCCTGACCCACATAATAATAAGGATTTAACTCTTTGCACTCGCTCAGAGCAATTTTTATTATGGCCTACCAACACTAGGACTCTAGTTACTCTAGAACAATTTAAAATGGGTGTGAACATGTCTCATGGAATCTTGGAAATCATGCTATTATTAAAAAAAAATGTGTATGTTATTTTTGAAACAATAAAATACGAAAAATGATTATTTCAAAAAATCAATTAAATTTTTGAATGTCAACACATTGCCTCGGAGCAATAGGGGAGTTATTTGCTTACCTTAAAATGTTGCCTGAGTGGTGATATACATGTGCAAAGAATTAAATGGTATTATTGAAGAAAATATTGGTGATGATTAACCATATAAAAAATCATCTTATTAAATCAGTTTTGATATACTTTATATTTTAATATTTCTTTTCTATTTTAACAATTCAAATATAATTATCAATATTTGTTTTCCTTTATTAACTTTATTTTATTTAATAATTATTACGGTGCCAAAAAATAAAATATTGCATAAAAAATATATTATAAAAATGATATACTTTAGTATTCAAGTATATTATTTTTATAGAATATATTATCATCTTGAAGAAAAGCTATTATTGGAAAGAAACCAAACAAAATGAATGAATTATGTTTTAAATAAGCCTAGTATATCTGTGAAAAGAATCTAGTCACAAACTAAAATAATAGTACTATAGTAGACTTCACATATTTTGTCATTTTTGATATGGTTAGATTTAAACCATGGTCTAAAAATAAATGTGCTTTAAGCTAGAAGCTGATGTGGATGACAGACCTAGTCTGTCATCCACATTTAAACTTTTTTACTTACTTTTGGTAATAAAGGAGATAATGTGTTATCAATAGAGGTTATTAGTACTAAACTGAGCTATATCTTTACAATGTTGACATAAAACAACTCATATTGACTATTTAGGAACCTAGAGTAGACACAATTTTTAATACTATGTTCTTTCATTTTTAAAATGCTTGTTACTAAGAATTTGTAATTACAAGCAGTAATTAACATATATGCACCATAGTATATGTGTATATCACATAATACATATGTATGCACATTATGTGAGAGTTGTTGAGTAATACATAGGCAAAATTGAGGGTATAAGCTAGTAGCACAATATAATTACAAACCCTTTTAGCTGCTTCATCCAATGGCAAACGCTCCAGGTTGTTCGGTTGTTTAGGTCGGTTCTGGTAGCGACGACGTGTTCCATGTGGTACATGCTCGCCGTCGGGTCCACCACTGTGAACTGGCATGCCGTGTACTACACCCGGAACCCCGCCGTGTACTACGCCCGGGTGTGAGTGTACCACACTACCGTCCATCTGAAAGTATTAACATGACAATAGAACATTATTGATGAAAATACTCTTCTCGTCTTAGCATTCACTCTACGTCTGCATTACGTAATGGTCATTAATTAATTATATATGTAAAATGAAAGTGTAGAAGTTACTTTGTTGATTGATTTAAATATAAAATGTTGATTTTGTTGAAATCTTTAGGTATGTAGAGCACATGATTATAATTACAGCCTACTGAACTATGTTGTACCTGTACGTCATAAAAAGAAAGTTTTATCCTTAATTCAAACTTAAATTTAAAACTTAATTTACATTATAAGCTTTGAAACCAAAATAGTGTCAGTAGTAAAACATGTGATTGAATTCATGACATGGCGCCGGACCGGCCATTTCTCCCAAAATGGCTCGCATGCCGGTAAACCTTAGCAAATCATTTAATAATAAACTTCATATTGTGTTCCACTAATCTTTTATAATCAGACAATATATACTCTATAAGGGATTTAAAAGCTTTATCGATTACCATTTTTAGAATTTCTCCAAGACTGCGATTTGCTCTGACGTTTAAAAAAAAATAAGTTTACCGTTTTTTCACACTGTACTATGTTGGCAAATATAAACACACATTTTAATGCTTACATGGAAATTTACATGAATATTACTAAGTTAACGTCAAAGAGTAAATAAGTATTTCGTGTCGTATTAACGTGAACCTGAACTACCACTAGAGTTAGACGAGGACGAAGGACGTTATGAGAGTAACTTCAGTAACCTAGTCTTAGTTTCACCGGTGTCGCCAGTTACAAAAATCCTGTCATCGTAATTAGTGCTTTTTTTTTTACAAATTATGGGTGATAGCAAATTTAAATGCCCTTTTTTATTGGCCGAAACGATAATGACAAATCGATGCAGTATATTTCAGTATCATGATAACCAATTCAATATCATGTACTGAAATGCTCGGAAAGACCTAAATAATTTTTTCTTCCACCGGGTACGACAGCGCCATATTTTCAACGGAATACCAGTGCGACACTGGGTTGCTTTGTATAGAATAAGGTGACTAACCACCGGTGAGCAGCTTGCTCGTTTGCCACCTATACAAAAAAAAGATTAGGCGGCGAAGAAGAGCCTATACATTTCTTAGGCTCTTCTTTTTTGAATGTCCCTAAGTTGTATTGGTTCAGAACTACGGCTGGCGACAGTTAATTCGGCAGAGTAGTGCGTGGCGGAAAATTTCGCGTCAAGTGCACAGTGGCAGATTGCCAAACATCAAGATAATGAGGATGTAATTTTGAATTCTGTCGAGCGGCTATAATTAATACGAACAACTCCTGAGAACACTCGCCATGGTAAAAATGCATAGAGATGTTGTTTTGATCATTTATTCAAAAAAACTAAACTGTATTAATACGGCTTACTAGTTTGATTTCAACTTATTGAACCTAGCCCTAATTATATAAAACTATCCGCTATTCACCTGTCCGCGTTAGGTCTCAAACAAGATTTTTGTACACCGAGCACAAAAATTATCGTTTTTTTTCTAGTTATTTTCGGCAGGGTTGCTTCTTATTGTACAATTTGCTGAATTAAATTGCATGCATGCATGTCTCAATTTGTGTATATATAATAGTTATAGGGACATCACTTGTGTGAGTTCTACGAAATCTCGACGCCAAGTCACAGCTTAATACACATTCTGACCAAATCTAAGACCAACTGCTTTTTATGTTTATTTTTATGGATAGGGTTGCATTTACGACGACAACGGGATGAGGTAGGATAGTGAGAATTATTGATCACATTAATGTTTATATGAAAAAAATATATAATAAATATACACTTAAATGAATAAAATGAAAACAAATTTGAGTTCTTATCTAAGTTTTATATTAATCATAAAAATAAGAAAAAAGTAAGATATTATTTAAGAAAATACATAGGTACATACTAATAAAACGTATTTTATCTTATTTATGAAGTTTATAAATACTTTTAGGAGAGAATTTGTATTTATTGAGATTAAATTTTCTTGAAGAAATCTCTCGTGGATTAAAGTTTGTTGCGTAGTTGTTACGTGCAATAGTGAAAGGTTCATATGGATTAGAACGTACTCCATCATCTATTGATAACGTCCATGTTTCTATTTCTTTTGTCGGTGTTAGTTTTCTGTTTAGGGTTTCAACAAAAGAATCTTTGTCTATGTCTAATATGTTAGTATTATTTTCTTCGTTACTTTGTTGACTTGATATATAATCGTTTTCTGATGGGTTGGAGTCTATATTAGATTTTATCATAATCTCATTATCACAAAATTGTGATGGTGGTGGAATAATGACATCTTGTTGTAAGCATTCCAACAGCGCCTTTGGATTAAACATTGATTGACTCATAGCTATATCATCGTTTAACAGTTCAGCTTGTTCAAATTGAGGACTCCCGAAGCTAACAATAGGTGATTTTGGTTCAAGCGATTGTAAATTAAATATTGCTTTACTTTGGTTGATTCTCTTCACTAATAATTCATCCTGGGTATGCTTATATTTATTTATTGATAAGTCCTCAGTATTCTTAATATCAGTTTTTCTCGCCTCCAATTTAAATGAGGGTTGTAATACTGGTGGGCTATTTAGAATTTGACTAGTTGTTTGTTGCAAATTGGGTAAATCTGTTATTTTGTACGGTCTTTTTATTTTTTGACATTGGCTTATGTTCATGTTATTATCGCGTGTAGCCGAACTTATAACGCGTTGATCTTGTACTTTAGATGTATTAATTTTGCTGAAAAATATAACATTTCAGTATATATAAGCTAAATTGAAATGGAAATTATTTCACATTTGTTCACATAATTTCATGTGTATCACATGATTTCATAAAGAATGATGACTACGTAGTTCCCGTGGATGGTAAATGATCTCTCAGGTCACTAACCATCCTCCGTTCATCCACTGTTAAGGTACGGTCTGCGAAACTTACGGTCGTAGGTATGAAATCACCAACTAGTGTCGTGAACAAGCATTCTCGGCGTAGTTGGAGTGGCCAACCGGTGTATTCGTAATGTTAATAGCATTGCTAATATTCTTTTTTAAAAAAAGTGCATTGTCTCCTAGATAGGAGCTAATTTAATTAGCTAATTGGAACTGCGAATTATTTCATTCACCATATTCAAACACCGGAATGCTTTGCTATTTGAAATTGGTATTTTGTGAAAGTTTTTCTTCTGCGACTCAACTCGTTTATACAAACATCTAATTTTGAACTACAGCATGGCTCTATTTTTGTTATAAATAAGTTTACCTGGACATAATATTCTTATATTTAGAAATGATGTCTATGACTGTATTCTGTTCGCAAAGGAATGAACTTTCTGTTAGTGTCTTCTTTGTTTCAGATGGAAAGTCTTCGTGCTGTAATTCGTTTACAATTTCGTTACTGTTAATATAATTCTTATCGGAACCTTTGAAAGGACCCAGTTTTGACCCAGTTATCGTGTGCGCTATGTCTTTTTTATCTTTATTTCTTATCTTTTCTGGTAATGTATTATTAAATTTGTTCTCGATGGATGTATTATTATAAGATTGAGTTTTAAATATATTAACATCAATTTTAAGTGTACTTATTACACAGTAATTACTTTCCAAGGTATTTTTCTTGTATATATTAAGATGACTTTTTGTATATGAAATCGTTTTTGAACAATCATATATATTTGATTCAAGATCAGTATGATTATTAGCTACTAGTGCTACATTATTCATACTGCTCTCTTGTGTATCCAAAATGTGTTTTTCCATAGATTCGTCTTCATTAGGTGTCACGGATATTAGAATATTATTTGAATAGAACTTGTTATCTTTAGTAACAATTTTATTTGGTAAAGGAAATCTAGGTACTAAACAATTTGATTCATTAGAACTAATCTTTATTGGTATTTCCTTCCTGTACACAGAATCGTCTAATTTACTATCAAAGTAGTTATTGTTAAGACATCGTTTTGTTGGTAGATCTATGTCAAAGTTTATTAAAGACTGTATAAAATATTTGCAATTTGGTTTCATCTGGTTATAAAATATATTATTATCTGTATCAGTTGGCAGCAATAGGTTTTATCGTTTAATTTTTGATCCATGCTTATGTACGAGTTTTTATCAAGGTTTTTATCCATTTTATAATTTTGGGTCTCTTTCTCTGGTATTTTAAAATCTTGCTTTTTAATGTCAATATTTTCTTTTGGATGACTTTCAAGGTATAATACTGTGTCATCTTTTTCACTTACACTCAATACATTATCAGTAATAGAATATAAAACGTCATGCTCCAATTTTCTTTTCTTGCTATTTGATGAGAAATCAGTATCATCCGAACTGCAGATGGCCTTGTCGTTATTTGTAGTTTTAGTTGAATTTTGATTCTGATTTATTTCTAGTAAATCTATTATATTTTTTTCTGTTTTTTTGGCGCTTTCTTTTGTTTTTTGGAAAAAATCATCGATATGACCTTTTACAGTATCTACAAATGTATTTTTATTATTATAGATTACAAATTCTTCACCGTCACTTATATTTGATCTCTTTTCTATATTATCAATAACATTAAAATTAGACTTTTGTAATTTTCTCGATTTGTTATTAAAGTCTTTATTTTTTATTTCATTTAGTAAATCGACATTTTGAACTTTGTGTTCTTCTTTGTTCATCTCATTTAGTTGTTCATATTGTGTATTGTTCGTTGTTTTAATCTTTATATCATGTTTATAAATATCTTTTTCGATTTCAGTTAAAATACTATTTATCTGCTCATTGTCTACATAATTATCATCATCAATTTCCTCGTAATTTTGTGACGCAACCATTTCTGTATTATATTCTTTTGGTTCTATAACATTTGTTAATTCATCGTGTAGTACTGTATCAGATTCTACGTTTTGAATTTGCACTGGATCTAGTACCTTATGAGACATGATCGTTTTTTTATTCATTTCTTTTTCAATTACTCTGTTTGATTCACCGGATGTCTGGTACAGAGATTTAATTTTATCTATTACAGTATAATCACATTTTCTTTTCTGTACTTGGCACGTGTCAGCGATATAATTTTTTCTTTTGCGCAATTTAAATGTATCAGTAATTGCAGTTTGTTTTATATGTGTGCTCTTTGGTGTTGTTCCCTTCGCAGAAATTGAGTTTACATCTCTTGAAGCCAATGCATCTAATGAATTGAATATATATTCGCATTGAACATCGATTCCAGCTGAAATTAAATATCATTTTATCTAGTTAATTCATCAAGAAACTTTATTTCTTGGAAATTGTTATATGTTGTTATAATAATAATATTGGCTACAGTTTGAACACAATTGTAATTAATAGATTTAAATCAGAATAAAATTGCACTACTAAAGTCTAAATTGTGGCTAAAAGTGTTGCTGCGGCATAAATAATTGGACCGGGGAAGCACGAGACTCACGCGGATTGTAGAATAGTTTAGTTATATTTATAGTGTTTTTTTAGAATGCGTTTCCTCTCCGTCATCCATGGCACGCATGTTTATCTTGAATTTTAGTTGAGGATACAGACGTCACAGTTATAGATTATACATCGGGTTAACTGTGTGCTCGTTTATTACTCTTAATGTTATAAAAAAATGTATTTCTTTCAAGTGTATATCAAACCTTTGTAATAGTAACCGTTCTATGGTCAATACAGACAGACCTACAGGGTAACATGTAGATAATTTTTGAATGCAGTACAGTAGAAACTATTAATTTAGTTAGGAAATGTTGATAAAAGTTGTTATAGATTATTATACTTACCGAAATTTGAACTGATGCAATGAGTAATAATTTTGTGTTCAAAGTTATGTCTTCTAACTATGTCATATGTGATTTGTCCATCGTAAACGCTGAGCAAATCTTTATCTCTGAAAGTGTATCTATTATATAATATAATATGAATTACTTTATTTTATAAAAAGCTTGGAAAAGGCTCAATGATTCTCAACCATTTATACGTGACCCACGAAAAACCCAAAAAGGTAAATAAAAAGCCTTGCGGTGATATATATATATATATATATATATATATATATATATATATATATAGGCTCCTAGCTGAGCTACTTGATTGATTAATAATTAAATTTTCTTGGCAACTCAAATATTTTAATTTTTAAAAAGTTTATTTTCATTAAATAATAAAAAAAAATACCTGCCTGATAGAAATTGGTTTCGACTAGAAAAATGAATCAAAACTCATTTCTGAATCAATATTGAACAAAACTCTACACACATTTGAAAGAGGTCTAAGCAGTAGGAAATCCACATAAATGAACTCAAATAAAAAAAACCAAAACATAAGACTCCAGTAGAACAAAACATTCCCTTTTAAACAATATTGAAAATTGTGTCAAAAACATTTAATAACATGACATTAAAAAAAAACAACGGAAAGAACTTAGTTGGCAACTTAGTACATGATTTGAATATACTTAATACAGGCATTAAAAAAATGTCTTACTCATTACCTCTTACCAACGTGGGGTTGGTTAAACCGATTTACTTTTTAAAGTAAAATGAAAAAAAATGTTAAATGACTAAATGCTTACTTAAAAGAAGTTAATTGTAGAAGGTAGTTCTCTGTGTCTCCAATAATAATGTAACACTTATGGTTGGGCCCAGCGGTTAAATGTTCTATATTTTCAGTTAAATACGATTGATTTAATAGTATTAGGTGTATTTTCACACTGTTTTCTTCTATAGGTGTTATTGTAAGTTGATATTTTGGCAATAAACCAACTTGTTTGCGCAGGACATTGCCGGCTGGTGGACCTTTATTCATTATCTAAAAGTCAACGGTATACGACTATTATAGAATAATAATGAGTCTTTTCGAAAAGTATTATCTTGTCGAGTAAATGGTAACGGCTATTAAACCCTAAAAATAAACTATGAACTATGTTGACTTATCCCAATTCTAAAAAGGGTCTTTCATGTAATGATTTTTTTTATAATATTTCTTTTGTACGTGGAAAGGAAATATTCATAAGATACCCTGTCTCCTGGCGGAAGAGACAGGGTTATGTAGGAATTGTAGCCACTATCCCCTGTCACTCTGACCACCGGACCACTGAGAGCAGTGCATTGGAATATCCTGCGGAACACACCGGTGCCCCTCAGCATAGTGCCTAAACTCATCTTAGGGTAGGCTGCGCCGAGCAGGATCGGCCCTCTCCAGATCCCGCTCGGCGGTCGCCACAGAAGGAGACCAGCGCCTCCCACGAAACATTTCACCTTATGATACTGCGGCACAAAACAACTACACACATCTACATCCATGCGCAACAATTATTGTGGCCTTACAATTATCACCATACGAAACACAGCGACTGTTATTTCACGCTAATCTTCTATGAACACGCGGTCCTTCCCCGGTCACATGACACATACATGCTATAGCTGGGCACAAACTGCAGTGTGGCTCCACCACTGTTAAAACCTGCAACCACTACTAATTATATCTATACTTAATATAAATGCTATCGCTAACCAGATATGAAATTTTGTATATGTATTTTTTTTTCAAGGAAAAATCTCCTTTTTAATTGTTTACGAAGGTTGTGTTTAATCCAAACTTTACTTTGAACATCATCATCATCATCATCTCAACTCCTCAACAATGTGACCACACTCCTCCTCCTTATTATATTAGCAGGTGGAAGGATGGAAGATTGAGGATTTGTAGCGCTGTAAGACCCTTAATAACTTTAAAATATTCTAATACACTCACTCTTTCCAAATCTCTGGGATGACTTTCCTCCAACAGCATAAAGTTAGATTTGCCAGCAGTTGCTAGCAAAGTGCTGAAAGTGGGACCGATGCCTTTTAACTGTTTGCTCACGTACACGGTATCCTCCCAAAGGTGTGATTCAATACATTTTGCTAACAATATGGAATTTAACACAACCTGGTAATTTTGCCGAGTCTCTCTTAACAAAGTCGGTCGGGTTACGTAAGCAACTAAACCTAGAATTAAAAGAAATAATAAAATATCTAAAAGGCCATATTACGCTGTAAGTAAATAAGTAGATGTTGCATCTTTCGTTTTATTTTGCCTAGAACATTTTTAATATCAATAAAAAAATCTCAACAAGATCTTCTGTTTATTATATATTGATTGATTATATTTGATTGTTATTTAACCATATATTAAATAAAATATAACGTATGTATAACGGTGGTAGAGCTACACTGTTTGTTTCTAGTCGCAGAATGAATGGGTCAGTTCGACCGGGGTACGACCACGACCTCACAGAATACCAGTGTAAAATAGCTGCATAATGCTGCTGCGTTTCCTCTGGTGAATGTAGGGACCCGAAGACCTTTATTCTCTGTGGTTGTGTGTAGTTCTGGTGACGAAGCATCCTATCTCAGTCCTCAAGGGTGACAACGCGTTGTGATTCCTTGTCAAGGATGAATGAACATAGATGTCACGGGCCGCAGGAATCACTTACCATCAGGTGAACTGTGTGCTCGTTTGTTACACTCAAAACAATATCTTGACAATTAAATATAACAAATATCTCATATATAATATCTTCAGCAAAAAAAAAAAGAAAATTCATGAACAATTACCGCTTACGATTAACAAAAATTGAAATAGGAAATATATCTTTGATTTGTATTAGATGTAAATTAACTTAGAGGCGTCATATTGATCGGACTATATGTTAAATTATACCTTTATATATTGAAGAATACCTATAGGTAACTAAAGGTAAGAATACGTATTGGTTAAATTTTATATCAGTCAAAAGGATCTTTGTGTGTAACTGTCAATAATCAAATTCAAAAGTCAAATAACAATCAATTTTATGATTTTGAAATACTTGGAAGTATGTTATGATTAAAGTTAAGATTAATTTAAGTTAGGAGACTACGAGTTAGGAGTTAAGAGTTGTTTATAATATGAAGAATACTATTTAATTCTGCATTTTTTTCCCTTTTTCTATTTGCAAATCAATTTATAATACCGTAGTAAAGACATATCTTCATCAAACCTTGTACAAATATGGAGTTCCGCATGATAAAGCTATCCTATCCAAAGAAAACAGCCCTATTTTAGATATAATTAACACTATTCGAGATGTTGTCGTGTCCAAATTTCAATAAACTAGTTTTGTGATTGTTTACTGAATTTGAAAAAATTATCAATCGTCCGAATCGTGATCGTGAATTTACTAATTTATCGGACAGATTTAACAATTATTCTTTCTATAAAACCCTATTTATGAACGTTAAAAACAAATATTCAAATCGGTCCAGTCGCTCTAAATTATTTATTATTTTAATAGAAGTTCGCTATAAATATGTCAAAATAAGAAAATAGTTTTGGTGATATATAAATTTTAAAACATTGAAAGTACAGTAAGCACAGGCGTAAGGTGGCTAGCCTTTCAGTGTTTTACAGAATGCATTTTGGAGAGTGTTCTCAGAAATTACATGATCTAATTCTCCCATCCCCGTTCAACCATCGGACCTCACGACGCACTGCTGGATTTCATCCTTTTGTTGTGAACATCCCTCAAACCCGAATGAAGCGCTATGCTTCGTCTTTCATTATTCGTACAGCAAAGGACTGGAATAGTTTGCCCGCGTCTGTCTTTCCCTACGATTACAAAGTAGGTATTTTCAAGAGTAGAGTGAATAGGCATTTACTGAGCTAGTGCGTCTTACCATCCAGGACTGCATTTCCACATGACATCAGGTGGGATTGTGGTCAAGCACTTGCTTAAAAAGTATAAAAAAAAACCAAAGCCAGACTTCATAACTGAGAAGGAATCATAATGAAGATGCATTGTCACCCATGAGGATTGAGTAGAAATTCCTCGTCACCAGTAATAAAGGTCTAAAATCTTTATGATCATAATAATACATGCGTATGTTTATTAGATAATCCTATCAAACCTAGTATTATAAAAAAGATACTAGAAACACTTGAACAAGATGTAGCGAAACATCCCTTGACCTTGTTTATCTGGTTAGGTTGTTATAAACCTTAATTTCTGGGTGCGGCCACTAGACATTTAGGTATGAAACATTACTTAATATTAAACGTTAATTTATAATCCGTTGAGAGGGACCAATATATATATTAGTTAATCATTTTAATCTAATAAACTTAAAGACTTGAGACGTGTCACTACTAAGGCTATTTGGGATGAAACATATATATATATATATGTAAATATATATATATCCATTAGGTGTTGTGAGATTCGAGTGTGAAGAGCAAAGGATCGGGAGCACAATGAGAAAGTACCAGGTATTTTGTATTTATATATGATGATGGTCGATTAGACCACGGCGATATCTTCTTGTTATTGACAGATGATATTACCTGTGCAGATTTTTTTATAGTGCCGTAAGCATTATGAGCAATCACAGAGGAATTTACAATTTGTGGTACATGTTTATATTGTTCCTGAACTGGGAATCGAACCCAGAAGAGCTAGGTAACGGCCGGGTACTCTAATTAGTACAAAAACAAATATCAAAATACTCACATTTACAAATGCGATCAGCGATCCTCATAATCTTCATGGCCTCTTGGTTCAACGAAGGATCATGGATGGGAAGGCAACCGAGAACCGCCTGAATTATGCTGTAATGTTTGTATATACTTATCCTATATATGATGACGTTGCTTTACATTTTATTTATTAACATAATTGTACTAAACTCACAGACTATATATAATCTACATCAAAGTGCCAACAGTCACTTTTTTTCTTCTTCGGTCTTTTACTGCTTCACCGGGTTGTGACCGAGCGCTTAGGGCGCTCAGTTGCGAACTTAATGTAGGTAACCAGCACAAGAGCTCCCCAAGAGCCTCGGCTTGGACCGTCACCCTGTTGCGCGAGAGCGACGCACTCGTGGGTGCCCGAGAGGGTCGAACCTCACGGACACCCTTAGGGTGAAATTTTCAAAAATTCTTTTCTAGCGGATGCTTACAACATAAAGGATTCAACTGCCAAAATTTTAAGTTTCTACCCGCAGCGGTTTAGGCTCTGCAGTGATGAATCAGCCGGTCAAACAGGACAAGTAATTATATATGTATCGGTGAAATATATTTGGCTCTCAATCCATAGATTCATACCGCACACATAGGTACAGGTTTGTGATTCCGAATTTCAACCGAAACTAATGATGATTCATAACTCAAGGTTTCGGCTTTGGTTGTAATATTTTCGTATTACCAAAACATTAAATATCCGATTTCTTAGGGACTTATAAATGGTTCTGGCTCTCGTCATAAATATGAGACTCTGATGATATCCTTTATTAGTAAATCGGATTATTTCGACAATTTAAATCAAGTTTAGTGACTTGAAAGACATATATATATACACACACATATTACGAACTAATAAGACCCTACATGAGTAAATTAAAGAAAAGAAAAGTAACAACTTAGATGTGTATATATCTACTTTGGAGAAGGTGTTAGTGTGTCGACACGTGGTACTCCTGCGGATTGGCGCATTTCACACGTATTTGATTTCCTAGATATGCCAGGTTTCCTCGAGAAAATTGCAAAATATATTACTTTTCTATGTATGTACATATATATTTTTTTCGTTTTAACGTTTCCTTATGTCGTTACCCTTCATACGCAAATGATAAAATATATCATAGCTGATCCCTGTAATAATCAGCTGAATTTCATGTGTTTTAATTGCTTTTCTTTTTCAATTGCTCATCCGGTTAAAAGATGGGTCGAATGCGGATGTTATGGACCATTTATTTTTAAAAAAAGAAATTGAAATCAGACTTACACACAGCTTGTGCGGATAATTGTTATAAAGACTGAAACTTGTCTCGCGTGTCTATTTCGGTAAAGCCAGCATTGCCAACAACATAAGACATATTTCTCGGCTGGCCTTCTACTCGCGTATCTTCTCTATTATCTATTACACACATATATGAACCACTGCGCCAATAGCAATAAGCAAATTTTAAAAAAAAAATTAAGATGTCCCTAGTTTAGTTTCATCTGTCTCGTACTTATATTGCCCTTCAAGGGAAACCCTATAGCAAGCGCTATGTTAATTCTTCCGAGTGCGTCAAAGCATCTCCGATAACTTATAGGTGGGCGTCATGGACCGAGCGAATCGATTATCGTCAAATGAATTGTGCGCTCGTTTGTGTTTTATATATTGCGCTTAATTAAAAAAGAAAAGATTGAAATCAGTAATCATTTAAATTTTTTCACAGTGCAGAATGAATGGGTCAGCTCGACCGGGGTAGAACCACGCCCTCACAGGATACCAGCGTAGCATAATGCTGCTGTGTTTCGTCTGGTGAGTGCAGGGATCCGGAGACGTTTATTACTGGTGACGAGGCATTCCATCTCAGTTCTCAAGGGTAACAAATCATCTGCATTACGATTCCTTGTCAAGGTTGAATGTAGATGCCAAGGGCCGCAGGTATCATGTACTATCAGGTGAACTGTGTGTTCGTTTGTTACTCTCAATGTAATAATAAGAAATTGAATAACTCGTAACTTGTGGTAATAAATCCAGAATTATGTCCTCTCTGTGGGCCTTCTACTAGGGAGTCTATTTCGGTAATACTTTAGAAGCTACTGCACGAGCAGATACACTCATTAAAAAACAAAATGCCGAAGATCTCACCAGTTCAGTTTCATCTGTCTCGTATTAATCTTGCCCTTCATGGGAAACCTTATAGTAGCCGCTGTGTTGTTCCTATTGAGTGCGTTAAGACATCTACGTTCGTCGACTCGGAGGTGCATATCTGATAACTCGTGACTCTCGCAGACTATCCACAATAACTGTTCTAGCGTCTCGTTGCCTTTTATCTACACGTAAAGATTGGCCAGATTGTTGAAACGGGATTTGCATTTTACATACATACATATATATTTTCTTTTTTTTCATCGCGATACAAGGATAAATACGACCGCCTCGGCAGGGGTCGATGTACCTGACGCAGAGTTGAGGACAGTCTATACCGTAAAAGATAAAACTATTTTTATTTGACGGCATAATTTAGCTTAGCGGTCCGAGTTGGCTTCTGATTTCCAAGTTAGATTTGCCGAGCAAATATTTCTTGTATCTCTTATATACAAAATATAATTTAATTTACATAATCATTATTAACTGTTTCATATGGTTATCATTCGAGATGCATTCGGAACATACTCCACAGAAAATATAAAGGAAGAATGAAATCAAAAATTTCATAACTAGTGACGAATCATTGCACCTTAATCCTCGGGATTGATAACGTATCTGATTTATGATTAGGGCCACAGGGTGGATGTGGATGTCGCTGGCCGCAGTTATCGCAGGTTAACTGTGTGCTAGTTTCTCACCGATGATATCATAACAAGTTTTGTTATTATTATCACGTTATAATTACCCCATTGAATACCAGCGTGATATAGCATGTTCGTCGTGAGATGTTGGTTTTGGGATGGATGTAGATGCTTATGGCTTGCAGTCATCATTTACTATAAGGTGGAATGTGTGCTCGTTTATCACCATTACTGTCGTATAAAAGCCGATCCAACCTTAAAAAAATATTTAAGATGGGTCGTCACACTTATCGTCTTATAAATTATAAATACCTCCAGTACCTCTGGCAACCTACACTCACTGTACTAAATATATATAGTTAATGCAGCTATTTAACGTCGATAATCTCTATGAGCAACGGTCTTTCTTTAGTACAGGCCGACCTATTTATGCTACAGCCGGAGATTAACGTGGCTTCAGCACTGTCACTGTGAATTAACAGAAATACCTTAATAAATTGTAACCAAGAATTTCACTTTAGAAGACAATATCATTTTTTTTATTTTTCGCTGAGACTAATAAATATGTAGGTATAAATTGTAATAATATTACATTACTTCATTGAAAAAAATGCATTTTCATTTGTAACAGAACTTATGGCCGAACTAGGTATATATATATATATTGGCTTACATCTGCGTGATAATATCTGAAGTGATCCCTATAATAAATATGATAAAATAATATAAAATAACAAACCCATATTAATGCGACGAAATGGATTCAAGATATACAAATGGCGCAGACCTTTCGATGTATGAATCCTAAAAGCTTTTTAATTAATGGTATAGTGGTAACGAAATAAAAAGAATAAATAAAAACAACTCAATAACTGATAAGTGAAGTAAAAGTGGACTTGTGAAAAAAATCTAGTGGTGATTTTGAAAAACTAGGTGACCCCACAGACGTTGGCTTGTCCAAATTTCAATATTTTTTTGTGAAACACAAAGACAAATTATATTTGAGTTATGGTTTTGTGTTTATATAAAAATCCTATAATATTTTTTTAATAAAAATCTAAGTCGGTCTATTGTCAAACAGTGATAGAGCTACTCCACAGTTTCCTTTCTAGCTGCAGAATGAATGGGTCAGCTCGATCGAGGAAATACCACGCTCTCATAGAATACCAGCGTGAAATAGCAGCATAATGCTGCTGTGTGCTTTTCGTCTGATCCGAGACCTTTATTACTGGTGAAGAGGCATCCCATCTCAGTCCTCAAGGGTGACAACGCATTTGCATTATAATTCCTTTTATGTTTTTGTCAAGGATTAAAGTAAATAGAAAGGCTCGGCCAAGAAAAACCGCCCCAGAGAAGATACGCTAATCGTTCGTATTGCTAAAAAAGACCCAAGTAAAGGCTCCAGCCAGATTAAAAAGGAAGTGTTTTCGCCTGATGACCCGAGAAACATCTCGCCAAGTACTGATACGCCGAAGATTATTGGAAGCTAAATTGTTTGGAAGAATCTCTCGAAAGGTACCGCTTCTTACCAAGCAACACCGAGAGAAGCGATTATTATTCGCTAAAAAATATGTTAATTGGACGGTACGAGAATGGAAAAATTGTTTACAGGACATCTAACAGCGCTTTCCATCGAAATTTACCATATTTATTTTTGTGTCATCTGAAAATATATATAAATATACAGATGAGAGAGAACATAGAACAGAAAGAGACAGGTGCCAAATATAAGTTGTACTCACTTTCATTATAAGTTTCATTGTTTCCAAGTCCAAATAATAGATGGACAAGAGACGCCCTGCTTCCGTCGACTGTATGCAACTCGCTTCGTCCATGGTTATTAGGCCTGAACTTGCTAGGCCGTTCATCGCTTTCACACACAGTTCTGCCAATTATTATTGTAAAATTAATTTATTTTTGAAAAATTATTATTATTATTTTGGTTGTACTGTTTGTTTCTTGCTGGTTTTGATACCATAAAATAGTTCACATAATAAAAATAGAAAAATAAAAAGTAAAAGTGGTTTCCCGCCACTTTTCAATTGTATTTCTGTCCGCCAAAATGAGTGAAACGTTAAATTCGATACATTTTGAAGTTTTATCACAAAAATGGGAAAAATGCAACACAAGCCGCAAGTAAAAATTGTGACGTTTATGGATGCTGCGTTTATAGTGGAGCTGGAAGGGCATCGTTCATTATGAGCTTTTACCGCCGGACAAAACCATCGACTCGGACCAGCAGCAAATATTGAGAGTTTGGTTGGGAAGTGTTAATACATCAACCGTATAGCCCCTAACCTTACTCTACTTTTTATTCCATTTTAATCTCAATTTTTATTATATTGTATTAGACCGTAGACTTTCTTTTAGTTTTTAATCTCTATTTAATTTTATTTTGTTGTTAACTTTTATTTTAATTCCCACTTAACTTGATTTTGATTTTATTATATTACGATATTATTTAATGTATTTGATTTTGATAATTTGATTTTGTTTCTGTGTTTATTTTGATTCTTTTATTATATTGTATTAGACCGTAGACTTTCTTTTAGTTTTCAAAGTCTATTTAATTTAATTTTGTTGTTAACTTTTATTTTAATTCCCACTTACTTAACTTGACTTTGATTTTATTATATTACGATATTATTTAATGTATTTGATTTTGGTAATTTTAATTTTGTTTTTGTGTTTATTTTGATTCAGTAATTATTTAGTTTTTTCCGTTATGCACCACGATAATAGTAACTATTTATATTGGTTCATGCATCAGATTTGACTTTATGAATATGCGGATTTAGATTGTTTTCATGTATGCGCTGTAGATGACCCAAATTAAATAAATATATGTATTTGAAATAAATAATTAAATAAATACTATCTCATATTAAATATTATGCTACTATAGTACTAGGTCCTTAAATTAGCGTATTATATGGAAAAAGTAAAAAACTATATTTTATTATATTTAATCAATCGAAGTATGTACTATTATTATCTATGTACTTTCGCCATTTTATAGGTTTATATCAATAAAATCTTTGAAAGCGTTTTGGCCTGACTCAATGGAATTGATTTTTTTTTCCTTGCAACAAATTGTCCTAATACCGAAAAAAGCGGTAATCTGTTGGATCAAGATCCAGGGAGTACGGTGGGTGTCGGAGATATTCCAATCGTAGCTCGTCTAATTTAGCAAACGCCTGTCCTGAAGTGCGGAATCTAGCTTTGTCATAAAGCAGCAGAGAGCTACAATAATTGTCCAGTCTCGGTAGTAAAACGGCTAGCTTTTCCATCATGGTTTGCAATTGTTGATGATACAGATCTACCGTAATCGTCTGGCAAGATCTTAGGAGTGCTTACTGCTAGTACTTGCTGTAGTTTATGACACCAGCACTGGATAGGATATGGCCAGTTCACCTGGGTTCAACTACTGTGATGAGCGTTTTATTGTGATTGTCGTACAGTATCCATTTTTCATCACAAGTAATGGTACGATTCAAAATTCCCTCGTTATTGTGACGGTTGAGTAATGTAACGCAGCACGTTAACAGAAGGATGTCAAAGACAAAGCAAATGGCGCGAAAACAAATGAATCACTAAATTCGAAACACAAGCCTAAATTGAATTTGGAATTCCTAACCAAACTCCAGATTTTTTGAGATCAAAGTCAAAACGACAAAACGTCAATTTCATATGTAACTAAGGACCTAATGTTATATATCAGTCTAGTAGCTAGTGCCGTTTTAATATGTTTATCTGCTTTTTCAGACTTAAGCTAATTTCCAGTTTCAGTATGAATGGGTCGACTAGAGGGAGGTCCTCCCTTCACAAAATTGAGATGTTAAATATCATCATAATGCTGTTGTGTTTCGTATGGTGAACGCATGGATCCTGGTTTTCTTTTATTGAATAAGGTAATCACTTACGATCAGGTGAGCTGCTTGCTTGACACCTATACTATTAAAAAACAGATGATGCGCAGATACACTGCCGGCCTTAAACAAAGGTGTAGGCTCTTTTCTAAGGTGCATAAGTCATATCGGTTCAGAAATACCGCTGGTGTCAAAATTGATCAGTGTGAAAATTTCGCGTAAAAATCACAATGGTGAATTGCCAACCACCGATGAGTTAATTAAACGAACGTATAACGTGGCAACGAGCCATTCCATTTCAGTCCTCAGGGGTGACAATATTGAATCTTTGTTGAAGGAGGTTGTAGATATCACTTACCATACGGCATACGCTCGTTTTTCACCTCTAATATTATAAAAAAATATATATACCGTAACTTTTATAACCTACTTTACTTCTTTTTTTAATATATATTTATTGGAATGTGTGCCATCCGAATGACGTAAACACCTTAAGCACAATCTCGTTAAAGCGTCCTCAATGACCTTTTACAGTTTATAGGTAAAGGGTATGCATTAGGTACAGATAGTATTCAAATAGCCGTAAATGTTAAACGACAAGCGAAATAAATATGAACAATAATTAATTATTCAACCTTAGGACTTAATGTTTATAATTAGTTGTTTATGTTGAATTAACAAATTTATGTTTATAAGTTTTAAAATTTACACAATTTAAAGCAAGGTAACAAAAGTCATGTTTAAATATTTTTTTTATTTTAATTCTTTTCCAAAAAACCCATGGCTTGCTTCGTAATATTTTAAATTAAAATCGAACCGATTCATCGAGAAAGCATAAGAAAGATAAGATGGTGTCATAATTTGTTTTTAATTTTTTTTTAATACTTAAAATTATACTGTAATACGTAAACGGCCTCAACGGAAGACCAGCGCTGGTTGGTTTATAGCCAGCATGAGTTGAGACCGATTCGTGATAAGATTAGCATTCAATTTTATCTACTTTTTTTTCTATTAATCATGTGTATGCCAATAATAATACTACGAATAAACAAATTCTTTCTTTCTTTCTAATCTCTATGAATATCATATATATATATGGGTGCATGGGTTTGGCCACGGAGATATCTTTTGGTTGTTTTCGACTAGATATATTACAGTGCCATATGCATACCCGCAATAAGATCGGAAGAAGGTTTCGATACAGTGTCGAGAACATTGATGGACGTCCTTCTGAAACAACATGTTCAGACCAGTAAACCAACAATTGGTATTTCAGAAATATTCCTCGACTGGTATTGAATCCAATTCGAACACCGACACAGTATCACCATCAATCATATCCGTATCATTGGCGACATGATGATAAATGTGAAGCTGGATTGTTAAACGCCTTTAGTGTTTAACTTGAACCTAAGGGTTACGGATCGCAAGCCGTGATTCTCCACAGATGGCACGTTCTTCCAACACACATTCGTCATGATCCGGAACTAGTAACGGATTTATAAAATGCATTAACGTTAAGATAGGAATTTTAATATAGCAATGATGAAATTAATCTTAAATAGGTATTACATTATACTAATGAACATTTGATTTCAATCATGAAAAAACAAACGAATTGATTTTTCATGTTTTCAATTATTCTACTTTATTTCCTAAACAATGCATCATGATCTAGTCTGTCACATTTTTTTTCATTTAGACAACATGGCGTCTTATGGACGCCATGTTTAATTTTTCACATATCTTGTGTCACCTGGACTGTCACAGAAACAACGATAACTCATTCATCCAGTTATATAAATATAAAATGCGCCGTAAACATAAACCTTTATAACAAACTCTTTACATGAAAATCGTTTTTATGGAAAGTTGCTAGACGCAAGTAATCCACGGCTGTGTCTGGTGGCAATCTATCTGGAGTCCATATCCAGTCCAGCTGTCAATTAAGAATAGACTGGAATGTTCCTTTCATATGAGTGCTTTAAATATTACACAACATACAACTCTCCGTAAAGACGATTTTTTTATTGCATTGAGGGTGATAAACTAGCACACGGTGCTAAGATAATTGTATCTTTGCATTTGCCAAGTTATAAGTAATATGGGTCTACAGATTCCTATACTTATCAGATGAAACACAGTAGCGATATGCTGTTATTTTACACTGGTTTTGTGGTATCGTGGTCGAGCCGACCCATTAATGATGACGACACAAAAAAAACCACCGCATGGCTCTACATAAACAACAATTGACAAAAATAAGGTGAGTTTATAAAAAAAGAAATTGGGACTAACCTTCTATTTTTTTCGAAATAAGATGAGCGGGTGCCGACTGTGGCAACCCTAAATACTTTTTTGGGTCGCGCGCTGCTCGCACGAAGAGGAACGTAGACCGCAGCCATTGGACGCATTGAGCGACATCGTTAACTGTACCTAGCGCGGCTTCACTGTTCAGATTCTCCGCTAAACGCTTGTGGAGATAACTTTGCAGGGGCTCGCAACCACCGACAAGGGATTGGTATCTAATCTACATATCAGTAACATAGAAAATTTTAGTTATATACTAATGGCAGTAGGCAGATTTTTTTTTTAGTAGGTTGAGAATATAGATTATAATAGAACAATATGTTCAACTAACGTTCCGGATTTTATTGAGTTTAATTTTAACTTTTATAGTACTCATGGTCTCGGGGTATTGGGTTTAACCCGGACTACCGTCAGTCCTTGGTATATTTGGGATTTAATTTTATTGTTCATCTTTAGTATGAATCGATGTTCCTTTGTGAGAATCTGAGGTTGGATAAAATCCGTAAAATTAGTTTAATTAAATGTACATATAATTTTATTGTTACTTATTTTTACAGAGTTAAATGTAAATATAAGTAATCATTATTAAACAAGCAAATAGTTTGCATGATGCCGAAGTTATACTACGAACATTACTACATTACATGTCATAATACAGATGCTTTGTCACCCGTGAGGAGTAAGCTCTTAATTCATCAGGCGAAAGACAGCAGTTATTTTAGTGTGGTATTCTGTGAAAGCGTGATCCTACAGTAGTAGAGACGATTTTTGCCTTACAGATAAATTATATATACAATGTCCCTCTACCTCAAAAAAATCTCAAAACAAGCAAACAGGAAGCATGTAATTAAAACATCATGGCTGAATCTAATCGAATTAGGGTTTATTTATTAATGACGTAAATGACAGTCGTTCTATATTATGTCATATGAAAAGTGTTGCTTATAATCCATTTTTTATAAAAAATATATTAACATGGCTTTGAGTAAAGAAGAAAAAAAGGCAAAACAAGAGTCCAAGAAACTTGAAAAATTACGAGCACAGACAGAAGCAAACAGAATACTAAAAAATGTGGAGCTTAAACGCGAAATGGCTGCTCAGAGACGAAGACGTGGGGAATTGGACAAAAAATGGAGAGAATTGATGCTTAAAATAAAAGAACCAGTCTTCAAACAAGATATTGAAGTTATGTGGCGTAGTTTTGACAGAAGCTTTGATAAGAAAAACCATCTTATAAACTACACAATGAAACTAATAAACATTGCCGATGACCAGTTCCAACGAACCGTATCAAGCTTTTGCGATGCCATAGACACAATGATTGTAAATTTTTTATCTGGCATCGAACAAATATCTAACGAAAATAACGACAGAACCGCTGAATTATTAAAAATGGGCGAAAATGAAGCGGATCAAATTAAATCAGATCATAATGCGGCCGAAACACACCTACAGTTATTAATATTCCACGGGCATACGACAGCCGATTCACTAGCTTGGACAACGCGAGGTGAGAACTTGGTGAAAGAAGACGAGGATCGAAACAAATACGCAGGCGTGCGCGAAAATCTTCGTTCCTTCCTCGAAAACTCGTACAATACAATGTGGGACAATTATAAAGCTGTTATTAAAAACTACATCGTCAAAACTGCTGCCAATCAAAAAGCGGTACGCAAATTACGCCGCAAAGAAAGCTTGATGGCAGATATCATTGCGGCACAAGCCAAAAAAATAGCTGATAGTGATGGGCTGCTTAAAAGACTTCGAACAGAACTATCAGCGTACGAGTCAGGAACTAAGCAGGCAGTTTTTCGAGATCGTCGCGATAGGCATCGGACAGCTTGCTATAGATTGAAAAAGATTTTATTGGACGGATGTGCAACGGATACAAAGCTAATGGCAAAATTAGTAAAAGCGTCAGATAGTACAACAGAATGGCTGGAAAAAGCCCATAAAAAGGGAGAGAAAATCCTTCGATTAGCTGCATTATGTCGAAAATTTGAAACTCAGCGTGAAAAAGTACTACCATTTGGATTGACTTCACCTCATTCTCCCGGTCAATCTAAAACCAACCTGCGAAGGCTTCAATCAGACGATTCGTTGGTTTTGAAGGCGATATCAACAACTTGCGGTATAACAAGGCTCTGGCAACGAATATCTAAATCAGAATTGACGCGGAAAGCTTTGGCACGAGAAAAAACTATGCTAGAAGAAGAAAATGCATTTCTCCTACGTAAAATACACGAGCAAAACGAAGATAAATTCGAACCTGAATCTAGGCATTGTATTTGTATGAAGCACGAAAGGCAGAATGTAGTCTCGAAACCTGTCGCCGTTGACGGTACGTTTGAGATGCATAAATATCGGATTCGTTAAAATTGTTTTCGATACTTTTTTAATGTTATGAATTATTGTAAATTTGGAAGCATTGTTAGTGAATGAAAATTTAAATGATATAAACGTAATGTTACAATGTATCTTGGGAGTTCACGAGACATTCGTATACATTCTGTCGCATGACGGTAGACGGCGCCCGCGTTGCATGTCGCAATGACGCGAGACCTACACGAGGCGCAAACGGTGCCAGAATGACCTTAGCCACTTCTAAAACCGTGGGACAGGCAACGATCGATAAGCGTTTTGGAATGTGCTTTAAATATTTTTGTTGTTATAAAGGTGTTGTAGTCTTATTTTCGTCTTTGAATTACGAATACAATGCCTCGCAAAACTGTTACAAAATATAATGCTCATTTATAAACGTATCTGAATTCTGAACGCGCATTTGCAAATGCGTTCAGATGATTTTACAATTAAAATATCGATTTATATATCAATATAATGTTTGTGTGTCTATCGATAATTCTATTCAAACGGTTATGGCAAACCCCACAAAGATTGAATAGCGACCTATTATATAAAGTTTTTATGCATAATTATTTTTTCATCTTTGCATTGTTATGTATTTTTTACCATATTTACCACGATGTTCTGAGGAATTGTTGGGATTTAATTCCACCTGTCGAGCGTAAACATCCATTAAAAAGACTAAGAATATATCACGACGCTTATATATTAGACCGCTAGCTCGTGTCACTTATTGGCAAATGCAAGTTCATGTGGTATTAAGTTTTACATAGAAGATGCACAACGTACTGAGGTATATTGTTGCCACACTAACCTTGCCCTTTCGGATCCTAAGAAATAAGTATTCATGAAATAAGATGTTCCAGCATTGTCAGCCAATATGGCAATTTATTATAGTTGCGCGAATGTAGCAATTAATAAGCGACGAATGCCTAAGACCGACGGAGGTGGATCAGCCCATAGCCTAAGGCATAGATGCCTTTCCATATTTGGTGATTAAAAAGGTGGTCCGTGAGTTTCTTGTAGGTACTTCTTTCTGACTACTTTCTAATACAACAGTGGTAGAGTTACATTGCAGTTTGTTTCTAGCTGCAGAGTTAATGAGTTAGCTCGACCGATGTTCGACCACGCCCTCACAATACCAGCGTAAATGCATATATATAGGCAGCATAATGCTGCTGTGTTTCGTCTGGTGAGTGTGAGGATCCCTTTATTACTGGTGACGAGGCGGCCCATGACCCACATTTAACCTCCGTATACACTTACATCATTTTTATTACATCAAAAGTCCTAGGTACGTACAGGAACAATGAAATTACATTCAATCTGGATTTGCACATTGATGATACATACACCTATGAGATTAATATTGAGAGATATAATCATAATATATGAGAATATATTTGTAATCTCAGTTAAAAAAAAGTAAACGGCAAGTTCCAAAAAGAAGGAGAATAAACTTTATTTACCCATAACGTATACAAAAAAACAATATAAAAAAATAATATATATACATATATATATATATATATATATACATATACATACATATATCCACCCTCTGTGAACTTTTAACTTTGGTAAGGTTAATGCAATAAAGAGTAAATAAATAAATAAAAAAAAATATGTTAAAGTAAAGTAAAATGTTAAACATCCTTTACATTGTATGGATCTCGTTGGGCGTAGGCCTTCTTTCTATATGTTTGAGCCTGACGTGGCTCTAACGCTGATTGACGAACGTCACTTGTTTTGAAATATTTTTATTTTGTTTTTTATTATTCAACGCATAAATTGCAATGAACAATTTCATTCTCGCCGGTAGCGCGGATCGAACTCAGTCAAGTGAAATTAAACGCGAGCGCTCATATACTGAGCTAACAGGGTTGTTAGTTTTAACGGTGGGACAAGGATTATGTACAAAATCAAAATTGTTATACAAAATCAAGCTGCCATTTATATGCTGATTTGCTTTACTCAATCCTTGAGCGAGACATAAACTTGACTATTCTTTTATAAAATTTATCGCTTGAGGATCTACGGACCGATTGTCTCGATCGTAAATAACACAAATATGTAGACATAGAGACAGTGATAGAGCGAAAGGGACGACGTATACGAAGGAGAACTACAAATTAATAAACTTCCCGGTGGAATCGTTGTCAACTTCGACCTGGAAGTGACGTGACTTTTTATTATTACATTAAGAATAACAAACACACACACAGTTCACCTGATGGTAAGTAATTCCTGCGGCCCATGACGTCTACATTCATCCTTGACAAGGAATCATGATGCAGTTGCCTTGTCACCCTTGAGGACTGAGATGAATTCCTCGTCTCCAGTAATATAGGTCTCCGGATCCCTGCGCTCACCAGACGAAACACAGTAGCATTAAGCTGCAACAAGGTAACTAACTGCTAATAAGGTAAATAAGGTAATTAAGGTATTATTGCTGTGAATAGGGATCCGAAGACACGTTATGTGACAATAGGCACCAAATTAATGGTGACGAGGCAATCCATCACAGCACAGGGCACGTGAATCTTGAATCATTGGTGGAGGATGTGTTTACTTACCGTCGGGTGGTGTGTGTGCTCCATTGTCACCTTTAGTATCATAAACAAATCTATAAAAATAACACATTAATATATATATTCCGAGGTAACTGAACGAGCCGTGGTACGGGCTAGGGCACCCTCGAATCAGCTTCTTTACGCGAACCGGGTATCGGTGCAGGCCGAGGTTCTATTGTGCTAGTTATCCTATAAATTAGGTCTTCGCTGAACGCCTAAAGCGCACGGCCACCTTTACATCCGGTGTAGTTGTAAAAGCCTCCGGGCGAACAGCATCAATCATCCGTTATAACAAAAAAAAAACATTCGTTCCACTTACTTGAAGCCAACCTAAATAACTAATCGGAATGGAAATTAGGGTACAGGTAATACAATAAATTGTGACCCTTATAAGCGTTTCGAGTCTTCGCTTATTTTGGTTACATGCAAGATTTATTATCTTTACTTTAATATTATCAAATGTCGCAAAGGTGAAGGAATTTAATTTATCTTAACGATAAATTCAAACGATTGATATTTATGTATTATCTAAGTTCGATTTTAAGGATGCACTATGACATCTTGATGATTAAATGAAAGTGCCTATAGCAATACACTCACGTGCCTGTTAGGTTTCCTCACGATTTATCCTTCATCGTAAATAAAATTACAATTAACGATTTCATTGGCGGCCGACACAGGGGATCAAAGCTTCTGAATGTTACACACGGCTTAACAGGGGTTTTAGGCTTTAACCACGTTGTGACTTATTTCTAATAGTTGGCACGAGTGGAGAAGACTACGCCCATAAAGAATACCAACGTGAAAGATCATCTTAACGCCGCTGCGTTTCGTATGCTGGGCATGAGGAACCAGGGAATTACAGGTAACGAGGCATCACAATCTTCAGAGGTCACGATCCATATGCATTCTTGTATCTATTTTGAGAATCGATGTCTGTGTTTGGGGCCTTAAGAGGGGGCTTTGACAGCGCACAGGCTGATAGATCACTCAAATTTGTGTACTGTGTGCTAATTTGTTACCTTTATTACAATAAAACAAATCTTTTACGTATATTCTATTATAATCGTGCCAGTCTAGTCGACCTATACAAAGTTATTGTATTCCGCACAAGCGGAATTTAGTTACGAAATATTTTTTTTTAATAAAAAGGAATAGCCTAAGGAAAAAAATATATGAGGAAAACGAATAAATAAAGACGATGGCATCGAGAGATGACAATTGAATTTGTCACATTTATTAAATGAAATTTATGATTAAAATTCTTCGAAACTTAGGTAACATGTGTCATACGTTGAGAAATAAGCGATCTTAAGCAAAAAGAAAAGATAAAATAATATACAGATCTTTATCGAAAGACGATTTATACGTGTAGTATGATTTTTTTTATATTTAGTAATAGTTTTAGTACTTAAAATTGAAAATTATATATTTCATTTTTTACTTTTTCAGTATCGTAGTATACGTGTTTTGATCTGGATGAATATTTTGAAAAAATATGATTTTTTTGGTTGACTGTGCAATATTAAAGTACACGCAACACCAGAGAATTCCTCTTTCGTAACTAAATGCGCTGCCGTCCTTTAAATGTGTGGTCGTATGTTACCCGTTATATTGTAACAAATATTAAAAAAAAGTCAAAATATTTCCCATTATCGAAGTACCTTAACACACGTAGTGTTTCTAATTTAAAGTTAATTGATTTATAGGATTCAAGGGCATTCGTACCGCATGAAAAATCGTGAAACATTGCTCAGAAAACTCTAAGAAATCTAATCTAAATCTAATATACACAACAAAAAGTACGCATACAATCGCGAATTTTCTCTGTTTTGAACTCAGTTAGCAAAATATATATTTTATTTTTTAATAAACAAATAAATAGTTTTCAGTTATAAACGCTATATGCTGTCGGCCCCACACGTTTGAAGAGCACGTCAAAGATCATAAAAGAGACAGAAATGTGAGTCACTTCCTTATCATGAGCTAAGGATGACAGTGCGTGTCGCTTTCACCGGTTTATGGCTCAAAGGATAACCTACAAGTTCTTCCTTGTGCCCTACTTAGTACAATTGACTTTGTGTATTACAATTCTTGCTTCATACGTTACATGGAAAAGCAGTCATAAAGGTATAGATAGTATAGTTCGTAGAAAATTAAAGTCACGATGGTACAGAAAATATATGGTAACATTTATTATTATTAGTTATGATGGTTTTTTATTCATCTACTATTTCACGAACCGTAGTAGCGTCAGCACTAATCAATCGCAACTTCTGAAATTCGTGACTTGGTTGGTCGCGCTTTTAAAAATTTAGGTTTCAATCCCTCGACTATCATATCATAATGTTATATAACACATTTGTTCGCTGTGGTTTAGAATACTGCAGCGTTGTGTGGAACACTTTTTACAACCTTTATGTAAAAAGACTAGAGAGCTTTCAAAAACGTTTAATGTGGATTCTCGCGTATAAATACGGCCTTGCAAAAAAACTACCCACTTATAGTGAAAGATTAAATCATTTTAAAATGAAAACACTTGTCGTGCGAAGATGTATATTAGACAACCTGTGAAAATTAAAAAATAAAAAATTTTTTGTCATTCATCGGTCTAAATCGAATCTTGGCAATATCTAATATATAAGAAAAATCTGAGCATTAAGTTTTTATTTAAATAGCGGTAACATTTTCGTCTCATATATATACATATATATATATATATATATATATATATATATACATAACATAATCATTTTTGTTTTGTGTTCAATATATAAAAACATATGTACATACATTCATTACTAATCTACATAGGTGTGTTATGTTAGCATTAAATTTATTTTTAGAATACTTATATTGTAACATGTATTTAATTTGTTCTTCAACTTAGCTGTTGTAGATAAAAATAAAAACTTTTGATGTCGTTTCATCTATAATTAAGATACCATTTAGTTTAATATGAAGTTAATTATGTATTTTCTAACATATTTCAATGTGTATTTGGTTGGTGAAATAAATTAATGAATTAAGTGCTGTTTGTCACATGCTTGACGGTGAAGGAAAACATCGTGAGGAAACGTGCATGTCTGAGAAATGATAAAAAAAACATTTCGAACACGTGAAGTCCGTCGGTACGCAGTTAGAATCGTGTGAACTATGCCTTATCACTATATCTAAAGCCCTATGCACCCAATATGGTATTTATATATTATATAGGTTGTTATTACATTTCTTTTACAATTCCATCACTTTTATTTAAAAAGGTGTGACTTTTTTTTAAAGTTCTTTATTTGAACACATCATTGCAAGTGGACATAATATTATTCCTACTCTAACAATCGTGTTTGATATATATGTACATGTTGACGGCCAGTTGCTTTTTCACATTTATATTTAATAATAAAAAGCAGTGTGAGCGATTAGTGGGGCTTGTAACTCCATCCTAATCCGTCCTTAGCGAAGGTCCAAGTACATACGTTGTCACCCCGAGGGCTGTGATGCGATGCCTCGAAGACCAGTAACTGGGGACACGACAACCTAAACTCACTATTCGAAACACAGCACTGTTTATGTCGCTATATCAAACTCTGATATTCTATGAGTTCGCCGCCCTTAACCGGTCGAGCCAACCCGTTACTATTTCTGGACTTAAATGAAATGAAGTAAAAATTATCATATATATTTCATCTTCATCATCTCGATGTTTAGCAATCTACCACTGTTTTATTTAATTTTATTATTACATTGAGAGTAACAAACGAGCACACAGTTCACCTGATGGTAAGTGATTCCTGCGGCCCGTAACATCTACCTACATTCACAATGCAAATGCGTTGTAACCCTTTAGGCCTGAAATAGAATGCCTCGTCACCAGTAATAAAGGTCTGTCGCTGTGCGCTTTACGTGACATTTTCTGCCACGCACAACTATTTTGTGGAATCAGCTGTCGCCGGCGGTATTTCCGAACCGATACGACTAAGGGTTGAAAAGAGAAAATCTCTTTCTTAAAAGACAACAACGCATCTGCTACTCCTCTGGTGTTGCGGACGTCCATGGACTGCGGTGATCACTTACTATCAGGGGTTGCTTGCTAGTATGTCACCTATTCTATAAAAAAAATGTAGAAATACATCCTCGACTGTGTCTTAGATTTATATTCATATAAGGTCAGCGTTGTTTAAGATTATAATTAATTAAGAACAATGGTTTTTTTTTATTTAAACTGTAGTAGAATCACGGTGCAGCTAGAATCATGGAGCAGTCTCTGTCAGCAGCATGATCGATTTGGGGATCGGAGAAGGACCAGACCCTCACAGAATAGCACAGGATAGTAGCAGCTTGACGTTTTTGTGTATCCGTGGACCCAATTGCAGGTAAAAAGGCATTCGTTCTCAGTTTTCTGGGGTGATATGGAATGTGCATCTTAAATCTTTGTTTGAGGATAGATATAGATGTCACTGACTAATCACCAACTAATAGTATAAAAAAGTTTTTTTATATAGATAATAGCACATTTTGTTTACTTTTAATATAGATTTTGAATTCGATGTTAATCTTCGGAAGAAGTTTTTTTTAACTATATATTTTGTTATGTTACAAAATATATAGTTAAAAAAAACTTCTGTTTTATTTATTTGTATAATCAACATCGAGTTGATTATTAGGATATTGCATTTTAATTGTTGTTTGGCGAGGCTTTTTCGACCACGCATTTACACATTTATCCATCGAAATCTACGTAATTGAAGATTCACGGCCACCCATCACTGTGTTTTAATTGCTTGATAACCGAGAAGCTCCCCACGTAGAAGACATTACAAAATAATTACTAACCGGATAATTTTGAGCGCAAAAAAAAACAAAAACGTGCGTCTCATAGAGTTCGAGCACGAGCGATGACAATTGACAATACATCGACGCTCTATTGTGTCGATATCGTTAAACGCATGATTGTTAGAACGCAATGTATGCTTGGATTTTTATTTAAGTGATAATAATGTATGCATTGAAACGAGTTGATATTTAGAGACGGCTATTGGTGTATAGTTTGTAACTTAGATGTGCGCGTGTGGAGGTACATTCGTCACGAGAGGGCGACATTGCAGCATCCACGGAGCGTAAGGGGAGAGCCGTGGGGTGCGTATATAAGACAGAGAGTACCGGGGCGCGACATCACTCGTCTCCAAGCACTCGAGGCACTTCTCTGTCAACGGCGGCCACGTTCAACTGTGTTCTGTGAGGTATCATTGTGTGTTCCACTCGTGTCAAAGGTGAGTTTTTAATTTTGCCGAGATTCTTTATCGTATTCATATCTAGTTTTAATATAACATATGGTAATATATCTTCAATATAAAACGATTTTTTAAATAATAAAATGTTGTTTAATCTTTAAGATTAAAATAAAACATACATTTTATTTGTACAGCTGGTACTATTCATCATACATAATGATTACAATCTCAAAAGTACTTGATTTTTAAACAAATACCATGTGAATTAGGATTTCAGACTGTGCACTAATGATATATTATATGTTCTATTTAAGCTTTCAAGTGTGGGAAACTCTTGAAATTATTTTGAAAATATACCAATATATATTTTATCTCTCGTTTTACACGGTTTAATTTATATTAACATGACTGTAGGTTTATATATATATAGTATTATTGAGCAATGATGGGTACAGCCTACCTTTTCTTTTTACTTTTTTGGAGAATAGTCTATGATGCGGTCTCATCTGAGAATTGACGGACTTCACACGTCTTATTTTTATTTATTTATTTGTCTTAGACATGCTGAGTATACTCAGAATGTTTTTCTTCACTATTAAGCACGTATATAAAGGTAGAAAATTAAAATTAAAAATATCATTGGTTTCGGGTTCGAACCCAGTTTGTATGCGTGAAATTAAAAACGTTCGTTCGAACACTGAACTAGTACAGCTTAAAATATATAAAATCAAAGTCAAAATAACTTATTCGGTTTAAACTAACGCTCTTAAAAACCTACCGATGACAGTAAAATTACTTCTGTACAGAGAAAATCGTTTATATTCGGATGTATATTTACTAGACTTATTAAGTTCAAACTAACTTATTAAGAGCCGGCCCACTTACTTGAAGTACTCAAGTGATCGATTAGTGTTTGCTCCTTGGCTAAGTCAATAGTCGTGTAATCGTTTAGTAAATGGATTTCCTTCATACATTTGCGAATCTTCTACCACGGTCCATTACTACGTAGATTGCTTTTCATAATCATATATACAATTTTTTATAACTGTCACACGGTTCACCTGATGATAATTGAAAATTGCTGCCTCAAACATAGATATCTATCCTCAACTAAAATTGAAAAATAACTGACTGGAATGACTCGTTACCAGGAGTCTTCAGATAACCACGCTCATGATACGAAACGGCAACATTATGCTACTTATTTTGTGCTGATATTTTCTGAGGGTTTTGTGCTTCCTACAAGTCTTAGTAGACACAAGTTGTAGCTAGTTTCTAGATGCTGCATAGCTCTATCTTGGTTATTAGCAGTTTGTATAATATTACATTACATATTTTTCTCTATATCTTTACTAGGGTTACTGTATTGTGGTATTAAGTTTATTGCTCATTACAGTTTTAGTTAATGTCGTATTGTATTCTTGAAGTTCTCGGTTCGCAAAGCCAATCATACAGAGGATGTGATTTGAGAATGGTGAAGGAAACAGCCTGTACCTTCTTTTTTTTAATGTATACGACATAAAATATAAGTCAGATGGGAATTATCCAGTAATCAAATATTAGTTTAGCGCTTCTATGTACCGTCTAGTGAAAGAAAAGACAAAGAGAGAGAGGGATCTTTGTTTTTATTCAACTAAGTGTGAACGTTCATACCAGTTGTTTTTTTTAATTTATATTCGATATATATAAATTGACACCACCAACAAAATAACATGTGTTTAACACAATATAAATATGAGTATTAGGTTGTAACATACAATTCCACTTAAGGCGGCCCGCAGCATTTATAAATAATTTACGTACAAAACTTTAAATAATTAATAAATATTTAACATTTTCTAGGTGTATGTACATATATAAATATGAAAAGAAAATTATTTAACATAAATTGAAGATAATAAGATCTACATTTTATTGGCTGAAGTAATTATGGTCATATAAATTTTGTTTTTGTAAATCGATATTTTGTCATCATGTCAAAATATCAATGGAGCAAACTTTATTAATGAATTGTACGAGTTCAGTTCGCCTGATAATTAAGAGATTGCAGGCGATAAACACCAATATAAATTCAAGATACACAGATGCTGTTTGGGACTAAGATGGAATTACTCGTTTCCTGTAACTGGATCTCCGGTATCATACACTGACAAATAACTTCACGTTATCCTGCCATTTCATGCATTATTACATTATTATATTATTTCATAATATTATTTCAAAGAATAGCAATTCTGTGAGGGTATGGTGCTAAAGTTAAAACGATTTGTTACGATACATTCTATGTTAATCATTATCCAGCAGAAAGGTCAGCCAAGTAGACGTACATTACCTTACATTCCTTTATTGTCATATAATATACAATTAATATTAATTCCAGTACATCTACATACATAGTTCCTACATGCATTATGATTCCTCATCATCATCACAACAGATCAAACGTCCACTGCTGAACATACTTCTCCCCCATGGATGGCCATAAGGTACGATACCTGAACCACCTACTACCATCGACTTCCCGATAACTTGCATACTACTACGCCACGACAGACAGTCATAGGTTGCCCCTCAAGAACCTTTCCAACCATTTTTATATATATATATATATGTATATAGATATATCTAGTACATTCATCCTTGAGCAGATATCATAATGCAGATGCGTTGTAACCCTTGAGGACTGACATGGAACGCCTCGTCACCAGTAATAAAGGTCTCCGGATCCCTACACTCACCAGACGAAACACAGCAGCGTTATGCTGTTATTTCACGCTGGTATTCTGTTACCCTCTTTCTAATGCTTATCATCATATTCTATGAAGCCGAGAAACACCTAGTATATCTATATGCTTCATGGCTCCCTTACTCTGACCTTACGGATGCGGTCATCATCCACGTCTCAGTGCACTAATGCTACGAAAAGCACTTTTTTTTTTGGCGCATGGCCCATGTTTGTCTGAAGGTTTTTACAGCTCCAACGGATTGTAAGTTGGCCGAACGCTTAAAGCACCCCAGTGTAAACCTGGTGGTAACCAGAACGACGGCCCCGGAGACGGAACCAACCTCGGCTTGGGGCGTTACCCTGCGCGTGAGTTACTCACTCGGCTCGTACAGAAACCTCGCTAATTGATACGCGCATTTAACCTCGATAAAGAACCATAGTGTAGATGCGTTATCACAATAAATCGTCAACATAGATAAGGGTCTACAGATCCCTCTCACCAAAAGAAACACATCAGCGTTATGCTGCTATCTTACGCTGGCCTCGTAGAATACGAGGGTATGGTCCTTCTCCATCAATTCTATCGGTCCATTCTATCCGACCCATTCGTATCGCAGCAAAAAAAAAACTGTAACTAACATTGTCGAATTAATATTATAACGCCTATGCGTAAGAGCAAACCTACTCGAGACCATTCGACGGTCGACGCGTATCATTTTACACGTACAGTATAATTTATCTTAATACATTATATTAAAACCAAATTTCCACTCGTACTTATAAATGAACGACAAGATATTACGCTCCATCGACTCGTCACATCTCATTGAAATCCAAGTAAGGAATATAATATTTTGGTTTATGTGGTAAAGGTATAAATAACACTATAATATATTTATAGATGACCCGACATGCGTTGTACTGTCCAAATTTCAATAAGATTGTTTGTTATCGTTTTGTGATTTTGTGCAAAATTATCTCACGTTCAAATGGTGTTCTTTTTTTTGTATAATAGTAAGGGAGACAATCGAGCACACGCGTAACATTGTTATGTTGGTAGAAATTAGCTGAAGCTATTAATGCTTATAATGCTTTATATACAACACATTTTTTTCAACAATTAATCCGTGCTGTAGTGTCGTGTGAGCTATACTTTACTTCCATGTATCTTGTTCAAGCTTTTTTATTAGAATAGGTGGCAAACGAGCAAGCAACCGATGGTAAGTCATCACCACCCCACCGCCCGTGAACATCTGCAACACCAGAGGAGTCGCAAATGCGTTGCCTGCCTTTAAGGAAGGCTTTCTCAAACGTCTTTAATAAATTCCTTTGCATGCACCTCATATTGCATCAAGCTCATAAGCTCGAGCCATATAATATATCATTGACACGTTACGAAGACGACAATTTGTCACTTAATCATACAAAGCAGTTGTGAGAAATTCATTTTGAATTAGACACAAACTTATCAATCATCGCTAATTGGCCACAACTATTCGCAACGCAACGTTAGAGCTCAGTTCGAGCCGCATAAGAATGGAATCTTCTCGGAAATCATTGAAAGACATAAATAAGTTAAGGCAATATATTTTATGACTCTAAGTTTGTTAGGTTTTTTACTTAGGTCACCTTCACAATGTTTCGCTTGATCGACATAAATCGTTCATAGTGTATTCATAAAACAATAAAAAGGTATATGTCGAGTTTGTAACCTTCAAGTAAACCTATCAATCTTGTCGTCGTCAGTTCAGGTTGCGTATGACGGAGGAATATTTGCTGTTGAACAATTGAAAATGTAGACAGTTGTAGATTCATGCTGGTGCTTTGATCAGATCAGACAACGTGCTCATAGAACACCGGTGTATCGTAAGGTATGGACGTATCGAGCAATTCCATCTCAGTCTTCAGAGGTAACAGCGCATGATATATATATTTTTTATTACATTTAGAATAACAAGCGAGCACACAGTTACCACATCTACCCTAACTATCCATCCTCTATAAAGATTTAAAATGTTCATACATGGACATCATGATGTCTTAACACTAAACTAAATGAAACAACAATATTTTAATACTATATCACGCTCTCTGTGGTCGTGATCACGTAGCATCAAGAAACTAACTACAACGTAGCTCTACTAGTGTACTGTGTTTCGTCTGGTGAGTGTAGGGATCCGGAGACCTTTATAACTGGTGATGAGGCATTCCATCTCATTCCTCAAGGGTGAAAACGTGTCTGCATTATGATTTCTTGTCAAGGATGCATGGGCCGCAGTAATCACTTGCCATCAGGTGAACTGTGTGCTTGTTTGCTAAATTAAGAGTAATAAAAGTCTTGATGATTGCCCATTCGTCTACCATTAGCTTAAAAAAAACAATCGAAACTTATTTTAAGTTATTGTAGAACGGTGACATTGTCAAGGTCGAAGCTTAGACATCATATATGATCAATTACACAAACTTAATTTAGAATTAATTAACAAGATAATACGAGATTATGCATTTATCTGTATATTAACATTTTAATCAACCATTCAAAGTTAATGCGAGTGCTATAAAGAGCTCATTGAGCAAATTAATGTTGATAATTCGTTCATTGTTCACTTTTTTGTAACGCGCCCGTACCGAGACATTGGGTTGCGTTAATTCTTAAACGCAATCATAGCGGTCGTCTGGTCACAATTTCTTTCTATAATTTCGTTACACGTCTAAAATACTGACGTAATCGTATACGATCTTCGAGTTAGGCTTACGAGTCAGTAGGCATGAAACAAAGCAACTGCCAGAAGGAATCGATCGCGCAAGGCCTCTCTCAATTATTGCCATACCTTCCGATGTTTTGTTTAGTTTTTTAAAGCAGGCTAGCAGTAAGTTAAGCTTAAAATGTCTGTGTGCGAGGATGCTTCACGACTATTGTCGGATAGCGGATTCGACGACCTTGCAACTCAAAAAAAAACTCAAACAAAAATTGCAATCTCGTACGTTAAGAACTTTATCAATAAGTCATGTTAAGTTTTTTTTTAATATCCACATATAGTGAATTGTGTGCTCGTGTGTTACTCTCAATGTTATAAAAAAAATGTCAGGCACTATATAAATAAATAAAGAAAGTAAATAAATATATAAATATTATTATTTCTGGGCTGGTAATAGAACCAAAGAAACACAACGCAGCAGCAACCTGCAATGATAATAATAATAATGATAATGCACATATAATGATACCAAATTGATTGATTTTTTCCACTCACGCGCAATAAATGCATATCTAATTTACACATCTACTGAATACCGGCATTTATTATTGGCACCGTATTATATGTTTTGTTTCTATAATTACGTATAATTAAATGTCATAAAACATCAATAAAATATACGATAGAGTTAAATCAGTATCAACTATAATAATAAAATTTCGATAGTTATTCAAATTATATATAATATTCGTTTTGATTGGTAGAGAAAAACAACGACTTCAGGTATTTTGTATGGGCGCATAAGTAAACATCATTCTAAGTAATTATGTTTAACTATCAAATGGAATATCGCAATGTCAAATCACATTTCTTAATCATAACAATTCTTTTTTTTTTCGGGCTGATGGCCAATGGGCTTCTACAAGTACCAGAGAGAAAAAGCAGTTTACCGCCACTTTGTGTTGTATGGTCTTTATTAAGGATCCAGAATCCTTGTTATAGGTAACGATGAATTCCATCTCAGTCCTCAGGGGTGACTACGAATTTGCATCTCGAATCTTTGTCGAGGATTATGTCAATTTTATCGTGGTAGAGCTACACTGCAGTTTGTTTTTAACTGCAGAATGTATGGGTCAGCTCGACTGGGGTGGAGGACCGCGCCCTCACAGAATACCGGCGTGAAATAGCAGCATAATGCTGCTGTGTTTCGTCTGGTGAGTGTAGTATCTGCTTTATGATTCCTTGTCAACGATGAATGTAGATGTCGCATGAATCACGTAACACGCGATTGTTTGTCAATTCTTAAAAATCGTACAGTTGATCCCATAAAAAGAGTCCAGTTGATGTCATCGGTCAATAAACATAAAGATATCGTAGGACATATTATGAGGAACTTACTAAGCGATGCAGTCAAGGTTGGTACAGTAGCACCAACCTTGAATGCATCGCCATTTAAAACTTAACGGAATTATGGTTAAGCATTCGTTAATATATCCTATACCAGCGTTAAACAGCACCATAATGTTGCTGTGTTACGTCTGGTGAGTGTAGGGATCCGGAGACCTTTATTACTGGTGACGAGGCATTCCATCTCATTCCTTAAGGGTGACAACGCATCAGCATTATGATTCCTTAACAAGGATCAATGAAGATGTCATGGGCCGCAGGAATCACTTGCCATCAGGTGAACTGTGTGCTCGTTTGTTACTCTCAGTGTAATAAAATATATATTATCACAATTATTCATTTCTTTATATCTATTCAATTGACATTAATATTAAAAACTATTAATAGCCAACTATTGATATAACACAGACTTCAATTATATAAACAATGTGTAATAAGTGACTTTATAATATTAGGAATGAAAACGAGGGCGCATAATTAAAGTAATGTAAAGTGAGGACTGCGACCCATCTCATGTACGATTCATTTTCAATAATGATTCAAGATGCACAGGCGGTTTTATCTTTTCGATTGCCGTCCGTGCCGAGGTTCGAACCTCCTTATGAGGAGCCCTCGGATCGTATATCGCCCTCCTCTGCTGTTGTCGACGTTCTTCGTCCACAGGGTCCACGTGAGTCTGCTTAGATAAAGCTGTAAAGGTCAGCATCACACAAACATAAAAGGCGACCCTGAGGACTGAGATGGAATACCTTGTATCTGTAATTGTCGAGCTGACTCATTCACACTAGAGCTAGAATCTAGCTACATCATGGCACTCGTATAAATATGACGAACGATGACATCTATTGCAGCCTATAATTTACGCATCTTACGTCCGATGGATGTTCAAATGTTATTTAAACATTAAAGTCAAGGCACGCTGAAAATTACATTGCGTGTAACAACTTGACAATATTTTATACTTATTTACATATCTAAATATATACAAACTTTTTATACGTTTGTCTGTGCGTTTGTGTACGCTAATATCCAATGGCTGAACCAATTATAATCTGGTTTTTCAGTGATGTATTGAGTTACGCTTAGACTATAATTTAGTCATGAGTAATTTATTATGAGTAGTGTTTTATTTAAATAAGTTGACAATTAAAATTATAAATATGTAAATATTAATATTCATCTGGCACGCTTGTATTAAATCTCTGGCAGAAGTAGTACTTAAGTAGTAATACGAGTACAAGGATCCAGGAATATTATAGGTATCTTGAATCTTAGTTGAGGATTATAGGTGAAGTCAGTAGTTTGTCAACTCTTAAAAAAAACTTGAGAGCAGTTTCGGGCAATAAACATAATGATATCGTAGGACATATTATGAGGAATTTACTAAGCTACTACATCAACCTTGACTGCATCGCCACTTAAAACCATACGGAATTATGGTTAAGCATTCGTTTATAGATTACAAAAATATATATTCTATTCTATACCAACGTAAAATAGCACCATAATGTTGATGTGTTACGTTCGGTGAGTGTGGGGATCCTGGGACCTTTATTACTGGTGACGAGGCATTCCATCTTAGTCCTCAAGAGTGACAACGCATCTGCGTTATGATTCCTTGTCAAGGATGAATTTAGATATCATGGACGCAGGAATCACTTGCCGTCAGGCGAACTGTATGCTATACATGTATATAGAGAACCATAAAATCTAAATGTAATACCAATGAAATTGTGAATTAAAATTTGATGTACTGGTTGACCACGTACTCAATGGTGAAGGTAATCATGGCGAGGAAACCTGCATATAAATTAAATATTGAAAGAAATTGAAGTCAATAAACTTGGACATAAAACATTGAAAGTACAAATAAAAATTTTGGACTAGGTATTTACTCCAGGGAAGGTTATACCAAGCAGTGAGATTGTTATATATAAGCCGTTATTTTACTCGTACATCGTATATATGTATATATAGAACAGACGGAATTCAAAATTTCATCCTCATCATCTCGACGGTTGGCAATCCAACACTGTGCGCTTCACGCGAAATTTCCTGATTTTTATTTTATCTCCCTCTTCGCACAACTACTCCGTGAGATCAGCAGTCGCAGGTGGTGTTTCCGTACCGATTATTAAAGGCCAGCAACGCATTTGCGACTCGTAGCATCAAGAAACTAACTACAACGTAGCTCTACTAGTGTACTGTGTTTCGTCTGGTGAGTGTAGGGATCCGGAGACCTTTATAACTGGTGATGAGGCATTCCATCTCAGTCCTCAAGGATGAAAACGTGTCTGCATTATGATTTCTTGTCAAGGATGCATGGGCCGCAGTAATCACTTGCCATCAGGTGAACGGTGTGCTTGTTTGCTAAATTAGGAGTAATAAAAGTCTTGATGATTGCCCATTCATCTACATTAGCTTAAAGAAACCAATCGAAACTTATTTTAAGTTATTGTAGAACGGTGACATTGTCAAGGTCGAAGCTTAGACATCATATATGATCAAATACACAAACTTAATTTAGAATTAATTAACAAGATGATGCGAGATTATGCATTTATCTGTATTTTAACATTTTAATCACCCATTCAAGTTAATGCGAGTGCTATAAAGAGCTCATTGAGCAAATTAATGTTGATAATTCGTTCATTGTTCACTTTTTTGTAACGCGCCCGTACCGAGACATTGGGTTGCGTTAATTCTTAAACGCAATCATAGCGGTCGTCTGGTCACAATTTCTTTCTATAATTTCGTTACACGTCTAAAATACTGACGTAATCGTATACGATCTTCGAGTTAGGCTTACGAGTCAGTAGGCATGAAACAAAGCAACTGCCAGAAGGAATCGATCGCGCAAGGCCTCTCTCAATTATTGCCATACCTTCCGATGTTTTGTTTAGTTTTTTAAAGCACGCTAGCAGTAAGTTAAGCTTAAAATGTCTGTGTGCGAGGATGCTTCACGACTATTGTCGGATAGCGGATTCGACGACCTTGCAACTCAAAAAAAAACTCAAACAAAAATTGCAATCTCGTACGTTAAGAACTTTATCAATAAGTCATGTTAAGTTTTTAATATCCACATATAGTGAATTGTGTGCTCGTGTGTTACTCTCAATGTTATAAAAAATGTCAGGCACTATATAAATAAATAAAGAAAGTAAATAAATATATAAATATTATTATTTCTGGGCTGGTAATAGGACCAAAGAAACACAACGCAGCAGCAACCTGCAATGATAATAATAATAATGATAATGCACATATAATGATACCAAATTGATTGATTTTTTCCACTCACGCGCAATAAATGCATATCTAATTTACACATCTACTGAATACCGGCTTTTATTATTGGCACCGTATTATATGTTTTGTTTCTATAATTACGTATAATTAAATGTCATAAAACATCAATAAAATATACGATAGAGTTAAATCAGTATCAACTATAATAATAAAATTTCGATAGTTATTCAAATTATATATAATATTCGTTTTGATTGGTAGAGAAAAACAACGACTTCAGGTATTTTGTATGGGCGCATAAGTAAACATCATTCTAAGTAATTATGTTTAACTATCAAATGGAATATCGCAATGTCAAATCACATTTCTTAATCATAACAATTCTTTTTTTTTTCGGGCTGATGGCCAATGGGCTTCTACAAGTACCAGAGAAAAAGCAGTTTACCGCCACTTTGTGTTGTATGGTCTTTATTAAGGATCCAGAATCCTTGTTATAGGTAACGATGAATTCCATCTCAGTCCTCAGGGGTGACTACGAATTTGCATCTCGAATCTTTGTCGAGGATTATGTCAATTTTATCGTGGTAGAGCTACACTGCAGTTTGTTTTAACTGCAGAATGTATGGAGTCAGCTCGACTGGGGTGGAGGACCGCGCCCTCACAGAATACCGGCGTGAAATAGCAGCATAATGCTGCTGTGTTTCGTCTGGTGAGTGTAGTATCTGCTTTATGATTCCTTGTCAACGATGAATGTAGATGTCGCATGAATCACGTAACACGCGATTGTTTGTCAATTCTTAAAAATCGTACAGTTGATCCCATAAAAAGAGTCCAGTTGATGTCATCGGTCAATAAACATAAAGATATCGTAGGACATATTATGAGGAACTTACTAAGCGATGCAGTCAAGGTTGGTACAGTAGCACCAACCTTGAATGCATCGCCATTTAAAACCATACGGAATTATGGTTAAGCATTCGTTAATATATCCTATACCAGCGTTAAACAGCACCATAATGTTGCTGTGTTACGTCTGGTGAGTGTAGGATCCGGAGACCTTTATTACTGGTGACGAGGCATTCCATCTCATTCCTTAAGGGTGACAACGCATCAGCATTATGATTCCTTAACAAGGATCAATGAAGATGTCATGGGCCGCAGGAATCACTTGCCATCAGGTGAACTGTGTGCTCGTTTGTTACTCTCAGTGTAATAAAATATATATTATCACAATTATTCATTTCTTTATATCTATTCAATTGACATTAATATTAAAAACTATTAATAGCCAACTATTGATATAACACAGACTTCAATTATATAAACAATGTGTAATAAGTGACTTTATAATATTAGGAATGAAAACGAGGGCGCATAATTAAAGTAATGTAAAGTGAGGACTGCGACCCATCTCATGTACGATTCATTTTCAATAATGATTCAAGATGCACAGGCGGTTTTATCTTTTCGATTGCCGTCCGTGCCGAGGTTCGAACCTCCTTATGAGGAGCCCTCGGATCGTATATCGCCCTCCTCTGCTGTTGTCGACGTTCTTCGTCCACAGGGTCCACGTGAGTCTGCTTAGATAAAGCTGTAAAGGTCAGCATCACACAAACATAAAAAAGGCGACCCCTGAGGACTGAGATGGAATACCTTGTATCTGTAATTGTCGAGCTGACTCATTCACACTAGAGCTAGAATCTAGCTACATCATGGCACTCGTATAAATATGACGAACGATGACATCTATTGCAGCCTATAATTTACGCATCTTACGTCCGATGGATGTTCAAATGTTATTTAAACATTAAAGTCAAGGCACGCTGAAAATTACATTGCGTGTAACAACTTGACAATATTTTATACTTATTTACATATCTAAATATATACAAACTTTTTATACGTTTGTCTGTGCGTTTGTGTACGCTAATATCCAATGGCTGAACCAATTATAATCTGGTTTTTCAGTGATGTATTGAGTTACGCTTAGACTATAATTTAGTCATGAGTAATTTATTATGAGTAGTGTTTTATTTAAATAAGTTGACAATTAAAAATTATAAATATGTAAATATTAATATTCATCTGGCACGCTTGTATTAAATCTCTGGCAGAAGTAGTACTTAAGTAGTAATACGAGTACAAGGATCCAGGAATATTATAGGTATCTTGAATCTTAGTTGAGGATTATAGGTGAAGTCAGTAGTTTGTCAACTCTTAAAAAAAACTTGAGAGCAGTTTCGGGCAATAAACATAATGATATCGTAGGACATATTATGAGGAATTTACTAAGCTACTACATCAACCTTGACTGCATCGCCACTTAAAACCATACGGAATTATGGTTAAGCATTCGTTTATAGATTACCAAAATATATATTCTATTCTATACCAACGTAAAATAGCACCATAATGTTGATGTGTTACGTTCGGTGAGTGTGGGGATCCGGGGACCTTTATTACTGGTGACGAGGCATTCCATCTTAGTCCTCAAGAGTGACAACGCATCTGCGTTATGATTCCTTGTCAAGGATGAATTTAGATATCATGGACGCAGGAATCACTTGCCGTCAGGCGAACTGTATGCTATACATGTATATAGAGAACCATAAAATCTAAATGTAATACCAATGAAATTGTGAATTAAAATTTGATGTACTGGTTGACCACGTACTCAATGGTGAAGGTAATCATGGCGAGGAAACCTGCATATAAATTAAATATTGAAAGAAATTGAAGTCAATAAACTTGGACATAAAACATTGAAAGTACAAATAAAAATTTTGGACTAGGTATTTACTCCAGGGAAGGTTATACCAAGCAGTGAGATTGTTATATATAAGCCGTTATTTTACTCGTACATCGTATATATGTATATATAGAACAGACGGAATTCAAAATTTCATCCTCATCATCTCGACGGTTGGCAATCCAACACTGTGCGCTTCACGCGAAATTTCCTGATTTTTATTTTATCTCCCTCTTCGCACAACTACTCCGTGAGATCAGCAGTCGCAGGTGGTGTTTCCGTACCGATTATTAAAGGCCAGCAACGCATTTGCGACTCCTCCGGTGTTCAAGGGCGGCGGTGATCACTTGGGTGGGCTGCATGCTCGTTTGCCACCTATATACATATATATACATATATATATATATATATATATATATATAAATACTTTAAATTGTAATAAAGATTTCATCTGTGCTGTCCTCAGAATAATCAATTTAATAAAGAAAGGACCACAGCCTTATAATAGTAGTATCTAAGGACTCATATTTATAACACAACTTTTATGTTATGACAGATGTCGTCAACAAAGTGGTTAGTATGCGCCTTGGCGGTAGTCTGCTTGAGCGTAAGGCAAGGAGCGGCAGCACCTGCTCCGCAAGAAGATGGTCCTCCAGCACCAGTAAGTAATATGCGTTTTATTTATTCTATCGTTTACGATCTCATTGTAGGAATTTGCAGTTTTAGAGCTACTCTGCGGTTTGTTTCTAGCTGCAGAATGAATGGGTCATAATGCTGCGGTTGGACCACGCCATCATAGAATACCAGCCTAAAATAGCAGCATAACGCTGCTGTGTTTCTACTGGTGAGTGCAGGAATCCGGAAATATTTTATTACTGGTGACGTGGCGTTCCATCTCAGTCCTCAAGGGTGACAATGCATCTGCATTATGATTCCTTCTCAAGGATGAATGTTGATGTCGTGGGCCTCAGGAATCACGTACCGTCAGGTGAACTGTGTGCTCATTTATTACTCTCAATGTAAAAAAAAATACAAATTCGAGAAATTTTGGCACTTAGCTGCTGAATATAGGCCTCCGCTACAGACGGCCAAAGAGTATGAAGCCATACCCGAGCTATGCACATCCATCGACTTCCCGCACACTTGCATACGTCACCTAGTGGGGGGTCGTACTACATTGTGCTAATTCCAATACGAGGTTGCAGCTCGAGAACCTTTCAACTTATCGGTTATCGATTCTACGAGCTGCTCGTATATGGCCCGCCCATTGTCACTTCTGCTTTTTGATCCTTTGAACTACATATATCGGTTAGTTCTTCTGCGTAGATACGTATACAATGACGCATTTTTTGAAACAACAAAGGATTTATTTTTAAATTAAAATCAAAGATAAATATTATTAGTTATTTAAAAAAAATTGAAAACACCTTGATAAGGTATAAGCAAAAGTGGCCAATACAATAAAAACGTAACATTTACATATTGCATAATCTAATTTAAAATTATACGACATTCATCGCACATCGATAAAGAATGAAAGTGATGGTTTTTTTTTAATAACAATTAAAAAAGATATGTTCCGAAACTTTGCATCTATCAGTAATACTCAAATGCATGGTATTAGATTTAGTTATTCTTTAACCATTTAAAGAATAACCTAAAAATAAAACGAACTCTGATTTAAATAAGTCCAAAAACACTGCTTTTTTTAATATATAAAATATTTGAAAGATCAAGTTACTACGTGCGAAGTCTTAGACGCAACTGTTGCTTGCGGTCAGCCACAAATAGCCCTTACACACGGTCCGTCAAATAAAATTGGGTTAAATTACGTCTATGTGTATAAACATAAAATTTTTCTTAATTTATTTATATACCAGTAAGTGATAAATTAAATGTGATGACGATGTTTCCCTGATCGGTTCTCTCTTTGTAGTTATTGTCAAATGCTATCAACTCCCGTAAATGAAAACAAAGAGACGCTCACTCAACCCTTTCCATTATCCGATGTAATTAATATACAATAGAATCCGAGGATGGTACAGATTCAGTGTCAGGGATACGAGACATAAGTACGTCACAGCTCAGACCCGTAAAGCCAACAATTTGTTATGCTAAAAGTTTGTTAAACAGTTGAGAATCGAACCAAGGCTGAACGCATACCTCATTGAAAGATTTGTCCCGAAAACAAGAACATGGTATTTAAATCGCAATGTGCAATAACATCAATGAAACATTGACATATAGGGCTAGGCGAGTGAGTGCATCTGTGTGTGAGTGAATACGACTCTATAATATATCCCACACACATCATGACGGTAAGCTGATACTTTATTCAAAAACGATCAAAGAGAACTTCATGAATCTATCATTTTGTCCCCAATTTTATAATAATAGACGAAAGAAAGAAACAGATAAAAGGTAGAAATCTGTCCTTGCACCCACAATACTCCGCTCTACCCTAAGATACTCTAGATAGAGAATGCCTTTTGCCTTTAAGTCCTCCTGTTTTGGTACAATATTTCATTTACTTGTGCAAATAAAGTAAAAATAAATAAATAATGGACAATATCAGATTTGTATAAACACGCCTGCCGATCGAGGATACGATAACAAATAGTCTGAATGAGTTTAATTTATGATGACTTAAAGCTGTAGAGGAATTTTTAACGTTTAACGTGGTAGAGCTACGCTGCAGTTTTTTTTTCTAGCTGCAGAATGAATGGATCAGATCTAACGGGGTACACGCCCTCATAGAATACGAGCTTAAAATAGCAGCATAATGCTGCTGTGTTTCGTCTGGTGAGTGCAGGGATTCGACGAGACAAGAGGACAATCAAACAGACAAGAGGAGATCACTGGTGACGAGGCATTCCATCTCAGTCCTCAAGGGTAACCACGCGTCTGCATTATGATTCCTTGTCAAGGATGAGTGTAAATATCATGGGCTGCAGGATCACTTACACTGGAGAACTGTGTGCTTTTCTGTTACTATCAATGTAATAAAAAAAATAAAAACGAAGCAATTGTTGACCGAGGAAGGTCCACGCCCTGATGGAATACTAGCGTGAAATAGAAGAATAATGTCGCTGTGATTCGTATGGTCAACACTACAGATCCACAGTACCAATTAATGGAAACGAGACATCCCACCTCAGTTCTTAATGACGGTAACATCAAGCATCTTAATATATTATTGAAGATTGATATAAATGTCATGGATAATGTCACCATTCAACCATTTAGTTGACCGTGTCTTTGATAGAATTAATGCTATTAATATTGCGGTTATCTATTTGTGTTGTTTGTGTGCTAGATCATTCACGTCAATAGGCACGAGTATACAACCTTGAGTAGACCGTATCCTAAACCATTAAGGTATACGTTTCAAACGTTTCCTATATACTCGTTTGTCATAAAGGTGACAATCAATTAAAAAATCGTAAGGATCTTAATGGAACTCTAGGAATACATTATGTGCTGAATGCATTATCCGAAGAATTCGCAGGCCCGACTCGTAATCGTTCCTAACACGAAGATTAGGAAGGTCGACGGCATTATTTACTTGGCGTACTCATCTATCCACTGACATCTTTGGAAAGTCTATGTAATGAAATGCGCGAAGGTAAACATATGCAAATTAATTAGCAATATAACTATAAATTAGTGTAATTTAAATTATTCCGCTAATTAATCGAAGTTTCATTGGAGACGTTGTCAATTGTAAGAACCGTTAGTCATTTGAAGCTTATGTGACGTAAGATCTTCTTATGATTTTGGTGTAAATATTTATATTAAACGTAGATTTTTTTTAATAAGATTTCTAACAATGATATGAATATAATGCGAATATTCCTGTTAAATCCAATAAAGCTTAAAACACTTGTGCTATGAGATAGTGTACAATTTTGGAAAATTAGAAATTTAAATGATTTTTTTAATAGAACGAATGATTGTAATTGATACACAGCACCCTATATCTTTCACAGCGGTTATTTTTTTTAATTTTATTTATTTTAAACTTTATTAGTCACACCTTACAATAAGAGATACAAAGGGCGGACCTAATGCAGTAAGGCATTCTCTAACAGTCAACCCGTGGCGAGATAAGAGAAAAAAAATATATTATAAAACTTAAAATTTTAAAAATAATATTTAAAATAGTTATCTGTTCTTAACAGATATTCAGGACATACATGAGAAATGATATATCTCGATCTAACGTATAATCTAACAATAATTAGGCTCTATGGTTCCCTACACCATACGGAACAGCAGCGTTATTTTGCTATTTCACGCTGGGTATCGGTAAGAAGGTAGTCTTTCTTCAGTCTCGCCAACCCATCCATGCAGCAGTTGCGAAGCTATGCATTACTGACCACTGTTCTAGGTTAATTATCATCAATATATTTGTTATGAAGAGGTCTGGAATAGGTATATAGTTAAAAGGATGATTTATTTATTTGAAACATCAAGAGGCTTATGACTTACAGTATCGTCTGCGAAATCAAAGTTGTTGTACGACTGTTTTTATTATATTGAGTTTAACAAACTCGCACACAGTTCACCTGATGGCAAGTGATTCCTGCGGCCCGCGACATCAACATTCGTCCGTGACAAGGAATCATAATGCAGATGCGTTGTTACCATTGAGGGCTGAGATGGAATGCCTCGTCACCACTATATAGGTCTCTAGATTCCTGCACTCACCAGACGAAACACAGGAGCGTTATGCTGCTATTTTACGCTGGTATTCTGTGAGGGCATGGTCCTACCCCGGTCGAGGCTGAGCCATTCATTCGGCAGCTAAAACAAACTGCAGTGTAGCTCCACCACTGTTGTAAGCCATCTGCTTACACAAGCATTTTGAACCTGGGAGTGATCAACCTTTATACCAATGTTAATAGTACTGATAGGATTAATAAAAAAAAATATCAATACAAGATAATTATAGATTTTTAACGCTATAATCTGGACATCTTTAAGGCCAAAGTGAATAGACACCTTCTAGGCAAACGTGTACCATCTTAGGCCTATACCTACGCCCACGTAAGCCTATATTATATTAAAAAAAAGATGTATAAAGTGCTAGGTTAACAAGTCACCGGTGCCGTTATCGAGCTGATCTAGTAACAAAGCATTATGGTAACCATGTGAACGTTGGCGGCTCGAACACACTAATTGGACGCAATTGCGTTCAACAGTGTTTCTTATCTCGCCTCGATCGCGATTTTGTCGCTAACGCCGCACGATGAAAAAAACAAATGGAAGTGTGTGATCGCTGAAAGGAGGTTTCGCTTTAATTACCTATGAATGTTTCTTTTTATTGTATCGAATGCCATAAACGAGTACACAGTTCACCTGATGACCCTGCATAATTATAATCCTGATGCGTTGTCATCCCAGAGGATTAAATTTACGTGATAAGGGTCTCCGTACGCTACGCTCACCAGTCGAAACGCAGTAGCGTTATGGCGCTGTGATTCTTCTGGTGATTTAATGCTATTATTGTGCGAGCATGATTTTCTTTTTATAGAAATTTGAAGGCAATGAAAAATTCGTAAAGAATTTCATTAAAAGTATAGAGAAAATTGAGGAGATCAAAAGGAAGAAAACGGTGATACTATTAGTAAAAGGTAAACAAATTGGATCGTTTGTCAAAGGAAAGCAAATATTAAACACGATGGAGGTAGATAGCAGTACGAGTCCTTATACTAGTATTAAATGATCACAGCACTATAATTTAAACTGCGCAGTTGATTTAGTCTGGTAATAACCAGAAGACGTCGACGTAGTCGAGATACATCGTTACATTTATCATTATGACGTACACGTGTGAATTAAATAATATCAAATTTACTTATTCAGATAAACAGCGAAGCCTTGATGTGTTATTTGTGTATGAAAATTTTGTATAAACTTACAGTACTACCCAATTGATTTCCTGTACTATTAATTATAATGAACAGCTTTTTATAAGAATTCCTATTTATATTATTAAATCACAAAAATAAAACAGAAGTAAATAATGAAATACTATTTTGTTAATACATTAGTATTTCACACGAATCTTCTTTAAAGATATACTTGTACAGAGACTTTTTTCCGAACTGAACAACTCAAGGTTTTCATGTACGCAATCATTGGCCAAGGTTGCTTACAGACTCCATTATATTACATTTATATGTTAATGACAAACTAATTGAAATATTTTATGAATGTACATTAAATTGTGTAAAAAACTAATGAATGAGTTGTCTAAGAAGTAATATATTATATATAACAAAATATATACATAGTAAATAACTATTTTATATATATGTATGGTATTAGGCTACCGCTTCCAAAAACGAAGACAGTCGATAGTACTAATGACACCTTTGATGATGGGACGAAAAATAAATCGATCCTGATTAAAAAACAATCATATTTTTAAAACGTTTTACAGATTTATTTACATTCCATCATGTTAGTACAGCTAAATTAAGCGATAGTTTCATAAAAAATACAATACTTTACTAAAAAAAACCAACAATGAAACACAAATTCAAAAACAGCTGATCGGCTAAACGAAGCGAGCTCGGATAAACGAACGCACGGGCGAAACTGTCTCAATAACTAAAAATACTAAATATAATAATCAATCCCGCCAAAACAAACCGCTCCTTTTGCGGTAGCCGCGGGTGCCGTTGACGGCACTTTGATCATTTCCGTGGTATTACCGCCGCGCCCGGATCAGGGTCCATGGCATTTCGAGCCTTTTTTTAAATTTACGTCAGCTGTCGTTGTGATTCCGCCGATCTCTAGTCAGAAAGACACACGTATATGAAATTATTCAGTAAGAATAGCTTCGAGCGCTTAACAACGCTTATGGCCGCGGAGACAGAGATGTTTGACGTCCTAATATCATAGCAACCTGAAACTACCGTCACCTTTTAACTATTCATTTTCGGTCTGATCTACGCAGAAGGAGCTCAAAGTATTTTGAGTGCATGCCAAACATACCACGCGGGTGACATGAGATTTTATTTTCTTTAATCATAGATTCCAAAGCCAATGGACACCAATTTAATTTAATGTATAGTATTCGCGTAAATATTTATGACAAATCATTTATCTTTACAGTACGAATATAAATACGATGTAGAAGACCCGGAAAAGACTTTGTATTTCGGAGCCAACGAATCAGGGGACGCGCAGGGGAAAGTCGTCGGAGGATATCGCGTGCTGCTACCCGACGGAAGACTCATGAATGTTGAATATACGGTGGAAGGGGAAAGTGGCTTCGTACCTAAGATCAGCTTCGAGAACAACGCAAATCCATTCGGCCAGGGGAAATGAAGACTGTACAAAATCCCGATGTAAATACGACAAAAAACTTTTAGACAAGTATAACAGTGAACACTGAATTTAGTGGAAACAAAACCTTTAAAAAATCTATCGATCAAAAATAATATACTTATTTATTTTTTGTACGTTTCGATTCGTGGGAGGTCAAAGTAATTTATTTTACCGGACCTGTCCTTGTCAAGTGCTCTTTTTTAAATAAATTTAATTAAATAATAAAAAAATATATATACATATATATACATTTCTTGCCGAAGTTACCATCTCTGTGATTCAATTGTTTAATTTAGGTCACTATTGCCATTAACTCTAGGTGATATCTTAATGTATAATTTAAATAAATACAAACACGGTTTTGTGCTATTGTACTAAATGTTTGCATAGTGTAATTTTTATAATCAATAAATACATTTGTAACAAGAAATATAATTATGTTTTAATACTCGTTATTTTTTTATAATACTTTCTCAAAGTTCTCTGGTGTTTCGGATGTCCATGGGCGACGGTGATATCACTTACCATCAGGTGGGCCTGCTTGCTCCTTTGCTATCGTATTCTATTACAAAACCGTGGTAGAACTACGCTGCAGTTTGTTTCTGGCTACTAGATGAATGGGTCGCCTATAAGCCTAAGATTGAATGCCTCATTACAATCAATAGGATCTCCAGATTCATTATTTCCTACAGTAGCACTAAGCTATTATTTTACGCTGTTCCTCTATGAAAGCCCTTACTATGTCGAACCAAGCTTTCATGGAGCTCTAGTAACGTCTTTTTTTCATGCTGATTGCCGCTGTTAGCACGAGAGCTTTACAGTTCCACCGGGTTTAGACTTCTATTTAACTAGCAACCTCTCGGCTTGAACCGTTACCCTGTTCCGCGAGAGCGTCTGACTTGAGGGTGCCCGAGAGGGCCGAACCACGGCTCGGTCAGTTACTTCTGACAAAGGATTATCTAAATTAATATCGCTATTATTATTAGCTATCTGTACCACCACTTCGGAATGCGCGAGCGCTGGAGAAGAAGTGGCGCAAGAAACTCCAGGGACGCTTCTATGTGTATGGACTGGAGAGAACCAGCCAGTGACATGGCGGTATCGCGAATTACCTGGTTTGCGACCCGCGCCGTCGGCGGGGGCGGTATGATAGTGCAATGCACGTGTGTAGTGTTGTATGAAGGGCTTGGGCCCTGGTGGTCGCGTCGTCGGGGTCGTTGAGGGCGTGACTCGGTCTCCTTCGGTTACGGGTGAATCTATGATTCGCGATAGTAGTAAGTGGTGGCACTTACAGTCAAGGGGTTAGAGTGTGTGACGGCAGTGTCGAAATATAGGTAGGAAGTCTGCTACATGTACTGTGCTATGGTCGGCAGCTCAAGATTTATGTATAGATTTTCGTTACGCAAGAACCACAGCGCACCGGTGGCCTTGCACCGCATGAATATACATATATGCTATTTTTATTGAGTAAAGGTGCAAACGACCTAGGAAGAACGCTGCTCGATTCCGTACGCAGTTGATATGCGGAACGAAGGTGAGTCTTTCATCTAATGTGACGCCTAAATATTTGACTGTCTTTTCTCAGGGGATTGGACGATCAAATAACTCTATAGTTGGGAGATGCGGCGTTTAGTTGCGCCGAGAGAAGAACATGGCTACACTTTAGGTGGGGTTAACCTCGATCCTCCATTTCCGAAACCATTTCCCTAAGGTGTTGGCTGCAGATTGGAGGCGTTTAAAAATAGTGTCTGGTTTGAATCCAAACACGTAAAGGCCGGTGCGCGGTATGTCGTTGGTGTAGTGTATAAAATAGGACCTAGGACGCAGCCTTGTGCTACTCCGGCACAAACGGGGTGAACCTTGGAACGCGCTCCCTCGACGCGGTAACGAAAACTTCTATTTCGGAGAAAGTCTCGTATGATAAGTACGAGTCGATCTAGCATACCGAACTCATGTAGTTTGTATATGAGCCCGTGCGTGCCAAACCTTGTCGGAAGCTTTCGCCACGTCGAGGAATAGTGCCCAGTTTGGTAGCCCCGAAAGAATTTACTGAGAATATGCTTCGTGATGCGGTGCACTTGATGTTATTGGGTGCGAAACCCAAACTGCTCATTGGTTGGTAGCCCTCGGGGACCGCATGAAGTCCTTTAGGCGGGCGAGGATGAAGCCTTTCATATAACTTACCCAAGACTTTAAGTAGGCTTATGGGCCGATAGGCTGATGGATCGGCTGGGTGTTTTGAGGGCATGAGAATGACGTCGGCTTCCTTCCAAGTATTCGGGAAGGTGCCTTTGCATATAGCCGCTTGGTCGCAGGTTTTTTATTATGGACTCAACTTCGGTGCATGTAACTTGAGTAACAGATTCGCGAAGTGGTTCCTTAGTCCTCCGGTCGACCTCGCAAGTCAACCATTGCAAGGTGAGCGGCGTCGATCGGTTGGGTGCTCGGTGAGTATTGGATCGAGATTGTCTGCCAGACATTCGGCTTTCTCTTCGTCTAAGAAGGCGGGTGGTTTATTGGGCCGCGCTAAGGGAAGCATTGTTTGGGCGATGCCTCCTTTTAGGGAATTGGGAAGTCGCCATAAGGCGAGATGGGAAGGTTCTATGTTGAAGAGGTGATTACCCCACTGATCATTCCTGTACTGGGCTATGCGTGATCGGACTTCACGCTGAAGGGTACGTAGCACCAGCCTGCTACTTTTAGTGGGATTTAAGTCGTGGGCACAAGTCGCCGCATTCTTGCGCTTCATTAGGTTCTTTATGTCGTTTGGCAGGGTCCATCATTGGTCATCCACAGAGGGAACCTACCTCGAGCAATCCTCGACGACGGTCTGGATGTGCCTAATGAGGGCATGAACTGTGTTCGTGTCGTTGACTGAAGATATGTTCCTAGAAATAGCATCTAGGTGCGGTGAAGTGGCTTCCCTCAGGTCGTTCCTGAGTCAGTGCCAGTCTACTATGGTTTTGGTGGAGGGTGAGGTTGGGGCGGAGGGCGAGGTTGATGTTCTTACAGATGGCAATATCACGCACATCCGGTGACCCAATGTGTATGGAAAATGGGTAGTAGTACGTCGTAAGCGCTACGAGGTCGAAGTCGAATGCGTCGCACGCATTGCAAGGACTTGCAAGGACTTTTTATAGTAGATAATGGTAGTCCTATCATTCCTTATGATGTTAAAGTTCGCTATGTTGGGATTGCGAGTGTACGGTTTCAGGAATGTCTCTTGAACTAGGAGCACGTCGAGATGGTGATCGCGAACGAAATTGAAGATTTCGTCGCGTTGATTAGTAATACCGTTCGCGTTAAAAAAAAGCAACGTTAAGGGAATGCGGTTTTGCTCTGCCGTAGTAGAGGCATGCTAAGCTTTAAAATTGACGATCACGTGTTGGTAGCGCATTGTGGCGGCAATCCTGACTTCGTGCTTGCCATTTTAATCCCTTAGGGCTTTTGTAAGGGCTGAGACGACGGAGGGGGCTGCTCAACCAGTTGAGCGACGGTCATCACGCCGATAGTCATTTTCCATGCGGGGCGTAGAGGTCGGACAGGAGCGAGAATAGGCGCTAGAGCGGCGGTCGGGGTAGCGACCTTGGGTGCGATTTTAAGTGCCGGGCGTTTCGGCTTGGGGGCATTTGTAATTGGCTGTTTATTCTTCTGAGTTACATATGCAGAGGGCACAAAAGTGGCTAGAAAGGTCTCGGACAGTCGATGGTGCCATGGTCATCCAGGCACTTGACGCATCTGGGTTTGCCGAAGCAATTGCCGAGCTGAGTGCCCTTATAGCTGGCAAACGTGGCACTAGCCCGGAGGGCCGCTTTTATGTAGGCGCTCTATGTTGAGCCCAGAGAGGTAGCAGCAGGTTTTCAGGTTAAATACCTGCTTCCCTGCCTCGGATATATTGAATGGCTTTTTATTATACCCACTGTACATCCTATGCACATGTGGGCCTGAATGTCCTCTTTGATGAGATCCGCAGGGATTTCCCACGGGAGGTTTTCAATAACCACTCTGATTTGGCGCTCTTCCGCCAGGGTGTAAGCCCCTCGAGGGGCTGAACAGGGACCCATGGGGGCGGCCGTACAAAATCGTACTAGGCAAGCTCCGACCATGGGTCCCTCCGTTGACGGAAACCCTGGACCCTACTTTCGTTGGAAGAGTTGTTAACACTCTCTTCCCTAGGGTCCAGGACAGCCCCGCACCCTCAACATTGCGATCAGACGAGGTCGCGTGGTCTGATGAGTTGGGGGTGACCAACGAGGAGTTGGACCGAGCCGTGAGGCGCCTCGGAGAAAGGAATACGGCCCCAGGCCCTGACGGAATTCCTGGTCGGGCCTGGGTGATCGCTCTCGCCGCCGGGCTGGGGGGAAGACTGAGACAGCTGTTCAACAGCTGCCTAAGTGTCGGTGTCTTCCCCTCAGCCTGGAAAGAGGCAAGGATGGTGCTCTTGAGGAAAGATGGTAGGATCGCTGAATCTCCCTCCGCGTACCGACCCATTTGTTTGCTGGATGAGGCGGGCAAATTGTTCGAAAGGATAATTGCCGCCCGCCTCAACACGCACCTGCGTCAAGTGGGCCCCGACCTGTCGGACAGCCAATTCGGCTTTCGGCAGGCGCGATCGACTGCGGACGCGATCCTTCGCGTCCGAGAGCAGTCGCAGCGGGCGGTTACCCGGGGCGGTGTGGCATTGGCGGTCAATCTTGACATAGTCAATGCCTTTAATTCGCTGCCCTGGGGAACCATTAGGGAGGCTCTGGCATACCATCGCGTGCCTCCCTACCTGCTGCGCATCGCTGGGGCGTACTTGCACGACAGGTGCATCCGGTACGTGGGTCGGGACGCGTCTGTCCACCTGAGGGAGGTGAACTGCGGGGTTCCACAAGGATCCGTGTTGGGTCCGCAATTGTGGAACCTCGCGTACGACGCGGTCCTGCGGGTCGATCTCCCCGTCGGTGTTAGTGTCGTCTGCTATGCAGATGACACTCTGGTACTGGCCGACGGGGACAGCTTCGAAAGCACCATCCGGCTTGCTGAGCTTGGTGGCATGCGTCGTGGATAAAATCCACGAGCTGGGTCTTCGGATAGTGCCTCATAAGACCGAGGCGCTTTGGTTCCACAAACTCCCCAGAGGGAGGGAACCACCCAGCTTGTCGGTTCGCGTTGGTGACGTGCAAGTCCGGGTGGGACCGGTGATGAAATATCTCGGTCTCATCCTGGACGGTCGCTGGGGCTTCGAGGAGCACTACGACCGCCTGGTCCCCAAGATCGAGAGGGTAGTGGGTGCCATGCACCGGTTGCTACCCAATCTCGGGGGCCCCAGGGAAGGAGTCCGCCGCCTCTACGCGGGGTCGTGCGATCGATGGCCCTCTACGGGGCGCCCGTATGGTCACATCGACTCACGGGCGTCCGACGCTGCAGAGCTAAGCTCAATAGCCTGCAGCGAAAGATGGCCATCAGGATCGCACGAGGATATCGTACGATATCTTTCGAGGCGGCCACTGTCCTAGCTCGGTTTCCACCACTGGACATCCTGGCGGAGATGGATGCGCGGGTGTTTGCCCGCCTTCGTCTTCCCCAGGTGGAAGCCGAGCCCCTGGATGCGGGCGAGGTGCGAAGGCAGGAGCGCAGACGGGCGCTGTGGGTGTGGCGAGAGAGGCTCCAAGAGCCTCGTTTCTTGCGCCAGCGCACGATCAGGGCGCTCTTGCCGAGCTTCGAAGCCTGGCTGCGAGCGGGGGAAGAGGTGCACGTCACCTTCCGATTGACGCAGGTACTCACTGGGCACGGGTGTTTCGGTGAGTACCTGAACAGGATTGGACGCGAATCGACAACGCAATGCCACCACTGTGGTGGGGACCGGGATTCCGCACAGCACACGCTCGCCGAGTGCCCTGCGTGGGAGTCCGAGCGACGGATCCTGGTCCAGAGGATCGGGCAAGATCTCTCTCCGCCAGTCGCAGTAGCGGCTGCGCTGGCGGATAAAGGCGCGTGGAAGGCGCTGGTCTCCTTCTGTGAAGCCGTCATGGTACAGAAGGAGACCGCCGAGCGTGATCAGGAGAGGGCCGATCCCGCTCGGAGACGGCGACGCCGGGGCGGTGGCAGCGGACGCACCGGCCCGTCAGCCCTTTAGTCCCGGGCATAAGAATAGGGCTAAGGTACCCCCTGCCTGTCGTACAAGGCGACTAAAGGGGACTTCGGGTTCGCGGGTGATCAGGGTGGGGCTCTAACCACCCGGGAAGCGGACCCGGGAAGGACGGCAACTCAGGTGGTCTCGAGTTGCCGTAGCACCGCGAGGGTGCTAGGGGAGGTTTTCCTCCCCAGGGATGTGCTCAGGCACCGTGCAGAGGGCACCGGTGCGTTCCTATGGAGATCCCGGAGCCCCTCTAAATGCACTGAGGATGACCACCGGGGGGGTTTTAGTGGTTACAAGTCCCACATAACCCTGTCTCACCCCCAGGAGGCAGGGTATCTTTCGAAGATTTCCCCCCCGATAACAAAAAAAAAAAAAAAAGGGTGTAAGTGTGGGTTATATTTTGGCTTGCAAGTAGCGGGTGACCACTCTACGGTCGTCCGTGGTTTCTAACTGCAGTTTAAGGCCTACAGCTGATCTCTTGATAATTGTAGCGATTGGTAGGGCCAATCAATAGCGACCATCGGCCACTTGTTTTGTGTACCTGTATGAAGACGTGCGGCCGTTTCGAAGGCTGTGAGAGAGCCGAAGTTTGCAGGGAGCCAGTGCTCCGGCAGGGATTTTTCATTTTTGATGTCTTCGAAGACACTGGGGTATTTCCGCTTAATGCAGCTGACGAAGTCCTAAAGGAAATCCATGGTTGGGTTCTCCATTGTACATCGATTTTTCTATGCGCTTTTTTGTTTATAGTACGCGGGCATAACCAAAAAAGTATAGCCTCCGTTGGGGTGCCGGGGGGAGCTAGTAACTAACTAAAAAAAATCACGAGGTAAACGGCAGCGGAAGTAAAAGAAAGACAAAGAAGAAGGAGCAAAAGCAAGATGAAGGAACAAAAGTTCAGCTTTGCTTCTCTCTTTTTTCTCTATCTCTCAAAGCCTAGTACATATTATCGTCGTTGGTACGTCAGAAACGTTTCATTAGACGTTGACAAATATAAAAGTTGCACGCAAATTCAACATTGAAATCGTACTCGCGTCGCACCCAAAGGAGTTACACCAAAAAAAATTCACACATTATTTGTTAAAAAATTATGTGTAAATATCATTAGTTTATATTTGCACTTGTTATAACAAAACAATGTACAACGTTGAAATCGACGCACGATTGCGTCGATTTTAATTAAGTCAGCTCTTTGTTTGGTTCGAACGAAAGTTATTTGATGAACAGTTTTTATGAGGCAAGGTTACTAAATTCAACGAATTTTTATCATGTTTGATTTCTACTTTATTAATTCTGACGAGGTCGTAGAACTTTTCTACACCGTAGGATATCAAAGGAAAATAAATAATAATATATAATATATATCTAAAGGAAAATTGGTCACTATCGCAGCAACTAATATTTATGGTGAAAGAACCACTCCGTATCTCATACCACGCATTCTTAATGATATGGATGCATCTTATTCAATGCTTTACAGTTAAAAACATTAAGCAAAAATTAAATTCTCATTTCTTGAACAACCTGTACATGCATTGAATGCATCGGTGCTCTTTCTACCCACTTTTACTTGTGTGTGTAAATTAAGATCTTCAGTGTATTATATTTTTAGTTATTAATGTCGGTACTTGCATGTATTGCTCAACATGTTTATTAAAAATATTATTGTCAAGTAACATTCTCGACAAACCTCTGTGGTTTTCTGAATGTTATTTTTTGTAATTAAAATGTTATGTACTCTTATTATAAATAAATAAATAAATAATAATAATAATCAGTTCTAGTAATTACATAGCTTGCCATTATTTTTTTTTTCATAATTTGAATAACACTAAGTTTAAAGAATTTATCGACTTTAAATTTTAATTTTTGGCACTGGTCATTGGTCACTTGGTCAGACACTGGTGTTCTGTGAGGGCGTGGTCCTACCCCGGTCGAGCTGACCCGTTGCTTTAAAAAACTTATGGTCATTAGAAGAACTGTGAGAGTAAGAGGATTATACACCTATTAGAGCCATGATAGACCTCAGCGCTCGCTATTAATTTACGTGACACGAGCAAACCGAGCTCGATCCCCGATGCCGGCCACCAATGCATTTGTTAATTACTATTTTAAGTGCTGATTTATCACGCGCTCAGCGGTACATAGGAACATCGAGTGTGTGGAAGCCTCTGTGTTTCGGCGAATATAAAAATATTCTACGTAACGCCGTGGTCGAAATTGACCAGGAGAACAACATTATATCTATATATGCATGTTTTATTCTTTAGTTGTACTAGTTATTTTTAGTTTATTTTTTCCTTTTATTAATTAGTTTATTGGGTAGAGATCCCATATAATCTAAAGTCTTTCCTCCAGAAAACTCATCCCTACTCAGCGGGCCCCCCTCTCGCGTGTCTATTTCGCTAAAGCTGTAGAGGTCAAAAAACCAACAGCATCACACAATATAAAAAAAAAATAAAAACTTCAAAACAAAACTCTTTTCTCCTAGACGCTAAAAAAAGGTAGGTGTATACGTATTGATACGTACCTTATCAGTTAGGCGTGTCATGATGACGGCGGTGGCTTCGGTGTCGAACTGGGGCCGACCCGCCCTGCCTACCATTTGTAGCACGGTACTCATGCTGTATTCCTTTGAAAAAAGAAATTAAACAATACTCACTGAAGACCAACAGTGTAAGAAGTTCGCTGTTATTACATTGTACGGGAAAGTGTTGAAATATGAACGCATCCATCATGTTATATTTTATCTATGGTTGATTATAGATGTTTTTTACTGTGTTCTGTTGTTGTACACTTCTTTTATAATAAATAAGTGTCTCATTGTAACATCGTTCTGTCTATTTTTTTATATTTCATCAGTTTAGGTCTAGCTCTAGTCGTGAATAGCGAAATATTGTTCGTCGACTGGGAATCGAAGCTATCACCACTCAAATAGACAACCACACTACAAACAGCTGTCAAGTTCTATCATACTACATGTATATTACGTCGAATTATTACAATTTTACGAAGCGTAGACGACATTTGAAGTGTACACATATTGCTGTTGCCCGTAATGGCGCCTACATCTTCCGTTTCGTACAGACGTATAGCGACGCTGCAGATTGTTTGTAGCTCCAGGTCAAACTGTTTGGTTCTGCTCGAGTACTGGAGAGACCACGCCCTCAACAAATGCCAGCATAACGACGCTAGTAGGTTTCGATCGGTGAGTGTAAGTATACGGAGGCCCTGGTGAAAAGGCATTCCATCTTAGACGTTGAAGGTGAATTATGGTTCGTTATAAAGAATGGACGCGGGTGTTATAGAGTGTAGGATTTGCATACTAACAGGTGAACTGTGTGCGACTGTGTGTTCATTTGTCACCCCCAAGACAATATTAAAAAAAGAAAATGACACACATACATGACAATTCTTAATACTTGTATAGAACCATTGACTTATAAGACTGACGTAACATTTTGACTCAAAAAGTTCGCTTTGGTAGTTTTTTTACTGAATTAATAATATCACTAATATAATAATATTAGTGAGTGAACAGAAAAAGTGTGAGTTGTACAAATTGAATTACATTAATACCTCTGTTGTACCAGAGGTTCCCAGACTTTTTTCTCATAGAGCACTTTCAAAATTTAGCTGGTTCCGGTGGACCCCCTGCAGCTACATTTCTACCATATTGCCAAGACTCGACAAAAAATGTGGAATATGCAAGTTATTACATGGAACAGTCGCTGAGTTTCTTAAAATATTGTCTGCCTACATTGATTGGTGAAGTCGAGTCAATATCACTATCAAAAGCAATTAAATTTTCGTGGATGCGACACGTTTTTGTCACGCCAACATAGACCTCGTCAAGTCTCCCGTGGACCCTGGGGGTCCACCTGGACCACTTTGGGGACAAAGGTGTAAAACTATGCAGTAACACCCACATATCATTCCAGTAAAACAATCAGGTGAAGATTCAAAGGACGGACCTGAAGCGAAGGATCACAGATGAGCTTAACTCCTAACCTAATAATTTATAAGTACTATTCAATTTATATTATACACGGGATATACTAGGTTGGTTCCGGACCACGGCTCTAATGAGGCCCGTCAGCTACGGTTAAGTGGTATACGCAGCAACTAAAACTGGTTCGAACGCTATTACCATGATACAATAATCAGCTTCACTACGTTCTCCAGTGCCAGCCGCCCATTAGTCCCCGCTCATGGGAAAACAACTCCCTATACCTGTACAGGTAAGTAGTACCGGAAAGAGTACGCCTCCCTACATGGCACCCACCATTTTTTTATCATACTTTTGATTGGTAAATGAGCACACAGCTCACTGAATAGTAAAAGATGACCGCGGCCCACAACATCTACAAGATCAATCCTCAATAGTTTCATGATGTACATGTGTCATCCCCATCAACCCCGGAGAATTGAGATGGAATGCCTCGTTCTTTACCTGTAACATGAGCTCTACGCTTATACCATGCGAAACGCAGCAGCGTTGTGCTGCTATTTCGCGCTCGCAACTATCACGAACATGTCAATGCGGACAACGGTACCCTTGAGTCCGTCACCCGGATGCTAATAATGGAACAGCTCGTTGGCACCATCCTTCCCGTGTACCAGAGGCGGATATGGTCTATAGTTCCGTCAACGATCATAATTCGGTCATGTGGGCAAGGATGAGTGTACACGCGAACAGAAACACCACTTAGTTTTTATTGTTCTTACGAGCGATAAACGAACACACAGTTCATCTGGTTAGTGATTTCTGTTGACTATGATAGCCACATTCCTCTATAAGAAAATTATGAAGGTTCTCCAGATTCCTATACTCACCAGTCGAAACACAGTAGCATTACGGTGCTATTTTTCGCTGATACTCTGCTGTCGATACACTCATAACAAATATAATAACTTACCTGATAAGCGCCGTTGATGTATTGCTGAGTATTTTTAATTATAACAAGATGCGCTGGTAAGTTGACGCCCATCGCTGAAATTCGAAGATACCAAGTGTAGTCTAGATATCCAGTACTCCGGTATGATATTTAATCCGTTTAAAGTACACCACTTAGGCCCAAGATGGATTATAAACGACCGTGATAGAGTTGTAGTTGACCCTTTATAATATATTTTTTTTATTACTTTAAGAGTAACAAACAAGCACTCAGTTCACCTGATGGCAAGTGAATCCTGCGGCCTATGACACCTACATTCATCCTTGACAAGGAATCATATTGCAGATGCGTTGCCACCCTTGAGGACTGAGATGGAATGCCTCGTTCTTTACCTGTAACATGAGCTCTACGCTTATACCATGCGAAACGCAGCAGCGTTGTGCTGCTATTTCGCGCTCGCAACTATCACGAACATGTCAATGCGGACAACGGTACCTTTGAGTCCGTCACCCGGATGCTAATAATGGAACAGCTCATTGGCACCATCCTTCCCGTGTACCAGAGGCGGATATGGTCTATAGTTCCGTCAACGATCATAATTCGGTCATGTGGGCAAGGATGAGGGTACACGCGAACAGAAACACCATTTAGTTTTTATTGTACTTACGAGCGATAAACGAACACACAGTTCATCTGGTTAGTGATTTCTGTTGACTATGATAGCAACATTCCTCTATAAGAAAATTATGAAGGTTCTCCAGATTCCTATACTCACCAGTCGAAACACAGTAGCATTACGGTGCTATTTTTCGCTGATACTCTGCTGTCGATACACTCATAACAAATATAATAACTTACCTGATAAGCGCCGTTGATGTATTGCTGAGTATTTTTAATTATAACAAGATGCGCTGGTAAGTTGACGCCCATCGCTGAAATTCGAAGATACCAAGTGTAGTCTAGATATCCAGTACTCCGGTATGATATTTAATCCGTTTAAAGTACACCACTTAGACCTAAGATGGATTATAAACTACCGTGATAGAGTTGTAGTTGACCCTTTATAATATATTTTTTTTATTACTTTAAGAGTAACAAACAAGCACTCAGTTCACCTGATGGCAAGTGAATCCTGCGGCCCATGACACCTACATTCATCCTTGACAAGGAATCATATTGCAGATGCGTTGCCACCCTTGAGGACTGAGATGGAATGCCTCGTTACCAGTAATAAAGGTCTCCGGATCCCTACACTCACCAGACAAAACACAGCGGCATTATGCTGCTATTTTACGCTGGTATTCTGTGAGGACGTGGTCCTACCCTGGTCGAGCTGACCCATTCATTCTGCAGCTAGAAACTAACTGCCGTGTAGCTCTAACACTGTTAATAGATTCAAGTAGATAGTGATAGGGGTCCCTTGTTAACGTATGCTATCTGAATCTAGACCATACATTTAGAGGTATTAGATTTACGTACCGTTTCGAAGATCTCATATATCTCATGAAATTGAAATGTTAAATACCACATGATTAAAGTGACGTCGATATGAGTGAGTTTGTGGGACATCAATGGATGCAGGTGGCTCGAGATCGACGGCCGCGGTCTTTATTCAGCAATGGGCCCAAATTGGAAATTGGAAGCAAAGGGAAATATAGACCCACTACATCGTACTCGTACAATCTCGTAAAGCGAGTTAAGGGATCCAAAAATCCAATTACATGTGGCAGGTCCCAGTTCCCAATTTGGGGGGTTGCTTTTTTAATAAAGGGGGTTGCAATTAATAAGACCCGTATACAAAAGATTCATACATAAAAGGAATGAACTTTATGTAGTTTTATATAATTAAATATTACTATGTAATATCATTAAAAAATAAACTTGTAACTCTTGCTTCGTTTAAATAAATTTTTAATTAAATTATGATTTTGTAGTGAAAGTGGTCGCAAGACTTTTTCTAACTTTTTTGACTTCTTCGTGGTTCACTTAAAATGGTTGGGAAACAATGCTATATATATTACAGAAGCTCCTTCACGATAACCATCTTGATGCCTTGATATATTGTAATTATTTATATTTCACCGAGCACGTCTCGCGATCTGCAGATTTCGACGTGACACGTGACAGCATTTTATGTATTTCTTTTACTAAGCCATAAACAAAAATTAGCAATTTGCCAAGCCAAGGTTGAGAGGTTATTTACATGTGATGATGTAATATAAATGCTAAGGGTAATATAAAAATAATTTATGGCCGATATTTATATATACTTGTATAGATGACATATTAACGAATCGGAGCTACAGCAATGTATTATGATATTTGTTATCTGTGTAGAAGTAACAGTCCCGATTAAGCTAGATTCTACCTACTGCATGAATGAGTTGGCTCGACGGGAGATAACGACTTTATAGAATACCAACGTGGAATAGCATAAGCCATATCGGGACGAGGAATACTGTACGTTATTATTATACCATTATAATTATTTTTCTTTCTCCGCCTGTTTGGTCAATAAAATAAATTGAATACTATAAACATATAATAAAACAAATATATACAATACAATACTATATATTACATATATAAAGACAAAGACGGTAAATCCCTCGACAGGGTAATGTTAGTACTAATCCCTCGTACAAACGGTCGAGGGTTAGGGCGAAAGGGAGAGAAACCTTCGGACTATACGAGCGGTGTCAATGAGCACCGCCTTCTCTCTGGCAATGGGCTCTCAAGGGCTCTAATGCCGCCCTGAGCTGCCCGCTCCGGAGTCCGGCCTTAGGTGATTCTAGAGGCAGGTTGAGATTAACCCGTTTGCAGATACGACTATAGAAATAATTTCGGTCGGCATACCGCCCCACATGTCGGTCACCTCGTGTATCAGCTCCAGATTTCTATTATTATTATTATCACTATATAAAATTAGTAAAGCTGTATTTGAGCGATTATACCGATATAAAATCTATAAGTTTTACATGACGAAGTAAATAAGCAAGAAAAAGCAAGCACGTAAGTGATGGCTATTCAAACGCCTACATCGATGCTCAAGTACATACAAGTAACAGACGTTATACGGCGTTGTCACCCCGGAATACTGTAATGGAATACCTCCTGCTCTCGACACTCATACGAAACACAACCGTTTCTTTTTTTTTCGGGCTAATTTTTACTGTTTTAATGGCCGCTGGCCACTGTTAGCCCGAGGGCTTTTACATTTTCAACGGTTTGAAAGGTGACCGAGCGCTATTAATGAGTAACCGGCACAAGCTTTGCGCGAGAGGGCCGAACCTTTGCCCGATCAGTTCGCTTCTGACTGTGGACTATTATTATTTCTACTACTACTATTATTACTCAATGAAATTATTACATAACATATGATTAAAGTGACGTCGATATGAGTGAGTTTGTGGGACATCAATGGATGCAGGTGGCTCGAGATCGACGGCCGCGGTCTTTATTCAGCAATGGGCCCAAATTGGAAATTGGAAGCAAAGGGAAATATAGACCCACTACATCGTACTCGTACAATCTCGTAAAGCGAGTTAAGGGATCCAAAAATCCAATTACATGTGGCAGGTCCCAGTTCCCAATTTGGGGGGTTGCTTTTTTAATAAAGGGGGTTGCAATTAATAAGACCCGTATACAAAAGATTCATACATAAAAGGAATGAACTTTTATGTAGTTTTATATAATTAAATATTACTATGTAATATCATTAAAAAATAAACTTGTAACTTGCTTCGTTTAAATAAATTTTTAATTAAATTATGATTTTGTAGTGAAAGTGGTCGCAAGACTTTTTTCTAACTTTTTTTGACTTCTTCGTGGTTCACTTAAAAATGGTTGGGAAACAATGCTATATATATTACAGAAGCTCCTTCACGATAACCATCTTGATGCCTTGATATATTGTAATTATTTATATTTCACCGAGCACGTCTCGCGATCTGCAGATTTCGACGTGACACGTGACAGCATTTTATGTATTTCTTTTACTAAGCCATAAACAAAAATTAGCAATTTGCCAAGCCAAGGTTGAGAGGTTATTTACATGTGATGATGTAATATAAATGCTAAGGGTAATATAAAAATAATTTATGGCCGATATTTATATATACTTGTATAGATGACATATTAACGAATCGGAGCTACAGCAATGTATTATGATATTTGTTATCTGTGTAGAAGTAACAGTCCCGATTAAGCTAGATTCTACCTACTGCATGAAGGAGTTGGCTCGACGGGAGATAACGACTTTATAGAATACCAACATAGCATAAGCCATATCGGGACGAGGAATACTGTACGTTATTATTATACCATTATAATTATTTTTCTTTCTCCGCCTGTTTGGTCAATAAAATAAATTGAATACTATAAACATATAATAAAACAAATATATACAATACAATACTATATATTACATATATAAAGACAAAGACGGTAATCCCTCGACAGGGTAATGTTAGTACTAATCCCTCGTACAAACGGTCGAGGGTTAGGGCGAAAGGGAGAGAAACCTTCGGACTATACGAGCGGTGTCAATGAGCACCGCCTTCTCTCTGGCAATGGGCTCTCAAGGGCTCTAATGCCGCCCTGAGCTGCCCGCTCCGGAGTCCGGCCTTAGGTGATTCTAGAGGCTGGTTGAGATTAACCCGTTTGCAGATACGACTATAGGAATAATTTCGGTCCGCATACCGCCCCACATGTCGGTCACCTCGTGTATCAGCTCCAGATTTCTATTATTATTATTATCACTATATAAAATTAGTAGAGCTGTATTTGAGCGATTATACCGATATAAAATCTATAAGTTTTACATGACGAAGTAAATAAGCAAGAAAAAGCAAGCACGTAAGTGATGGCTATTCAAACGCCTACATCGATGCCCAAGTACATACAAGTAACAGACGTTATACGGCGTTGTCACCCGGAATACTGTAATGGAATACCTCCTGCTCTCTACACTCATACGAAACACAACCGTTTCTTTTTTTTCGGGCTGATTTTTACTTTTTTAATGGCCGCTGGCCACTGTTAGCCCGAGGGCTTTTACAGTTTCAACGGTTTGAAAGGTGACCGAGCGCTTTTGGCGCTCAGTTGAGCTCTATTAATGAGTAACCAGCATAAGCTTTGCGCGAGAGGGCCGAACCTTTGCCCGATCAGTTCGCTTCTGACTGTGGACTATTATTATTTCTACTACTACTATTATTACTCAATGAAATTATTACATAACATATGAACTGACCTAAAGTGGTGGTGGTGATTAGAATGGGCAGATCACTATTTCTGAATGCTTGCTCTATGTTAGTTCTCTCTTCGAACAGCAAGCCGGCGTGGTGGCAACCGACTCCGCATAGTATGAGAGACTAAAACGTAGGCAGATCCTATGTCTTAATAGATTATATTATAAAAAGAGAAATATTGTATATATTTATAAGCTTTTTAGGAATCACGGTGAACTAATGTTGAAGCATCAATATCCCAATGATTTAGGGTACGGTTTAGGTAACTTAGTCGTAGTTACGAATCCACTATCCGACTATTGTAGTTCACTACCTCGTAGGACCAGCATTAGCTTATCTAGTGGCTGACCGGGATGTTAGCAAGGTTAAGCACTGTTAGTGTTCTTTTTTAAATAAAAAGTTCAGGCGCACGCTTTCATTTTCACGACACTTGAGAAGTCAGAGTTCGTGTTGCTGTTGTTCGACTGAGATGGAATGCGTCGTTACCAGTAATTGAGTGCCCGTACTTTTCTATATCTCGAACTCAAGGGAATCGTTAGTGACAATTTTTCCCGATTATCACATGGTCGGCGGGTAACAAAAACATGTTATTAAATATCTTTATTACTGGTGACGAGGCATTCTATCTCAGTCCTCAAGGGTGGCAACGCATCTGCAATATGATTCCTTGTCATGATGAATGTAGATGTCATAGGCCTCAGGAATCACTGGCCATCAAGTAAACTGTGTGCTCGTTTGTTACTCTCAATGTAATAAAACAATTGAATAATTTTCGAAAAAAATTTACGGCCACCGATCCGCAGTGGTGCCGCATGGTGGGTAATACGCTCACCCTATACTTACCAAGAACTGCAAATATAGTGTTAATTAAATTTTATTAATTACTTGTAATCAGGTGTGTACACGTTTATCATCACCAGGTTGTGGTAACTCAAACGGCCCATAGCACCCACATTCATCCTTGGTGAGGAGTGCAGTGCTTTGTCATTCCTGAGGAGTAAGATGAAATGCCTCCATCAGTTATAAGGTCTCCGATTCCTTTCGCTCAACATATTAAAGACAACAGCGCCAAATTACACAGTGCCCGATAAGGAATCACAATGCAGATCCATTGTCACCCTTCAGGACTAAGATGGAACGCCTCGTCACCAGTAACAATGGACTCACCAGATGAAACACGGCAACGTTATCCTGCTATTATAATATGCAACTAATAAAAAAAACTGTCTTACCTGAATTTTCTTATTTTTAATGCGCGAAGCGACTGCTACCAGCTTCGCCCTTTGCTCTGGACTGAAGTTTATTGTTATCTCACGTGACAAAGTCTCCGCTGTTAATACAACGCTCTTACGCGTATTGCAGAATATCTTCATCAAGCATACGAAATGTAAAATATAATTTTAAGGTAATACATATAAAGTGTATTAGATTTTGCTCTAGAGAGTTACACAGCTCTCTAGATCTATTCATATTATATATATATATATATATATATATATATATATATATATATATCTATATAAATATATTTATAAAATAGATGTCAAACCGCCTCCGTCACCGCATCCGCAAGACCAGAGGAGTCACAAATTCGTTGCCGGCCTTTAACGAATGTGTAGGCTCTTTTCATGAAGGTCACTAAGTCGTATCGATTCGCAAACACCGCTGACGATGGCTAATTCCACAGAGTAGTTGTGCGTGGCAGGAGATTTCGCGTGAAGCGCCGGTGCGCAATCTGGTGCGTGACAATCCACTAGATTGCCAACCATCGAGATGATGAGGATGATATTTAAATCGGCAGCTGGAATTAATCTGAACAACTCCTCAAATGATCTTCTTATTCATGTACATGTATGATACCTGAATTAATCCTCGACATGGGGTCACAATTCAGATGCGTTGTCACCCTTGCACTATGATTGAATGTCTCGTTACCTGTAATCAAAAAGGGTCTCCGGATCCCTACACTAACCAGACGAAACACAGCACAGTTATGCTGCTATTCTGTGCGGTCGTCGTCCTTCCTCAGTCGAACCGACCCATTTATGCCTTACTAGAAATAAACTGCAGCGTGGCTTTAACACTGTTCAGTATAGATACGATAATGACATACTTTTATGAATTATTTAATTTTAACCTTAACAGTACTTGTATATGTAGTATTGTATTATTTATTAAAGTTTCTTGTTCAAATTTAAAATTTAATCAACCTTCTCCATTCGCTTCCGAAGTTTTTAGAAGAAATCCTACTCCGTACACCTAAATATATACAACGTACACTAAAAAATAAAAACTACTTCTTTCAAGTTCATAAATGGCAAAACCTAATTGTTAACGAACTAATATCTGAGAATCAATTATTAAACATATATTGTTACATACATTGTTTGTCAAACGATTTAATGTTAAAATAAAACATATATGTATTTTTTTTAGTTTACCTGTTAATTTGTATTTAGTACGTCGTTGCCTGTAATTGTATATTACAATCAACGAGGTATTCCATCTTAGTTCCTTTATAAAAATGTATTTGATGAAATCTGCTAACTTATTCGTAGTACAGGAATACAATCAGGGATGATATATCAAGATACGTCAAAGGTGCATTTGCGTTTTCACTCCCGAAGACTGAAGACTGAATGCCTCGTTACCTATAATCGTACAGCTATTTCACGCTTGTATGCCGATCCGTTCATGTTGCAGCTAGATACAAGCTAGTGTGGTAGTAACGCTATTAGAACTCCACGATGGCAACATTTTACGTGGTGTATATTTTCGTTTAAGGTCATTAGAGTGAATAGGCTAGAATCGTGCTCGTGTGATCACTACCAAAGACTGCATCGATACAAAACATCCGGTATAAGCAGTCAAACACTAACTAGTTAATAATAAAATAATATATACACAGTAAATTGTTAAAAAACGAATTACACGGATTTTATCGTGTTTATTTTAACTTTTTTATTTCAACAGTCGTGGCCGGTTTTCGACTGAGGTGTTTGACGTTCTGATGACTAGTTAACTCGTACTATATTTTACATATCTGAGATCAGCCCCACCTTGGTATCAGATTCGATTAGCCGCCAATCCTCGCAGAGGAAAACCAATTCCCACCAAGGATGATTCGGGAATTGAAATTACAAATCATGCTACGTACAATAGAGAAGGCTGCGTGCTTCTATCGGCTGAGGGTACTGTGATTGAAAAAATTAAATGCCACAAATCACAGCATGATATCAAAAAAAATATATACACAGTAAATTGTTAAAAAACGAATTACACGGATTTTATCGTGTTTATTTTAACTTTTTTATTTCAACAGTCGTGGCCGGTTTTCGACTGAGGTGTTTGACGTTCTGATGACTAGTTAACTCGTACTATATTTTACATATCTGAGATCAGCCCCACCTTGGTATCAGATTCGATTAGCCGCCAATCCTCGCAGAGGAAAACCAATTCCCACCAAGGATGATTCGGGAATTGAAATTACAAATCATGCTACGTACAATAGAGAAGGCTGCGTGCTTCTATCGGCTGAGGGTACTGTGATTGAAAAAATTAAATGCCACAAATCACAGCATGATATCAAAAAAAATATATACACAGTAAATTGTTAAAAAACGAATTACACGGATTTTATCGTGTTTATTTTAACTTTTTTATTTCAACAGTCGTGGCCGGTTTTCGACTGAGGTGTTTGATGTTCTGATGACTAGTTAACTCGTACTATATTTTACATATCTGAGATCAGCCCCACCTTGGTATCAGATTCGATTAGCCGCCAATCCTCGCAGAGGAAAACCAATTCCCACCAAGGATGATTCGGGAATTGAAATTACAAATCATGCTACGTACAATAGAGAAGGCTGCGTGCTTCTATCGGCTGAGGGTACTGTGATTGAAAAAATAAAATGCCACAAATCACAGCATGATATCAAGATACGGTGAGTTCCTTCTGCGTATGTTAAATAGACGTAAATAATTAAAAGCTAACGGTGGATCAGATTGATTATGATATCAGGACGTCAATAATCTCAGAACCTCGTGACAATGAGTTCTGGAAATCATTCGATACGTAGATATAAAAAAGTTAAAATAAATTTGTTAAAATTCTTGTTTTTAAACATAGTTATATAGTTTAATACAATTGGCAGTATATGTGTGAATATAACAAAAACCATTACCAATGTGGGCTTCCCATTGTGATATCTCTGTATGATGGGCCACAGTTTGTAGTTAAGGATGATGTCGAATTTAAATATACTGGTCCCATCGTAACACGGATAGCCTTCTACTATACGTTTCAATTTCACTGGACGACATTCGTCGCCGAATCTAAAGCCGTAATAGACGTGTGATATATGAACATTTTATGAATATACGATATAGTTAAAAGGTAACGGAAAAGTTAACGTTAATAAATAGATACGAGGGCACATTGAAAAGTTTTCAGCCCGACCTTAAAAAAACGATTTTTTTCTAAATGATTATTTTATTTCTGTACATAGTCTCCAGAATGATCTATACACTTTTGCCATCTTGTCTCTCTCTAGCTTTAGTATTCCTTCTAAAAAAAAAGAATCTTCAATTTCATCAAAATATTCAGTCACAGCTTCTTGTACCTTGATATTCGTCGAAAATTTTCGTCCTGCCATGTGTTTTTTTAGATTGGGAAGAGATGGTAATCAGACGGGGCCAAGTCCGGCGAATAGGGTGGATGTGGCAACAATTCAAAGCTACAATTGTGTATTTGTGCGATTGATTTCGCCGCAGTATGGACAGGAGCGTATCTTGGTGGAACAAAACTTTCATAGACAACATACCAGGCCTTTTTATTTTTATTTCTTTACGCAAACGTTGTAAGAGTGTGCAATAATAGTCCGCATTTATGGTTTTACCTTTTTCAAGGTAGTCAACCACAATGACCCCTCTACAGTCCCAAAAAACTGAAGCCATTACCTTCTTGGTTGACAAAACGGCCCGAGCTTTTATAGAGGGCGGTGACCCTGCTCTTTTCCATTGCTTGGATTGTACTTTGGACTCTGGTGTATTATGATGAACCCAAGTTTCGTCCATAGTTACGAAACGGCTAAGAAAATCTTGAGGATCACTTTGGTACAGATCCAAACAATTCTGTGATACTGTTTGGCGGGTGCGTTTGTTTTCGGCTGAATGCAATCTAGGTACCCATCTGGCAGAGACCTTAGAAAATCCAAGATCGTTGTAAATTATGTTCTGTGCTGTTCATAGGAAATGCCTATTGCTTCTGCTATCTCTGCAATCGTCAATCTCCTGTCATTTAAAATCAGGTCTAATATTTTATTGGTATTTTCGTCTGTGGTAGCCGTCGGCGGCCTACCACTCCTAGGTTCATCTTGCACTGCTTCTCTGCCACGTTTGAAATCCGCTACCCATCTTTTGATAGTGGCATATGATGGAGCAGATTCCCCCAAAGTCTCGTACATATCGTCATAATTTTTTTTGGCGTTAATCCTTTTTTTTGTAAATATTTTATGACGGAACGGTACTCAATTTTATCCATTTCTACGGAAACCGCGAACTTCGTTTGTTAAATCGATCACAAATTTTGCAATATTGACAGACGAAAAATAAAAGACAGCAGATTATAATTAAAAAAGAAATGGCTATTGCGTGCCAGTATTATTCGTTCTTTTGAATTTAACTGTCAACCTTAGGCTCAAAACTTTTCAATGTGCCCTCGTATGTTTTTTTGTGAAAGAAGTTTTATTTATTACTCAAACAGAACGTATAAAAAAATAAAAGATATATTTTTTCATGGTTGTTACGATAACCGTTCATCCGATGGTTTTTTTTTCTTTTTTTAATTACGTTCAGAGTAACAAACGGGCACACAGTTCACCATCATGGCAAATGATTCCTGCGGCTTGATACAGGTATATACATCCTAATCACCATAATACAGATGCGTTGTCACCTTTGAGGACTGAGATGGAATGCCTCGTCACCAGTAATAAAGATCTCCGGACCCCTACACTCACCACACGAAACGCAGCAGCATTATGCTGCTATTTCACGTTGATATTCTGTCAGGGCGTGGTCCTCTACCCCCGGTATACCTGACCCATTCATTCTGCATCTAGAAACAAACTGCATCGTAGCTCTACCACTATAAAAAAGGTAGCTGACTCCTGCAGCCCATGACATCCACATTGATCCTCGATAAGAAATCATAATGCAGATGCGCTGCGACCTCTGAAGACTAAGACGGAAGGCCACCTGTAATAAATCTACTGTTTCTTCCACTCACCACAAAAGACAGCAGGGATAAGTTTTCGAGTGGCGACGAAACCTTTATGCCAGTGTCAATTGTAACTCAAGTCAGTGTGTCAAGTGTACTAACTAAAACAGTATTAGTAGTAAAATCACAGTACAAAGCTGTCCTGCCGCTGTCAAGGACTATGTTCTTGTCACACGTTTCAATAGAGAAAAAGAGATGAGAGTATACAAAAGCGCTGATAGGGGAGCACCCGTAACTAACCAAAACGTCTGATGCTAATTAATATGGTAAATTACTCTTGTCGTTGTTTGTTATATGTTTAATTATGTATTGTTATTTATATGTAAGTATATTTATATAATAAGGTATATATATATATTTACTTTTTTATTTATGGTATGTTTTTTTTATTAGTAGAATTATTTCTAATTATTAATATAATAAATATATTTTTTAATTTTAGTTATTTCGTTTTTTTACAATTTATGCACTACACTTAGCACAATTTATTCTGGTAGAGAATGCCTTACGGCATTAGCCAACCCTTTGTTTTTTGTAAGGTGTGATTAATAAAGTTTGAATAAATAAATAAAATAAAAGAAGCCTAGCAACGCATATAGCATAGTACTCTCTTTTTCTCTCGCTAGCCCAATACCTATTCACCGTCCTTAACGCGTCAGCGTTTTAGTTTCATTTTGATTTTGAAATGCAATCAAATTCTAATTCAAATTTTTAGGCTGAACATACTTTAGTTTGACAAGTTCGAACTACAAGATATTGATGGCTTAAATATAATTTTTGGATGTCCATAGGAGGGGGTAGGGAGGGGTAAGGCTATGTTCAGCTGTAAGCTGATAATGGGATGGGATGAATTAAATACTCACTTATAATACACAGCGGGCTTATTACTACTCCCCAACCATTCGGCCACATCCTCAGGGTTACTGATCGTGGCCGACACCGCAACGAACCTAATTTTCGGTGCCATCGATTCTAATCCTGACGTTGTCACGTTGCCCTGGTTTTGCCTTTGCAGTTGCTCAATACGGTATGTCGACTGCACTGATGACTGGAGAAACCATTTTACTGTTTAATGTACGGGATATAATACAATACAAAGTGAGTAAAATACTTCGAGTGACGAACGCACGCACGTACGCCGCATGCATGCAAACATGATTGCACGTATTGTACATGCATTTATGCACATACATACACTGCAGGCCAAAAGTTTAAAACCACCATAACTAAAGTAGGAAAATAAAGTAAAACAGGTTATTTAATTATTAACATCCATCTCCAATTAATCGCAACCCGGAAGAAACGGCATTTTGTTCTTAAATGTTTTTGTACTGTTCCTTTTTCAAAATTCCTTCAATCGCCAGTTCCTTGGTTAGAGAACCAACCCCAGACCATAATTGAGCCACCACTATGCTTGATTGTTGGGACTACACAATCTGACATCATCTTTTCTTGAGCACTGCGTCGAACGTAAATTCTACGTTTTGAACCGAATAGTTCAAACTAGGATTCATCAGCCCAAAGCACTTTTTTAAATTCAGTCCAATCACTCATCATCATCGTCTAGAGCCCACTGCATCAGAATTTTTTTGTTTTGCGGCCTTAGCAGAGGTTTTCGAACTGCAACGCGACCATACAACTTCGCATCTCGCAGTCGCCATTTTACTGTAGTCAATGATAAAGGTTTAACTCAGGTTTTGTTTACTTCAACACGGATTTCTGGTGCTGTTAAGCGTCTATTTTGCTTGCTGGTAACAACAATGAAATTATCTTCACTAGACGTGGTAGCTCTCGGCCTACTCAAGCGTGAACGATCTTGAAAATGCCTATCTCCCTGTATTATATGATATACGAGTTATTGTGCCATAAACACAAGTCTTCGATAACTTCAGTTGTGAAGCAATCTCACGTTCGAATTTGCCTTAATTATGTTAAACAACGATGGCAGAACGCACTTCACTGCTAATTTCTCGAGCTTTTCCCATTTTATGACGTCTTCACCGTTTCTACAGTGCCTCTACCCCAAGTTTAGACTAATTGAGATTGTTTGTGAACAAACCCAAGTAAACTCGGGTAATAATAAGTCAGAAACTCGTGTTTTCAGGAGCTAAATAATCCTAAATATTATGTTCCAATACAACTACAATAATTAACCTGCCTCTAGCGCAGCGTTTGTCAGTGTTTGAAAACAATAGATGTTTATTATCCAATAACTTGAAAGTAAACAAAAGAATGACTTCTTTAAAAATTCGATACTAACAATAGAATGTGCAGATGTGCATTTCTTTTATTTATCCTATGGGATTTTATTACAATTGATGGATAATTGTTTATGTGCGGTCTTAAACTTTTGACCGGCAGGGTATATAACTTAATCATAAGCTAAAGTATCAATTTTATATTTATATCTTAAAAATACTCTAGTACCAGACTCAATCAATATCAAATGTAAAAGTACATTTATTTGTATTTAATTGTAATTGCAAGAGAAAATATAAATATGTTGTACTAATATTCGTGTAGGTAGGGTATTTCGTTCGGTTTTTTGATCATGATAATAAATTAAATACGAACGACATTTAATTAATATAACAAAATAAATAATTCTATCTACAGCATCCATAAGTGTATTGTGTTGAGTTTACTACTAATCTTGAAGAGGGTTGGCCTGTGGTCGGTGGCCAGTTGCATCAGATCGTGGGCATTACTTGCATCGTTCGTTAACGTCGCACAATGCACCGTTAATGATGTGTATGTGTTGAATAGAATAATAAAAATACTAAATCTATTAACATTTATCATTTCACCAGTTTTAGAGTAGAGGTTCCACAGAGACCACATTCAAAATTTAGCTGGTTCCGGTAGACCCCCTGTCATATTTCCAAAACTCGACAAAAACGTTGTACCGAATATGGAATATGCAAGTTTTTACAAGTAACAGTCGCTGAGTTTCTTAAAATATTATCTGCCTACATTGATAGGTGAAGTCGAGCCAACATTATAGTTCTTCCCTATCGAAAGCAAATACATTTTCGTGGAACCCCGCTTACGAATTGTGAACACCCATGTTTATGTCACGTCATCGCAGACCCCCGTCGAGTCTACCGTGGATCCCTGAACTTCCACCTGGACTACTTTGGGAACTAAGGTTTTAGACTAAATAGTTTTTTTTTAAAATTGAGAGTAACAAACGAGCACACAGTTCACCTAATGGCAAGTGATTCCTGCGGCCCATGACATATAAATTCATCCTTAACGTCTTAATAACGTCGAAACGAATATGTCATGCGATTATATGTATCGGATATAATATATAGCCAACCCTAGTTACCAACCTTACAGGACTATTACGGTCGATACTTAAATAAAAAAAACTAAATATAGATATATGGACTAAGTAAGTAATGAAATGAGAACATTATAAATTGGCCTGACAGTATAAATAATGACAAATTTAATCTAACAATATAAATATAGTTTATTAATACACAAAAAAAAACATGTAAATACTTTTATGTGCAAAGTGATAAAATGATATATTGATTATTACCGTAATAAATAAATTGACCAGGCTTTATGAATATTTAATGAACTTTATTAAATATTCATAAAGCCTGGTCAATTTATTTATTACGATATACTTATTATCGCATTGCCGCTTAATTTGGACCTTATTAAAAATGTCCTATTTTTCACTAAGTAAATAAAGACATCTTACTTTTAGCAATCGTTTTATTAATCGCTATGTCAGTTCTTTTCAAGCGGTGTAAAAATAATGCCTTTGTATTAATTGACTTGTTTGACGTACGTGACGCACATGACGTACGACAGCTGTAATTAATTAGACGATGTACCTATATTAGTATATTACTATAGTCATGCAGTTTTGCGTACTTGAATAGTCTTCATTCGGCTGACCACGGCCTCGAGAACGGGGCCGCGGGAGGCGTCGTTCAGGATGTGCACCTCGTCAATGAGGAACAGCTTGATCACCTCCACCATGCCTCTATTATCGCGCCATCTGCGAGTCAGCATGTCCCATTTCTCTGGCGTTGTTATAATTATCCTACGGGATATGAGATACATGGTTGATTTCATACTAAAATTCGCGTCAAGAGGAAATGGAAGAATGTCAACGTATTCTCTAGGACATCGATCAAAAGTATGTACTGTAAAGTACTCGAAACGTTGGTCCATGTACCTCATTACAGGTAATGCAGCAATTCAAACCCTAGGGTGACGACGCCGACGCATCTCGAATTAATGTTAAAGATAGGACGTAAATGTCGTGAACCGAATATATATCACTTACCGGGATAGTTTGTGACCCCTGATACTATGAAATAAAAAAAAGGTTTAATTAAAACGCAATAAAATCCGTATCAATTTTATTCAATGTATTGTATTCGCGTAATTATAAAAAAAAATCATCAAAAATCAAGTTGTTGTTACCTGTAAGGTTTCAGTTGTGAAAAATCGACGTCAGTATCACCGGTAACCTCGATGCAGAGCAAATTTAACTTTGTAAATTTGGGATACCACTCGGTTAGTCTTTCGGTACATAACGCTTTGATAGGTGCCACTGCAAAAAAAACCGTACAATCGTAACTTTTTTATGAAATTAGGGTTGACACACAGTTTAACTTTTTTCATGATAGGGTTGACAAACACAGTTCACCTGATGATAAATAGCTATTTTTCTATACATATTTTTTTTAAATATTACGGTGGACAATCGAGCACATAGTTCATGTGATGTCTGTGACCCTACATTTACGTCCATCTCCAACAAAGATTCCAAATGTACATGCGTTGTTTAATTGGATCCCGGGATCCCCTAACCCATACGAAACAGCAGCCATATGCTGCTATTTCACGCTGCCAATCTGTGAGGGTGTAGTCCTTCCCCCTGGAGTCAAATCTAATTAGCAGCATGGCTAAGTCCGAATATTATATAGAATAAACTTTCACTACAAATCGTGCATCCTCGAGTTTCACGGGCTGGGTAACGATCCGAACCGAGGATAAGGAACCATTGTGCTGGTTACCCATAAATAAAGATCTCGGCCGAGGGCCCACAGGCTCGGCTACCTTTCAACCTGGTGAAGCTGTAATAGCCCTGGAGGTAACATAAAAAAAAATTACAAATATAGACGTGTTATAGGAAAGTTTGTGGCATGGCTTCACAATTAAAAAACTAGGGAACGGTGACGGGCAGGCTGTTCGGAGGTCTCTTTTATGTAGTTATGACATGTATAACATAGAACAGTCCTCAAAGAGCTAAGGCACTAACTTTCAATTCACTTTGAATAAATAACTTCTTATTCTGTATGGAGAAAAGCCTTAACTTACAAATCATAAGGGATATCAAATGTAATGTAAATGTGAGAGGCGTGCGCTAAGGTTGTTTGTAAATCCGGCCCAGTGTATTATTAAGGTATTGCGGTGTGAGGTGGTATTTAAGTATCATCCAATGTTACATACTGTAAATAATTTTGAAATCTTCATCGCATTTTTTATCACTCAGCTCCATTAATAATTGTACTATGGCCATTTCAAATACAACCGTTTTACCCGAACCGGTAGGAGCGCATACGACCATGGATTTGTCTGAAAATACAAGGATTTTTTTTTTATTTCTTTAAATTCCATAAGATTATTTTAATTATTTTGAATGATTTATCATTAACTAGTAAATTTTACTTTTCTGATTTTTAAACAATATTAGGTAAAACGAGCACACAGTTCACCTGATGGATGCTAAGTGATAACTGCGGCCTGGTAACGTTTACCTCAATCCTCGCCAGAGATTTAAGATACACTGAGAACTAAAATGAAATTACTCACCTGTATTAGAGTACTTACCAAACTCAACATCCGAAACACATCACGTTATGCTGCTATTTCCTAAACATCATACATCACGACAGAATTCAAAATGTTATCCTTAACATCTCGATGGTTGGCAATCCACCACTGTGCGCTTTACGCGAAATTTTCTGCGCACAACTATTCTGTGGAATCAGCTGTCGCCAGGGGTGTTTCCGAACCGATACGACTTACGGATCTTCAAAAATGAGCCTATACCTTACTTAAAGACCGGCACCGCATTTGCGGCTCTCTCTGGTATTGCAAATGTCCATGCTGGCATCAGTAATAACTTACGAGCTCTTTTGCCACCTATTCTATATTAAAAAGCAAAAAAAAACGACGGTATTCTATGGAGACGTGGTCTTCCAGTCTTCTAGCCAGAAATTATATGTCGTTAGGCTCTACCGGTAGTCCTATAGGAAAATGGCCGATACGAGGTTAACCACCGTGGAACGTGTAATTATAATAACATATCTCTTAGATATCATAAATCGTAAAACCATATTATTCCGCGACGTTTCCCATAGTCGTTTACCGACGGGATATTTGATATACAAGATATTAACTCAATAATATAAATATTAAAATAACTGGTATATATAATATGATCCCACCATTTTTAAGTAATATAAAACATTTTACCAGAATATAGAGCATCTTCAATAACTTTCGATTGAACAAGGTTGAAATATTGATAGCCGAATATGTTTCGGTATTTCGGATCTGTAAAGATAATTTTAAATATTATATGTACGAAAATCAACAATATATCAACATTATATATATATATATATATTTATATATATATATATATATATATATATATATATATATATATATATATATATATATATATATATAATAATCAAAATATTAATATGTTAATATTACTGTATTTTTTAAGATATAATGTTGATTTTCGTACATATAATATAGAAAGTATAACTTCAACGTACAAATTTTCGTAAAAAATATTGTGTATACGTAAAATATACACATTCAATAATTAATAATCATGCAATAATACAGCCACTCAAATAAAAAACTCATTAAATGCATAAATTATAAAACATTTAATTACACACACTTTTAATTACAAAATGAGTCTTACACATGTAGGAGCTTATTTTCTGTTACTGGCCGCTTGGACGCCTAATTAGAAACATTTTAATAAAGCTCCATAGCTCGTTCTTTTTAAATTGGAGAATATCATTTCTTTCTTGGCTTTTGTTGTTAATTTACATACAGATCATAAGTGGTTGTACAGAAGAATAGCTGAGCATTTAAATGGTTCTATTAAGAAAGTTTTTAATGCAATTGATCATTATAAAACACATTTAACTGTTGAAAATGTTCTTAGAAAGGCTCGGCCAGGAAAAACCTCTCCCAAAGAAGATACGCTAATCGTTCGTGTTGCTAAAAAAGTAAAGGCTCCAACCAGATTAAAAATGAAGTTTTTCGCCTGATGACCCGAGAAACATCTCGTCAAGACTGATAGGCCGAAGATTAGTGGAAGCTAAATTGTTTGGAAGAATCTCTCGAAAGGTTCAAAAAATATGTTAATTGCACGGTGTACGAGAATGGAAAAAAGTGTTATATTCAGATGAAACAAAAATAAATATGGTAAATTTCGATGGAAAGCGCTATGTGTCTAACATCCCTGTGCTGTCCTGTAAATGTTTTTAATTATAAATACGCAAGGAGTGTAGTGTAGTCAAGCACGGTGGCGGTAACATTAAAGTTTGGGGGTGTTTTCCCAGATGTGGAGTTGGACCCGTTCGGAAGGTTGAAGGTACAATGGATCAATAGAAATACAAAAATATCTTAGAGCACACAATGATTCCCTACTCGGAAGATCATTTGCCTGTAACCTGGATCTTTCAGCATGACAATGACCCTAAGCCCACGGCCAATAGCGTCAAATATTTCCCTAGCGAACAGCGTATATCCGTTTTAGACAGCATCCAGCAAATAGTCCGGATTTAAACCCGACAGAAAATCTCTGGTAAATTGTTAAAAAGAAAGTCTCAAACAAACGTAACACCAGTCAAAACGAACTATATGAAGCAATTGTTGAAGCATGGAATTCAATCCCCTGGAAGATGATATTGATTGAATCAATGCCACGTCGTTGCAGTGGTGTTAGTGAAAATAAAGGATACGCCACTATATATTAATTATAACTATTGGTAGGCTGTGGATAGTAGCTAGTAAATAACAATACTAATTACTAATACTTATTAATACTTTTTTATACTTTTTTGTTGTTGTTTCTAATTAGTTGACCATTATTGTTCATACCTTAAAACTGATTTAAATATTTGTCCGTAATGTAATATTGAAACTACATCTAATTAATATATATATCAAAATATAAATATGTTAATATAACTGTATTCGTTAAGATATAACAGCTTGTGGTGAATTTCGTACGGTAAGTAAAAAAACTGTAACCCATTGGCACGTATGGCGGAATGGAGTACAATCCATTGCTTTTTAGGCGAGACGGTAGAAGAGGAATAAGGAGCAGTATTCTCTAGTGCGACTGTTCGAGTCCGTTCTGGTTATGCCTCTCCCTAAACTTCTCGAAGCGTTGCCGGTCACCATTTACGCACATTTTTTTACCGCCATGGTGAGTACAAACACTTCAAAGCCAGGATTGGCCACCTGGTGCTCACCAGGATATATGGTATCGTTAATCGGAAGTTGAGGATAAATACACACCGCAAGAAGACTAGCCTAAGCTATTTCGTGCTAATGGACCGGGAACGGTCGAGGATACTTAAGTTCGTATCACCGTCATATGACGAGAAACTCGTGAAAGTCTAAAGCAGATAATAACAAATCTGAACCTTGCTTTTTTTTTTCGGGCTGATGGCCGCTGTTAGCCCCAGGGCTTTTACAGTTTCACCGGGTTGAGAGGTGACCGAGCGCTTATGGTTCTCAGTCGAGACCTCTATATATGGTTAACCAGCGCAAGGGCTCCCGATAGGGAGCCTCGGCTTGGACCGTTACCCTGTTTCGCGAGAGCGTCTGACTCGAGGGTGCCCGAGAGGGCCGAACCTCGGCTCGGTCAGTTGCTTCTGACAGAGGATTATCTTAATTAATATCACTATTATTATTAACTACCTGTACCACCACTTCAGAATGCGTGGGCGCTGGAGAAGAAGTGGCGTAAGAAACTCCAGCAACGCTTCTATCTGTATGGACTGGAGAGAAACGGCCAGTGACATGGCGGTATCGCGAATAACTTTGTTTGCGACGCCCTCGCCGTCGGCGGGGCGATATGAGGGTGCAATGTATGTGTGTTGTGTTTACGAAGGGCTTGGGCCCTGGTGGTTGCGTCGTCAGGGTCGTCGAGGGCGTGCCTCGGTCTCCTACGGACGCGGGTAAATCTGTGATTCGCGATGGGATTGTAAGTGGCGGCACTGACAATCAAAGGGTTTCGGTGTGTGACGGCAGAGTCAAAATATCGGCGAGAAGCCTGCTTCAGGTACTGAGCTATGGTCGGCAGCTCAAGATCTATGTGTAGATTTTCGTTACGCAAGAACCATGGCGCACCGGTGGCCTTGCGCATGAAACGATTTTGTATTACCTGAAGTCGGTGAATGTGACGCGGGGAGGCATGCGCAAAGACGGGGCTTGCGTATGTCATTATGGGTCGGATGCACGCTTTGTAAAGTGTAATTTTATTACGCAGGGACATTTTGCTATTTTTATTAAGTAACGGGTGCAAACGACCTATGACGCACGCTGCTCGATTCCGTACTCGGTTGACATGCGGACCGAAGGTGAGTCTTTCATCTAATGTGACGCCTAAGTATTTGACTGTCTTTTCCCAGGGGATTGGACGATCAAATAACTTTATAGTTTGGAGATGCGGCGTTTTGTTGCGCCGAGAGAAGTAAATGGCTGCACTTTTGGTGGAGTTAACCTCGATCCTCCATTTCCGAAACCATTTCCCTAAGGTGTTGGCTGCAGATTGGAGGCGTTTACAAATAGCGTCTGGTTTAAATCCAGACACGTAGAGGCCGGTGTCATCGGCGAAAAGGGCTAGCTCTACACCGCGAGTGCGCGGTATGTCGTTGGTGTAGAGTGTGTATAAAGTAGGACCTAGGACAGAGCCTTGTGGTACTCCGGCACAAATGGGGTGAACCTCGGAGCGCGTTCCCTCGACGCGGTAACGAAAGGTTCGATTTCGGAGAAAATCTCGTATGATAAGTACGAGTCGATCTGGCACACCGAGCTCATATAGTTTGTATATGAGCCCGTTGTGCCAGACCTTGTCGAAAGCTTTCGCCACGTCGAGAAAAAGTGCCACAGTTTGGTAGCCCTGAAGAAATTTACTGAGGATGTGCTCCGTGATGCGGTGCACTTGATGTGCATGAGTGTTGGGTGCGAAACCCGAACTGCTCATTGATTGGCAGCCCTCGGGACAGCATGAAGTCCTTGAGGCGGGTGAGGATGAGCCTTTCATATACCTTACCCAAGACTTTGAGTAGGCTTATGGGTCGATAGGCTGATGGATCGGTTGGATGTTTTGAGGGCTTGAGAATCCCTATGACATCGGCTTCCTTCCAGGTGTTCGGGAAGGTGCCTTTGGATATAGCCGCGTTGTAGATTATCACCAGTAGGTGTAAAATGGACATGGGTAGGAGTTTCATCACCTTGTTGGTGATACCGTCGGGGCCGGGAGCCTTGCGTGGTCGCAGGTTTTTAATTATGGACTCAACTTCGGTGCATGTAACTTGAGTGACGTAATCGCGAGGTGGTTCCTTACTCCTCCGGTCGACCTCGCTGTTAACCATTTCAAGGTGAGCGGCGTCGATCGGTAGGGTGCTCGGTGAGCATTGGAGCTCGAGATTGTCAGCCAGACATTCGGCTTTCTCTTCGTCTAAGAAGGCGGGTGGTTTATTGGGCCGCGCTAAGGGAGGCATTGTTTGGGCGTTGCCCCCTTTTAGGGATTTGGGAAGTCGCCAGTAGGCGAGATGGGAAGGTTCGATATTGGAGAGGTGATTATCCCACCGATCGTTCCTATACTGGGCTATGCGTGATCGGACTTCACGCTGAAGGGTACGTAGCACCAGCCGGTTACTTTCAGTGGGATATAAGTCATGGGCACGAGTCACCGCATTCTTGCGCCTCATTAGGTCCTTTATGTCGTTTGGCAGGGTCCATCGGTGGTCCATCCTCGACTACGGTCTGGATGTGCGTAGTGAGGGCATGAACTGCGAGGTTCGTGTCGTTGACTGAAGATATGTTCCTAGGAATAGCATCTAGGTGCGGTGATGTGGCTTCCCTCAGGGCGTTCCTGAGTCGGTGCCAGTCTACAATGGTTTTGGTGGAGGGTGAGGTTGGGGCGGAGGGCCCTAACCGAAGAAGAACGGGGCGATGATCGGAAGCGAGCTCATGGATTACCTCTATGCCTTGGAAGGCGAGATTGATGTTCTTACAGATGGCAATATCAAGCACGTCCGGTGCGTGACCCAATATGTATGGAAAATGGGTAGGCGTAGTAGGCGCTACGACGTCGAAGTCGAGTGCGTCGCTTAGCGAGTCTAAAGCCAACCCCCGGGGGTTGATTTTAATTGCATTCCACCGAGTGTGCTTGCTATTGAAATCTCCTGCCAAAATGACTAAGTTTCCAAGGGAAAGGAGCGCCACGAAGTCGCTTCGTAATACTTGTGCGTCACGTCTGCAAGGCAGGTAGACGGACGCGATTGTGATGGGGGCGTGGCCGGTCATGGCTAGCTGACAGACCGAGGCTTCTAGGAAGGTTAGGGTTGGCGTATCGACGGGCACGCAGTGCAAGGACTTTTTATAGTAGATGAGAGTTCCGCCATTAGCGGCGGAAGTTCTATCATTCCTAATGATGTTATAATTCGCGATGTTGGGATTGCGAGTGTGCGGTTTGAGGAATGTCTCTTGCAATAGGAGCACGTCGACTTGGTGATCGCGAACAAAATTTAAGATTTCGTCGCGTTGATTATTAATACCGTTCGCGTTAAAAAATGCGACGTTAAGGGAACGCGGTTTTACTCTGCCGTTGTAAAGGCCCTCTATGCTTGAAAGTTGACGATGGCTGACACTACATGTTGATAGCGCATTGTGGCAGCAATCCTGATTTCAGGCTTGCCATTGGAGTCCCTTAGGGCTTTTGCAAGGGCTGAGACGTCGGCGCCGTTGAAAACGGCGGCGAAGCGACACACAAGGTCGAGGTCGCTTTCGTTAACCGGCCGTCCGGCTGATGGAGGGGGCTGCTCTACCGGTTGAGCAACGGTCACTACGCCGATAGGACTTTTCCATGTGGGACGTAGAGGTCTAACAGGAGCGAGAATAGGCGCGGGAGCGGTGATCGGTGTAGCTACCTTAGGTGCGACTTTAAGTGCCGGGCGTTTCGGCTTGGGAGCCTTTGGGCAGCCAAGGTAATTGGCTGTGTGTCCCTCTGAGTTGCACAGGACACATGCGAGGGGCCCGAAAGCAGCCAAAAGGGCCTTGTCCTTGGGTCTCGGACAGTCGGTGGTGCCATGGTCACCCAGGCACTTTACGCATCTGGGTTTCCCGAAGCAGTTGCGATCAGAGTGGCCATATAACTGGCATTTGTGGCACTGGCCCGGAGGGCCATTTTTATGAGGGCGCTCTATTGTGAGCCCAGAAAGGTGGCAGCACGTTTTCAGGTTAAATACCTACTTCCCTGCCTCGGACCTTTCGAGGGCCACAATTACCATGTTGAATGGCTTTTTGTTATGCCCACTGTACATCCTATGCACGGATAGGACGGGTAAATTCTGAGCCTGGAGGTCCTCTTTGATGAGGTCTGCGGGGATTTCCCGCGGAAGGTTTTTAATAACCACTCTGAGATGGCGCTCTTCTGCCAGGGTGTAGGTGTGAAAGAATACACCTTTGTCTTGTAAGTAGCGGGTGACCGCTCTATGGTCATCCGTGGTTTCTAGCTGCAGTTTAATGCCTACAGCGGTGGGGATCGCTTGATATTTGTAGCGATTGGAAAGGGCCGATACGACAATCGGCCATTTATCTTGTGCCTGTATGAAGACAGGCGGCGGGCGTTTCGATGGCTGTGAGACAGCCGAAGTTTGGGGGGAGCCAGTAGTGGCGCGCTGAGGAGCGGCGGGGCTTGCTGTGAGGCTGCAGAGGGGTGCCATGGGGTTGGGCCACAGATGTCGATGGCCGGGGAGAGGGACATCGCTTTCCCGTTTTTCGCCTTGGGTGGCGGCGTCGGGGCGGGTGAAGCTCGCTTTTTCGCTTCTTTTCCACCAGCGTGAAGTTGCTGGTGTCTTGCGGGAGGTCCTCGGGGGACGAAGGGCTATCTAGCTCCGTTTCGGAGACCGAGGAGGACGATGAGGCAGAGGCCCTTGAGGAGGACCTTGAGGGTGATTTTTGCCTCTCCGGTAGGGGTTGCTCTTTTATAATGTCTTCGAAGACATCGGGGTATTTACTCTTCAGGCAGCTGACCAAGTGTACAAGGAAATCCATTGTTGGATTCTCCATTGTACACAAATTATTAATAATATTACTACTATTACGCGGGATGTGGCCTCCGGTGGGGTGCCGGGGTGAGTAGCCTACTTCCCTCCTGCCGGGTATAGGCAGGAGGATGTGTGCCTAGTTGTGTAGCCCTAGTGCGTCCAAGTGCCAATCTTATTTGTGCACTTGGGTGTGTGCTTAGAGCTAACTAAAATACTCGTGAGACAATTATAAGTCTAGCGGGTTGGTCAACCTTGGCTAGGGCACTACCCAAGGCCAAGTTTACGTTGACTCCTTCCGCTATCTTGCGTTTCCCAGAAGGGGAACCGCGGGCGTACGGGGCTTGCCCTACACTAGCTTAGTTAACACCGCAAGGTATCCACTAGTATAACCACCCAGGTGGCTTTACAATAGCTTTCTTGGAAACTAAATTCCGATCACAATAGCAACAGCAATAAAAATTGCTCGGTGTATTGTTCTCGGAACAATGGGTGCGCAGGTAGCTTGCTCGGGGGCAGGTAGCTCGGGACGATCGTGGCGGGGAGCCGGGCGACCGTTCTCGGCGACTGCTGAGCGTCGAATGAATGGCTGCACCTTGCACACTAGTGTACCGCTATGTCGGTTTGTATACCGACCGAAGTTATCCCCATAATCGTATCTGCAAACGGGTCAATACCAACCGGATTCTCGGGTCCGTCGGGACTCCGGTACGTGCTCAAATTCAGAAGGCGGTACAAATCCGGGAACATACCGATGTATCATTCACCTGTTTCGTCCCTTTTCACGCTAATCTAATTTAATTATTGAATAGTATTATATTTTGATATTAACACCTTTTTATTATTACTTATTCGGATCCATCATATACACCATATTCGGACAACAAGGAGTCCCACCTAAAGAAATAAAATTAAAAAAAATTCTAATACCTTTGGTCTTCAAGAAGCATACTTTAACATAGTAGAATGTAAAACTATGTTTTAGAATCTTTTGTTTAATTTAATCATGCTAAGATTGTTTATAATTATATTCAAAAATAAATGTTTCAAATCTCCGAAACCAAAAATTTGAGATACATAATACTTATTGTATATATGCTTATATAATTTGTATGTATATTGTATTTATATAAGTATTTGATATCTATATATGTATTATTGTATTATTCTTTATGTGTGTATTTTATATTAACTATTTTAATCTTTTACTTTCATTAAATAGTTTATTGCTACACCTATCATACACATTATCTCACCACACCTTGGGTTGACACGTAAAGAATGACTTTGGCATTAACTCCGCCTTTTGTGAACCTTTAGCTTTGTTAAAGTTAATACAATAAAGGGTAAATAAATAAGTCAATAATTCCTAATAACGAAAAAAGGCAATTAAATTATATAGGTATAATAACCATAATAAAAACTATATAATTTTTCATAGTACGATCTGCGAAACCTACGTTTTACGTAAGTTTATATCCGCCAATACACTATTGTCGTAACCAATCTCCCATCACTAGTGTTTTTAGCTCACTTTGAATGGGTAAAGCGAAAGTTAGAAATGCCAATAAATACTAAAATGTTAAAAAAAGTACAATATTTATATGCATGTTTTAATAGTTTGTCAAAGATTTCGACGTCTGTCTATTCGGCCCATATTATTTTGAAGTATGTGTAATCGCCAACACGATAAGTTCGTAAATTCATAAACAAACTAACATTTACATGTCACATTTCATTGGAGAAAGCTACATTATTAATGAGCATTTCAATTTAGGTGGATATTTATAATAAACGATATTAGGCAATGTTGCGTAGTACATAAAGAAAGCTACAAAATTTGGCCGCCATTTTATAGTTTTGGAGCGCATGCTTAATAATTTTTTTTGTAATCAATTGTATGATTATAATTTATATATATATATATATATATATATATATATATATATATATATATATATATCTTTTTTTATTTTCTAGGGTATTAAAATATCTGTAACGATGTAAATTTCAAAATAATGAAATCGAATTCCGCGTAATGGCAGAAAATTATCTCTGAAAAATTATCGTTTAGTATTTGTGGGATTATGTGTACTTGAATATGAGGGACACAGAACTTTTGCACACACGTAATATAAAAGCTTTCACTTACCTATTTCTTCAACACTTCTTAAACCATCTCGTTCTCTAGTGCGACTTGATGGCCTTATTATTTTCGATATTTTTTCAACGGTAATCAAATCTTGCTGTCCTAGATCAGTCGTACTTGACGGCGACAACGAAATTGGTTGAGAATTGTATATTTCTGCATCAAAGAAGTCTGAAAAGTTGTCACTACATACTAAAATTATCAATACCTTTTTTGAAATTTCATTTTTTAAATATATTACTTACAGATTGGTATCCATATCTATTTTGGATGAAAAATAAATCTATAGTATTTATTATCACAATATACAATATAATTAGTAATATTATTAGAAAAACTAAGAATGAATGAGTTAGTGTTCGATTTTTTTACCGCCAAAGCTAAAACTCTTTTTTTTTTAATTATGGGGACTACTACACTATCAATATTCGTCATAATACTGGTATGTTAAGGCAATAGATGTTATAGGAAATGAATTACTGTAATAATATTATTTCAAATAAAATGCAATATCAATTGTGTTGAAACCTTTTTCCATTATACTATCTTTATTATTTTGTAAATAAAGAAGGGTATGTATGTTTCATAACTTAATTAATGAGAAACACAAACTAACTACAGTATAATAATAGTTTTTCATGCACATGTACATTATTTATTTATTTATTCAAACACGTACATCTATCTTTACAGGTTTGCCTAGTACAATAGTGATGTTTAATTTAATATTACAACTTAAATTATAACAGTTGAGTAACTACTGAGAAAATTTTCTCAGTACTCATAAACAATAATGATGGGATAAGTACAATGGGAAGAATATTAGAGTGAAATATGCAGATCAGAAAAACATTGACTGAAACAGTGCTTGGAGGATTTAATAAAAAGAATTTATTATTAAATTAATGTTAATGTAATCCCTGTTTATTAAGTTATCGTAAAAGAAAGTGTAAAATCTAAAAGAAATTACTTTCCATATAATATAAAAATGTTATTTGTATCTACACATTTGGCTGTCTACATTAAACTATACCATGTATTAAAATATGTATAACGTACAAAATAATAGTATACTGTCAACTGCAACAATGTATAAATGGTACAAACGCAATTTGAATATTTTTTATTAAAATTGTGGCGCATGTACCAAAGAAAAGAACATAGAGAGACTCAATAAATGGTGTATGTATACTCTTATGCGCAAGATATGTCAACTTTAGAATCAATTATTACATATCGGCATAGAGTACGGTGATATCGGTTTGATAAGTAATACATGTGGAAATATAACATGCCTCAATGAAATTCATGGAATCGGTATAGAGGTTCATTCTGTCACTGTCATAGTTTTCGTTAACATTTTCCTTAAAATATGATTTTTATTTCAAACCTTTATTTTATTATTTATTGTGATATTTGTTCGTTTTGTTAATAAAAAGCAACATTTGTTTATTATTTTTTGATATGTCTGTATCAATAATTACATAAGTTATTCAAAGTTTTGTCTGATAATAATTTGTTTTACTTAAAATTGTCTAAAACATATATACATTTCAGGGACTGTTTAAAAGATTACGAGAATGCAGACACAGTTAGTATTGACACATTGGCTCTTGAAGAAATTATTCAAGATGAAAGAGAACGAGAAATATCAGAACTTAGTGCACTGAGTCTAAAAGTTCGTTATCTTCATACAAGCATACTGTACTATAGAAATGCTAAATCAAAACTGGGAGCTACTTGCCACGAAGCATGGAGGACATTAATTAAGAAAATCGGGGGTACACCAAATACATGGAAGGAAATGGGCTATTTATTGGGCATATCACAAGATGATTTAAATGTGAGCAAATTTTTTTTATAATATAATGTATGGCAAATAACACAGTTTTCCTGTTTCCCAAGCCTGTGACTTTCTTTTTCAGTACAGGTATTTTGACAAACAATAAGTATGCATTTACCAGTTTTTTTTCTGTGATTTCACGGAAAAAGGTTCCTGCAGTCCATGGCACCTACATTCTTTGTTAAGGATAAACATGGACTCCTTGTGTCACCCTTGAGGACCTATATGGAATGCCTCACAACTAGTAAAAAAGTCACTAATTTCTTTATTTAATTTGTTGACACAATATCTAAACTTGTTAGCAAAAAATCAACTTGTGTCACAAGGTTGAATGTCTATAAAAAAATAACTGAGCCCTGTTTTATAATTTTTTTGTTGAATTATTAAAGCTCCTATGTTTTGGCTTCTAAATAATGTAAACAAATGTTATTTTTTCCAAGAATACAAGAAACCATGTTGTTATTCATAATCACCATTTTTGCACCTGTCTACAGTAATGCTAATATGGGGTGGTCATACCTTACAATAGGTTTACCTGACCTACCCCTATCAGCTAGTTGCATAGTCTAGTCATAGTCTAGCCTAGTTGCATACTTGCAACCATTACACTTTTCCTTTTTATTAACCTCAATTATTGCCTAAAAATGGACACATCTATTAAAGGCGTGGTTGCCCTATCAGAACGAAGGCCAGAGTCAAGCCAGAGCAAGAAGTGGCTGCAAGCCAATCTGCTGTGTCCGGATTGTACTGACGATACCAGGACGCTGAATGCTTTAACTGAAGGAGCGGATCCCGCAGAAGAAGGTTCACATCAAAGAGGATTCTCTGATTCATTGTCAGTACATCACTCAGAAATTGGGCCCTCTCTAGAATTCAAGTTGAACAGGAGCTCAGAGAAAAGCGAGGAGTGGCTGTTGTGGCTGGACAGTTAGAAGACTAAAGGTCGCTAACCTGACTTCAAACAAGCTGGCCACTGGTCCTAAGTTAACCCCAGCTCATCAAGCAGCCCAACTATGTTTCGCAAGAGAACATGTGAACTGTACGGATGAGCAAGAGAGCTCTGATCTCACATAGTCTAGATATAGTGATATTAATTAAGATAATCCTCTGTCAGAAGCAACTGACCGAGCCGAGGTTCGGCCCTCTCGGGCACCCTCGAGTCAGACGCTCTCGCGAAACAGGGTAACGGTCCAAGCCGAGGCTCCCTCTCGGGAGCCCTTGCGCTGGTTACCCATATATAGAGGTCTCGACTGAGAGCCATAAGCGCTCGGTCACCTCTCAACCCAGTGAAACTGTAAAAGCCCTGGGGCTAACAGCGACCATCAGCCAGAAAAAAAAAAAACATATGTTTTTTTTGTTTGTCTAGACTTAAATCCTATTGAGCATTTATGGGATAAGCTTAAAAGAAAAGCTATGAGATCGGATCTTCCTGAATGTTGTTGAAATGCAATGTTTCCTTATTTTAAAGATTAAGACAAATTTTGTATATATATATTTTTTGTCATATTGAAAAAAAAAATATTAATATGAATGTCATCCATTTTAAAAATAAAACCTTTAAACTACTATAGTCAAAAAATAAATCTGAGCAACGAATTTTTTACGAAAATTTAATGAAAATTATGTGATAGATTGCAGAACCACATCATTGATTTGTTTGCTTACTAGTGTATTTGATAATTATATTAAAACCTAATAATTAAAAAAAAATGTCTGTCTAACTTATCCTTTATATTATATTATATATATAACATTATTATAAGTATATGTCCTAAGAAGGCACAAAAAGATAAATTTATTTGCAATGTTGTTTGTACAATAGTGTAATTAATTTATCATCTTTTCCTTATGAATATTCTTTATTGCTTGCATAATACTATCCTCTTTAAGGATAGATTTCGCTAGTATAGTTTAAATAGTTTAATTGCTTATTGCTACTGTTAATACATACCAATACAACTTCAAAACATATTTCAAAGCATTGTATTTTATTAAATAATGATCTCACATCAATTGAAATCTCTGGCAACCTCAAAAGTTTTAGTAATTTTCCTTTACATCTATCATTTTAGTACATCATGAATACTGTTAGAGAAGATCCAGCTGATACAGTCCTTAAGGTATTTATGCAAAATGAAAGAGCAACATTAGATAAAGTTCTTGATGCTCTGGTTAAAATGAAACGATATGATATTCTAAAAGGAGTGGAGGTTCCTTTATTGGATCTATCACAATGTTTTAATAAAGATGACAGTGGTTACCATAGCACAAGCAAAGTCTCTGGCACAAGAGAAATCATAAGTTTCACAAAAAACCTTACAAATGATTTGCCACTGGCGTTAAACAAAAATATAATTATTAAAGGAAAAGAACCTAACAAACCTAATAGGCCAACACTTAGAACTCCAATAAAGACTGATATAATGAAAATAGAAAATGAACAACCTATTTTATTTTTAACATTTGCCGAGGATGGTTTGCTAACAGCAGCTAATATAAAACAATATGTTGAAAACTGGACAGATATTTCAGCAGTAACTATAATCACACTTAATGAAAGAAAAGAAGCAGTTTATCAAAACCCTGAAAAATTTATAAGAGAATATTTTGAAAAGGTAAGCCCAGCATTATTTAAAACAATGAATGCAAACAATTACCATTACCAATCTTCCTGTTAATCACACCAACTAAGCATAAGAAAAGTTCACAATTGTAAATATTCATAATAGAATACCTATGTAAAAATGTGTAGCTGTATTTCATCTGATGATTGAAGGTGACTGGAGACCCAATAACTGATTATGTGGCAATACAATTATACTCCTCAGATCTGACAATACATCTGATCCCAATTCCTTTTTAAGGATCTGTGTGTTTGAAGGTGACCCGCCGAATTTCATAAACAAATATTTTATTCCTTTTGTAAATTACAACTGTTATAGGGCTTCCCTATGGTCTTTAATTATTGCCTAATCTGCCATTTTGCAGAACTTTACATAATATTAAGATGTTTTTTTAACATTACAAATAATAAAATATCTTTCTATATCATATTTTATACATGCATTTCACTATAGAAATAATTTCAAACAGCATGATATTCTGTTTGTGTTAATACCTGGATGATCAAATAATAATTTATTTTCAGGCTGACTACATAGTACCTATAATAACAACTGGATATCTGAAAGAAATCAGATCTCACACACCAAGGGTACCCAGCACTAATGATAATCTAGACTTTAAATATGTCAATTTCATATATAATTTGATAGTCAACCATTATGTACATGCATCTGGGTGTCTCAATCAAAAAGTGAGAAGTGTATTACCACAAAATGCAGAAGTAAATGTCCTAAGGGATATAACATTGTACCCAGACTTAATGCCATGGACATATGAAGCAAACTTTGATGAGAACTTTAAAGCTTTTCTGAATAAAGAATACTCAACTTTATAAGAAGACTTGCCATTATATTTATTACTGTAAAACTAGTTTTTATTTTGTGGCAGTTATTAATAAAGAAATTTCTGAAATAATTACAACTTATTCATTTTATAATTTATTTAAAAAAAACTTTTATTTCAACCTTACATTAATTAAGCTTATAGGTCGGTGAACAAAAAATACATACTAGAATATGAGAAGATTAAGATTAAATTATTTACCTAAATAGTCATGAGCTTTCATAGTAATGTTTTAATATAAAATAATACAAAACTATTTTAGGTAAAAGAGGTAGAAACTACTGATTCAATCATACAACAATTCATTTTGGTGTAACTCTTATATGAATGAAGTTGCTATCTAGTTATTAAGAAAAATACTCATAAGAAAAAATATTAATCCTTGTCACTCAAAACTGTGTCATTAGGTGTGTCTTCTTCCGTAGCGTCACATTGGCTGACATCATTAACATCAATGCCTGTGTCATTGTTACTGTTATTTGCTAATTCCTCCTGAAAAAAAAAAAAATTAAATTCTGAAACTTATAGTCAAACCGAAAAAATCCACCTGACTAGGTTGGATATACAAATTCAAAACATCTAACTGACTCACGCTTTATGAGCTGTCAGCTCAACAAATAATTAGTTTCTTAAGATAAAACATTATCTGACCTATTTCACAAAGTGGTGATGACAAGTGAGAGGTGGCAAGTACACAATCCATCTGGCGTTCAAAATAATCTAAACTAGATTACCAATGATTGAGCCTCAAGCGGCAACCGGTAAAGGTTCTAGGCTGGCAACCGCAAATTGACCATCAGTGTACGACCCTCCCCCCCCCCCCACCTTTTTTCTTTTTTTTTTATTATTTTTATATAGGGCAAGTGATTCCTGCGGCCCATGACATCTACATTCATCCTTGAGCAGGGATCATAATACAGATGCGTTGTCATCCTTGATGATGCCTCATCACCAGTAATAAAGGTCTCCGGATCCCTACACTTACCAGACAAAATGCAGCAGCATTATACTTCTATTTTACGCTAGTATTGGCATGGTCCTACCCTGGTTGAGCGGACCCATTCATTCTGCAGCCAATAAATTAATTGGTGAGAACACAGAAATAATGTGTTCTCACCAATTAATTTAATGTTTAGGAACTAAGTACCTTTATAACTTCCACGAAGCTATTTGCTTCATCCAACATTTGCTTATAGAGGACATTCTCTTGTTTCAGCTCTTCAATGGTTTTATAAAGCTTTTCATTTTCTTCAAGTGCCTCTTGTAAAGCAGCTCTGAAAAGGAAATTGTTTTATATTATATTAAAATGTTCGACACCTGACACCATTATTACATATTACATCATATATTTCAGTGTAGAAACATTAACAATAAAATTAAGGCATGTTTCTTTATTTTAAAATATAAACTGTATATACAGAATACATGTTTTGTATTGAAATTAACTTTACAGGTGCCATTTTTTATTAAGGGTGACATATGAGCACAAATTTGTCTTTATGATACACCCAGTTTTGTTGACTCCCCTATAGTAGTCTGTTCATGTATGAAATTAGATAATAATTATTAAATATTATTATATAATTTAATAATTAAATAATTTATTACAATATAGATGTTGAGGCTACAATCTGATTATTTTGTAAAGTTATGTGTATAATATATTTATATATTTTTGATTATTCTATAATATTATTCATTTAAATTGTCAAATGGCCTTACATAAGAACAAATATTTATATATAAATGAATACTCACTGACGCTTCTCAGCCAGTATTTTCCAATATTTCTCAGAAGCTCCTTTAGGATCTGTTAAGTCAGTGGCTGATATTTTGCTGTCAAGATTAGCTTGCGTCTCTTTACTAGATAGATTTTTTCTCTTTACTTCAGTATCTCTGTAAAAGGTAATATTACCAATACAATTTCATTAGTGGAACATTCTATCGCTATACTTTAAATTAATTATCATTAAAACTTACATAGGAGGATCTTGGCTCAACTGGTGCTTTAAACTCTTTGATGGTCTACCCACCAAATTTTCTCTATCACTGGCAGTATGTTGAAGCATTTTCAGAGATTTTCTAGTGCTTCGCGGTATATCCTATAAATTCAAATGTTATTATAAAATATGTTAAATAAATTTTTCAACAATTTTAAAGAAAAAAGGAATATTTCATACCTGAATTTCCTTCGAACTCATTCTTACTTCAATTTAATAGTTCTTCAAAACTTCTGTAAGAGATATATTTAGAATACTAAAAAATAACAGATATCGAGCTCAAAATATAAGATGCGTTAATTAACCGCCTTTTTAGTTTACAAAACACAAAACTCAACAACAGCATTCAGAATTCAGAACCATCTTGAATTGACATTTCACATTAACTTGACAATGTAATGTCATGTGTTTTCCCGCCTTTTCATTCAATATATACAAGAGTTTCAGACCAACCATCATACGAACAAGACCTGGCTGTATGGACTAAAGTCTTTTGCCTTTCCCATTAGGGATAAATTAATATCATCATCAATATATACAATTTTGGTTATTTACAATATATTGATATTGTTTATTACAATATATACAATTGGATAAAAAAAATCATATCATCGAATTAAACCGATAGGTAGATTATATAGGGCATGGTAATATTTGGGAAACATCGGTACAGATTCTTGTCCACCATTCCGTACAACTTAAAGACAGATATCTTACTTATTAACCAATACGTTCCACATATCCTGACCTAGGGTATCTAAATGTGGTTACTAACCAATCGATTACTCCAGAAATTCAGAAGGCGATGGATAAAGCTTAGGTTCGGAGTAAAGAAATTCGCTAGGGTACTAAAGTAACTAAATATACATCTATATACAAATTTAAGTAGCAATGGACTGGTCTCATCTGTCGCAGTAATCAGTTTTTTTCATAATTAACAATTACAACTTTTTTTGAGTTACGTCGGCGATTTCGTCCCAATGTGTTAGAGACTAGAATCGATATTGTCAGTTTAGAAATATGAATTCTTCATTTAGTGTCTGTTATGATGAATAATATCTATAATAAGCTAAACGGTTATAATAAAAAAACAGTTTTTGTGATTTTGGAATTACTATTATATACTTATTTATTTAATGAATGCTTAAAAATAGAACAATTTAAATTAAAAAACTGTGCAAACAAAAGAAATTCTCAACTTAATTTACAAAATTTATTTAAACAAGACGAGAGAGAGAGAAAGCGTTAACAAAACAATAGTACAGACTTCAAAAATACTAAATAGTAATCATTGCGCGACTAGACTACAAATCATATTTGATATTTTATAACATTTCATATAGTTTTCAAGTATTTAAACTATTATAATTTCGGTTAATCCAAAAAAAAGAACCAACAGGTTTGGGCCTCTCTTTCGGTTTGGGTTTCAGGCAATATCGCGATTTTACTTAATCATATCAGTAAAATAAAATAAAAGTAAAAAATCAATATGTATGCATGCAAAGTATGCAAGTAGTAGAAAGGGGGAACTTCAGAATCGCAATAAGGCAAATATTAACCATTACGTAATTGTATTTGCTTTAACCATAGTTAAAGTGTCAATAGACATTAGACTAAGTGCGAAAATTAAGGTGGTAGGTTCGAATCCACCATTCGACTATTGACGTGAACCATCTCCTAGCACCAGCATTTTCAGCTTAGTTGGAAAGGTTAACCGGAATATTAGTAATGTTAATAGCATTGCATCTTTATAAAAAAGAAAAAAATGGAAGAAATGGTACAAATCACATGGCTCATAATGTTTTATTTATTAAAATCTTTAAAAGAATACTTTATCTGCCTATTGGAATTCGTTATTGTACTAAATACGATGACAGATATTAAAACAAATTATATTTCGGAAAATAAAATATATTGCTTAAATGTGGATGATTAAAAAAAATACTTTATTTATCAAACTTATTTAACAATAAAACTTTATAAAAGTAATTTTTAATTCGATTATCTAAACATTCTAATTATTAAGAAAAAAATACATTTTTATTATTTAATAGAATGAAGTTTACAGATTATATTATTTTCAATTTCGACTTTTAAATTGCTAATGATGATATTAATTTATCCCTAATGGGAAAGGCAAAGGAATTTAGTCCATACAGCCAGGTCTTGTTCGTATGATGGTTGGTCTGAAACTCCTTTAAATTGCTAAGGCTTTATTCATATCTTTTCTATAAGCTTTCTCATATTGATACCCATGACTACACGTGCATAGTATTATTAAATATAACAAATCATTATACAATTTTCATACAGCCTAAAGGTTTCATTTTGTATGAAAAGATAAATTACGGTTATCCATATCAATGTTCATTTCGTGTTAAATTAGTAACAATAAAATGTAGAGATTATGTAATAAATGTTGAAAGAAGTACTTGAAGGGGTTAAGGTTTTTTTAATGGCTAAAGTAAGCTATAAGAGCTATTCTCAAATCACTATAATGCCCAGATATTCTGAAAATTATTATTATTTACGATCAAGCGACGATTAGGACAGACGTTATCAATCATCTCATCAATGAGGAAATTAAAGCTTTGATAATAATCATCGAATGAGTGCAAAAAATATATTTTCTACGTAATTTGAATCAAAATACTACAAATAATGGTAAAAGACTGTGGTTTCTATGATTAAACATAGCATCTTCAGATTTATATAACACTTGAAGTTAATCATATTTTACTATTATGTGTAAGGTTTTTTTATCGTTATAAAAGATCGTATACCTTGATTAATAAAAAATAATTACTATTACAGCTTTAACAACACATACAGACATAGACAACAAAATGAAAGAAACTTAAAAACCTAGAAACTGATTAATACTTGACTTGACTTAGGCCTTCTTGTAAGATAAGAATATAAAAGAAACTTAAACACTTGGCTTTATAGACTTTAGTTTTTTGCCTTTTTCTCTTCTTTTGCGAAGAAAGATAAAATATTTGACACTGACAATGTGATTTCAGAAATGTCAACGTCAAATTTTATTATTATATAGCAGTTAACTTGTACTATTATCTTTTTAGTCGTAAAACACTAATGTAACTTTATGGTTTATCGTACTATGTTAAGTTGTGTTTAAATCGAATTCGATATCTAATCTATTATTTTCGTCTCCTCCCTCCTTACCTATTTGTACTCAAAATATATTAGCTGTAAAATAACTTTATGTCGTTTTTGTATTATTAACGTTGTTACAAATGGATACTTTAAGGTAAATATGTTTTTAATTAAGTGATAAACGTAAAGTCATGAATAAGAACTTTGTCATTTCTTTTAATTAATAACCTTGAGTTACTGATATATAGAGGAATCCCTGAATGTGTTATTGGTTTATTTACAGATTTTATTTTGTTACCTGGAATGTGGCTACTAAGTCGCCAGCCCAAGATCTAAACTCTTTGTTGGACTTTCCATCACAGTTTAATAAAAATAAACTTTTACCGGATTTTTATATTATTGGGTTAGTATCTTTTACTTTTATATATTCTTTTTTATATAATAGTTATATTTAAATAGACTCATGTTTATTATCAATAACCCATTTATAATAATTATGTAAGTTAAATTTCACAAATGTATGTTATACATATTTTATTAGAAAGATTAATTTCCTTTTATCATTAAAATTTGGTGAATTCTTTTTAGCTTTCATATGTCATATATTATTAGAGCTTTTTTATTTATTTAATTATACATAACATATAATTTATAATAATTAAATATAACATATAGTAATTTTTACAATATGGTTATTCTATTAATAACATAATTAAGAAAAGTAAATAATATTTTAAAATTAATTTATTAGGTCTCCTTATTGTTAATACCTATGTAAAATTTTACTACTGAGCAGAATATTGTATGGTGCCATAACCATAAAGGCATTCAGTTGTCATATACTCACTAGTCATCACACATATATAAACACAATTTATTTTTTGTTCTTTGAAATTAATGATGATGTCCCCCTGGTCAATTTGACCACTGCTATATCTTCTGGTAATTACTAGATGACAAACTATCTGGAATATTTTATTGTACCATAAGCATTCATGCATATACAGAGGGGTGTTTGTTGTACCTTTCCCTAGTCCCATGTAAAGGACTGTTCCAATGAAGGGGACATACATACAAATGAAAGTACAGTATAAGTACAACATATACTATACAACATATATTTATTGATAAACAAATACCTTCAATATTTTTTCTCTATGCAGCTTGCAAGAGGTCAAATCTCAGCCACAGAATATGGTAATGGACAGTTTATTTACTGATCCTTGGACCTCAACCTTTAACAAAATACTTTGCAGACAAGGTTATATCATTGCAAAAACATAAGGCTGCAGGGTATTATACTATTAGTTTATGCACAACTAAAACATGTGACACATCTAAGAGACATTGAAGCCCAGTATACCAAAACTGGTTTAGGTGGATTGTGGGTGAGTTTATTTTATTATATTATTAAGTAAATACCTTTGTATTATCAGAAAAGGGATATCTTTTTTTTAATAGAGGTGATAAATGAGCACACAATTCATCTGATGATAAGTGAAGACCTATAATACCTGCACCCATCCTCTAACAAACTCAACATGTACATGTGTTGTCAAACTTGAAGTCTAAGATGGAATACCTTGTTACTTCAATGGGTCTCCAGATATCTACACTCTCAAAAACACAACAGCTTTATGTTGATATTTCATACTGGTTTTCTGTAAGGGCTTGGTCCTTCTGTAATTGAGCTGACGTATTTATGTTGCATTTAGAAATAGCTGCATTGTGGGCACTACTAATTGAAAAATTATGAGTAACAGTTTTGAAATAAATTAAATATTTCATTCAAAATAGATAAATGTAATGTTCTCCTGGTGTAACCGTAAAATTAATGGTTGCTAGAAGATATTTCGTTGCAAATATAATAGAACATGATATTGTGTATGAGGTATACATTGTATAATAACATCATCATGATAATTTTAACTATTTGAACTAGTGATGTTCATTGCTAAATATGAGCCTTGTAAATTAGGTAGAATATAAAATGTTTAAGAAGTAATATCATTGACATCTGCCAGAAAACCTTTTCTTTTTCTTAATAAGTGTATTAAGAATTGTCTGGTGATATAAACTGTATTAATATCAATGCACTAAAAACAAGCAAATCGAAAAAAGAGATCTGTGTTTGTGTGTGTTTTTTTTTCATGCTTACACTATTCCATGCTGTATGTAGGCAGCTTTGGGTTATTGTTTTGCTAGAATATTTTAAGAAACATTTATTTTCAGGGTAACAAAGGTGCCGTTAGTGTAAGATTCAACATTTACGGGTGCTCCATATGCCTTGTGAACTGTCATTTAACAGCACACGAACATCTATTAGCTGATCGCATAAATGATTACAATACCATAATAAAACAACATTCCTATCATGTCACTGAAACCAGCAACATCTTATATCATGAGTAAGTACATTTGATATAGTCTTTTTATTGGAGCTTAATGCAGTGAAATAAAATATATGTTTGTTTTTTTTAATGAACAGCACTAAATAGCACTTTAAGAACACAAAGGTACACATGGCCCTATGGTTTGCAATTTTTTTATGTTTTTTTTATGTGCGTTTATTACACAGATGTTTTATTTGCCTATTTTTTTTAAATAATCAAATAAATACATCGCATTCTAGATAAACAGTTATAAAAAATAGTTTTATTGATTGATGGAAAATACAACCATAATATCGACAATTTTTTAGAAAGTAATAAAATGTTATATGTTTATAGAGCTGAAAAAGAATATTTCAGACGATTGTTCTGTTATCAAATGTCAGGTATACATGATGACCATTAATTCTAAAAATAATGCTATGTATTTTTATCAGTGGTCGAAGCCCGCAACAGCTTGTTTTTAGCAACAGAGTGAAGTGGGTCAGCTCGATTAGGGAAGGACCCTTAATACCAGATGGTAACAGCATAACGCTGCTTCATTAAGTATCTGTCGGGATCTGGAGACCCAGTTACTGGTTGCGAGGCATTCTATCTCATGAGTGACGACGCATGTTCATTTTGAATACTTGATAATGATGACTGTTAGATGCATGCTGTCCAAAGTCTAAACTTAACATCCGGTGAACAGTGTGGTAGTGCAAAAAAAATAACTTGTTTGTTATTAACGCTGAACACTATACCAATAATTCATTTGTTATCAATATTCCGATGTTAAAGTAGATAGCACAGCACTATCATAACTTGACTTATTGCACATATATTTTCAGTACATAATAACGAAAAGTATTTAACTTAATAGAGGAAAATTAATAGTAGTCATATTTAACGAATCCTAAACCTATTATATAATCTATTCTCTATTTGATAACAATTTCTTTGAAAGAACAATGTATGAGTAAAAGGGATTAAAGGAGGTATTATTGTTCTAAGGGGAGAGAACGTTTTATGATTCCTTACCAGTTATTCAGTATCATTAGATGTTAGCTGTGCTTTGGGTAACCCTTATATTACGACTTAGGCAGTTCATGGATAAAATTAGGAGGAGAAAGATTCTTAAGGTCTTTTTCGTAGTGGTTGATGAACACTGTAGAATTATGGTTGATGATGATATTAATTTATCCCTAATGGGAAAGGCAAAGGACTTTAGTCCATACAGCCAGGTCTTGTTTGTATGATGGTTGGTCTGAAACTTTGTAGAATTATGGATTCTCTTATTGTTTTTTTTTATTACATTGAGAGTAACAAACGAGCACTCCGTTCCCCTGATGGCAAGTGATTCCTGCGACCCATGACATCTACATTCATCCTTGACAAGGAATCATAATGAAGATGCGTTGTCACCCTTGAGGACTGTGATGGAATGCCTCGTTACCAGTAATAAATGTCTCCGGATCCCTACACTTACCAGACGACAGAAGTTTGTAAGAAACATTTAAGCTAAACAGTTTTTTTTTCTTTATATATATTTTTCTTTATGTGTGTGTGCGTGTGTGTATGTTTGGTAGAGTCGCATCGCAACTATGAATTTGCTGCGAGCGAGTAGGTCGAATTCACCGGGGAAGGACGATGCTTTCAGATAATATTAGCTTAAAATAGTTAGCGTAGTGTTTTGTCCGGTGTTTGTTAGTTTTTAGTTTATTAGCAGCATGTGACATGTGGATATCTATAGCTATGGAAATAGCTTAAAGGTTTAGGGTAGAGTTAAATAATTACTTTTCTTGCAGCTATGTGTTTTGGATCGGCGACCTAAACTTTCGCACCGACTACCCAACCGGTGCCAGTCCTTCATCAGAAGAGATTGTCGCTGTTCTGCGGAAAGTTGAAAAGGACAAATACACAGCTCTCTTGAAACATGATCAGTTGGTCGCTGTTATGGACAGCGGGGAGGCGTTTTCAGAGTTCACGGAGCCCGAGATACGTTTTCCGCCTACCTACAAGTTTCTCATGGGCACTGATGATTATGATATCAAGTAAGTTTAAATGTTTGTTATAGTTTTATTATTTATTTATCTTGTTTATAAATTTATAAGCAAAATAAATAAAAAAAAACTAATCCGATTACAGAAAGACACATGACGTCAAGTGTGAATTTTCTGTGACGTCATATAACCTACTGCCTACTACTCACCGTAATAGATAAACACTAATTCAACACTATAATTTATAACAGCGGTGAACAGCGAGAAAATTGTTTGTATTTTGTTCAAACTTTTTTAAGCTGTTAGAAGTTTCTCAATATTCTCTCTCTCTCTCTCTCTCTCTCACGTGCATAATTTGCTTGTGATATTAATAACCCTTCCTTTTGGCTTTGCCGTAATTGAACAACAACGCTTTTCACCGTTAACATCGATGACAGTAATTACAGATTCAGCATTGTTTCGTATAAAACTAAACGTAGTAATCAGTTAGCAGAAGGAACGTGAGGAACAAAGAAAATTGAACAAACAAAGAGATTTAAAATAAATAATGTCACTTTTTTTTAAATAAAGTTTCGCGACACGCCGCGAGTTCTTCAACTTGTTACCAAAATGAATTAGTGTTGCGACTTTGAGTTCCATATCAGTATCGATAATTATTAATCTATATATAGTCGACTGAAAAGGACAACACTTTTGATATTTTTTTAAGGAGAAAGCCTTCATGGACAGACAGGATATTGTACAAAGTGATTGCAAATAATTACGAAAATATAACTCTGCGAGCTGATGTAGTAACTTACAATCACCTGCCACATTACACAGTGAGTGACCATAAACCGGTGGTTGCGCAATTTAATATCAAGGTCAGTGGGTCTTCAATCTTATTCGTTTCGGTTTAGTAACTGCATGTGAGCTGCTCACTCAAGTAATATACTAACAGTAGTCTCTGTGTTTGATTATTCTGTGAAATGGCTCCAGTATTATAGTTAGACGGACAAAGCATACTACACAGCGAATTTAAGGCTTTCGTGAGGCTTATTCATGAAAGTAATATGTACTACATTCAACAGGGAAACTCGATAAACTCGTTACTCGAAAAAGTTGCCTAAAACAGTACTGTGATGCTTTCTAAACTTTATGTTTTGGTTGGTCATGCTGTTTTATGTTATCCAACAGAAATTACTCTTTGCTACTGGAATTTGAAAAATGTGTTATTTAAATAACTTGTAAACAATTTCATATTACTTAAAATTAACAAGTGCCAAATCAATAACATGTCATTGATGTATAAAAATTGTTTAAAAAACGATCGAAATCAAATCAAACAGAACAAACATTATTTGTTGAAGAAATATTTTTTTTTTTATTCGAACGTAACTGTGTATTCTTGTTTCATTAATTAAAGGCTTCTCTTCGTGTTCAACACGTTTTACCTAACATTTTCATGGCAATAAAATTATGTTATAAACAAGAAAATATAAGTTCTATGGTTACCTAAGTGTTCTGTTAAAATAAAAAAAGCATAAAATATTCCTACGTCATCAGTATTACAGAGTGAATATTCAGTTTGTATATTTGTGTTTACTTGTGGGAAAGAGACAACCCCCTTAAAGTAAGTCTCCCTTAGACTTATTCTCGGAGTGTTTTATTTTTGCTTTATTGGGTTTATAAAGTGCGCCATCTTATTGTTTGTAATATATATTACTTACATGGATTTATCTTTAGCGTGGCTATCCAGGAATATATATAGATTTAGCTACAGTGACGTGTTTACACAAACATATTACAATTCTATTTGGTTTTACATTGTAATTGCATTATGTAATTTAAGATTGTCTGAGTTTCTTATTTAAAAAAAATATTATCATCCATTTAGATTCTACAGTTTGACTTACTTAATTGCTTGTGATTTTTTGATTTGACACTGGCAGAATTCTCTAATAACTAAACATAAATAAACTATGAAAAACAAAGTGAATGAAGCCTAATTACTCTCCAAAGATTTCCTTAAATTTTATAGTCTAGAATAGCGTAGAAAGTCTCTGTAAATTGTAGTATCTGGTAATAGTACTCTGTAGAACAAATGCATCGTATTTTATACATAACCCCTAATGAAGCCAAGGCCTACATCGTATTAGAGATTCTTATAAAACGCAACCAATTGCGTAATGCACACATTAATAAATAATATGGACAAGCAAATGAATTAATTTGACCTATTAGTAATTTTTTTTGACACTAAAAGGGATGTTTACGAAACGCTATATTGAGTGTTTATTTTGTGTTGAATTTATTAGGATACGGAGCATTTATATTTTTAGTTTACTTCCTAAGAATATATAATGACTTGGTATGTTACGTCACTTATTAAATTTATTTGTTACATATTTGAGACTCTTTCAGAGTCTTGATCAAATTAGGAGTTACTTGGGCATCTGTGCTAATGAAAACGTTTTTCATAATTATCTATGATGTCATTTTAGCATATAGCTTCAGTACACGGAGAGAAACACATACAATATGTGTTTCTCTCCACCGATATCCATATTAGTATGTGTAAAATCTAGTCTTTACTACTGTGATAATTAAAAAAAATATCCTTTTAATATTTTAGTTACACGAAATTGTATTTGCTAGGAATGTTACAGAAAACATATTTTTATATATCTAGAATGCTCGCGAGGTTATGCTCTATTATTGACGAATACAAAAAAATCATGTGATTTATTAATCATCTGCACTAATTTTATATAACACTTATATAGTAAAAAACACAAAGTCACTATCATTAAAAGGACGTTTTAATTATCAGTTCTTATATAATTTAAAGTTTAAATAAAAATCATATAGCTATTTTATAATAACCTATATTATATATTATAAAAAAGCTATATGATTTTTTTTGAGGATGTCAATTATGGCGTCGCAAACAAGGTTATTCGCGGTACCGCCATGTCACTGTCCGGTTCTCTCCAGTCCATACAGATTCAACAGCGTCGCTGGAGTTTTTTTGCGCCACTTCTTCTCTAGCGCCCATTCCGAAGTGGTGGTAAAGGTAGTTAATAATTTTAGATAATCCTCTGTCAGAGGCAACTGACCGAGCTGAGGTACGACCCTCTCGGGCACCCTCGAGTCAGACACTCTCGCGGAACAGGGTAACTTTGGACAGTTACCCGAGGCTCCCTATCGGGAGCCCTTGTGCTGGTTACCCATAGTGCCATAAGCGCTCGGTAACCTCTCAACCCGGTGAAACTGTAAAAGCCCTCGGGCCAACAGCGGCCATCAGCCCGAAAAAAAAAGAAAAAAACATATCAATTAAAGGTGTGGGTAGTCGTGATGATCCCAGACCATTTGTCTACTTAAACACAATATCTCTGGAAATAATGAATAAATAGAGTCCATTTTTTATTAGGCCAAGACTTAATACAATAAAGGTTTTTTTTAACAAATACAGGAATAGATCACTGTCAGTATTTATTCCTCTAAAAATGTGCATTATGTGTCGGTTTCGTTTTTTATTAATATATTTTTTTCGAGTCATGAGCGTACGATGTGTAGCAAGTACACGTTTTTTTTAATTTTGCAATGATGCTGTGATGTTCCGTTCGTTCAAGACGGGCTTGCATTATATTGCTATGGCGTCTCTCAGGATCTCTATATATTACGTTTGTAAAAAATTAAAATTGGTTAAGAAAAATGACGTTTTAATCATAGGCCGCAAATCTTTATACACTACACGCATGAACACAATAAAGAGATGATAGCTTACCCTAGCTTATTTAGTAGCTTTAATACTAACCTGCACGCTAGATCCTGCCCGTCTTCACTCGCTCGGTCCTGGCTGATATACCGAAGGCAGTCCGCTCTGCGGTTAGGATGCGGAGTGCCATAGTAACACCTGTAAGCATAGGAGAGGAAGCTGCTCGAGATGTAGACACCGTCGACGGGAACTTGGCTACTGAACAGGTATGCATCACGTTTGCATGTGGTCTGGTGCTGTGTGACGTCATTTGTCAAAATAAATTTTACTTTTAATAGTATTGTTATGCCGTACTTTTGTCTATGCTTTTAACAATTTTTTTTAATATTGCCTCTGCATTCGACTCGTCTTCTTCGTTTTGTGTTGTTATTCAGATCGATGTTTCTGTAATGAGGTTATTGTATTTGAGAAAATATATAACAGATATAGACAATAAACAAATGAAAGTTTAGGTTTAGAGGCACAACCGTGTCGGTCGACACCGCACAGAACATCAGCGTGAAATAGCCGCATATCTCTGTTGTGTGTTTCATTTGGTGAGGGTAGGGATCCGGAGACTCAGTTATTGGTAGTGAGTAATTCAATCTCTGTCCTTAAGGGTGATCTTCGTGTGTAACTTGGATCTTTTTTGAGATGGATGTTTATAAAGGTGCAGTCATAACTTATTATCAGGTCGACCTTCCTGGACATCATCATGGAGTTGACCATGTCCACGTCTGAATTCTCCGAACCACGAATACACAGAGCTGCGACACGGGGCTCCATCACCAAATGACAATTGAAGTCTCTGGCAACTCTCTTGTCGACTTGAAACACAGCTAAAATCGTAAAAATCATTGAACGATTTTTTTGTAATTCATTGTAATAGTGACACAATTTTCTAAACCCACAATGTAAAACAAATTACAGGTCTTGCAAATTAAAAAGTAGCGTTCCCAGAAAGTTCAATTTTCAAATATGGTATTGCTTTGTTTTTTTTTTATTTTAAGTGGCCAGTTCCAGAAACTTTCAGTAAGCCTCTTTATCCTTAGGTGTTTTAGTTATTTTATATAAATAAACCGAACTTTTGTTTGTTGTCCTAAAAAAAAACAACGATGTATATATATATATATATATATATATATATATATATATATATATATATATATATATATATATATATATATATATATATAATACCTATCTTTTAATCCACGAGATAAAAGCCTTTATTTAAATAAAACTTAGTTGGAATCCTCTCTGTTTGTTTTTGTGCATACATAATAATTTATTTTTTAAAGCTGTGGAAAGAGCATTGTTTTTGATGCTAAGCCGTTGCTTAAGTTTAAAAAATATGTTTACTTTTTAAATATTTAAATCTCCGCGGTACTGTAAAATTAAAAACCTTGTTTTAAATCATAACTTTTGCGTTTTACGTATTTCATATTTTAATCCTGTGTATCGACCGTACACAAAGTAACAATCGAACCGATAAGCAGGATTGATAACGGCCCGATAAAATTATTGAGTTATAAGCACTCATTTCTGTAATTCCGCTGCGGAATTTTCGTATACGTCTGTTTCATTTCTATGAGCTTTGTTCAGATAGGTATATTATTTTTAGAAAATATACACAGGTAGTTGATGAAATATGACATCGGCAAACTGCAAAAATATTCACAATTGATCTAATATATCTATAAGGTCGATTTCAATCACGGCGCTATTTTCTGGTAATTACCAAATAACTTCAACTACGCAAAATACTTTATAGTGCCGAGTATTTGCGCAAACACAGAGGCACTCTCACGTTGTTCCCTCCCCTATTCCAAATGCGTTTACAATAAGTTAGGTGAAACGTTCAGATGCTGGGTCAAATACATATAACATATAATTACACTCCAATTTGTTATGTACTAATGTTGTTAACTCGGCTTGGAATCGAATCCTGTCTTCGATTCCAAGCCTGTAACGTAGCAGCCAGACACTAATCATTACACCACGGGCGAGGTCGTCAGTTATACATTTACACTATACATATTATTTTTGATTATATTTAGAGAATTATGCTATTTAATGCTGGTAATTCTGTGAGGGCGTGGTCCCACCCTGATCGAGTTGACCCATTCATTCTGCAGTTAGAAACAAACTGCAGTATGCTCTACCATTGTTAAAATTGTTTATTGAGTAATTAATTATTTTGTTAAATTATCAAATGATATAGCAAATATTTTTTATTAGCGTTAGAGCCATGCTGTAGTCAGTTCTTAGGTGTAGCATGGATACGTCGTTACCAGAGAAGGACAGGGATCTTGCACGCCCTCCTAAAATACCATCACAACGCTGTCTGGTGAGAGGATTGGTAGCGATGCGGGAAGCCTGTCCTCATGGGGTGATCATGTGCCATCTACCCTTATCAACTAGTGGTATAGCTTCCTCCTAATCTACGTATACAAAATTTGAGTATATTTAACAAGTACATTAAAAAAAAACAAATTAATGTGTGAAATTAATATGTATGTGTCGTGCGTTCTTATATACGAGTATATTTGATTCTTAGTGTTCAGTAAAAATGAAAAAAAAATGCAAAAAATATTTATAACAGGTTACGTACTATTGTTGCAGGCATTTGCCAATTATACAGAAAAAACAAATTAATATGTATGCGACTTTGTGTTGTGCGTTCTTACATACGAGTATGTAAAATATAATTCTTAATGTTCAGTAAAAATGAAAAAAAAACTGTTAAAAATATTTTTATATAACAGGTTACGTTCTATTGTTGCAGGCATTTGCGAACTATACAGAAAAAACTGTGGAATTCGCACCCGTGCTCAGAATCTGGTACATCGGAGACGCCGACTTTAGAACGCAGTGCACCCTGTCGCACGACGTCGAGATAAACCCCAACGACTGGATCGGCATTTACGATGTAAGTTGTTTAGTATAAAAAAAAAAACACTACCCTTATGATTATATAATGTTTACAACTACGTTCAGTGATAACTTCGTCGCGTGACATTCTCAACAAAAATTCGTGATGTTTTTTTATTCTGTAATTGGGTCCACGGATCTGTATCCCAAGCAGCGTTATGCCAGCGTTCTATGAGGGAGTGGTCCTTTCCCGGTCATACCGACTCAATCGTGTTGTCACTAGAAACGAACAGCATCGTGGCTACACCACTGTTAAGATTGTATAAATTGGTAACGATGCACTTCACCTAAGTCCTCTGGGGTGATAGCTCGTGCATCTTGAATCTTTATGTATGGATGTAGATGTTATGTGTAGTCAATTGTTTAGGCTTTTGTCATTCTCAATATTGTAAAAAAAACTCCGGTGCGGAATTACCGTAAACCTTTGTTTCATTTCTATGAGCTTTATTTGTTCAGACAGGTTTGTTTTTTTTTTAAATATATACAGGTAGTTGATGAAATATGACATCTGCAGCCTGTAAAAAGTTTTATTGGTGTAATTACACAATTTTTTTTATATCTATCTATTTTTATATACACATATAGTACATACAATTTATATTTCGCTCTTCATAATTAAGTTTTCAATCTTAATATGTGATATCTATTTGATCGTCTTCGAGCACGTTCGATAAAGTTTTTTTTTAAAAAATATTTGTATTGGATACTGCACTAATGTTTATTTAATAAACATTATGTAGGTCGGCCTACTTTTATCGTTGGAGGTTAAGGGTACGCGGTGAGTAACTCCACAATCCTCTTGCGTGATAATGCATGTATGTATGTACATCTTGAATCTTTGTTGAGTACGTACGTAGATGTCATGGGTATGTCATGAACTGTGTGATCACCACAAACGTACATAGAAACCGGAAGCCATATAACTGGTAACTATGTATTCCATCTCAGTCCTCTGGGGTGGCGACGTGTCTTAATTTTTTTTTAATATAGTTTAGCAATGCTATTAATTAACATTACTAATATTATAACAACTCCAACCAATTTTAAAATTTAACTTTTGAATCTTTGTTTAGGATGAATGTAGATGTCATTAGGTTGTCATTAATCTTCAAATGGATTGGTCGATCGTTTGTCAACCTTAATATTAAAAAAGAAATTATAAAGATTTCTTTTACAAGTTAAGTTTAAATAAATTGGATTTTGCACTAATATTTGCTTATTGCACGTTATTTAGGTCGGCCTACTTTTATCGTTGGGAGGTTAAGGGCGTGCGGTGTACTCACCGCACAATGAAAACGTGTCAGTAGATCATTCATTAATCGAATATTAACTTTCGATTACCGAATGTTGGTGTATCGATATTTATAACTCTATTCGTGAACGAAATTTGCAGTGTCAATAGCCTAATGGTTCAGGGTGCGGTCTGCGAAACTTTAGGTCGTAGGTTCAAATCCACCATTGGTCTATTGACGTGAACCATCTCCTAGCACAAGCATTTTAAGCTTAGTTGGAGTGGTTAACCGGAATATTAGTAATGTTTATTAATCAACAATCCTCGCTGTACTACGGCAACTCTTCCCGGGTTCACTTACCTGGACTGTCAGGCCTCCACCCTGATCGTCCGCAGACTGGAAATCCCCTTTTAGTCGACTTGTACGACTGGCAGGGGGTCCTTTTCTGTAAGCCCGGGACTAAAAGGTCGACACAGTGTAAATTCTATTATATTTCAAGTCCCGCGGACGTCATAAGAAGTTATTATAAATTGACTGAGGTCTGAGTAAAAAAATAATCAAATTTTCCTTGCTAATGTCCAAGTCCCTTGCTATTTGCCATATGTTTATTAAACGGTCTTACAATACGATTTTTACTACTTGGTGATGTCTTCGTGCGTAATTTGGAAAACGGCGCCCGCAGCGGAAGTCGCCGTAAAAACGTTAGACCATGTTTTTAAAAATATAAAAAAAACACATATACGTGAACAAATCCTTATAAAAAGAAATGAATATAGTAGTCGTATTGCAGAATAAATGAGTGTTTAGTTTCCGCCTTAATATGCGGTGATAATAAAATCTTATCAAACGTTCTGATTTTTATATCGGACCAAATTGATATTATAAGTAAATATATTCATTATATTATACTTTTTTATTTTATTGTATTGAGGGTGACAAGCGAGCACACAGTTCACATGACGATAAGCGATTCTACGTAGTGAATGCCATAATAATTAGAAGATATCGCCATAGTCAAAATCAACTAACCTAGAAGGGGATCATATACCATACGTGAGGTATACGTGATTCTGCGAACCGGTTGTCTATGCTCGAGACTCGAAGTGCTACCCTCTCTTTACAGGAGGTATATAATATTTATATTTTAAGGTTTTACAAGATAGTGTCATGCCATTTAATCCCATATATGCGCCTGACCGAGCCGAGTTTCGACCCTTCGGGCAGCCCAAGATTAACTTGCGCGCGCAGGCTAACTTACCAAGCTGATGCGCTACGGGAATCCTTGTGCTGGTTAATAATAAATAAAGATGTAGGCTGAGTGATATATCCACTCGGCCACCTATCAAGTCGGTGAGGCTGTAAAATCCCTCATATTGTACGTGGCCGTCAAGCCTAAACCAAAAAATAGTGTCATTAGAAACCATGATTTCCGAAATATCAGCGTCTGGTGAAAGAGATAAACCGGAGACGTTATCAATGGCGATTTAATGAGAGTATGATTCCTTATCGAGGATGAATGTGGGTGTCGTGGGCCGCAGGAACCCACTTACCATCAGGCGAACTGTGTGCTCGTTCGTCAATTGATCTCTACACTAGATTATTAGTAATAATCCACTCGAAATGTGTCTACGAAAATATTTGTGGAGGTTGTTTACACTTTCCACCGGTTTTAACTGTTTGCTATAGTTTGAATTTAAATATATTATTACAAGTGCCGCATGTGCTCGGCGGAAATCATCGTTAGGAGAGCTATATATCTAAGATGTAAACAAAATATTTCGGAGACATGTGAAGTCGACCAATCCGCAGTGGAGCCGTTGGGTAGCCCCCCAACACTCCAACACTCCCTAGTGTTGAGGCTTATTCCCAGTTGTGGAATTTATATATATATACATATATATAAGCATAAATATATATATATATATATATATATATATATATATATAAGCTGTTACATATCTTTTTTGCTTTTATTTTTAAAGACATCTATCGTCCGGAAATTCTCGGAAATTTTATCTTTTCCCATCTTGTAAATTACGTATTGTGTGCGTCGTATGATTCGATAAAAACTGAGAAGTATTCAAATGAAAACGGATAAAAACAACAAAATGGTTTGGTATTATAAGTCAATGACATTTATGTGAGTTGAATAAATTGAAATATTTGGCTTCTCATTATATCATCGTCATTTTAATAATTTGACACAAACAGTTTAATTGAAAAATTGACATATGTGTTAGTACTGTAACGTTGCAGTAGATGGCGCTGTAGTAAAACTTTCAATACGTGTATATTTAAATTTTAAGATAAGTAGGGATGTCATATTAGACACCGTAAGAAGTCCCTCGACTTAATTTTATACTACTTGACTATTTGATGATGACATGCATAGTTTAGTAACAGTTAAAAAATTTAACACCTTTGTGATTGAGCCATGTCGCATTTTTACAAGTTGGTTTAAAGTGAACATTAATAAAGCCACGTGTGTGTCGGAACGTCCACAGCCCTAGTGGCCAGGTAACAGGCCTCATGGCTGTCTCCCTTACCCAGGCTTTCACTCGGGGCGCAACTACCCCCCCGGTTTTTTTCTTTATCTGCCGCTTGAGGACGGCTAGAGTAAGGATACTTACATATTAGAGGCACGTTGCACTTTTTTTAAACTAAAGGCTGAATGACAACGCCCTCTCGGAACGTTTTGTGAGTGTTTGTCCGAAGACCAAAGTTCTTTTTTTTTAATTATATTGACCGTAACAAACGAGCACACAGTTCACCTGATGGAAAGTGATTCCTGCGGACCATGACATCTACATTCATCCTTGACAAGGAGTCATAATGCAGATACGTTGTCACCCTTGAGGACTGAGATGGAACGCCTCGTCACCAGTAATAAAGTTCTCCGGATCCCTATATTAACCATTCGAAACACAGCACCATTACGCTACTATTTCACGGTGGTATTCTGTGAGGTGGTCCTACTCCGGTCAAGCTGACCCATTCATACTACAGCTAGAAACAAACGGCAGTGTATCTCTACAACTGTTATAAAGCGGTGATCTTGATTGTGACGCATGCGCATCTTGAATGTTCTTTGAGGATGGATATGTCCGCAGTCATCACTTACCATCAGCTGTACTCTCGCTCGTGTGTACATTATCGTTCCATCTGTCCAGGCGGATTTCCACAACTTGGACGACTACATCGCGTACGAGTACCTCGCCAAGGTGACAGTCCCGCAGGCTCCCCCAGCGAGCGGCCAGCCGCGTACCATCACGCTCAGCTTCCCCGTGGGCAGCGGCGTCAGAACGCCTGGCTTCTACAGATTTATATACTTCAGCCAGCCTAACAACGAAGTCAGGAGCGTGCTGGGTGAGTGTTGTTTAACCTTAACAAAATATATCTGTTAAATGTAAATATCTCTTTCTTGTTAGTCTGGCTGTACTCAAGTCACGTAAATGCTATCAATGCCTTTTTATGTCTAAATTTCTGGAACTATTCAGTCCCCCAATAACGCAAGCAACACGTATGTATTTCTTAATGTTCGCAAATCTGTAGGCAACAGTGAACGATAATATACATACACCATGTGTTTTTAAATATAATACTGATGCCCTTCTGGTGGATTTCGACCTCCGCCATATATTCTGGATAATTACCAGTTTACATTTAGATTAACAAACGAGCACACAGTTCACCTGATGTTAAGTGATTCATGCGGCCCACGACATCAGCATTCATCCTTGAAAAGAAATCATAATGCAGATGCCTTGTCACCCGTAATAAAGGATATCCGGATCCCTGCACTAACCAGACGAAACACAGCAGAATAGTGCTGCTATTTTAAGCTGGTATTCAGTGAGGGCGTGGCCATACACCGATCGAGCTGACCTATTCATTCTGCAGCTAGAAATAAACTGCAGTATAGTTCCATTATAGTGTTGTAAGTTTTTGTCGTCTCCATCTGTAATCCGATGAAATACAAGCGCAATATGATCGAAGGCTACTTCAGATGCAGTGTCAGGAACACGGGATATACATATAACACACCCAGATACGAAAACATTCAACAATTTGTGATACTCAAAAATTGGTAACCACTCAATCACTACGCTGCGGTGCCGACTAATTATAATGCGTATACTTTTCAAACTTCGTGAATTAATGAATTATACACATCCAAGGCTATTGATTAAAATAGTAGACTATAGACTCTAAGAGAGTAGACTGACAGTAGACTCTTTGGCGATATTTACTTTCATTCGAATAGCAAGAAAATAACAAACAATATACAATATGGTAAAACAAAAAATATTTATTTCTCGACATTAATTTCACATGTCATGGCATTGAATTGCATTAAATTGAGTGATATAATATTTTATCTCAACCCATCTTAGTAAGCTAATATATCTAACCCAGGTTGCCATGAAATATTTTATAGATAATATGAAACAATTCTTAATCTTATCACATGGTAATAAAGATGAAATTCACTTACATTCACAGGAATTTCACAACCTTTCGAAGTGAGCAGCAAAGAGGACCGGCTGGTCACGATAGACCCATGCGAACAAGCGTCCACGAGTGGTTCGCCGGGGAGGGCCAAGCCTTCCACCGCTACCACGGACATCTTCACCGACTTCACGGGCCTCGATGTAGCCAAACTGTCCCGCCATTTCTCAAACGACTTAAGTATCGACTGACTAAAGGGATACCTGCCCGGCTCTCCGGCCGGCGCTAGGAGGAAACAAGATGGAGCCTAAAAGGTATTAATTTTAAGTGTCACGTATAAATGTCACAAAATGCGGATGAATCCGTTTCCCAGCCTCATACGTAAGTTATTAAAAGCATTATTCATTCTAATGCATTAGCTGCCTTATGTTGCGAGAATAAGGTTCATTTTTGCATTTATTTACAACAAAACATCATAAGATTTTGCATGCAATAATGAACTCTATTTATAAACAATAATATGTTATGTATGTAGAAAATCGTATAGAGTTTCTAAAATCGATATTTAATTCGATAAGCATTTAGATAAATTCGCAAAGCGTGCATATCAATTTCTATACGAGCAATGTAACATGGCTTATTATTAATAGACAATAAAATATATGTCTTTTTACAACTTTTTAAAAGTCAATGCCTGCGACATGTAGTTCTATTACTAGGTTTATATTTGTTCAGTGATTTATTAGTACAATTATGTTAGATTTAATTTTCAGTCAAGCAAGAACCGTCTTAATGTCACATTCTAAATTAAGTTGGTTGGTACGGTATAACAGTATTTAATGGTGGTTTTTATTAAATTTACATAAAACAATTTATTGTTTTCACTAGAGGAATAGTAAACTATTCTAAATCTTGATCCAAATGCAAGTGTGTTGATAGCACATTATAATTCAAGAATTTCTACAAATAAATGCATACAAACTCATAAATATGGACATGATACTACAGCATGCTTGTTAGTTTCCTAGGTTATTACTTATATTTTTAATAATATCCTATTTCTCTAAATCAACCTTATTTGATTTTGCATCTCTAACATCTTCTCTGTCCAACCCGAAGATAATCTACGAGGAAATGTCATAATTCATTTCATTTTTATTCTGTTGTGCATAACACTGGGTGTGTAAATAAATACATTTCTTAAACCTTGAGACAAACATTTTTGAACACAGATACTGTAATGCTTTATTTCATTTCTACATGTTGAAACCAGTACACAGTAGTTATGAACTAGGTGCAGCACATGGATCTGGTTGATTAGAGTAGGAGACTGTTATATGCAGACCAGAATACCAAAATTGTCTGATAAGTGAAGGACTGGAGGGTTTATTAATGGTGATGAGGCATTCCATCTTAGTTTTAAAGACACGGTTCGCAGTATGATACCTTGTTGAAGATGAGTGTGGGTTTCATGTGCTGGGAGCATCACTTGATTTTAGTTGTTGTTCGTAATGTCATAGAAAAATTCTGAATAAATACTCTTTTAAGAGTGTGTAAATACACATTATATGTTTCCTTTCATAAATATTATAAAGACATAGCGTAACATCAGTTCATCCGATGTTAAGCTATGGACAACCTACATCCATCTTTAACAAGAATTCAAGAGGAACATTAATTGTCACCCCCTAAGATCTGACACTCTCTATCAGACACTGGGTCCTCTTCACTCACCATCAAATGAATCACAGCATCATTGTGCTGCTATCTCGCTTTGGTATTCTGTGAGCTAGGGTAGTCCTCTCATTAATGATCCACAAACAAGCCACAGCATGGCACTACTACTACTTATATACTTTATACTTACTATAGGTTAACAAAAAATTAAAAAAAAAACATTCCCCACTCTTTCAAGTTATGTTATCTTAATTTTTTACAAGTGCTTAATTGTTATATGGAATATTATATATTACTTAATTAAAAACAGTTTCATGAGATTATCTTCTTTTTCATCACAAATACCACAAAATGTTATTTGTATATATAAGTTTATGTTATAATATAAAATATATACAGTGTAACACTGATAAAAACGGTTCTAATAAGAAATTAATATTTTGGTACTAGAATGCTTCATTAGTATTATTTTAATGTATTCTAACTTAATGATTTTCATATCTAACGCTTTAATTGTTACTATGTAGTTATGTTTATGTAATTTGAAAGGGAATATATCTCAAGATTGCTTGACAATACCCAGTAATTGTATGGGACAAAATCAAAGGAATTGATTTTATATTTCTTTTATGTCATTTACTATAAACGATATGAGACACAAAGTCGATTTAATTCCATCAAATATTTTCAATGTATTCTATGCACACTGGTGTGTTGAATATAAAAGTATTCAAATAGATTAATGAGTTGGATAAAATGAAAAAAAAATCCTTGTTTTTTTCGTATTTTGATTTATGACGTTTAGAGCTCTGGGTCTATGAAGTGTTTTTACTAAAGAAACGTTTAAAAAATAAGGTATAACTGTGTAGGAATTTGTAAAAAACAATATATAATGTACCATCAGGACTTGATAACTACTAGGGGATAGGGTGCAATAGCATGGCACATTTTATTATTACATCACTAAGCAATTTATGTTGTTTTTTTTGTTCATTTTATTTTATATGGTAACATTCCTTGATTTTATAATGTGACGATATAGAATTGTTTTTGTAGGTTTTTCTTATATATCATAGTTTACCCTAAGCGGTAGTGTAAATGAGAAAAATATTTGTATGTACAACATACAGTACATAAATAATATACCAATATTTTAATATTTTCGAAGCTCTGGAGCCATGCAATTAAATACTACATTAGATTATTCTCATATTCTCGTGATAAAATTGTTATTATTATAATTATTAGAGGTATTGTAGAGCGAGCAAAACCTTGAAATCGTGGGAGAATGATTTGATCGGTCCAAACACAACACAGCACGCAAGGATATAAACATAGATATACGGAAAGCTTATCTGAACTTGATACAAATATACTGAAAAATACCAATACCATTTGCTCGGTTTATATTCTATACCTCTATGGTTAAAACATGATGTTCATAATAAATGGAATTTTTTAGAGAAATTGTTATAAATAGATGTACTTATTATATTACGTAGGTGGTCTTAGCAAAGCATCATTTCCCTTATATCACTTAATAAATATGTATGTACATGCCTTAGATATTTAGTTAAGTGTTTGTTGTAATAGTGAAGTTTAATTGTAATTATACTGTTTCCAATAATTGCCATATACAACATATAATAAAAATAGTGATTTATTAGTAGTAATATATCCACTGAATTCTGTTGTATAATTTCTACTACATCTGACTTTTTTTTGTTTATAACAATTTAATTGTTGTGTTGAAAGTATTTGAAGTCGGAAGTAATTTATGCTAAAATTATTATTACACCTAATCAGTTCAGTTATCAAGTTCCATTCTCATTGTTTAGTTGTACAGTTATTAAAGTTTTTGTATGCTTGATAAAATTTATCGCTTACTAGAATAAGCACAAGTGTAAGCATATTTCGACCACGAATTATTTTTATTTAAATATGAAAATGATATTTTTTGTTACAAAAACGTATCGTTCGGCAACATTATGTTTCCAACATCAGACAACATCTGTTAATATAGCGGATAACTATGTAAAACTTCTCTTCAGCACTTGTTGCGGTAATCCCACTACTAAAACATAGATGGCGCTGTCATCTATTTCTGATACCACCACCGACTGTAATAAATCGAATAAAAAACCCCGAAAAATAGTCAAAAAATCAACTAATAATTTTATAATATTCCAGACTTATTTAACATGGGCACAACGCGTGCGTTGATATTAGAATGCAATAAGGAGTAACGACAATTATATTGCCTTTTTTCGAATCGGCAACAAAGAACATGATTTTTATTAGAGTAGTATATGTAACCTTTCAATACATTGAAATAATATTATAGGCTTCCGTTATTATACATTAGGCAATATTAATAAGAAGAGAAGAGTCAATAACAATTTATGTACAATTTTTTTTATGCGCGTGATTCCATCTCTCCAGATATCATTTAATACAAATATTTCTTGAATTAAAAGATTTTAGAATCAAAATAAATTATTATTGTTTTTCTAAATTTTCCACTAAAATCAATGTTATTATCATAGATTAGTTGTACCATTATATTTTATATTTAAAATAAATATAATTTACAATATTTTTAAATAATTAAAATACATTTATTATAAACACTATATTCCATAAAATTATTCAAAATTATAACAAAAAGGTTTTATATAGTAACAGTGATTGTTAATTATTATGACTCCCTTACGCCAACACATGCAAGGAGTAATCATTATAAGATATTGAATCTTATAGTATAGTAGAAAAAGTTGAAAATGCTATGGTACGATATATAACGGCTACTGGAGAGCCTTTAAGCTCTAAGGTGACAATTTTCTTTACGTAATCACGTGTGTTGTTAACACTAGCATTGTTTGTGTTTGTCAAAATTTTGACCGACGTTTTGTATGCGTCTACGTAAGCTGTCACGTGTGTCAACAAGGCAATATTATCTTTATTAATTAAACACACATACTACGGTACTGACATATATGGGTGAATTTGAATTTTACTAGCTTACTCAATTTTACTATATAATTATAAAATTTATCCTGGTTAACAAATGAAAATATAAATTTTTCTACAGAAAATATAAATTTTGCTACAGGAATCCAAATCAAAAATCTATTTTTAACACAGCTTCCATTATTATTCTAATGAACGATTAATGCCATTTTTAATCTCAGCTAGTCTGATCAGATGTGTGACGCGAATTATTGTCACCCTGATCTGACACCCTGTATAGGGTTAGGTTGACAATGAGATAATATAAATATAGGATGAATTAGTTAAAATTTAATGGAAATGTATCTATATCATTTCTATTTTAAAAGAACAATACAAAAGTATAAAAACGTGTATAAATTTAAATTCTGTTTTCTGTATTATCATGGTTTTATGTGATAATAATATCTTTATTATATTTTTGATTTGATAAACAAAAAATATTTTTTGAAAATATTTTATTAACAATACAATAAATTAAATATGCAACTTTATTTAATATTTATTTACCGTGTTAGAGTCTTACAACTAAGTGAGCTGCACTACAAGAATAATTTAATATAGATAGAAACTTGTTGACAATGATTTATCAAACGCTGTTTGTGCATACAAATAATTACACTAAACGGTCCCAATGGAATATCATCAAACTGTTATGATATTGTCACCCTATTCAAGTTTTTTAAAATACACCTTTCGATCATATCCATACATGCTCGATGTCTCGATGTTTTCCTTTGCCCAAAACATGAAGTAAGTAGGCAACGTCATGCGTTAGCCTAAAATCGTATATTCGTAACGTAACCTTCAGCATCTATATTTTTCATGGTCCTTGTCTACGACATTATTGTTAAGGGCTGCTTCCTAGACACACTTGTTTCAGGCCTAAACATAAAGCGATATTCACTGCAAAATAACATTTTATCGCATTGTTTCTATGGGTCGATGTTGAGAATTCCGTGCGTGATTTCGTTGACGAATGGGTTTTTATTTATAATATTAATCGTGAAAAACGAACACAATTCACCTGATGTGATATTTAAAACGCCATCGCTTACTGCCGTGCGTCGTTTTACTTCGTTTCGCCGAAAGATTCAAGGCCTATATCTTTGCCTATCACGTTACTTTTTTAGAGGTGAGGATCCATGACATCTAATTCCATCCTCAATAAGGTTTCAAGATGCGCATGCGTCGTAATTTCTAAAGCGAATGTTATTCGCGGACGGGTACAGCAGCAAATAAACATCTGAGTTACTTAGTTTAGCATAAAATTGGAAAAATAAGACATTGTCGTGCTTGGTGCGAACAAAATGAGATATAATGCCCGAGTACATTATATCTCATTGTGTTTTGTCAATTATAATAAATAATATAAAATATTTTATTACAAATATAGGCTCAACTAGGGGACTCACTGACGACAATAATAAAACATTATACTAGTGTCACAAAGTACTGTAATAAAAATAGAAATTATGGCCACCCTATTTAGTTGCTCATTACTATAGAATAAGTCTCAATTTTAAAAATGATATGACAAGTAAATTAGCGTCAGTGCTCTGTATTGTGTGTAATTTATTCTTAGAATGTTTCGTTTTTATTAAATAATAGAAACTTTAAAACGTTTTGAAGACATATTCCTGTATTTAAATCAAACTTTTCATATAAAATTCAATAAACTAAATATTTTTATTAGAAATAAAAATATTAAATGTTTTAAAAATTTATTCGTCATATTTATTACACGTGACTTTAATGACAAATTGCTAAGATCCGCTTGTTGTATTGCATTTTCTAAGTACTTCTCGCGGATCTTCAAAATCGTCTACATCCGTGTGATTTTTTTTGTATATTGTTTATCAGAATTACGTGAACAATTACGCTTAGTGATATACGATCAAGTGCGATACATACCACAGAATTTACCGCATGCGGATCTTAGTAAATTAACCTAATTAACTTAATTTAAATAAAAAAATAATACACTGTTGTGTTTATATGTACCACCGATTGTATAACATATTTGTTTTTATGTGAGTGTTAAACTCTTGTAGTATCCTTTTTCCAATATAAATTATACAAGTATATAATTTTAAAAATGTGTACGTAGGTGTACTTAACCGATACATGTAGAATGAATATAAAGGTGTTAGTTTTTTAGATGTCAAATATAAATCGGACAGAAAATGTAATGTTGTCTATTGAAGTATTCGGTGTTTTTATGTGATATACATTAGTTTTTACTCGCTTGCCATGTGTACTTTTATGAGATTTATCAATATTAATAATTCCGCAGTGACATAATACATACGAGATTATAATTGTTTATAGAGTATAATAAATATCTAATAAACTTCTAGTATGTATTACTGTAGCGAATGGTATGTTTTGTCACCATAATCCTATTGTTAAATCGAAATTGATTATAAAATATGTAATTGCAGTTTGTAATGTTATGCATTTCAGGTTAACGGATGTATTGTAAAGTTTTAGTACAAATGTTTAATTTCAACATTGTCACAATAGTTGTGTTACAAAAATAAAGTCTAAATTAGTTAAATGCATTGTTTTATTTTGAAACACGTGCCATTCCTTACGTGCTACGTGTCGCGAACGAAGCGCGAGTGTATCGGTGCGATGGGTAAAGCGTTCAAGATAAGGGATACGTGAAACTGGGCGATGTTTATCTACGCGGCCGTGGAGTGCCGTTGATGACGAATGCGGGCCGTAGCTCGTAGCGTTATCGGGAAAGCGCGGGAAAAGCGCCCGCCGAGGTATCACAGCCGCTAGTCGCTCAGTAGGCCCGCGTCCGCCGACGGAGATGGACGTTAACGCGCGCGTGCTCGCCCTGGCTCTCGCCGCACTCGCGCTCGCTTTCGCCGCACGCGCCCACATACCGTCCCACGATAACATACTGCGAGTACAACTCTGGGACGCGGAGGGACTGAGCCGAGACCCGGTGCCCCCGGAAATCGTGGACTCGCACCTTGCCCATCGCAAGATAAAAGTCAACGTGAACTCATTGTACGATGCCATGATGAAGGAGTCCGAGCACGGTGTCGGTAGATTCGCGAGGCACAAAGTCAGACATAAGCGGCGTAGGCCACGGCAGAGCGGCACCGACCTACCCTGGAGGTTTCACTCCGGGGACAGATTGATGAACGTGGCCGTATACGACGACAGCGTGCCCTGGGACGCGATCGAGACAAGGAGCTCGGTTGACAATGCGCAGACGGTGAATGCAAGTGCAGTGAGTGATCCAAGTGCCGGTAGACAAGTGAATACGCCGCGTGACGTGTCGCCGCCCATGACACTGCGCCAGGACGAGGAGGTAATGAGTGAGGGCAAACAAACAGCATAGGATAAAGACGCCTTTCAGCGTTATCGTCGCCGCGAGGTGGTTAATAGTCACTTAACGAACCGGCAGCTCGCCGCTGACGGTGAGGACTTCTATTCACGACTTCCTTTCTCTCCGCACCCTCGGGCGGCGATGCGCTGATAAAAGTGAATGCCCTTCATTGTTTTTAAAGTATGTTTTCACGCGGAATGTAGACGGTGCCGCACGCGGGCGGCCTTGATGAAGTAAAATGTTTAAGGGAGATTGGCTTGGAGCTCGTAATCACGAGATATAGTCGCTGATAACGCTTGTGGCAGTTGTATGCACCGTTTCCTCGGGCATTGATAATTTAAATACAATCGCGAATGTTTTTATTGGAAATGTATCAAGTAAATATATTTTGTTCGGAAGTGATTCAGTGGAATTTATGATAAGAAGTATTATTATATGAATGATTTCGTTACCGCTAATTATTTAAATATCACTGTAGGATATAATTTGTGAGAGAAAGTGGTTTACGCTTAAAATGATTGTTTTTTTGTTTTTTTTTTTACTTTATTTTTACTTTGTAAACATTTCAAACAGAAGTAGGTTCGATGCAACAATAACCCTAAATCATGTACTGTTGCATCTCCTTAACTATTTTAATGATGATATTTAAAATAAAAATTTCGTGGGATAGCTGTTCAATGGGCTGAAGTAATTAATTTTACAGGTTTTTAAAATGTATTCATTTATTATAATATTTAGTTTAAAATGTAAACTCCTAGAGATACGACAACAAGTGTTAACATAGGCATGTATGAAGGTTTATTTTCAATATATAAATTTCGACACATTTAAAGGAATTTCATTTAGTTTGCTCGACGCAATATCTGCACCGAACCATTGTAGCCGCCCCTATACTTTGTATGGGCCCCTTTTACATACCCGGAATTTAACATCCGACCTTTCACATATATTGTTAACCTTTTGCGAAACTGGTTGGGGTTCGACTATAGGGCCAGTTCTGTATTGCTGATTTATTTTATTGAATGGATTTTCGGGTTCCTATTCAATATTTGAATGGATTTTGTACCTTCAACTACAAAATTGGGGCAGATATTTTTTTTATACTACTTTCGTTCGCTTTAATCATTTCACTTCAGATTTACATAACTATCTATAGATCGGTTATAACTGATTGTGGAATAAAATCAAATTTATATTTAAAATCCTAGTTCGTATTACAAATTTAAATTTTTAAATTTTAAATGCATAGAGTAATAGTTATATGTTACTGTAAATAAGAAAGATATAAATTGATTTGGTGTTTTATTACAAAAATTAACAAATAGATGCCAAAAAATACCTGTATCGAAATAAAAAGCTAGACTTTGTCTATTGATATAAGTGTTTGTAGGTCTATAATTTTTTCTAACACTCACAAAATAAATATCCGTCTGAAATTTTACCGAAAATATATAGGCGAAGTATATATACTTGCGGTATGTTAGGTTCTCTAAATAGGCGTCGACGTCTTAAATCAAAACTACATAAGTCGAATACATCCTTGGGTTGGATTTTGAATGTTGTTTATGAATAATAAGACAAACGAAATAAATAGAAGATTTATAGATACATAACATTGATATTAAAGTCAAATCATATTGCCAGCGTATGTCTCAGTCAATTAAAGGCATAAATGTGTTTCAGATTACCTATATAGTTTGAATTTATACGAAGCGGGGTTACCACGCTCACGCCCATTACCCGCAGTCCACCGATGCCACCGGTCAACCGGAAATTAGGCGCAAATCAATAATTTCCCTCGCAACACTGTCCGGCGATCAACACGTCACTAATAGAGTCTGATTGACTCACTACATCTGTCACTATATATATTAAATCTATCCTCTGCTATGTAGGCTTTTATATCGTATGCATTTATTACGGTGGCCAAAGTTGTAGCTCTCCTCTCGAACTCTTACTACTATGTAAATGGTCCAAGTTTGTCACTCTCTAATCATATGAAAAAAAAAAATCGTAGCGAGTGAGAGATTCTTAGAATTCAATTGAATCAAAACCTAGTTTAAACAAATGAACCGATATATACTATCGGTAAACCGAATTGATTTTATATAAAATGAAAGAAGCCACGATCCGATATATGTCTAATGACAAAAACGTGTATATATGTGTAAACATCATTGTTACGTAGTTTTGCTATGTGTTTTCATTAAAATATACAAATTGGTATTGTTAGCGTAAAAATTAACTTTAAATTAAGACTTGGTTTTTTTTTTGACCTTAACTTTAACTTAAAAGACCCATGACAAAAAATAATAATAATTTATAGCGATAGAGAATTTTTAGCAAAAGCATATTGAATGAGAGAAAATGTGCGAAAATGTTTTAATTTTGATAAATGTAATGTAAATTCTTAAAATAACATTACAATTATCCGATTCTTTTCATAATGTTAATACTATGCATTAAGTTGGAAATAAAAAAAAAATAAGAATCGATATTATTTTTTTATAGAATAACTATAATTGTATTAATTATTAAAATACTAACAACCTCGTTAACCACCCAACTAAAGTTAAATTATTATTTTAGATTAGATGGTTTATGACAATACTCAAATGGAGGATTTGAATTTACGACTATATCTTTAGCAGGTTGTTTCTTAACCCATTAAGGAATTGATTATTGCTTAATTTTATTATTAGTTCTAAATATTTATGCCCGTAGATATTCTTTCTTATCGATAACTAAGCAAATGGATATAAATTTTTATTCACCCTTATTAAAAAAAAAGGTTAAATTAAATATTTGTTTTCGTTGTACGGATGAGAGATAAGACAATAAAATTGTCTTTTTTTATGAGACCGTGTGTATATATGATTCAAAATAGTAAAATATACAAAAAACTTTCTGTAGTCTCATAAAATTTCGTATATTATTCCGCAAGAGGGAAATGTCTTTAACCCCAAAGGACTAATAACTCTCCCGAAACATGTAATAAAATATTCATGAGTTTTATTATAGATCGCTTATAGTTCGACAGTTTAGATAAAATAAATTTGTATCGGACATTAAATTTTGAGTTACCCGTAGATTACAAATGTGAGTCCTAATAGAAGCTTAATATGCATGAGATGTTTCCACCAACTACTAACTGCGGTTGAATCTATACATTTAACGTTAAAGATTAGTGAATCAAAATCTATCCTCATTTAGGCGGTGAGTGTAATTTAATTAAAGAACATTACGTACATTTAATCTACTTGTATATGCGGCACAGTAATTTGATTGTAGTTCTGACGGTATTTCAATTCAGTCTGAAATATTTTATATCATTGTTTTAACATGTCAGTCTAGTGTTTATCTGTGTCACATTTATTTCGTCTTTGTGAATCGTGACATAATTTTTTTAATGCGGATTTACGATGCGGGTTTTTCAAATTTGAATAAAATTCAGATATGTTTTTCTATAAGTTATCACTTTAAACCTGTTATTTTAAGTGCAAAGCGTCTAAGGATATAGTTAGTGAATGTATTCTGTGATAGAATAATGAGCCAAAAATTTCCCCCACTCGCGTGTGAATTAAAAAAAAAAAACAAAAGATGATCGATGATATTTTTAATGTTTTTAGACTTCTACAAAAAGTTTTAAATACATTAATTTTATTTATATTAGCACTCTACTTAACTTTAGAGTAGTTTATATATCTATTTAGATTTAGGTTGAGTTTTGTAATCCGATTTTTTTTTATTATAAGATTGAGTATAATTAATAAATATTGAGATGATACTTTAAATAAAAGTATGAATGAAGACACATGAATAAATTTATTGCCATATATTTCGGCGTAGTAACAAAGACAATGGACGGCTTTCAAAGCTTTTGAATTAAATTGCACTAGCCCACGACCACAGCTCTAACACGCAACCATAATTCGAATTATTAATGACATCAATAAAAGACGGACGGACACACACGGATATACATATTACTACGAGTGCAACTATTGTACATTTGAGGTTATTTTTTCGTGTATATTTATATTATCTTTTATATTCATAAACTTTTCATGTTGTAGTATTTAAAGCTTAAATAATTACGTATAATTCTTGTATCTCTTGTTCTTTTGACGAGTAATTTGTGTTTAGAAAGAGGGGTGAACAAGCTTTGCAAACAAGACGAAATTAAAGAAAAAGTCGTTGACTTGATTACGAATTCCTGCAACGGCATCCATTAAAATTTCTTTGCTTTTTTATCTCTGGGGGCCGTTTTATGTAATAACTCAAATTAAATAAAAAGCGGACAAAAGCAAGCTGCAAACAAAATTAGGACCGGACGAGAATATTAAATTCGCTTATTTCAAGCTAAGTACAAATTTTATCTCCATTTTATTATTGGCATAAAATACTTCACTTTAATTAGGCGGTCGTAAGAAAATCGTTTCCCGCGGAAAAGTAATTATATTGCTCAGCTTGATAGTATTTATAAAGGGAGTCATTATTCTTAGCAGATCAAACATCTGCTGCTTCGGCCATAACCGAAATTATCTGTTATTTTCGTTCCCCTAATTAATAAACGCAACGGGGCGAGTAATTATGTGAAAATCAATAGCCTCCCCGTGGGCGCTGGTCTTTATTGTTCGCTTATTGGTTTCTGTTTCGAGGGCTGATGGTGTGTTTTACGTTCTAATTTTAACATATATATTCTCTAAATAATCATTTATGTGTAAAGAGATTCCAATTTAATCCACACGATTGACAATGCATCTGCATGTAGGTGACATATCCTCATGAAAAAAGTCGCCTTTAAATTTTTTAATTTAAATTCTTAATATAATTAACGTAGCTTCATGATTAAATGTATTTATAAATATATATACCTATGTATATGCATAATATATAACTTTTTTTTTAATAAAGTTAGAGGTGATCCGACGTGCACAGTTCACCTGATCCTAAGTGTACAGTTTACATTCATCCTGAACGAAGTAGCATGCCCTCAAACGACCGAGATGCCTCGTCACGAAACTCCTCATATGAAACAGCAGCGTAATGCTGCTTTTGGTGGGATTCCGTGAGAACATCGTCCCTTTACGATCGAATATATAGTGCAGCTCTAAACTAGCGGCGACGTATCTCTATCACATAAACACGGTTGTACTGTCAAGTAGCTGATATGTGTTGGAACAGGAGTGTAGAGGTTAAAATACGTTGCCGCTGCGTCGCAGGTCCTTGGTACCATTCCCATCCGAGGAACAATATTTATTCATTGTAAAATATTCGCATTAAACTGTTGCATAGGTTTAAAGATAGCGTCAGAGGCTATCACATCTCACCCTGTTCCGAAATCTAGGAACAAAATTTTACACTATTTCTGAACTTTGACGACTTGGTCAGTCAAAGTCGTACACAAAGAATGCGTAGTACTCTCTAATACGTCTCCATCGTGATTTAGTTAACCATATTTACTTTAAGGCGACAATTTATAATGTATATAATACATTTATATGATACACTAATTGTATTTACCTAATGATACAATATAAAATAAACAGTAGTCGTTTAGTGTCATGTTTCATGAGAATTTGAATGAGGAAGGCAATTATAATTCATTTCGTTAACACAAATATTTGGTCCAATAATATAATATTGGTTTCAGGTTACATTATGTTGGCACAAACATTTTCACTTGGTAGAATATGCAGTTGAAATTCGATCACAAATATCATTATATCTCATAATGTCCTCCGAGTCAATTGTGACAGTATTTGCCCGAACACTTACTTGTTTTCTTCTTTCTTATTCTAATGCGATATATGATAAAATATGAATAAGGTTGGCGGGAAAGTGCAGATTCGGTGACACGACCGGATAATCATATATAAAATATTAGCTCCGGCTGGGAATCAAACCCATAAATAGTGTCTCAGCTGTCTGGAGAACTGCCAGCTAGGCCGTGCTGTTAACAAAGATTCGTTTCATATAATAAACAATTGTATAACTTATCATGCCTTATTACTTGCTCGACCGGGGAAGGATCAACCAGCGTCAAGTGTTAGATATTGAAGTCATAATGTTGCTATTTCGTATATCGTGGAGCAGGGATCGAAAACGCAATCGACAAATAACCCGTGGGTTACCGAGTGACCCACCTTAGTTCCGAAAATAATGTATAATATATAAAAACATAAATATTTATTAATTATTTAATAAATATATATCTTATTATTTACTAAAATATTGTTTTAATAGGTTTATTTTGATCCGCGGACAAAAAAAGGTTGCCGACCCCAGGTGTAGAGCGTTGTTTCTCAAGCATTTTAATGTGACGCGACCCACGATAACGCCAAAAAAGTAAGCAAAAAGCTTCGCGACTTTTCACTGTTAAACTATAATAAATATTAATTAATAAAATTGAATAATAACTTAAAACAAAGCAAACTGTGGTCTATTTTTAATGTTGTTATTGTATGGTAATATTTAATTTTATAACACTACATTGAAATCCATTCCTTTAATAAACAATTTTTTTTTGTATACAGGTCTTATTTGTACAACTTTTATTAACAAAAGCGACCCCCCCAGGGGTATCGATGTTTATATTATGGTTGGGAAATGATATTATAGCGAAGCGGTGTCTTAATTACTGGTATCGAGGAATCTCTTCTCATTCTTCATGGGTGAAAACGCATTGTACGTCTTGAATATTTGTTGAGAATGGATGTACTATGTAAAATCGAATCATCACTTACCATTGGTTGATCAGTGAGCTTATTTATTATAAATTTAATAAACAGATAAAAGTATTTTACTTTCATAACAATGAGAATCGGCATACATGTCAGTAAGTAAAACAGAATTAAGAAGCCATTTAAGAGACCAATTAACGATATAAGCGGACGTTCTGGATTGATTTAAGAAGTCCACTTTTAGTATAAGATAGCGAGTGTCGGTTTCCGGTACAAGTTAATGGGAGATTCTAAATAACCTTCATTAGTAATAAAGATAGCCGTAAAGATAGATTAGCAAGGAAGTGGAGGTGTTCCCGGCGGTGCCCGTTTAGATTGCGAGTGGCGTATTGCGGCCTTCTAAATAATTATCAGTAAATAATTATGTCGAATGAACGAGATTAATCTTTTCTCACCCTGACATAACACCTTATTACTGGTGAAAACGAGTTTGCTTGCTCTTTAGGGAATATAGATCTAATATAGATCTGCATTATGATTCCTTCATTTCATAGACTGCATGAAAAATTTATCATCAAGTGAACTTTGAACTTTGTAGTTTGGTGTGAACGTTTTTTTAACTCTAACAAGGAAATAGGAAAGTAACGGCTATATAGATCCCACTGCTGGGCATAGGCCCCCATTCGGCACTACTGCGGATTGGCGGACTTCAAATGATGAATTCGAAATATTTTGACATGCAGGTTTCCTCACGTGTTATACTTCACTGTCGAGCATACGGTAAATCGGTATTTAAAATTGCGATTAACTATATCATTGGTGCTGGTATCGAGGATCGAACTCGGTTTCCGCTCTGTCTGCTGTCACCTAATAACATAAAAAGTAAATACAAGTATATGCTGATTTTATACAGTGGTAGAGCTACACTGTAGTTTGTTTCTAGTTGCAGAATCTCGGTCCTCAAGGGTGACAACGCATCTGCATTATGATACCTTGTCAAGGATGAATGTCGATGTCATGGGCCGCAGGAATCACTTGTTATTAGGTGAACTGTGTGTGAGTTTATTACTTTTAAAGTAAAAAAAAAATAAAAACAAAAAAAAATTCTGCATCCTCATATGGTTTCCTGATTAAGAGCTGATGCCAAGTAGATTACAGTGCAGAAAGTATTCGCAACACGGCACTCGCGTGTCGGCTTTGATTTGATGCAGCGCCGGATCCTACGGGAGACATGGTCCGTGCAGTTTGACGTGGCAGTCTTCACGCTACATTTCTTCATGGCCTGGATATAATACATACCCTAATTAATAATTAAAAACTACTGGAGCGCACAACTTGGAGATGCGCCAAGGACGGCGACGCAGTGACTTGAAATTGAAATACCGAGAAACTCCCCATAACGGCGAGCAGAATGCTCGTGAGTCCGTTTCGTGTAAGCTGTAATAGTCACTGGACCGACAGCATCACACAAAATTAAAATAGCTAAGAAAGTATAATTTATGCATTAGCTTCGAATTTAAAACGAACTTAGCAACTCCTCGTGGTTCTCTTAAGAATAGTTTGCATATAGTTTTACATAAGGTTAACTACATGTGCTTCGAACTTTTCATTTTACATAATGTAATATTTTACTGATAATTTAGTTATATTTTCCCGAGAAAGTTAAGGTTTCTCTGCCTGATAGCATGAAGAACATACAATACATATATATAGCATATATGTATAACATAAAAATAACATACATACATACATGTAGAAATAACATACGCAATGAACAGAGCGCAATAGAACGAGGGTGACTGATATAGCTCATAAGATTAGCAAGCTAAAGTGAGCAAGCTGGAGTGGTTGGCAATATAGCTTGTAATCCCGATAACCGAAGGGGAAGAATTTTCTTGAGTGGCAACCTCGGACTGACAGTCCCAGTGTAGGAAGACACCCCACTAGATAGAGCGACGACCTATGCGAGTTTGCTGGGGGTCGATGAATGCAGGTCCTTTGTGGCAAGCTATGGGGGAGGCCTTTGTTCAACAGTGGACTATTGATAAGCTGTGCTGATGACGAGGAAGGTTAAAATAGTCTATTTAACTTAAAATGTTTTAAAATCTATACAATTTATTTATTATTCACATTGTTATAGATGAGAAATTTCGATTTATAAGTAATCAAAAAAATTACGATACCACAATAAGCCCTTGTAAACCTGTAGTATAGGGAACATAAAGAATAAATAAATAAGTACAAATTAATATAAAACAGCGGTCCATCCCTGTACGCTAGCGGACTACGTTCTACTACTACGAAGTAGCAAGTTTCTAGCATCATGATCGTGTCGGCTTAATCTAAAATTAAAAGAGAAAGGATCACGCCCACGAGTACATCAACGCGAAATAGTCGCATAATGAATCTATCTCGTACCGTGTTTGTAGGGATCCAGCCACCCAATTACCAATTCACAGAGGTGACAACACATCGTGAATCTTCATTGATCACTTTGACATGATCTCCATTAAAGAACTGTGTGCTCTATTATCACCTTTTAGTAGATTTTATATTAAAAAAAATATATACTATAAAGAAGCATATTAAGGAAAACCATTGTAGATTATTAAAGACAATTCCAATAAAATTGAGGCTATAAAAATTAAAAGAGATGACGTAAACTGAAAGGTCAGCGCTGATAATATTGTTCTTTCCTGCACATAAATGGCTGCGTGGCAATTAAAAGTAGCATCGTAAATATCAATTGCAGACACATATTTTCCATTGGTTTAATTGAAACGGCTGTGACTTCAGTTGACATTTCATAGAGCCCGCTCTGTCGTGTACTTCGTATCGTTTCTCGATGTTTTTTTTTATTGTATCTACCCATTGCTGTTATTGCAAAAATGTATGTTTAAATATAATTAATGTTTCGTTTTCCGAAATATTATTTTAATAAAAAATATATATATATATAAATATATAATAATATAATTTATTTTGTACACATTATAAACCGTACGTATTATTATTTATATATTTATATGCAAACACATGCAATAAATAAATATAGTCCAGTATTTTTTTTTAGTACACTGTGTCTTATTTTGGATGTCGATATGTCCAATTAGACCTGCAGGAAGAGATTGTTATTGTTAAAATAACCTACGCCTTTGTACATACTTTTCCTATCTAAGTTTACTTGGATAAATACTATATATACATAACAGTTAAATATATTAATTAAGGTCAATATAGTTTGTTGTATAGAGAGTGAAAAACGAACAAATATTTCACGTGATATTGATTCCTGTGGCCTAATTTTTTCGTCATACATTTGTCCTCTAAAAAGAGTCAAACTCGTTGTCACCCCTGAGGACTGAGATGGAATGCCTTGTCAACAATAATAAGCTCAACCAATATCCAAGTTGCACGTTGCCTATAATTTGGTCCTGATCCCTACGCTCACCATATGTAACATAGCGTTATAATGCTACTCCAAGATATTGTGTGAGGGTATGGTACTCTCCAAGTCAAGCCAACCCATTCATGGCGCAGCTAGTTCTTTTCTATGAAACATTTGTTGTCATTGCTAGTAACACTTCTAATATTCGGTTAATCGCGACTATAGTCGAATGGCGGATACGAACAGACGACATTAAGTGTCAGTTTAAAATAGCTGCATCGTGACTCTTACATTGTGGAATTGTTTTTTTTATTGAATAGATGTCAAACTAGCATGCAGCCCATGGTAAGTGATCACCGCCGGCCAGAACATCCGCAACACCAGAGGAGTTACAGAAGCGTTGCCGATTATATCTATTAACATGAGTTGTTATGAAATTTTGGTAGTTTAAAGACTTTTATTGTGCATGAGTAACGAAAGGGAAGTTAAAGCAGTGGAATTTAATCTAAAGATTTATATATCGGGGAATGAAAATCCTTTTTATTACGAAACACAGCAACATTATACTGATATTTAACGCTGGTGTTCTATGAGGGCGTGGTCCTACCCCGGTCGAGCTGACCTATTCATTCTGCAGCTAGACACAAACAGCGACGTAGCTCTATGTGCTTTATGTATGAGTTTTCTTTTTATTTATTTTAGAGATCCGCAATAAATCGAGGGTAAACGATATAACACAACTGTTATCCGGAGACCCTTATCGCTGGTGGCGAGGCATTCCATTTTAGTCCTGGATGAGGACAGCACCTGCCTTATGACTCCTTATCAAGGATGATTATAGCTGTAATGATCAACAGGTATTAATCACCATTAGATGAGCTGTGTGCTTGTTTGGCACCCTGAATCCAGTAAAAAATATACAATAAACAAATCTCTAATATTGATGTGATAATGATTCCTTAAATATCTTTAAAAAACTAAATGTTGGGAAAAATTTATAAAGACCTAGTTGTAACTTAGATTTGATGAGAAACTTTATATTTATATTTGTTAGTAGATAGTTGTTCAAAGTTCACTATCAGGTCAATATTTAGTTTAATGTAATATTGAGCGCTCTTTGTCTATAAATGTATATGTAGATATATATATATATATATATACATATATATATATATATATATATGTATATATATATATCTATATGTATATATTATATATATATATATATACATATATATATATATACATATATATATATATATATATATTTATATCTATATGTATATTATATATATATATATATATATATATATATATATATATATATATATATAAATATATAGGCGTTATGAGGTGATAGGGGTGACTATTTGTGATAATTTTAACTCCCATATGCATTATGCAAAAGTGAACCATTTTTGAGTTATCATGTTTTTATGTTTTTCAAAATAAGTCAAAAATGCAACATCAAAAATTTATTAAAAAAAAAGGTATCAATTTAAATCTCGTTTGTTCTTTAGATTAAACACCGGTTATTTATCAAGATGCGAGACGAAAAACGATATAATTTAAATTTTTTTGAGATATTTTCCATCCTGCCATCAATGCTTCTTTGTGATCATTTTTATTTCAGTTTCTTTGAGTTAAATTCTTTGTTGTTTTGCATTTTTGGAGAGCTAAGAAAACGGTTTGTTTTAATAATGTGCAAGTAAAGTTTCACAACGTTTTTTTTTGTTTTTAAGAAATTTTAATATATAAAATATCCTAACCTAAGGCTAATGATAAATTTTCTGTATGTACTCCTGTTCATCTGCCAGATTGCGTCGCATAACTTTCGGTTGATTTAATGGTTTTAATACAAAGTTGTTCCAATTTACTCTACTAACTATCTAGGTAGTTATAGGAGCACTAACCTTGCCCAGGTTCGGCCCTCGAGTTAGATGCTTTTGCGAGCAGGGTAACGGTCCATGCCGTGAATCCCTCTCGGGAACCCTTGGACTGGTTACCCTCAAGCAAAAATGTCCTAAACGCTCAGCCTTCTTTCAAGCCGGTGAACCTGTAAATGTCCTCGGGCTGATAGTGGCTATCAGGCATGAAAAATAGATCCTTTTCTTTCAATTAAAATCTTATAACACCCGCATAAAGATATGGAGCTTTTTTCTTATTTATAATATTTACTTATAAAAACAAATCTACATCGTAAAGCATCTAATACAAATTTTAAAACATAATAATAGTTACCAATGAATTGGACGGCTGTGAAAAAATTGATGTGTTAATAACAATACAGGACACTAACAAAAGAAATTTTAAAATGCAGCCAAACAAAAAACATGTACACAATCATGTTTCGAAGTCGCTTATAACGGGTCGGTTTTTTGCTACTAAGTGGAATCCGGCTTGCCTCGCGCGGCGACGCAACAAAAAACATGCTTTGTCACCGAGGAAAGGCCGGTGGTCAAACAATAGTCACTAGACAAAAAGTGATAGCTGTTACGGTATATGGGTAAGGTTACGCAGCGGATTTTACGCTAATTTCCTGACACGTCGACGATGATAAATAAAACGTTTTAGAGGTACCTATAAACACGTAAGCAAATACTTGGTAAATAAATTTATTTAACATTAAACATACAAGAAAGTTTCGAAATTAAGTTAGTGAGGTCTTAGAGATAAATAATAAAACATTGCAAGACACGTGATATTCGCAAATTCGTCTATGTCTATACCTTCTCTAAGGACGGCTTTACCCAGCAGTGAGATCTATATAAAATATAGGTTGTTCTCTACTTTACACAAAAAACAGATTAATTTACATAGTAAACACTAGAAACAACTGCAACGTAGGTTTACCCCTTGTTCTCATCCCCAGGACGTCTAAAATATAGACCTCGTCAACAGTAATAAGGCCACTGTGTCTTTCCTTCACCAGCAGCTCTTCTATTTTACGCTTGTATTCTGTGAAATCATGCACGTACTCAGATCGGTCGTACTATTTGTGCTATAGTTGAATTTTGGATCTACCACATAAAACCGATTCATCGCATTCATACCATTACATTAATAGAAATAGAAAAATAAATGTAATAAATAAAACCCGATATAGACATGTCTATAATTGCTAAGTAATTTATCTTCTGTAACATGGACTAAAAGTTATTATAACAGCAATAATTAGCGATGACTTGAAGTTGAGATATAAATAGTGTAAAATGATAGTTCGATTATCGACCCGTAATTATTTCTTCAGTCTAATGTCGCCGACGTATCTATATCGATTGAAATACTTCGACTTAGGTGGTATGCGTGTAATCGTTTAAATTGTTCGGGTAATAAATAATATGTCCGGACGACGTGGTGACTTGCAACTAATTAAGTTCTTGTGCTCTGGACGCGTGGGCGTTTGAACAAGACCTTAACGATGCAATAACTCTTTACATTCTAAAACTATCTCTATTACAACAAAATTAAGATTTATTATCACGTCACTACGCCCTACGGCCGATGCAAAATCGAGATATTAAATACGTTGGTATCGATTTCATTTCCTTTGATAATACTTCATTAGACGTCGGCTATAAAACATCTCGCGTGAATGAATTGTTAATGTGAATTAATGTATATTTGATAAAAAACCTAAAAGTGAACAATAGTAAATAGTTATGTGGGAATTTCTACATAAAAAATATTTCAAAGTCAAAACCATTCTGAGGCGACATAGCACAAAGGCTTTTAACCTTGGGTATAATGCTACCTGTGTTTTATACAAAGGGACAAAATTACATGAGCAAATGTTATAATTAAAATTGTTACTAGAATTTACAACGGCGAACATTTATATATATATATATTTTACTTATATATATATATTTTACTTATATATATATATATATATATATATATATATATATATATATTTATTGTTACCAAACATATAACTTTATATTAACAGTGGAAGAGTTATACTGCAGTTTCTTTCTAGCTGTAGAATGAATGGGTCAGCTCGATCGGGGTAGGACTATTCCACTTTCTTATGGTGAGTGTAGGAATCCGGAGACCATTATTACTGGCGACAAGGCATTCCATCTCAGTCCTCAATGTAGATGAAATGGGCCGCAGGAATCACATGCCGTAAGGTGAACTGTGTACTCGTTTGTTACTCTCAATGTAATAATAATAATTAAAAAAAACCAGTAATAAGCTTGGCAGTTTGTAATAAAAATATAAACGCACCAGGACTATAATATATCCAACCCAGTTAATATCGTCTAGTAAATAATAACTAGAAATATACCGTCTTCCGTTACACCATACTTATCTAGGATGTAGGTTTTTACGCGGTTCAGGGATCGCTTAGCGTTATGTAATCACCGAGTTCGACGTAACATTAAAAAAAAGGAACTGCTCCGTTCTTATCAGACTAAGAAAATTCATGCAACGAGTCTCGCCCATATATTCCTCTGTTAGGTTAGGACGCGACGATAGGTATTGGAGACCGTCAAAACATATAGACACGATGACACACATTCTTCTAATCTGAGACAAATATTTGTTTCGATTAGGGTGAGAACCGTTTATGACACGGACTGTCGATTTAATGACGCAGCGCTTGATATATTAGGTCTAATATAATGGTGACAAACAAGCACACGAGTCACCTGTTGGTAAGTGAGCTACTACATCAAAATCTATTCTCAACAAAGATTAAGGACTTTTTTTGATGAAAATCTGTAACAGCAGAGGAGTCGCTAATGCGTTGCCGGCCTTTAGAGGAGATGTAGGCTCTTTTCTTGAAGGTCCCTAAGTCGTATCGCTTCGGAAACACTGCTGGTGACAGCTGATTCCACAGAGTAGTAGTGCGTGCAAGGAAATTTCGCGTAAAGCACACAGTGATGGATTGCCAACCACGGAGATGATAAGGATGAGATTTGGAATTCTGTCGTGATATTAAAACTCAGCGGTTTATACATACGTTGTCACATCCGAGGGCTGAAATGGATTATTTCGTTACCTTCATCATTGGAAACACAACAGCGTTTTGCTGTCATTTCACGATGATATTTTATTGGGTCATGTTGTAGTCACAAACTAACTATAGTATGCTTTTACAATGTTAATAAATTAATTTTATAATTAATTGTTATTTTGATTATATTTATTTTTGTACCTATGTATCTAGCGCATTCGTACCTATGACCTAACAATTTTCTGACCGTATCCTAAGCTATTAGGCTATTGTCGCCAACTTGAATGGGTCGGCTCGGGTAAGACCACGCTCTCACAGAATACCACCGTGATAGATTAGCATTACGCTGCCCTGTTACGTATTCCATCTCGTTCTCCAGGGGTAGACAAGGGCATCTGTATCATGGATGTGGACGTAATGGGCTGCAGTCATCACATACCATCAGGTGAACTGTTACAAACACTAGTATTATATTAAAGAAATAATTCATACCATTTTGTTGAATTTATTTCAATAAGACATGCATTTTAATGACTTTTTTGTTCCCTTCGTTGACTTTAAACAAGTTTATGGCGCCCGCCGGCAGTCCCTGAGCGATAATCAACTCTATAACTTTGTTTTTTCTCCCCCACACCCTATGCATCGGAACAGCCATGTGAGAACCGCTCTGTTATTTTTAATGGATGATATGTAGATTTTAAATTGTCATTTGTATTCCTCATTGTTTTAATACAATGGTGGGCATTGTCATCGGTAATGTTATGAAAACATGGAGTTACAATTATAATCTTATATCAAATATTTGAATAGTTTAGCCGCACACACATCACATCGAGGCGGCTTTTCAATATTATTTAGATGATTAAACAATGCGTTGAATTGTTTTGTAGCATAACAAAAAATAACTAAACCAGATTATAAATAGTATAGTGGAGATATATCGATCAGACGTTAGGGGTGACGACACATGTGCTTCCTGACTCTTTATTGAGCATGGATGTACCTACATATATGTCACGGGCCGCAGTTTAGTTTACCATCAGGTGAATGGCGCCCATGTTTGCCAACCTTAATATTGCGTATGTGATGTCACATATATTAAAAATACCTCATAATATAATAAAAATATTATGATATAAACATTTAAGAAGATATTTATAGTCGTATTTTTTTTGTCTCAAGACACCGGCCTCAGATTCCTATTACTATTCAGGTAGACAAGAAAAAAATGCCAAAGGGCATTAATTTTTTTTCATTAGCTAAAGGTGTGTAAGTTATCGTATAATTGCCTTCAGAACATGACTGTAACGGATGTAACATTCTTGATAAATAATCAGAACGGAGAATTGTCTCACTAATGTGGAATGCCTTGTTAGTAATGGGGTTTCCAGTTTTTTTTTCACTTAACTTATTAAGAAATCTCAAACTACTATTTTACGTAGGTACTCTGCCCAAGCAAACCTTTTCTAATTTGTATTGAGGGTGACAAATATGCACACAACGGAGGCTTTCCACGACACCTTCATCCTTGACTAGACAATCATAACAATGCAGATGCGACTAAGATGGAAAACGGTTTTAGGTTCAGGTTGGACTAACTCTGCCACGCACAACTTAACTATTAAATCTCCTGTCACGCACAACTACTCTGTGGAATCAGCTGTCGCAAACGGTGTTTCCGAACCGATGCGACTTAGGGACCTTCCAGAAAAGAGCCTTCGCACCACATTTGAGACTTCTCTGGTGTTGCGGATGTTGATGATCACCGCCAATTACCATCGGGTGGGCTGCATGCTTGTTTGCCACCTATTCTCTGAAAAGTGTAATAAGAAATAATAAATAAAATAAAAAAAATAATGCCGACGCGTAGTCACTCCTGACCGAATGATTCGCCAGCAGTAATAAATGTCACTCAGTCCTGACACTCGCCAGATGAACAGTTTGCTGCCATTTTAGACTGGTATTAAAGAATTGTAGATATCCTACATATATAAAAAGTAAATAAAAATATTTTTTTTTCTAAACACGTCTATAGCCCACGCTGATATTTTTTTTCATTGTGAAAACACCAAACGTCTCAGCTTATTTATATTATGTAAAATAGACTCCCCTAGGAGTTTTATTATATTATAACATAGTCGAAGCGAAGACGAACAATAAAAGAACTTATCTATACAAGTACTTCACAAATAAATTTATATATTTCATAATCATATTCAACATGTAATACGGCTATATATTTATAGGCACACTCTCGATATATCGTAAATATACAGACACTATTCAATCTTCCATTACCGTATGTTATTTTGTAACAAGAGCCTCCCTTTCAAATCGCCTCACAATAAGGCATATTGACAATGTGAAATTGAGGCAAGACGCGAAAGCCTACACGCGCTATTACCGAATAAAATTTCATAGAAAGCTTCGCAAACAAAGGCTGATAGAGCAGGCCATTAGGGCCCATGCATAAATTGTTAGTTCAGTGACGACAACCTCCCGGGTGACGTGGCGTTACCTTGTAATGTCTCTCCTACTTTTAACGCTCAATTTAAAACGTAATATTGAGAATTATGGTACGGTGAAATCCCCTTTTGTTTTTTTTTATATTTTATCACATTGAGAGTAACAAATTCTCACACAGTTCAACTGATCGCAAGTGATTCCTGCGGCACACGACATCTACATCCATCCTTGACAAGGAATCATAATGCACATGCGTTGTCACCCTTAAGGACTGAGATGGAATGGCTCGTCACTACTAATAAAGGTCTCCGGATCCCTAAACGCAGCAGCACTATGTTGCTATCCTGTGTGGGCGTGGCCCTACCACTACACTCATTATTCGAAATGTAGCAGTGTTTATGGTATAGTAATAGTATTTTAAAGCATTTATATGTGTTTCGTATGTATATATATATATGGTCACCTTTGGGTTTTGTACAAGCCTTTAATCTGTTAGGGTTTTGTTCGATCCACTCTCTTTAATTGTAAAGATTGATTTAGGGCATGTCCTGTAAATCGACGATAAGCACCGAGTTTCAGGTCTTGTTTTATAATACGCGACAGAGTCCTAGCGGGAGTCTTTATTTCTCGCCAACAGGCTTTGTAGTTCTAACAGCACGCGGCCGGCCCGATCTTTTCTGGTCTTCGACAGAGGAAGTGTTGTTGTATCTGTTGATGTACGATATACGAACATACGGCTGATACCAGGCTTTTGAAGTGTTTGGAATATGACTGACGGCTTCAAACTCACTTGTGCAAGGCGATCACTGCAATCCTATTTTCTTTAACAACCCATTCCATATTGTAATTTGATAATGAACACGAAAAAATATGTGAAATGGCGCAAAATCGAAAGAAGTTTTAAAATAATATACGTGTTCCAAATTCAAAATAATTAAAAAGATGAAAAAAAGAAAAGTTTTTATGTAACAGTATTCATGGCCAGATTAGTTATATATATAAAATAATCTAATACATATAATATAATAGGTCTTTACCTACGAAATTGCCGTTTTGTATGAAATAAGTTAAAGTATTTTTTTTTAATTTTTTTTTTATTTCTGTTATTCAAATTAATCACAAGGCATTTTCTGCCTCTCGGGAATTTTTTTTTTCCGCTAAAAAGTTGTCCAAATTTTGTAAAAAGTATTAGTCGGTGGGTGCAAGGTCAGGTGAGTACGGTGAATGAGGGAGAGCTTCCAACCCCAACCCTTGCAGCTTGGAGACTTTCTGTTGCGCAGTATGGGGTTGCGCGTTGTCGTGTAGGAAGCGGTGACGACTGATTGACCAAAGCAGATATGCGAGCTTCTCCATCATTGTCTTCAGTTCTTCACAGTACACATCTGCAGTAATGCTCATGCCGTTTGGTATAAAAACTGTGATGAATCACACCGGCACTAGACCACCAAACAGTGACCATCAACTTTCTAGTGGTCATTTTTCATTGCTTTGGTGCTGAACTAGGCTCTAACCAACTTGCTGAGCGCTTTCGATTTTCGGATTCGGTTCAAAATTCTTTCATTTCTGTGCTTGTTGGGCAGCGCGAGGCAGGTCTCAACGCGTACGTTGCGCTGGCGATCGTTAAGTGGGGCACCCATCTATCAAGCTTTTTTACTTTGCCAATTTGTCGATTTGTGTTAACATCAAAAGCTGCTGCTAGCTCGGCTGTAGATTGAGTACCATCAGCTTCCACAATCGCCTTTAATTCATCATTGTTGACCAAAGTGTCCGGACGACTACGAGGTTCATTTTTCAAATCAAAATTTCCAGAACGGAACCGGGTAAACCAATAACGGGTTGCGCGTTCGTTTGTAAAGTTCTCTCCATAAACGTTGTTGATGTAACGTAACCGTTTGGGCCGCGTTGATGCCACGACGGAACTCATATTCCATAATTATACGAATTCTTAAAGTATCCATTATGACGAAAAATGTGCAAACGTAATTAAAATACAAAGCTAATCAATAAACAAAAGACTGACTTTGTAAAATGAATGCCATGTTTTTAAAACAAAATTAATTTGAATTTAGAATTCACAGCCAATCAAAACTGTTTTTTAGTTCGAAAAGGCCAATACTGAAGAATGGAAATTTCATAGGTAAAGCCTAATATATAAATATAAATTTAATCTCTAATACGATGTAATGTAAGGGAAAAACAAAGAAGATAGATTGTGAAGCAGTGTGAAGGAAGCGCGACACACACTGCAGTCAGACCCGAAAACCAACAACTTGGTAATACGCAAACATTCTTACTCGGCTGAGAATCGAACCCTTCGCACGGCAGCTAGAAACACTAGTGGTTAGTGTGTCTAGCTGTATTTTACATGGGCGCCAATATACCTGTATTTTACATGGGCGGTGGCATGCATGATTAACTCAGTCTACTAAAAAAATGCCTAGGATTATACTTTAATTTTATTAGTCATAATTTTCACATATATTATGTTATTTTATCAATTGTATTTATAAAAATATCATTCAATCTAAAAATAAATATATTGATATTATTGCGTGAGATATTCTATTCTAACTTCGCCTGGATGTGCAATACAATAAAAATATAATATACAATATAATTTAATTATAATAAATATATAACCATCAACAAGACTAGTCTCTCGATAAGGGAGTGCGGTTGAAAGGCAGGGGGAGAGGGAAAGAAACCGGAGGACGATACGGGTTGTATAAAAGAGCAACGCCTTCTGCATTTGAACGTGGCAGACCGACACGCTCAGTTTATGAGCGATTTGTGTAAGTAAGAGAACCACAAATAACCAGCTCACGGACCCCTCAGTTCCGTGAGCCCTGTGTCCGATGAATCTGTAAAAGCCGCATAGGCTAACAGCATCAACATCAACAGAATCTAGTTATTTGACGGAAATCAAAACTGCCTCAGATGATTCCAGAGGCTGGTTAGTCTTAACCCGTTTGCAGACACGACTATGCGGATAATTTCACCTAGGCATACCACCCCACATGTCGGTCACCCGTTATTAATATTGTTATGTTATAATAGATAGATTTGAGATGCTTTGTTTTGCAAACAACCTTAGTGTAATTCATACATTCTTTACAAGACAATCGGAGTATTAATAATAAAAATGCTGCTATGTAAAATCGTTTTCCAATAACATCATAATAATCTGTCAATACTGTTATTAAACAAACAATGATACCTATACTACGATAAATATCGAGTGTATTGAACGACTAACGGTGACAAATGATCACACAGTTAACCTGATGGTAACTGATTGTTGGGGCCCATAACATCTACATTCATCCCTGTTGTTTTATTATTATTAAAGTAAAAAAAAGCTTGTTACGCACGCGTTTATTTGAGAGATTTATTATAAAATAAAACAAAAAATAAAACCTAGTGATGTTTCTCACTTGTAGTGCTGTGCCAATCGATAAAGAAGGGCATGATTTATTATAAGAACAATCTTCAACAAGGAATTATAATGCAATTGCGTTACCACCCTTGAAGAATGTGATGGTACAAACACAGCAGCGTTATGTTGGTATTCTGGGGACGTGACCCATCCCTGGTAGAGCCGACCCATTCATACGGCTGCTAGAAACAAACTACAGTAAACGTTATATGGAGTGTTGAGGGACTCATAGGTAGGTATATACGGCAAGAGTACTACGTATGTAGGAGGTAGTTAATAAAATATTGGAAGCAAATGTGAACCGAGTTCTGTGCAAAGGGGTACAACAGCTAGCTAGTTACGTCACAGATAGAATGGGAAATTATCTTCGGACTGTGCGATTAGATAGCGTACCGTGTTCAAAGGCGTTTAAGTTATGCCGATACGCAAGGGAGATCTGCCTGGTGTAAAGTTCGACCGAATTCGCAATAATCCGGACTTTTTTTTCGAGTTTATATTTCGTTAACATAAGTGTATTTATCTAGCTAAGAACCTCAATTGATTAGCTTCTGCTTTCTTGACAACGTTGAAAAAGTTTACTAAAATATTTTCGAAGGCGTAATCTTTTGGTTCTTATCGTTATATATATACAACTTCCTGCCTATATACTAATAGTAATATATTTAAATACACGACATATAATATGTATATATATATATGTATATATTTATATATACTATCAAAAAATATGTGAGCGCTGTAAAAAAATATAAAGTTAAGGTTTTTATTTATTTTATTTTAAATTTGTTCAATGTTCATTGTTCCAAAAAAAATGGTTTAAACCAACATGACGTCCGATATATAAATATATTATAGTTATATAAAATATATATTTGTTGTTATATATAAAAACTCTGGTTGAAACCACAAGTATAAAGTCATAGCGCAATACGGGCTGAGATTATAATTTAAATCTGTATTACTATATTACTAAATAAGTGTAGTCTAAATCGTAAATAAATTCTTCTAATAATATTTCCGTTGACCGCTCCAACAAATCTTAAATGCTTGTTCTAGGAAATTGTTCACGATAATTATCGAATGGTGGAATCGAACTTATGCCCTTAAGTTTCAGACCGTACCCTAAACCCAAGTAATTGATATTAGTCGGAAATATAGTTATAATATTGCCCCTTTGTCTGCCACTGTCCCCAAACACATGCGCCCTAGTGAACTTGTAGGAATAGTAGTAAAAAAGTGATTTTATATTCTTAAACACTTCTTCATTACAATTAATCAATAATAAATTTCCGCAGATGCGTGTAAAAGCTTTCTTATAAATGGTTTACTTTGCGACTCCATTTATGTGTAGAGGTAATTTTGTAGGAAACAAATATGTACTAACCAGTGTAATCTTGGGAATATTAGGTTGACTGGAAGCAATGTAATTTAGCTCGCAAATGTCGGTATTTGTAGTGGGGTATAATAAGCCACCCCCGAGTAACAAAGCTGGGGGGCCGGCTGGAAATAATTATATAATACGTTCGTGTAACATTGAAAGCACGTCATGGAACACTTTTTCATGAATATTTTATGATAAACTCGCCTTGTACGACATGAATGTAGAGTAAAGTCTTTTCCACAAGTCTTTCGGGTGCTAGAACCGATTCGTTGTTCTAAAAAATTATGTCCATGCCCTCACAGAATGCTAGGATCCGGGATCCACTTCAGTCCCCAGACTTGACAATGGATGTGCGCCTTGAATCTGTTGAGGATGGAAGTAGATAGGCCGCAGTATTCATTCACGGTGTCGCTAGAAACTAGGATCAGAATGGCTCTACTATTATGAAAAATGTCCTCAAGAATCAGTAAATCGTATGTGAAAACTTTAACAAAATCTATTCAGTAGTTTCTGTCATTTACATACGGATCAAATCTGTATCAAACCCCATCCACAATACCTTCGTACCTGTTGTTCATGATACTTGTGCAAATGAATTATAAATAAATAAATAATAGACTGATGTTATATAGTAATTTAATGACGTTTTCGTTTTCGCTGATATTTAAAATTTTGTGTATATGACTAACCGGAACAAACGTACGTGTCTATCTGTCCGTAACCGTATAATCCGTTAAAGTATTATTGAAATAGTCGATTACTAATCAAATAATGTTCTTCCCGTTATCTACATGCGTTATCTCCTAATGTCAACAAGATTTCACCACTGCTTTGATGATAAGAAAACATAATAAACGTTTGTACAAATTTATTAAATGGATTCGTGGAATTAGTGGTTAATCCCGTTTTTGGTACGCTATGAAAGATTATAGTTTGTATTTTATAATATATAGAGGTGAACAAAATAGCACACAGTTCACGTGGTAAATTATGCGTGCAGCTTGTTTTTGCGGCATGAATGGGACGGAATTTTTTTTTTTGCGGGCTGATGGCCGTTGTTAGCCCGAGGGCTTTTACAATTTCACCGGGATGAGAGGTGACCGAGCACTTAAGGCGTTCTATTTGCTATTAGTGGGAAACCAGCAAGGCATGAACCGTTACCCCGTCATTTTTTTATATAGCATTAAGGGTAACAAACGAGCACACAGTTCACCTGATGGTAAGTGATTCATGCGGCCCATGACATCTACATTCATCCTTGACAAGAAATCATAATGCAGATGCGTTGTCACCCTTGATGACTGAGATGGAATGCCTCGTCACCAGTAATAAAGGTCTCCGAATCCCTGCACTCACCAGACGAAACACAGCAGCGTTAAGCTGCTATTTAACGCTGGTATTCTGTGAGGGCGTGGTCCTACCCCAGTCGAGCTGACCCATTCATTCTGCAGCTAGACACAAACTGCAGTGTAGTGAGTATCAGCGTGGTTTTCAGCATAACGCTGTGTTTAGTATGGGTAGGTCCAGGTAGTATTTCAAATTACCCCTCAGGGTTGTGCGACGCCACAACACATGTGCATCTTGAACTTTTGTTGAGTATGAATGCAGGTATCATGGGCCGCAACCATCACTTAATGTCAGGTTAACGGACCGCTCGTTTGCCAACCCTAATTTAAAAATATATATAGGTATATACTCTGTAAGTCATTGCATGCAGACTTACCATCGTGCTTCATCGCAGTATTAGTATTAGCATTTCAGCAGTGGATGACTGATGGAGAAAATGTCAATTTATGTCTACATCACTCTAAGGTTCACTTAGTAGAGAATGACTAAATCATTAACGCCGTCGTTATACATTCGTGAATATAAAGATTAAATAAATAGAAACATTAACTGCAAAGCTGATTATCTATATTTAATATGTTAAATAATAATATTAAAATACATTAAACACAAAATTCTCAAGTCGCATAATATCATCATCGTAATTATAGACACGGTTTGTGTGCAATATATTTTGGAGACCGTATCATTCCCCATGACGTGACGCCGGCTTTAATCTATCTCGAGCAGTTCCAGTGTGTTCATTGGCGTGGAATGCGAATAATTATCGCTCAGGTGGGCGTCAGCTTTATCCAAACAACTATAAATATGCACGTAAGTTTCAAAAATCACACGTTGTAACCCGGAATTCAACTAGTTCTTTCCTTGAAGTCTAAACGCGAATAGAAGAGTAATATCTTGATGCGTAAATGTCGTTCTTTTGGTTTTAATACAGAATGTGTTTATATATTCTAGTTCCTTAGTTCCCAAAGTGATCCAGGTGGACTCCCAGAGAGTGGCAAAAAAATGGGGGTTCACAATACGTGCGGGGGTGCACTAAAATTTATTTGCTTTCGATCGTGAAAATCTAAAATGTTGACTAGACCTCACCTATCAATGTAGGGAGATTATATTTTCACTTGTAAAAACTTACATATTCCACATTTTTACGTTACGCCACAGAGTTACGGGAATATGGTAGAAATATAGCTGCAGGGACTAGCCGGAACCAGCTAAATTTTGAAAGTGGTCTATGACAAAAAAGCTGGCATATCTTTTTATCTTATCAGGGGATACAAAGAAGGCGAGCAAGGAGTGGCAGTCTGTGGGGAAGGTCTGGCTTAGCATCCCACTTTGGATTCCACGGGATCTTTGCCATTAACGTCATTCTTTCTTGCTCTGCGTTTTCGTTTGTCGTCATTCTTTCCTTCTTTACCTTCCTATATTAATATTGATATTAGAGGTGAAAACGAAGCACGTCATCAACAAAGATTCTAGATGTACTGACGTTGTCAGGAGAATTGAGATGGATGTAATGCCTAGTATTCTGTGCGTGTTAGATCCTTCGACCGACTCGACCCATTTATGCCATAGTAAAAAATGTTACTCGCAAATTAGGTGGGAACCTATCTATCTGCTATCTCTTCTGCTTTTCTATGCTGGAGTTCTGTGTGGTTGTAATCTTACCCAGTCGACCCATTGATATTGCAGATAGAAACTGGCTAAATCTCAACCACTGCTAAAAAGTATACTGAAACAAAATTAATAAATATATAACATTAAAAAAAATAGGCGGCAACAAACACGTAGAAGCGGCAAATCGCGCACATTCCTTTTAAACCTTTGCACTTTGTTGACATTCAAAAAGTTAATTACTATTTTGTGTGTATTTATTTCAATCTTGTACTTAATTATATTAATGCTTTTTTAATCTAATATGAAGGTGCTCGCGTCCGTGTAAAATTGTCCTAGATTTTGTAAATAATTGTCTGGAGTTGTTGGTAGCCATATTATAAAATATTCCGATTGCAAAGGGTTAATATTGCGTTCATAACAACAACCTTGCGTCAGTAAATATATTTATGTATTCACAAAATAGTACAATACTGTTGTATCGAACCAACTATGATCGAAGGAGACTACGACACAGGGAATCCCAGTATGCACTGTCTGCATTTTCCTTTTCTTTTGTATCTTCATTGTATTGTAAAATTGCGCATTTTGTATCAAGCATTTAGAAACATTAAACTCTTTATTATTAAAAAAAGATAAACATATAACTATACTCCAAACAAACGTCAGGCTTCGTGTTTAGTCAATACAGTTTCATCTGTGATGATATTTTAAAAGACCTAATGAGAAATAATCGAGGTCGACAACATACCTGAGAGATGTGAAATACTTACGCAAATTAAAGCATAAACGTTAATTAACAAGAAATACCACGTCTTATTGAAACTATTCTTAAGATAAAAGAAGCGGAATTTTACAGGTTATCTCGTAATGAGTGAATTTAAAGGGATCGGTAACATTTTTAATGCTCTGTAGATTTATGTCATTACTTTTACGCTTCTAATGTTTATTAAGGATGAATTCATATGTTATGGGTCGCTGTCGTCACTCACTATCAGGTTACTGTTGCTCGTTTTGCATCTCTAATTTAAAAAAGAAAAACGATATAGTTCAACCAAGTGACGGAATTATAGTGGTAAACGTAATACGGCCATCTTAACGGTGATAGAGTGTAGGGAATGCCCAGCACTCGGGGGTGACAATGCATCCGAATTATGATTCCTATGATAGAACTACACTGCAGTTTGTTTCTAGCTGCAGCATTAATGGGTCAGCTTGACTGGGGTGGGACCACGCCTTCACGGAATACCAGTGTGAAATAACAGCGTAATGCTGGTGTGTTTCGTATGGCGAGTGTAGGCAAGGCAGTCCTTTATGGACCTTTAAGGATCTTTATTTAGGTGACGAGACATTCCATCTCAGTCCTCGAGGGTGACAACGCATCTGCGTTATGATTCCTTGTCCAGGATGAATGTAGATGTCATGGGTCACAGGAACCACTTGCCATCAGGTGAACTGTGTGCTCGTTTGTTAGTCTCAATGTAATAAAAAAAATCAAGGATGAATGTAGGTGGGTCATGGGTCACTGGAATCATTTATGAATTGAACTGTGTGCTCGTTTGTCACCCTCAAAGAAATAAAATGACCTTTGTATGTATATTACGTTTACGACTCGTTAAAACTTATTTCTTTAGAGTAGTAACTACTGAGGTTAAATCTAACTAAAACTTATTACGGTTAGACGAAAGTTAAATCAATTGTTTCAGGAATATATGACGTCTCACATTGATGAGATATAAATGCCTTGCGATATTAAGTCGGGCGTATTTCGTAGAACTTTTTAATAATACGGAACAATAAAGTTTAAATATAATTAATAATTAAAAAGAAAATATGGAGGTAAAATTAATTAAAAATAAAAATAAAACTCTTAATTTATATAAGACAAGTAGGTATACTGGTAGGTATACCCGTGATAATCATTTCAGCATAAAACGATAAAACCGGTAATTATTTTTACCGTCATTAATTTTCATACCTAATTAATAAAATTACCTTTCACATTCAATGTGCAGTATTTGCGTAAATATACGAATTTATTAATATTCTTATATTGACGCGAATACTACTTATATAAATTTAATCAGCATAACGGTTTTGCGAACCTCTGACAATTCTGCTAGGGTTACATTAATATATAAATATGTTATATACATTTCTTATGTAAAATGAATGATCTTAGTTCGTCAAAAATCTTCGAAATTAATGCTTTCGTTGATTATATGTGTCAAAAAGTGAAGTGTGGTAAGCAAGGGAATGGAATAGTTTTTATATCTGTTAGTCTATAACGTTAATGTGTTTCTTCTAGTGGGTGCAGGGATCCGGAGATGTTTATTACTAGTGACCAGGCATTCCATCTCAGTCCTCAAGAGTAATAACGCACCTGCATTATGATTACATGTAAAGGATGAATTTAGATGTCAAGGGGATGCAGAAATCACTTACCATCAGGTGAACTTTGTGCTCGTTTGTTACTCTTAATGTAATATATATATATATATATATATATATATACATTTATATCTGTCCCAATATAGTATAGGTGTGCATAGTTATATTATAGCATAGTTGCTCTACTGTGTTTCGTCTGGTGAGTGAATGTAAACGGAGACCTTGCTACTGGTAACAAGGTATTCCATCTTAGCCCTCAAAGGTGATAAGGTATGACTCCTTATTGAGGATGAATGTGCGTATCATGTGACGTAGGTATCACTCAGGATTAGGTGAACTATGTATTTTTTTTTGGGTCATCTACAGTGCATACATGAAAATCTTAATCCACAAATACATGAAACTCTTTGCTCGTTTCTTTTTTAAAGCTTTCTAAGCAAGTGCTTTACCACGATCCCACCTGATGTTAAGTGGAAATGCAGTCCTGGTAAGGCGCACTAGCTCAGTAAATGCCTATTCACTCTACTCTTGAAAACACCCACATTGTAATCGGAGGGAAAGTAAACAGACGCGTGCAAACTATTCTCTCTTTTCACTCTTAATATAGCAAATAAAGATTTTATGTTACGTCAACAAACCAATTATGCTTTCCTCAACATTCCTCATCATAACAGCGTCTCCATAGTCCACTGCAGAATATAGAGCACCCCCATAGATTGCCACAAAACGCGATCACTTGTATCATTCAAACTTCCATAGGATATCGCTCCACTAGTGGTGGGTCGTTCTACACTTCAAGTTTGCTACTCGAGAACATTTATTACTAATATCTTATCGGTCCTACGAGCCAGCCCACTGCCTATTTAACTTGCTGATGTTAAAGCTGTTTCGTTGTGAATTTTTATTTTTGCTTTCATTAAGCTTTATTATAAATTGATCCTTAGTATACACGCAATCTTTGTTCCCTGTGCATCTCATTAAATAGCTTATCCAAAGCGCGTAGACGACGTTCCCGCTATCTGATTGCTTATAAAATCGTATAAAGAATATCAACTTGTTAACTTCTGCAAGAAATGTTTATAATTAGGTATTGATAATTGTGTTCACATTCCATCCCATGGTAAATGATGAACCATGATATGTACATACATTAACCCTCAACAAGATATGATAAACATGTATTGTCACCTCTGAGCGCTGTACTTTAACATTGGTAGAGCTTAGCTAGTCTAGCTATGAATGGGTCATAGTGGCCCGACCGGGGTAGAACCACGCCTTCAGCGAATACCAGCGTAAAATAGCAGCATAATGCTTCTGTAATTTGTCTGGTAAGTGTTGGGATCCGGAGACCTTTACTACTGGAAACTGAGGACTAAGATCGGATACTTCGCCAACAGTTGTAAGGGTCTGACTGGATCTGAAACTGACCAGGTTATGCTGCGTTATGATTTAGCACTTGTACTCAGTGAGGGCGTAATGCTTAACCAGTTAAGTCGACCTATTCAAAGCCCAGCTACACACAAACTGCAGCGTGTCACCGACGTTGTTAACAAATAAGGAAATATTCAAACAATGTTCGTCGTATATTCGTTATATAAATTTAACACAGTTCTAAACTTCCGAGCGCTATAAAAGACAACTTGTGTAGATTATAAGTCGCATGACTTACAAACGAGACGCTTAGCGGGATTTAATAGCACGAACTCGTAGATAACCGTCGAGTTGCACTTAATTAAGATATTTTCTTACGTTTCGTGTCGTTGCCATTAAAATTTTAATGCGTCTCGGCTCACTGTACATCCACGAAGTCGTCAAAACATAAACTGGTTAATTTCTGTTAATCGAATGACTTAAATTACATTAAGAGCTGGCTTTGAGACCGACTTAATATGAGAAGAACATTGATGGGTTTGAACGTGTGTTAATTATATCGATATCATAGTTCTGTTTTTCCACGCGAATGTTTTTTTTTAAATACAGAATGTGTAACGCTTTTACAAGTTACGACTTCGGTCATTTTCATTTATGTATAACATTATGTATATATATATATATATATATATATATATGTATGAGACTGAGCTAGGGCTCATGATGTACTATACGTCTGACTGTTCGCAACAAAATTCAAAATGCTTGTTATTGGGTTCATGAACATTAAATTCAAGTTACGAAAGAAAGCACTGTTACGCCGTTATTTCAACCTTCGTTCTCAGGTAGAGACGTCACATTAATGGTGTAGCGAGAACTAAATACGAGTACTAGAACCTTTCGATTGTACGGTCTGTATACGATAATTTCATAGGATCGAATCCGCCATTCGGCTATTGTGATGAAACATTTACTAGCAGAAGCGTTTAAGCTCAGTCTGTGGTTAATGGAATGTTACTAAATTATAGCACTGCTAGTGGTCTTTAAAAAAAAAAAATTGCTCTTTCATATTGGTGTGTTGTATATTCTTTGAAGCAACGTTCGCGGTTTCGTTGAAAGTATAAATTACTTTATTGTTTTGTAAGTTTAGTTGTAAAGCTTTGGCGTATGTAACGTTTCTCCCTTGAAACTACAGGGCAATGTAAATTGTTTATGTTAGTATTTGAAACGTGATCGATAGTTTAATAGACCGTTTATTTAGTTGTAAATTTAGAGTTAAACTGTTTATAAACTTGTGTTTGTTTAACAGATCGTTAACTGTATTATTTATGGTCGGTTACGTGTAATGCAGCCGTAATAATTCAATTAAACGCACCCTTAAATAACCGAGATCGTAATTACATATTCATGAAGTAGCTTTTCAATTCCTTTTAATTATATTAATTCGTGTTTCAAAAAGTTACAAAACGATAACGTGGGACGGTTTTTGTTTCGTAATAGTGGACTAATATGCCACATTTTTATGTAAACATTTACTAATTAATTCAAATATTTCACTTCAATAATGTTATATCCGCACTAGCTTTTATGGAGCGATTGTTTATATGTGAGAAAAAAAATATGTTTCTGTTTTCAACCAATAGATGGCGCTGTACAAAATCATATTATTTCTGCATCGCGGCGTTGTATTCATTTTGAAGTAATCACCTGAAGTTGTCACAACATATTAACAACCGGGGAAGCACCTCTTTGCAGTGGTACTTACTGAGAATATAGTAAAGTGAAAAAGGTAGCATAATAAAGAATAGCAACTGTGTTTCATACGGTGAATAGTACAGATATAGAAGTTACAAGACATTCCAGTTGGTCATTCCTTAGGGGCGGACGAATCGTACATAAGGCAACATTTTGAATCTTTATTGAGGGTGTATGTAGAAGTCTTGGGCCACAGTCAGGAGAAACTGGCATCTTTAGTCTCCATTTACATTATAAAATTAAAAAAAATATATCTTATATATTATAAAATGTAATAGTTCTTAATCCAGAATATATTTGTATTTCAATAGATAACAATTAAAATTTCGATCTTAAATAGTTAAATAACTATTGACTGACAGATGTCAAAAATTTAATGAATGGGATTTACTAAGAAGAATTACCAAGCAAATTATCATAGATTTTTTTACATGTCATAAATGTTTTACTATTATTTTGACCATCGTCATTTAGTTTTATAAATAATAAGCGAAATTTAATATTTTATAAAAAGCCGTTTGAAATATATGCGAAATTTATTTAAAGTTAGCAAGTTATAACATTAACAAAGCTAATTTTTCTTTCAGGTAATGTCAGGCGTGGTTTGCTCCACATTCTAAATTAGCAATTCAAATGACAAGGTACGTGAAGCAATTCAAAATAACTGATTAAAATTCAAAGTTTGCGAGGTAAAGATGGAGTACGGGAGCTTATTCAAGGTAAATGATCTCTTTAAACATCTTAAATAAGGGAGAAGGTTCGATGGCACAATAATTCATTGCTATAAACATCAACTAAGCGCCCCAGCTCATAAATTATAAAACGGTGACACTCAGATTGCTTGAAGGGCGTTATCCTGCGCTCGTAGCACTTTCGTTCTGCGAATTCTGTCGGTATTATTAGAAAATTAGTGTTCTCTTCAATTTTGCCTCCAATATTATATTATTCGGTGTTCCTCTACGTGATAGAATATATATCACGTATTGCAAAGTAGACATAGACCAACGTTCTATTGACCGTGGATGACCGAAATATTAATATAGGGTGACCATATAAGTAGTAGAATCGATAACTGACGAGAAAAGAAAAATTCCTGAGTGGCAACCATTGATTGGCAGTCGCTGTAGATGTGGCGATGCCTTAACGTCGGATACATTCCACTGCATTTTGCATTCTCTCCAGACAACTCATCTGCGTCTTCCGACTCTATATCAAGGATAAATTAGGGGATATTGCCCCTTGGCCTCATATCATAAATAATACTATAAAATCAATTCAAAGAAGCTTTATTCAAGTAGGTATATACAAACACATATGAATCGTCAAGATAAATAAGTTAATAGGCGCCACCACTTGGGAAGGCAGTTGCAAGCGAGAAGAAACGGTCAGAAACTCGACTCGACAATGAGTATTATTACGAAGTAATATTAGTAATTTAATTTTGTTTTATAAATAATGCTAGGAACACTCTAAACCACTACTTACTTCTTTAATTATTTCTTTAATTCTCATTTAAGTCCTATAAGCTTAAAAGCTTGTGTAGCACAACACAGTAACTTAGAGATTCATGTAAGGAGGCACACGGCAAAAGTTGCAAAGCGGATACGTGTTAACGGCGTTAACTTTCGCAGTTCAGACATTAACCATCGTGATACTTTTGTAGTAGACAGTGGCGGAGTGACGCTTCAATTTGATTATAGCTACAGCATGAATGGGGAAAGGCCACGCCCTTACAGAATATCGGCGTAAAATAACAGTATAATGCTGTGTTTCGATAGGTTTGTTTACGGATACTGAGACATTCACTATTGGTGTCGAGGCATTCCATCTTAGTCCTCAGGGGTGACATCGCATCTGAATTATGATTCCTTATCGAGAATGAATGTTGGTGTCATTGGCCGCGAGAATCACCCTCAGGTGGCACATAAAAAAATTGTTATTATTTTATATTAGTATATTTATTATATTTGCTTGGATGTTGAACCCTGGACTGTAAGAGAAGGTATACGCCTACGCGACTTTAGTAACATAAGTAAGCAGTGCTCTTTCACGACGTCGGCTTATCGACGATATCGCGTTGTGACCAGCGTGCTAAGGGCCTCATTTCCTGTTTCTTCAATAGTACAATGGAAAAAAGATTATCGTTACATAAGAATTTGTCAATTTATTGCCTTAATATATTTCCTTACTGTACGCTAAAAATAGAGTGGAGATATGTCCCCGATAAAGTTTAATTAACATTCATGAGCTTTCAAAATCTTACTTGGAATATATCAAAACTTTGTTCCTAAGTACACCATTTTTCAGGTTATATCATTAGTGTATCATCACTTCATTATCATTATTGGATGATTATATTCATTATCATGATAATGTCTTCCACCGAAGCTTCAATCACAGTGTAGTAGGGGATACTTATTTATTGTTTTTATAGGACATCTCGATCGTGAACGTCCCCGACTCCGCCGTGCTCAGTTGTGTCTATTGTTGATAAAACTTTGTAAACCTTTCCTAAGAGGGAGTTTAATTTAATAAGCATATATATATATATATATATATATATATATATATATATATATATATATGCTTACTAACATATATGAGTTTGAAAACGATAGAGCACGTTTAAAAAACTTATGATACATGATAATATAAACATGTGGGCATGTTGCCTATAATTCTTTTTTTTGTATATTTTTTAAATTGAATTTATGCTCATTTGTCACTCTCCATTGTAATATTATTATCGACTCCGCTATTTTATAACATTACTTAGAAGATTACTCAAAAGCTAAGACGATTTTTTACTAGACATTTTTCCTAGGCCCTTAGACATTTTTAGCAACACTGGCCAACACGTACATATATTATTTTAAAAACTTCTTCCGGTTTTGCGCCATTTCGCAAAAAGTGGTTCCGACCTTTTTATAATTAAGAACATTATATTAAGATATATTTCATGTGTTTGTTTTAATATATACAGCCATAACTTCTGTTACAAATGAAAATGCATGTTTTTTTGAAGTAATGTAATAATATAAATGGTATAAATTTTAATAATATGAACCACTGTAAATCAGAGAAAAAAAACTGTCTACCACTGCAACGTAGGTCGTCGGAAAGGTTCGTGTAAATGATTTATAGATCAGAGTGGACCAGGCGTCGGTCATCCAGATGAATGTATATGGCAGCTCTACCTCTAGTTCCTTGAAAGGCCACGCTTTCATTCAACTCCCGTTAGCAATTTTCATGTATCAGAGGCTACCAATATATAAATTGCTTCTATATCACTTATTTTAATCTGTTTAAACTTATTATATTTATTTTATTTGTTCAGATATTTTTTGGGAACTGGTGGGTCGGCGAATGGGGATGGACAACGCTCTTCAGAATACTAGAGTAAAGTAGATATTAGAGCTATGTATTGCGTATGATAATTAGAGTTCCAGGGACCCTTATTACTCACTGGTGACTAGGAACTCTATTTTAGTCTTCAAGGGTGACAACGCATCTGCATTATGATTCCTTGTCAAGGATGAATGTTTATGTCATGGGCCGCAATCAATTAATTAGTTTGCCTTATTTAATATTGTTAAAAAAATGTTGTTTTGTATATAAAGTAATATTCTAATACTGTATCCGCGAGTTCGAATACTTTAATTACTTTATACCAATAATTTTTCAATATTTTATTCGCCGGTCCTAATAATATCCAAAAACGAATCAATATTCAACTGTATTTTCAGTAGTTCATGAGGTGTCTCTTCCTCATGAACCTCCTTGCCTTACATATTTCAATCTTAATGCTTATTTTGCAATAACATAAAAATTAGACGATAAAGTTAATTTCATTAAATTTGTTACCAGGGAAATATTTTTCAAATAAATTGACCGTATTTAATTTAATACCTTCGATAAAACCTCACTTACTTGGAAAATGAATAAATAACATTATCGATACATTGAAGCTTCGGATTACATCAAAGTGGCGTTATTTATACAATCTTACTTAAAGTCTGTATACCTTATAACTAACTTAGTTATAACTTATTAAGTTGACAACGTAATGATATAATTTACGAGGAATTAAGTAGCATTATACTAACTCCGTTAAGTATAATGGTGAGTTATTGCGATTATTCAAATGACTAAGTAATAGCGTAATATATATTATATATTGACGACCGCATGGTGTAGTGGTTAGAGTAACTGGCTGCTGCGTCGCAGGTGGGTTCGGTTCCCAGCCGAGGACAAATATTCGTATACATCTCAAATAGTTTGTTTTTGTATCTGGACTTACTGTGTTTGTCCCGTGTTTCTTACAGTACATCGATCTTATTGAAAATGCTGTTATTTCGGAATAGGTAAGGGAACGAGGAGTGAATTCATCTCACCTGTAAATAATTAGAAAAACACCGTTTTCGACATCGGATTGGCGGGATACATACAAATACACATATGACAGTGGTAGAGATACACTGCAGTTTGTTTCTAGCTGCACAATGAATGGGTCAACTCGACCGGGGTAGGACCACGTCCTCATAGAATACCAGCGTAAAATAGCAGCATAACGCTGTTGTGTTTCGTCTGGTGAGTATAGGGATCCTGAGACCTTTATTACTGGTGACGTGGCATTCCACCTCTCCTCAAACACAACGCATCTGCATTGTAATTCCTTGTCAAGGATGAATATAAATGTCGTGGACCGCAGGAATCACTTACCATCAGGTGAACTGTCTGCTCGTTTGTTACTCTTAATTTGATTAAAAAATCTTTAAAATATATTTTTTTCATTTATCTCTAAGACATGCAGGTTTCCGCGATACTTTCCTTAACCGCCGGACAATCGTCGTAGATCAGCACCTTAAATTTGCAATTATCAATTTTATTCGTAGCTGACATCGGGGATCGAACTCAGTTCGCGTACCGTGATTGCGAACGCTCAAACACTGAATTGCCGCGGCCCGTTATATCACGGATTATACAAGGCTTACTTTAATTAGATGGGAATGTTCGGAATTAGTTTATGAGGAACATGGAAATGATCTTAAGCCCGATGAGAATGTACATATCTTCAAAGTGGGTGTAAACTCCTGCTCGACGAGTGCATCGGCGTTCTAAATCTAGTTTACGAAACAAGGAAAGATAACATACGTATTTTAAGAACTGAAGCGATATACTAATGATATAAGGCGTCGTTCCTCAACGGTTCGCGACACCTCGGGGGAGGGGACCGCGTTTGTTATTAAAGGGAGGTCGCAATCTTTTTAATAAATAAGACATATATACGAATGGTTCGTTTATTAGATGAAGTTTTAATGTAGTTTTTTAAAAGTAATCATTACCATGTAATAACAACGTGAACAAAATAAACTCATAGTTTGCATTGTGTAAATAAAAAATTAATCAAAATATATATATAATAAATATAATTTTATAGTGAAGGTGTCGCAAGGACTAGGAGCCTTGTGATGGACTATGCTGCAATACCTACTTTTTTAATTCCATTAAGAGTAACAAATCAGCACTCAGTTCACCTGACGCCAAGTGCTGCCCATGACATCTACATTCATCCTTGAATCCAAGAGATCATAATGCAGATACGTTATCACCCTTGAATACTGAGATGGAATGCCTTGTCACTAGTAATAAAGGTCTCTGGGTCCCTACACTCACTCTGTCTACTTACCTTTCTGATTTTTTCGATAAACAATGGTTACGGTATGTTGTCGAATAGATCACTCAAAAAAAAAATTACTCAATTTCCCTTGATTGATAAATTTTTCTCGATGTCGATTCTTGATTAAATTTGATAGACGATAGTAGAGAGACGCAGGAGCTAGCTTCTAACTCCATCATGGATGTATCGGGTAGGACCAAGTCCTCACAGAATATGGACGTTAACCCAATAAGGAATACATTAATATTATTATTATTATTAAATAGCACATGATGCTGGTGTTAAAAAGTGAGTATAGGGACCCAAAGACAGGTGAGATATTCCATATCAGTCCTCGTGGGTAAACAACGCATGCTCTTCTTGTATCTTTGTTGAGCATCGATGCAGATGTCGTGGGCAGAATCATCACATACTGTCAGTTGAAATGTCTGGTCGTTTGCGAATCCTGTTATTATGTGATAAAACAACGCGAGGAAAGCTTCATGTGTAAAAAATAAAATATTTAGTAGAATATGAAGTAGAGATCAAGTCGATGAATTGTGGTACCACTGATTCCTTTAGATTTTTAGGAAACTCTGCTTTAATTTTGAATCAATTGGCCACCTCTAGTAATGGTATAGCAGAAAGGTGAAAGAGTTATATTAGTACGTTGCTATTGACAATATTTGTACTGATTTTCCTGTCAAATTCTTACATCATTGGGTAAGGTTACATCTTTAGGATGAGAACGACTGAAAAAAACCTTTTTGAAAATGACAAGAGATCGATATCACAGATCTGTTTATCAGGAATGTTTTTTTTAAACACAGAATGTTTTTAAATACAGTTGTTACAAATTATTAGCCAAGCTAAAAATACATGTAAGTAACTCCATGCTATTCAATACACGTATCGCGTGTTATTTTCAATAATTCTATGACACATACTCAGAAGATATTTACGTTATGTTTATGAATAAAACATGTGAGCAGTGCATACAAACACGAACCAAAGAAATATAATTATAAATATTACGACCGTCAGAGAGGATATTAATTTTAACGTCGAAGAAGATCGGGACAAATTTAATAATAACAATTTTGGGAACATGTATGATGTACGATTACGATCAAACGATGTAACACACTGATATTGTCAAAGTTATGACGATTTTAAATTATCATAGCTTAGTTTGTTTTTACAAATATAATTAAGTTCAAGACCTTTTTTACGAAGTAGATTTACTTACACATTTAATTTCTATTAATCCTAAGTTTACTTAGAAGACTGTTTGGATTTTGTTAAGAAATCTTTGCGCATTATACAAGGAGACCTCATGGAAGGGTTAATATGTATTTTTGGCTAATAAACGAAGCGAAGGAATATAGAATATAATCTATATGCTACACGAAGTTGTACGAATAATTTTTAATTTTTTGATACGCTGCAGAATACCAGCCTGAAATAGCATCATAACCCGCCTGTTTCGTCTGATGAGTTTAGAGATCCGGAGACCTTTATAACTGGTGACGGGGCGTTCCATCTCAGTCCTCAAGGGTGACATCGTATCTGCATTATGATTCCTTGTCAAGGACGAATGTAGATGTCATGGGCCACAGGAGTCGTGTACCATGAGGTGAACTGTGTGCTCGATTGTTACTAACAATGTAAAAAAAAAAAATTGATTTAGCTGTTTTATACGAAGAGTGACCTATCACCAGGTGATCTGTATATCCGTTGATCACTTCTAATATTTTCCATAGCTGTTGGGGTCGGCTCTCCTAATTTTGTTAGACCATTCCGAATATGTGCGTTACGTCAAGGTTCCTGGCAACTCCATCGACTTCATAGATTTCTTTTAAGATAATTTATAAGGATTATTAAGATAAGATATTTATTAGGATTATTAGGATAAGATATTTATTAGGAGGTAATCGTCATCAAGCCTGTGATAATTTTTAGAATAGTGGCCGTGACCACTGTGGTCATCGGTTCGCATTGGTTCCTTTGCCACCGTGTCTTCTGTAATCTCTGGTCGAAGGACAAAGCATACTTACTACTACTAATACTAGCAATCTATATTTAAATAATTTGGAGACGTTTGCTGATGAGATTATTAAAGGAGTATCTTTATCGCGCCTTGTTCGTAGGATGTATATTTTATTTCCTTCTACCCCGTGAAGAAGCTAGGCTAACCCAAGAACTCTATATCACCACTAATGAAACTCGTATAAGGCGAATTGGGAATCTTTTAATAATAGTTTTTTAATTAACAAGGAAATAAGCGTTATCGCATTGTCTCAAGTGTTACTCATAAAATGAACACCACATGACTTGCAGACCTTGTCGCCTAATAGCACTATAACATTACATTGTATGGTGATGAGTGACGACAAAGTAAAGAAAAAAAAGAAGATAATTGGACATCACAAGCCGGTGCAGTGATATCGTCATTTTGATTATATCAGCGTTCAATTGTTTAAAGATGTAATTATCCATAATGTATTTTTTGTTTTATATTTATTTTCGAGTGCTTTTTCCGCATTTAAAGTAAGTTCCTTATATGGTATACATTAATTTTAATACGTTTATCTATACCACTTTTACAACAACAAGTAATAATAATAATATAAATTGACACACAAATAGCAAAATCAGATACAATAAAAACGATTAAAACATATAATTTAAATACTTTAACCTAATCAAAAGAGAAAAACAAAAAAAGATAAATAAATGGAAGACAAATGAAACCTTTTGTGTGCCAAATAAAGTGAAGGATCTCCACTCAGGTTCTGTTGTGACTTACATAACCCTGGTCTTCCGTGAAGCCTACACAAGAGAAGTGACGGTCCTCATTTTATAAAATATAATGATAAAACAAAGTAAAAAGAAAATAACAAAAACAATAAATAATAAAAAATCATACAGAAAAAAAAATGCAAGTTAACAAGATAAAGTTATTGGGTATTTAACAGCTTAAAAAAATAGAAACAATAGAAATATGTATAGTTCATAGGCTTTTGGGACTATGTTCAATCGACTAAAATAAAATCTAAACATTAATTCATGATCGCAGATTCGTTCCTAATACATTCCACCACGGTGTCACGGTGACAGCGCGTCCTTAATTACGTCACACAGTGTAGTTAGGTGACGCGGTTTTCCTATTTCAGTATCCGAAACTATTCGATGGAATATGTCTAGAACATCCGTAATGCTCTAAGCATTCGAATTATATTATATTATGTATCGATGCAGAGGTATGTAGCATCTTGTTTGTATCTCCAGCATGTACCAATTTATGGATATGACATGCACAGTATAGCCCGTAGAATGGCACCGTAAAGATACTGTTTCGTTTGGTTAGTCAAAGGTTTGGGAGACTGAGTAACTGATAGCGTGACGTTTCATCTAAGTGATCAGGGGTGACACTGCATATGCGTTTTTAATCTTCTGTGAAGGATCACTTACTGTCAGGTGAAATGTTAAAAGGGTGACAATCTGTCACCCTCGGTATCATAAAAAAATGTTATTGTGGTCCTGATCGATTTCGACCAATGCGCAAACACAGAATCACTCACTCGTCGCTCCCATAAAAATAATATGATAAATAAGGACACGATAAGGATAAATATATATATATATATATATATATATATATATATACACTGTATATACAGTTCGGAAAAAACAATAATAATAACAATACACAAGTACTGTTTCTCGGCTGGAAATGGTACACGATACTCTAACCACCACGCCATGTGCCCTTCAAAAAATATTGAACATTCGTAAAGCAAAGAATACTTTAGGTCGTCCCAAATTTGATAAAGGGACATATACATATAGGTACATAGATTCGTCTAAGCATTTCAGTATTACATGTACCTCTTGTGCCTATGTCATTAGACAAAGGGTTTGGTGGAGTGTGTACGATATGGGACAAACAAATTCGAAAGCAATTAGTTGTGTGTTCACACAATAAATAGTTTTTTTTAGAGAATACCAGCACTGTTAACTTACTAACGTTCAGGTTAACTACTTAAAGTAAGCTTAAATATTTGTACTTGTGGAGGTCACGACAATAGCCGAATGTCGGTTTCAAACCTTATACCTTTCGACACTTTATAATTTTAATAGTTATTATGTTATTTAGATATATTTATAATATGAGTCTGCTTTGATTCGGGTTAGGGTTATGAACAGATTTACAGTAGCGTCGTAATTGATTTTTTGTAGCAATGAAAACAGTATTAATTCGCACCTACTTTTAGGAAGAGAGTATGGAGACAGAATTTTATTAATTTAACATTAGCAGGTAAAAAAAAGAACAAAAAAACAAAAGATAGAAAAATCCTGATGACTTTTAATACATAAAATAGCAACAAAAAACATAATTATACATCTGACACATTCACACCACACACACACTATATAGATTTACTCATCACAAACAATTCGCTCACTTGCAGTCATTTTTGTTTTCCCATTGTTTTCTTAACATGTTATTGATTTCTTTTTCTTGCAAGGCAACAGTATACGTTTATCAAGTATGGTCATCTGTCAGACAGGGAAACTTAGTGCAAATACCAGCCTCTCACAAAGGAATATTATATATTGTATTCTACTTCTTCTGCCTGGCGATTACCCGTACTAGTCCTTTAGTTCCTCCATTTTGTCCGGTCTTCGGTATCCTCTTTCGTTATATTTTGTATTATACTGCTTTATTTTATGTACTATTATTATGAGATGAACTGAGCTGGTTTACCTTCCCTGATATTATAAAACGAACGAAAAAAAGCGAACGATGAGTTAAATCGACATGACGCAAAGCGACAACGGAAGCATTTCACTTTCGTGCCGATAAATCATGATATGACAAGATGACAGGTTTTGAAAATGACGTACATTGTCTCGGTACTTTAAATTATCATTTTCCATTCACAATTTACGTCAATGCTTGGTATGCAGTTATCTTAAACTTTAAGCTCATTATTTAACGTGATTGTGTTAATTACAGTTTCGCTTGTTACAAATTATTATGCGTTGAAGATGTTAAAGGGAATTTACCTTTGCAATCTTTTGTTGATGATGTTATGAGTTGGTGATTTTTAAGAAATTTTAAAGTATCTACTATTTGTACATAACATTTGCTTTTGTTCAAGTTAAAAAGAAATTTTGTCAAAAGCATAGAACTATAAATATACAAATATAAATGGGTCGGCTTGATCGGGGATGAATCACGCCCTTCTACATAATATATATACCAGATGAAGTAACGCTGTGTTTCGGAGATCCATTTATATTTCAGACAGTATATCAGTACTCAGGAGTGACACCGTATGTGCTTGTGAATTCTTGTTGACTATGGATGTAGATATCCTGGACTTCAGTCAACACTTACCATCAGGTGAACTTTGACCTCACCTGTCACTCCAAATTTTACAAAAAACCGTCGAAACACGAACACACCGACAGAATCCGGTTGATTATTCATAGAACATTGGGTTTACCATCTTATATCATATTTAAATGAAGATAAATCTCTTGTCAAGCATGAGGCAACTAGTACTAGATCTCATCGAGAAGGTGCTAGTGAATTGCGGAACGAGAGCGATTCAAACAATCGTTCGTAGAGTTGTACACAGTCAGTGGCGATGATAAATTGCCGTGTCCGTTAACGGAGTGTGCCCACCTCTACTGATGAGTTCATAGAAATAACCGTGATTGTATATCTACTATTTGCCTTTTCGAATGATTTATGTTGGGGCCTATGCTGTGTGAAAGTATGTTGATTCTTTTTGTTATCGTTGTACTAGTTGTCAATAAAGATAATTACATTACCTATGAATACTATGAAAGTAAACCTTAATGACGTGTAAAGATAATTAGTGAAGAGGTTGTTTTTACTAATATTGTCATTTGTTCATTATCTTGTCAGTAATAATAGGCATAAAGATATATTTATCTTTTATTATATTTTTGGGTCAAGAAAGGAATATTCATTTTATAACTTAGTACATTATTTATTTATTTCTTTATTGCATTAACCTTAATAGAGTTAAAGGTGCACAAAGGGCGGACTTAATGCCAAAGGTATTTTCTGGCAGTCAACCCAAGGTGTGGTGAGATATTGTGATAGGTGTAGCAATAAACTAATTAGTAAAAAGAAAAGACTAAAAATTATTAATATAACATATAAAAATATAGAATAATACATACATATATAGATATTAAATACATATTACAAGTATAAATATATAAGTTTTCGTTTGTACATCCGCCTGATGAATCCTGTAGATCGCAGCTTAGATTTCTCCTTGAATATCCTGCACATATAAATAGTTTCTATACCAACTCCTTCACTATGAAGGGAATTCGTTTAAGGAATGCTTTTCCTAAATTTCGTGCCACGAGAACTGTTGTGCTATTTAAAAAACTAGTGAAGGAACACTACTTATCTTTATCCAGTTGAATATATAATGATATATATTACGTTAGCTTTATTGTATGGTATAATGTATCTATTATTTATGTTTACCTTATATATTATATGTATTATTATTTATATATGCATTTGTTTGTAAATAAACATAGTGCTGTTTCAATTTTATTTTATTTCGATTTTTCTATTTATTTTTGTGAGTACGCAGTTTCTTTTTTCCGATAATATGTCCAACACCAGGCCTGCTGGAAGAGATTTTTATTGTTAAAGTAAGCTGCGCCTTTGTACATACTTTCCCCATCTTAGTTTCCTTATATAAAGGCTTTGTGTACATAAAAGTTAAATAAATAATAAATACAATATACATACAAAACTATATATATGCATATATAATACAATACAATAGCGGTACATTTCGTTTGTGGACGATGAACTTATCTATTATATTATATTATATATCATTACTTGAAAAAATAAAATAAACATATATTAACGAGTTTCTGTTTTATTTTTATTCAGCCTCGGAATTAATATAGCCTTTAAAACAACAAAGCTTCCATTTAAAATAACAGAGTATGTAAACATCTATTGTCAGTGTAATTTATATCTTTATATTGTTCATTTGTTTACGAGTTTATTATGTTTATGACACTAAAAGTAACAAATGATCATTTTCGTGGTAAAAGGGTTCGTTCGTTCGCACGTTCTAACAGACTTACTTTTAAGGCCGTCAGAGTATCTGCGACTCATCTGGTGTTGCAGATTTCCATGGGCGGCGGTAACCATCTGGTGAGCTGCCTGCTCGAAGGAATTCCTTCTTAGTCCCCATGTGGGAAAATGCATCACCATTATTATTCCTTATTTACCATCATGTGTGACTTTTATGTCACCATGGATACAATAAAAAGTTATATTAAATAGTTTAAGATTTTAACACTTTCGCACCGTATTAAGCTTGCTTAAAACTCATGGTACGTCGGCAAAACCTAGTGTGGAGCCCGGTGTAGGCACCAATGAAGTTGATAATTACAATTTTATGGGCTATCTTATCACGTGCTCGATGGTGAAAGCAAACATCGTGAGGAAACCTGCATGTCTAAGAATAAATAAAAAAAAGAGTCCACCAATCCGCAAAAGAACCGTGTGATGGAATTTGATCCAACACTCTCTCTAGCCAGGAGACTTATGCCCAGCTGTGGGATATATATATATATATATATATATATATATATATATATATATATATACATATATATATAGGCTGTTGTTTTACCTTTATCAAATTAAGGAGGAAATGGTTATATTTTCCTTAACCAGTTAAATGTATTCGCACATTTCTACGAACGAAATTAACATGTTTTGAATCACGGCGTGGTTCCTGACATCGTTATCATTGTTACAAATAGACTCGACGATGAACCGCCGAGTTGATAGACAACAGGACAGAGCTTTGACCTTTTGATAGTCGATTTGCGCGTCATTCATCGCATTTACTTTAGTTTGAGATTGATGACTCATGACTGGAATTAATGTTACACGCAATATATATCATTTTTATTTTACTGAGGTTGAAAAACGTCAGTTCGCTTGAAGGTAAGTAATTTCTACGGCCTACGAAAGAAGAAAGAAAGAGAGAATTAATTTATTCGTAACAAAACTAAAATTATTGAATACAATTGGTTGATTAATAGAAAAAAAATAAATAAAATTGAATGCTGGTTATAACGAATCGGTCCCAACTCAGCTTATGCTGGCTATGAACGACCAGCGCTGGTCTTCTGTTGGAGCCGTATGGTGACGTCACGATAAACTTCAACACTAAATTTAAAATGCACTACATTTCTAACTTACATTTTTTTTATTGTGCTGACTTACCTACACCTAGTAATACAAACAGCAGGTTTCAGTGGTGACGCTAATTTATTATATATATATCCAATTCATAGCAAGTTATAGCGGAGCAAAATAAATTAAATAAATAATAATAATTATATCTACTATATACCACTCGTGTAACTGTTTTGTTATTCCCCACTATTTTGGAGTTCGTAAAGATTTTTTTTATTTGGTTCTAAAACGATGTATATGTTGTATGACACCCACATTCATCTTCCATAAGGCAACACAATGCAGATGCGTTGTCACCGTTAAAAAGTCTGTCTTTTTTTCAGTTACTAAATAACGCAATGGTAAGCTACTGTGTATTTAATTCTAGTATTATTAGAGTGTGGTCCTTCCAAAGCGGAGTTGAGCCACTTGTGCTACACTTAGTTTATAGCTGCGACGTGGCCGCTTCATATAAAGCTCAGATTTTAATCATCAGTTGCTAGCTAGCCGCGCTACAGTTTAGTAACGATGAATTGATTCCACAGTTTACATAATTATCAACACACACACACATATATATAGCGGGATGGCAGAGGAAAAGTATGTTAACAATCAGTAGAATTTGATAATCAAATTGATAATAAAGGCGAGAACGATATTCAGAAATGTGATTATAAACTTAAAAAAGCCGAAAACCCCGAATCCGAATTCAGTTATAGCGGCGTTCTTATTAAGGAACTGGTTTAAATCTGTACAAGACATTGTACAAATATGAGTTTTATTTACAAAGGAAGAAAGGTAGGAAGACGATTATTAGTATGAGTAATACCTGTTAAGGAAAAAGCGATTTTAACAGTGGTTGAAAGTAGACGAAACACGGCAGCATTATACTGCTATTTTACGCTGGTATTCTGTGAGGGCGTGGTCCTACCCCAGTCGAACTAACCCCTTCACTCTTCCAACAAACTGCAGTGTAGCATTGCAGTTTGTTTCTAGCTGCAGAATGAATGGGCCCTCACACAACACCAGAGTAAAATAGCAGCATAACGCTGCTGAGTTTCGTCTGGTGAGTGCAGGGATCCTGAGACCTATTACTGGCGATGAGACATTCCATCTCAGTCCTCAAGGGTGACAACGCATCTGCATTATGATTCCTTGTCTCTAGGCTGAATGTAGATGACATGGGCCGCAGGAATTAGTTGCCATCAGGTGAACTGTGTGCTCGTTTGTTACTCAAGGTAATAAAAAAAAGAAGTAAAAATAACAGACTAAAAGATAGCGCAGTAATTGAAATTAAATGTCATGTCAATGTCTAAACATTATAACTTGACAAGTTAAGAATTTATTGGGTTAAATATGGAGCTTATTAAAGTTATAACTGCCTATAAACTTACTTAATAACTTAATTAATTTCAGTCGTTTTCTGCTCCCACGCGTACACGGAATATAGCAGACTATGTTGTACCGTTTTCTAATTTAATTAATTAATTCACTTCCACGAAGACTTGGTTATTTACATTCCGGACATTTAAGTCAAATATTTTTTTAATAATTTATGGACGTCACTACGAGCGTGTATTAATCCAAGCGTCACCTATTGAATGGGTTAAAAAAGTTACTTACATATAAAAGCAATAACATACCTGTTTCAAAAATAAAAAAACATAAGTATAAATTGAAAAAATCCGTCCCAAGTTTTGTGAGTTGAAAGTTCTTAGCATATATTTTGGTACACACAATTAAAATGTATATCTTTATGTAAATTAGATTGTAAATTTAAATATTATCTTGTTCCTGTTATGCACCTGTCCTATTAAATGGTGAAATATTTTGGTTTAATATTCAGGAGTGTAAATGCATCAATCGACTGTACTTATTTCTAAACTTTTCATCGTCATCGTTACCTCGGTTTGTCATTGGCGAGCCACGTTCTAGTTATAAACACGATGCAGCACGAATCTTTCAGCTAACTGTATGATGAGCACGGTCTTATAGAATACCAACGTAAAATATTAGCACATGGCAGCGTCTGCTTAATGTAATTCACGACTTTGTTAGTGGTGCAATCTTTAATCTCAAGGATCAAAATGCAATATAATTTCTTATCAATGATTAAAGTATTGAAGATATTACTAATCGTTAGTTAACTCTGATTATTTATATATTTATAGCAAGGTCAGGCTAAATATATTATGTGTGCGTGAGTCTTCTCTATAGACGACCAAAGTGCGTGATTCGGAAGCTATCTGAATTTATCAATGATTTAGGGTACCGTACTGCGAATATTTTATATATATTATATACAATATATTAATAATATTATATCTCCTGGTTATTAGTATGTATATATATATATAAATATATATATATATATATATATATATAAATATATATATATATAGTTATTTATGCGTGATTGGATGTTACTTATGTTGAAGAGTAACATAACATTTTAGATTATTAAAAAAAAAACGCTCAACTTGCATAGGTCGTTGCTCCATTTAGTGGTGTCCTACATTGCGTAAAAGTCTTTGTTCAAACAAATGAAAAAAAAAACAAAAAAACATTTTTGTTTTATCTGTGCAAACATTTCGCACTGCATGCATGTTTTTCTCATACACGCTGTATGGTTGATGTCATACATACGTGATCGCTTGCACGGTCATGAATAAATCATTTTGTGTTGTGACAACAACGTGAAACGGATCTCTACAGGTCGCTCGTGCATCTTGTTATTTTTTTTTTTAATTCAACCCATAGACATTTGCGATATGGCGTGATGTCATTGGTATACTTATTAAGAGCTCGTGAACTGACGTCAAACTATTAATTTCCATTACAGCACTACTGTGTCCATTTATGCTTGACTATAATGGCTATTCGATTAAATATATATATATATATATAAATATATAGCATAATGTCATGTCCTTTAATTCCAATAGCACTTTACTTTTCCACTACTTTCGTATAATTTTTCAACCCTTCCTCATTTCATATCGAAACAATACCAGCCTGTGAATTCTCAACATATCTTCACACGAGAAGTTTTCAAATCTCCTGTTATGTATTCTTTCTTTATCTTGTCCGTCCCATTAACTTCACGTGTACATCATAGAATTTTCATTTCAGCAACGAGGAGTCGCTTTTCATCCACCAACTTTGCATGCATCTTATCGTTGCTTTTATAACACTAGGATTTGGCAAATGAGTACGCTGTTTATCTGATGGTAAGTTGAGACTGCGTCCAATGACATTCACATCTTCAATAAGGAATTATAGTGCAGATGCCTTATCACATTTACGATCTAAGACGGTGACTTATTACCGTAAGGTCTCTAGGTTCTTTTAGTCAATTTCTTCTTAATAAATCAGAAGAGATGTCCACGGTCTAAAAGGGTCCTAGACGTTAGTGTTATTGACTTTGAAAAGTAAATGTTGCATAATCTGTCAAAGTACCAGTATCAAGCCACGATGTCTGTCAAGGTAATTCAAGCGCAGAACCTTAGTTACACATGGATAAAGATTTCGGTTGAGCATCCCAAGCGTTAGGCCACCTTTAAATGCATAGAATCTTTTAAAGACCTCGAGCAAACAGTGGCCATCAACCCTAGAAACAAAAAGAAATCAGACGTCAACCGAACTTGGGTTGTGGTCGGAATAACTTAAAAACACAGTGGGCTCGTTAGTACATAATTAATGTTTTACCGTGCGGTAGGTACTGAATTAATACGTAATAAAATACTGAACACCACTCGAAGGTTTTCTGTCAGAAGCTTGGACATGTGTTCAACGGCGGAAGTGAAAGACCCACGGTCACATCCCGCGATGCCGAATAAATTTTATTACAATTTGTTTTTAATTATACATTTATTAATATCAGACGTGATAAAAGAAATAAAGCCATTAGCTTGGGTCAAAATAAATTTAATTAAATATGGTAAAGTAACAGCCTATATATTTATGTACGTAAATCTCACTGCTCCCTGTGAGTTGGAATATAGTCCTAGCTGTGCGGTAGGTCGGCGGACCTCACTTCGTAATATAATACTTGTTTTTTTTTGCATTAATTTATTAGACATATATGTTTCCCCAAGATGTTTTACTTCACGTGGTAGATTGGTGCAATTAAAATCGCATTAAATAGTTACATTAACGCCGGCAGTGGATATCGAATTCGCCTTGCTCGCGTACCGTTAATTGAAAGCGAGCGCTTATACACCTAGCTGCCACGGCTCTATGCATTGTAAAACTTTAACAGTAGACGTGATAAAAAAAAGAACGTGATTGACCTCGGTTAATATAAATTAAGACAGCTGTAATGTAAAACTGTAATAGTAGAGGTATAGAAAAAAAACGCAATTGACGTCGATTAATATAAATTAAAATAGTTATAACTAATTCTTAAGAGGCATTCTCTTGATGTTTGACATCCCTTCTCACCACTCCAACCAAGCTATAATGCTCATCAAGACAATTGTCAAATGGCGAGTTCGAACCTACTAGTTTATGTTTCGGTGACCGTGTCCTAAATCATTATACTATTGATGTTTCCTTTTTTTGTATTAACATATCGTTATGGGTGATATTAGAAGTTTTCTACGTGAAGAAAACAGAGATGTGATAAGAAGGATTTTTTTTCAATAATAAATAATCAATATTGTTGTGGTTTATTTAAATGACGCTGACTTAATAAATAAATCATAATTTTTCTTTCACAAATAATTAATAATATGTATTTTTAATAACGTATTGTTTTAACAGTGGTAGAGCTACACTGCAGTTTGTTTCTAGCAGCAGAATAAATGTGTCAGCTCGACCGGGGTAGAACCCCTTACAGAATACCAGCGTAAAATAGCATAATGCTGCTGTATTTCGTCTGGTGAGTGCAGGGATCCTGAGACCTTTATAACTGGTGACGAGGCATTCCATCTCATGTTGATACGTTGATATATATGACATAGATACGTTGCCACCACTGAGGACTTGATGGAATGTCTCGTCACCAAGGGTCTTCAGTACCCTACACTTACCAGTCGAAATACAGCAGCATTATGCTATTTTACGCTGGTATTCTGTGAGGGGTTCTACTCCGGTCGAGCTGACACATTTTAATGCTGCTAGAATCACAGTACATTAATAATGCTATTTTATGCCGACATTCCGTTAGTCTTAAATGTTATATTGTTACGTTAGTTCATTCAACATTCCTGAACGTTGATACGTTTTTTTTTTCAAATTAAATAATTTTATGATTTGTCTGTCCGTCGGTTGACACGAGATAAATTCAACCGTTTATCCGAGAACGAGTTTTTAACATCCGCTTTCATTTTATATGTGCGAGCGTAGCATCTTTACTAAGCTTATTTTTCTAAGTAGATCTCGTGTCGATGTCTATGCCAAGGCAAACATGCCAAACAAATATCTGTTTGTTTTAAACAAGCTCCGGCGTGAATTGCCAGCTTGTAAACAAGAAGTTACCTAGCAAATATATTTGTCTAAGTAATGTTTATATTTCTTTAAGAGATGTCGGGTAACACGTTCCGATGCGTATAAATTTTGATGACGATAATTACATATTAGTATTTTGCGTCACTAATAATTTTTCTTAACTAAATATAAACGTAATTTAGAAATACTTTAACCAATATACTGATTTAATTAACGAACTAATATTTTTTGAAATATTTTTGAAGGTGATAAATACCCTACTTATGATACCCAAACTCGTCCTCGATAAGGAAACATAATGGAGATGAAATGCTCTATCACCATAATGGTATCCGGAACCTTTCACTCACTAGTCGAAACACTATGCACTATGCTGCAATTTTGCGGTGGTACACCGTTTGGTCGAGCTAATCATCATTCATGCTGTAGCGAGTAAATAAACTGTAATAACGTAGCTCCACTTTTTTAACATTACGATACTTGAGTTTCCATTTATTGATATACTATCGTTAATTGTAAATAAATAAGTATTAACTATAGTATGTCAATGAATGGAAACACAATATAGTAACATTATATCGATCTAGTACTTGTTTTAGGGCATATGTGTCTAGGCCATAATGCAGGTCTGAAGATGCCGACAGCTATGTCCAACACGTGGGCTAAAAAACGAGCGTCTTACATTTATCCTCCATGAAGATTCTTCTTGTTATTATTAGTTGTTGCGGTGATAAACCTCATCACCTGTAATCGCTATATGTTTCTAATTCTCTGTAGTATTCCGTGAGTTTGCGACCTTTCCCCAGGAGATTCCATTCTTGTAGCAGCTGCAGTATGCTTCTTTAATTATTAAAGTTTTCACTATAGTTTTTCGTTATTTATAATACGAAGCATACGATATGTGATGATTTTTAACAACAAAACTGTATTGTGAGAGCGTGGTTTTAATAACGTTTATAATTAAATAACTATTGTCTTATAATATCTTTTATCTATTTTATTGAGTAGGTATTTACTAAGCTTATTTTATTTTCTTATCTGCTCATTGATATCGATGACTAGCAACAAACTATTGTGTCTATGGTATTTGAATTTTATCGGGCCTTGGGCAATATGATAACGGACTATGACCGTACTCTTACTTGATAAATCTTTGTTTGTCTTTGTGATTATTGCATTGTTTTTAAGTTGTCTTATTTAAACATTAAATATGATGTCAGTTTTTTATTCGTTGATACTGTATGTACATTGGTATTTCTTAGAATTAGACGCGGAAAATCAACGTCGAGTGTAATGGGTTTTTTTTTATTCACGCGTCCTTAATGATAAAACTTCGTTTTTATCTATAGGAACAGACAAAGCGAAGATATACACTACTATTGGTTTTTTTTATAAGTAATCTATAATATAGTCCTTAATCACGCCATCTAGTGTTTAGTGGCGATGTAGTCAAAGATAGTATCCACTCAGTAAATCCGCTATCTTAGTACACGCCTATTCACTTCTCTTGATGACTTCCACATTGCATTCAGACGGACAGAATAATAATAATTTTTATTGAAAAAAAAGGAATGTGAAATAATAATAAATAAAAATTTATACTTAGTTAAAAATATTATTTATTAAAAATATATGGACCATCTGGCAGGTACGTCACGAATAAGTGCCCTCTCACTATTTTTTTTATAAGTTAACTTTAAAATAACTAACAGTACGTTAACGGTAACTTAACAATAAAATAACTAACAGTAAATCTTTTCGTACTCGACCGTACAGGGTCACTTAATCCTTCTTTGGCTGTGGGTCAAAATACAAAATATTTTAGTATAATAAGATACATTTTATAAAGAAAATAACTATTATTTATATTTTATTATGATTTTTATTTTATGTACTTTATTTTCGGAACTAAAAGGGGTCACTTGAAATTATAAAATGGAACTCGGCTTGCGGGCATTGAAATGAAAACCATTGCTGAGCTACCGCGGCCGTACGTTACAAGGCTAAACGTGTTAGAAACATATTGAATCTAGAAATCGTCCGTACCACATACGTTTCTGGCAGCGGCATGAATGCATCAACTGGTTTGAGGAAGGACCACGCAGAATACCATCTTAAGATAGCAGCACAATTCTGCTGTGTTTCGTCTGATGGGGCATCTTGGTTCTCAAGGGTGACAAAGAATCTGTATTATGATCTTACCCAGGTTGTGGTTTGAGCCATAGGAATCTTCTGTCGAACTGTGTGCTTGTTTATGGCCCTCAATACAATAAAAAACAAAAAGCCTTACATATGATTTACTATGCATACATTATGTTTTACATTTAATGTATACACCGCGTCCTATTCTCCAATAATTTTATCGCTTAATATTATATTAAAAAATCATAATTTATAGTCTTATAAAACAACAGAGTACCGTCTTGGAACGTCTTAAAGCTTAACAATCAATAATTTCCCAACTTGGTGAAACGTTATTCGTGTTTTATGGAATAATCTCCTATAAGTCTTTAATCCCCTTTAGCAAACGATAGCAAGGTATAATTCAATTTCGTGGCTTATAAAAGCCTTAAAAATCGGTACCTACCTACACTGTTTTATGACAGCCAATAACGGATGCTAAAGAAAATCTTATTATCAAACGCCTATTTAGAATATATGGGTTATAACACAAGTTGTAAAACCTATCAACTTCAAAGATTAAGGTAAGGAAACAGGAAAAAGATTGGAAATTGTAAACAACAAATATACTGTCTTTTTTATGATATTATCATTGTAAATGACCTTGTCGCAATTAATTATATAAAGTTTTGCACTTGACCTCGATTTGAAAAGAAATATATCGAGATGTAGAGAAAAAGAAATATATCGGTTGCTTCTAGACCCACTGTTCAGCTAGTTTCTAGATGCAACATGAATTGGTTGGTGCGACCGGAGAAGTATACTCAAAGAATAGTGACGTGAATTATTAACCGGAATAGGGAAAACCGGAAAGATTGCTAACGGCATTGCTAATATCTTTACAAAAAAATATATATAGGGCATAGAGGGACGGTCGAAACTTAAGGTTAGGTTAGGTTGATTCGAATTCGACTATTGTCTTGAAACATCTCCTAGCAAAAGTATTTTACAGCTTAGTTGGAGTGTTTAACTGGAATATTAGCATTTCTAATATTTTTTAAATATATATATATATATATATATATATATATACACATATATGTATATGCGTGTTACCGTATCGATATATACTTATCTTATCGAGTTCTAAAGTGTCCATAGTTGAAATTTATAAGCTAGTTTTGGATTCCTACTTGAAAGCTACATACCAACAGTGGTGGCCGTATTTCTATACCTTCAAAATGGTGACTAGTGTTTACTACCTCTGTCGATAAAACAGCCAACAGATAGCAATAGCTTACTTTTACACTAAATTAAATTCTATTGTTTTAGTTTCGTAAATTTTTACACATTCATATTACATTAAACATATTGAAATGTTGTCTTTATGACTTTGTGTTTACTTGTTAACCAATTAATCAAAATTACTTATAATTTCTTAGAACAAACTATACCGTTTATGTATGTATTAATATTAATTTTAAAACTTTTAACAAAAAACTTATCTACAATGCCCACTCTACAGATACGCTATCCTTCGCAGTGGGACTAAATAGACAATTTTTTTTACATAAAGGCGGGCTAAATGTGTAAAACCATACCTGGGGTTGCTGACTGGAAAAAAGATTATAATGATTGATTACCCACATAAATAACATACCAGAAGGATTCGGTGATGTCTAAACATAATCTTTATACATACATAAACGTATATATTTTTTTATATTGTTTATCACATAATTGTTGTTACTATAATATTAATATATTTAATTAAATTAAACAGTTCTGACCCTGTGGTAAACATGAATGCAATTTTAAGTACCCGTTTACCACGTGGTCAGTAAAGGAAAACATCGCGGGGTTCCTCACGATGATGCATATATAAGAAATAATAAAAAAAAATATTTCATTAAGACGTACGCAGTGGAACCTTGTAGCGGACTATGTTCCAATCTCTAGAGAGGATAGGGAGGAATATGTTAAATCTGCCGATAAATATATATTTATGCGCAAACCAGTAGTAATAAAATGAAGTGTCACGTAGACCAGAAAACTATCAAACTGTGATACACCAATATGACTCCGCTTCTGAACCCTGGACCCAAGGTGCATCAGCCAGCTAATATAACCACTACGCATCACGCACATATAGTCACATATTTAAGAGATACAATGTGAAACATGCGTAATATTATTTTTAAGAACGCATGTCTCGATAGGATATCGTGTTGATATCCTACCGAGACATGCGTTAGACATTAAATAGTTTTTTAATCTTTCTATAGTAATCTTACTTTAATTCTTAATTTAGTAAGTTAAATATTTTATAAAGCTAAACATAAATATGATGTCCCACTTTACGATTCTAAACGATAAGTATGCGTAGGTTATAATGTCAAGCTGGAAGAATTCACAAACAGAGGCAGTCCCTTATCGACTCCGCAGGTCCAGTATAAAGCATATCTTATAAGATCGGAGGAAGTTGAGGATACAGTGTCAGCAAAAGGGAACATTTTACAAACACAAATAGATTTTGAAACTAGAAATACATAGGTATATGTAGATGTCGCATGAACATTGCATCGCAACTCAGCGTCCATTTAAAGTAAGACGAACTAATTATAACACCGCATTGAAACCATACTAACTTTAAAAATACATTAAAACTGTTGTATATATCAGGAAATAAACAAGTAACGGCGCATTACGAAATCGCACAGATTTCGAACCAATTACGATATCGCCGGTGAATGGAGGTCAATAAACCCGCTAGTGCGAACGGTCCCTTATAGGGCTGACGTGATTGGTGTGTGTAGGTGTTTCTTATCTGCGCCTGTCACAGTGGGGCTACCGGTGTCGCGGGCGCATCGCCGTGTCCCACAGATAACACACGCTTCTCTTATTAAATACACGTTTTATGGGAATCTGTTTTCGTGGGTGTACTGTGTGACCCGATTACAGGTAATGACGCACATCTCAGACTACGTATGTGCATCTTGAATGGACGGATGTACATGTCATGGGCGATAGTTGTCACTTCTATGATGTTTTTTGGAAAAAAAGTAAATGTAATATTGTGAAAAAAAAAATGCTTTACAACTAGATTATACATTTTAGCCACTAGTAAAGCTTTAATTAATGGTTTGGTCTGGGACCATTACCTAATACTTTTTTTTTTTTAATTGTTATGGCCAGCAATTATCGCTTCAGGCAAACTGTGGTCTCGTGTGCCACCCCTATATGATAAAAAAAGAATTTAAGAATATAAGAAATTTTTTTTTAACAAACAAACGAAAGGCTGATATTTCGTAAGTTGTTTTGAACGGTTTCAATTAGATAAAGAGGTTAAATTTCTTAAGAAGTAAATAAAATGTTGGTTTGCGAAATATGAAGGACAAGGAATGTGAGAGGTATTTTTCGAGTTGTTTTGTATGGTTTTGTAAAAAGGTACTAATAGAATTCGTTTTCTTAGATAAAGGCTTCCTTACTAGAACAACATTAATTTAATTTATTTATACTTTATTAAAAGTAAAACAAATACTATACAAAAAGGTAGACTTAATGCCAAAAGGCATTCTCTTCAAACCAATCTTTTGGTTGAGTAGAGATTATATTACGGGGGTAAGACATATACATTCTTACGTTCGTCTTACTTTCGTATAGTCAAGCCATGGTCCTATCACCGTCGAGTCATGGTCCTTCCACTGTTGACTCGTGGTCCGTCCATCGTCGACCCGTGTCCTTCCACTGTCGAGCCATGGTCCTTCCACTGTCGACCCGTGGTCCGTACACCGTCGAGTCATGGTTCTTCCACTGTCGACCAGTGGTCCTACCATCGTCGAGCTATGATCCTTCCACCGTCGAGAAATGCTCCTTCCACTGTCGACCCGTAGTCCTGCCACCGTCGAGCCATGGTTCTTCCACCGTCGACCAGTGGTCCTTCCACCGTCGAGCCATGGTCCTTCCACCGTCAAGCCGTGGTCCTATCACCATTAAGCCCTGTTCCTTTCAAGGTCGAGTCGTAGTTCTTCAACCGTCGAGTGGTGGTCTTTCAGTCAGAAACTAGTCGCAATGTCTACACACTTGAAAGTGAATAGTACTTAAGTAAATTTAAGAAAAGTTAAACTACACGCCTAGGCATGTAATTATTGTATTATAACGGTTCTTAATGCGTGCGCATAATTTAAGATTATTTAGAAGTCCGGAAGTGAAAACAAAATTAAGAAATTGCATGACATTTATATACAGGGTATTAGGAGACCGCTTCCGAAAACGAAGATAGACGATAGTACTAATGACACCTTTGATGATGGGACGGTTTAAAACGTTTTATTATCATTATTTACGCTCCATCATGTTAGTAAAGTAAAATGAAACGATAGTTTCGTAAAAAATACATTACTTTACTAAAAAAAAAAACAGCAATGAAACACAAAATCAAAAACAGCTAATGCTCGGATCAACGTCCGTCCCATCATCACAGGTGTCATTAGTACTAACGTCTGTCTTCTTCTTTTTTCATCTTTTCGGAAGCAGTCTCCTAATACCCTGTATACTATACACTCTTGAAATGTCCCACTAATAAGAGAGTGTAAAATGTGATGTAATTTTTTGGAAACGTGAATTGTATTTACGTTGAAAACACGTGTAACTAAACAAAGGGTTGGTAAATAAATTCCAAATGAAGTCCGCATGCCTCTAGGCTATATAAATATTTAGTTTTCTATTACGTAACTGTAGCCCCGCAAACGTGACCGGTATTCCGTACTTACTCGTTTATTTCCAAGATGTTTTAATAATTATGATGAAGGTTATATGAAAATTAATCTCTCACGTTTTTATTCGCTAAAATAAACAAGTATAACAAACTCTAGGTGGAATCCGGTCACGGCTATCTCTTCTGGTCGTAACAAGATGACTGAGTATTGTGGTGCCGTGAGTATTGACGCAAATATATGAGATGAACTTATCGACTACTTCCTTAGAGTAATGAAACGCATACGCAGTGAGATCAGAAGTTTTGGATGCTGTATCAGGAACTCGGAACATACCTAAAACCCAAAAAGCAACGACTCGCATAAATCTTCCAAGAATTTCTTGGGTAAGAGTGACAGTTTTTGATTTTTTTTAAATTAAATATGAGGTTCGTGGTTCGCTGCCTCCCTCTGTTATAAAAACAAATCAGGCGGTAAAGGTAGTTAATCCTTGACAGACAACAGGTGGCGTCCGTCAGAGGCCAGGTCCGCATACCAAAACCTCGGACGGTCCATTCTCCAGTCGGGAGAACCATTCGATAGCTAGGGAACTGGCAACTTGGGTGTCACCATCAGATAGTTACGAGTTCAGAGCAGACCGACACGCTCAGTTTATGAGCGCTTCATGTAAGTAAGACAACCACAAACATAGGGAACACTTATAACCAGCTCACGGACCCCTCAGTTCCGTGAGTCCTGTGTCCGATGAAGATGTAAGAGCCGCATAGGCTAACAGCATCAACAGAATCTGGAGGTAGTTAATGTTATTTTTAATTTGTTAAAAAATATAGAGTAATATGGTCATAAGACCATTAAGTTAATAATAACTGCGGAAGAAATATGATTTTTGTGTGTGTGATTTTATTCTTCTCGAATTAAGCATTTTTAATATCATACGTAAACTAGCCGAGGCACCTCAGTGTCTTAGCGCTCGCGCATTGACACTTCCTTCCTAACGATCTGTAGTCATGAGGATCGCTCACCAGCAGTAAAACTGTGTGGTTGTCTTTTTACCATGTATCATGTTTTTGGGCTGGGGGTACAGATAAAATTGGTTTGTTCACCCTCTCCAGCCACATCCGAATTGCTGATAAAATTATTTAAATTGGCGCGCATCGCAGGGTATCGTTCACAGCTTTATTTATAATAGTGCTTATGTTAGGTGACTGAAAAATATATCAACATTTTTGTTAGCAGCCAAAAATAAAATCATGTATTGCGTTGCAATTTTTTTTAGAACTCAATTAATGAATTTCAACATGATGCATGATTTTTATTTTTGGTTGTGAACATGGATGGTGTTATTTTTTTTTTATAATATTAATGATATTGTAGTAGTGTGAAGGGCATTTACTGAGTTAGTGCGCCCTACCATCCAGGACTGCATTTCCACTTAACATCAGGTGGGATCGTGGTCAAGCACTTGCTTAGCAAGTTTAAAAAAAACAAAGTTTTTACCAAAGTAGTAAGTAATATCTGTGATGATGTCCATCCTCTAAAATAATTATAATAATTTAACAGTTAATTTAACAAATTAATTATTTATAATTTGACAGTGGTAGAGCCACACTGAAGTTTGTTTCTAACTGAAGAATGAATGGGTCAGCTCAATCGGGGTGGGACCACGCCCTCACTGAAAGAGCAGCATAACGCTGCTGTGTTTTGTCTGGTGAGTGAAGGGATCCAGAGAACTTTATTACTGGTGACGAGGCATTCCATCTCAGTCCTCAAGGGTGACAATGCATCTGCATTATGATTCCTTGTCAAGGATGAATGTAGATGTCATGGGCCGCAGGAATCACTTAACATCAGGTGAACTGTGTGGTCGTTTGTAATTCTTAATGCAATAATAAAAAAAAATATTCAAGAACCATTCGTTATTACCCATGATATTTATGTGCTATTGGGTAAACGGAGTTTCTGCTATTGGGTTCCATACACTCATCATACGAAGATGGGTTATGTTATGGATTTTATGCTAGTATTCTATATGAGGCCATGGTTCTTCGGATGGAGCCGATCCATTTATGTTGCAACCAGGTACTAGCTACACCCTAGTACTACCACTGTTCTATTTGCCAACTGATTTTAAAAACGTTTTCATTCGTTCGATTACAAATTAAAATTAATTTCTATTTTATATTGTACATTTTTCTACGTCGTATAAATATTGACATGTTTTCCTGCTATTTCGTTTTGACATTCGCCAGTGAGATTCAAGAAACTTATTTACGTAACTGCAAAAGCTGCCAAATAAATATTTACAATCACAAGCTTAATTATGTACAATATAGTGTGGTCAAAATAATTATAATTTGTTAGTTTTTTTTAATATAATATAAGCATAAATAGCGTAATATTGTTTAGGGTACGGACTGCAAAACTTACTTAAAAGGTCGTAGGTTCGAATCCACCATTCGACTATTGTCGTGTAACATCTCCTAGCACCAGCTTTGAAGCTTAGTTGGAGTGGTTAACCGGAATTTTAATAGCATTGCTGATAATCTATTTAAAAAAAAAGAAGTTTGAAATATATTTTACCACCAGTTCACCAGATAGCGAGTGACCGAGGACCATGACATCCATCCTAAATAAAGATCCAAGATGTACAACGCGTTGTCTTCCCTGAGAACCGATGAAGATGGAATGCCTCGTTATCTATAACTGGGTCCTCGTATCCTTACACTCATCATACGAAACACAGCATTTTATTCCGCAATTTGAGTCGGTATTCTAGTCGTAAGTTATGCGAAAAATGTTTACCACGTATCGCCATGATTACGGAAAAACATTAACTACAGTGAAATATCCAGTATAAATTGTAATTTATATAAGTAATTACAATAGAATAGAACATAATTTCTTGTCTACTATAAATAACGCAAAATGAGGTGACATATTTACACTAATAAAAAACGAAGTGACGTATTTATATTAATAAAAACAAAGTGACATAATTAACAAATTTATCCACAAAGTACATCGTATATTTAGGGTTTACGACATAAACATTACTATATTTCTATTTCTTCTCAGTTGTAAAATAGTATAAAAACTTTTGACTATTATTAAACATGAACGAAGGAAGACTAAAAAGATGTTTGTCTTTATTTTATTGTTAGTTAAAGCACCCACTACAATAGCAACAAATTTCTTGTTCAACCGTACATTGGAGAACATAAAATATGCTTGTTTATTCATTCGTTGCCATTCATAGTACATAAATGGCATTTTTATTGTTATGCTTTTTGTTTATTTTACAATACTAAACAGAGTCGCTATGGGGCATGGTATCTTGGACTGCTGTTTATTTTTCTTTTCATAATTTTTATGATATTAAAATATAACAAAATAACAAAATATTTCAAACTTACATTTGTCATATAATGTTTTCATAGTTAAACGGATTGTTTTTTTAGAAAATACGATGACGAGCAAGCAGCAAGCAATTTGATTCTTAGAGACTAGGATTTGATTTTACTAAGTATAAACGTCTACATTTATCCTTGACAAGATATCCACACATTCCACCGCGGAAAAATTATGAATACCTCGTTACCAATATTTTTTTTTCTGTTTTCTTTAACGCACCGTTTGAATTACAGCAGCTGTTATTTTTAAACATAACGCGCTTATTAAAGTCAACATTGAGTGTTAGGCTACCAGCCCATCGGAGTTTTACAGGATATATTTCGGAGAGTATTTAGGAGGAGTTACAACTCCCCGTCATCCCAAGAAATCAAGACGCGCAGTGCTTTTCCATCCTTTCGTTGTCGATATACCAAATATAGTATCACACATTTTTATCTATCAGGTTCTGGTGTGTTTCATGTATAGTCCGTGTCCCTGACACTGCACTTAAACCCTACTGGGAGTAGTTACGAATGCTTAAGGCATTTTAATGTATACTGCGAAATTGATATTATATAATGGTAATTGATAATATGAAGTCCTATTAGTTAATTTTCACTATGGTGATATCGTCTGTTTATTACCAGAGCAGATTCAGCATGGTCGAAACTAGGACTCCACATGGAGATCTGTGAAAATTGTTGTGGAGGTTTATGTTCAGCATTAGAGTGATGAGATGCTGTGAATTAATAATGAAGAAGTGCCCCGGATTCTAAATTTTTAATAGAGTACATACGTCCATACAATAATCAACATAAGGGTGATGTGTTCCGTGTGTTTAGGTTGGGGATCCCGAGACTTAATTACACATAATATAGGTACTGGTTTATAAAACAAAAAGAAGACCTCAAAATATTTGCCCTACTATCCGTTTTAGCACCTCCCATCGACGTCAATGTTTTATAGCAAAAAAAAATTCAAGGATTTTATGCCCAATATTATAAAAATCACAATATTGGGCATAAAATCCTAGAAATTTTCCCCTTAAACTTCTAGGATTGCAAAAAAGTTGCAGTCGTGGTTACAATTAGATAATGAGCCCGTTGATTTACTGGCGCCACTAAAATAGTTCATTTTGACTTAAATATCTTCAATCACTTCCATAAAATTAAACATACCTAAAGATATCTAAAGAAGTTGCAATCGTCGTTACAATTAGATAATGAGCCCGTAGATTTACTGGCGCCACTAAAATAGTTCATTTTGACTTAAATATCTTCAATCACTTCCATAAAATTAAACATACCTAAAGATATCCAAAGAAGTTGCAATCGTCGTTACAATTAGATAATGAGCCCGTAGATTTACTGGCGCCACCAAAATAGTTCATTTTGACTTAAATATCTTCAATCACTAATAATTAAACATACCTAAAGATATCCGTCGCACAAGTAATACTCAGAGACACAAACATACACTCACTCTTCAAAACTTATTGACCACATATTCTTGTCATAATTTCCGCCTTACCTTCAATTGTATATAACATGCGTTAGTGCGGATAAATTTTATTTTCCGCTTATGCAGTACTAGATTACACGGAAGGTCACCACCCCTGCAAGACAGGTTTTTAACCTAGTGCAGGATTGAACATGCCATCCTTCTATTTTTGTTTCTATCATATTTTTTTTTATTAAGTAACTTATGTACAAATGTTTGTATCTAATAAAGTTTATTATCATTATAATGAAGCATTCCGTCTCAGTCTTCTGGGTTGTCAACGCATGGAGATCTTGAATCTTTATTGATATAGTCCTCACTTACCATATGTACCGCTTGCTCGTTTTTAACCGGAATAACAAGACAAAGTCATATAAATAAAATTTAAAAATGTGTTTTTTTTAATTTATTTATTTATTTATTAGGTACTTACATAACATATTATAAAACAACTGGTTACAATACATAAGGTTAAATTCAGGATTACACAATTGGTTAGAAACTATTTATGAACAGTATTTAACTATCAATTTTGGTAGTTTTATGTTTACGTAGGTGAGTGAACGCGTGTTTTGTGTATGCGTTTATTGGCATGTGTGAATTGTCCTGTTTGTATACCATTGGTTAATCAGTGCATTATGTAATTATAAGTGTAATAAATAAATAGAAATATATTTCCTTGAATAAATTATTACATCATAGAATGCAATTTTTTAATTTATAATTTTAGAGCGTGCTTAGATGATATATGGAAGATGTCTAAGTTGGAATAATATTAATTGTACGAACGAGCGGCGCGGCATATAACTGAGTTTTGTGTATAATTCCGAGTTCAGTGTGTAGAGTCCTGAAGGATGGTACCAGAAACGCAATGCTAGATAGAGGTTCGCTACACTCGATTTGTCCACGTAAGATGTCATAATGTAATACGATGTCATATTGCCTACGCCTTTGTTCTAACGATAGTACACCGAAACATGTACATGCTTCAGAGTTTCAAGTATATATATGTATGAATAACCTACAGGTCACTTTGAAAACCTTGATCTACTGGGAATTTACGTGAGCAATTTTATTGCTTAGACCTTGACTCAATTAACCTTTGTTAAATTATGACTTTGATTTAAAAACGTCTTGTGAATATTTTATTACTTTGTGAACAAGTTTTTGTAATTCGTCATTGCTAGTGTGTCATTCATATATATATATAAATATATATATATATACATATATTTATATATATATATATACATATATTTATATATATATATATACATATATATATATATATATTTTTATATGAAAATTGTAATGGATAGCAGTTAATTGTAAAAAAACCTAATTATGTTAATAATCAGCAACGTTTAAAAATATTGTGTTACTGCAGCTTCTTAAACTATTATATTTTTTGTATTTACACAGGACGAAGAAATGAAGAAACAACTGCCAGTTGCGCCCAAATGTTGTCCAAGTGGCCAGAATCTGAGCGTCACCTTTGAGGACGGTGTAGTAAAAACAGTGTGCACCATGTCAAGACTCACCTTCCAACCCGTGTTTCACAAAGCGAACGAAACACACATATGGAGCTACGATAGCAATGTATTCGAAACGATCGTTGGCAACCCTTGCTTATACGACAGGTTAGTGGCAAAATATATTTAGTGTTCCATTCATAACACACACTTGTCTCCTACAGGGGTCAGAAGCGATTACAATTTATGTATTTGCATGATGACCTGTATGTGAAATGGCTTTATATCATTGACTAACAAAATACACATTATTAAATGTCCCCAAAAACGCACAAATAAATAAACATATGTATGTATATATGTGCGTAACTCTACTGATGTTTAATAACTCTGCTTCATTTGAAATAGCGCATTAAGACGTCAAATACTATATTAGCACATACACAAATACAAGTTCCGTCTTGGAATGAAAATATATTTATTTATATATTATTATTATAGTCGAGCAAAGTGGCCGAGAAACACAGTAGCTTTCGAAACTTAATGGTTGTAAGAAGCTCCAAAAGCTTAATGGTGTAGGGTAGGGCCTGTGAAACTTAACATCTTGTTCTTTACGGGTTTGAATCCACTATTCGAATATTGTCGTGACATCTACAAATATTTAAGCTTAACGTAGTTAAGGAACGTTTTTGTAATAAAAAACCATTGCTAGAATTCTTTAATAAAACGAATGTTTTATATATTCACTTAAGGTCATTAATTTAAATGAATGGTTCACATCTGCATAGACAGACGTAACAATCTTTATTTCCCAAAATACATAATAAATTATATTTTTTAAAGACACGTGTATGTTATCGTTATACTCATTACGTAATATAAGCTTAATTAATATTACATATTTTTTGTGCTGAGAATGCTCATTGTTATTCAAAGAATATTGAACGATAGGCGAATGAGACCTTGAATGGGGACATCAAAATTATATGTATAATATATATTTTAAGAGGCCAATTTACTTTTAATTTACTGAGCGTGTTTTATATTTTATTAATAATAAAAAAGACAAAATATCTGGCACACGAGCTGACCGACATGCGGGGTAGTATGCCTACTGAAATTATTTCTATAGTCTATATATTATATTATTTGTATAGTATCTGCAACTGGGTTAATCACATCCAGCCTCCCGAATCATCTGAGGCGGTTGGGACTGGGAAGGGCAGCGTAGCTCAAATACAGAAGGCAGTGCTCCCCGACATCCCTCGTATAGTCCACAGGATTCTCTCCCTTACGCCCTAACCCTTGACAGCCCTGACGAGTTATTCCCGTCTTGTTGATCCTTATATATGTTTAGTTAGTTGTATTGTATATAATTGTTTGATTATATGTTTATTTGATTTATTTATTCTATTGACCAAACAATCGGAGTTAGAAATGGATATGTCCATAATAATAATATATTCTTAAAAGTTATGTGTTTTCAGATATAAATTAGACCCGGAGAAAATCAGCGAAGACGAATTCTATTTATTAGTAAACGGTTCACTCTTTGTGCCATTCAGTGAACCCCATTTACTCGGGACAAGGGATTACTGCATGGAAACATTCTGGAACGAAACGAATCCTGCAGGAGTTACACTTCCGTTAGTTTGCTTCCGAACCCCATTAGAGGAAGCGAAGACATCTGCCACTCTCATAATTTATGCCACAGGTAATTTAATGTTATATAACTTCCGAATAGAATTGCAAATCCATCACCCGTTCTCTTCCCATGGGTGTCGTAAAGATAGGCAGAGACTGATGATAGATGAGTTTTGTGAAGGGATTTAGAGGCTCAGGAAGAGGGTTCAATTTTACAAGTGGTAAGGGATTATATACAATGTTATGTATTTTTCTTGCGATATGCGTAGAATGTTTTGTATTCATACCTTTAATGAATGAAAAAGTTTATTTTTAATAAAAAAAATTCACATACAGAAAGCGTAATGGTTAATGATTTACGGCACGGTCTGCGAAACTTAAGATCGCAGGTTCGAATCCACCATTCGACTATTGTCTAGCACAAGCATTAGCTAAGTTGGAGTGTTCAACCGGAATGTTAGCAAGGTCATTAGCACAGCTAGTATACTTTTTTAAAAATATATAAAAAAAATAGTTAGCTACCCTTGGGCCTTAAACTAGACTTATTATGAGGTTTATTATTAAGTTAGATCTTTCTTTCGTTTATTTTCGAACATTTTGCTAAGGTTTTCATTCATCATTGAGATATTATCTAAATAAAATATTTATTATTTACATTTAAGCAAAATTAATAATACCAATTTGACAGTGCTAGAGCCATTGCAGTTATTTTCTAACTATAACACGAATGGGTCGGCTACCAAAGCACAAGCGTGAAATAGCTACGTAATGTTACTAGGTGTAGGGATCTCGAGACCCAATTAGAGGTGACGTGTAATTCCATTTCTGACCTCAGGAAAGTGCATCTCGAATCTAATTGTAAAATTGAGGATGGATCAAGATGTAGATGACACTGAGTCTCAGTGATAAACATATGAACTTTGTGGTTGTATGTCACCTCTAATATTCTATAAGGAAACGATAAATTAAGTTATCCCAATGAAAATATTACGCTTGGTCTATTGGTCTATTGCCCTCTGTAATAGATAATATTTTTTTTTATTTTTCAAAATTAATTATTATTTTAATTAAAAATAGAAAATTAAATTTTCAATTTTGAAAGCTCATATTGTAATCGTATATTGTTAAACGGAATCTGTAGTTATAAAATATTTTAACATTTGAAAAGAAGTATCTTTGTGTATGTACTTTATGTAAAAGTTATACACACAAAAAACCAACTATGTTAATTATTATTAAAAGCCTCACCAGTTTTATGGATATACTCGTAATGACACTATGATTTTTATACAAAACTTCCAAAAGCTTTCTAATGGTTTAGGGTACGATCTGCAAAACTTTAGGTCTTGCGTTTAAACCTGCCATTCGACTATTGTCGTGGACCTAACTAATCTCCTAGCACACGCATTAGCTTAGTTGGTTAACTGGAATTTTAGTAAGGCTTTTTAAAAAAGCATAAAATACTGCCTACATATATTCGTGTTCTTATATCAATATTTTTTTTCAGGATTAATCATTTCAGTACCGTTTCTCTTAGCGACAGCATGTATCTATACGTTTATAACGGAGCTAAGAGATGTCCACGGTAAAGCTCTGGCGTGCCATGCGATATGCTTGGCAATAGCATTTTCCTGCTTGGCAGCCACGCAGCTGGCGGGTCATGCGTTCCCAACAACTGTTTGCACAGTTATGGGTATGTTAATAACCTTTTTGTTAAAAAAAACGTAAGTTAATTGATAAAACTAATATATAATAGCAGCATTACGCTGCTGTTTCGTACGGTTAGGGTATGGATCCGGCAACCCAATAACAGTCAATGAGGCGTTCTATCTCAGTGCTTAAGGGTGACAGCGCCTACATCTTGAACCTTTGTTGACTTGGGTCGTCTGATGCCCCATGGTCGTAGTCACGTGCTAAGAAGTGTGTGATAATTTGTCACACCCAATGTTACACAATAAACGCTGATTATCTATCTATTTTACGAATAATTTCGTATCATAATCTCCGTATCTCCGTCTGTTGTTAATCATGAATATTTCTTTCAGCATATTCAATACAATTGTCGTTCGTGTCGTGTTTCTTTTGGTTAAACGTCATGTGTTTCGATACTTTTTTAAACGTTAGGTAAGTATCAAAGAAAAGTTTAAATACGCTTTTAAATATCTATAAATATGAAAAGTAACATATATACAATGTATATCTTTTCAGACGATACATAAATGCATCAGTCAGCAGAAGAAGTATGAGACGAAGGTTTGCATGGTATAGTGCATATGCCATTCTCTTACCAGTCCTGCTATTAATAGTTACGATTACAATGGATTTATCACCTGCCGTACCTAGCACTTATCTGAAGCCTAACTTTGGAGTAAAAGGCTGCTGGTTCAAAAGTAAGTCGATAACTTTGCGTTCTTTGTATAAAAGCAAACTTAAAAACTTAATATTTAATATGGAAGGATTGTGTGAAAAGCGATCAATGATGATGGTAATGATTAAATGTGACATTAACATGACAGAACAAGATGAATGATTTATGAAAAAAGAGATTAGTATAGTAACACATTAAAGTGACAGGAATGTAAGAGCGGTTCATAAAAAAAGAGATAAGTGCGACATTAACGTGGTAGGAATGGATAAACGATTGAACATAAGGAAAGAAGTGTGACATTAACGTGACAATGACAGGACAGGATGAACGATTAGTGAAGAAAAGAGATAAGTGGGACGCTTATGATGATGTGTAAATACTGGAAAATTATAATATTTTTTTTTTTACAGCGGATCAAGCAGCGTTACCCTATTTTTATGGTCCTGTGGCCGTTATCCTCCTAAGTAACCTCGTCATATTTTTCTTCACTTCGCGTGCTTTTGCAATGCACTATGATAAACTAAAAGACGTGACGCGTAAGACCTTTTTCTCTATATATATATTTTATTTTGAGACTCGAAAATTTTCCCTAATGATGTGAAGTCATTTGTCGTAAAGTTTAAAGCTATTTGAATTTGGATGACTTTTAAACATGGTGGTAAGTGAAATTAAAATATATTTATGGATTGATTCAACACACTTGTATGAAGTCATAAAGTCAGGCTTATTGTCTTGTTTAAAGTCTTTATTGTTGACGCACTGTTGTGTTGTTTAGGTAAGACCAAGCGTAAAATCAAAGTTTATAATTAGTTTGCATTATTATAAGTCTGTGTGTCGGCTACGAGATATGTATGTATTGGTTGATAAAAAAATATTATTAATATAACTTACTTGGCCAAATAAAGAAATAAGTAATGCGTTTATATTAACTTATTATTATCTACGTGAAAGTAAGGGTGGCAAATATGATTTGGGTTTGATTAAGTAAAATATAAGTCATCGATAAGAAAATAAAAATTACAGTGGACTGAATCTTCGAATATCTCACTAACACGCAAAATACAAAAGTATGTTAGTATTTTACGCAGTTACACATTGATCCAGTTGTCTTTTCCCGCTCGAGCCGATTACCGTTCTGTAGGTTGTGACGTTATTGCATTTAAAAAATTTAAAAGACGTTATCAAGATTTTTATAATGTGTAATTGATTATGTGTCTTTTAATAAATAGCATTAGACTTGGCGCATTCAGACTACAGTACATCAGATGATTGGGTGAGACTCGGCACGGTGCTGGGGCAGCCGCTACCACCCCACGAAGGAACAGCCTCTTCGCCGCGGGAACCGCCCGCCAATTTCAGCCAAAGGCTCAAGAAATATAAGAAAATGTAAGTATTGTTTATATTCTTCGTAAACCCTTTGTTATTATTTTTGTTACTTTAGACTAGTGGCAACAAAAGCGACGTTCAACGTGCGACGAAAGATTATAACTACCTTTGACTGGTGGTTAGCAACACTGCATTATGTTTGCATTATATATTGTAGTATACCGTATCGATGATAAATGGGTCGAAATAAATTAGCTTTATAATTACTGTATGTTTCAAATCAATTTGGGTTGACTGGGAGAGAGTGCTAAATGGCAGTAAGTCCATATATATATATATCCCGTTTATATAATAAATAAATAAATGAAAAGACAAACAAATGGTTGACATATACCGTGAACCGCCCCGATGATGAATGGCTCGAAATTAATTAACTTTATAATTATTGTTTGTTTCAAATCCATTTCGGTTGACTAGGAGAGAGTGCTAAATTACATTAGGTCCATATATATCCAGGTTATATAAAAAGTAAATAAATAAATTGAAAAATAAATAGTTGACGTATATATACCGTATACCGCACCGAAGATGAATGGTTGGTAATAAATTAGATTTATAATTATTGTATGTTTCAAATGCATTTGGGTCGACTGGGAGAGAATGCTAAATTGCATTAAGTCCTTATATATATCCAGGTTATATAATAAATAAATAAATAAATTGCCAAATAAATAGTTGACGTATACCGTATACCGCACCGAATATGAATGGTTCAAATTAAATTAACTTTATAATTATTGTATGTTTCAAATCTATAACACCAGTTTCCGGACGTGTTGCATTCTGTCGCTCATCATGGGACTCTCGTGGGTGCTCGAGGTGGTGTCTTGGGCGGCGGGAGCTGGCTCCGCAGTCGTTTCCGTGTGGTCTCTGTTCGACCTGATCAACGCCTTGCAGGGAGTTGTTATATTTTCTATATATGTTCTTCAACAGCCCGTCCGTTCTTATGTTAAGGTGGGTTGTACCATTTTTTTTGTTTTAAGTAAGTAACCACCTTCGTATTCATAAGTACAAAGGGTCCCAAACTTAAATTCAAAGGAAATAAATTATTTTCATTTATTTTATTAATAATATTTAGATTAATTTCCAAATTAACTTGAATAAACTCCTATTCTCTTCTTCTCGTTCAACAAAACAGCATCTAAAATTTTAATTAACTATTTCATATGTGACGGCACCGGGGATCGGACTCGTTTTGCTCGCGTCCCGTGAATTAAGCCCGGCTACCGTGGCCGGTTTTATTTATTTTGATATATTTTTATTAAAGATTATAAAAATAATTTGGGAGCTGTAAAATAAATTTTAAAGCAGGTCGGCCCGATCGTGAAAGCAGCGTAACGCCACTCTATTTTTATAGTGAGTGTAGAAATCTGGACCCCCAATTACAGATACAAGGCATTGCATATCAGCCTCCGGGAGTGGTAACGCATGCTGATTTTGAACTTTTATCGACCGTAGATGTAAATACATAATGTCATGGGTTAGTCATCCCTTATCATTTATCCTCAGGTAGATTGTGTGCCAACCCTAATATTAAAATATCTATGAATCATTAATATCATAGTCTATAGTCCATAGTCCATAGTCTTTTGTATCTAAACTGCACATTACCAAAGTATCCGTATTATTAGTTTTTTTTAAACTTTCAAAGCAAGTGCTTGACCACGATCCCACCTAAAAAAGTCGATAAATTTTCAATGCCATAAATATTTAACTGTCTAAATAATTTACTTCTTACTCTTCAGTGGCAGTTTGTTTAATAATGTATGTGTTTTCAACAGCTGTCAAAGCTCTGTGAATCGTGTAGAAGGAAAAAGAACGGCTCTGAAGTGTCGGTAGTGAGTGAACGGAATAGCGTAGACTGCGGCTCCGGCCGGAGAGACTACGTATAATGTGTTGGAGTGTCACGAGTGTCACGAGTGTCGTAAAAAAGTGACAGCGAGTGAGTGACAGTGGTAACAGTATTACATACACACTGAGCGGGTTCGCGATGGGTGCGTGACTAAAAACTTTATAACAACTATTGTATATATAACGCAATAGAAGTTTCTTTATTTTTATACGACGTTTGAATCTGTAATCTTGTTTCCGTTTAACATTGTTATTTTCTTGATTTTGTTTGAGAAATTATAAATTTGGATAGCATTTTGTTTGTTAAGATATATTACAAACTAAACTAAAATAATTAACTATCTGTACCATCATTTTATATCTATAATATGTTAACTTTAAGTTTATTATTTGATTGAGATATATATGATATTGTTTTAAAATGAATTATATACGTTATAGAGCAATGTATATTACATAGGTAATTAATTTAGAATGTACAGTATAATCATAAACAAGTGTACTTCATGATATAGACTATAAACCTGGTATAAAATTCCTTTGCAATGATTATTCCTGTGATAGAGTCTTATCATTATTATTTATATTGCAAATACTTTATACAACTAGATGCCTTTCTACTCGTTTTAACGTGTTATTGAGTTTTTCTTACTCTAGTACACTAAATTGTTTTACTAATAACATTAGTTATTCATAATATCTGGTTAGAAAAATCTATTTTTGTATTAAAAACTGTGAAAATATCCTATTATTATGTCGTACATTGTTCTCATTAATAATTCCGATTTATGTTTTAAAAGAACTTTGTTCTAAGCCGTGGCATAGCTTTTACTTCACGATGATTTTATATTAGTAATAATTTCTGTTTTACAATTTTATTTTCAACAAGTTGTTAATATTAAGCTGCAGCATATAAAAATAAATCATAAAATTGCAATTTTTCAATTAATTCACAACATAAAAAAATAATCGCAAATATCAGGATTCATAATAATTTATTAAAGATAAGTTACTTGATATATTTTAATTAGCAACAATTACTTAGGGATGTTTTATAAATCTACACGCAATCATTCACGCGAACAAAACAAACAAATTAATCAAAAGCCAAGTCGAACACGAAAGTAATCCATTAGACAGTAAATAAGTTGTCTACTTATGTCCTTAATTTAATTGAATTTTGTTATACGTAATGCATTTTGCAATAAATTCTTTATTAAACAGTTACAGCTTTCTTAGTAACATCTCTATGTATAGTTTTGTATTGTTTTTATTTTATAAATCTTACACTCGATTTACACATCGAGTATATGCTAGAGCCGTGCTATAATTACTAGTTTTTTTATTATGTTCTGTTTATAAAACATTCTAAAACTGTTTCTATAAAGAGAAATCAACACACGATTCGACATCAATATTAAAATATGTTTTTAAAAAAAAGAGTATGAGCAAAGTTATTAACATGTCTAATATTTCAGTTAACCACTTCAACTAAATTGAAAATGCTTGTGCTAGGAGAGGGTTCACGATATTAGTCTAATGGTGGATTCGAACCTACGCTTTTAAGTTTCGCAGACCGTAGCCTAAATCATTAGGCTATTGAGGCTTCCTTGATTGGCGATTTATTTTTCACAGAATCTTATCGTATACATGTAGGAGAGTAATAATTAATTGCGATGTTGGAATGATATGATGATACGTTAAATTTACAGCTTAACGTGGATAGTTGTCTATCTTCAATCATAGGTACCATACATTGTTAAGGATCCTCGTAAATTGGACGATGCGTTGGTTAACATCCCAACACTGGTGAAGATGGCCCCACACGTTCGCCAATCAGTTGGTGCTGATGTTTTGAGTGGGACAATGGTAGAAATTAAAAATCCATCAAGATTTGATTCACTTGGTCAACATTATATATATAATCAACGTAATAATTTTACGCCAATATTCGGCAAACATGAGAATACCTACCAGAAAATATAAAAGTCCACCCTACACACTGGCCTAATTATAATCATAATCGCCAACGCATCGGCTAATGTAAAGGGACTCTAAGGGCAGCTTATTATGTATATGGTTGTTAAACCTTTTAGTGTAAGAAAGCATATTTTTATAACGTACTAAGACGGGCGACCAAGGTGTTAAAGGTTCTAGTGTAAACCTAAGCACACGGTTTAGGGAGAAAGTCATTTATAATTTTATATAAGACATTGTGTAGTGCCATATTTAAATGAAAGACATACAGACATTAAAAAAGGCTTAAATTTAAATGTCCTTATATGTAAACGAGAGAGGAATATAGGAGAACATGGTGCGTCTTGTTTCCTTGGTGAATGCTAGTCATAATGATGAAACTAAAACAATGTTATGAATATTAATATAAGTTTTTAATTTATTATAATTATTAAACGTTTCATTTAAATATATTGTAAGTTAAATAAATTGAAAATATTTTTTCATTATTTTTCATCGATTTTAGATAGTTTTTGACGATGTAGTACGTATTGGAGGTTTATCCATTACTGCGTCGCTTTGTAAGCAGTACGTACGTATCACCAATTCATTGCAACTATTATAAAGTAGCCATTAGCTATTAAATATCATTATCATTCTTACATTTTAAGAATAAAATTTATACTTATTTCTCTTCTTTTTTATTTATTTATTTTATTTTTAATACAAAAACTACTACAAGTGGTTGTTTACAGAATTTAAATGACATAACGATCTTACGCACACACACACATACGTCCGCGCACAATAACGCATGCACGCAAAAATAGTATATAACCTCTAAACCTACATACAGTTCACATAATATAATTTGAGTTCCATGATAGCTGTCAAAGTAACATGCCTAGGGTTGGGATAGAACTATAACATGTCGATCATAATTATCCATTATTGTTACTATTGTCTTTGACATACGTATAATTTGTACCTGAAGTTATTACATTGAAAGCGAACACTTGTTGATTACTTCTTTTCAATGGTCAGGTGTAAAAGGTTCATATGCATTGTTCATTTTATTTGCTGTTAAATGTTCCGTGGTATTTTTGTTTGCGTAACATAGAAAGAAAAGTTAAATGAGATATAATTATAACAATAATGTAGAAGTTATTAAAACATATCTAAATCTATTATGGTATAAAAAAAAAACAATATCCAAGCAACGTTTTTTTTCGATTTATGTTATTTGTAAGATCGATAAACTAGTCAGTGATCAAGAACGTCCCTATTCAAGCGCCTTCCCGATAAAGTGTGACATTGCTTCGTGTACATTTTAACGTCACAAAATACAGAACTGGTTAGGCGTGATTTTGAAGACAGCTGTTGCAGGGCTTGAGCTTTATTTTATGAACTGTAGCAATGTATATTTTAAGACAACAATATTTTACTATTTCAACTAATTACTTATCTAACTTAAACAAAGGCAGAGCCTGGTGACTTAATTCCCAATTGAAAACTTACTTCTAAGCTCCCAGAAACGATATTTACGTAATTGTTCATTTATTTTAAGTATTTGCCACAGTTTATGTTGTTTGTGGAGAGGAATAAAATGCTTTGTTATTATTTCCTTTGGGTTGTTATTTTTTTAGATATTTAATTTCATTTCACTACATTGAGTTACTAAAATTTGGTGATTATGTAAGTATTTGGTGGTAAATTTGTTCAAAATTAAGAGCTCCAAGACAATAATTAGATTCATAAATTTGTAGTGTTATGAGTTAAATGATATTCCTAACTTTTCAGATGCAAGATGGTTATGTAAAAATAAACAGTATACTGTAACGACGTTACTTTTAAGACAAGTTTGGTGATATATTACATTTATTTATAAAATCATAAATGCAGTGCGTACCTATGTAACAGTTCTTGTTAAACGTTGATGCGAGATGGTTAAGTGAAAAATAATGTATATTTGTCTATTTTGCAAAACATGACGTTAAATAAAGAAGCTTTATATATATATAGTTGATTTTTATTTACATACTTACCATTTTCAACATTCAATCGATTCATCTACAAAATGAATAGCTCTGCTTGACACTGAAATCCACCACGAAATAGCATCGTAGCGCTGTTGTGTTTCTGGTGAGTAAGAGAAGGTTAGCGGGGTTAAATGATCCGGTGACCCAATCAAAGGTGATGAAGCAATCAAACTCAGTTCTCAAGTAATGATAACGCATGTCCCATGAATTATTGTTTCTCACTCTTGGAGTCATAAAAAAGATATGTTTACTTTTTCTCTGGTGCCTCGTATTTAATAATAAAAATATGTAATATTCTAATGGGACAAATGGATGTATTATCCTTATGTAAGGTGGGGATGAAGTGACGATGTGACCTAGTGAAGGATACTATAATGGGGTCGTGTAGTAGCCTAGCCTCTTGTGATGCTTTTGTCCGGAGGAAATAAGTGTAGGGTAGAACGTGACTTATCGTAATATTTTCTTTCAATCCTGCAACTGCATTGATTCTTTTCGCATCAACATTTTCCAATACCAATGTTATACTGAGTATTTACTGCCTTGCCTACTTTACATGAATAATGGGCAAAAACAAAATATTTTTACGTGTCATAGCCAAGTTACATTTAGTTTCTTGTTTCAACATATATGGGTTGAAACTAAATGTAACCGACTGGGGAAGGATCACGCTTTGACCAGGATAACAATGCTGTTCGCGCAGTGAGCGTAATGATCCATTGGCTCGATTACAGATAATCCCTTTAGATCCCGACTCGAGGTTTCGTATCTCCTTATGAGGGGCCCTCGGATTGTATTATCATCCCCTCTGTTGTCGTCGACGTTCTTCGTCCACAGAGATCGGTATGCAGTGGTGGTGCAGCAGCAGTCTTTGCGCCAACTTCGCAGTATCATCGTTGTCTCCCTACTCAGCCGGCCTGATGCTAGCGAGACTTATAAGATAAAGCTGTAGAGGTCGCTGGAGCAACAGCAATACTCACACAAAAAAAAGATTACATATAACAATTAATTCAATCTTAGCTTTCACTTACGTTCTTACGTTCTTACGTTGTCGTATGGGAATTTGGAATCTATCTAAAGGATGAATGTCTTAAGCCATAGTCATCACTTGACAAGTGTGCTCGTTTTTCACCCCCATTATTATAAAAAAGGTACCCTATTCCGGACAAGACGACCAATACGATCTACAGTTAGTTAATAACAGCAGTCTGATTCTACCACGTGTCTTATCTAATCTCTACGTGGCAGAGGCACGCTAAAACTATAAACCAGTTGTAGCGACGGATACGTCGGTACGTCTGTGAAAGGTCTACTCTTTTATAAACACAGTGTTCAATAGTAACTCAGCACTGCGCTGTTTTGTCTGGTATACAAAAGAACCCGAAAACCGTTTGAAGATAGCAAACAACTAATGGAAGAGGCATCCATTTGAATAATTAGGGGCACCATATCTGGAATACGATTGCATGAGACTGAGACTGTTGGTGTTATTTATCATCAGGTGAACTGTGTGCTTGTAATATCATAAAAAAGTTTGTCATTTATTCCAGAGCTAGATCTAGACTTCGCTAAAATATCACCAGAAACCTACTTATTAAACTTATTTTTTTTTATAAATGATAAAACGCTCATTTTAAGCTAGGCATTAATCATTTAATGTGTCTCAACTTATTATAAACGGAGTTCTAAGTGAATACCTAAGTATCTGATAAATCAGAATTTTTGCATAGTTAACCACCGTGTTACATATTTTATTGACCTAAATTAGGAATTGTGTTGGTGCCCTGAGGAACTTTATTATTATATTTTTTATGTTATATTATTAGGTATTTTTTGATTTATAGTTCATAAATATCACCTAAAACGATACCTAAACCTGCCATATGTGGACGCAGAATAGATACATAAACAGTATCCAGCGCATTTTATAAGTCCATCATAAATTAAGGACGAAAAATGGCGTCACCAGATGGCGAACAAATGTAACGAAATCCAAAGTGCAATAATCGGGCGGTAGATTATTTTGATTTTGATTATTTTCTAAAACGCTATAAGTCTTTTGTTATATTTCTTCTTATTGGTTTTAATTACGAGGGTGTGGTTGTGGTGTTTGTGCAGCTGCTAGACACAAGATGCAATGTGGCTCTACTTTATGATTTGTGTCAATATTTTGATTAAACGTGTTAAGTTGTGATAAGACAACGTTGAAATTGAAACTTATAAAATTTAAATGACAGTAAAACGTTTTCCGTGTATTCGTTCGGGTAGTGACGGCACCCAAGCAGTTGACGAGGGTTGTCATAAGCCTTCTCTTTCTCATAAATCTTTTTCTGTAACCATTACTAGATGAGGGTACGCCTCAACCACCTGAAACATGTGAACCTTGAAATACAAATTTTAAGGCATAATTTTTTTTTATTAAAAACAAAATTCACTCACGCCGTACGCTTGTGGTCAAAATATTCTCATAGAAAATCTGATGCTCAGTTTTATTAGATTACAGCGTCTATTTCGCTTGCTCTTTTTTTTATTATTGTCTATCTTCACTAGACGCGGTAGCTCTCGACCTCCCGAGCGTGGACGATCTTGAAAACTGCCTGTCTCCCTGTATTCAGTTATTGTGCCATGAACACAAGTCTTTGATAACTTCAGATGTGAATCAATCTCACGTTCGGATTTGCCTTCATTGTGTAAAACGCACTTCACTGCTAATTTCTAGAGCTTTTCCCATTTTATGATGTTTTCACTATAGAAACCGAAAATACCGAAATTGAAAATTGAAACCGAAATAGATTGTTTGTGAACAAACCCAAGAAAACTCGGGTGAGAAACACGTGTTTTCAGGAGCTAAATAATCCTAATTATTACATAACTTAACAAAAGCAAAGTTTAGTTAGTAATGAGGATATTATAAAAATATTATTACGACTCTACCACCTGGCTCTAGCGCAGCGTTTGTTGGTGTTTGAAAACAATAGATGTTTATTGTCCAATAACTTGAAAGTAAACAAAACAATGACTTCTTTAAATATTCGATACTAACAATAGAATATGCAGATGTGCATTTCTTTTATTTATCCTATGGGATTTTATTACAATTGATGGATAATTATGTTGTTTATATGCGGTCTTAAACTTTTGACCGGAAGGGTTATATATGACTTTGTACCAAAGCATTTTATGACAAAATCTTCAAAATCATCATTCAAGGTTATTATGGTTTATTTCGATAGACGACAGATGTTACTTAGTAGTAACAGCCTATATACGAGTATATAAATCCCATCAGAGACCGTAGACCGTCATGAGGCTTCATTGCGGATTGGCAGCCTTAATATGTCCTCAAAATATTAGTTTTGTTATTTCACTCTCAGACACGTGCAGTTAAAAATGTTAATCGGTGTCGGGATTGGGGAATGAACCCGGTATGCTCACTTACCGTAAAAACGAACTTTTAGAAAATGAGCTAACACGACTCTACACTACTACTAAATTATGTAGTATACATTTGTATTTAGACAAGCTTCGTTACACACACTTAAGAATTATAGCGATTGTACAAGTATACAAGGTTTAAGTTAATTACGTTGAAATTGTTCAAACTAATCTAGTTTATGGGCGACATGGAAATGATCTTAAACTCTATAGGTGTATATATCTCTGAGCTCTGAGCATGTTTGCCTATGCATTCAGTATGGAAAGTTTATTACACGTACATCAGAGCAAGAAGTAAAACTGGGAACGTCTACGCGTGGAGTAATTAAAAAAAAATATGTTGGAAAGTTGTTGTTAAATTTTTAGTTGAGATGAAAACTTGAAGTCAGTATTTATATAGGCCGCAGTCATCACTTTAAATTCAGTTCATAACTGTGTGCTCGTTTGTCACCCCTAAGATAATAATAAATCCATGCAATTTATCTTTAGGGATCCGGAGACCTTTATTACTGGTGACGCGGCATTGCATCTCAATCCTTGAGGGTGACAACGCATCTGCATTATGATTCCTTATCAAGGATGAATGTAGATGTCATGGGCCGCAGGAATCGGTTGCCATCAGGTGAACTGTATGTCCGTTTATCATTCTCAATGTAATAAAAAAAAGTAGTTAGTTAAGTATGGATCATCCTGACCGGTACGAAATCGGTAGTATAATAAAAACTAATATAACATTATGAAAAAGTTTATTAAGCACGAGGAAACGCACGACTAGTGCGTAGTACCACCCCAGCGATGCAAGCGCACAGAATTAGAAGCGCTGCACTTGTGCGCTTGAAAAAAAGTGTCGTCTCCTGTCACCCAAAGCTTTTCCATTTTTCTCCTCCTTAACTCCCTTTATTACTCCTAACTCTTTTTTATTACTAGAAATGAAATACTTATAACTTGTTATGGAAAATAAATTATTATTATTAATAATAAATCATCCCATCTCACCTCTATTGACACTGAATTAGTTTCTTGAATTGATCGTCGGAGGCTAGGGTCCTGTGCAACGTACCGTCTCGAGGCTGTTAATAACCTGGATGGGTCATTCTGGCGAAGAGCTGTCCTTTGCATTATCTACATTAATTTATGGACTGAAAAAAGAAATATATGAAAAAAAATATTATCGTGTATGATGAATAAATATATGATATTATATGATAATTATAATATATGATTATTATATTTACCCAAATACTGCATACAATGTTTTATTCAATATTTTAATTTTCAAATTCAAATGTTACAGGACTTGTGGCGTTTTATTTCAAACTTTTATCACAATATTTCGAGTGCTTTACAGCACTCATGGTCAAGGATGCGGTGTTTAATGTCCTAATATGCATAGTTACCCTGATTCTACCATCAGATTTTATTTATTTATTTTCGGTCCCATCTACACAGAAGGTATCTTGAGTCAATGGTCTTGCAGTCACGGTCGGAACGTCGGGTTAAAAGGTTAAATATAAAACGTGGTTAAATTCGTAAAAATTTGTAAAAACTTCACCTTCAACCTCTGCAATCGACTTAAACGCGAGCCTTAATATGTAGAGCGTGTTCCTATTCAACTTCTGTGCCTACTATTTTAGCTCAGCTTTCATAAGCTTTTTAGAAACTTAATAGGTCTCGGTCTACTTTTAAAATTAAATGCAATGTATTATTGTCACATCAAAATATTATTAACTGGCCCACGAATTACGATTCGCGAGGACTTTTTTTGTTAAAAAGGAAAAATTTACATTTAATTATCATAATAAGGTCATGGTCATTTTTTAAAATTAAAATAACGGTTAATCCGTCAAAAGTATCTGACCGAGCCAGGGTTCGGCCCTCTCGGCTAATTTGGCCAGTAAAAATTATAGCCAAAGCCAAAAAAAAACGATTTGCCTGATGGCAAACCATCTACACGAAAATTGCGTTCACAAGCATGAGAATGACGATGAAACATTTTATTGCCAATAAATACAGGATTGCAGGATTAGAAGGCATTCCATCTTAGTGTCCAGGAATGTCCACGTATGTCTATACTGAAAATTTATTGAGGATTACTGAAGATGTCACGGGTTGCAATCATCACTTACCACCAGGAAAATTTTGTGCTCGTTTTCCGTCCTAAAAAACATGAAATAAAAGGTTCTTAGTTTATCTCAGTTTAGTATACGTTAATTTATTTTTATTGATGACCGTTATTTTCGGCAAACATATTAAAGAGATTAATATTTCGGTAAAATATTACCATATACATAACAAATTTGGTTTAGTTTGAAGTTCTGATAATAGAATTCCATATTTTTTTTTTATATACCTATATATAATATATTTTTTTTCAAATTACCATTGTTTTTAGAAAAAGCCTAATAACTCGTTTAGAAGAAGCATCTCGCTGTATCTTTTTTCAATGCGTGGTATTGTTGACACAGTGCAGAGGCAACAATTTATAAGGTTGGTTACCTGGCTGCTGCATCACTGGACCTGTATTTTCATCTGTATGTTCTGATGAAAATACACATGCAGTGTCATCAAGACCTGATGATCTCATTGCACTAGAGAACTAGATTCTACGGAAGGTGATGACGAGTGAGTGTCTTTAAGATTGCGCGAATGTTTATGCACTATAATATATCCTGCACAGTTGATATCGTCCGGTAATAACTAGACTGATATCGCTGAGGTCTAAATCGGCTAGCATCAACCTAAGTAAGCAGTTGCCTCATGTATCCTATTTTTAATCAATGGCTAAAAAGATAACGTAATTAACGTTCTAGATTCTTCCAAGTTCCGAGAAATCTTAAAAAAAACACAACTGAGATACATTGGATCTTTGTACCAGTCTGGATTATTTAGGCCTGGGATCTGACATGAGATATAAAGTTTATATACATTTGTCTATAACTGCTTATTGTGATTAGTAAAATATTTCCGGGGATTGATGTAGCTATTGTGATATAGTGTTTTTATAAATTGCTTGATATCTGACAACAATTTTTGTAAATTAGTTGCACTATTAGTTCTCTCTGAATTCCTTTGCCTTTGAACTTTTAATTAATTACAGGTAGTTAATGCTTAGAATCTCCGTGCAACAACCGAAGCAATTTGTTCTCACGCTAGATTTCAATCAGGTAAACACTAAGCACGTAAATTGGGGCGGATCGCACAATAGCCTACTTACAAGGGAAGGACAGCTTAATTGGAATGTCACACAAATAATGATAAAATACAGGGATCATACGCATAGCGACCTTATCAACATTCATAAGACGTATTTCCACTTTAATCATAATCAAAAAATAATTTGACAGAGGTTAAGCGACACAAGGTTTTTGTTGGAAAATTGGTCACGTACGTAATTTACGAGTATATGCCAAGTTTCAGCACGTGAACATTTTGTATTATTTTGCTTTTAAAATATCATGACTTAGTCTTTAACTTAAGAATAGGAAAGTTGCTGAAATATTTTCAAATAAAACTGTAATTTAATGTTGATGTTCAAATACCAGATAATTAATTTTGTTTAGAATTACTGAAGATTTTCCATACAATAAATAGGAAACTAGCAAACTGTTCACCCGAGGACAAGCTCCAATGCCCATGAACATCCGCAATTTGTTGTGTCAACAATTCGCAGATTGCCAGCCTTTAAAAAAATACTAAACAATTAAACATATTTATAATAGAATCATTAAAAACCAGCACGTTGCACTAGCAATATAATGATGTTGCAATATGAAACATTTTCAGTGTTGTCATATTTGTTATTCTGACTTCTTTCGTTACAAAAGATATATTCGTTTTATTTGTCCCTAGCGTACGACCCGTCTCCTTTGACACTTAATAAGCTCTATATTAAATGTTTAAGGCGTATGTTTATTGAGATAAAAGACGTAAGAATATGTAAAGGAATATCATTTATAATTTACGATTTCCTATAAGATAGATAATAAATATCACATAAAATTAACAACTATATTTAGAAATAAGTATAGTTAGTACAGTTTTATTTTTTTATTATATTACAAATTGTACATAGGTCAGAGTAAATAAAGGCTATTTTTATTTTTATATTTATTTTTATTTATTTATTTTATTTTTATATACTTAGAATACTTTTCCAGCCACTTGTCGGAAACGATGAATGTTTCGCGGTATTATCCTATGTTACCACCTCTTACAAGCTTTGGGAAGAAAAATAATTTAGATCTTACTTGCATAGTAGCATCATTATTATTTTTACAACTCGTAGTGTAATATAAACTTTTTTCTTTTTAAAAGTTACGTTACTCGCACATTTACCAGCCAATAAATTCTGTTTTCCATTTCCTAGTTGAACATTAAAGAAATATATATGTCTTTAAATACTATTTTGTTTCACGTGTACATTTATAAGATTCCATCTGGATATAACGCAATTAAAAATAACTCGCGATATAACAACGCCTGAGTCATGTTAGAAGCGGAAATACTATCGTTCTATTCTTGTTACACAAAATGTAGTTCGCTAATTTTGTTACACGAACGCCTACTACAAAGATACACCCATAAAATGTATATTTAATGCGTGTAGCCGTTTATCTCGGCGACATGATGAGATATCGATGCGCCCGCCAACTTAGTAGCTCCTTTAAGACAGGTTCAGATAAGACCAACCTACACGTAGCAAATGTGTCAGTCTTTATGATATCGTTCGTATGGAATTTATCGTCTTCTCGATTTTGTGTTAGTACTGTTTGTAATGACAATATTTTGTCCCGATAGAAGCATACGAAATAAGCGGTAAAGACCTCACGAGTATTGGATCCTTGACGATGATCATATCGTCACATACCTGAAGTCAATATTAGTTATTTTTGTATGTAAAAATAAATAAGGTAAAATTAAAAAAATCGCTACGTCACGATACAATCAGAAAATAAACAAATAATAAAATTATATATGTATTGTGTAAATTCTTTTTTGTGACGAGTTGTTAATGATTTATTAATGAGAGTATAAAATACAAGAATAAATATTTAGGATTTTACCCACAGCGGAAAGTCCTACCGAATTGTTTGTGTTGGTTAGATAGGTAACTGGTGTCATAATGCAGATGCGTTGTCAACCTTGAGGACTGAGATAGAATGCCTAGTCACTAGTAATCAAGGTCTGAGGATCCCTACACTCACCAGACGAAACACAGCAGAATTTTACGCTGGTATTCTGTGAGGGCGAGGTCCTTCCCTGTTCGAACTAACCTGTTCATAATGCAGCTAGAAACAAACTGCAGCGTAGCTCTACCACCGTTGATCTTACACTTTTGTCACTCCTAATATCAAAATCGTACCATCATTAAAGGTAACTGGTATCATAATGCAGATGCGTTGTCAACCTTGAGGACTGAGATGGAATGCCTAGTCACCAGTAATAAAGGTCTGAGGATCCCTACACTCACCAGACGAAACACAGCAGAATTTTACGCTGGTATTCTGTGAGGGCGATGTCCTTCCCTGTTCGAACTAACCTGTTCATAATGCAGCTAGAAATCTCCTCGTAATATCAAAATCATACCATCGTTAAACCCCTTACAGTATTAAAAACCTAATTATTTTTATCTTTCTCATTTAGAACCTAAATGCTCATATTATCCGTATTCGCTCTAACAAATCTTAAGGAAATATAAACAAAACCTAATCAAATATTTTGCCAGATAACTTTGTTCACAATACGGCAGTGCGTGCCAGTTTAAAATAAATAGACATTTGTCAAGTTCGTAAACATTTTTTTATAATATGAGTACATAAGGGTGAGAAAGTACACAATCAACTGATGCTAAGGGATGACATCGGTATTTTTTTAAATTTATTATTATATATTATCTTTCACAAAAGTACACAAAATTAATACGGCAATATAATACAATATAAAATATTCCTTTGAGAGAGACCGATGTCTGCACTAGGTTTCCCTGTCTGACAGATTACCAGGTCCTCAACTTGACACACGGATATTGTTATGCCTTAAACTTTGCAAGAACAATAAAGATATAACAGAAAAATACTAAGAAAAGTGAAAATATGTGATGGTATGTGACAACTCTAGAAAAGATGGGTAAGCAGAAAATTATCTACGGCAGGCAACTTTAGTATCAGTCGAGCTCATGCTATCATGCTAAAGTTAACACAAAAGAGAACTGTAGTGGGGAGAGACAAGTGCAAATTCGGACAATTAAACAAAGTCCCCATATTTTTTTACATGCAGACGCTCACTGACAAAATGTATTATTTGTAGTTATCTTTTCTATTTCCGCCTGGTTGGTCAAATTAAATAAATAAAAAAATAAACTATCATTACTATACATATAGTAGACCACAAAAAAAAAAAAACAAATCACAAGACAGGAAAAAGAGAAAATAAAAACTAAGTAGGGTACAACAAGGCGGACTTATCTCTAAAGAGCGATCTCTTACAGACAACCTTTAGACTAAGGAATAATTGAGTTAAAGGACAGTTGGAAGTGGTATTGTACTGTCCTGCAATAATTACAAGCAGTTTTTATCCAAAATTCTCCTTGTAATTATCACAGGATTTTAATAATAATATTTTTATATTTATTGTTTTAAAGATAACATAAGGTCATAAATTTCTTATAAAATGGCTGCATAAATATATTTTGTAAACACTTGGATGAGATATCATTTGTAAATATTATTTAGTGAAGTCATATCGTAAAAGTTTATCTCCTCGTACAAAAAATAACAAGCTACCTGATTTACATACAAACATCGCACAACACAAACCATTTTCCCCGTCATGGATAGCGAAGTTATTTAAAAAAAAACTGTAAATTTGAAATCTTTAGATAGTTAACTGAGGTTAAATTAGTTGTTGTTATAAGTATTGTAATAATCTATAAGATATTAATTAATATGTGGACATTGAAAATTGTCGTAAGTTTTATAATTATTTATTATTATATTATATTATTATAGAGGAAAGAGGAAGATGCTGCGCCAAAAAACCGTGTGCCTTTAATGTAGGTAAAACAAAATATAAATCGTGTGTATAACACACGATTTCACCATACAAACTCAACCATATCGTACAAAAATTAAATGAAATGAAAGAATTTTGATTATATTCATTACTGTATGAGCTCGGATCTCTTTGTTTTCCCCGCACGGGATAATATTCCAAAGAAGTTATGCAAACAAATAGATGCGTTGTTTCTGTTTAATTTATCTTAATAATCATTATTCTTTATTTATTTAGTAAATTATTCCACCGTTTAATAGTTGAATAGCTTACTTTAAAGGAAGTTTATGCTTACTAAGTTTTTGTCTTCTCCCAATCTTTTTCTCTAAGAGTCTAGGTATAAATTAAGAAAATTAATTGCGTGAAGGACATTACGACAAGAACACAATTTTGTTTACTTTATGGAAACAAGTGATCGACCGTAAGTATCGACTATAGGAGTTGTAATTATTACATCTAAATTTTTATTACTTATTAATAAATCTAAGTCAGTTTTCTTAATTGGTACTATAAAATATATATATTTTTCAATACTTTTATAATATCACTTACTAAGATTAAATGCTTGTAACAGGAGAAGATTTACTACAATAATCTGTTGACTCTTATATAAGATAGTTTCTGTGCAAGTCTACTATGTTTACATTAGGAAAACTACTATAGTAAGATATGGCAACCCACGATGCGACTTTTAGTTCTCTATTCGTTAGGAGCCCTGTGCGGAATTTCATTCAACGATTTCCTGCACCGAGCATAGTTCGCATTAGCACACTGTATATCGATGGTGGCATTGTACACAATACGAATATTGGGGGATATTCCTATTTATACTTAGAGGTCCGGGAGCTGGTTTAATTTCATTTTTATGTAATAAATGTCTTCTAACGACTGGAATGGGTAGTTAGGAGATATGCCCGACGTACGATTTTTGCTTTTTTTGATTTTTTTTAAGCCCAGCGTCACCACATCAAGATGTGTAGGTTTTTTTTTTGTGTGAGTATTGCTGTTGGTCCAGAGAACTTTACAGCGTTATATAATTAGACTCGTGAGCGGGAGGCTCGCTGAGTAGGGAGCCAACGGCGATGCTGCGAAGCTGGCGCGGATACTGCCGCTGCACCACCACTGCACTCCGACCCCTGTGGACGAAGAACGTCGATGACAACAGAGGGGGGCGATAATACGATCCGAGGGCCCCTCATAAGGAGGTACGAGATCTCGACTCGGATCGCTATCTAAAGTGAATATGTGTAGTTTGTACTTCGTAAGTATATAGTATTGAGTATATATGCACACACGCTACGTTCGCACCCTGAGTGACCGCCCGGGTTAAGAGGACAGCCCCGAGATCCGTTACCTGCAGTTAAGGTTGTGAAGGCTGCTACGTATAGTTTACACTCGACACGTCGAGGTAAAAAGAAAAGTTATTAATAAAGTTGATAAAACCTTATAAATTAGTTTTATTTAATAAGTAATTGTCGATCAATAAGTCGCAGTAAGTACTGTAAATATAGTTATTAATAAAAAGCAGTGTGACGTGATATCGTAAACTATAGCTGTAACTATAACTGTATAATGATTACGTTGCGTAAATTACGACATTAATGAATGGCACACGGTGCTAGTTTTAGTTCTCTAACTATTCGCTAGGAGCGCTGTGCGGAATTTCATTCAATAATTTACTGCATAGTTACATTAGCTCATGGTAGGGGGATAGTACAGAACGTGCAAGCGATGGCATATGTGTTATGATATATGATAGGAAATTTCAACCCTTAGCAAATAATGCTCAATTTGGAAGGGTCCTATGGTTTATTATGGTATACGGAATTTAATATAGGGGTTTTGAGCTGGCACACAAAATTTAAGACGCTTACTGCGTTAAAAATTCTTTACATAGTTCATACGGACTGACTAATTGATAAATGATTCAAATCTGTAAATGGATAAAAGATGTTATAAAAAACATCTTCGTGCATAGCCAAAATTATTGAAAAATTTGTTCTAGAATTTATGCCCGTTTGTGCTAAACGGAATTATGTATATTAATCATTACTAAGTGCGATTTGATAATTTTCAATTTACAATTATTCGAGGCTCTGATAACTCAAAGAGTTGGTTTGATTATAATTCTCGTTTGAGGGAAATTTCTTTGCCATTTAATAAAAGAATAAGTCGTATTTGTTTTAATTTTAAAACTTCTTTTTTTTTATTACACACAACACAATTATAACAAAATTATATTGTTTACATTGAAGATGAACGTGGTGTATAACAATCAGAGAGACATGATCGATTATATTTAATATTGCCACTAATAGTAACCATTTCGTTCAAGTGTATTAAAACCATAGGAAAAAGAAAACATTAGTGAGCAAATTTGATTCTTCAATATCGCATCTATGTGAAATGTCAATATTAATTGGTATGTTTTACATCACAACTATGAAAACAAATTGTCTCAAAATCTCCCTTTTATATTTTACATAATACATGCATACAGCTCTATGTAGGTAGAGTAAGGAGTAAAAAATATAAATAAAATCTTTTAACTTAAAAATAATTTACTTAATAATTAGATAATGGTTATATTTAAAAGTACATTCACTGTTAAATGTATATCGAACATCTGATTTACATTTAATATGTTTTTTTATTATATTAGGGTTGAACAATAAACATGCACAGTTTACCTGAGATGCAGAGTTACACTTCAGGCTATGATTGCTGCCAATGACATCTACCAATCCTCAGCGAAAGTTCAAGATGCATGTGCGTTGCTGAAGCTTGAGATGGAAAGCTTTGTTACCCGTTTTGGGTCCCCGGATCACTACATTCATCACAAGGTATCTTTTTTGCCCGCGGGCGTTTGGTATGTATCACGTAAGCGGACTTACGGTCGGATGGTTTCAGCCTTTTTACTATTGAGGAAAAAGGGAGCGTGGGAGGAGGGAATTTTATAAATTTTATGTAAGATAAAAATTATCAAATAATAAAAATGTTTTTCGACCGATATTTATTGTTTAAATTAAATAATTGAAATTATTCTTATTATTACTAAAAATAGACAAATGAGTTTTCCGAGAATTGGTTTAACTCTATTCTAAGTTCTTCAAAAAATTTGTATGTGCTATCATTTGAGGGAAGGGGTTTATAAGTTTCTTATTTTTGCTTACACAGGTGAGGGGAGGGGGGACCGAAATATATAAAATGTTTGCTAATAAAAAAAATTATGGGGGCGGTCAAGTATTACACTTGAGCGCCCCCATATTTTTTTTTATTATATTGACAGTAACAAACGAGCAGACAGTTCACCTGATGGCAAGTGATTTCTGCGGCCGGATTCCAACACTCACCAGACGAAACACAGCAGCATTATGCTTCTATTTTACACTGGTATTCTGTGAGGGCGTGGTTCTACCTCGGTCAAGCTGACCCATTCATGCCGCCGCTAGAAACAAAATACACTGTAGCTCTACTATTGCTAAAAGCATCAGTAAAATATATCATAATTTGCTAGTTTTAGCAGCAGCGTTTGAATTTAATATCACTAATTAACTTTACTGTTTTTTCACGGCATGGTTCTGAGCTTATTAAAAAATATATGTAATTAGAGTTTTAAAGGTCAGCATTTTCCATCAACTTACCAAGGTCTTAGAAAAAACTAATTTCTTGTATAATATGCAAAAATCTTAAATGAATATATTTACGTAAATTCTAAATTCGCTTCAGCTTTCGTCATTTACGTAAAAAATACTTAGTAAGTTCCTGCCAGAATGTAAAATTAATAATGCAATATATTGTAACTTCAAATAATAATGGAATGTTTAGTTTTTATTTTTAATTTGGTTTATGTATAATTTGTTTTGGAAAAATCTATGAATTATAAAAAAAAGGTAAAAGAGCATGCGTCTTATAGTTATTTACAACATAGGGAAATAGTCAGGTACCAGTAGAATACCTGTGTTGGCCTAGGTCAACGAAATACTGAGCTGGAGCCTTATTGATCCAGCATCGTAGTTATGGTTTTTTGGTCCGAGTTTGTTATGCATCTAATACTTGGGGACACGAATACTTTTTTTACACTTATTTTATTTAATTTTTTGGTTGTACTAAATAACATATTTTATTTTGTTTTCTTTGTGATTACATTTCTTTTATGATTTGTTATTTACTATTGTTTAATTATTCTATTTTAACTTTTGTATTATTGATGCTGGATCGATTAAATGAGTTATTATTATTATTATTTATCGCCTTAAAGAGCAAATGACCGATAAACATTTATTATGTTAATTATTAACAAGAGGAAAAGCGATCGATATATTTATAAGTATTTTGTTCAACGGCGGTAGAGCCATGTCGCAACTAGATTCTAGCGACAATATGAATGGGTCGGCACTCCCTGGATAGGACTAAGATCTCGCAGAATAGGAGCGTAATGCTGTCCTAATCTAAACTTTGACCGTTGAAACGCGGCTCACCACAAAGCGTGCTGTTATATTTCGGCTACATAATGCGACGAGGAGTTGTAAACCTGGAAAGTTGGGTAATACGGAAGGCAAAAGAGCCAGAGGTCGTTCACCAATTAGATGGTCTGAATAAGGTAAGGAAGCCATTTCCTTCAAAGTGCTATACCATGCGGTGAAAGCCACAGTCAACAGGAACCGTTGGCGACTGATTATCTCAGTAATGAGGGATCGAACGAGAGAGAGAGAGGCCTTACCTACGTGCTTGTTTGTCATTCCTATAATAATAATAAAAAAAAAATCTTCTCAACAAAATTTATCTTAAGTATTTCTGTGACAAGATATTATACGGGTACCATGTTATTGACAATATCCGAGCCTAATGCGGATCTTATCGCATTACATTACACGGGATGCGGTACGATGAAATCAAGTGAGCCCCTTTGTGTTTACGTTAATACTCACGGAAGTGGATGTATATCCTGTTTTGATAACAACTTAAGATACAGTTAGTGTCCAGTTGAAAACATCGGACAGGGAAGGACCAGCATAAAATAGTTTAGGGTACAAATCCGCCATTCGACTATTGTCCTGAACCATCTCCCACGGCCAGCGTAAGACTTAGTTGAGCTAAACGCTCCGCAATATAAGCAAAGTTAATAGCGCTGATTTCTTTTATAAAAAAAATACATCAAAGAGCGTTAACATGGTGAGTATAGATAACGTTACGGTAAAGAGGTTTCACATCTTAGTCCTCATGAAATAGATGTATTTACGAACTACCGTCATTCTTTGTCAGGTGAATTGTTGTGTCGTTTGTTACATATTTATATATATATATATATATATATATATATATAAAGAAATAGTTATTATAGTCCATAACATTTCTTTAATTTGAATTTAGCCGTGTCTCACTCCGTTGGTAAAGAAGTGTGGAGTCGGGCTCGGTCGACAGATGGCGGTATAAGGGATGCAATCTACTATATATATATATATATAATGTTTCCTTCTATTATTGTCGGTGAATAAAACCATGTGTTGCTCTGAAATCAAAGAAACGATATTTAACGTTTATTATTCACAATCTCAATCTTTTCTTCAATATTTTTAACACTTGAACACAATAATAAATTACACTCTTATATCTTTCAAACCTCTCAGACAATGACAGCCCCGCTTTACCAATATATATATATATATATATATATATATATATAAATATGTAGATACACGAATCCTACCATTTATCCATTAGTATAGCAATATAAGTCTCCTCTCTACAGAAGGTATTAGTGCAAGCATCCACCACGCGGTTCGAATGTAGATTGGCGGACTACACGTGTTTTCGAAATATTGTTTTTTTTATGATTTTGTTGATATACAGTTTTCTTAACAATGTTTGCTTCACCGCCATTCACGTGATAAATCAACACTTAATTTAATAAAATTAAATTAATGAAATTTAATTTGCGATCAACAATTTCATGAATGCGGTCAAGAACCGGAAAGAACCACGCTCACATAGAATAACAGCGAAACGGAACGTTGAGTAGAGATCCAGAGACGAAATTACTGGTAGCGAGGCATTAAATCTCATCAGGGGCCACGCATGTGCAGATTACATCTTTGTTGAAGATCTAAATCCAACCCTGCATAGTGTTAAAGGTATGAGGTGAATTGTGTGTTCCTTTGACACATTTAGTTTGATAAATAAAACTTCCTTGTTTAATAGTGTGCCATCGTCCAAATGTCATGTACAAAGCACGGAGGTGATTAGCAGAATGGAACGGACAAATTGCGAATATAGAGGTTGTTTAATCTAGCAAATGTGTGTGAATTAATTCATTGCAAATGAATTAATTCAATGAATTAATTCACACACAAAATTGTGGTCATTTTGTACTCCCATGGGTACAGCTAATATTGTGAACCATGTTATTTAGTCATTTAGTATAGTAGATAACACTTTGTATAAATAAAAACACTTTGAAGAGGGTTGTAATCATATTGTATTAAACACAATAAGTCAAACAAGCTTTTTAGAAATATTGTAAACGTTCTTTTTCTCCTCAAATACATCCGCTAACTAGGGTATAGTGAAAAAACTTAGTCCGCCATCTTGAGGCGTCCGCCATCTTGAAGAATTCCCCATTTTGCAATTAAAATGATGTCACGTATTTTGTTTGACAAATTCATTTATATGAAAGAGCTTATGTTAAAAAAACATATTAACTAAATATACAGATAATTTAGTCATCTACACCAAAATTTAAGCTCAATCGGGGGTAAAATAACGACGAAGACTCTCCTTGACTACGCAGCAGTTACTTACCACCAGTTAGTTGAAATGTAGTACATTACAATAATAATACATACATACATGTTTATAACAATAATATTAATTAATATGACAGTTTTGTGTGTATGAGTATGCTTACATAAATCGAGGATTTAATTTTACAGCCTCCAACTCCGCCTTCTTCAATTACCTGTAAATATGTTATACATTATATATAAAAATAAAAATTCGTACATGTATAGTATAAAAATTAGTTCACGTATATCAGAATTATATATATATATATATATATATATATATATATATACTTTATGACGAAGACGATTAGACTCAGGTAAAAAAAATTGAAATTAAAGCATGGTTGTAGAGTTAGAAAGCCTCATGTCCATAATTAACCTAAAATATTGGTCTACTCGTCATTAACTTCCATTCAATTCCATTTGCATTAACATCGTACGAAGGTTCAGATACAGTGTCCAAGTCCCGTTTACCAGAACTCGTTGCCCCGAACCCGTCGCTGTAAACGGAGTCCCCCCTTGAAGTTATTTCCGAATATGTATACCTAGGGTAGATACTCAAACTAGTGTTAGGGTTCGTTAATTTACATTTTTATTTAATTAAATTGGAACGCAAAAAGATTAGTTTCCAGGCCAATAACTATTTGATTCGAATATTTTTTACTGGCAACACTTTAGTTTGTCAGTAGGTTGTTAAAATTATCGAAAAGCTGAGAGGTAGAAAAAGGTCGGTTGAACATTCTGACTCGAGCTGTTGAACGAGAAGGTCGTGAGAAAGAATAAAGTTGTGTTCCCTATTACCTGGAGTACTTCATTTATTCTGAAAGTCTAAATACAGTCCTTAGTATCAGTGATTATTGATTATTATACTAGGGAGAAACAACTTCTAACTGGAAAGAGTGCCTCTTAGGGATCGATTCCTGAACGAAGTCCTTCAGCGGAGAACTAAAGTTTCTGTCATAGCTCAACGAACACACGACAGTGGACAGGTCATATATCCCGCAGAACCGATGGCCGTCGAGGCAGAAATGTTCTTGAGTGGATACCGCGAATCGGCAAACGTAGTGTAGGCAGATGATGTATGTCCAACTCCCAACCAACAATTTGCGATACTTATCGTTTTCAACTGGGAATTGAACCCAGGGCCGTAACTCAGCAGCCAGGTGCTCGTACGCCACGCAGTCTAAAATGTAATTGCCTTGTCTGATAACTTTAGTGCGTATAAACATTACTTCATATTACGATGTTGTCTTAGTCATAAATGTACATTATTGCCTTGCTATCCTCATAAAGTTGATGAACTCATTATTGGCCATTAAAACTTTATTGTGATGATTTCGAAATTCATCTCACGTAATATTGTGTACCTTTTTCTATGAACAAGCGTTTTTTGGGAAAGTTTTGACATTTACGAGTCGTGTCCCAATTGTGGTCAATAGATCATCCGACCGCGGGTGGTCCAGGTTTATTGGAATACTAGTGTAATATAATAGGTTGACTGATATGCGTTAAGTTTGGTGAAAAATAGAAATATGTACTGTTTAGATCCGAGTTTCCCAGACTTTTTTTCTCGTAGAACCCTATAAAAAATTTGCTGTTTCCGGCGGACGCCCTGCAGCTACATTTCTACCATATTCTCAAAACTCGACAAAAACTGTGGGATATGCAAGTTTTTACAAGTAACAGTCACCGAGCTTCTTAAAATATTATCTGCCTACATTGATAGGTGAAGTCAAGCCAACATTTTAGTTCTTCACTATCGAAAGCAAATAAATTTTCGTGGACCCTCGCTTACGAATTGTGAACGCCCATTTTTTTTTCACGCCTGCATAGATTCCCGTCGGGTCTTCCGTGGAACCCTGTGGATCCATCTGGACCACTTTGAGAACTAAGGGGTTAGAATATCCGGCTGCAGCTTTGCGACTCGTCTGATGGTGATTGATCTTCGCCACCCTTCAACATCCGCAACACCAGGGTAGTTAAAAGCGCATTGCCGGTCTTCGAGAAAAGAGTAGACTCTTCTTTCTTTACAGAATAGGTGGCAAACGAGCATGCAGCTGACCAGATGCTAAGTGATTACCGCTGTCCAAGACCATCCGCAATACCAGAGGAGTCACAGAAGCACTGACGGCCATTAAGAAAGATTTCTTGAATGCACTTTATAACATCTTGCGCAGTTGAAATCCAATAACAACGAAATACTTTTTATTTCTTATTAACGTTGGTCAATGACTATAATACGGAAAACCTGTTTAAGACCCACTTCATTATATTTTAAGTTTTTACAATCATGTACTTACACCTATCATTTAATATTCGACAAACAAAGAATTGTTTCGGATATCTCCTCGACTCTTAATCTAAAGTTAAAGCTAGACCGTTCAAGCCTATAAAAGTATAAGTATCTATACACATAATAAAATCGTAAAGAGACTTATTCTCCGTTTGTCTGTGGGTTTGTGCACGTTAATCTTCACAATGGCTGGAACAATTTGAATTTGGGTTTTAGTGATGTATTGAGATAAACTTAGGCTAATATTAAAGTGTTTGTTTAATAAAATTCCACGAATTAATTTTCAAGAGCGTTCCGCGTGCTTATATGTTATATATAAGTAATTATGAAATCGCAAGCACGACTAATATGTAATAAATGCGCAATAAAGAATGTAATAGGGCAAAGTAGTTAATATCGTGGTAGAGCGAGCTTGGATGGTGGAACATTGCAGCAAATATTTAATATTTATCGCGGGCTGCACCTTGTCTTTGCGTTAGTATTAATAAAGAGTACTTTCACCATAACACTCTTTTAGAATGCGTACAGTAATTATGATACGAAGGTTTAGTCCTATTATTGTATTAAATAGTACTTTAGTTTTATTATATATTATATATATATATATATATATATATATATATATATATATATATATATATATATATATATATATATATATATATATATATATACATATAAGTATGTAATAAGTACAATTTATATTTTTTTTTTATAATTATCATCATCTCAGCCCATCCTCATCCACCTCTATCATAGTCTACCATTCAACTTGGGCCTCTACCTCAGACTGCCACAAAATACGATTTTCGGAGATTTTGACAGTGGTAGAGCTACACTGCAGTTCCTTTTTAGCTGCAGAATTAATGGGTCATCTCGATCGGTGTTTGACTATGCCCTCACAGAATACCAGCGTGAAATAGCAGCGCAATTCTGCTGTGTTTCGTCTGGTGAGTGTAGGGATCCGGAGACCTTTATTACTCGTGACGAGGCATTCCGTTTCAGTCCTCAAGGTTAACAACGCATCTGTATTATGATTCCTTGTCAAGGATGAATGTAGATGTCATGGGCCACAGGTACCACTTGCCATCTGGTGATCTATGCGCTCCTTTGTTACTCTCAATGGATTAAAAAATAAAAAAAAAGCGATGGCCAGTACGTGGTCACTTGAGAACCTTTCCTCCGTTTATCAGTTCTAAGAGATAAATGGCCAGTACTTTGTCCTTTCAGACTTCTTACTGATCCGTTTAGCTATGTCAGTTACTATAATTCTCATGCAAATATTCATATGTCAAAATCGATCACGCAGAGAAACGAGCATAACTCTCTCCATAGTTTGTTGAGTGATTTTGAGCTTCCTCATGGGGCCAGTGAAGGACCACGTCTCGTTGAGTACGTCAACACTGGCAAGAATCAAACACTATTGTTTTAAAACATTGAGAGATATTCAACTAGAAAGACTAGGGCTAATGATATATTAGAGTGGCATAACTTTGCTGTGTAACGTTTGGATTCAGGGACCCAACGGGCAGCGAAACATTACATCTTAGTCCTCCGGGGTGACTTATGGGCTTAGTCATGCACCGCAGTCATTATTTATTAACAGGTGAACTGTATTCTCATTTTCACTCGTATTATTATAAAAATCCTTTCATTTTAAAATTTCTTTCATCTTTCAAGAATTCTTTAAAAAAAATCAAACTAAAAACATCACGAGGAAAGAATCATGTCTCTTCAATAGCCTCACCAGATATAGGGATAGGGATCTATATACAGAACAGAAGAATATGAATTTCCGCCTGCTTCCATTGTGATCATTTATTTTTCAGTTTCTTTGAAATAAGATTCTAGTTGTTATGCATTGTTAGAGAGCTACGAAAACGGTTCTGTTTTTAAAATAATCTGCAAGCCAATTTCATAACGTTTGTTTGTTTTTAAGGCATTTTAGTGGAAAAAAATCTCAAAAATAATATCGACTATAATTTTTGACTTATTTTGATAAAAGCTAAAAAACATGTTCTACAACTAAAAAATGGTTCACTTTTGCATAATGCATATGGGGGTTAAAATTCTTTCAAATGGTCTCCCCTATCACCTCCTAACGGGAATACATCGAATAACCAAAAAACCCTGTATATAGACAGTTTACATATCAAAGGTTCCTTATTTCACATTATTTAAACACGTTCGAAGTACGAATAAGATTAAGAAAACAAGTTCACATAGCGCTCGGATAAGCGCTACAGCATTCGATTTTTTATTTGTTTCTACGACTTGTGTTGACGTGTCGAGGTTATAAATGTGCCTCGTTATGTTATTGTTGCTTCTTTTTATTCTTGTATCTTTTATTTTTCTCATATCAATGAACATGAAATTTTATGTACTCTCTTAAGTATATAACAGGATTCTTTTGTTACATAAAATATTGTTACAAATTGCTAAATTTATTTATTTCACCAACCAAATACACATTGAAATATGTTAGAAAATACATAATTAGCTACATCTTAAACTAAATGGTATCTTAATTATAGATGAAACAACATCAAAAGTTTTTATTTTTATCTACAACAGCTAAGTTGAAGCACAAATTAAATACATGTTACAATATAAGTATTCTAAAAATAAATTTAATGCTAACATAACACACCTATGTAGATTAGTAACGAATGTATGTACACATGTTTATATATTGAACATAAAACAAAAATTTTTTATTTAACAGAAATATATATAAATATACATATATATATATATATATATTTGTATTTGAGACGAAAATGTTACCGCTATTTAAATAAAAAACTATTAATGGTCAGATTTCTCTTAAATTTGTCTACACTATCATTAAAAATATTTATAGTATTAACATGGTTAGAGAACCTAATAATGCTTTTAATAAAAGATTGAGCGATGAGTTATTGGCAAGATTCGTTTTAGACTGATGAATGACAAAAAAAATTCTGACTTTAATTCGTATTGATCTTGAGGGAGCAGTTAAATTGATACGTGTTAAAACATCAGTACAATCCAATAGACCGTTGATTATTATGTAAGAACAGATAGTCTAATATACATCTTCGCACGACAAGTGTTTTCATTTCAAAATTATTTAAGTTTTCTTTTTTTTTGTATACAAATCTTTGTTTAAAATTATTGATGATGTATAGTAAGGATTTGAATTATCTTTAAATATTTCACGTAAGGTCCTCATTCGGATATCCATGCAACTCCATAGTAATCACGATACTGAGGGAATATTGTCTGGTGGTCCAGGAATTCCACTATAAAGACTAGATATGCACGAGAAGTTTGGCAAAAGTCCTACGACTAGCTTACATGACAATATCAGGAGCATTCAAGAATACACCTACAGCATCAATGCTGTCTTAGAAACACGAAGGAAAACATTAAATAACCATAGGCTTACAATCACGAACGGTGGAACCATACAATATCGAAATGGAATATTGGATATGCGATGTGAAATAATAGAACGCACCCTAATTATCAATAGGAAATACGAGAGGCACCCTAGTATGAGTCCCTCCTGAGAAAATTAAAACAAATAACCGAAGCCACGTATTCCAAGTACATATTATGTATGCTTTGAGACGATGGCTATAAGACGCAGGAGTAGGAGTAAATACTGAAAACTGCAAAGTCGTCATTAGTTTAGGTAAATATGTAATAGATGTTCAAGCAAAAATGTTTGCATTAAATGCAAACTTGCAGATCCAGTTTTAATTCAATTAAAATGTGAATAAAACACGATTTGGTGTTCCGCAGGGTTCCCATATAGGGGTGGCTTACTTTTACGTATATAAGATCTCCTTTTTATCTTAAAAATGTGGCGAGAGACTTATCGTACTAAGGGGTAAGGAGGGGTGTAAAATTCATACTATGTTTATAAACTGTAATTCAGTATAAGGTGCTTTCCAGGGAGGTATGGGTACATAGACACTGACCGGACTTTTTAATGTACATTTGACCGATGTTTTTAATATACTTATGATTGATATTCCAGTAAAACGGTACTAAAACATTTTATTTTAAATATATTGATTATTCTACTATTTGCATTGAATATTGGAGTACAGTCCCTATATAGCTTCTGCATAATTTGAATTGAACCTGTCAATTTATAAATACTTGAATGACAGAATGCAAAGGAATAAACTACTAAATGGCTTGAATATTTAAATGCGTTGGGCATTAAGGTGAATACATTTTTTAAAAAAGGCTAAGAACTAATTACTGGTAGCAAGTCCTCATGGGTGACAGTGCATATGCATCTTGAATCTTTGTTGAAGATGGACATAAATTTAATAGGCTGCAGTTATCATTTAGCACTGTGGTAGTGGCAGCGCATATGCATCTTGAATCTTTGTTGATTGTGGATGTAAATGTCATGGGCTGCGATTATCATTTAGTACTGTTGTAGCAACAACGCATATGAGGACGGATCTACACCCATGATAGTTGTCCATAAACACTACTGTCATTATTTACCATTGCTTGAATCGTTTGTCACCCCAATCAAAACAAATAGTAGTACAATTATTAGATATTGAAATCATAAATTTCCTGAGGAAGTTTTTGATATAATTAAATACTTTGTATAAGGAAATAGTACGGCTTGTAACTGATATAAAACTTGTATCTCAATATACATAGTACAATTTTACACTTATGTTGGTGATTTCGACTCCAAAATCGGCAATTAAAAGTTTTCCTATGTGAAGTAATTTCAATTAAAGAGTTGCTTAAGGTTGTCCGTGCGTAAGGCTGCACAAAGCCGTAGTGCATTTATTTTTAAATATAAAAAAATATATCGTAACAAGCTATATAAAACCTAGTACTGGGTTTATGTTCTCTAGGATTGGCCCATTTAACATGTATTTTTTTATCACTTTTAATTTAGATTTTCCCACGATGTCTACCTTCTCCGCTGAGTTCGTGGTAAATCATCACTTAAAATTACAATTAACAATTTCATTGGTACGTGTACGCGTACCGTGAATTTAAAGCGAGCACTTATACACATATACCACGGCTAATATTACAAAAGGTTTAATATAAAAAGTGGCCGCTATCTTTCTGTAAATAGATATAAAGAGAGTTAAGATATTAGTTGAGATTCTTGAGATATTAAGGCTAATAAGTAATAATAATTAATTACTACTAATTACCCAACTTGGTAAAGATTATAACTTTTGACATTGACCTTTATTACTGGTGAAAATGTATTAAGTTTTTTTTATCAAGGATGAATGTAGATGTCATGGGTCGCAGGAATCTCTTACCACCAGGTGTACTGTGTGCTCGTTTGTTACTCATAAGTAATAAAAAAAACTTTGTTATTTATTAAATTAGCGCTGCTATTGTTTGAGCATGGGGAATTTTTAAGTTGTTTGACACAGAAAAGAACGTGGAATCAGTGAATTATTAGTAGTATGACATGCAATGCAAATGTTATATATGTATCTCTATGCCTTTATTTACGAAAGGGTCAAACAGCGAGACTGTCACATCCGTACAATGGAGATTGTCGAATGAGTTGTTGTAACGGGAACAATCAGAAAATCGTTACTTGCCAGCTGTCAATTAAAACACGACTATACTAGTTCCTGATTCCTATGACTATTGTGGATCTATTTATCATCCAAATAAAAGAAATCAGTAAAGTGTGCGCGTGAAGTACAAATAGTAATATTTGTTAAATTTTGCTCAAGCAAAAAAACATTATGCGTACGAGGGAGTTTGTCAACATTTCTCCACAGTTATTCATCGGCGGTTGGCTGTGAAAAACAACCTGATCCTGTTTGGAATCTGCGTGCCGAACAATGTCCATAAATTATATCTCTTTGTTTGTTTTTAGTTCTTTAACATAAAGTGAACAACATAAAGTATCTCTTCAATTTATCTCGTTTATTACACACATGTACAGACGTGATCAGTATACACATTTATATATTAATATTTCACGAGCACACATATTCAGGGTTATTGGTAATTCGACGTATTCCCGTTAGGAGGTGATAGGGGTGTCTATTTGTGATAATTTTAACTTCCATAAAAATTATCCAAAAGTGAATTTTCGAGTTATCGTGTTTTTTAACTTTTTTCAAAATAAGTCAAAAATGCACCCATCAAAAAATTATTAAAAAAAGTATCAATTTAAATCCCATTTTTTCTTCTGATTTATAAAAAAGATTAAATATTGGTATTTATCAATATTAAAACCACAATTATTGGTCCAAATTTAATATTTTAATATTTTTTGAGATATTTTTCCACTAAAATGCCTTAGAAACAAAAAAAACGTTATGAAACTTGGTATGCAGATTATTTCCAAAAAATAACCGTTTTCTTAGCTCTCCAACAATGCACAACAACTAGGAACTTATTTCGAGGAAACTAAAAAAAAAATGATAACAGAGGAAGCAGGCAGAAATTCTTACGTAAGCTTACGCATTAAACCTATTTGCAAGATATTCAAACAGCGATTTTAAGTTTAGTTCGTTCGTATCTCAAACAAATATTGAAATAATTCCACATTTATAAATTTAAAATAATTTTAATTTTTAAAATGAGATTTAAGTTGATAATTTTTTTATATAAATTTTTGATGTTGTATTTTTGTTTTATTTTGATGACTCATGACACTCATTATATGATAACTCAAATATAGTTCACTTTTGCAATAAGCATATAGGGTTAAAATAATCGTTGTCATATAATGAGTGTCATGAGTCATCAAAAGAAGTTAAATTGAAATCTTGTTTAATAACTTTTAACAGTTCGGCCATGTTACAAATTGTTTCTAATGTGTAGAAGCATGATCGGATAAGCTGTACCGGGGAAGGACTGCATTCTCACAGAATATCAAACAAAACAGTTGGATAACGCCGCTGCTTCGTATGATGAGTGTAGGAACCGGCAGATCTTATTACAGGTTACGAGGCATTCCGTTTTAGTCCTTAAAGGTGACGACGCATGCGCATCTTGAATCTTTATTGAGGATGGATGTAGATACCATGGAACGCAATCATCACTTGTCAGATGAAATGTGTGTTCTAATGTTATAAATAAAATAAAATTCGTTTAAGCATTAGATTTAGGATACCTGGTTTATATGTCTTGGCTTCGATTATCAATCATGAAGATTTTTTTATGGCTGATGAATACGGTTGCTGTTAAAATGATGGCTGCTAGCCCGAAGGCTTTTATAGTTCACCGGGTTGAAAGGTGGCCGAGCGCTTAGGGCACTCAACCGATACCTTTTTTTTTCACCTGATGATAATTGATTCCTGTGGCCCATGACATCTACATTCATCCTTGACAAGGAATCATAATGCAGATGCGTTGTCCCTTGAGGACCGAGATGGAATGCCTCGTCGCCAGTAATAAAGGTCTCCGGATCTCTGCACTCGCCAGATGAAACACAGTGGCATTATGCTTTTATTTTACGCTGGTATTCTGTGAGGGCATGATAGAACCCCGGTCGAGCTGACCCACTCATTCTGCAGCTAGAAACAAACTGCAGCGTAACTCTACTTTATTTATTAATGGGTAACCAGCACTAGGGTTCCCGAGTGGGAGGCTTGGACCGTTACCCTGCGCGCGAAAGTAACAGACTCGTGGGCGCTCGAGAGGGCTGAATCTCGGCGCAGTGAGTTACTCCTGACCGATTTAGCATGAAGGATATTTAAGAATAATTATTGATTGTCAGTGTGTTTATGGAAGACCGACATCGTTACACCTAACTTCATCATTCATAAATTATCATCACTGATAACTCATCATCGTCATCAATATGAAGTGTTCTCTTTCACTCGTTCTGAATTCCTTTTGTGTGATGTAACTCCATACAAAAGTTTTATCTACTTTAGTATTTACTTGCTCGTGTTACTGTTCGTTATTATTATTAGATTCGGTTACGTTATCGCGTTGCTGCAAAGAAGATATAGGGTAATATTCACGACGAAGTTATTTCACAAAACACTGCCAAAAACTGTGGATTGTGTTAAAGGTAGTGTTATAAGATATTGTATATATTTCAGGAATTTTCTTCATCGAAATATCTTTCACCTATGGAATCTCATTACGTCATCTCATCCGTACTAGCGTTGAATGCTGATGATATTTATTAGATTTGTGATATTTGTTACTTTGTTGTGTGAGCTGTGTGGTCGTTTGTAATATCTTATTTATTTATTTATTTTATAAAATAGAAGAAAATGTATGATATTAAAGTGAGAAGGAAAAGTCCCAAAAAAAAACCCCAGTAGAAAAAGTATAAGCACATTTGTGATATATTAAACAACGGTGAGTATCCTTAGTCAGCCAGATTTAATCTTAGAGGCCAGCAGTGCATCTGCGACCTCTCGGGTATTGCAGATGTCCATGGGCGGCGGTTATCACTTACCACCAGGTGCTGCTTGCACGTTTGCCAATTATTCCATAATAAAAAAAGATACGTCAGGATCGTGCAAATAGGAAAACCGAAATGTCTACCTACCCTGCTTGATAGACAACGGTACTCTATTTGTGTACCTATATCTGTATCTATTCCGACTATTTAAAAATAAATCTAATGAATTAAGTAATGACCGACTATTAACGGATTCAATTACATAGTACAAGTTATTGAAAATTATTAAAAAAAGTCTATGGCCAGTTATTTGGAAATAAGTTTAATAGTAAAATAATTTATACCAGTAGGCAGTCTCCCTAAGCGTAGAACCTCATAAATATTAAAGAGATCATATTCAGATTGCTACAAGGGTATTAAGCCCAAGTGAGTATTAAATTCTTACAGAGCGTCCTCTGCGTACATTAGCATTTCGTTGAATTTTCAAAATAAAATTTATACTTGTCACGAAAGAAACACACAAAATATTAACTGTCTGTAAAAGTATGGATATGTAAATACATATATATATTTATATATGTATGTTATGTTTATTTTAAGTTATTTTTTTTCTTCTTTTTTACAATGTATCTACTACACCACCCACAATGTCTCTCCACGCCACGGGTTGACTGGTAGAGAATGCTTTAGGCATTAGGTCCGCTCTTTGTATCCCTTTTGGTAAGGCGTGCCCAATGAAGTTAAAAAAAATATATTTGTTTAGTCTTTTTCCATTTTTTTGACCATTCATTTTGCAGTTAGAAATAAACTGCAGTGTAGCTCTACGACTATTTAATCGATATGATTACATTTTGATGCTTTAGGGCTTAATTAACAAATGTACGTGAAACCCCGCTTCTCTCTAATCCCCTATGAAATAGAGCAGGGTTCTGCAGCTATTTCGAGGTACTATACAGTGAGGGCGTGGTCCTAAGTAATAAAAACAAAACTGATTGCAACGTAGCTATACCATTTATTTCCGGTTCCGTCTTATTCCAGAGCGTATATCACAAATAACTCTCTTTTTTTTTCGGAGTGAAGGTCGCTGTTCGCCCGAGGCTTTTACAGTTTCACCAGGCTGAGAGGTGACCGAGCGCTTATAGCGCTCAGTTGAGACCTCTATTAGTGGGTAACCAGCATAAAATTAAATGAAACCAGTTTAAATAAAATAACAACTTAACCAGCTCACGGACCCCTCAGTTCCGTGAGCCCTGTGTCCGATGAAGCTGTAAGAGCAGCATAGGCTAACAGCATTAACATCAACAGAATCTAGACATAAATAAAATGTGTAAAATGAAATTTTGATAAAGATATAAATAAATAACCAATTTTATTTCTTACTTTTTTATTTAGATTTTAATCTTACTTTTTTTGAGATTTATACAGAATGTTGTAAGTATTTTTATATAATATATTAAAGGCGAGTATAAGTTAATGTTGTACGTATAAGGGATTCTATGAGATGAGATGATTCTTTTTATTAAAGCGTACAGTGATAGACTTTGACGTGTAACTGACGCGATCGCTTCCAGCATCATGAATAAATCATTAGCGTTGTACCTTCTACGAGAAACGGATACGGTGCAAGTTACTCATATGTCTTCCTATTTTTTTTTTGTAAGGGATACATCAATCGTGCAATGAATATGTACTCGTATTTGCGCGTTATACATGAACTAATGACCTGCTTCGAATTGATATGAGATTTATATTAGAAAAAAATAAATAAACAAATCACATTGTAACATATTTTTGCAATATATATATTTTTTATTTTTTTATTAACTGTTTATTGCTTTAATATTAACAGTTAAAGGTTCACAAATGCCAAAGTCATTCTCTACCAGTCAACCCAAACTGATTAATAAAAAGGAAAGACTAATAATACCAAAATTAAAATATACAAATAAAGAATGATACATGTATAGAGATACTAAACACATAATACATATATAAATACAATACAATAGCGGTAATTGTATTTTTATTTCATTCGAAATGTTTAGTACGTAAAAAATGGTAAATATTGTCAAGTGAAATGATTCATCATATTGAAATAATTACGTAAACAAGTCGATTGTGACGTTGGGTAAACGTTTTTAGTACGATTTTACTGAGTCTATTATCAATGGTAAATGCCTCTGGGGAAGTACGACGCCCTCACACAATACCAGCGTGAAATATAACATAGCATGTTTCGAGTTAGAGAAGGGATCCAGGACTCAATTACCGGAAATGAGGTATTGGGCCACTACAAAAAAAAAACATCAGCCGAGATTAAGTACTGTATAAACTATGTTGCCCAATCCTAATGCTTATATAAGCTATTCGCATTGATTCTGATCGATATGGTAAATTAACTTGACATGTTATGGTATGATAAAATATTTAAGTAATATAAAAATATATCGTATGTCAAACGTGTTCAAAAAAGTGTTTCGTCGTTCAAATGTCGTATTTCAAAAAATCATTGCATCCATCAATGTGGACAACATTACTATAGTCGACGCATTATGAACAGAGGCTTCGGGTCATAAATAAGATTTATCTGTCTGTCTCACTCACACTTACAGGTCTTATAGAGAGGTGTAGTGATGTGCGTAAGAACTGTAGAGGTGCATATCGATAACGGGATATGTACGATCGATATGCTATATTATGTTAAGTATTAATAGGAATAATTTTTCGCAATCTGAAAATAAAAATTTGTAAGATAAAATGTTTGTCTCGACGTAATCATAGAGAATCTGTATAGATCGTAATGTGGCCCTGAAAAGGGCTATTAAAAACAGGAACACGTTGTGTATTGCAGCCCGGGCTTGAGCGTGATGTCACCATTTAATTTCTTCAAAACCACGTTAGAAAATAAATTATCCGTTGTGCTTATTGCGTAACGAAGCGTAAGTAATGTAATGAGTGTCATAACAAAAAAACATATTTATAGAAAAGTGCTAATGAAGGTCACGATGACGCATCGACCCCGCGTGCGCAGGTAGCTAAGTATCGATAACGGGTTGCATTGCGTGCACATTCCTACTGTCAGTGACATTTATTGCCCGACGACTCAGTTTAAAATGCGTCGACTATAGTCTAAAATCAATATTTTTAGACTAGTAATATTTAGTACCACAATAATATAAAAGACATCTTTTTAACAATAAGTAGTAGTAGTGCTAGTAGTGTAGTTGACACAAATGAACAAGACAAATCTCTCGTGCACTGTAAAGGTAAAGTAAAAGGCCGTTACACAATTTAGATACGAAGTTAGACCTTAACAAGGTAAATCTAAAGCAAGAAATGAATTTTGAAGCGTCAATAGCGGTCTGCGAAACTTAAGGTCGTAGGTTCGAATCCACCATTCGTCTATTGTCGTGAACCATCTCCTACCACAGGCATTGTCAGCTTAGTTGTTGTGGTTAACCGGAATATTAGTAATGTTTATAGCATTATTCTTAATAAAAATTGTAGGTCCTATCAAGGTTAGTTAGATTGGGAAATTTCACAAATTTACTGACAAAGAGGCATCCCGACTTAGTCTTTAGGAACATATATGTATGTAGGAACACATTTATTCAATCATTATTCCGATAAATTTTTAATTTTTTGCTGTTTATGTGTTGGTTTATAATATGTTTAAATATTTTTATGATATTAATATTTAAATACATTACTCATTGTAGAAACATTTATGTATTAATTATTAAAATAATAACAGCAAATAAAAAAAAAATCGTCAATAAAGGGGAGTTAAGAATATTACTTTCAAAGCTATGTACGAAACTTGATGATAAGTGTAATTGGTATAACTCACAGGAGAATCTAAAAATAACAAAGTAAATGTAGGTTTGAATAAATAAAGATTATTATTATTATTATTAAAAATTATAAGCAATGTTAAATTCCTTTGCAAATTCTTGCGCTCATCGTAAAAAGTAAAAAGCTCAAGTCGGTAAGTAAAGGAAAATAAATACAAAAGTACTTTGAACGTTCCTTAGAATGTATCCAATGTATTCTCTGATTACTTACAAGGATATTAAGATAAATATGTTTATCGTTTAAGATTTATCAGATTTAAGATCACCGAAACGTGAGAAGAATTTTCATTTAGATTTATTTAAAGTATGTAATAAAGTTAATTTAAATCGTAATTGCTGTATGCTTGGGGACGCTTGAGTGTCTCTGTGTTTGCACGAATGATTACAATACTATATGTCCTGTGATATTGATGTGATTTGGTATTATACTATTCAGAAGATATTAGTGATAGATAAGATATTCTAGAAAAGAGGTACTCTGGTATTCTTGTTCTTGGGCGGCGATGATCACTTAACATCGGGTGGGCTGCATGCTCGTTTGCCGTCTATTCTATAAAAAAATATATATTATCGTGATCGAATACCAAACTAGGAAGTCATCGTGTAGTGACTACATATATACTACATATATAGTATGTATGTAGTTTCTAAATTATATTGAACATGGTCAAGTTAGGTCAAGGAATAGTTTTGTTTTCATAATATTTCTATACTATTACAGAATGCTGAGATTTTCTTATAATTTACTTATAATGAACTATACAGCAAAGTAAACCTATAAAGTATAATAAACTTTACACATAAATATTCTCTATCAATCAGGGGTGAGCCCTTAAATGAAAATAATACATGATATAAATTAATTATAGAAATATTAATTTATGGGTAGTTGTAGAAATTATATATATTATTTTTTAAAAATAATGGTTTTATAGAATATGTACACCACTTTTAATTATCAAAAGAACCAACACCTTTCTTTAGGGCTGGCAGCGTATCTGTAACTCGTCTGGTGTTGCGGATGTCCATGGGCAGGTAAGTTGCTTGTTTGTTTGCCACCAATTCTATATAAAGAAAAAATGCGGCACCCCTGCGGCTTGGTTGGACTTCACATATGTTCATAGTATTTTATTTTATAGATATGCAGGTTTCCTCACGAAGTTTTTCATCACCACCGAGAATGTGGTAAACAAGCACCCGGGATCGAACTCGGTTTAAAAGCGAGTGTTTGCACACTGAGCTACCACGGCTCTCATTTATGCATAATTGGTAAAAAATATAGAAAGGTTGTTAATATATTTATTGTGTGACTTTTTAAAGTTACTGATGTGCTTATTTTAAAAATAGACATCAACTGTTAGTCCAATAAATGGAAAAGAGTTTGTGTTGTGTGTTGCCAGAAAATAAAGAAAAAGCTCGCCCATTAGCACTGATTGTGTTGAGCTCAGCTTTTGGGTTTTTTTTATTATTAATAATCTTTAACTCTTACATTGTATAAATCTGTGGACATTTATATTTAGTAATGTGTAGTACATACTTTAAAACACACACAGACATACACTTTAACATATTATATATAAAGTAAGGTATCAGCGTACATACGAAATATATATATATACGTATTTATAAATTATAGAATACATATATACTACATATATAGTATGTATGTAGTTTCTAAATTATATTGAACATGGTCAAGTTAGGTCAAGGAATAGTTTTGTTTTCATAATATTTCTATACTATTACAGAATGCTGAGATTTTCTTATAATTTACTTATAATGAACTATACAGTAAAGTAAACCTATAAAGTATAATAAACTTTACACATAAATATTCTCTATCAATCAGGGGTGAGCCGTAAAATGAAAATAATACATGATATAAATTAATTATAGAAATATTAATTTATGGGTAGTTGTAGAAATTATATATATTATTTTTTAAAAAAAATGGTTTTATAGAATATGTACACCACTTTTAATTATCAAAAGAACCAACACCTTTCTTTAGGGCTGGCAGCGTATCTGTAACTCGTCTTGTGTTGCGGATGTCCATGGGCAGGTAAGTTGCTTGTTTGTTTGCCACCAATTCTATATAAAGAAAAAATGCGGCACCCCTGCGGCTTGGTTGGACTTCACATATTTTCATAGTATTTTATTTTATAGATATGCAGGTTTCCTCACGAAGTTTTTCATCACCACCGAGAATGTGGTAAACAAGCACCCGGGATCGAACTCGGTTTAAAAGCGAGTGTTTGCACACTGAGCTACCACGGTTCTCATTAATGCATAATTGGTAAAAAATATAGAAAGGTTGTTAATATATTTATTGTGTGACTTTTTAAAGTTACTGATGTGCTTATTTTAAAAATAGACATCAACTGTTAGTCCAATAAATGGAAAAGAGTTTGTGTTGTGTGTTGCCAGAAAATAAAGAAAAAGCTCGCCCATTAGCACTGATTGTGTTGAGCTCAGCTTTTGGGTTTTTTTTATTATTAATAATCTTTAACTCTTACATTGTATAAATCTGTGGACATTTATATTTAGTAATGTGTAGTACATACTTTAAAACACACACGGACATACACTTTAACATATAATATATAAAGTAAGGTATCAGCGTACATACGAAATATATATATATATATACGTATTTATAAATTATAGAATACATATATACTACATGCTTGCTTGAAAACTGCTGAATCTTAAAATAAAAATTTTTAAAAACAAAACGGCATAAAATACACTTTGTACCTAAACTAATATTATAAATAAAAATTAAGGTATCGTAAGAATTTATAATTTAGAATTAATGTCCGTAATAAGTTGCAACTACATCTTTCATTTGTTATCAGACACTGTCAACTTTGATATACAGAAATAGACCCATGAAGTGTTATTTTCCACCAATTGCAATAATGATTTCCTTTCTGAATTTGGATTTACTGCCTGTAAACAAGTTCACGTGATAAAAAGTAGCGTTATAGAAACGAACAATGCATGTCAGAACAAAATTCTCTGCGAAATTAGTGTGATGATAAGGTGTGTGCAATAAAGACGTATGACGTGTTCGGTGCGAGGGGACTCTGAAACGTATATTGCGTAATAAATTGGGACAGACTATGTTGCAACGCACAATGTCAAATAGTAGGCACATATCCAAGAGTTTACGTCTTTGTCGTAGGGTTAATAGACCATGTTCGATGCAACCATCCTCGTAGGAGTGTGGACTTACGAGAACGATAATTTAAATGTTTGATAAAGATTTTTTGAATCCGCTCTAGACAATTTTTGTAATTTATGTATTGTGGAGACCATATTGAGCTTGCGTACTCTTTAATACTACGCACATACGCGAAATACACAGATTTAAGAGAAGAGACATATAAAACAAAACCAAGATTTTTATAAGCTTTGTTAGTAACGTAATTTGCTAGGACAGACTGTAACATTTTGTAATCAAAATATACCCCTGAATCACGAACAATATATTTGTACGATTAATTAATGTCCCATTAAATGTGTAATTATAAATCAAAGACTTTTTCTTCCGTGTAAAAGTAATACATTTGAACATGATTCGAAAGCACTTTTTGATTTTATTTTCATTTCTTTTTTTTATTCTGCACTCAGCTCCCGCTCATGTGAAGTGAAGTCACGCGCATTACTCAGTCGCGTTCGAAAACACGAAGTCTGAAAAGTGAAGTAAAAACATGAATTAAGTACCTTCCTCCCCTCATCGGGTCAACATTCCGCTAATATGAATACACCTTTAATTGTCTATTATATATATAACCTACATTGGATAAACAAATTACGTTATACATAAGACTGGGTGTTTGAAAAGTAATAGTTTCTTATATTATACATTTATGTTACATACAAAGTAAAAAGTACACAGTTCACTTGTTGGTAGGTGATTCCTGCGGCCCATGACATCTACATTCATCCGTGACAAGGAATCATGATGCAGATGCCTTATCACCCTTGAGGATTGAGATGGAATGCCACATCACCAGTAATAAAGGTCTCCGGATCCCTACACTCACCATACGAAACACAGCGGTATTATACTGCTATTTTACGATGGTGTTCTGTGAGCGCGCGGTTCTTCCCCGTTCGAGTTGACTAGAATATGACAATTAAAACGATGACAATGGTATCCTCCTCCGAATCAATTTCGACCACAACATGGTTGTGACCAAATGACAGCAACTGCGCAGAATATATTATAATGTCGTAAGCATTTGCGCAAACACAGATGCACTCCACACCGTCCTCTTCCCTATTCTGCTGAAATGTAATGTAATGCAATAGGATCGGATGAATGTTCAAATGCAGTGTCAGGGACACGGAACGTACACACAATACACCCAGACCAGAAAAAACACCGACATTTTCAGCGTTACTAAAGCAATTACCAATTATAGTGCGGGGGATGATTATTACATTATATACATTATTGAAACTACAGTTGAGAATACGGTATATAAATACGGAATACAGTACGGAATATAAATGTTTTAACAGAGCTTGAGTAGCAAACGTAGTAAACGATTTAGCTAGTTTTTGACTGCAACACGAATAGCTCAGCACCGGGGAAGGACCAAAACCCTCATAGAAAAACCGAAATACACAGATTTAAGAGAAGAGACATATAAAACAAAACCAAGATTTTTATAAGCTTTGTTAGTAACGTAATTTGCTAGGACAGACTGTAACATTTTGTAATCAAAATATACCCCTAAATCACGAACAATATATTTGTACGATTAATTAATGTCCCATTAAATGCGTAATTATAAATCAAAGACTTTCTCTTCCGTGTAAAAGTAATAGATTTGAACATGATTCGAAAGCACTGAACCCAGAGCTACCTGATATTTGTCGTTTTTATTTTCATTTCTTTTTTTTATTCTGCACTCAGCTCCCGCTCATGTGAAGTGAAGTCACGCGCATTACTCAGTCGCGTTCGAAAACACGAAGTCTGAAAAGTGAAGTAAAAACATGAATTAAGTACCTTCCTCCCCTCATCGGGTCAACATTCCGCTAATATGAATACACCTTTAATTGTCTATTATATATATAACCTACATTGGATAAACAAATTACGTTATACATAAGACTGGGTGTTTGAAAAGTAATAGTTTCTTATATTATACATTTATGTTACATACAAAGTAAAAAGTACACAGTTCACTTGTTGGTAGGTGATTCCTGCGGCCCATGGCATCTACATTCATCCTTGACAAGGAATCATGATGCAGATGCCTTATCACCCTTGAGGATTGAGATGGAATGCCACATCACCAGTAATAAAGGTCTCCGGATCCCTACACTCACCATACGACACACATCGGTATTATACTGCTATTTTACGATGGTGTTCTGGGAGCGCGCGGTTCTTCCCCGTTCGAGTTGACTAGAATATGACAATGAAAACGATGACAATGGTATCCTCCTCCGAATCAATTTCGACCACAACATGGTTCTGGCCAAATGACAGCAACTGCGCAGAATATATTATAATGTCGTAAGCATTTGCGCAAACACAGATGCACTCCACACCGTCCTCTTCCCTATTCTGCTGAAATGTAATGTAATGCAATAGGATCGGATGAATGTTCAAATGCAGTGTCAGGGACACGGAACGTACAATAATAATAACATTGAGTTTTTTTATTTGAACTGTTCAGATACATCCTATATAATGTCGTTAGTATCGAGCAGACACAAAGACATTCTCGTATTTTCGCTTACACTAACTGTATGTACCACCTACCCCGTGTATATAGAGAAAAGTTTGGATCCGACACAATGACATGCGACAAATATACAACATCCAGACAGACCAGACAGAAAAAAACACCGACATTTTCAGCGTTACTAAAGCAATTACCAATTATAGTGCGGGGGGGGGGGGATGATTATTACATTATATACATTATTGTGACTACAGTTGAGAATACGGTATATAAATACGGAATACAGTACGGAATATAAATGTTTTAACAGAGCTTGAGTAGCAAACGTAGTAAACGATTTAGCTAGTTTTTGACTGCAACACGAATAGCTCAGCACCGGGGAAGGACCAAAACCCTCATAGAAAAACCGAAATACACAGATTTAAGAGAAGAGACATATAAAACAAAACCAAGATTTTTATAAGCTTTGTTAGTAACGTAATTTGCTAGGACAGACTGTAACATTTTGTAATCAAAATATACCCCTGAATCACGAACAATATATTTGTACGATTAATTAATGTCCCATTAAATGTGTAATTATAAATCAAAGACTTTTTCTTCCGTGTAAAAGTAATACATTTGAACATGATTCGAAAGCACTTTTTGATTTTATTTTCATTTCTTTTTTTTTATTCTGCACTCAGCTCCCGCTCATGTGAAGAGTCACGCGCATTACTCAGTCGCGTTCGAAAACACGAAGTCTGAAAAGTGAAGTAAAAACATGAATTAAGTACCTTCCTCCCCTCATCGGGTCAACATTCCGCTAATATGAATACACCTTTAATTGTCTATTATATATATAACCTACATTGGATAAACAAATTACGTTATACATAAGACTGGGTGTTTGAAAAGTAATAGTTTCTTATATTATACATTTATGTTACATACAAAGTAAAAAGTACACAGTTCACTTGTTGGTAGGTGATTCCTGCGGCCCATGGCATCTACATTCATCCTTGACAAGGAATCATGATGCAGATGCCTTATCACCCTTGAGGATTGAGATGGAATGCCACATCACCAGTAATAGTAATCATTCACCATCGGGTGAACTGTGTGGTCATCTTCCACACATCATATTTAAAAAATAGTAATAAATGATGACTGCTATAAATCCATAACTCCGAGAAAATGTTCACGTAAAACAAAAAATAAGCAGTGTGGAATATATTCCCAATTATAAATTTAAGATTCAAAACTAAAAATATTGATGAAGCTCATGATTGTATTCCAGCTTAAAGTGGTTGTCTAGGAAAATCGTTACAAACCTTTTAACAGATCTCAGTAGCCATTTAAATTTTCACTAAAAATGTCCCGGGCAAGAAATTTCCAATAAAGAAGTGAGATCTGATTTGAATATCTTTCTTTAACAGAATCGAAAATGAATGTATCAACTCTTTTCCTGAAGAACTCACGGAAAGATATATCCATTGCATTTTTATAGTACACTACACCGTATGATAATATATTTAAAGTGGTAACGGCATTAGATAGCCAATATTAAAATTACGAGTATCGTCGTAACTGGGTCTCCAATGGCAAACGTTAAGATGATGATCTTAACGTTTGCCTTTGGAGATCCAATTACAGGTAACGAGGTATTCCATCCTTCGATGATAAGGCATATGATGCATCTCTGTTGATGGGTCCAGACGTCATGAGTTATAGTAATCATTCACCATCGGGTGAACTGTGTGGTCATCTTCCACACATCATATTTAAAAAATAGTAATAAATGATGACTGCTATAAATCCATAACTCCGAGAAAATGTTCACGTAAAACAAAAATAAGCAGTGTGGAATATATTCCCAATTATAAATTGCAACAATTTAAGATTCAAAACTAAAAATATTGATGAAGCTCATGATTGTATTCCAGCTTAAAGTGGTTGTCTAGGAAAATCGTTACAAACCTTTTAACAGATCTCAGTAGCCATTTAAATTTTCACTAAAATGTCCCGGGCAAGAAATTTCCAATAAAGAAGTGAGATCTCATTTGAATATCTTTCTTTAACAGAATCGAAAATGAATGTATCAACTCTTTTCCTGAAGAACTCACGGAAAGATATATCCATTGCATTTTTATAGTACACTACACCGTATGATAATATATTTAAAGTGGTAACGGCATTAGATAGCCAATATTAAAATTACGAGTATCGTCGTAACTGGGTCTCCAATGGCAAACGTTAAGATGATGATCTTAACGTTTGCCTTTGGAGATCCAATTACAGGTAACGAGGTATTCCATCCTTCGATGATAAGGCATATGATGCATCTCTGTTGATGGGTCCAGACGTCATGAGTTATAGTAATCATTCACCATCGGGTGAACTGTGTGGTCATCTTCCACACATCATATTTAAAAAATAGTAATAAATGATGACTGCTATAAATCCATAACTCCGAGAAAATGTTCACGTAAAACAAAAAATAAGCAGTGTGGAATATATTCCCAATTATAAATTTAAGATTCAAAACTAAAAATATTGATGAAGCTCATGATTGTATTCCAGCTTAAAGTGGTTGTCTAGGAAAATCGTTACAAACCTTTTAACAGATCTCAGTAGCCATTTAAATTTTCACTAAAAATGTCCCGGGCAAGAAATTTCCAATAAAGAAGTGAGATCTGATTTGAATATCTTTCTTTAACAGAATCGAAAATGAATGTATCAACTCTTTTCCTGAAGAACTCACGGAAAGATATATCCATTGCATTTTTATAGTACACTACACCGTATGATAATATATTTAAAGTGGTAACGGCATTAGATAGCCAATATTAAAATTACGAGTATCGTCGTAACTGGGTCTCCAATGGCAAACGTTAAGATGATGATCTTAACGTTTGCCTTTGGAGATCCAATTACAGGTAACGAGGTATTCCATCCTTCGATGATAAGGCATATGATGCATCTCTGTTGATGGGTCCAGACGTCATGAGTTATAGTAATCATTCACCATCGGGTGAACTGTGTGGTCATCTTCCACACATCATATTTAAAAAATATAGTAATAAATGATGACTGCTATAAATCCATAACTCCGAGAAAATGTTTACGTAAAACAAAAGATAAGCAGTGTGGAATATATTCCCAATTATAAATTGCAACAATTTAAGATTCAAAACTAAAAATATTGATGAAGCTCATGATTGTATTCCAGCTTAAAGTGGTTGTCTAGGAAAATCGTTACAAACCTTTTAACAGATCTCAGTAGCCATTTAAATTTTCACTAAAAATGTCCCGGGCAAGAAATTTCCAATAAAGAAGTGAGATCTCATTTGAATATCTTTCTTTAACAGAATCGAAAATGAATGTATCAACTCTTTTCCTGAAGAACTCACGGAAAGAAATGTCCATTGCATTTTTATAGTACACTACACAGAATGATAATATATTTAAAGTGGTAACGGCATTAGATAGCCAATATTAAAATTACGAGTATCGTCGTAACTGGGTCTCCATAGGCAAACGTTAAGATGATGATCTTAACGTTTGCCTTTGGAGATCCAATTACAGGTAACGAGGTATTCCATCCTTCGATGATAAGGCATATGATGCATCTCTGTTGATGGGTCCAGACGTCATGAGTTATAGTAATCATTCACCATCGGGTGAACTGTGTGGTCATCTTCCACACATCATATTTAAAAAAAAGAGTCAAACGTTAAGGCAACTTAACTTCTATAGTAGCAATCAACAAAAATCAGATGCAAGGCCTACAAAGAAGTTGTTACTTCTAATTGTATGTACGTTAAGTAACGAAAATAGGAAACAAACGAATCGCGCAAAAGTTGAAGTTGGACTTAAAGGTCTTTGACCCCTGTTGTCATCTAATGATCCATTATAACTTTGTTATTCCATTACAATAAATTATTCATTAATTCATGCGTTTGCATCTACGTTGCGTCATATCATATAATTTATTCGATAAGCGATATGCTCTTTATGCGTGATGCCAATCAAAATCACTTATATTATACAAAGGAGCAGAACTGAATGTATCTTCTAATAATGTTCTTTTTTACATTTACGAAAATACTGCACTTTGAATAAAAGTATTTTATTAAAAGTACTCAGAACTACGGCGCAAAAAAAGATAAAAAAACATAAAATGTGTTGACATGAAAGACAGCAGGAGATATTATATTCTGGATATTACCAGATGACATTAACTGCGCAAATTATAATATTATATGGCCATTAACATTCGATCACACACAGAAGCACTTGCTCGGCATTCCCTTTCCGAATACGATATAAAGCATATACAATGAGATCGTAGTAAAGTTAAGATCTGACTTAGATCCGAAAAACAACATTTTGTAATACAAAACTATGGTTCTCCTTCGGAATAGAATTGTTTTAAGAACACATTTGTTATGTATGTTGTTTGGTTAACAAAATATATGGTTTCAAATAGAATTCTGTGTATAATGATTTTAATAGTAAAAATTCTTGTATTAAACATTAAGTATTCTTGAGGCAGAACGAATTTTATTTTATATAATTCGAAGTTTATATTTCATTTATATATAACATTTAACTGCAGACAAGAATTCAATAAAATATCATAATAAAACTTGCTCCGGTTTCTCCCAAATCTCTTTCAAATAAAACTCTCGAGTGCCGTGAAACTCATAAATCACATATGGGGCGATTTTCGGAATGAGAGTTCTTTCAAACTGTACTTGGTCGGACATCCGGAGCTTGATGGATATTTGTGTTTTTGTACTTCGATGATCTTTCTTCACTAACTACTGAACCTCATAGTTTCTGATGCCTACCGCATTATTGTAATTATCTTATACAAATAAAATTGATTTTCAGGCATCATCATTTTAGATTTTAGGTTTATTTAGCCGTATATGCATTTGCTTATCAGTATAATTAATATTTTATTGTTTTATAATATTAAGGCAAACGAGTTCAATACAAACACCTGTATGGTTCACCTGATGGTAAATGATGCGTTGTATGATATGAACATCCGTCTGAGATAAAATGCTTCTTTACCTGTAATTGGGTTCAATAGTCTAAAATGTGTTCTAATATATCAGCATATATTACATCTATATAATAACAGAACATAGATTTTGTAAAAAGCAAAAGAGCAGAAGACAATCACTCGCATAAAAATCGAATATCTCCCGATAGCTGTTAAATCTTTAATAATGGGTTAAATATTTTTTTTTCTTTCTCAGTGGACAAATTTATGAATTAATATTATTATTGATATAACATTTCGATATAATATAAAATATTTTGACAGGACATTGGATATTTAGTGTATTTTTTTACATTTATTGATAATTCGAATATAATGAAATTGTTCATCATATAGTCTCATAATCACTATTTGGTCGTAAGAGATTTACCAAGTTTCAGTATTTGATGGCAACAAAGCGCTTCCGTGATACGGAAGGCACGTTATTCTGTAAATCTTGATGGTTGTCTTTAGATAATAATGTTCTACTCCTGATTAGTGATATCCGACACCGATGACGATGATATCTGCTACATATTACCAGATGACGTCAGCTGTATATAATATATTACAGTGCCAGCATTTACGGCACTATAATATATCTATGGGGAGGCCCAGCAGTGGATTATTTATGAGCTGTGATGACGATGAAGCTTGTTTTACACTAAGGCATTTATTCGTAGTCCCCTTCTTTTAGACACAGGACATAGATACATACGAGTGTAACACACCCAAAGCAATAATTTCTAATGCACATTGATTATACCTTGGCTGGGAAACGAAGAAACACTACACATACACTGCACCTTCATACCATCGATACGAGGGCGGTGCAAACAACAGAATTAGTCGCGATGCCGCCACGTCACAGGCCAGTTCTCACCAGTCAACATCGATAGAAGCGTCGCTGGAGTTTCTTGCGCCACTTCTTCTCCAGCGCCCACGCATTCCGAAGTGGTGGTACAGATAGCTAATAATAATAGCGATATTAATTTAGATAATCCATAGTCAGAAGTAATTGATCGAGCCGAGGTAGGGCCCCTTGATACCTACGGCCCGGGTACCCTAGAGTCAGTCGCTCTCGCGTAAGGGTAACGGTCCAAGTTGAGGCTCCCTCTCTTGAGCCCATGTGCCGGCTACCCACTAACCTCTCAAGCCGGTGAAACTGTAAAAAACCTCGGGGTAACAGCGGCCATCAGCTCGAAAAAAAAGGGAAATTAATTTGGGATCTTTGATGTAGTAACTAGGTATTCTAACTTCTATGTCACGCAGCCTTCTGAACAGTTATAAGTCAATGTAGATAAACTTTAGACGGTCTGATTACTTCTATAAAAAGATGTAACTCCTATTTTTGTTTTGTTATTTTACTTGTGACAAAAGTGTATACAGTTCACCTAACGGTAAATGATGAATGTACGATCTATATCAATTTATAACAAAGAATCATGATGCACTTACGGTGTCTCCCCTAAGGACAGAAATGGAAAACCTCGTTACCTGCAGCTCGATCTACGGATCCCTACGTTCAGCATTTTTATTACATTCAGAGTAACAAACGAGCACACAGTTCACCTGATGGTAAATGATTGCTACGGTCCGTGACTTCTGCATTTATCCATGACAAGAAATCATAATGCAGATTTGTTGTCACCCTTGACCACTGAGATGAAATGTCTCGTCATCAGTAATTTAGGTCTCACACTCACCAGACGAAACACAGTCGCATTATGTTGCTATTTTACGCTGGTCTTTTGTGAGGGCGTGGTCCTACCCTCCAGAATGAATAGGTGGAGCTCATATGCCCCATTCATTCTGTAGCTAGAAACAAACCGCACTTGTTGCTATCTCTTTGGTATTCTGTCAGGGCGTGATCATTTCACAGTCGAGCAGACCCATTAATAATGTAAGTAGGTACAATATGGTCATAACACTGTTGAAATTGTTATGCTTTTATAGCTAAGAATGAGACGCCAGGTATCCTTTTCATAATATGTGTGAATTTGATTTCAGATTTAATATAACACGAGCAAAGGTTTATGACGCAAACGTCTGACGTATCATATAAAATATTATTATTGCCAATAAAGATTTATTGTCCACCGTCTGAGTAATAGATACGTATTGTGAAGTTGTTCCACATAAATAAGGAATAAATATTTATTTACTTCGAAAACATTTGTTGACAACTTTTCAAGACCAAAATCTTAGTTATTTATATATTATTTGACGTACCGATAGTATTTCAAAAAGTGGTATCCACGCTGCGTTCGATTGTTTGCAGCAACATGAAAGGTTCCTCTCTACCGTAAGGAACACCTCACAGAATACTAACATGAAATAGTAACATAAGTTTAGTTTCGTATGATGAATATAAATTCCAAATACAGGTTAGGAGTTTCCTTCTCAGTCCTCAGGGTGAAAGCCACATAATTGACTTGAATAAAATATTAAATAATAATAATAATAAACTAATAAAATATCACACTAATAAATTTTTTTTGAATAAAATATGTAAAAAAAAAACAAAGTAAACTGGTCGACATACGTAGATATATTTAATGAATCTCCCATTTCTTTCAAACTTAATGTTCTGAAGCACATTTCATCTTAACACAATTGATTACTGGTCAAATTGATAGATATAAAACTTGCTTATACCTTTTTTTCTAGCATATGTGTACTGAATGAGTTATAAATTATCTGAAATGTCTTCGTGTATTAGAATGTATATTATATATCTAACACTCTTTAAAAAGTATGAGTTAGTTCTTATTCGTGTTACCGTCGTGTTTCCACCAATTATTATTGATAGGAGCGTGGCATTACCCAAAAAATGTATATATACGAATATCATACCTTGCTTATTTAATACATATTTTAATTTGATGTGGCTTAAATTTTGAGCTACTGAAGTAGCAGACAGTCACCAAAGAGAGTATATAATGTACAACTATAAAGTAATCTGATACTCAAGATATCAAAGCTGGACTGTCGCAAAACTTGGAAATTGAGTTGTTACTCTCTCAGTTTCGGAGTGAAATTTGTTTCATTAATAAACCCTCTTGAGTAAAGTCAGTAAATAATATTTTATATTATATAGATTTTGGAAAAAACTAACAAATTGTAAGCAACCAACGAAATGTAATACATATTCGAAGAGTAAAGATATTTTTATGTTTTAATAGAAACTTATGCGGTGTTGCCAGGGCAACTTTTAGAAAGATCTACAGAAACTTTGTTAACCTCTTTATTTATTCGAAGATTTTGTACGTACACCCTTTCTAACTCCTCTCTAAATCCATGAGAGTGGATTTGGGATGTAGAGCTCCTAACAACTTTGGCACTATCTCAGTTCGATTAGACGACAACGAAAACTATGGGCCTTAAAATCGATTTTCTACAATCATTTATTGAATGTTTTAAGTCAAGGGAACTGCGGTAACTCCCACGAGAGCTGGTGTCGCTCTGTGGTGACTAAAGACTAAGGGAATTGTAGGTTGACGCGATAGCACCTAACATAGTAAGTACACAACAGGTAAGTCTAAATAAACGGTGTCTAAGAACACGGTAATTGTTACCCATCGAGCGGATGTCCGGGTAATTGGGGAATATCCCCGAGGCCCGTTGCCTGTAGCCCTTCAGGCTTTGTAGATGCTGAATGAGTAGAAATAAATACATATTTGAAGCGTCATTGGCCTTATGGTTTAGGGTACGGTGACCGAATCTTCGATCGTCGGTTCGTATCCGCCATTCGATTTTTGTCGTGAACCATCTCCTAGCACAGGCGTTTAAGGTTAGTCGGGGTGGTTAAGCTGAATGTTAGAATATTAATAGCAAGTCTAGCATTCTTTTTTTTTAAAAAAATACGTAAACATTTTAAGAAAATTACTGAAAATAGTTACTCATTTTTGTTTTAAAAGATGGTTGATTAAATATTATTGTCCTCATACCTAAAAATTGAGATTCTACAGTAAAAATTCTTTGCCAAAAATTTTCTATTTTTATGCCAAATCTGGAGCCTTAAAGAATCTCGGTAAAAGGCTGTGGATTTTATCGTGTCGTCACTTTATGATTAGGGATTATAAACATGAAAATAACCTAACATATTTAATGTGTATGTATGTATATTTAATTATTACATATATTGACATACCGATTACATTCGTAGTGAAAATCATCGTACATTGAGAAATGAACCTACCTACTCCTGTTTTTTTAAGGCCGACAACGCAACTATGACTCCCAGGGTTTCAGTGATCACTTACCATCAGTGAGCGGCTTGCTTGTTTACCACCTATAAATAATTCTATAAAGAAAGAAAATGAGTTATAATATAAGAAACAAGAATGATTAACCTAAATTAGTCTGGGTTTAGATTAGTAATTTCTTCGACATTGTACTGTAGCAGTCAAGCTTTTTATACTTCATATATAAATAATTCGTTGTCGGTTCACATATCAATCTTCCATAAAAAAATAGAATTAAGGTCATCTCTGATAACTAAATTCAAATGCCTTTTTGATGATTTTGAATATGTCGTTATTTATCATATTTTTTCGCCTATACTACATCAATGCGCACAGATTTGTAGGGTAGTAGTGCCGTTAACATTTGCGTAAGCACAGAGGCACTCACCCGTCATCCGCTTCCTTACTCTATTATAATGTATGTATAATAAAATCCGAGGTAGGTTCAAGTCAGATAGGAAAACAGGTTATACGTACAACACACGCAGACCAACAATTAGGGACATAAAAATCTTGTTCCTCGACTGAGGGGAATCAAATTCGGAAGGCTCGACCCATTAGCACTTGCGGTACCTATACTTTGACCGCCAAGACACACATTCCTTCAAAGTTACAGCACAAGACACGTTATAATCCCTTCTTTACTTCTATTAAATTGAATAATTAAACTTTACAGGAGTCTTATAGTTTTATGTCTAAATAAATATATTTTTTTACTGTATATCTAAAATTAATTACTTTATAAACAAATGAACTGTTTGAAAATATATCCAAATACCTGGCTATTTGAATATAGAAATTGGCATATTTAGATTCTTCTAATACTTAGGTATTTATGTACAAAACCATTATTTTGGATAAATAAAATTGGACAAGGTGAAGTGAATGATTAAATAAAAAAATAAGACTCGTTCAGACTTGTCAGGTTATAGAAAGCAGGAGTGAATTATAAATTATGCATAAAATGACACATCCGTGACCACCGAACTCCTTTTTATGTACCCTCGTAGAAACTAAAAATATCCACAATAAATTTGGCGTATGAAAAGAAAGACACAATGAAAAATGTGAACTCACAGACGAATAGGTGACTCGTGAATTCGAGTCTTAGGAAACCACGTGAAAGAATCGCGGGGAACCTTTATAAATCATTCCTTATATTCGCTCATACCTGGTATCTCGTGGATTTACAATCTGCACTCTGATGTCGGAAAATATTTGTATCAACGGTTTTGCTATGGTTAAAAGTTTTCTTTGTAAGGACCTCACGTTGGTTTTTATTCATGCTGCATCAGTTTCTGATGCACGAATATACGTATTTATATAAGAGTGAAGAAAAGCGCTTTACCAGTGTTAAATATTTAAAAGTTTAAATATTTTTTTTACACAAGGTTTATTACACCATCAATGAATACTTAAATGATAATTTTGAATGACGTCAATGATTGTGAATTATAACTGTTCATGATGGCTGTATTTTTATTATTTATTTTATTCTAATTTCGATAATTTAATTTTTAATCGATCTCTGACATTTTGTTATAACTTGCGCCTTATGAAATAAATATAATTTTCCTTTGACACTATGGATTTAAGAACTGATATAACGTTACTATAATATAAGTTTTGTTTTTGAATAATAAAAAATATTATAGTTTATTGGATGCCACACTCGGTTGGATATGGAGATATAATTTTACTTTTCTTGTAACAACTTATCTATTATTTTATAATGAACCCACATTCTTGCAAATAAATGTATACGAGTAAAAGAATGTGTCTACATTATTTTATTTACTTGCTAATAAAGAGGACTTCATAGGGCATGGATGTTGCGTCAAGGCTCCTGGGCTCCCATTCGATTCCCAGCCAAGAAACATTTGTGCACACAAATTGTTGATCTTCGGGTCTGTGTATTATATGTATGTCCCGTGTACCTGATCATGTCTGTATCTTTTGAATGGGTCACCTGGACCGGGGTTGGACCACGTCCTCATCGAATACCATCCTGAAATAGCAGCTTAACGCTGCTGTGTTTCTCAGTATTTAAGGGTAACAACGCATCTATTTATTATATATGTATTTTGTATGTATATTGTTTTTATACATGTATTATGTATCTAATATCTATATTTGCTGGTTTTTATTATTCTTTACTTGTATCAGTTATTTCTATTTTTTTCTTTTTATTAATTAGTTTATTGCTACATCTATCACATATCTTACCACACCTTGGGTTAACCGGTAAAGAATGCCTTTGGCATTAAGTCCGCCCTTTGTGAACTTTTAACATTGTTAAGATTCATGCAATAAAGAGTGAATAAATATATTTATATATATATATATACATACACAATTTACATAGTTACAATAAAATTTCAAATCAAGATTAACAGGTAGATTAGCAACCGCAGTAACAGACACCCTCACTAGGTTTTCTAGGCCAAGTATATTTGACATGGATACATCGCCATCTTGTTAATATTTATGTAGTTTTTTTAAATTATTTAATTATTTACGGGTATATACCAAAACTAAAACAATATGATTTTCGATAAAAAAATAGGCTAATAAGATTGATTGATTGTTCATAACCATAAGAATTTGAGTTCTGCGTTTTCAGTTATGTACATAACGTAAAGGATTAAAATAAAACGTTTCCGATGGAATATATGTACTTGGCCACTAACTCTATCTCTCTCGTTCTCGACCGTTTTACCTCATGCTATTTTTTCACCATGTACTTCCAAATCGAGATTTATTAGATCCTTATAGATTTCATTTCTATGACGTGTATTGGGTTGTTTTAAGATACTGAAGTGTTAAATATATATATGTATTTTGTATGTATATTGTTTTTATACATGTATTATGTATCTAATATCTATATTTGCTGGTTTTATTATTCTTTACTTGTATCAGTTATTTCTATTTTTTCTTTTTATTAATTAGTTTATTGCTACATCTATCACATATCTTACCACACCTTGGGTTAACTGGTAAAGAATGCCTTTGGCATTAAGTCCGCCCTTTGTGAACTTTTAACATTGTTAAGATTCATGCAATAAAGAGTGAATAAATATATTTATATATATATATATATATATATATATATATATATATATATATACATACACAATTTACATAGTTCCAATAAAATTTCAAATCAAGATTAACAGGTAGATTAGCAACCGCAGTAACAGACACCCTCACTAGGTTTTCTAGGCCAAGTATATTTGACATGGATACATCGCCATCTTGTTAATATTTATGTAGTTTTTTTAAATTATTTAATTATTTACGGGTATATACCAAAACTAAAACAATATGATTTTCGATAAAAAATAGGCTAATAAGATTGATTGATTGTTCATAACCATAAGAATTTGAGTTCTGCGTTTTCAGTTATGTACATAACGTAAAGGATTAAAATAAAACGTTTCCGATGGAAAATATGTACTTGGCCACTAACTCTATCTCTCTCGTTCTCGACCGTTTTACCTCATGCTATTTTTTCACCATGTACTTCCAAATCGAGATTTATTAGATCCTTATAGGTTTCATTTCTATGACGTGTATTGGGTTGTTTTAAGATACTGAAGTGTTAAATATATATATGTATTTAACATTTTTGGTATTAAAATTCGTAGTCCCTTTACTAAATCATGATGTAACGTTTAGACATGATATTCGCGTGGAAACTTGGTATTTCAGCTCAACACGAACGCGTATCAATGTAACTCATCTGACAAGCTTTTAGTGGTTGCAATTTATATTGCTAGTTTCCATTACTGGAAGTGCTTTTGACGGTAAATTGATGTGACATTACGTACTTAGCTATCAAAACGTCGTTCAGACGACGCTATTGATTTGTTAGATAAATAGATGAACGTGCGATCCTGCTTTTTATTTAGTATTAAATTTAAAGCTAGACAGTAGTTAGTTTTAAATTTTATTACTACTGTACAGTTTCATGCTCGTAGTCTGTGTAAGCATGTACTTTCAAATAATGTCAGCGTGTAAATCCACAATGGTACAGTGATATTGCAGTTGGCTCATAGGTGCAGCATGATTATGTCAACTCTATGCTATAAGTCAACTCGTCCGGGGTAGGATCACACCCTCAACCAATATTAGCATGATGCTGTTATCTTATATTTGGTGAGTGTAAGAAACCGAGGACCCAATCACAGGTGAAGAGAAATCTCATCTTAGTCTTCAAGAGTAACAATGCATGTCAACAAATCAAAAAAACTTATTAATATCAGAATATTTATCAGACAAATATCCTTGAGTTTTTGAGTTCTGGTGAATCACTTCTGGATATTTTAATACTAATTATTAAAAAGAAAAACAGTAAAAGGCGAGTTTCTTGCTTTCCGTAGCGGTGGTCCTATTCTATTAGCTGTGTAAAAGTGTTATATAGAAACCTACTTGAAAAAAGTTTCTTTTCAAAATAACGCCCTCACAGAATACCAGAGTAAAATAGTAGCATAATGCTGCTATGTTTCGTCTTGTGAGTGTAGGGAGACCTTTATTACCGGTGACGAGGCATTCCATCTCAGTCCTCGAGGGTGACACCGCATCTGTATTATGATTCCTTGTCAAGGATGAATTTAGATGTCATGGGCCGCAATAATCACTTAACATCAAGTGAACTGTGTGCCCATTTGTTACTCTTAAAGTAACAAAAATTTTTTTTTTTCATGTACCCTTTAAATTTTCAAGTTAAAACTTACTTTACAATTGAAGTACATTATTTGTATGAACTCTTACTCATATTAGTATTCAAGGAACATCATAAAGTGTCATCTTCGTTGACATGAGAAATAAAAAGGGATATAAGAAAATAAAACGAAACAACAATGGAAAGAGGTACATTTATAAGCTCGACACGTCAATGTCGAAGAAACAAATAAGAAACTGTGAATGTTGTAGCATTTGTTCAAGTGTGTTCGTGAAACTTGTTCTGATAATTTTGTTACATTCAAAAAGCTTGTCAGCGATCTACCATCTTTCTTTCTGTTTTTTTATCGTAAAAAATGTTAATTAATATATTAATATGTATGTACGTATATATGATGTTTTGTTTGTATGTATATATACCTACTGTATTAATATATTATACTAATACAGGCCAACACAGGTTACTATCTTGTCCATTCAAAGGTTGTCTGAAACAGATCGCGTAGCGATAAGACATAATTCGTATAATATGTCACTTTGTTTTAATGTTATTTATAGTATACAATAAAGCATGTTCTATTCTATTTTATTCTTCGAACAAATTTAACTTATTGAAATAGATAATGTAACATTAAATTTAAAATATCAACGAATCACAAACTAATTATTGACACTATTTAAATTAACAGATTTATAACGAAATATGTTTATTTACGTGATGTTCCACGTTTATTCCAAGCTGTCTACAATTAGAATTTGTTTTTCGGAAACGATGATGGACTCGCTCTGTTGAGAGAATGCTTCTTCTCTAGCTGGAAAGTCATACCAGAGTGCTTCTGGAGTACATAAGAAAAAAAAACACCAAGCCTAGGGATCTGTACGCAGTTCGACCTGTGGTATGTGGCTGTATTAAAGAAGCTGTTTAGTTTGTTAAAAAGAAATAAGGTAAAGGAAGAAACGTGAGACTTTATTACTGGGTATTCCATCTTAGCCCACAGGGATGTCAGCAATCTGTATCATTATTACAGAAGATAAGTTTGGGTTTTATCGAAAGGAGGAAACATTTACCATCAGATAAACTGTGTGCTAGTTTATCATCGCACTTTCGTACAAAGAAATAGAAAAAATATTATAGTGGTAGAGCTACACTGCAGTTTGTTTCTAGCTGTAGAATGAATGGGACAGCTCATCGGGGTACACCGCCCTCACAGAATACCAGCTTAAAATAGCAGCAAAACGTAGCTGTATTTCATCTGGTGAGTGTAGGGATCCGGAGACCTTAATTAATGGTGACGAGGCATTCCATCTCAGTCTTTAAGGGTGACAACGCATCTGCATTATGATTCCTAGGCTGTATGTAGATGTCATGGGCCGCAGGAATCAACTATGTACTCGTTTAATACTCTAAATGTAATAAAAAAACAACACATTTAAATAATATATCATTTGACTCTTGCTCCAAAATTTACGATATTACCTAATAGATTTTTATCTTATACTGAAGTACATAAAGAATATTACATTAACATATCCTTTATCATCCACGGGCGAGCTTCTTACTTCAAACATAATATTTGAAGGTACTCTGTTTTTTGCGATTGTGTTTTATATCAATGGTCGATGTTATCTTAAAAATTAAAAGGTGCAAATTGATGCAATAGATAATCTGCTTTTAATAAGAGAAACATTCGCTAACTAATACCCAAACTAATGCAAATAATATACGTACAACTAGTCTTAAACTTTTAAAAAATCTAATGCATTTAAACGGTGACAATATTGCACAGTGGTCTGTAAACTTTAGTAGTTAAGAATAGGTATAAAATTGTCATACGTAAACGTTGACAACCCTAACTCTAGTGGGAGCAACATAAAAAGCCCAGTGACGAGTGACAACTCTTGTCACAGTGGAAAGCGACGTGTTCTATATCCGTGTTGTTGACCGAGACCGGGTCTCGTTAACACCGTACACGTTTCCCACGTTTCATGAAAATGATTTACTGAAAAAATGAAAAAAAAAGAAAGATAAATGCATTTCTCTTTTCACTCTTTTAGATAGCTCAGTGTCTAAGCGCTCGCCTTTAATTCACGGTACGAAAGCAAACCGAGTTCGACCCCCGATACCGGCACCAATGGAATTGTTAAATGTAGATTTATGTGCTGATTCACTACGTGCTGGGTGAAGTAAGGCGCGAGAAAATCTGTATGTCTAAAAAATAAAGAAAAAAATAATTCGGAGACATGTGGAATCCATTTATTATTAGTGCTATTAAATGGGTTACCAACGCAAGATACAGCATTTATATTTTATACTATACAAGAATAAGGTATTCTATGTAAGTTTTCTTACAATTGTAGGTAACCACAACATGCTTAAAAATGTGTAAATTAATATAAACTTAAAAACAGGAATTCAAAAAATAATTAACAAGATTAAAAAAAAAAATGAAATTGTTAACATTAATAAAAATTACGTTTAAATAAAAGTTAACTTGCTCTGGAATAAACAATATTAAATATGAAATAAAATAAAACTATTATCTATTATCAAACAAAATAAACACAAAACATATGCCAGCGATCGGAGATTCGCCTTAGCTGAAGTAGTGTCCTTTACTTCATTTTAATTTCTCGCTATCGGAATGCCTTGTCTTTCGCAACCGATACACGGCTGCACGATTGGATACTTCAATTTAGATCCGACACTTGACTAAAAGACGTAGAAAAGTCTAAACGATGACCCAGGGTTGGTTAAAACAAACCTGCCTGAGCAAAGTTAGTCTTTCAGTGTTATACTGGATACATTTTGGAGAGCGAGTATTGGAGTTACATTACCTGAATCTCCCAACTCCTTTTTAATCTTAGGACATCAAGATACACAGCGGGCTTCCATCTTTACGTTGTGGATATTGATTCCATTCGAAACTATACTCTTCGTAATTTTAAATGCGAACAGCGAATGATTGGAATAATTTACACTCGTTCCGTCTGACTACAACTTGGGTGTTTTCAAGAGAATAGTAAATAGACATTTGCTGAACTACTACACTCTACTATTAAATTCTATCTCACTACTTAACACCAGTTTGATACGCAAGCACTGGCTTGTATTAAATAAAAAATACTTCAGTTCGCGATCAATGATATAGAAAAAAGTATTGGTTGAATATAGATCACTTCATTACGCAATTACTTACTGGTAGCAGAAATTTCAAAAGTAAATTATATATATATAAAATTGTTCTATCTGCAATGTGTAATTATTCTAATTCCAACATTGAAGGGCATCTTCAAATCCTATAGGAGTGTGTGACCAATTTCATATAAGTTCTACAAACTAAAAGAATTATAATAATAAAGTAGAGACTTGAATTACATAAAGATGGTGTGCATGCTCATTGTCAATGGCCTAACGGTTTAGGGTACGGTCTGCGAAGATGAAGGTCGTAGATTCGTATCCACCATTGGACAATTGTCGTGAACCATCTCCTAGCACAAGCATTATCAGCTTAGTTGGAGTGGTTACCCGGAATATTAGTAATGCTTTTTATATACTTTTTTTTATAAAAGAATACTTATTTAAGTGCACGGTATAGATGAATTTGTTAACCAATGTCTTGGGTATTTTTATTAATTTATAATACTTATAGTTATATTTATTATTAGACAGAGTACCTCACAACTGAATCGCGTGTCTTGGATTCGTTTACAAGCGAAAGAACAAAATTTTTGTATCAGAAATTAAGTTCCTCTGCTGGAAATCTGAGTGTGTTGCATGTATGTTCCGTGTTTCTAACAAATCTGAATCCTCCACCCAATCATTAAAGCTGATGACAAGCTTAGCGGAGGGAAGACGCGCGAGTGCCTATGCGTTTAGGCAAATATTCGGCACTCTTTTGTATCCTGCACAGTTAATTAATATGGTTATTACAAGAAAATATCGCCATGGTCTACATTGAACATTGAAATTTTCACAATTTATTTATTTATTTAATTTGTCATATACAGCATACATGAAAACAATCAATCAAGTCCACAAACGCATAAAGTCCAAACTGATGCATGCACAAATCAAAGACATCAATTGTGACATATTAACGGTCATCGTGTTATATAAAAATTAATTAATGAAGAAAACTAAACAATTACTGAATCGAAATGAAACCAAAAGAAGAATCAAAATAATAATAATATTAATATAAATTATTGTATGACGCATTGGTTATCCTTCTTTTATTTTAAATAATAGATAAGTTATAATAGTTATTTTAATATTGTATACTGTAGTTGCAATGCGAAATTTTAATTTGAGGCTGCAATATGAAGAATTCTGTCACACTGTTCACTTTTTGTATGTTTGAACAAGTCTCATTTGAGAGGAGCGATATTAAATTTTAAAGCCCTGGTACACTATAAATTCTGTGGAGTATGTGGTTAAGTCATCAAAGTTAATCTGATGCTTTTCCTTAAAATCTAACTTTATAACGAATTGGCTCAGACAACGGTACCACTAGCCGGTAAAATAGATAAATGAAAAACAAAGATAGCAAGAAAAAATAAAAACTAACTAAACATAGTATGAAACGAATACAAAAAAAATATAAATTAGTTGTGGCCCTAACAACAAACGACTTTAATAACCCACAAAATTGTATCATTACTAATATATATGTTAAAAAATAAAAAAAATATAAAAAAATTATAAAAAGCAATAAACTAAAGATTGTGATTTTTATATAATATGATGTTAAGAACTACAAACGAGCATACACTCGATGAACCGACTGACAAAAGTGTTACACATAAGTTTCGTATGGACAGTGTAGGGCTCCGGCGATCCAATTACAGGTAACGAGAGCCTTTCCATCTCTACCGCAGGGGTTGTATATTGAATCCTTGTTGGGGATGGGTGTAAGAAGCTGACTTCATGCCTAATGGCAGTGAGTCGTGTAATATATATATATATATATATATATAAACATATATATATATATATATATATATATATATATATATATATATATATATATATATATATAAACATATATATATATATATTTATATATATATATATATATGTTAAAACATAAACATTCCCCATAACCACGCAAACTAACCTTAATAATAGCAAACAAAGCAAAGCAAAGCGATAGTAATATAGCGATAATAAATTAGAACTTACCGTTTTTTTGAGTCCTTGTGAGTCTAGTGAAAATATTATTTGTTTACTGTTAATTTAATTTTAATAATTTTAATGCCTACCCACATATTCTCTTGAACTCCCAGGGTTGACTGGTATAACCACTGGAATACCACTGGGCATTAAGTCCGCCCTTGTAAACCTGTTGTTTAAGGAACATAAAGAATAAATAAATAAATATTGTATAAAAAAGAAACATTTTCTCTCATCCGTAAAATCCTGTCTTTGCAACTGGTTTGCAAGAAGTTTGCCAGGATATATTGAAGCATACTCATTGCAATTCGCTGTAATGACGTCCCGTATTTCCGAGCTCCACCGCTAATTAATTATTTCCGCTGCATCATCTCTTCTGCGTCATTTCTTTCCAATATTAACAAGGAAACATTTTTATTACTAATTTACAAATGACGAGGACTTTTACGATGAGTATAAATACTCAAAAACATATATTTTAGTCTGTTTTAAAACCGTGGTGATTTTATTTAATTACTATTCTACGATATTATAAATAATTGCTACAATCATATTTTATTGGATTGGACAAACGATAGAGAGGCCAGATTCATGTGATGGTTAGTGATGATCGTTTAAAAAAGTTATCTGTTATACGGATTGAGTTGAAACAGTAACTGAGTCTCCGAATTCTTTCACTCATCAAACTGTTTCTTCTTATTATTCTGTTGTGGTCCCCTTGGATGAACCGACCCATTCATACTGACTGATTTAAGACGAATAAACGCCCAAGACTGAAGAAGCTTTAATCAAAACTTCTTCAGTCTCGGGCGTGTTATTTTTCAAACTTTGACAATTTCGTAAAGTAAATACAGTAGTTTATCTTTTGCAGTACAAAACATTAAAACTGTATACGTATTGGTACGGAGAACTTGTCATATGTTTATAACTAAAGTAATTTCTACATTCGTTATTGTAATAGTAATATCTACTTGTACACAAAAACTTTGTGCACGCTTTTCATTCATGGTACGCATGTAACGGAATGTAATCCGCGGTGCCGGCACAAATGAAATTGTAAATTGCAATTTTATGTGCTGATTCATCATGTGGTCGACGGTGAACGTAAACACTGGAAATACATGCACGTCTAAACATGTTACATAGACATGTGAAAGTCGCCTATCCACAATGGCGGCTGTGGTGAGCAATCCTCTAACACCCTTTAGGGAAGAGGCCTTCTTGCAGTTTGTTTATATATAGACTCATAATTTACTTTCCTTAACTTACAGTAATACATAAATATAATGAAAACTTGGTTACGTGTTTTAATTCAAGTTAATTTGGAAGTTATTTTCCTTTGAATTTAAATTTAGGAGCTTTGATCTTTAGATTTATGACGAAAACAAGAGGAATTATTTAAGATCAATCGACCTCGATCGAGTCCTTTGAAAATGTAACATTGTTGTAATTTTATGATTACTTTGGCCGTCCCTTGAAATGTCTTGCCCTGTCATCATAAATTAGTGTAAAGTTTATTTCGTAAACGTTATTATATTAAATAGACGTAATCATAAAACAAATTACATTTTCTTTTAATAATTTTTAACAAGGAATCAATATTTTTTTTTATTTTAGAGCTGACGACCAATGTCAGCTTAAAGGTTTTTACACCTTCACGGGGTTAAAAATTGACCTAGTAACCTTAATTCCGGGATCTTGAGAGGAGTCTCAGCTTAGACCCTGGGCCTGTGTCGAGTGTGCTCAAGTGGGCTGAACCATGTTCTAACGGTCTGACGGATTATCACGTCAAATATTTGCCACCGTCTCACAGTATGTTGGCACTTGAGAAGAAGTGATAAGAAATTCCAGTGATCGTTCTATTAATGACTGGGAATAATTGACCTCAGATGTGGGGGTAAAGTGAGTAATTTTGTCTTAGCTGCCCTGGTCGGCTAGGGCGTAAGATGGGCTGGAGCTGTTGTACTCGGGTTGTCCAATTTGTGGGGACATCGGTCTCCTTTGGATTCGAGTAAAATATAAGGTATGCGCGTGCGTGGGTATTCTCTATACGAATGTGTGGGATGAAAGAGTAGAAACTCTTTAAGACCGTTTCTGTGGGCATCCTAAGTTGAGGGATGGTCATCGAGCTATCTTACGAAACGCTGCTCTTCCATGAACATGAGCAGGTCTAAGGAGAGGCAATGTCTTCGGGGGCCAGCCGCTTTACGAATAATAATTCGAGTAGGTAATTCGAGTTCGCACCGTATATCTTCCCTGGTTTAATTTTTCAAGGTCCCTGTTTGATCGCGAGAGAAATCAATGCCATTAATATTCTATTACAACAATTATAGTCAAATTATACGACAGGTAGGGGACAACCTATCGTATAAGTCGTCGGCTATAGGGTTGGTTCGTAAATACAAATGGTCATCCTTGAGATTGACCTGAGATGAATCTTCCGAATCACTCCTGAAGGCCATCACGAATTCTCTTTGGCACTTTCATTCCACAGATTATCTACTATTTCATCTCTCTCTATTCTCTATCTACTTTTTAATTTATCAGACAAAAGCAGGCATTGAAATTTTTATTTCAAATTGGGGCATTGTTAATGTGGCCCATTGTTGTTTCTTACAAAAAGATTCATGTTACTTAACATGATTAAGGTTATTTGAAAATGTGTATAATAGTATACGTATTATCAGCGTAATGTACTGTAGCTTTGTTATGCAATATAACTTATCAGTTTAAATTCTAACAAGTGTTAGTATTAAGAGTATAAATAATTTTTAACACAATACAATTGTTCTGTAAAAATTTAATTAGATATATCACGTTTTTAGCAGCCTTTTTAGTTATTAATAATACCCAATAAGTAGGTAATAGGCTAGCAGGTATATATTACTTATCTATTATAAAGCCTGTTACAAACATGATATGTCTAATTAAAAATCATACGGACATAAGAATATAAATTATGTAGTAATTAAAAAGAAAAGAAACATATTACATTGCACGATTGACAGATATGGATGAAGGTAAAATAATGTATTTTAATCAATTCAATGGATATTAAATTCATTTGTACGTATTTTAACGAGTTATACATATAACCTTGATGATTTGATTCCAAATAAATTTAAGACCCTTTTAAAACATTGGAAAGTTTTGAGTTATCTCAGAGTTTACTATTCAAATCAAATTTAAGAACTTATATAAGTTGTCACTGGGCATTGGCCTGGTTTCGATTTTTAATTGTAGCCAATGTTTAGTTGACTTCGAAGATTTGTGATAAGTTATATATAAATTATACATAAATTGATAAATTACCCATACTTATATTTACTAGTTTTATAATAACTCTATGTATTTAGCATCTCGTCCGAAGAAATGAAATTCTTTAACGCGCAACTATTGTATTATAAGCTAATGGTATTTTCTAACCGATAAAACTTAGAAACAAAAAGAAGGGAGTCTACTGTCTTGTCGCCAACGCAGTAATAATTTAGCGTCATATGTCGTTTGCCACCTATTCTATATATAAAAAATAGCTTCGACGTTACATCGAAATAAAGAAAGTCAAATAAGTATAGGCCTTTATTATCTTAAAATACTGTTATGGCATACAAATTGAAACTAGTAATTGGTCAATAATATAATTCATAAAAAAGACGATTCCTCTTAAGCTATTTCCTAATAAAACGGAGCGAAAAAAAGTAAGTCACCGTAATTGTGACTAAATCTTAACTATTTGTGGCATCCGTGTATTGAAAATTCTTAAGCGACATTACAGTGGTACGTACAAAAACGTTGAATTTTATTTGTTTTATCGATTTTTTTTGTATTTTATTCTCGACTCGTTTGAAATTGAAACGTGGAAGTAACATACTTTTATGTATATATTATTATACAACATAAATCAATAAAGAATATTTTATGGCGTAAAACCCTATTTTTTATTATATATATTTGAAGTCTGTCTTTCCATCCGCTAAGTTTAAATATCGTACCATGACAGGATTCAAAATTTCATACTTATCATCTCGATGGTCAATCTGTGGAATCAGCTGTCTCCAGCGGTATTTCCGAACCGATAACGGACCTTCAAGGAAAAAGCCTTCACTTGTCTTTAAGGTTGACAGCGCATCTACGACTCCTTTCGAGTTGCGGATGATCATGGGCGGCGGTGATCTCTTAACATCAGCTGAGCTGCTTGTTCGTATGCTACCTATTCTATTTAAAAAAAACGTCATAGTCAATCGATTGATTAAATATAATTCCATCTTTTACAATATTAGGTTGGACAAAAGGGCGCACAGTTCACCTGACTTACCAAGTGATTCCTGGACCACTCAACGTCCATATTAATCCACGACAAAAATCTTTATAGAGAATTACTTTTCTGTTATTGTTACACAATGTAAACTGGATAAATCAAGCTAAATGACAATTTTCATATGGATGGCTTATTATACAGGTAATATAAGATAACTTAAAGAGAATGCCTTTAAGAGACAATATCGTAACGAAGTAGTATAAGCGTGGTAGGAAGTAAAATAGATTGAAAGTAGCAAATTCATGAAGTGCCGCTCTGAGCTAAGCGGGCTTATCTTCGTTACGATAGCGATGTTTAATATTCTCGACGTATCATCTGTAATGCACCGCATCTCATCTTCAAGAGACGCCGTTACACAGATACCGTGAGATTTGCTTTAATCCTTTTGTTTTAAAACACAACAAATCTATTTTATGTATAAAAAATACTGATGACGAGGTAAATTTCAACGACGGCGATTTCTTCAAGTTATTAATTACCAGATGAAATCAATTGCGCAGAATATGTTATAGTCTGTTGTAATAAAATCGGAGAAAAATTTAAAAGTGTATGGGACATGAGGCATACAAACATATCCGACAACCAATAATTGATGATGAATAAATTTTATCTCTTACCTGAAATTCGAATCCTGAATCCGCAATGTCGCAGCCACTAATCGGCTCTCTAACCGCTATTAAAAATTCTTGTTTGATATTTAACAAACAGTATAACTAAGGTAAACAGGACGATTTTGATTGATATAACAGAAGTACTCTGTTCACCGTTCAAAAAAGATTATAATTTATTAAATGTGTATATTCAGTGTGCTTCAGAAATAGACTCATGCGTATTTCTGTCCGCACTAATAAATAGATGTAAAAAAGTTTATTTTATGTTGAAAAACATCTTGGCTTCATTACAAATTCATTTCGCGCGAAGCCAGCGAATTGCACTAAATCACTGATTCGTTGGCAGGACTATCTAGCAATGTTGTATATGATTATTTTACAAAAGTCACAAAATTCTTCAATTTGAACCATGACGTAGATTGTTTATCGCTCATAGAAGACCAGCATGAAATAGTAACAGAATATTGGTTATTTTTCGTTTCGTGACTGTAGGTAAGTAACAACACAACTTTGTTTGTCCAGTTGTTATAGGAGACAGATAGTGTTAGAGGCCCTAACACTACAATGTGGCTTAAACGTCGTAATGTGGCTCATCTACCGCAACGCGGTTTTACCGTTGTAGTAAAGATCTAGTACTGTAATAAGGCCCTTACACTATTGCGGGGGTCTACCCCGATAATAAGCCATAACAATGCAATGTTGCTTAAACGCTGCAATGAGGCTCAACCACCACAACGCGGTTTCACCGTTGTAGTAAAGATCTAGTAGTGTAATAAGGCCCTTATACTATTGCGGGGGTCTACCCTGATAATGAGGTCATAACACTGCAATGTGGCTTAAACGCTGCAATGAGGCACTACAACCGCAACGCAGTTTTTCCGTCGAAGTGAAGATCTAGTACTGTAACAAGGCCCTTACTCTATTGCGTGGGTCTGCCATGCTAATGTGGCTTAACGTTGTCATGAGGTTTATACACAGCAAACCGTTACAAAAATTAACCGTTGTAATGAGGAGGGGGAGATACTAACCCAATTACTGGTAACGATGTTGTGCAACTCAGTCCATAGCAAGGGTATGCGTCTTGAATCTTTACTGACGGATATAGATGCCATAATTCACAGTCTTGCCTTTACTATCAGATCAACTATGTGCTCGTTAGTATTTTTTAATGGATACTTGGCACTTTGTGGTAATGTAGACGTTGATGGTATAGTGTACTAGCTTAGCAAATAACCGCTCACTCTTCTTTCAAAAACACCCACATTATACTCGCACGGAAAGACTGACGCAGACAAATTATTCCAGTCCTTCGTTGTTCGCATTAAAACAATTAGCATATATCTTATATATGTATGCTAATTTTTTTAATGAGAAATATTATCATATATTATTTAAAAAAGAGCTCACAATATCTTAAGGTCTTTGCAATGGTATCTACGTAATATATCCAGATGATTGGAATTTAATTTTCTCGTCGAAACGTCGGGATGAAATAGTTTCCGTATCACTTTTTTTTAAAACAACGTGAAGTATTGGTGTAAGTATAAAATATCATTAATATCTTACACTTTAGACTTTATGTGAAGATATTTTTATCAACTATAAGTCCAATAAAACAGGGCACGACACGTAGTTGTCAGTCTTCTGCGTCTCGGGTCTAGAGTTCTATACCCAGTAGAGGATCAATATTTATGTAATAAAAATTGTTAGTTTTATCTATCTGAACCTTCCTCAGATTTAATTGCATATATATTTCATCGGAATAGGGA